>JALPQD010000082.1:0-1443750 GCA_023101885.1 Typhlomys cinereus
CCATCCAATCATTCCCTTGATGGGTCAGTATCAGTATAGTCCCATACTCTGCATAGGTCACAGACTTCTAAACATAATCCATGTTGCTCCTATAAGCAATTAGGACTCTGTTTGTTTGTGTCATGTGATCAGGGTCATGCCTAGCGACACTAGCTCCCCGTGCCATCTTTGTTTCATGTGCTAGCCATGCCCTCCTGCTGCTCACTCCTCCCAGCCCATTTATCTCTGGGTGGGCCCAACAAACGAGAGAGGCCCATCCCAATTCCAAGAGGCATTTCCCCATCCCAAACAGATATGGGACTAACCTAAAATAGAAACTCACGAGGCAAAACTAACATTAATAGTCAAGACCACTGCACATAGAACGGAGAAGCCAAAAGAGATGTGCTGATCTGAGAGCCTTCAAGAGACTTCAATGAGAAAAAAGTACCAAGTACTTTTAAAGTATAAAACCTATCAAAATAACAAAATGATTTTCAATGGAAACAGTAATAAACGCTAGAAGATGCTTGGGAAATAACTTCCAAGTATTGACTGAGCCAAATTGTCCGCTTGGAGATAATATACTCCATAGTATTGAATGAGCACAAAATGTCATTTCCTAAGGGTGCTTGATATGTGATATTGATGATATCTGTGATATTGTGAATGTGCTGATTGATATCTGAATACCCATTCAAAACTACCAGTCAGATTGATTTGTAACCCATCAAAAACTACAGTCATGATTGAGGGTGATTGAAAGAAAAACGACAAATTTTCCACCATAAGACAACTTAAGGGTTTTCCAGACATCCAAAAAATCCGGCTTCAAAAATCCTTAGAAATGATATCAACTTGAAGAAAAAGAAAAAAAAATAAGCATATTCAGGAGGACCAGAACAGAATGGGAAGTTTTTAAATACCATCACAACTATAAGCTAAATCTAGACATTTGAAAGTTGCTAAACAACCACAACAAATGTCCGGATCAAAGTAATTTCTTCCCTTATAAGCTCTTCCCTCTAAATGGAATTAACTCACCAAATCAAAAATAAGACCAGTTACAAACCTGTGGATTAGAAAACAAACACCCATTCCTTTGTGCTGCCTTCAGGGAAGCATATCTCCGCTAAAAGACTTAAAAGATAGGCCCACATTCTTTTTTATTTTTATTTTATTTTATTTTATTATTATTATTATTCAACTGTGCACATGTGCATGTGTATGTGCTCGCGTGTGTTGTGTGTTGTCTGTGTGTGTGGTGTAGAACCACGGACGAAAGTAGTCGTAACCACGTGACACACGAATCGAGGGGGAACCAGGGGGAGGGACGGGCGGAAACCCCCCATGGACGGGCCTCCACCTCCTTTGCCCGTGGAGGGATTCACAGGCTCCGCCCCCTACCAGGACCCGAAAAGCGCAAGGCCGCCCCCCCGCCCCGCTTTGCCCCCCGCTTCCGCCTGTCATTTATACATGGAATAATCTGGGATCTGAACTCAGGACCTTCCATCTGCAAGGCGGGAAGAAGAGAGGCTTTTCTTAACCCCTGAGCCACCTCTCCAGCCCAAGCTAGGCACACACATTCTGAAAGTATAAAAAAGGTAGTCAAACAACTTCAGCTTAATGGAATTAAGGAAAGAAACAAGCAGGGGTGGTAAGCTAGCAGGTGGTTGGTTAGCAATTGGGGTAGCCACTTGGTAGGTTGGGGGTAGCCAATTTGGGGGTTATAGGTATCGCCAATTCATGATTATTATGGTGGTAGCAGCAATTATGGTATCTGACCAATAAGAGACTTCCAACCAAAGAAATCATAGAAGAAAATCATAAGAGATCAGAAAGATTACACCTCACTAGGGGAGAGGACTCAGAGGGAAGGCTTGGTCATTCACACAAGGGAATGCCAGGGGGTTGGGGGGAAGATGGACAGGGGGGTAGGTGGGGGGGAAGAGGCCCAGGGGGTGGGGGGGGATGGGGGGGGGAAGGGGAAGAGGGGAAGAGGGAGGCACTGGGAGGGGTGGGGGGAAGAGGGATGGGGGGACCTAGGGCCCCAGGGGGTGGGGGAAGAGGGAGGCCACTGGGACGAAGAGGGGTAAGAGGGGAGGCACCACTGGGACGATGGGGGAAGGAAACGAGCGGGTAAGAGAAGGAGGGGGAAGGGGTGAGGGGAGAGCGGGGAGAGTTTGTGGATGTGAGTTTAGGGGGGGAGATGGAGGCGGACAGATGGACGGAGGAGGCCCAGGTTACTATTGGAACTTTTATGATGGGGGAAAGAAATAAAGAAAGAAAAGAAAGAAAGAAAACCGAAAATAGAAGGAAAGAAAGAAAGATTTATTTTTTTTTTTTTTATGAAGACAGAAAAGAACGAAGAAAAAAGAAAAGAAAAAAAAGAAAGACTAAGAAGGACAAGAAAAGAAAGAAAGAAAACGAAAACAAAGAAAGAGAGAAAGAAAGAAAAGAAAGGAAAGAAAAGAAGAAAGAACAGATAAGAAAGAAAAGAAAGACGAAGAACAGAAAGATTAAGAAAGAAGAAGTAAAAGAATAAAGAGAGAAAGAAAAACAAAATGAAAAAGAGAAAAGAAAGAAAAGATAAGAAAGTAGAAAGAAAGAAAGAAGAAGAAGAAGAAAGAAAGAAGAACTTCAAAGACAAATAAGAAAGAACAAAGTGAAAGAAAGAAAGAAAGGAAAGAAAGAACAGAGAAACGAAAAGAAAAAGTAAGAAGAAAGAAAAGAAAGAAGAAAGAAAAGGAAAAGAAGAAAAAGAGAAAGAAGACAAAAGAAGACAAAAAAAGAGAAAAGAAAGAACGAAAGAAAAAGAAAGAACCAAAAAGAAAGAAAAAGAAGAAGAAAAAAGAAAGAAAAGAAAGAAAGAAAAAGGAAAGAAAGAAAGAAAGAAAGAAAGAAGAAAGAAAGAAAAACAGGAAAGAAGAAAGAAAAGAAAGAAAGAAAGAAAGAACGAAAGAAAGAAAGAAGAAAGAAGAAAGACCGAGAAAGAAAGAAAAGAAAGAAAGAAGAAAGAAGAAAGAGAAAAGAGACGAAGAAAGAGAAAGAGAGAGAAAGAGAAAGAAAGAGAAAGAGAAAGAAAGAAAAAGAGAAAGAAAGAGAAAGAGAAAGAAAGAAGATTAATGATAAAGATGCTGTGCCTGTGAGTGAGTGGAAAGTTGGGTGTGGAAGGTAAGGCTCAGCAGGGATAGTCTCAATTCAAGGAATCTTCTTTATACAATAAATGCAATGAAACTCTCAAAAAAAAAAAAGAGATACAGAAGTATACTATATTTTAGTCACAGGAACAATTCACCATGAAGACTTCACAATACTGGAAGTATACACGCCTAATATGGCTCCTCCACATTTATGAAACAATCACTATAATATCTAAACCAACAAATTAATCCCAAGACGATATTTGTCGGGGATGTCAACACCACACTCTCAATACGGCATAGATCAACAGGTCCAAAAATTCAACAGAGACGCACTGGAACTGAATCAAACCTTCATGGAAATGGACCTAAAAGATCTCTGTTAAACCTTCCATTTAAGCACCAAGGAATAAACATTCTTCTCAGCATCCATGGAACTGTTTCCAAAATAGACCACATATTGGACCAAATGAATCTGCACATATACAAGAAAGTTGAAATTATAGCTTGCACCCTATCAGACCACCATTACCTAAAGCTTGATATCCATAACACACAAGTAGCAAAAAATAGACTAATTCTTGGAAATAACCCATGATGATGCAGAAAGAGAAATGGGTTCAGAAAGAAATTGAAAAGGAATTTTCAGATTTCCTAGAAGCAAATGATAATGAAAATACGACACATCAAAATCTCTGGGACACCGGGTCCGGCCGGTGGTCCAGCCGGGCCTCACCGTGACCTAAGTAAGCTCCAAACCCCCCCCCCCCCCACCCCCCAGAACCCCAGGCAGCTCAAGGGACCCAGCCCCGCCCGCCATCCAGCCGGAGCCAGGGAGGGTGTGGGAGTAGGACACCCCCCCTATGCCCTGGGCCCCTCCCCAGCTAACCCCAGGTTAAATAGCGCTCCGCACCTACGCCCCATCCTCTTCCCCCCACCCCGCACCCAGGACGCAACGCAGTCCAGTCGGGCCTCACCACGACCTAGGTAAGCTCCGCCCTGCCCACCCCAGAACCCCCAGATCAAATATATCAGTTTGTGAAAAACGCACAGAAAATGAAAGAAGATCTGAGTTAAAACGACAATCCGGCGGCTGAGAGGTGGCTCAGGGGTTGTTAAGCCTCTGCCTGCAGGCCGAAGGTCCTGAGTTCAGATCCCAGATCCCACGTATAGAGCCAGGCGGAAGCAGGGGCAGCCTGCGCTTCTGGTCCTGGTAGGGCGGAGCCTGTGAATTCCTAGGGAATTCGCGAATCGTCCCTGGTTTACGACCACACACACCACTACATGCGCACGCACATACACACACACATGCGCCCAGTTGAATAAATAATATAATTAAAAAAATTTAAAAAAAAAAACAAACGACAATGCCAAAGTCCAAAGGTGCAAATCCATGAGAGACAACACTCAAGTAAACAAAATCTCCCACTGAAGGAATTAATCCCATAATGTTAGACTCCAACCAGAACAAAACCACGGAAAATGGCCAAGAAAAGCTGGACCCAGGATACGACTTCAACATATGATTGATCATACCATGTTCAATACTATGAAGAGGAAATCCGGGAGGAATTAAATAATCGAATCAATCGCTTTGAGGAGGACACAACAGAAACTTGGAGGAGTTGAGTAAAACAGTGCAAGAAACAAAAACTGGCATAGAGCAGTTAAAGCAGACTCAAGCAGAGTTTAAAACTGAGCTAAAAGACAAGTTATCTTCAAATCAGAACTACACAGAGAGTCTTATCAGCAGAACTAACAAAGCAGAAAACAGAATTTCAGACCTTGAAGATAAAGTGGGAGTATTAACCAGCTCAATGGAAGAGGTTGGTTGTTAAAGCCAAAAAGATACTTGGAGAGAAATATCCAAGAGATATGGGACACCCTGAAGAAGGCCTAACATGCGTATTCATGGAATACCAGAGCAAGAATCTCAAAATACCACCCCTGAGGAATTTTCAAAACGATTATCGGGAAAACTTTCCTCATATATAAAAAAGAGAGGCCATCGATATACAAGAGGCATTCCGCCACCCCAAACAGATACGACCAAAAAACAGAGCACGCCATGCAAATAATAGTTAAAACACTCCACATTCAAGATAAGAACTGGTGCTGAGAGCTTCAAGGGAAAAAAACAAGTCACTTTTAAAGGTAAACCTATTAAAATAACATATGACTTCTCAGTGGAAACCTAAAAGGCAAGAAGAGCTTGGAGAGACATACTTCAAGTATTGAATGAGCAAAAATGTCAACCAGGCTGATTTAACCTGCAAAACTATCAGTCATGATCGGGGAGAAAAGAAAAATCTTCCAGCACAAAGACAATTTGAAGATACATGTCCACCAAACCAGACCTTCAAAAAATGCTAGAAATGATACTCAAGCTTGAAGAAAAATACAGGCTATCCAGGAGAACAGAGGCAAGTATAAACACCATAACAGTGAAGCAATATACTTATAAAAAACATAAATATAATAAATGTCTGAATTAACAATAGTCTCTCCATTATACACTATGTTAATGGAATTAACTCACCGATCAAGAGACACAGATACAAATGGATTAAAAATCACAATCCATCAATCTGCTGCTTGCAGGAAACCATCTCACACAAAAAGATAGGCATGCCCTAAAAATAAAGGCTGGCAATCAAAAATTCTACAAGCTAATGGAAGCAGAAAACAGGCAGGGGTAGCCATTATGATATCAGACAAACGTGGACTTCAAACCAAAAAAATATAAGAGACACAGATGGTACTACATTTTAGTCACAGGTACAATTCACCAGGACGACTTCACCATACTGAACATATATGCACCCAAATACGGGCCCCTCCATATCATTAGAAAACCCTACAGCGTCTAAAGCAAGAATCAACCCCCAAATGATAATTCTTGAGGGACTTCAACACACCTTCTCAACATGGGATAGATCAACAGGTCAAAGCTTAACAGAGACACTTTGGACCTTAATCAACCCTGAGAAAATGGAACTTACAGATCTCTATCGAACTTTCGCCCATGCACCGAAAAGAATACACATTTTTCTCAGCAGCACACGGAACTTTCTCAAAATAGATCACATATGGGCCACAAAAACCGAATCTACACAATACACAAAAAAGTTGAAATTCTAACTGTGCCCTATCAGACCACCAGGCCTAAAGCGCCTGGATATCCACAACACAACAAACAAGAGAAAATACACTAACTCCTGGAAACTTAACAAAAGGCTGAACTGAGGAACTGGATTCAGGAAGAAATTAAAAAGGAAATTCAAGAATCCTGCAAGCGAATGATAAACAAAAATACAACTTCCAAAATCTCTGGGACACAATGAAAGCTGTTCTAAGAGGTAAGTCATAGCTTTAATGCTACATCAAAAAAATGAAACATCAGAAATAAAAACTTACAATGCAGCTTAAAGCTTAGAGAAACTAGAGCAATCTCACTCCCAAAAGTAGTAGAAGAGAGGAGATTAGCAAAATAAGGGGGGAATATCTGAAATCGAGATTAAGAAACGATAGAAAAAATCAACCAGTCAAAAAGCTGGTTCTTTGAAAAAATCAATAAGATTGATACACCCCTAGCTAAATTAACCAAAAGAAGAGAGAGAAAAACCCAATTAACAACAAAATTAGAAATGAGCATGTAGTAATCACTACTGATACCAAGAAATCCAGAGAATATAACATCATATTGCAAAAAACTTGTACTCTGTGAAGTTGACAACACAAAAGAGATGGATGAATTTCTAAGTAACACAACTTACTAAATTGAATCAGAAGTTGTGAATTATTTAATAGCCCTATAAACATATAAGGAAATTGAGGAAGTAATCTCGAATCTTCCCACCAAAAAATGTCCGGACCAGATGGATTCAGCACAGAGTTGTACCACACATTTAGGAATTAACTAACACCACTACTCCTTAAACTGTTCCAAAAAATAGCAAAGGAAGGAACACTACCAAGTCCTTCTATGAAGCTAATATCGTTTTAATCCCAAACCTAATAAAGATTCACTAATAGAAACTATAGGCCGATCTCTCTGATGAACACAGACGCAAAGATTCTCAACAAACTATGTTGCAAATTGGATTCAAAACATATCAAAAAGTCATTCATGGGGACCAAGTTAGGCTTCATCCCCGGCCCCACAAGGTTGGTTCAAATACGCAAGTCAATAAATGTAATTCATCATGTAAACCGGTCCAAATTCCAAGACCACATGATATCTCGATAGATGCAGAAAAAGCTTTGAGAAGATCCAACAGCACTTTTATGATCAAACGCTAGAGACAGTAGGAATGGAAGGAACCTTTATCAATATAATAAAAGCTGTATACAACAAGCCCACAGCAAGGATTATGCTCAATGGGGAACAATTGGAAGCATTCCCACTTCGATCAGAAACTAGACAAGGTTGTCCACTGTTACCACTTCTATTCAATATTGTACTTGAAGTCTTAGCTGAAGCCATAAGACTAGAAAAGGACATAAAAGGGATTCAAATCAGCAAGGAAGAAGTCAAGCTATCCCTATTTGCAGCTGACATGATGTTATACCTGAGTGATCCCACAAAAACTCCACCAGGACAGCTCCTGGAACTAATTGAGAAGTTCAGCAGGTGGCAGGATACAAAATAAATGTGCAAAATCAGAGGCCTTCCTATATGCCCAGAATGAAAGAAGTAAAAAGCCTTGAGAGAAACAATCCCATTTACTATAGCCCCTAAAAAAAAATGAAATACCTTGTATAAACCTAACCAAGGAGGTAAAAGACCTTTACATGAAAATTTAAAACCCTAAAGAAAGAATAGCAGAAGACACCAGAAGGTGGAAAGACTCCCTTGTTCCTGGATGGCAGAATCAACATCGTAAAAATGACCATCCTACCAAAAGGCAATATACAAATTCAGTGCTATACCAATTAAAATCCCAAAGCAATTCTTCAAGAGGTTGACCCAACAATCTCAAAATTCATTGGAGGCACAAAAAGACCCAGGATAGCAAAGACAATCCTGAGTAAAACAAAACACTGCTGGAGGTTACCACACCGAACCTTAGTCTCTATTACAAATCCATAGTTGTAAAAACAGCCTGGTACTGGCTCACTCAAATAGACACACAGATCAATGGATAAGGTATTGAGACCCAGATATAAGCCCACAAAGTTACAGCCATTTGTCTTTCACAAAGGGGCCAAAGATCCAATGGAAAAGAACAGCATCTTCAACAAATGGTGCTGGAAAAACTGGATCTCCACATGCAGAAGATTAAAGCTGGGTCCCGTACTTGTCACCATGTACAAGACTTAATTCCAAATGGATCAAGGACCTTGATATCGGCCAGAGACTTAAAACCATAGTTGAGGAAAAGGTAGGAACTCCCTCAAGCTGATTGGGCTAGGCCAACATTTCCTAAGCAGACATCAATGCACAGTCACTGCTACCAACTCTCAAAAGTTGGGATCTTGTGAAATTAAAGAGCTTCTGTTCAGATAAAGAGATTATAACACAAGCTCAAAGGCAACCCACAGAATGGGAGAAAATCTTCACTAACACTATCTGATAGAGCTCTACTGTCCAGAGTGCACAAAGAACTTAGAACAAGGAAACCAATGGGACAATTAAAATGGGCCCTGGAACTTAAAGAAATTTTACCAGGATGAAATTAAAAGTCTAACAAATATCTTAAAAAATGCTCCACTTCTTTAGCCATCAGGGAAATGCAAATCAACTTCCCTGAGTATCATCTCACCCCAGCCGGGATGAGACAAAAATCCACAATACAAACAACAACAAGTGCTGGAGAGGATGTGGAAAGAGGGGAACTCTGCTACATTGTTGGTGGGAATGCAGGCTCATACAGCCACTCTGGCGAGCCGTCTGGAGATTCTTAAGAAATTAAAGATTGAAATGCCATATGACCCTGCGATTCCACTTTTGGGAATAACCCCCCATACAGCAGAGGTTCACCTCGATAGCACAAGCTCAACCATGTTCATAGCAGCACTGTTTACAATAGCAAAGTCATGGAATCAACCCAAATGTCCAACAGTTGACGAGTGGATAAGGAAATGGTGGTACATCTATACAATGGAGTACTACTCAGCCATCAAAAAGGATGAATTACTGGAATTTGCCGGGAAATGGATGTCAGTAGAAACAATTATGTTAAGTGAAGTATCCCAAACCCAGAACATTAAGCACCGTATGTACTCCCTAATAGGTGGTTCCTAGTACCAAACCCACCCAGCCCACCTTGAGACACTCATAGGTAAATCTATGTATAATCTATAGTAATTGCAAGGATTATGAACAGGAGGGATGGGGTTGGAGGGCCACACCAGAAACAAGGAGAGAAGGGACCATGTTACAGTAGGGAAAATAGGCCTCCATCAAGGACTGCAAGAAAGTAATATGACACCTAGTTAAGTTTACAGACGTTTGTTCCTGATCATTTACAACTAAGGGGGTATGATCTCATCAGAAGGGGAGGGCATATAGTCCTGCAGATAAAAAGTAACCATTTTGCAAATGGGTGATTGACCCCTCCCTCACTGAGGTTTTCAATTTTTATTACATCTACCCTTGAATGTGCTCTTATAATAAGACTCCAGTTTAACAGCTTTTTGCCTCTGGCCAGGGGGTGGCATACAGTGCCCAGCAGGATGGAGTGAAGGGCATTGCAAGAGCAGCAAAACTGCAAAAGAAAATCCACAAACCACTATCCAGAACTTCAGAGACTCTATATCAACCACCTAGAACTAGGCCAGACTAATCTGTCCCCATCCCGAAGCTCAGGGACATTTGCAGAAGAGGGGGCGGTAAGAGTGTAAGAGCAAAAGGATGGGAGGAGCAATGATTTGCAAGATACTCCACACAAGTTAGGGCCGAAGCAATCATAATTGGACTTTGCATGCCCTGCGCAATGTCCAACACACTATTGACCTCGCAAAGTCCAGCATCTGCTAAAGGCACCAAGATCCTTGGAGGCAAGGGATTGGCAGCCACAGTAGTGTTCCTATACCTAAGGGGAACACGGGAAAGGGTTCCGGGAAATGCCACTGGGTCCTTGTACGTCATCGGAGATGAGGGCCCATAGGAAATTCAGGGATGCATATTAAAGGACTCTCTGTGAATTGGGGCGGGAGGCACTGGGGAATGGGGAGGAAGGGGTGAGGGGAGGGGGAACAGGGGTTTGGGGGGAGGAGGAGGGAGGGAGGGAACCGGTGTACCTATTAGGTTTGTATGAGCGGAAATAATAATAAAAAAAAAATCTCTGGGACACAACGAAAGCTGTCCTAAGAGGTAAGTATATATCTCTTAATGCCTATATCAAAAAATAGAAACATTAAAAATAAATTACTTGGGGGATGGAAAGATGGCTCAGGGGTTAAGCCTCTGCCTTGCAAGCGGAAGGTCTTGAGTTTGGATCCTAGACCCCACGTATAGAAGCCGGGCCGAAGTGGGAGCGGCCTGAGTTTCTGGTCCTGGTAGGGCGGAGTCTGTGAATCCCAGGGCAGAGTAAACAAGGATGAGGTGGAGGCTGTCCATGGTGGTTCCCGAATTCGTCCGTGGTTCTACACGCATACACACATGCATGCACATGCATACACGCACAATTGAATAAATAATAAATAATAAAAAAGAAATATATTTTAAAAAAAGAAAAAATAAATTACTTAACAATACAGCTTAAAACTTTAGAGACACAAGAGCAATCCAATCCCAAAAACAGTAGAAGAAAGGCGATTAGCAAAATCAGGGGAGAAATATCTGAAACTGAGATAAGGAAAAATGATACAAAGAATCAATCAGACAAATAGCTGTTGCTTCAAAAAAAAAAAGTATCTTACACCCCTAGCTAAATTAACCAAAATGAAGACAGAGAAAACCCAAATTAACAATGTCTTTTTATATACCAAGGATGAAAAAAATACACAATTCCTAAGAGAAACAATCCCATTTTCTATAGCCCCTAAAAAAAAAATGAAATACTTTGGTATAAATCTAACTAAAGAAATGAGAGACCTTTATAATGAAAACTTTAAAATCCTAAAGAGAGAAACTGCAGAAGACACCAGAAAATGGAAAGACCTCCCATGCTCCTGGATTGGCATAAAATAACCATCCTAAGACAGCAATATACAGATTCAATGCTATTCCAATAAAAATTCCAAATGAATCTTTAAACAAATTGATCAAACAATCTCAAAATTCATATGGAAACACAAAAGTCCCAGGATAGCAAAAACAATTCTGAGTAATCAAAACGTTGTTGGAGGTTTACTATGGCCAACCTTAATCTATACTACAAATCCATAATAAGTATTTATATCTGATCCTGTCCACTGTCAGGTTTGTCCTCACTCACTGATGTTTAGTCTGGTTTACAGTGCTTGGATGTGTATTCCTTGTCATGGAGGGTAGATAGAGTTTAGTAAGCAGGTAGCTGGTTACTTGGAGATTATCTATACTTTCCACAGTGTCATACCCTCTTCTTAAGGTCTTTTTTTAAAAAGTTTCTTTTTTAGCTCTTTGAATATGAGAACATTTCAACACCCAGATAGGATGCAGTCTACTCTAGTCAAAGAACAGTGACATAGACAACAACAGGAAAGCAGAATGCAGAGTTCTTGTGACCTTGCAATGTTTATCCAGAATCAGGCTAGACAACTCACACATGTACAAAAAAGTGGATAAAAGAAAAAATAATTTAAAATTAAATTTTTAAGAAAAGTTTAAGCTTAAGTCTTTATTATAGACAAGGAACTTCATTTACAAAATTAAGAAGCCCAAATAAGCTGAAAATTATTCTACTGATATAGAAAGGAAAGATAAAAATACGGTGACACAGAAAGGACTGGTTTGCTGCTGAAGTAAGAAAACCTCAAGCACCACTGATAAGGTTAAAATTTCCTATAGAAACAATATGTGTGATTAGACATTTCATCAGAGAACAGTATTCAACTGTGCTTACGTGTGACCAAAATATTTCTTACAACAAATTTATAGAATTCCCCTTGCGGCAAGGGATTAGAAGCAGGAAGAAACCATATGGCAAAGAAAGTCTGTTTTAATTAAAGACCAAAAAATAAAAAATAAAAAAAGATAAAGAGCATTGCAAAGAAAGCCTTTTATATAAATACATGGGAGAGACACGTTTATGTAAATGACTTGCAAATATTCCTAAATTCTATGTCCCAGTGCTTTGGAATGGCACACCTTTCTCTGTTGCTAGTCAAAGCCATTAAATGTATTCTTTGACAATTTCATGCATGCCTATAACACATTCTGATAACTCTCAGCCTTTTCCCTCTTATCTCCCTCCTACCTTTGTCAACCCTCCCACTTCTCTACAAGTCTCCTTTCCACATTCACAACTTTTTGTTTTGTGACCCCCTGAGTTTAACCAGCATTCGAAATTATCCACTGGAGCCTGAAGGGCTCACCAGAGGGTATACGAACTAAGGTAATTAATTCCCCTTTCCCAGAATCTATAGTTAATCAGGGATGCATAGAACCCACTGAATCTCTCCCCAATCCATGCCTGACAGTTAACATACTTGGTCTTGGGACGATCCAGAGTAGGTAACCAAAGCTGTTTCAAGTTCATAATTACCCTGCTCCATTTTCCTAGAAAATTTTCTAGAAATTTTTTCTGGAAATTTCTGGAAAAACTTACAAATATGAGTCCTGATTTTATAGTCAGAAAGGCTATGCTATGAATATCCTAATGAATGCAGCAGAAGAGTCTCATCTCAACACTGGCTTGTCTCCTATAGTTATGTCAATGGAATTCAGGGTTCTGATGGGCCCAGCCAGGGCTAAGTTTTGTCTGTCCAGCCAGTCTGTCCAGCTGTCTGTATTGATCTTGTGGCTGGGATTTCTTTTTTTTAACAGAAGGACATGTATGAGACATGTGTTTCTGCCTTTGAATTTAAATACTTTGCACAAACTGAATGACTACTGATTGAGAATGACCACTGTGTTGTCCTAAGTATGTGTATTCTACTCCAGTGGAAGAGTTTGGCATTACCATCATGGGCTCTTTATTCAAAGGCTTAAAAGTGAGCCAGGAGTGTGTGCACAATGTGACAGAATATAACCCAAATCTAGTATTTTAAGACATATCTACTTGGGAGAAATCAGGCCATGCACAGAGGTTTCTTCCTGCCTTCTGCCCTCACCCCAGCCCTGTCAGTGTCTTAAGACAAAACACTGACAGGTGTGACTGCCAGGAGTCACTTGGGTTATAGCAGACTAAAGATTTTCCCACCACTCTCTCTGGAAACAAATAAGATAGAAAATTCTTTGTTTGGGGGTTTGGAAAGGAACCTTCAGGCTCTGTAATGGTGGTTATTTCTTCACTTCAAGGCTTTGCAGGTGGTGGTGGTATCTATATTTTTTCTGCATATAAAGTTCTTCAGGACACTAGAACACTTCCTCTACTAATAAAGACTTCTGTTGCAACTACTTTCCCAGAAATAGTTTCTTTTTATTTCTTTTTTAATTCCATTTTCATGTGTATGTGGTGTGTGTGTGTGCATGTTGACAAGCACATATGTGCACATGCATGTAGATGTCCATAAGGTTGATATGGGTGGGGAATCGCTGTTGATTGATCTTTCACCTTATTTTGAGTTGAATCTATAATTAAACTGTGAACTGATTTATTGGCCTAGCGTGGCTAGCCACCTTGCTTTGGAGATTCCCAGGCTTCCACCTTCTGGGGGATTTGATGGGATTTGCAGATCTAAACTGGTCCTTTTGCTTGCCCAGAAAATACTTTTAATCACTGAGCCACCTCACAGGATCTCCTTTCATTTCTGACAAGAGTTTCTTTCACATAATTTCCTAGGTTCTTCTTTCGTTTTGAGGAGAAATCTCTCTATGAGTGAAGCTTTGTTTTCAGGTACAGTCTGCCAACAAAATTAAGCTGACTATTGTGGGTTGCAACTTTATGAAATAAATAGGAGTAAAGGCTAAGGCTGCCACCTAGTGATATAGTCTGAAATAGCAGTGACACTTCCAATCAGCTTACTCTGTAAGTTTAAGGACTCTATGGAGGGGACACTGTCAATCTCATCCCAAGCAGCAGTTTTGTCATAGTAGAATGGCCCTTGTACACCTTTGTAGAGGGCCACCTGCTTGCATGGAGTTCACTGGCTAACCAAGGAAAGTCCTCTATGAGGACTGTTATAATGAGAAAGTTTAATATCGCAACTCTTTTGTTGGTCAATTTGAATACTCCGTTGCTTGTATTTAAAAGAATATCTTATTTATGGGTATTTTTTTGTTTAGGAGAAAGAGAATATATTGGAAATATCTTCTTCAGAATTACTCTTAAATTTTTTTCTACAGATTGGAATGCTTTGGGTGGACTGCTCTCTGACTTGGAATAACTGCAGCAGGAAGAATACTTGTTCTGCAGTTCATCTTTATACTGTCCTGCGTGGAATGAACAGATACCACACTGAGGAAAAGGTCTAGATACAAATATTTTCCCAATCTACGTACAGATTACCACTTTTTTCTGGAAATAGTTTCATTTTCTACAAAGATTTTATTTTAGATGTAAATCCATTTCTTTATTTATTTTTGTTAGTTTTCAAATTTTATTAAATATTCTTTGTGAACTAATGCTTTGAAGCATATTGTCTATTTTTCCTCTTTTAATGTCAGTTTTGTTTTTTCATTTATCTTCAGTTCGAGTTTTTCAGTTTTCTCAACCCCACATACTGAGAATGATGTTTCATTTCCTTAGAAAAGAGAAATTTAGATGGAAATCTGGATTTATTTCTGAATTCCTTATTCCATCCAATTAGCTCATTTGTAATTTTTAAATTAGTAAAACATTTCTTCAATTACTATTCTGTGATTAGGAATTTAGTAATGTGATGCATCTAGTTTATTCTTTTGGTTGAAAATTATTTAGTGTTTGTTTGTGGTTCATGCACATCACGGGGTTTTATTCTACTTTTGTGAAAAGTAACATCAACATTTTGATAGGTGATTATATCAGATCTCTATATTGCTTTGAATATTATTTAAATGTTAATAACAACCTTGGACATGAGTATAATATATATTGTATTAATAAACTGTTTTGTACTGTTTAATCTCACTAAAAAACTGGTTTTTGAGGCAAGGTTGCTACATTTCTTCAGATCCAAGCATGCCATTTCTGAGTGTCCTTGCTCAGGGATGATCCCCCCCAGCCCTCCCAGCTCTCTGCAAAAGAGAAAGGAGCAACCTGTGTCATTGAAGGCAGAAGAATAAAGTGTTAGAGTGAAAATGCTGTGTCCTTGAACACAGCTGGGAAGTAAGTATTCCCAGACATATTACAAAACTAAAGACTCAACTGTGGTTTATTCCATAACATAAAAATGCCTGAAGTAGGAATCACTAGAAGGTAAAGATGTTCTGTCTGGGACCATCTGTGTTATCAAAGGTTCCAGTGCACTGTTTTATTTTGGGGTTTTACAGGTTTCTGCCAAATGGTGTAAATGTCTGAGCTCATAATCTACTATTTACCTCTACTTGCAGTTTATTCTTTGATTTGTGCTTGCTATATACTTAATTCACTTATTCAACATTGAAACTATTACCTGCATGTGAGGTTATGGCTATGTGAGTGCATGTGTGTGTGGTTATGTGTAGTTGAAGGCACCTGATTGTGTGTGCTTGTGGAGGACCAAGGGTGACATTGTGAATCATCTTGAATTGTTCTACCTCCTTATTGCTTTGCTCTGGAGTTTCTTCTAGGACTGAATTATAGGTCACCACCATATCTGCTTGGCATTTCTACCTGAGATCCTAGGATCCTGGGATCTAAATTCAGGTCCTTTTGCCTTCAAGGTAAAAGGCTTAAGCCTAAGCCATCTCTCCAGCCCTGAAACTATGTCTATTGCAGATTATTCTGTGGATGGAAGAAATTTAATATTTGAACATGAGATATCTGTTCCATCATAATTTCATTGATTTTTTATGATGATCTGTAACCTCATTGGTTAATATTATTCCTAAGTGTTTTATTTTGCAACTAGCAAGTTGTGTTGCATTTGTTTTTTTGGTTTCTTATCAGATGGTGTACCAATGTGCTAATGAATTTGTATTTGCTTTGTTGCAACATTACTGAATTTTTTCATCCGTATTAATAGCTCATGCTTTGCAGGTGCTTGTGGTATCTATATTTTTTTCTGCATATAAAGTCATGTCATTGGAAAATAAGGAAAATAAGGATGATTTTTATTTCTTTGTCTTGCACAATTCCTCTTCTAAAACTTCCATTATGACAGTGAGTAAAGTGATGAAAGAAGATTCTTGTCTTCTTCCAGTTCTTATGAAAAAGCAATGGACTTTCCCTATTCAGTATAAGATCAGTTATTGATTTGCCAAATGTGTCCTTCATTATGTTGAGGACATTCCTTCTATAATTTCCTATTGTTTTCAATTTAAAGTAATTTGATGTTTGAATACAAAAAGAATTTGCAGAAAAATGTTAAGAACTTTTTGCTCTTCTACCTACTAATGGCATATGAACTTTATTTTATTTTATTTTATTTACTTGCAATTTTTTTGTAAGTCTAAGAACCTTCTTGTATTTTTTTTTTTAGTTTTTTTTTCCCTACATACAAACTTATTAGGTACCCCAGGCTCTTCCCTCCCTCCATCCCTCCCCAGACCCCCTTGTTCCCTCCCACTTTTTCCCCTTCCTTCCCCCCTCCCTTTCTCCCAGTACCCCCTCTTCCCCCCATCCCTGGAGCATCCTTTAGTGTGAATGTCAAACTTCCCTCTGGGTCCTCCATTCTAATGAGGTGTAAGGACTCAATAGCATTGCCTAGAGCCCTTTCTTGTGTGCCCCTTTAGTATAGGAACACTATTGTGGTTGTTTATCCCTTGCCTTTAAGGATCCTAGTGCCTGTGATCCATGCTAGACTTTGGGGGGGTCAATGATATGTTGGTCATTGCACAGGTCATGCAAAGTCCTATTATGATTACTTTGGCCCTAACTTGTGTGGAGTATCTTGCATATCATTGCTCCTCCCCATCTTTAGGCTCTTACAATCTTACCATCCCCTTTTTCACAAATTTCCCCGAGCTTTAGGATGGGGAGAGATTAGGTTGATCTGGTTCCAGGTGAATAATGTGGGGTCTCTGATGTTCTGAATTATAGTTTGTTTTTTAATTTATGTGAGGGAGTTTTCTTGAACTTCATTTAAAAAATAAGGGTCCATCAACAACTGAGTACTGCATCTAATATGCAGAGCCTGGGAAACCCTGCCAGATGCAGGAAATCTGCAACAGTTGAGTGAATGACACACAGAGTGTATAGATCCAGGGAAGAACTGTATCACACAACCAGTAGATCTCACCCAAAAATCAGAACAACTCTCCTAACAGCAGCCAAAGGCAGATAAACTCATTTGACACAGGAGAGCCAAAAATAACTGCCAGAAAAGGCAGTCACAGAATTAACTGAAAATGTCCAAGTCACATTGTAAAACCACTAAGTTCCAGTGAAACATGTCTAGTAGTAAACACCAGCCCCCATATTATAAACAGCAATCAGAACAACCTCATGGATACCAGTCAGGAAAGCAATAGTGAGGATAATGTCTTCCAAAGAAATGGTATCAACTTCATCAACAAACTTTGAAAATAAATACAAAGGAAAAGGAGGAATGAAAAAAGAAACGTAACTTTATGACCTTATATGAACAGGAAAATGATAAAAAATTATCTGAGATGAAATAAGAAAGAGGAAACAAGAACAAAGTTAGAATAGGTGAAAAAATGCCAAACTGACATTCAGCTATAATTCAAAACTAAACTAACTGAAATTAAAAACCCAGTAGAAAAAAAACACATACAGAATGAATCAAGCAGAAGATAGAATACTAGATCTGGAATATAAGCTGACATCATTCAATTAAAGCAGTTGAAAGGTAAAAAAAATCAAGAAACAAATATTCAAGAATTATATGATAACATGGGTTGGAGAGATGGCTCAGGGGTTAAGCCTCCGCCTTGCAGGCAGAAGGTCCTGAGTTCGGATCCCAGATCTCACGTACAGACGCCGGGCGGAAGCGGGGGCAGCCTGCGCTTCTGGTCCTGGTAGGGCGGAGCATGTGAATCCTGGGGCAGAAGGAGGTGGAGGCGTCCGTGGTGGTTCCCGATTCGTCTGTGGTTCTACACACGCACATACACACATGTGCACACACATACATACACACACGCACAATTGAATAAAAAGAAATTAAAAAAAAAGAATTATATGATAACATGAAGTCAAATGTATGCATCCATGGAATCCCAGAACAAAAAAAATCCAGAAAAAAATTCCATCCCAGATATTTCAATCAATCATAAACAAACTCTTCCCACACTTGAGGAGAGAGTTCCTAATCCAACTATAAGATACATATCACATACCATCCATATATGACCAAAATAAGAATATAACATGGCAAATAATAGTAACAATATCTCAGGTACAAGCAAAGAGATTGTTGTAAGAGCTGCAAAAGAAAAAAAAATCAAGTCACATTTAAAGGTAAGCCTTTTAGAATAAGAGATGACTACACCTTGTCATCCACAGAGAAAGCGTATCAGAATCACGCTTAACTCAAAACAACAACCAAGAAGAAAATATCCTTGATCACCCATCACCTCTATTTGAAGAACTTTGAAGAAGAATTATTAAGTTACAGGTCAAAAACTTAAGGGAAACAAATGTGATTTTCTCCTGAACAGTATGACTTAAAAATTCCAAACTTCTGTGGGATACTTATCCCTAAGAACGGCATGTGGAAAATTCTGAATAAGAATCTGCCTCATTTGGTTCAAAACTGCTAATCTGGCTTCTCTGCATTCAGTGTCCAAAGTCAGACTTTCCTTTCAAATAAGAGCTCATACAACAAAAACATTCTCTTCTGCGGAGAAGGAAGAGCAGAATCAACATAAGTCAGAACAGCAACCAAGAGAATGCCATCAATGATCACAAATCCCCTTTTATAAAGGCTTTTGAAGGAGTATTAACTTCCGAGATTCAGCTAAAAAAGCAACAGCAAAAACAAAAAAAGGGGGGAAACATGGAAAACGCATGCAGTAATCAAAAGTTGTTTTCTCTTGAACAGTAAGAGTTACACCTGCCAACCTTCCCCAGTGTAGTTATCTTTTAGAATGGTACATTTGGAATGCTGCTTGAGAAATTTGCTCCCTAAGTACAATACTGCTTCTCTGGCCACAAAGTTCAAAGTAGTCTAAGTAGGCCATTTCCTTTGAATCAACTATTTATAAAACCAACACCTTGTTGACTACAGGGAAAGGGTGTCAGAATCATACTTAGAACAACAAATAAGAGGAAAACATCCTTGATCACCCATGATGGCTTTTGAAGAACTTTGAAGGAGTGTTACTAAGTTCCAGATCAAAAACCTAAGGGAAGTAAAAGTGATTTTCTCCTGAACAGTAAGCCTTCACCTTCCAATCTTCTGAGGCATAGGTATCCCAAAGAAGGGCACTTGGAAAATGCTGAATGTGGTTCTGCCTCACTTGTTTCAGAACTGCTAATCTGGCTTCTCTGTATTCACTGTCCAAAATTGCCCTATGCCTTTCAAATGACTGTTTATAAAACCAAAACCTTTTCTTCTAGAGAGAAGGAAAAGCAAAATCTCACATAACTCAGAGAAACAACCAAGAGAGTACTATCGGGGATCACAAGTTCCATCTGTTAAAGAATTTTCTAAGAGTACTGAGATCCAACTAAAAAACACGGAAAATTAAGTGCCGTATGTACTCCCTAATAGGTGGATCCTAGTACCAAACCCACTTAGAGATACTCAAAGACAAATCTCTGTAATACCTAGAGTAACTGCACAGATTATAAACAGGAGGGATGGGGAAGGAGGGCCCCACCAGAAACAAGGAGAGAGGGGATCATGTTACAGCAGAGAAAATAGGCCTAAGGACTGCAAGTAAGTAATGAGACATGTGGTTAAGTTCACAGACTTACCTTCCTGATCATTTGCAACTAATGGGGTACGATCTTACCAGAAGGGGAGGGAATATAGGCTGGTAAATAGAAAGTAACCATTTTGCAAATGGGTGATTGACCCCTTTCTCACTGTGGTCTCCTACTTTTATTCCATCTACTTTTGAATATACTCTTATAACAAGACTTTAATTTAACAGGCTTTCATCTCTGACCGAGGGGTGACATTCCAATACCCATCAAGATGGAGCCAAGGGCATTGTAGGAGCAGCAAAACTAAAAAAAAAATCAACAAACCATAATTCAGAATATCATAGACTCTATATCAACCACCAGGAAC
Source organism: Typhlomys cinereus (assembly GCA_023101885.1). Taxonomy (NCBI): domain Eukaryota; kingdom Metazoa; phylum Chordata; class Mammalia; order Rodentia; family Platacanthomyidae; genus Typhlomys; species Typhlomys cinereus. Next base: position 20,472 of record JALPQD010000082.1, read on the forward strand.
TAAGGCATCCTAATCTCTCCCCATCCTGAAGCTCAGGGAAATTTGAGGGGCTGGTAAGATTGTAAAAGCACAAGGATGGGAGGAGTGATGATATGCAAGATACTTCACACAAGTTAGGGCCGAAGCAATCATAATAGGACTTTGCATGACCTGTGCTATGTCCAACACATTATTGACCCCACAAAGTCTAGCATGGACTAAAGGCACTAGGATCTTTGGAGGCTAGGGACTGACAGTCACAGTAGTGTTCCTAAGCTTAAGGGAACACAGGAAAGGGTTCAGGGAAATGCCCCTGGGTACTTGCACCTCATCAGAGAGGAGGACCCAAAGGAGAGCTTGGCATGCACATTAAAGGATGCTCCGAGGATTGGGGGGAGCCACTGGGGGGGGGCACTGGGAGATGGAAAAGGATAGAGGCGGGGAGGGGGGAGCAGGGGGGTTAGGGGGAGGTGGAGGGAGGGAGAGGACCAGTGTACCTGTTAGGTTTGTATGAGCAGAAATAATAATAAAAAAGTAAAGGATGCCTAATATAATTATATTAAAAATGTTCTTGTAGACACAGAATTAAAGATTTTTAAAATTCACTTAAAAAAAAAGCCCTAAAAAACAAAAAGAAACACAAAGAACACACTCAGTAATCAAAAGTTGTTTTCTCCTGAACAGTAAGAGTTGCATTTTCCACCATTCCCCAATATAGTTACCTTTCAGAATTGCACATTTGGGATGTTGCATGAGAAACTTGCTCAGTTGGTAAAACACGGCTTCTCTGGCCACCCTGCTCATAGTAATGTCCCTAGGCCTTCTCCTTTGAATGAACTATTTGTAAAACTAACATCTTTTTGTCCACAAAGAAAGGTCATCAGAATCATTGTTAAGTTAGAAGAACAACCAAGAGGAAAACATCCTTGATAACTTATCACCACCACTCTTTGAATAACTTTGAAGGAGTATTACCAACATGGAGGTCAAAATCCTAAAGAAAGCAAATGTGATTTTCTACTGAATGGTAAAACTTACAATTTCCAAACTTGTACAGGATACTTATCCCTAAGAAGGGCATGTGGAAAATCTGAATGGAAGTCTGCCTCATGTGTTTTAAAATTGATAATTTTGCATCTCTGTATTCAGTGTCCAAATTCGACCTATGTCTTGAAATGACTATCCATAAACCAAAACCTTTCCTTCTAAGAAGAGGAAAAGCAGAATCACAAATTACTCAGAGCAATAACCAAAAGAATATGATCAGAGATCACAAACCCTCCTTTTTCAATATTTTGAAGGCGTGCTACTGAGATTCAGTTGAAAAACAAAAAGAAACACAAAGAACGCACGTGGTCATCAAAAGTTGTTTTCTCTTGAACAGTAAGTATTACATCTTCCAACCTTCCCCGTTGTAATTATCTTTCAGAATGGCACATTTGAGATGCTGAATGAGAAACTTGGTCTGTTGGTGCAACACTGCTTCTCTGACCACCCTGCTCATAGTAGTGTACTTAGGCCTTTTCTATTGAATCAACTGTCTTTAAAACCAACACTTTGTCATCCACAGGAAAGCTGATCAGAATCTTGCTAAACTCAGAACAACAACAGAGAGGAAAACATCCTTGATCACTCATCACCTCTCTTTGAAGAACTCTGAAGGAACATTACTAAGTTAGAGGTCAAAAACCCAAATGAAGCAAATGTGATGTTTTTCCTGAATAGTAAGACTTATAACTTCCAGTCTTCTGTGGGATAGTTATCACTAAGAAAGGCACATGGAAAATGCTGAATGAGATTCAGGGTTCAAATTCAGCCTATACTTTTCAAATGACTGTTCATAAAACCAAAACCTTTTCTTCTAGGGAGAAGAAAAACAGAATCACATATGACTGAGAGCAACAACCAAAAGAATACCATCAGGGATCACAAATCCAATTTTTAAAGAATTTTGAAGGAGCATTCACTATTGAGATTCAGCTAAAAAGCAAAAAGAAACTCAAAGAACAAATGCAGTAATCAAAAGTTGTTTTCTGTTGAACTGTAAATCAAGCTTAACTTAGAACAACAACCAAGAGGGAAACATCCTTAGTCACCCATTGCCTCTCTTTGAAAAACTATGAAGTATTACCAACATGGAGGTAAAAATCCTTAGGGAAGCAAATGTGATTTTCTCCTGAACAGTAAGAAATACAATTTCCAAACTTCTGCGGGATACTTATCCCTAAGAAGGGCACATAGAAAATTCTGAATGAGAATTCAACAAATTCTCACTTGTTTCAAAACTGCTAATCTGGCATCTTTGCATTCACTGTCCAAATTCTGCCTATGTCTTTGAAATGACTGTCTGTAAAAAACAAAAGATTTTCTTCTATGGAGAAGGAAAAGCAGAATCACAAATAACTCAGGGCAACAACCAAGGGAACACCATAGGACATCACAAATCCCCTTTTTAAAATAATTTGAAGGAGTACTAACTACTGAGATTCAGCCGAAAAGCAACAAGAAACACAAAGAATATATGCAGTAATCAAAAGTGATTTTCTCTTGAACAGTATTACATCTTCCAAACTTCCCCATTGTAATTATCTTTCAGAATGGCACATTTGGGGATGCTGCATGAGAAACTTGCTCCATTGATGCAATACTGCTTGAGTAGTTATTGTTAGCTTTTGCTTTGGTGCCTTCTGTGCTGAGTGACATTGGACTTGACCATTAGCACCTGAAGGATGTGTCACCATTGACACAACTGGGTGCCCGTTTGGCGCCTTGTGGTCCTTTGTCTATATAAGCTGTTTTGTTATCCCCCCCCCCCAATAAACTGAGATTTGCTTTTGACAAACTCCCCGTCCTGTGGCCGAGTCTCTGGGGAATTGAAGCTGAGGTGGGGACGGCAAGACCTATCCTTCTTTGTCTTTGCAGCCGGCAGTGCAATCGTGTGAATGAGTGTGTGAGTGGGTGGAGACATGCCACACTGTGGGTGTTGGACTCTACACACTGTGATCAAGTAGTGTTTATCTCAGGAACACAAAGTTGGTTCAACATACGCAAATCAATAAATGTATTCTATCATATAAACCAATCCAAAGTCCAAGACCACACACGATATTCTTTTTTTTCTTTCTTTCTTTTTTTTTTATTTCCACTCATACAAACTTACTAGGTAGACCAGTTCCCTCCCTCCCTCCTCCTCCCCCCGAACTCCCTGCTTCCCCTCCCCTCACCCCTCCCTTCCCATCCCCCAGTGCCTCCCCCCAATTCCCAAAGAGTCCTTTATTGTGTATTCCTGACTCTCCTCTGGGATCTCCTCTCTGATGACGTACAAGGACCCAGTGGCATTTCCCTGAACCCTTTCCCGTGTTCCCCTTAAGCATAGGAACACTACTATGGCTGTCAATCCCTTGCCTCCAAGGATCTTGGTGCCTTTAGCAGATGCTAAACTTTGTGAGGTCAATAGTGTGTTGAACATTGCACAGGGCATGCAGAGTCCTATTATGATTGCTTCGGCCCTATCTAGTGTAGAGAATCTTGCAAGTCGTTGCTCCTCCCATCCTTTTTCTCTTACAATCTTACCGCCCCCTCTTCCACAAATGTCCCTGAGCTTCAGGATGGGGAGAGATTAGGCTGGCCTGGTTCTATGTGGTTGATATAGAGTCTCTGAAGTTCTGGATTGTGGTTTATTGATTTTCTTTTTCACTTTTGCTGCTCCTGCAATGCCCTTCACTCCATCCTGATGGGCACTGTATGTCACCCCCTGGTCAGAGACAAAAAGCTGTTAAACTGGAGTCTTATTATAATAGCACATCCAAGGGTAGATGTAATAAAAGTAGGAAACCTCAGTGAGGGAGGGGTCAATCACCCATTTGCAAAATGATTACTTTTTATCTGCTTAACTCTATGCCTTCCCCTTCTGGTGAGATCATACACCCTCAGTTGTAAATGATCAGGAAGGAAAGTCTGTGAACTTAACCACATGTCTCATTACTTACTTGCAGTCCTTGATGGAGACCTATTTTCTCTGCTGTAACATGTTCCCCTCTCTCCTTGTTTCTGGTGTGGCCCCCCGACTCCATCCCTCCTGTTCATAATCCTTGCAATTACTGTATTATATAGGTTTACCTTCGAGTGTCTCAATGTGGGCTGGGTGAGTTTGGTACTAGGAGTCACCTATTAGGGAGTACATACGGCACTTAATTTCTGGGTTTGGGATACTTCACTTAATATAATTGTTTCTAATGACATCCATTTCCCAGCAAATTCCAGTAATTCATCATTTTTGATGGCTGAGTAGTACTCCATTGTATAGTTGTACCACAATTTCCTTATCCACTCGTCAACTGTTGGACATTTGGGTTGATTCCATGACTTTGCTATTGTAAACAGTGCTGCTATGAACATAGTCGTGCTTGTGCTATCGAGGTGAACCTCTGCTGCATGGGGGGTTATTCCCAAAAGTGGAATAGCAGGGTCATAAGGCATTTCAATCTTTAATTTCTTTAAGAATCTCCAGACGGCTCGCCAGAATGGCTGTATGAGCCTGCATTTCCACCAGCAATGCAGCAGAGTTCCCCTCTCTCCACATCCTCTCCAGCATTTGTCGTTGTTTGTATTGTGGATTTTTGCCATCCTGACCAGGGTGAGATGATATCTCAGGGAGGTTTTTATTTGCATTTCCCTGATGGCTAAAGAAGTGGAGCATTTTTAAAGATATTTGTTAGACATTTTAATTTCATCTCTTGTAAAATTTCTTTTAAGTTCCAGGGCCCATTTTTTAATTGGGCCATTGGTTTCTTTGGTGTTTAATTTTCTAAGTTCTTTGTGCACTGTGGACAGTAGAGCTCTATCAGATATGTGGTTAGTGAAGATTTTCTCCCATTCTGTGGGTTGCCGTTGAGCTGGTGTTACAATCTTCTTATCTGAACAGAAGCTCTTTAATTTCACAAGATCCCAACTGTTGAGAGTTGGTAGCAGTGACTGTGCCATTGGATGTCTGTTTAGGAAGAGTTGGCCTTGCCCAATCAGCTCGAGGGAGTTCCCTATCCTTTCAACTATGGTTTTTATAGTCTCTGGCCTGATATCAAGGTCCTTGATCCATTTGGAATTAATTCTTATATATGGTGACAAGTATGGGTCCAGCTTTAATCTTCTGCATGTGGAGATCCAGTTTTGCCAGCACCATTTGTTGAAGATGCTGTTCTTTTTCCATTGGATTCTTTCGGGCCCCTTTGTGAAAGATCAAATGGCTGTATTTTTGTATATCTGGGTCTTCAACCCTTATCTATTGATCTGTGTGTCTATTTTGGAGGCAGTACCAGGCTGTTTTTATAACTATGGATTTGTAGTATAGACTAAGGTTCGGTATGGTAATACCTCCAGCAGTGTTTTTGTTACTCAGGATTGTCTTTGCTATCCTGGGTCTTTTGTGCCTCCATGTGAATTTTGAAATGATTTGGTCAACTTCTTAAAAGAATTGCTTTGGGATTTTAATTGGTATAGCATTGAATTTGTATATTGCCTTTGGTAGGATGGTCATTTTTACGATGCTGATTCTGCCAATCCAGGAACATGGGAGGTCTTTCCACCTTCTAGTGTCTTCAGCAATTTCTTTCTTTAGGGTTTTAAAGTTTTCATTGTAAAGGTCTTTTACCTCCTTGATTAGGTTTATACCAAGGTATTTCATTTTTTTAGGGGCTATAGTAAATGGGATTGTTTCTCTCAAGGCTTTTTCACTTCTTTCATTCTGGGCATATAGGAAGGCCTCTGATTTTTGCACATTTATTTTGTATCCTGCCATCCTGCTGAACTTCTCAATTAGTTCCTGTAATTTCCTGGTCGAATTTTTGGGATCACTCAGGTATAAGATCATGTTATCTGCAAATAGGGATAGCTTGACTTCTTCCTTGCCGATTTGAATCCCTCTTATGTCCCTTTTCTTGTCTTATGGCTTCAGCTAACACTTCAAGCACAATATTGAATAAAAGTGGTGAGAGAGGACAGCCTTGTCTAGTTCCTGATCGAAGTGGGAATGCTTCCAATTGTTCCCCATTGAGCATATTCCTTGCTGTGGGCTTGTTGTATACAGCTTTTATTATATTGATAAAGGTTCCTTCCATTCCTAGTGTCTCTAGCGTTTTGATCATAAAAGGCTGTTGGATCTTGTCAAAAGCTTTTTCTGCATCTATCGAGAGTATCATGTGGTCTTGGACTTTGGACTGGTTTACATGATGAATTACATTTATTGACTTGCTTATGTTGAACCAACCTTGTGTGCCAGGGATGAAGCCTACTTGGTCCCCATGAATGATCTTTTTGATATGTTTTTGAATCCGATTTGCCAGCACTTTGTTGAGAATCTTTGCGTCTGTGTTCATCAGAGATATCATCCTATAGTTTTCTTTTTTAAGTGAATCTTTATTAGGTTTTGGGATTAAGACGATATTAGCGTCATAGAAGGAATTTGGTAGTGTTCCTTCCTTTGCTATTTGATGGAACAGTTTAAGGAGTATTGGTGTTATTATCTCCTTAAATGTCTGGTAGAACTCTGTGCTGAATCCATCTGGTCCAGGACATTTTTTGGTGGGAAGATTCGAGATTACTTCCTCAATTTCCTTATATGTTGTAGGACTATTTAAATAATTCACAACTTCCTGATTCAATTTAGGTAAGTTGTGCTTACTTAGAAATTCATCCATCTCTTTTGTGTTGTCAAACTTCACAGAGTATAAGTTTTTGAAATATGATGTTATAATTCTCTGGATTTCTTGGGTATCACTCCATGCTCATTTCTAATTTTGTTAATTTGGGTTTTCTCTCTCTTGCTTTTGGTTAATTTAGCTAGGGGTGTATCAATGTTATTGATTTTTTCAAAGAACCAGCTTTTTGACAGGTTGATTTTTTTCTATCGTTTTCTTAATCTCAATTTCAGATATTTCTCCCCTTATTTTGCTAATCTCCTCTCTTCTGCTACTTTTGGGATCAGATTGCTCTAGTTTCTCTAAAGCTTTAAGCTGCATTGTTAGGTTGTTTATTTCTGATGTTTCCATTTTTTTGATGTAGGCATTAAGAGCTATGAACTTACCTCTTAGAACAGCTTTCATTGTGTCCCAGAGATTTTGGTAAGTTGTATTTTCATTATCGTTCACTTTCAGGAAATCTTGAATTTCCTTTTTAATTTCTTCCTGAATCCAGTTCTCAATCAGCATCATAGCGTTAAGTTTCCAGGAGTTAGTGTATTTTCTCTTGTTTGTTGTGTTGTGGATGTCCAGTTTTAGGCCATGGTGGTCTGATAGGGCACAGGTTAGAATTTCAACTTTTTTGTATATGTGTAGATTCGTTTTGTGGGCCAATATGTTATCTATTTTGGAGAAAGTTCTGTGTGCTGCTGAGAAAAATGTGTATTCTTTGCTGTGTGGGAGAAAAGTTCGATAGAGATCTGTAAGGTCCATTTCTTTAAGGGTTTGATTAAGTTCCAAAGTGTCTCTGTTAAGCTTTTGACCTGTTGATCTATCCCATGTTGAGAGGGCGGTGTTGACGTCCCTAGAATTATCGTTTGGTTTTTTTTTTTTTTCTTGCTTTAGATGCTGTAGGGTTTTCTTAATGAATGTGGAGGGGTGCATATATATTCAGTATTGTGAAGTCTTCCTGGTGAATTGTACCTGTGACTAAAATGTAGTATCCATCTGTGTCTCTTATGATTTTCTTTGGTTTGAAGTCCACTTTGTCTGAAAGCATAATTGCTACCCCTGCCTGCTTCCTGGTTCCTTTAACTTGCAAGATTTTGGACCAGCCTTTCCTTCTTAGGATGTGCCTATCTTTTATGGTGAGATGAGTTTCCTGGAGGAAGCAGATTGTTGGATTGTGGTTTTTAATCCAAGTTTGTAATCTGTGTGTCTTGGTTGGTGAGTTAATACCATTGACATTTAATGTTATAATGGAGAAATTATTTTTAATTCTGGACATTTTTTATGTTTAGTAGATTTTGTAAGCATGTTGTTTGATATTTATGTTTTGGTGCTATTATACTTCCCTTCTGTCCTCCTGGATACACTTGTTCTTTTCTTCAAGCTTGAGTATCATTTCTAGCATTTTTTGAAGGCCTGGTTTGGTAGACATGTATCCCTTCAAGTTGTCTTTGTGCTGGAAACTTTTCTTTCTTCTTTTATCATGATTGATAGTTTTGCCAGGTATATCAGTCTGGGTTGGCATTTTTGCTCGTTTGATACTTGAAGTACATCTCTCCAAGCTCTTCTTGCTTTTACTGTTTCCATTGAGTAGTCATTTGTTATTCTAATAGGTTTACCTTTAAAAGTGACTTGCTTTTTTTCTGTTGAAGCTCTCAGCACCTTTTCTTTGTCTTGAATGTGGAGTGTTTTGACTATTATTTGTTGTGGTGAGTTTCTATTTTGGTCATATCTGTTTGGAGTGGGAAATGCCTCTTGTATTTGGATAGGCCTCTCATTCTTTAGTTGTGGGAAGTTTTCATTTATGATGAATTGAAATATTTCCTCAGGTGTGGTATTTTGGGATTCTTGTTCTGGTATTCCATGAATGTGCTTGTTAGGTTTCTTTAGGGTGTCCCATATCTCTTGAATGTTCCTCTCCAGTATCTTTGTGGCTTTAACAATCTCTTCCATTGAGCTGGTTAATTCTCCCACTTTGTCTTCAAGATCTGAAATTCTATTTTCTGCCTTATTTGTTCTGCTGATAAGACTCTCTGTTGAGTTTTGGATTGAAGATAACTTGTCTTTTAGTTCAATTTTAAATTCTGCCTGAGACTGTTTTAACTGCTCTATACCTATTTTTGTTTCTTGAACTGTTTTTCTCAACTCCTCCAAGTGCCTGTTGTGTTCCTGTTCAAAGTGGTTGATACCGTTCTTTAACTCTTCTCGGATTTCCTCTTTCATAGTATTAATCATGGTAATGATCATACTCTGAAAGTCGTTATATTGGGTCTGGCTTTCATGGCTATTTTCTGTGGATTTGTTCTGGTCAGAATCCCTCATTACGGGATTTATTCTTTCGGTGGGAGATTGGTCTTCTTGGGTTTTGTTTCTCGTGGACCTGCACTTTGACTTGTACATTGTTTTGTTTTTTAGGACCTTTCAGTTTCTGTGTGTTTTTCACTGAATCGACGTAGTTGGTATTGTTACACTTGCCAGTTATTACTAGTGCTTGCCTTGGATTGGGTATGTTTGTGTATTGTTATTGTTATATCCTAGATGAGGTTACTAGGCTGTTGGTACATCAATTAAGTCAGGTTAAGTAACCAGGGGGTGAATATTAGTTTGGTAGTGCACTTTTACGATTTAGTATCTTGGTGAAATGTGGGGGTGAGTGGTGTACTCCCTGGAATTGTATGTTTTTGGGGTGGCTGTATGAGAAAGTTGATCTACAGCATTGATACTTTAAAGGATCAGTAAGGTGAAAAGAAAAAGTTTATTTATCTTTGGGCTGGATGTGAAGAATCTCGCCCACCTGATATAGTGATTGTATTGGAGTCCAGATGTATGTCCTGTGTTCCCTTTGTTCCTTAGAATTTTGCTTAAGCTTCCTTTGGATTCTATTGAATTCTGAGTAGCAGTGTGTCTTCTGTGGACCACGTGCGTAGGTCCCCGGTGGGCCAGAGAGGCAGAGGGTCTGATGTTGATGGCAGAATTCTTCACCTGGGAAATGGGGGGACGGCAGAGGCGCATGGGGGTGGGAGGATGCGAGGGGCTAGAGTCCAGGGCGGGACCCAGGGGCTAAGCCGGCCAGTCGGGGGCTGGCCAGTCGGCTCCAGGGTGGGGGGCTGGGCTGGGCTGGGCGGGACTCTCTCGCTTGCTTGCTCACTCACCTGGGAGCTTGGCTGGGGGTCGGCTGGGAGCGGGGTCCCGGGGCAAAGCCCACACACGATATTCTTGATAGATGCAGAAAAAGGTTTTGATAAAATCCAACATCCTTTTATGATCAAAACTCTAGAGGTAGTTAGAATGGAAGGAACCTTTATCAACATAATAATGGCTGTATACAACAAGCCAACAGCAAGGATTATATTCAATGAGGAAAAACTTGAAGCATTCCTGCTTTGATCAAAAACTAGAAAAGGCTGTCAGTCTCACCAATTCTATTCAATATTGTACTTGAAGTCTTATATGGAGCCATAAGACAAGAGAGGGAGATAAAAGGGATTCAAATTGGCAAGGAAGAAGTCAAGATATCTCTATTTGCAGATGACATGATAGTATACCTGAGTGATCCTAAAAACTCCACCAGATGCGTGGATGAAAAGTTCGATAGAGATCTGTAAGGTCCATTTCAGTAAGAGTTTATTAAAGTTCCAAAGTGTCTCTGTTAAGCTTTCGACCTGTTGATCTATCCCATGTTGAGAGGACAATGTTGAAATCCCTAAGAATTATCGTTTTGGGGTTGATTTCTCACTTTAGACGCTGTAGGGTTTGCTTAGTGAATGTGGAGAGGCCCGTATTAGGTGCATATGTGTTCAGTATTGTGAAGTCTTCCTGGTGAATTGTACCTGTGACTAAAATGTAGTATCCATCTGTGTCTCTTATGATTTTTTTTCTTTGTTTTGAAGTCGACTTTGTCTGACAGCATAAAGGGGAAAAAAGAGCTTCAGACAATGCCACTGAGTCCTTATACCTCATCAGAGAGGAGGACTCAGAGGGAAGTTTGACATGCACACTAAAGGATGCTCCAGGAATGGGGGGGAGGGAGCACTGGGAGAAAGGGAGGGAGGAGGGAAAGGAAAGGGAAAAAGGGGGAGGGAGCAAGGGGATCCAGAGAGGGGAGGAGGGAGGAAGGGGAATGGGGTACTTATCAACTTTGTATGAGTGCAAGAAATTTTAAAAAACACTAGAAAACTCTTGGAACTAATATAGAAGTTCAGCAGGGTTGCAGATTACAAAATAAACTTGGAAAAATCAGGGATGAAAGAAGTGAAAAGTCCTAAGAGAAACAATCACATTTACTATAGCCCCTAAAAAAATGAAATACCTTGTATAAACCTAACCAAAGAAGTGAGAGACTTTTATAATGAAAACTTTAAAACCCTAAAGAAAGAAATTGCAGAAGACACCAGAAGGTGGAAAGTCCTCCCATGCTCCTGGATCAGCAGAATCAACATCATAAAAATGACCATCCTACCAAAAGCAATATACAGATTTAATGTCATTCCAATCAAAATCCCCAAGCAATTTTTTAAAGAAATTTTCCAAACAATCTCAAAATTCATGTGGAAGCTCAAAAGGCCCAGGATAGCAAAAACAATCCCAAGTAACAAAACCACTGTTGGAGGTATCATCATACCAAATCTTAATCTATACTACAAATGCATAGTAATAAAAACAGCCTGGTACTGGCTCCAAAATAGACATGTAGATCAATGGATAAGGGTGGAAGTCCCATATGTAAGCCCACACAATCACAACCATTTTATCTTTTACAAAGAGGCCCAAAAAATTCAATGGAAAATGAACAGTATCTTCAATAGAAGATTAAAACTCAATCAGTACTTGTCACCATGCACAAAAATTAATTACAAATGGATCAAGGACCTTAATATTAGGGAAGAGACTATAAAATCCTTAGTTGAAAGTATAGTGAACTTCCTTGAGCTGATTGGGCTAGGCCAACAGTTTCTAAACAGAAATTCAAAAGCATAGTCACTAGAACCACCACTCAACCAATGGGATCCTATGACGTTATAGAGCTTCTGTTCAGATAAAGAGATTGTTAACTGAGCAAAAGGCAATCCACAGAATGGGAGAAAATCTTCACTAACCACATATCTGGTAGAGCTCTACTATGCAGAGTGCACAAAGAACTTAAAAAAACTAAACACCAAGGACATAAATGGGCCAATTAAGAAATGGGTCTGTGAACTCAAAATAACCTTTCCCAGGGATGAAATTGAAATGTCTAACAAATATCTTAAAAAATGCTCCCCATTCCTAGCCATCAGGGAAATGCAAATCAAAACTTCCCCGAGATATCATCTCACTCTAGTCAGGATGGCAAAAATCCACAATACAAATAACACCAAATATTGGAGAGAATGTGGAGAAAAGGGAACTCTCCTACATTGCTGGTGGGAATGCAGGCTTATACAACCACTCTGGTGCTCAGTATTGTGATTTCTAAAAAAGTTAAAGATTGAAATGCCATATGACCCTGCTATACCACTTCTGGGAATAATCTCCCATAATGCAGAAATTCAGTACAGTGACATGAGCCCAACCATGTTCATAGCAGCACTATTTACAATAGCAAAGTCATGGAATCAACCCGAGTGCCCAACAGTTGATGAATGGATAATGAAAATGTGGTACATTTATACAATGGAATACTACTCAGCCATCAAAGAAGATGAATTAATGAAATTTACTGGGCAATGGATGGAATTAAAAAAATTATATTGAGTGAAGTATCCCAGACACAGAAAATTAGACACCTTATGTACTCCCTAATAGATGGATCCTAGTACCAAACCCACCTAATGAGATATTCCAAGATAAATCTCTGTAATACCTACTGTAATTACCAAGACTATAAGAGGGAAGGGGAAGGAGGCTCCCTCAGAATAAAGGAGTGAGGGGATCATGCTTCAGTAGAGAAAATATGTCACCGTCAAGTATTGTATGTAGTAGTGAGACATCTTACTTCCCTTCCTGGTCAGTTGTAACTGAACAAGTTTGATCTCAATAATCAGGGAGAGTATAAGGATAGGCTGATAGATGGTAACCATCCTGCAAATGGGACACTGAACCCCCCCATGCCGTTTCCTACTCCTATTCTTCCATCTATCTTGAGTCTCCTCTCATATTAAGATCTTTGTTTAAACAGTCTTATATTTTTGGTTAGGACTGACCTTCCATATCAATCAGGATGCAGCCAAGGGTGGTGCATGAAAAGCAAAACTGAAACAAACAGCAACAAACCATAATTCAGAACACCAAAGACTGTACGTTATTCACCTGGAACCAGACTAACCAAATCTCTCCCCACCCTAAAGCTCAGGAAACCTTGCAGAAGAGGGGGCAGCAAGATTGTAAGAGCCTAAACATGGGGAGGGCCAATAATATGCAAGATATTCCACACAAGTTAGGGCTGCAACCACTGTACAATGGCTGAGATGTCAATGAACCCCCAAAGTCTAGCATGGATCACAGGGGAGAAGGCCCAGGCAGTAGGATCCTTACAGAATTCCTATACTAATGGTGATCCCAAGAAGGGACTCAGGGTTATGCCACTGAGTCCTGAATCCTCACTAGGGAGGAAGACTCAGAGGAAGGTTTGGCATTTCACACAAAAGGATGTTCCAGGGGATGGGTGGGAGAAGAGGGGAGGCACTGGAAGAAAAGGGGGAGGGAGAGAGGTGAAAGAAAGAGGGGAAGGGAAGAGAGTGCAATGGGAGATAATTGGGGAGAGGAGAAGGGAGGGAGAGGTTGAGGGTACCTATTGAGTTTGTATGATTAGGAAAAAATATGGGAGAAAAAAAGTGCGAAGGAAAAGTTAACATTAAAATGAACCTACTTTAGACAGTAGGAAAATAAAGTTCACTTAGGCTGAATAAGTTAAAAATATATAGGTAGTCAAATGTGTGCTTGGAACTGTAGGGAAATTGAGTGATGTGCTTATAGAAATGTCATTGTTCCAGAATTCATGAGCTGGTAATGTTTTACTACTCAATAAATATGCTATTGTTGGTTTGAAAAGTATATTGCAGAGGATACTGAAGACTGGCCTAAACAACAGAAGCAGTAATTAGGTCAGTGACTTTAACGTACTGATTAATGATGTGAGCGCTCTTGCCAACTTGTTTCTTCTAGTTTTCAAAAAGCGTCTTTCTCAACATTTTCTTGTTTTCTGTTAAGCAGATAATGAGATTTGATTAAAAAAAAGAAAAAACTGGCCACAGACATGTCTTGTAAAAATGGGAAATTGCTAACTGACCTCCCTAAACCAGATACCCAGTGCCTGCAATGTTCTCAGGAAAGAAGAAAATTTACAACTTCTTGAAACAATGCCTGGTTACTCTTAAAATGCATATTCTGTGGCTATTAGAACAGGATATACTTGTGTACTACGTGTAGCTGCAAAGAACACAATATATATTGTGTACTATATGTATCTAAAAGAACAGGCTATGTTCTATGCAAGAAAATTCTGATAATGGATGTTAGCTTCTGTGATGCTGTTTGTTTCCTGCTTGTCCCCACTTCTGTTACCTGAACTCACTCATTATGTGTAATGAAAGCTGCCTTAAAAGCCCCTTTCTTAAACAATTGGAGGCCTCACATCTTTATCTTGACATGGATATGAGGACCTGATCAGCTCTAATAAAGCTTACTGTTTTTCAGAATGGTGAATTCCTGAGCCACCGGACTCCACAATATTCTAGGGGTTTGTGCTCAGTCCTTTCACCATTTTTCTGACTGGCTTTGGGTGGGGAGCTCCCCAGGACACTGGAGGCTCCCAGGGCTGTTCACAAAGTGCTTTCACTTTGACAGGGGACAATCTGTTAGGCCAGTGGTCAAGATTCCTTAGGGACTTTCAATGCCCAGAAAGGAGAGGCATTTGGAAAAACCTCTGCAGGCGGTTTTCTGGTGTGCGCACACCTTTGTGGGCCATTGGGTAGCTGTATGCAGTGTTAATTCCCAAGCCCATAACGTCATTAATGCCCATTTGGTTCACCTAACTAGTAGGGCTGGTCAAAAACTTGGTTTCTAATTCTTACAATGGTGCTGATCAGAAGTTTGGTTCTTGTTTGATGTTCACACTAAAGGAATAGGGGGGAGGAGGGCGACACTGGAAGAAAGGGAGGAAGGGGGGTGAAAGGAAGGGAAAAAGGGGGAGGGAGGGTGCAAAGGGAACTGGGGAGGGGTGGAAGGAGGGAGGGCACCAGGGTACCTATTAAGCTTGTATGATTGGGAAAAAATAAATATAATTAAAAAATAAATTAAAAAAAGAAGTTTGATTTTTGGATTTGAAGGTGTTCTGTCTGTCCAAATGTCTTTCTGTATGATTATTTTTTTAATTTAAAAAATTTTTATTATTTATTCAATTGTGCATGAGTAGGCGTGTGTGCGTGTGTGTGTGCGTGTGTGCGTGTGTGTGTGTGTGTGTGTGTGTAGAACCACGGGCGAATTCGGGAACCCTCATGGACGCCTCCACTTCCTCCTTGTTTTACTCTGCCCCGGGATTCACCGGGTCCGACATACCAGGACCAGAAATGCAGGCCGACCCCGCTTCTGCCCAGTGTCTAGTGGGGTCTAGGATCCGAACTCAGGACCTTCCACCCGCAAGGCAGAGGCTTAACCCCTGAGTCACCTCTCTAGTCCTTTTTGTATGATTATTTATATTGTTTTTGACAATCTAAAAAGCCTTATCTAAGTGTCTGCTATGAGAACACTCAGTGAGGCTGGCACCAGGTCTTTGGCCTTTAGTGGCCCTGTCTAAGTTATGTTACATTTGTCTGGTCTAATTGTGTTAATTTGGGAAGTCTTGTCTTATCTGTTTTTACTCTTGTTGTTAAAAGCTATTCCTGATTTAATTGTTTTATTAACATGGTCTTGTTATTTGGGAAATGATAAGACAAAAGATTCTAAAGTTTAAATTCCTCTTTTCTAAAGTTCAAATACCTCTTAAATTGGTTTTATCACATTTTAAAGATTTTCAGAGGCAAATGGACAGATCCAGAAACAAAGTCTTTTGAAGAAAAATCAATTACTTTTTGTTCTTATGACTCTCCCTTATTTTAAGTTGGCTGGCCAGCTGAAGATTCCTTTAATCTTTTTCTAATTTGCAGGGTATAGAATGAAACCATTAAACACCCTGGACAGCCAGATCAGATTCCTTAAATTGTAATCTGGAGGTCCCTATAGAAAAACCTCCATCCCGGGAAAACAAACAAACAAACATACTCCCCTCCTCTACCCCAGTTTTTCAAGACAAGAATCTCCTGGTGTCCTTTTACAACTTGTGGTTGGTCCTTGGATATTTATGGGTCTGGTCAAAGAAAAGGCAAAATTCACAGCCAGCTTTCACAGCTCCATCTGAGAACTCTATCTGCCTCTGTATGCTCCTGATAAATCAGAGAGATAAAGGGGTGAGGTCCTGGCAGTGATATCTTGCTGATATAAACCATAAGGGACATGGTTCCCGAATTCGCCAGTGGTTCTACACACACACACACACACACACACACACACACGCCTACACATGCACAATAGAATAAATAATAAAAAAATTTTTAAAATTAAAAAAATAATCATACAAAAAGACATTTGGACAGACAGAACACCTTCAAATCCAAAAATCAATCTGTATTACTCAGGTTTTCTAGAATTACAGAATTAACCAAATGAAGATATAAATAAGGAATGTATTGAGTTGGCTTACAGATATGGCTGAGGTAATCCAATGGTGGCTGCCAGTAGCTGCTCAGTAGTCCAGTTGATGATGGCTGAAGGCTGGAAGATTCCTAGAGAATATTTATTCTAGTTGAAGACTTGGAGAGTTGGAGGGCTAGAGGGAGAAAGAAGCAAAGAAACTGGGTGGCCAGAAGGAAGAGTGATTCCTAGCACTGCTACAGAGGGTCTGTCCTCTTCTGTGGTTCTCTTTTATAAGGTCCACACTCTGGGAGGTTCCTATGAGATCTATGAAGGTTCTGATGGGATCTAGGGCTGGTCTTGTATTATCCAGATAATCTCTTCAGGTGGTCTCAGCTGATCTTAGTTAATACTAAGTGTGTCACCTTGACATCCAGGATTAACTATCATATAATTGGTTATGTTCTGTAACTTTTGCTTTGGACCCTCCCTATCACAACATACTCATGGTGGCATAACTCATACAAAGGACAAATATGCACTTGGTTGAGGCAGCCTCAATTCCTATTTGCCCATTAGGGTAAGCCCTGCCCCAGTGGAACTCTCCACCTCAGAATCTACAGGAGGTGCAGACTCCTACTTCTCAGTGCCCATGTCCCTTTATGGTTTATATCAGCAAGATATCACTGCCAGGACCTCACCCCTTGATAAAAAAATTGCTGCTCCTGGGCCCTGTAGCCCACTGGTGTGTCTAGGAATAGGGAAAGTGTGCACTCTCAGAGGTATTCTGGAGTTCCCTTTTCTGGGAGCTTGGAGAGGACTGCAAAGCTCTAGACCAGGGAGAAGGCTGAGATGAAAGGGGGTGGGATCCTGAAAGACTATCTGCAATAGTTACTTTTGTGTGTTGCTATGAGAGAACATTCAAAGTCAAACAACTGAAGAGAGAAAGGGAAATTTATTAAGTTTATGGTAACAGAGGGGAGATACAGTCTTTCAGGGTGGAGGTAGCATGGCTGGCTAGCTGAAGCCAAAGGCAGGCTATGTCACATCCATCTGAGAGCCTGAGAGCTACCAGACTGCTTGCTGCAAAGGCAGACTCCTTCTGGAGGTAGGGTGGGACTTATTCACCTCGAGGCCCACTTCTTGTGACCACTTTCTCCAGCAAGGCTCCACCTCTCAAAGGTGTATGACCTTCCCAAACACATGAGACTATGAGGACTGCGACACCATGAGTAAGTCATTTTCCCCTGGGGAAGACAGTGAGGAACTGCTGTGGGCTTGATCACCCTAAAGACCTTGATTCTAAGTTTCTTGATGGTATTCTGAGGGATAAAACAGGGTTTCTTAGGGAGCTTAAAAATATGCTAAAACAAATAGCGATGTATAATCTGTAAATAATTGTTAAATGAGTCTACATGGAAATGTTTATATAAATGTTTATGGGGATACTTAAAATGGCTTGACAGTCAGACAGCTATATAATCCGATTGGGTTATATGGTAAATAAAATAGTCCTATAGCTATGGAGGTCTGAATGCGACCTAACCTGTGGTTCCTTGAAGCCACTTAAACTCAATGGGTACTCACCCTTCTTCCCAAAAGAGACTAGGGAGAGAAAAAGGGTAAAGACTAAGTTCAAAGTGTATACTTATGGCTCATTGCTAAGCCTTTACAAAGAGGCTGCCAAGGCAGGCAACTAGATGTGGGGGAGGTTGGATCACCCCAAACCCCCTTTATGTGTGAAAGATTAAGATTGTGTTCCTCTTTAATAACTGGAGGTATCTGGGAAAGGTAGACATTCAGGAAATTTGCAATTGATAATAGATCATAAAGTGTTTAAGTAAGGATATACAAATTGTTATAAAAACATTGATAACATTTAACAATGCTTATTACAAAAGTTTTTTTTTTTTTTCCTAGAGACAACTTAAATCCTAGGTGGAAGGGCTCAAAAACCCTTCAGGTTATAAATATCAAATTATATACATATAAAAATGGTCAAGCATTTATCAGGCTTCCTGAGATTGTCTTTTATACCTGCTTGGGACAATTGTCAACAGCGACTATTCTCTAGAGAGCTGAAAGCTAGCTCTTGGATCAGGAACAATTTCTTTTCCAAATGTCAATGCCCACATGGAATGAGTCTTCCCATCTGAGAGGCAAAACTGAGGACTCTAAACAAAGGGCCACAAGTATGTTTGGGAGGCCCCCACTCATCTCTCCTAAAGTCATTACGGGCACTACAACTGACACAGGGAGCTGTCAAACATGCCTTTCCAAAGACATACTGTGAACTGACACACCAGTTTTAGCCTGGGGACACTGTTTGAGTCTAAAGAATCCCTTCATGATTTAAGATGCTTAGTTTTATCAATAATCCTGTTAGACTTTATATTCTAAATCAAAAGTTTTCTATATTCATATTATAAGGGTCATGTATTTTAAAGGTATAATTTTTAAAGGTTCTTTAATAGTAGAGAAAATAAATAAATTGATAATCTATCTTAATTAACAAATTAAGATATATGGATATTTTGGTATTTATGTCTGTAAATTACAATTGCCAAGGAAAGCCCAAATATTTATTTCTTTTAAAGATTAGGTTTACTATTACTGCCTTCCTTAAAAAAAAAGGAGAGAGGCTTTTGAGTGCCTAATAAAATAAAACAACAGAAAACCATCAAATAAAAATAAAGGTTATAAATATATTGTTAAAATATGTTATATGTTATTTAAAAAGTTAAAGTACGATATAAAAGGTTGTATATTGTTAGTCTTATGGTAAGACCAAAATATATTATAAAAGATGTGACTTAAAAGGTTAAAACAAGTTCATGATGTGATAGTTAAAGAAAAGGACATTGAACCTCAAAAACGTACCTGCTAAGAACTGAGCTTTATATAATCACAGGTCACATACAAATATTATGTCAGATAAAGAGAACAAATAAATATAAAATATGCAGATCATTGTGGCTAGTAAATTTAACATGATCCAGGTGTTTCTTTATTAATAACTCTGCCAATTAACTCTTTTAAAGACTTTTAAAGACTGCTTCCCACTTGCCACTCAGCCTCATCTGCAGGAGATACTAGAAATGAGCCTTCCTAGCTGTGTGAGACATTTGTGGCTGATTACATAGTCATATTTTATCAAGGGAAAACTGAAAGAAAGTTCCTAAGGAGATGCTGCTACACTTGACTGGAGACTCCAAAAGTGAAAAGCCAGATTATCTTGAGTCCATTTTAGAACCCCAATTGCCACTTATTATTCTCATCTATATGTGACCTAACATCCTAGCGACTCTTAATTACAAGATTTTGAAAAAGAACCTAATCCCCTAAGCAAGTGTGAGTCAGAGATTTGACTCTTGGTACAACTCAAGGGGGGCATGTTGTGATGTGATAAAAACTGGCCATAGACATGTCATGTAAAAATGGGAAATTGCTAACTGACCTCCCTAAACCAGACACCCAGAGCCTGTAACATCTTCAGGAAAGAAGAAAATTTACAACTTCTTGAAACCATGCCTGGTGACTCTTAAAATGCAGATTCTGTGGCTATTAGAAAGGCTATATATTGTGTACTATATTTAGCTACAAAGAGCAGCATATACATTGCATATTCTATGTATCTAAAAAGAACAGGATTTGGTCTATGGAAGATAGTTCTGATAATGGCTAAATTAGCCCCTGTGATGCTGCTTGCTTCCTACTTGCCCCCATATCTGTTCTGTGACCTCACTCATTATGTGGAAAGCAACTGATGCCTTTGAAAACTCCTTTCTTAAACAACTGGAGGCCACATATCTTTATCTTGACATAGATGTGAAGGCCTGATCAGCTGCAATAAAGCTACTCCATTTGTTAAAGCTTACTGGGTTTCAAAGTGGTGAATTCCTGAGTGGCCAGACCACACAACAATAAAATTCCACTATTAAAGGTTGTCTTATTTTAGGACCAATCTGGTAATAATATATTTTCAAGATTAACCTTTGATACAAATGATTGTATTTTCATTAGGCATTTATTATTGTATTTGTTCATTTTGCACCAAAGAATAATGCTTTGTTTTGATTTTGCACATGCAAGTGTGTGTGTGTGTGTGTGTGTGTGTGTGTGTGTGTGTGTGTGTGTGTTAAAAAACACTGTAAGTGTCTGTGGAGGCCCATCTTGGGTGGTCTATCTTCTTTTTGCTTTGCTCTTGGGTTTTTCAGGATACCCTTTACAGGATGTGAAGTATAGGCCACAAGGTGTTTTTTTTTTTTTTTTTTTTTAACATTTTTTATTATCTCCGCTCATGCAAAGTTAATAGGTATACCGGTTCCCTCCTTCCCTCCTCCTCTCCCTGACCCCTCTGCTCACCCTCCCCTCAGCCCTCCCTCCCCACCCACCAGTACCTCTCCCCTCCCGGAGAATCCTTTAATGTGCATGCCAAACTCTCCTCTAGGTCCTCCTTTCCGATGATATACAAGGACCCAGTGGCATTTCCCTGAACCCTTTCCTTTGTACCTCTTAAGCATAGGAACACTATTTTGGCTGTCAATCCCTTGCCTCCAAGGTTCTTGATGCTTTTAGCAAATGCTAGACTTTGTGGGGTCAATAGTGTGTTGGACATTGTGCAGGGCATGCAAAGTCCAATTATGATTGCTTCGGCCCTAACTTGTGTGGAGTATTTTTCATATCATTGCTCCTCCCATCCTTGTGCTCTTACACTCTTACTGCCCCCTCTTCCACAAATTTCCCTGAGCTTCAGGATGGGGAGAGATTAGGCTGGCCTAGTTCTAGGTGGTTGATATAGAATCTCTGAAGTTCTGGATTATGGTTTATTGATTTTCTTTTGCGGTTTTGCTGCTCCTACAGTGCCCTTCACTCCATCCTGATGGGTATTGGATGTCACCCCCTGGCCAGAGATAAAAAGCTGTTAAACTAGAGTCTTGTTATAAGAGCCCATTCCAAGGTAGATGTAATAAAAGTAGGAAACCACAGTGAGGGAAGGGTTAATCACCCATTTGCAAAATGGTTACTTATCTGCCAGACTGTATGCCCTCCCCTTCTAGTGAGATCACACTCCCTCAGTTGTAAATGATCAGGAATGAAAAGTCTGTGAACTTAACCAGATGTCTCATTGCTTACTTGCAGTCCTTGATGGAGGCCTATTTTCTCTGCTGTAACATGGTCCCCTCTCTCCTTGTTTCTGGTGTGGCTCTCCTACCCCATCCCTCCTGTTCATAATCCTTGCAATTACTGTATTACAGAGATTTATCTTTGAGTGTCTCTAGGTGGGCTGGGGTGGGCTTGGTACTAGGAGACACCTATTAGGGAGTACATACAGCACTTAATTTTCTCGGTCTGGGATACTTCACTCAATATAATTGTTTCTAATGACATCCATTTCTCAGCAAATTCCAGTAATTCATCATTTTTGATGGCCGAGTAGTACTCCATTGTATAGATATACCACAATTTCCTTATCCACTCGTCAACCGTTGGACATTTGGGTTGATTCCATGACTTTGCTGTTGTAAACAGTGCTGCTATGAACATGGTCGCACTTGTGCTATCGTGGTGAACCTCTGGTGCAAGGGGGGGTTATTCCCAAAAGTGGAATAGCAGGGTCATATGGCATTTCAATCTTTAATTTCTGTAAGCATCTCCAGACGGCTCGTCAGAGTGGTTGTATGAGCCTACATTCCCACCAGCAATGTAGGAGAGTTCCCCTCTCTCCACATCCTCTCCAGCATTTGATGTTGTTTGTATTGTGGATTTTTGCCATCCTGACCGGGGTGAGATGATCTCTCAGGGAAGTTTTGATTTGCATTTCCCTGATGGCTGAAGAAGTGGACCATTTTTTAAGATATTTGTTAGACATTTTAATTTCATCCCTAGTAAAGTTTCTTTTAAGTTCCAGGGCCCATTTTTTAATTGGGCCATTAGTTTCCTTGGTGTTTAGTTTTCTAAGTTGTTTGTGCACTCTGGATAATAGAGCTCTATCAGATTTGTGGTTAGTGAAGATTTTCTCCCATTCTGTGGGTTGCCTTTGAGCTCCTGTTACAATCTCTTTATCTGAATAGAAGCTCTTTAGTTTCACAAGATCCCAGCTGTTGAGAGGTGGTAGCAGTGACTGTGCCATTGGATGTCTGTTTAGGAAATGTTGGCCTAGCCCAATCAGCTCGAGGGAGTTCCCTGTCCTTTCAACTATGGTTTTTATAGTCTCTGGCCTTATATCAAGGTCCTTGATCCATTTGGAATTAAGTCTTGTACATGGTGACAAGTACAGGTCCAGTTTTAATCTTCTGCATGTGGAGATCCTGTTTAGCCAGCACCATTTGTTGAAGATACTATTCTTTTTCCATTGAATTTTTGGCCCTCTTTGTCAAAGACCAAATGGCTGTAATTTTGTGGGCATATATCTGCGTCTTCAATCCTTATCCATTGATCTGTGTGTCTATTTTGGAGCCAGTACCAGGCTGTTTTTATAACTATGGATTTGTAGTATAGACTAAGGTTCGGTATGGTAATACCTCCAGCAGTGTTTTTGTTACTCAGCATTTTGCTATTCTGGGTCTTTTATGCTTCCCTATGAATTTTGAGATTGTTTGGTCAATTTCTTTAAAGAATTGCTTGGGGATTTTGATTGGTACAGCATTGAATCTGTATATTTCTTTCAGTACAATGGTCATTTTTATGATGTTGATTCTGCCATTCCAGGAACATGGGAGGTCTTTCCACCTTCTGGTGCCTTCTGTAATTTCTTTCTTTAGGGTTTTAAAGTTTTCATTGTAAAGGTCTTTCACTTCCTTGGTTAGATTTATACCAAGGTATTTCATTTTTTTAGGGGTTATAGTAAATGGGATTGTTTCTCTTAGGTCTTTTTCTCTTCTTTCACCCTGGGCATAGAAGAAGGCCACTAATTTTTGCACATTTATTTTGTATCCTGCCACCCTGCTGAACTTCTGTATTAGTTCCATGAGTTTTTTGGTGGAATTTTTAGGATCGCTCAGGTATAACATCATGTCATCTGCAAAAGAGATAACTTGACTTCTTCTTTGCCAATTTGAATCCCTTTTATCTCCCTCTCTTGTCTTATGGATCCAGCTAAGACTTCAAGTATAATATTGAATAGAAGTGGTGAGAGTGGAGAGCCTTGTCTAGTTCCTGATTGAAGCAGGAATGCTTCAAGTTTTTCCCCATTGAGTATAATCCTTTCTGTTGGTTTGTTTTATACAGTTTTTATTATATTGATAAAGGTTTCTTCCATTCTGTCTCTAGGGTTTTGATCATAAAAGACTGTTGGATCTTGTCAAAAGCTTTTTTTGCATCTATGGAGAGTATCATGTGTTATTGGATTTTGGATTGGTTTATAGGGTGAGTTACATTAATTGATTTGCATATGTTGAACCAACCTTGTGTGCCAGGGATAAAGCCTACTTGATCCCCATGGATGATCTTTTTGGTGTTTTTGAATCTGATTTGCTAAGATTTTGTTGAGAATCTTTGTATCTGTGTTCATCAAGGAGTTTGGACTATAGTTTTCTTTTTTAAGTGTATCTTTATTAGGTTTTGGGATTAGTATGATATTAGCTACATAGAAAGAATTTGACAGTGTTCCTTCCTTTGCTATTTGATGGAACAGTTTAAGGAATATTGGTGTTATTAGCTCCTTAAATATCTGGTAGAACTCTGTGCTGAATCCATCTGGTCCGGGACATATTTTTGTGGGAAAATTTGAGATTACTTTATCGATTTCCTCATATGTTATAGGACTATTTAAATAATTCACAACTTCCTGATTCAATTTAGGTAAGTTGTGCTTACTTAGGAATTCATCCATTTCTTTCGTGTTGTCAAATTTCACAGAGTATAAATTTTTGAAATATGATGTTATAATTCTCTGAATTTCTTGGGTATCTGTAGTGATAACTCCATGTTCATTTCTAATTTTGTTAATTTGGGTTTTCTCTCTTTTACTTTTAATTAATTTAGCTAGGGTTGTATCAGTCTTATTGATTTTTTCAAAGAACTAGGTTTTTGACTGGTTGATTTTCTGTATTATTTTCCTTATCTCAGTTTCAGATATTTCTCCCCTGATTTTGCTAATCTCTTGTCCTCTATGCTTTTGGGATTGGATTTCTCTAGTGTCTCTAAAGCTTTAAGATGCATTGTTATTTATTTGTGATATTTCTATTTTTTTTGACATAGGCATTAAGAGCTATGAACTTACCTCTTAGGACAGCTTTCATTGTGTGCCAAAGATTTTGATAAATTGTATTTTCATTATTGTTCACTTCCAGGAAATCTTGAATTTCCTTATTAATTTCTTCCTGAATCCAATTCTCGTTCAGCATCATAGTGTTTAGTTTGCAGGAGTTAGTGTATTTTCTGTTGTTTATTGTGTTGTGGATGTCAAGCTTCAGGTCATGGTGGTCTGATAGGGTACAAGCTAGAATTTCAACTTTCCTGTATGTGTGGATATTTGTTTTGTGGCCCCATATGTAGTCTATTTTGGAGAAAGTTCCATGTGCTGCTGAGAAAAATGTGTTCTTTGGTGCATGGATGAAAAGTTTGATATAAATCTATAAGTTCCATTTCAGTAAGTTTGTTTAAGTTCCAATGTGTTTCTGTTAAGTTTTTGACCTGTTGATCTCTTCCTTGTTGAGAGGGCGGTGTTGAAATCCCTCAGAATTATCATTTGGGGGTTGATTTCTCACTTTAGGTGCTGTAGGGTTTGCTTAATGAATGCAGAGGAGCTCGTATTAGGTGCATTTATGTTCAGTATTGTGAAGTCTTCCTGGTGAATTGCACCTGTGACTAAAATGTAGTATCCATATGTGTGTCTTAGTTTTTTTTTTTTTTTTTTTTTGGTTTGAAGTCCACTTTGTCTGATAGCATAATGGCTACCCCTGCCTGTTTCCTGGTTCCATTAGCTTGCAGAATTTTGGAACTGCCTTTTATTTTTTGGATGTGCCTATCTTTGTGGTGTCCTGAAGGCAGAAGATTGATGGGTTATGATTTTTAATCCAAGTTTGTAATCTGTGCCTCTTGATTGGTGAGTTAATTCCATTGACATTTAATGTTATAATGGAGAAATTACTTTTAATTCTGAACACTTTTAATGTTTAGTGGCTTTTGTAAGTGTATTATTTGACTTTTAGGTTTTGGTGGTATTATACATAATTCCCTCTGTCCTCCTGGATACGCTTGTTTTTTTCTTCAAGTATCATTTCTAGCATTTTTTGAAGGCCTGGTTTAGTAGACATGTAACCTTTCAAGTTGTCTTTTTGCTGGAAAACTTTTCTCCCTCCCTTGATCATCACAGATAGTTTTGCCAGGTATATCAGCCTGGGTTGACATTTTTGCTCATTCAATACTTGAAGTACATATCTCCAAGCTCTTCTTGCTTTCATTGTTTCCATTGAGAAGTCATTTGTTATTTTAATAGGTTTACCTTTAAAAGTAACTTGTTTTTTTTTCCCCTTGAAGCTCTCAGAACCTTTTCTTTGTCTTGAATGTGGAGTGTTTTGACTATTATTTGCCTTGGTGAGTTTCTATTTTGGTCATATCTGTTTGGGGTGTGCAATGCCTCTTGTATTTGGATGGGCCTCTCATTCTTTAGATGAGGAAAGTTTTCCTTTATGGTAATTTGAAAATTTTCCTCAGGTGTGGTATTTTGGGATTCTTGCTCTGGTATTCCATGAATGCGCATATTAGGCTTCTTCAGGGTGTCCCATAACTCTTGAATATTCCTCTTAAGTATCTTTTTGGTTTTAACAACCTCTTCCATTGAGCTGGTTAGTACTTCTACTTTGTCCCTGCATCTGAAATTCTATTTTCTGCTTCATTAGTTCTGCTGATAATACTCTCTGTTGAGTTCTGGGATGAAGATAACTTGTCTTTTAGTTTGATTTTAAACTCTGCCTGAGACTGTTCTAACTGCTCTATGTCTATTTTTGTTTCTTGAACTGGTTTTTCTCAACTCCTCCAAGTACCTGTTGTGTTCCTGTTCAAAGTAGTTGATGCGGTTATTTATCTCCTCCCAGATTTCCTCTTTCATAGTATTGATCATGGTAATGATCATGTTTTGAAAGTCATTATCTTGGGCCTGGCTTTCTTGGCTATTTTCTGTGAGTTTGTTCTGGTTGGAATATATCATTGTGGAGTTAATTCTTTCGGTGGGAGATTTGTTTCCTTGAGTTTTGTTTTTCATGGATCTGTACTTTGACTTGGGCATTTTTCTTTTGTCTTTTAAGACCTTTCAGTTTCTGTGCGTTTTGACTGAACTGAATTAGTTGGTATTGTTACTCTTGGGCAGTTATTACTGGTGTTTGCCTTGGAGTTGGGTATGTTTGTCTATTTTTATTGTTACTTCCTGGATGGGGTTATTAGACTCTTAGTACATCAATTAAGTCAGGTTTAGTGGACAGGGGGTGAATATTAGTATGGTAGTGTACTTTTACAATTTAGTACCTTGGTGAAACATGAGGGTGAGTGGTATAGTCCCTGAAGTTTTATATGGTTTGGGAGTGGCTATATGGAAAAGTTAATCTACAATGAATAATGATTGAAAGGAGCAGGATGGTAAAAAGGGGTTTACTTATCTTTGGGCTGGATGTGAAGAATCTCTCCCATGTGATAGGATGATTTTAGAGGACTTCAGATGTATGGCATTTGTCCCCTAGAACTTTGCTTGGGTTTTCTTTGGACTCTGTTGATTTCTGAGTAGCAGTGCGTCCTCCCTGGATAGCGAGCATCCCAGGCGGATGGAAAGGGCAGAGTGGCTGGTGATCCAGTGACAGAGCACTTCACTTGGGACCTGGGGCATAGCCCAAAGGATCACTCAAGCCGGGGGCAGCCTGGATGCTGCTCAGGCTAGCCGGTGGGAGGAGCTGGGACAGGCTGGTGGGATTTACCTGACATGCAGGGTAACCAGGAGCATCTGGGGAGGGCAGACTGGCAGACCGCCTGATGTGATTTTGATTTACTTGTATTTGTGGAGATTTGTTTAGTTGCCTAGTATGTGGTCTGTTTTGGATAAAGTTCCATAGACTGCTAAAAAGATTGTTTATTCCTTGGTGTTAGGATGGAGTGTTCCATATGTCTCTCAGGTCCATTTGGTTTATGGTTTGATTTAGTTCCTGTATCTCTGTTTAGTTTTTGGCCTGTTAACTTGTCTGTTGGTGAGAGGTGGGGGGGAATCCCTTACTAGTATCTTGCTCTGGTCACTTTGTTGTTTTAAGTATTGTAGTGTTGGTTTAAGGAAAGTGGATGAGCCTATGTTTGGAGTATATGTGTTTAGAATTGTGGATTCTTCTGGATGTATTGCTCCTTTGATGAGTATGTAGTATTTTTCTGTGTCTCTTACAATTTGTTGTGATTAGATGAATATTTTGTTTGCTATTAGGGGATTGCTATTCCTGCTTGTTTCCTAGTTGCATTTACTTGGAGTATTTTTGGCCATCTTTTGGCCCTGAGATTAGTTTCTATTTCTCAAAGTGAGCTATGTCTCTTGGAGAGAGTAAATAGAAGGCTTAAGGTTTTTAATCTGGTGCTGTTAGCCTGGGTCTCCTGGGGAAGATGATCCCTTTGTTCAAGGTAATAATTGAGAAGTTTGGTTGATTCTTGTCTTTTTTTTTAGTTTATTGTTTTTTTGTATTGGTAGTTCTCTGCCTGGTAATTGTATTGGCATTATATTTCTCCTTTATTTTCTTGGATGTGTTAGTCAATTTCATCTGTTTTGAGATTTTTTTCTAGTATTTTCTGTAGGCCTGGTTTGGTAGACAAGAAGGACTTTATTTTTATCAGGAGATATTTTTCTTTCACCTTTAAGCATGAGTGATACTTTGGCTAGATATAGCAGCCTGGGCTCACGTTTATGATCTTTCCTAGTTTGGAGAATGATTTTCTAAGCTCTTCTGACTTTTATTACATCCTTTGAAAAGTTCAGTTGTTATTCTAATAGGCTTGCCTTTAAATATGACTTGGTTTTTCTCTCCTGTAGCTTTCAGAATATTCTCTGTCTTGTATCTGTGGTGTTGTTACTTTGATTTGCCTTGTTGCTCTCCTATTTTGGTTATATCTGGATGGTGTGCGATGTACATCTTGCATTTCGATGTGGTCTCTTTCTTTATATGCAGGAATTTCTCATTCATGCTAGTCTGAAAGATCTGAGCTAGAGTTTTTTCTTGGTTTTCTTGTTTTGGGATTCAATAAATGTGCAAGTTTGCTTCTTCATGGTGCCCCATAGTTCTTGAATATTGCATATATATATTCGTTTTTTTCAGCTTTAAGAAGACTCCTGTTTTGACAGCTTCCAGATCTGATACTCTGTTTTCTGATTAGTTCATTCTCTGCAGGGATTCAATTTCATATAGCTTAGCTTTGGTTTCCAATTGAATTTCAGTTTGAAATTTTTTCAACTGTTCTAAATGTATTCTTGTTTCCTGTTCCCTTTATAAGTTGCACAATTTTTTATTATTTTCATGTTTATATAAGTTCATCCATGTCCTCCATTATTTCTTCAAGTTCCTTTTCACTTGGGTCATGTTCTTTTTGTAGTTCCTCTCCAGTTTATTGATTGTATTGATAAAATTATTTTGGAAAACAGTTTCTTTTTTGCCATTTTTTAAATTACATTTTTTGCCTAGTTATACAACCTCAATTGTACCCCCCCTTCTTCTCTCTTCCTCCTCCCTTCCACCCTGTAGTCTCCCATTCCACTCTCTCCCCTTGCCACTCTCCCTTCTCATTCCATTTCCTCCGCTCTTGTTGCTTTCTGCTTTCTTCTTCCCATCCTCCAGAGCATCTGCTGAATTTCCTCTGAGTCGTCTGCACTAGTGAAGGTTCAGGACTCAGTGGCATAACTTGGGCCCCCTTTTTGGGTTGCCCGCTAGCATGGCAACTCTATTGTGACTGTTTAACCCCTTGCCTCTAAGGAACCCACTGCCTGAAACCTTCTCCCTTGTGATCCATGCTAGATTTTGGGGGATTGTTGACATATCAGCCATTGTGCATGTCAGGCAAAGTCCGACCACATTGTGGCTATATCCTGGTTGCTACAGGCCTGACTTGTGTGGAGTGTCTTGCATATCATTGGTCCTCCTCATCTTTAGGCTCTTACAATCGTGCTGCCCTCTTCTGCAAGGTTCCCTGAGCTTTAGCATGGGGAGAGATTTGGCTGGTCTGGTTCTGGATGAATATTTTAAGATCCTTGGTGTTCTGAATTATAGTTTGCTGTTGTTTTAAGTTTTGCTGTTCTTGCACTGCCCCTGGTTGCATCCTGATTAGTTATCAAGGTCATCTCCTACCCAAAGATTAAACACTGTTCAGTTGAAGATGTTAATATGAGAAGACACTCAAAGGTAGATGGAAGTATAGGAGTAGAACACAACAGTGAGAGGGGTCAGTATCCCATTTGCCAGTTGCTTACGATCTAACTGCCAGTTCCTATACCTCCTGGACTGAGAAGATCAAATCTGTTCAATCCCAAGTGAACAGGAAGGGAAGTGAGAGTGAACTGCATCAGCTGTCTCCTTACTTACATGCAGTACATGACCATAGCCTAATTTCTATATTTCTTCTGTCTCCTTTCTTTCGAGGTCTTCTTTCTCCTTCTCTCCTACTTATAATCCTTTTCTATTGTAGTTGGTAGTAAAATGATTTACCTTTGAGTATTCCATGAAATAGGTTTGCGATTAGGACCCTGTTATTAGAGAGTAAATACAGCATCTAACTTTCTGTGTCTGGGATACTTCACTCAATATAATTTCTTCTAATTCCATCCATTTCCTGGAAAATTTCATTCATTCATTTTTTAATGGCTGAGTAGTATTCCACTATATAAATGTACCACATTTTCATTATCCATTCATCACCTGTTGGGCATTTGGGTTGATTCCATGACTTTGCTGCAATGAACATGGCTATACTCATGTTACTGTAGTGAATTACAGCATTTTGGGGGATTATTTCCAGTAGTGGTATTGTAGGGTCATATAGCATTGCAAACCTTACCTTTTTTAGAAATCATCACACTGATCTCCAGTCCTTGTATAAACCTGCAATGTATGAGAATTCTCTTTATCCATCCTCTCACATTTGGTTATTTGTGTTCTGAATTTTCAACATCCTGACCAGGGTGAGATGATATCTCAGGGTAATTTTGATTTGCATTTCCCTGATGGCTAGGAATGTAGAACATGGTTAAAGATATTTATTAGATATTTCAGTTTCATCCCTGGAAAAGTTTCTTTTGAGTTCTGAGCCCCATTTTCTAATTGGGCTATTTATCTTCTTGGTGTTTAATTTTTTTAAAGTTATTTGTGACTCTGGATAATAGAGCTCTATCAGATGTGTGGTTAATGAAGATTTTATTCCATTCAGTGGGTTTCCTTTTTGCTCTGTTTATCTGATCAGAAGCTCTTTAATTTTATAAGATCCTATTTGTTGAGTGTTGATTCTAGTACCTTTCCTATTGGGTTTCTGTTTAGGAAATGTTGGACTAGCCCAGTCTGTTCTGGGGAGTTTTCTACTCTTTCAACTAGGGTGTATGTAGTCTGTGGCCTAATATTAAGGTCCTTGATGATTTGGAGTTTATTTTTGTGCATGGTAACAAATGTGGGTCCAGTTTTAATCTTCTGCATGTGGATATCCAGTTCTGCCAGCAATTTTAATTTGTTGAAGATGCTGTTCTTTTACCTTTGAGTTTTTTGGGCCCCTTTGTCAAAGATCAAGTGTCTGTAATTATGTGGGCCTATATCTGGGTCTTCAACCTATCCATTGATCTGTGTGTCTATTTGTAGCCAGGGACAAGCTGTTCTTATTACTATGGATTTTTAGTGTAGATTAAGGTTTGGTATGGTGATACCTCCAGCAGTTACTCTTGTTACTCATAATTGTTTTTGCTTCCTGGACATTTTATGCTTCCATATGAATTTTGAGATTTTTTTTGGTTAATTTCTTTAAGAATTGCTTTGGGATTTTGATTGGTATAGCACTTAATCTGTATATATATATTTTTAGTAGGATGGTCATTTTTATGATGTTGATTCTGCTGATCCAGGATCATGGGAGGTCTTTTCACCTGGTGTCTTCTGTAATTTATTTCTTTAGGGTTTAAAAGTTTTCATTATGAAGGTCTCTAGTTTCTTTGGTTAGATTTATACCAAGGTGTTTCATTTTTGGAGGGTTATAGTAAATGGGATTGTTTCTCTTAGGACTTTTTCACTTTTTTCCTCCTTGGTGGATAGGAAGGCCACTGATATTTGCACATTTATTTTGTAACCTGCCACACTGCTGAACTTATATATTAGTCCCAGGAGTCTCCTGGTGGAGTTTTCAGGATCTCTCTGGTATATGATCATGTCATCTGCAAATTGAGATATCTTGACTTCTTCTTTTCCAGTCTGAATCCCTTTTATCTCCCTTGCTTGTCTTATGGCTCTAGCTATTACTTCAAGTGCAGTATTGAAATAGAAGTGGTAAGAGTGGACACCCTTGTCTAGTTCCTGATCAAAGCGGGAATGTTTCAAGTTTTTCCCCATTGAGTATAATCCTTGCTGTTGGCTTGTTTTTTTTTTTTTTTATTTCAGCTCATACAAACTTATTAGGTACACCAGTTCCCTCCCTCCCTCCTCCTCCCCCCGAACCCCCTGCTCCCCCTCCCCATCCCTCTCCCTCCCCATCCCCCAGTGCCTCCCGCCCCAATTCCCAGAGAGTCCTTTCTTGTGCATGTCTGATTTTCCTCTGGGCCCTCCTCTCCGATGACGTACAAGGACCCAGTGGCATTTTCCTGAACCCTTTCCCGTGTTCTCCGTAGGTATAGGAACACTGCTGTGGCTGCCAATCCTTTGCCTCCAAGGATCTTGGTGCCTTTAGCAGATGCTAGACTTTGTGAGGTCAACAGTGTGTTGGACAATGCGCAGGGCATGCAATGTCCAATTATGATTGCTTCAGCCCTAACTAGTAGAGTATCTTACATATCATTGCTCCTCCCATCCTTTTGCTCTTACACTCTTACCGCCCCCTCTTCTGCAAATTTCCCTGAGTTTCAAGACGGTGAGAGACTAAGCTGGCCTAGTTCTAGGTGGTTGATATAGAGTCTCTAAAGTTCTGGATTGTGGTTTATTGATTTTCTTTTGCAGTTTTGCTGCTCCTGCAATGCCCTTCACTCCATCCTGGTGGGCATTGTATGTTACCCCCTGGCCAGAGACAAAAAGCTGTTAGAGTCTTGTGATAAAAGCACATTCAAAGGTAGATGTAATAAAAGTGGGAAACCACAGTAAGGGAGGGGTCTATCACCCATTTGCAAAATGGTTACTTTTTATCTGCCAGACTATATGCCCTCCTCTTCTGGTGAGATCAAACCCCCTCAGTAGTAAATGATCAGGAACAAAAGTCTGTGCACTTAATCAGATGTCTCATTACTTATTTGGGTCCTTGGTGGAGGCCTATTTTCCCTGCTGTAACATGGTCCCTTCTCTCCTTGTTTCTAGTGTGGCCCTCCTACCCCATCCTTCCTGTTCATAATCCTTGCAATTACTGTCTCTAGGTGGGCTGGGTGGGTTTGGTACTAGGAGCCACCTATTAGGGAGTACATACGGCGCTTAATTTTCTGGGTCTGGGATACTTCACTCAATATAATTGTTTCTAATGACATCCATTTCCCGGCAAATTCCAGTAATTCATCATTTTTGATGGCTGAGTAGTACTCCATTGTATAGATGTACCACCTTTTCCTTATCCACTCGTCAACTGTTGGACATTTGGGTTGATTCCATGACTTTGCTATTGTAAACAGTGCTGCTATGAACATGGTCGTGCTTGTGCTATCGAGGTGAACCTCTTCTGTATGGGGGGTTATACCCAAAAGTGGAATAGCAGGGTCATATGGCATTTCAATCTTTAATTTCATTAAGAATCTCCAGACGGCTCGCCAGAGTGGCTGTATGAGCCTGCATTCCCACCAGCAATGTAGGAGAGTTCCCCTCTCTCCACATCCTCTCCAGCATTCGTTGTTTGTATTGTGGATTTTTGCCATCCTGACCGGGGTGAGATGATATCTCAGGAAAGTTTTGACTTGCATTTCCCTGATGGCTAAGGATGTGGAACATTTTTTAAGATATTTGTTAGACATTTTAATTTCATCCCTGGTAAAATTTCTTTTAAGTTCCAGGGCCCATTTTTTAATTGGGCCATTGGTTTCCTTGGTGTTTAGTTTTCTAAGTTCTTTGCACTCTGGACAGCAGAGTTCTATCAGATGTGTGGTTAGTGAAGATTTTCTCCCATTCTGTGGGTTGCCTTTGAGCTCGTGTTACAATCTCTTTATCTGAACAGAAGCTCTTTAATTTCACAAGATCCCAGCTGTTGAGAGTTGGTAGCAGTGACTGTGCCATTGGATGTCTGTTTAGGAAATGTTGGCCTAGCCCAATCAGCTCGAGGGAATTCCCTATCCTTTCAACTATGGTTTTTATAGTCTCTGGCCTTATATCAAGGTCCTTGATCCATTTGGAATTAAGTCTTGTACATGGTGACAAGTATGGGTCCAGTTTTAATCTTCTGCATGTGGAGAACCAGTTTTGCCAGCACCATTTGTTGAAGATGCTGTTCTTTTTCCATTGGATTCTTTGGGCCCCTTTGTCAAAGACAAAATGACAAAATGTGGGCTTATATCTGGGTCTTCAATCCTTATCCATTGATCTGTGTGTCTATTTTGGAGCCAGTACCAGGCTCTTTTTATAACTATGGATTTGTAATATAGACTATGGTTCCGTATGGTAATACCTCCAGCAGTGTTTTTGTTACTCAGGATTGTCTTTGGTATCCTGGGTCTTTTGTGCCTCCATATGAATTTTGAGATTGTTTGGTCAACTTCTTTGAAGAATTTCTTTGGGATTTTGATTGGTATAGCATTGAATCTGTATATTGCCTTTGGTAGGATGGTCATTTTTACGATGTTGATTCTGCTAATCCAGGAACATGGGAGGTCTTTCCACCTTCTGGTGTCTTCTGCAATTTCTTTCTTTAAGGTTTTGAAGTTTTCATTGTAAAGGTCTTTTACCTCCTTGGTTAGGTTTATGCCAAGGTATTTCATTTTCTTAGGGGCTATAGTAAATGGGATTGTTTCTCTCAGGGCTTTTTCACTTCTTTCATTCTGGGCATATAGGAAGGCCTCTGATTTTTGCACATTTATTTTGTATCCTGCCACCCTGCTGAACTTCTCAATTAGTTCCAGGAGCTTCCTGGTGGAATTTTTGGGATCACTCAGGTGTTAGATCATGTCATCTGCAAATAGGGATAGCTTGACTTCTTCCTTGCCTATTTGAATCCCTTTTATGTCCTTTTCTTGTCTTATGGCTTCGGCTAAGACTTCAAGTACAATATTGAATAGAAGTGGTAAGAGTGGACAGACTTGTCTAGTTCCTGATCGAAATGGGAATGCTTCCAATTGTTCCCCATTGATTATAATCCTTGCTGTGGGCTTGTTGTATACAGCTTTTATTATATTGATAAAGGTTCCTTCCATTCCTACTGTCTCTAGCGTTTTGATCATAAAAGGCTGTTGGATCTTGTCAAAAGCTTTTTCTGCATCTATCGAGAGTATCATGTGGTCTTGGACTTTGGACTGGTTTACATGATGAATTACATTTATTGATTTGCGAATGTTGAACCAACCTTGTGTGCTGGGGATGAAGCCTACTTGGTCCCCGTGAATAATCTTTTTAATATGTCTTTGAATCTGATTTGCTAAAACTTTGTTGAGAATCTTTGCGTCTGTGTTCATCAGAG
Organism: Typhlomys cinereus; assembly: GCA_023101885.1. NCBI lineage: Eukaryota > Metazoa > Chordata > Mammalia > Rodentia > Platacanthomyidae > Typhlomys > Typhlomys cinereus. The sequence goes on from JALPQD010000082.1 coordinate 55,559, forward strand.
AGATCGGCCTATAGTTTTCTTTTTTAAGTGAGTCTTTACTAGGTTTTGGGATTAAAACGATATTAGCTTCATAGAAGGAATTTGGTAGTGTTCCTTCCTTTGCTATTTGATGGAACAGTTTAAGGAGTATTGGTGTTATTAACTCCTTAAATGTCTGGTAGAACTCTGTGCTGAATCCATCTGGTCCAGGACATTTTTTGGTGGGAAGATTCGAGATTACTTCCTCAATTTCCTTATATGTTGTAGGACTATTTAAATAATTCACAACTTCCTGATTCAATTTAGGTAAGTTGTGTTTACTTAGAAATTCATCCATCTCTTTTGTGTTATCAAACTTCACAGAGTAAAAGTTTTTGCAATATGATGTTATAATTCTCTGGATTTCTTGGGTATCAGTAGTAATAACTCCATGTTCATTTCTGATTTTGTTAATTTGGGTTTTCTCTCTCCTTCTTTTGGTTAATTTAGCTAGGGGTGTATCAATCTTATTGATTTTTTCAAAGAACCAGCTTTTTGACTGGTTGATTTTTTCTATTGTTTTCTTAATCTCGATTTCAGATATTTCTCCCCTTATTTTGCTAATCTCCTCTCTTCTACTACTTTTGGGATCAGGTTGCTCTAGTTTCTCTAAAGCTTTAAGCTGCATTGTCAAGTTATTTATTTCTGATGTTTCTATATTTTTGATGTAGGCATTAAGAGCTATGAACTTACCTCTTAGAACAGCTTTCATTGTGTCCCAGAGATTTTGGTAAGTTGTATTTTCATTATCATTCACTTTCAGGAAATCTTGAATTTCCTTTTTAATTTCTTCCTGAATCCAGTTCTCATTTAGCATCACAGTGTTAAGTTTCCAGGAGTTAGTGTATTTTCTCTTGTTTGATGTGTTGTGGATGTCGAGCTTTAGGTCGTGGTGGTCTGACAGGGCACAGGTTAGAATTTTAACTTTTTTGTATATGTGTAGATTCGTTTTGTGGGCTAATATGTGATCTATTTTGGAGAAAGTTCCGTGTGCTGCTGAGAAAAATGTGTATTCTTTGGTGCGTGGGTGAAAAGTTCGATAGAGATCTGTAATGTCCATTTCTTTCAGGGTTTGATTAAGTTCCAAAGTGTCTCTGTTAAGCTTGTGACCTGTTGATCTATCCCATGTTGAGAGGGCGGTGTTGAAGTCCCCAAGAATTATCGTTTGGGGGTTGATTTCTTGCTTTAGATGCTGTACGGTTTTCTTAATGAATGTGAAGGGGCCCGTATTGGGTGCATATATGTTCAGTATTGTGAAGTCTTCCTGGTGAATTGTACCTGTGACTAAAATGTAGTATCCATCCGTGTCTCTTATAATTTTCTTTGGTTTGAAATCCACTTTGTCTGATAGCATAATGGCTACCCCTGCCTGTTTTCTGCTTCCATTTGCTTGTAGAATTGTTGACCAGCCTTTTATTTTTCGAATGTGCCTATCTTTTGTGGTGAGATGGGTTTCCTGCAGGTAGCAGATTGATGGATTGTGGTTTTTAATCCAAGTTTGTAATCTGTGTCTCTTGATCGGTGAGTTAATTCCATTAACATTTAGTGTTATAATGGAGAAACTATTTTGAATTCCAGACATTTATTATGTTTAGTAGTTTTTATAAGTATATTGCTTCGCTTTTAATGGTGTTATACTTGCCTTCTGTTCTCCTGGATATGCCTGTTTTTTTCTTCATGCTTGGGTATCATTTCTAGCATTTTTTGAAGGCCTGGTTTGGTGGACATGTATCCCTCCAAGTTGTCTTTGTGCTGGAAGATTTTTCTTTCTCCCTCGATCATGACTGATAGTTTTGCAGGGTAAATCAGGCTGGGTTGACATTTTTGCTCATTGAATACTTGAAGTATGTCTCTCCAAGCTCTTCTTGCTTTTACTGTTTCGAATGAGAAGTCATTTGTTATTTTATTAGTTTTACCTTTAAAAGTGACTTGTTTTTTCTCCCTTGAAGCTCTCAGCACCAGTTCTTTATCTTGAATGTGGAGTGTTTTGAGTATTATTTGCCGTGGCGAGCTTCTGTTTTGGGCATATCTCTTTTGGGTGCGGAATGCCTCTTGTATATGGATGGGCCTCTCTTTTTTTATATGAGGAAAGTTTTCCTTGATGATCATTTGAAAAATTTCCTCAGGGGTGGTATTTTGAGATTCTTGCTCTAGTATTCCATGAATACGCATGTTAGGCTTCTTCAGGGTATCCCATATCTCCTGAATATTTCTCTCAAGTATCTTTTTGGCTTTAACAGCCTCTTCCATTGAGCTGGTTAATACTCCCACTTTATGTTCAAGATCTGAAATTCTGTTTTCTGCTTTGTTAGTTCTGCTTGTAAGACTCTCTGTGGAGTTCTGGGTTGAGGATAACTTGTCTTTTAGCCCAGTTTTAAACTCTGCTTGAGTCTGCTTTAACTGTTCTATGCCAGTTTTTGTTTCTTGCACTGTTTTTCTCAAGTCCTCCAAGTTTCTGTTGTGTTCCTCTTCAAAGAAATTGATTCAATTATTTAATTCCTCCCGGATTTCCTCTTTCATAGTATTGTACATGGTAATGATCATATTTTGAAGGCCCTTATCCTGGGTCAGGCTTTCTTGGCCATTTTCCGTGGGTTTGTTCTGGTTGGAGTCTAACATTATCTGATTAATACTTGAGTGTTGCTTCTCATGGATTTGCACTTTGACTTTAGCATTGTCGTTTTAACTCTTAAGATCGTCTTTCAATTTCTGTGTGTTTTTCACTAAACTGAATTATTTGGCCTGGGGTTCTGGGGGTGGGTGGGGACCGAGCTTACCTGGGTCGCGAGGTGAGGCCGGCTGGACTGCGAGCGCGCGTCCAAGGCGGCGGAGTGGAGGGAAGGGAGCCATAGAAAAAACTTTTAACAAAATCCAACATCTTTTTGTAATGAAAGCACTGGAAATATTAGGAATAGAAGGAAATTGTATCCACATAATAAAGGCCATGTACAATGAGCTGATAGCAAGGATCATTCTAAATGGTGAGAAACTTGAAGCATTCCCACTTCAGTCAGGAACTAGGCAAGGCTTTTCACCCCCACCACTTCTATTTAATATTGTACTTGAAGTCTTAGCTAGAGCCGTAAGACAAGAGAGGGAGATAGAAGGGATACAAATAGGAAAAGAAATCAAGCTATCTCTATTTGCAGATGACACAACTCGATACTTGAGAGACCCCCAAAACCTCCACCAGGAAAGTATTGGAGCTAATACATAAATTCAGCAGAGGGGCAGGTAACAAAATCAATATTCAAAAATCAATGGCTTTTTTATACATGAATGATGAAAACCGAGAGAAAGTTCTAAGAGAAACAATTCCATTTACCATAGCCCCTAAAAAAATGAAATACCTTGGGATAAATCTAACCAAGGAAGTGATAGATCTGTACAATAAAAACTTTAAAAACCTAAAGAAATAACTCTCAGAAGACACCAGAAGGTGGAAAGACCTCCCATGCTCCTGAATCAGTAGAATTAATATCATAAAAATAGCCATCTTACCAAGAAGAGCATACAAATTCAATGTTAATGCCAATCAAAATTTCAGGCAATTCTTTATAGAAATTGACAAAACAGTTTCAAAATTTATATGGAAACACAAAAGGCCCAGAACAGCAAAAACAATGCTGAATAATAAAAACTCTGCTAGAGGTAGCACCATACCAGACATTAATCAATATTGCAAATCTATAATAATAAAGACAACATAGTACTTGGTCCAAAATAGACACATAGATCAATGGAAAAGAATTGAATAGCCAGACATAAGCTCATTTACCTATAGTCAATTGATGTTTTTTGCCATAGGTGCCCAGAAAAAGCATTGGGAAAAGGATAGCATCTTCAAAAAAAAAAAAAATGATGCTAACAAAAATGGATATCTACATGCAGAAGACTGAAATTGTATCTTAATATTTGACCAGAGATTACAAAACATCTGAAAAAAGTAAGGAATTCCATCAAACTGATTGGACTAGCCTCAAATTTTTTCAAACAGAACCTCTAATTGCACAGGAAATAGGATTAATGCTCAAAAAGTGGTATTTCATGAAATTAAAGAGCTTCTGTTTAGCAAAAGATATTGTTAACCAAGCAAAAAGGCCACATGCAGAATGGGAAAATAAATCTTCAGTAATCACACATCTGGTAGATGAGTAATATCCGCAGTACATAAAGAACTAGAAAATTAAACACCAAGGAGGAAAATAATCTAATTTGAAAATGGGCCTTCAAAGGCAAAGGAAACTTTTTCTGGGATGAAATTAAAATGTCCAGCAAATACCTTAAAAAATGTTCCATCTCCCTAGTCATTAGGGAAATGCAAATCAAAATCATACAAGATAACATCTCTCCCAAGTCAGAATGATTAAATTCCAAAATATATATATCAATAAATGCTGGAGAAGATGAGGGGAGAAAGGAATCTCATCCATTACTGGTGGCAATGCAGACTTGTACAACCATTCTGAAAATCAGTATGCCAGTTTCTAAAAATGTTAAAATTGGAATGCCATATGACCAAGCTATACCCCTACTGGGCATATTCCCAAAGAATGTTTCATGGTACCATAGACACACTTGTATATCCGAATTCATTGCAGTTCTATTCACAATAGCAAAGTCATGGAATCAGTGTAAATGTCCAACAGTAGATGAATGGACAATGAAAATGTTGTACATATACACAATGCAATTCTATTCAGCTATTAAGAAAAATGAACTAATGAAATTTGCTGGTAAATGAATGGAGTTGGAAGACGGTCTACTGAATGAAATATCCCAGACACAGAAAGTTAGGTGCCATATGTACTCCTTCATATGTGGATCCTAGTATTAAGCCTTCAACATGATATACTCAAGAGGAAATATCCACTATAACCACAAACAACCATAACTTGGAAGGAATGGGAAAGACTCCATGAGAGGTGATACAAAGAGACACACAGAAGAAAAACTCTCAAAGTTCGTCAAGTTGCCCCCATTACAATGGAAGACTAGTGAGGCAGAAAACCACATCAGGCTAGAGTACAAAATATCATTGCAACTGGAATACTCGGCCTTAATCATTCCATCAAACTCTTATCCTACACAAAAGGCTCAGGGAAACTTGTGGAAGAGGGAGCAGTAAAATTGGAAGAGCCTACTGTATGGTTGAGATACTCCTGATCAGCATACTGCAGCCAAGACAGGGCTACTCTTTCCAACTTCCACCACCAGATCTATAATAGTGGAACTTTCAAAGTCTCTCCAAGGATTAACTAGGATTTTAGAAGATACAGTCATTCTTAGAGTGTTTCTCAGGGACAGGTTCTGGACAAGAAAAGAGGAATCTCCCAGCCTACTACTTTACCTATTGGAAAGTCACATAGAATTCAGCAGAAATCAGCCCCTTACCAACACAGGCACCACAAGGAGAGTCCTGAGATATTCTCAAGCAAAGGTCAGGAGGAGCCAGGGAATGGGACAGAACAGGATGGATAAAGGAAGGAGAGGGTGGGAAAAGTGTTTGTGGATTTGGAGGGTGGATAGAGGAGTGAAGAGAAGTGGGGAGGGGATTAGGGTAAAGACATAAACCCAGTTTGTAAATAAATAAAAAACACTCAAAAAACAGTAACAAAAAGAAAATGGCAGTACAATCTCAAAATTTATATGGAAGGACAAAAGGCCAAAGATATCAAAAAAATCCTGAATAATAAAAAACTCTACTGAAAGTATCATCATACCCAGCCTTAATCTATATTTCAAATCCATACAGTATACACACAGTATAAAACCGGCTCCAAAATAGACACATAGGTCAATGGATAAGAATTGAAGAACCAGATATAAGCTCATATATCACAGTTAACTCATTTTTGATATAGATACCCAGAAAAACCATTGGAAAAAAAATCACAGCATCTTCAATAAATGATGCTGACAAAACTGGATATCTATATGCAGAAGATTGACTCTGAACCCTTAGATGTCACCCTGGAAGAAAATCACCTTCAAATATATCATGGATCTTAATATTAGAACAGAGACTATAATAACTACAGAAAAGAGTAAGGAATTCCTTTAAACTGTTTTTTCTAGGCCAACAAGTTCTAAACAGGACTCTAATTGCACAAGAAATAAGACCATTGCTCAACAAGTGGGATTTCATGAAATTAAAGAGATTGTTTAGCAAAAAGTATTGTTAGTCAAGCCAAAAAACAACACAGAGAATGGGAGAAAATATTCTCTAACTACACACCTGTTAAAAGACTAATATCCAGAGTATACAAAGAAAAAAAATAAGCACCAAGGAGGTAAACAGACCAATTAGAAAATGGGCCTTGGAATTTAAAAATAACTTTGTCCAAGAAAAAACTAAAATGTTTAATAAATAACTTTGTTTCACCTCCCTAGTAATCATGAAATGTAAATTAGAAAAAGAGATATCATTTCACCCAGATCAGAATGACTAACATTCAAAACACATACAACAACAAATGCTGAAGAGGATGTGGGGAGAAGGGAACTCCCATCCATTGCTGTTCTTAATGCAAATTTATACAACCATTCTGGAGATCAGTACAGAGGTTCCTAAAAATGTTAAAAATTGAAGTTCCATACCTATATCTCTTCCCAAAAATGCTTCATCTTGCTATAGAGACACATGTACATCTATATTCGTTGCAGTTCTATTTACGATAGCAAGGTTATGGAATCAGCTTAAATGTCCAACAGCAGATGAATGGATAATGAAAATGTTGTACATACATGCAATGGAATTCTATCCAACTATCAAGAATAATTGATTAATGAAATTTGTTGGTAAATGGATGGGGTTGGAAGAAGTTATACTGAGTGAAGTATCCCAGACATGTTACATGTTACATGTTCACCCTTATAAGTAGAACCTGTCAAATGATGTACTCAAGAGAGTAGAGAAAAAGGAACACAGGTAAACAGATAAATAAGACCACTATGGGAGAAAACCCTGGATGGGAAATGAAGTAAGATAATATGTCTTAATATGAGGTTGGGGGGGGGCAAGGGGGCAATTGGCTCAGAGAGAAAAGAGAGATCAAGGGCCTAACCCAGTAATGAATGCTGTGATCCACTACAAGTCTGCTAAGAACTTCCCATGGGCATGTATCATCAGGGAATTTTCAGAAGTACTTTTGCACCATCCAGGTGTTAGATACCAGTAGTATCTTCCTCATCTCAAATTAAGATAAATGCACGTAGACCCTGTTTCCAGTGCCTGTGGGAACAACATTGTTACCTGATTGATAAGCACTGAGGTGGTGAATAAAGGAGAAACTTGTTAAATGACAGTTCAGCTAAGAGAGGGATAGCAGACGTAAGGCCAGCTGGAAACAATATATTACAGGCTGTCAATATACCCTTAATGTAGACAGGACAAAGTTCCTTTTAAATTCCAAGGCCCATTTTCTAATTGGTCTGTTTACCTCCTTGGTGCTTATTTTTGTTTTCTTTGTATACTCTGGTCTTTTAATAGGTGTGTAGTAGAGGTCCACCAAACTGGTTTCATGGCTTTGTGCTATTTGCATACACACTGACTTAGGTCTTGCTAATGTGATTTGTTCCATTTAGTGGAATACCAGCAAATATGAGACAAGCTCAAATTTTCAAAAGCATTTGTGCTCAGGGATTCACCTCTTTGGAATATTATTACCACATGAAAAAGTACATGCTAACCTCATGAAGGCACGTGGCTCAGTCAAGAATGAACACAAATCAAGTCACCATTTAACTGCAACTATGTGAAAGATCTCTTGGCAAACCAGCAGAAAACAGTCTAGTTGAGTCTTGCCTAAATAAATACCAAAGAACTTAGAGATAAAATGGTCATTATTTTAAATCACTATATATTGGTTATGTGGCTCTGCACAGATAGATAAGTGAGATTGATGTCAATGGAAATAAGAATATTTGTACATGAAATTTGTAATAATCTTGTGGCTTTTGATGACTCTTCAGAGAAATGGAAGAACAGGTCAAAGAAGGAATTCAGAAATAGTAAAAGTTCAAAAATTTCAGGAATGGAGCAGGCAGAATGATTTGAACAAACCACTTCTCCTTAAACAGTAGAAAAATATTAACTCACTTGTTTTGAAACATACAAGATTAATAGCCAACTGTATAATGATAGTGTTTAAAAAGGTTCAATTTATAAAGCCTATTTGTAGATTTTAAGGTATTATCAAGTTAGTCAGAATTTTACTTTGTATGGAATAATCAATCTATACAGTAAATGAGAAAACAACTTCTACTACCCTAGAGATAGTAATAATTCCTATGTGTTAAGTACCTTATCACACAGCACCACATTCATTAGCAATTAGACTACTTAGACTAGAACTTACTCTGGAATGTCTCATAAGTTACACCTGCATTTACAGATGAAGGTTATCAGTAATACCTATAGCTTGAATGGTGCTGTGGACCACACAGATTGTATAAATCAAGAAGAACCCATTATTCAGTGTTTACTTTCAGCTTAATGCATAAGACCATTTTCTGGAAATAATGTGCTAGGCAAATCCCTTACACTATTATTGTTTGTAAAGATCCAAGTAGCAAATAGGATTAATCCAGTATGAGAGCAAAGGGAAATATTGAGCAGATGGTTATTCTTGAGTGTTGATTTGTTTGGATCCACAGTCACTGAAGAGAAAACACTCTGTAAGTGAATAAGTAAATTGTGGTGGGAAAAGGACCATTCCGTGATTGGAGACAAGGGAGAAAGGGAGACCAGCAGAAGCATTTGTCTTTCAGCTTCCAGACTGTGGACCCTGTATGACCAGCTGCCCCCTGCTCCTGTGGCCATGACTTCTAGAATTGCTAGGACAGTATCCCTGGGACTTGAAACCAAAGTATCTTCTTCCCCCTTTTTTCCTTTTAAGTTGCTTTAGACATTTTTTTTTTTCACAGCAAGGAAGCAAGTAACTGACAAGGAGAGTCAGAATGAGAAGAAATGACAGTAAATAAAAAGAAACATAAAAGGTAGAGAAAATGGGTAACAACTAAAGTGAGAACAAACCAAGTTATTTTCACAGCTCATGTACACTACGCAAGGAACTCAGAAACAAACTCCACCATAGACTGGGGGTATCCCAGAAATGGAAAGATAAGTGAAGTTTTTCTTCGTTGTAATTGCTCTTCAACTCTGGCGTTTCAGGCAAAAATCACCCTGCCCAGCTGAACAGAATTTTAAAGATGTTTCTATACACAAAACAGTCAGGGTTAACTACTCAGTTAGCAATTGCAGCATAAATGTTTAATCAGAGAGTTAATTTCTGTAAGATTTCTTTAAAGATTAGTGCCTCTGATTGTTGTCACTTCAAGACAGAGAGCCATGAACTGAAGAAACAGTTTGGATTTGGGGATGAGAAAGATGTCTGTGACATAGGGAACTTAATTTACATGCAATGCTTTAGTAAAAGCTGCTACAGTTAGAGAACGAGGTCGTCTGGCACCTTTTCCTTCACCTAACAGCTGCTGTCAGAAGAGAACACAATGTACAGAACTTCAAGCAATTTTGGACCTTCACATCCTCTACCTTTCTCCTGTGTGCTCCTGTGTGCTCAGACCTGCTTCATCCGTAAGGCAAAAAATCAGACTTTCATAGTCAATGTTTGTGCGGAAGCGCCCCTAAAGCATACTAGGTCCGTCAAGTCCTACGGAAAGACAAGAGTCAGGTCCTGTAAAAAGAAACTTGGGAACCGGAGCCAGACATCCTGGCTCCTGGGCTGAACAGGCCACACAGCCTGAAGAAGGCGAGGGTTCCCCGCCTAGCTCTGGGGAGCCGGGAGGGGCGCGACCGTCACTTCGGGGCTCCGAGGCGCGTGGGCAGCGGGCCAGCTTTCCCTCCCTGCTCTGCCCGGAGCCCCGCCCCACCCGGACCTTCCCGCGGGCGGCAAGTGGTCGGACCGGCCGGACGAGCCCGACTGGCCAGCCTCAGGTGGCCGCAGTGCCCGTGCGCCCAGCCGTGGCCCGGCCTGCGGCGGGCGCGATGGCGGGGGACGCGGACGCGGAGGAGCTGGCGCGGCTGCGCTCGGTCTTCGCGGCGTGCGACGCGAACCGCTCGGGAAGCCTGGAGCGCCAGGAGTTCCGCGCGCTGTGCCAGGAGCTGAGCGTGCAGCCCGCGGAGGCCGACGCGGTGTTCCGGTGGCTGGACGCCGACCGCGATGGCGCCATCACCTTCGCCGAGTTCGCGCGTGGCTTCCGTGGGGCGCGGCGCCGTGACCGCGGCTGTGATGGCGCGGAGACGCTGGACGATCCGGACGTGCCCCACGCCGCGGGGATCCGCCGTGCCCCGAGCCCCAGTCCTGCCTGGCAAGACTTTCAGATACGCCTCGGGGAGGAAGCGCGGCTCATTCCCAGGTGCGTGAGGCCGGCGGGGTAAAGGCCTTTGTGGGTGCTCACAGCTTGCTTTTGTCCTGTGGCCAACTCGTGCTGAATTCCAAAGGAAGGGGAGTTCCAGCTCGTGGTGACTTCTGAGTCTTGCAAAGGACACCTGCTAATGTCACTGGCCTGTGAGAACCCACAGCCCTGGCATGGAAGCGTCTGGTGTGCCCCCCTGTACTCACCAGTGCCTGATCAATTCTCCTTCTGCCAAGCTTTCCCATTGGCACCTGAGGGCCGCTTGACAGTGATCAATTTGCCATCTTCTACAACAGTTTTGCTTTAACTTGCCGAAGACTAGGTAGAAAAAAGGAAGCTGCTATGGATACACATCTTCATTCTTTTCTACTGTCACTCGTTTCAGTGTAAAAACATCCTTGGAGATAGGTTTGCCTATCTTGGGTTGAAGAGGAAATCTAGTCACAGAAACTTAGACCAACACACCTCAAAAGACTTGTCTAGTTAATGATCTCAAGTCTTCTGGACTGAACAATAGACGGGACTGTAAGATCACATAATTCTCTGACCATCTGGATCTTAGAGAAATAACTTAATACTAAGTTACTAACATTCTCCCTGGGGGATAGAGGTGCTCTCAGTGGGTGTATTGTGAAGCAGAAATGTTCAGATTTTCTTACTTGAGCTTCATTTGCATTTGTCTTGGCATTCCTTCAACTGATATTTCTGCTTTTCCCCTGAAGTTCCAACAATTAGCGCCAAATGTGTTTTCCTGTTTTCTGTTTGCATTTTCGTTGAAATTTTATTGAACTGTGACTGTCACTCTTAAGATTCGAAAAGGGTCGTTTTAAGTGATGGTTTGTATTTGTGAGATTTAGGGCTCAGAAAAGAATGTAATAGGGAGACAACAGGGTGCCCTCTTATTACTTCATAGCTCGCACTTCTTCCTCATAGCTTTTCTTTCCTCACAGCTTCTCCCTCCTCATGAGTTTCCCCTCCAGTGTGGAAAGTAAGTGCTGCTCATGGAGCTCCGGTGACTTAGAGGACAGGTGCAACCCTGAGCTTTTCTGTTTACAAGTGAGGTTTGGAAACAATGCAATCTCTCCCCCAGGAGAGTAGAGGCTAAACATTGCAGCAGGCAATGTGGCAACACAATACACTGTCCTGGTGAAATTTTTCACATATAACAGTTTGAAAAAAAAAGTTAAGGCTTTTTTTCTTGTCTTTTTTTAGATAACAATTTAAGAATGAGCTAGTCCACAAACATTAGATATTGTAGAAATGGATAAACATGGTCGATTTTTGAGTTATTAAGTCTCAACAGCAGCTGTTTGACACTTACCCTTTCAATGATTTTACAGACCTTTTTTTAGATTCACTCGACAAACTAGGACTTCATATAACTGGGGAATTATTATCATGATGAATTTCCAAATTGTCATAGGTGACTATTTAATGAGTACTGTTATCTCCTCTTAGGATTGTATCCTAGGCCCCTCCTTCTTCCGAGGTGAGATTAACAAGTACAATATTTGCCTTCCCACCTTGTTCAAGTGGAAAAGAACTAACCTGAGTTGACTCATCTGATTGTTACCATGGCAGCCACTAGTGTTTGGTAAATTGTATTGCTTGTTCTCTACTTCTCCATGAAGCTGGTCACTTTTCCTTCCTTTTTTGATGAAAAAGGAAAAGAAAACCTTTTGTTGTTGGTAATCCTGCTGTTAGTATTTCTGCCAGATCAATTCCACAGACTTTTTCAAATGTCTTCTTTGTGCCAAATACTGTCCTACTGGAAACAAAGACAAGCAAAGATAATAGTTTACACTTTCATCCAGCTCACAGTGTAGGTGAAGTATTTCTCACACACTTCCTTAAATGATATTAAAAAACTAGATGGTTATCTTTGGAAAACTCCATCTATTTTGTGGTTTCAAAGAAATGGAATTTTCTTTGAAATCTTAACTATTTACCCTTAAAACAATCACCCAGTTGTTTATCTTACTATGTGATATGTTGAGGTTTGCTGTAATGAAAATAATATGCTTTAAAATTGATGCTTCAGGGGGCTGGAGAGGTGGCTCAGGGGTTAAGCCTCTGCCTTGAAGGCAGAAGGTCCTGAGTTCGGATCCTAGACCCCACATATAGACGCTGGGCGGAAGTGGGGCAGCCTGCGTTTCTGGTCCTAGTAGGGCGGAGCCTGTGAATCCCGGGGCAGAGTAAACAAGGAGGAGGCGGTCCGTGGTTCTACACGCACACACACGCATACACGCACACACACACATACACGCGCACAATTGAATACATAATAAAAAAATTAAAAAAATTTAAAAAAATTGGCGCTTCAGTAAGGTGTGTCATTCTAACTTGTGGTTTAGTTCTCTCTTACTTCTATTTTATTTGTGCCATACTGCCATACACCATTAGATCGCAAATCCTCTTGTTGTTTTTTTTAGAAATCAGACCACATCCCTGGAGTTTCTTTTCCCGTCTGACCTTTTTCTGACTCCCCCTCTTATGGCTATTCCCAAGCACAGATACACTCCTAGGGCCTTGACAATTTTCAATCAGGAAATATTTCTAAATCTAGTAGTTTCTCCAAAGCCACAGAATTCACAAAGCCTGTGGTATAAAATACACTTTTAACCTTTTGCCTCTTTTAAAGAGGACAGGAAGTTTTCATATCATGTGACATAATTTGGTCTGGTCTACAGGGCAAGTGTCAGAAAAGCGTAAAAAGACTGTATAAAGGCAGAACATCATAGTGTTGACAGAGTTTGAGTCATTGAGTGATTTTTGGATTAAAATTTTCAATCCACAATAAACTATAAGATTAGAAAGATGTAGGAATGGACCTGAGCGCCAGGGACAAGCATAATTTGGACTCCTGTTTCCCAGGGCAAACAGTTGGACCAGTGGTACAACTGGATTATATGACATTTCAATTTGTAACATTTTTAGGATTGCCATACTCATCTCCAGAGTGCTTGAACAAGCTTGCATTTCCACCAGCAATATATGAGGGTTTACTTCTCCCCACATCCTCCCCGGCAGCATTTGTTATTATATATGTTTTGGATTTTAGCCATTCTGATCTGGGTGAGATGCTATCTCGGGGTGGTTTTGATTTGCATTTCCTTAATGGCTAGTCAGGTGGAACATGTTTAAAGGTATTTGTCAGACATTTTAATTACATTCTGAGAGAAGTTTCATTTAAACTCCAAGGACCACTCCAAGGGTGGTTTATCTTCTTGGTTTTTATTTTTTTTGGATTCTTTGTGTACTCTGGATATTAGTCTTCTGTCAGATACATGATTAGTGATGATTTTCTCCCAACCTGTGGATTGCCTTTTTACTCAATTAACAATGTCTTTTGCTAAACGGAAGCACATTAATTTCATGAAATCCTACTTGTTGAGTGATGGTCCTATTTCCGATACAATTGGGGTCCTGTTCAGAGAATGGTGGCATAGACCAAACAGTTTGAGGAAATTCCCTACTCTTTCTTCTAGGGTTTTTGTAGTCTCAGGTCTAATGTTAGATTCTTAATCCTTTTGCAGTTGATTTTCATGCAGGGTGACAAGTAAAGTTTCACATTCAATCTTCTGCATGTAGATATCCAGTTTGTTTGCACCTATTTTTTAAGGATACTTTGCTTTTTCCAGTGATTTTTCTGGCACCTATATATAAAATCAGCTGACTGTAGGTGTATGAACTTATGTCTGGGGCTTCACTTCTTATCCATTGAACTATATGTCTATTTTGGAGCCAGTACACTGTTCTTTATTACTGTAGATTTTTAATATTGATAAAGGTCAGGTATGGTGATACCTCCAGCACAGCGGTTATTGCTCAGATTGTCTTTGCTATCCTGGGCCTTTTGTGATTTCATTTGATTTTTGAGATTGTTTTGTCAATTTCAGTGAAGAATGCCTTGGAATTTTTATTTGTATTTCATTGAATCTGTATATTGTTTGGTAGAATGGTCATTTTTATAATGGTAATTCTACCGATCCAGGAGCATGGGAGGTCTTCTCACCTTCTGATGTCTTCTAAAATTTCCTTTATAAGGGTTTTAAAGCTTTCGTTGTACAGCTCTCTCAAATCCTTCATTGGATTTATTTTTTTTTAATTTTTATTTTTTTCTACTCATACAAACTTGATAGGGACCCACCCTATTCCCCTCCCTCCTTCCACCCCTTTCATTGGATTTAAACTAAGATATTTCATTTTTTTTTAGGAGCTATGCTAAATGGAATTGTTTCTCTTGGGACTTTCTTATTTGTTTAATTCTTTGTTTATAAAAAGCCATTGACTTTTTTCAGTATTAATTTTGTAACCTGCCACTCTACTGAGCTTATTGATTAATTCCAAGAGTTTCCAAAGTCTCTCAAGTGTAGAAATATATCATCTACAAAAAGAGACACCTAGTCTTCTTTTCTTGACTTTTCCCATTTGTATTCTTTTTTCTCCCTCTCTGATCTTTTTTAAAAATTTATTTATTTTTCTGCTCATACAAACGTAATAGGTACCCCTGTCCCCTTCCTCCCTCCACCTCTCCCTGAACCTCCCTGCTCTCTCCTGCCTTTCCCCCTTCCTTTCCCCCTCCCTCCCTTTTTCCCAATGCCCCTCCCCCATCTCTGAAGCATCCTTTAATGTGCATGTCAAACTTTTCTCTGGGTCCTCCTCTCTAATGAGGTATAAGTACTCAGTGGCATTTACTAGAACTCTTTCTTGTGTTCCCCTTAAGTATAGGAACACTATTGTGACTGTTAATCCCTTATTTCTAAGGATCCTAGTGCCTTTAGTCCATGCTAGACTTTGTCCCTCTCTTATCTTATAACTATAGTTAAGACTTCAAGTACAATATTGAACAGAAGTAGTGGGACTAGACAGCCTTGCCCTTTTCCTGATCAAAGTGAGAATGCTTCAAGTTTTTCACCATTTAGAATGATCCTTGCTATAGGCTTGTTATACATGGCCTTTATTATGTTAATATAAGTTCCTTCCATTCCTATTGTCTCCAATACTTTTATCATAAAAGGATGTTGGATTTTTGTCAAAAGCTTTTCTTGTGTTCATAGAGTCATGTGTTTTTCTTCCTCCTTGGATATGTTTATATGATGAACTACATTTATTGATTTGAATATGTTGAATTAGCCTTGCTTTTCTGGAATAAATCTTACTTATTCTTAGCGAATGATCTTTTCAGTATATTTTCAATCTGTTTTGGTAAAAGTTTCTTGAAAATCTTTGCATGTGACCATCAATGAGATTGGCCTATAGTTTTCTTTTTTTTTTTTTAATGTGTCTTTATTTGTTGTTGGGATCAGTGTAATGTTAGCTTCATAGAAAGTATTTGCAAGTTTTCCTTCCATTGCTATTTTGTTGAATAGTTTAAGAACCATTGGTGTTAGTTGTTTTTTAAATGGCTGGTAGAATTCTGCACTGAATCCATCCAGCCCTGGGTTTTTTTTTGATGGGAAGATTTGTAATTACTTTTTAACTTCATCACTTGTTATTGGATTTATCTTGATTCAGCCTTAGTGATTTATATTTTCTTAGAAATTCATCCATTTTTTTCTGATTGTCAAATTTTGTGATGTATACATTTTTGAAGTGTGATCTTATGATTCTAAGAATTTTTTTAGGTCCTTGGTATAACTTGTGATAACTCCATTTTCATCTCTTCAAATTCAATCTTTTGGGTTTTCTCTTTTGGTTTTGGTTAATGTGGCTAAGAGTTTATCAATCTTGCTGATTTTTCCCCCAACAAGACTAGATCTTTGTTGTGTTGATTCTTTGTATACTTCTCTTTATCACAGTTTCAGATATTTCTCCCCTGATTTTACTATTCTTTGCTCATCTACTGCTTTTGGGATTGGATTGTTCTTGCTTTTCTAAAGCTTTAAGCTGTATCATTTACTTGTGATGTTTCCTTTTTATTATGTAGGCATTGTGTACTATAAACTTTCCTCTTTGGAGCGCCTTCATCATTTTCCATAGACTTTGATATGTTGTGTTTTTGATATCATTCACTTCTAAGAATTTTTGAATTTCATTTTGACTTCTGCTTGAACCCAGTCCTTATTCTTTCATGGTGGAATGGGTTTCTTCAAGGCGGCAAATCGATTGATTGTAATCTTTAGTCCATGTTTGTAGTCTGTGTCTCTTGATTGGAGAGTTAAGACTATTAATGTTTTGTGTTGAATTAAGAAAAGTTTGCTGATTATTGTCAATTTTGAGGTATTTTTGGTTTTTATGTGTGCATTTCATTCATTGGTATTTGTGTTGGCATTATTTTTCCCTTCTATCCTCTTGGGTATATTTGTCCTTTGTTTGGACTTGAGTATTTTTTTCTCCCACATTTCTTTTCCTAATCATACAAGTTCAATAGGTATCCCCATTTTTTCCCTCTTTTCTTTCCTCCCCAGTTGTCTCCCCCTTGTACTCTCCTCCCTTCTCCCCTTCCTTTCACCCTCCTCCCTCCCTCCCTCTCCCCCAGTGCCTCCTCCTTTCTCCTTCCCATTCCTTGGAGCATCCCTTTGTGTGAATGCCAAACCTCCCTCTGAATCCTCCACCTTATTGAAGAGTAAGGACTCAGTGGCATAGCCCTGAGCCCTTTCTTGGAATACCATGGGAATTGAATATTTTTTCTAGTATATTCTGTAGGACAGATTTGGTGGTTATGTAGGCCTTCAATTTTTATTTATGATGGATAATTTTCCTTTCACTTTCAATCATAACCAATAGTTTTGATGGATATAGCAGCCTGGGTTGTCATTTGTCATCATCATAACTTGAAGTTCATCTCACCAACTCTTCTTTCTAGCTTTTACTGTTTCCCTTGAAGCTGGAATTCTAAAAAGCTTACCTTTAAATGTGACTTGATTTTTCTCTTGAGGATCCCAGAACATTCTCTTTGTCTTGTATCTTCAATGTTTTGACATTATTTGCTGTGACCAGTTTCTATTTTGGTTTCATCAGATTAGTGTGCAATATGCCTTCTGTACCTGGATGGGCGGGGGTCTCTTTGCTAAGATGGGAAATTCTTCTTTTATGATAGTGTGAAAAGTTTCTTATGGTTTGGTTTTACAGCTTTCTTGTTCTGGTTTTCCAGGAATGTACAGATTTTTCTTCTTCATGGTGTCTCATAGCTCTTAAATATTGCTCTCATATTTTTTTATTATTTCCGCTCATACAAACTTAATAGGTACACCAGTTCCCTCCCTCCCTCCTCCTCCCCCCGAACCTCCTGCTCCCCCTCCCCTCACCCCTCCCTCCCCATCCCCCAGTGCCTCCCCCCCAATTCCCAGAGAGTCCTTTATTGTGCATACCTGACTCTCCTCTGGGCCCTCGTCTCCGATGATGTTCAAGGACCCAGTGGCATTTCCCTGAACCCTTTTCCGTGTTCCCCTTAAGCATAGGAACACTACTGTGGCTGTCAATCCCTTGCCTCCAAGGATTTTTAGCAGATTCTAGACTTTGTGAGGTCAATAGTGTGTTGGACATTGCGCAGGGCAGGCAAAGTCCAATTATGATTGCTTCGGCCCTAACTTGTGTGGAGTATCTTGCAAATAATTGCTTCTCCCATCCTTTTGCTCTTACAATCTTACCGCCCCCTCTTCCGCAAATTTCCCTGAGCTTCAGGATGGGAAGAGATTAGTCTGACCTAGTTCTAGGTGGTTGATATAGAGTCTCTGAAGTTCTAGATTGTGGTTTGTTGATTTACTTTTGCAGTTTTGCTGCTCCTGCAATGTCCTTCACTCCATTCTGATGGGCACTGTATGCCACCCCCTGGCCAGAGACAAAAAGCTGTTAAACTGGAGTCTTATTATAAGAGCACATTCAAGGGTAGATGTAATAAAAGTAGGAAACCTCAGTGAGGGAGGGGTCAATCACCCATTTACAAAATGGTTACTTTCTATCTGCCAGACTATATGCCCTCCTCTTCTGGTGAGATCATACCCCCTCAGTTGTAAATGATCAGGAAGGAAAGTCCGTGAACTTAACCAGGTGTCACATTACTTGCAGTCCTTGATGGAGGCCTATTTTCTCTGTTGTAACATGGTCCCCTCTCTCCTTGTTTCTGGTGTGGCCCTCCAACCCCATCCCTCCTGTTCATAATCCTTGCAATTATTGTAGGTATTACATGGATTTACCTTTGAGTGTCTCAAGGTGGGCTGGGTGGGTTTGGTACTAGGAGCTACTTACTAAGGAGTACATGTGGCGCTTAATTTTCTGGGTTTGCGATACTTCACTTAATATAATTGTTTCTAATGACATCCATTTCCCAGCAAATTCCAGTAATTCATCGTTTTTAATGGCTGAGTAGTACTCCATTGTATAGATGTACTACATTTTCCTTATCCACTCGTCAACTGTTGGACATTTGGGTTGATTCCATGACTTTGCTATTGTAAACAGTGCTGCTATGAACATGGTCGTGCTTGTGCTATCGAGGTGAACCTTTGCTGCATGGGGGGTTATTCCCAAAAGTGGAATTGCAGGGTCATATGGCATTTCAATCTTTAATTTCTTTAAGAATCTCCAGATGGCTCACCAGAGTGGCTGTATGTTGCTCTCATATTTTATTTATTTATTTATTTTAGATTTTCAGCTTCTTTAATTGAACAATTTTATTCATCAAACTTGTCTTCTAGTTTTGATAATTTTTTTTCTTCTTCATAAGGTCTGTTGATGAAACTCTCTGTTGACTTGTGAATTGTATTTAGCTTGTTTTTAATTTCAAATTTAGTCTCCTCATGAAGTTTCTTCAACTTCTCTATGCCTTTTTATCTCAGCCAGGTGCCCAATATTTTCTTGTTCATAGTTGCTTATGCATTTATTTATTTCCTCTTTGAGTTTTTCTTGCATTTCTTTGATTATATTAGTAATCAAGCTTTGAAAATCTTTATCTTGGTTGCTGATTCTTGGCTAATTTCCAAGAAGTTATTCTGGTTGTAATCTATCATTATGGGATTGATGCTTTTTGTAGATTTTTTTTGTCTTTTTTTGTTTCATTTTGTGGATTTATGATGTGACTTAGGCACTTTGTATATTGTCTCTAGTTTCTCTCTTTGTTATGCATTTCTGATTCTTTCGAGTCAGTTAGAATTTCCACATTTAGACAGTTGTTGCAACAGCTTCCCTGGGTATGAAAAGGGTTAATCTAGGGTTTCTTGCTGTTTTATGGGTAAGGCTATTGTAGTGCCTAAGTAATGTGTATGCCCAGCCCTGGTTTAGGGCATTGACAGGGTTTAGGGCATTGACAGCTGAAAGTTTTAAGAATGGATGTGATTTGCTAGTTAAGGTTCATATTAAGTGAAAGAACAGCTTTTAAAAAGATAAAATAGGGTAGGTATAGTAGCCAAGGGTTGGAGCTGAGTGGGATATGTCAGCTTTTAGATTGTTAGGGTTATGTGAGTTTGAATGGTTAAGACCTTGAGGTGGTGGGTGTATGTGGCTCTGTGTAAGCTATATAGAAATCTTAAGATGTGGTGATTATCATTTGAAGTTAAAAGTTTAAAGTAGGTTACTTGTCTTAGGATTAGGTGTATGTAAGTTTCTCTTCTGTTGAATGGTGAGATACGTGGGGTCCTCAGTTGTATGGAGTTGGTCTGCTGGTCCCTAGTCTGTGCTTTCTGTAGCCTCTATTAAATTCTTGGAGGATTTTTTCTTGATTAGCTGGGTTGGAGAAGGGCTGGATGAAGTCTTGGTTTAGTTAGGTCATGAGTCTGGGGTGAGTTTAGGTGGGTGATAGAGGCTACTGGTGCCTGGGCTGTGTGGTAGGGCCATTGCAGCCATAGTTCCAGCTGGGGAAGGGAAACACTTGGGCATCTGTGAGGAGGGCAGGCCCAGATTGGGAGCCTGCCCCTTCACAGGTGCCAGGATCCTTGGGTGACACAGGATAGGGGCAGGGTTTATTCAGACACCCAAATTAACCCTTTGAGATTGGTTATTTCACATGGTTTATAATATTTGTATATATACAATGTTAAACAAGATGCTTTCATTCACTAACATAGAAACAGTAAACTCTGGGTGTGTTTACCTCTTATGAACAGGGCTCTATGGCTCCTTCCCTTATATTAGAAACAAAACAAAACAGAGCAACAAATAAAAGCAAGAAACTTATGAAGTATATACCGATTAGCAAAGTTACTACCTTTTCTCACTCCTATAACTAGAATGTGATTATTAAACTCAAAAGGAAGGGCTGAACAAATGAACATCAATCTGACTTAACTGTGAAAATGTTAAAAAAATACAGCAAAGTCAAAGCTTCCTTACTGGACAGGTTTTCTTTATAGTTCTGTTTTGTGGGCTTCCCTGAAGTTCTTTCCAATGTGATGGATGGTTATCGTGAATATGTCAGCTTACTTTTGTGATGTAATAAAATGTTGGCTAAGTGGGAAAGGGACAAGAACAGTGGGACAAAGGAGCAGAGATCTAGGCGTAGAGGAAGGGAAGAGCACAAAGGTAGGATACAAAGAGACAGATGGGGGAAGGAGGCCAGTTAAATCCTGCTTGCCTCATTTCCCCATCTTCTATCTGATGAGCTTTTGACCTTGACTTGCCTTGAGATGAGAGTCAGATCCGATCCTTTCTTTCATTTGAACTCTTGAGAGCGACATATGAGAATGGGTGCACTAATTGGCTAATTGGTGTATTTGTGTTTGACGATAAATATGGATCTGATATTTTTATTATCATTTTATATTTCAATCTATACAATAAAGATTAAATAACTTTGATTTATCTTTTATCATGTGTACCTAAAATAAAAAAGTTTGTAAAGCAACATCATATGCATTCATTGGAGAAATATTTAGCACATTTTGTGAAAATTTAAAAAGTTGCAAAGATTACTATTTTAAATTTATCTTTATGTTTAAAATTATGTATATGTATATATATTTAAATTTATGTATATGCATATATGATAGTATACATAAACTAGTTGAAGATAAGTATTTTTTTTTCATACACATGGCCAGTAATAGTTGGTTTTCCTTCAGGGAGGTAAGGTTTATTCTAACCTTGTAGCAAAATGAGTTGTACTCCTGCCGTATTTGAAGTTCAAGAAGTTTTTTGATTTAGTGACATTTACCTTTGGCATGGGCTATAGGACCTGTTTATGTACTAGTCGCATGTGTTCTGGAGGCTCCTCTGCACTCTGATTCTGGTCTACCATCTGGGTCAACATATTTTTGTCTGTTTGTGTCTATGTCTTTCTATGTCTTTGTCTGTGCTTCCTTATTCTTTTAACTGTTGTTTGGTTGTATTTGTCCTTACTCTCCCTTCTATTACATTTATTGTATAATCGGCATGTTGAGTGCAGACAGGTGTCAGTTCAGACTTGATTTTACTTGGACTCTTGGTGTTTCCCCTTAAAAATGGAATCTTCCACTTTTTTATATGAATCTTGATTTGACTTAGGTTTCATGGACTATCCTTATTGTTATGGTCCATTCAGTACAGTCAGCTTAATTTCATCCTTCTGGTTCTCCTAGCACTGTCATTATTGTCCACATGGACAGTGGCCAACTCTGATGATCTTATTCCTCCAAGTATCAGAGCTTAGGTTTCAGATTTGAATAAAGCTATTTATTCTGTTTTACAAGTTTGAGCAGAAATAGAAATGTTTAACAATAAGTGTTACTGGGAAGACTAAAAGGGTTTCGGATTTGACACCCATAGCTTGTTTTTTCTAGCTGAACTTCTTATTAAATCTTTTCTTGAATTTTGCTCTTTGCACTTTGGACCCTCAAAACTTTGTCTATTTCTTCATTCCTTCCTAGATTACTTTTCTCTTTTCACTTACAGAGTGTAAGTAGCTACATCATACTGATCTATCTTGGATGGAAGTGAGCTGACAACTGAAAAGAGCACTTTTAATAGGTTTGATAAGATTAAATCCAAAATTCAAATATTAAATTCAAACTTCTTCTTAGGAAGGTATGCTAGTTAGATATATATGTATCAACTTGACAGTTGAAAGCTGAGCTCTGGATACATCTTCGAAGAATTGGTTGTTGAGACAAGTCCCGAAAAAGTCCACAGCAAATTGACTGAGGTGGGAACACCCCTCCCACAGTGAGTGTCACTGTTCCCTAGATCAGTGTATAAGATGAAGAGAGCTAGTTCAGTAGGTTGGCATACTGCAGCATATTTTGGACAGAATTGCTATCTGGAAAGTGAGATTTGACCTCTCTCAGCAATGCCTGTGGATATTGTGTAGCCAGGTACCTTATTTCCTTTTGTATAAACTCTTCTGCCAATATGGACTAAAAATATAACCAAGAATCATTAAGAAATAATAAAATCCCCATGTTCTCCTAAGCTCTTTGGTCATGAATTTGTCAACAACATGCAACAAACTGCAACACAAAGTAAATACAATGTACACCATTGCTTCTTCTACAACTTGTTACACTTTAAGTTGCATTTCCAGCAATGTGTAATTGGAAAAAAGAAATAGATGAGATTGCTTAATTGTAGATGTTCAGACTACTTTTTTTGACTATACTAATTTTGAATCTTGGCAATAACAAAAATCTTCTAAAGAGACACTCACATTTTACCCTTTGTACATCAGGCTTATATAATGTATCTCAAAAAAATAGAATTTCTCCTAATAATATCATTCTGTGAAAATGAGAAGGCTAGGGCCAGGGTGTCAGCCAGAGGGGCAACTTGTCTCCTAGGAAGAACATTCATGTAATTCTGATACCGCAATGGATTTGAGGTGTCTTCCCTCAAAGGCAAGTGTGTTAAATTTTGTGTTGCCACTTAGGTTGGTGGAGCATTTATGAGGAAAGACCCTGTGGAAAGAAGTTGGGTGGTCAAAACTGTTCTTGAAGGAGATATCAGGACTCTGTTCCTTGTTTTCTCTGTCATTGTCATCTGATAAAGTTGAGCAGCTTTACTCTACCATGTGATCCTTTCCAAAATGTGCTGACTTGCTGAAGTTCATTTTTTTAATTTTTAAAAAAATTCTTTTAGTGTTTCATACATGAATACAGTGAACTTATATTTTCACACCTTAATTCACCATCCTATCTCCCCTCCTTTTCCTATTACAACCTTTCTTCCTTGCTAGTCTCCCTCCTATTTTTCAAATCTTTTCTCATGTGTGGCCCATTGAGTTTCATCTGGGTTGTCTTTGATGTGCCTGATGATTTGCTGGAGCATAAATCAAATATCAGTGGGCATATCATTGACAAAAACATCTTTCCTGCCTATCTCTTCCCATCAGCATTAATCCTCAGCAGTCTCTAAGGGGCTTCTTGAGATTTTCCTCTTCCATAATGAAATGGTGATGGGACAAATCCCACACAGGTATTATGGGTATAATCACAATGGCAGTGAATTCATGGATACTACAGCTCTGTTATGTTCAGAATATAATGTCTGGTCACATCTCTTCTCCTTTCATGCTCTTACAATCTTCCTCAATGTCCCCTGTGGTTTAGGGTGGGAAACATAGATGTACTGTTTAGGGCTGAGAAGTCTGCAGTCACTAATTTTCTGCACTTTTTTTTTTTTACCAATTTTTATTTTCTTTAATAAACACCTTCCATTTTATAACAAATTTTTTACATTGAATTCTGAGTGTTCCTCCAGTCTGTGGATATAATGACATATGTTTAAATGGCAGTTTCATATAGTATCTTTATAACCAAACTTAGTAGCTTGCATCCCCTATCCAGGACCTATGTCCTCCCTTTTCATAGTTGTTTGTTCTGATTTACCATGCTAGAGATGTGATCTCTGCTGAAAAGTGACCTTTAAATCCAATCAGAAGGATGTTGGTTGTTCATCTTCATATTCATGACACTGTTACAGTGATCATTACCTCTTGCCAGGGTGATTGTTGTTACAACTTGCAACTTTCAAGTATTAATGAGACTGTTGATTACTTTTCTTCCCTAATAGCTTTAGTGCTTTCTATTATTATGAAAGCTCTAGCAAGGAGAAAACTTCTAGACCAGTTCAACTGTTTTTTTTTCTCTCTCTATCCTATGATTAATGTGTGTCTTGCTGCAGTTCTTTAGCCATGAAGCCAAAGGAAGCTTTCTTTTAGTTGTCTGTTTTTTTTCATATCAACAGAAAGATAACACAACTTGAAAGTATTTAGCAGTTTTAAATGCATACAAAAATCAATCAAAAGGAGATGATATGATTCAAAATAAAATGATTT
This sequence comes from Typhlomys cinereus, assembly GCA_023101885.1. Taxonomy (NCBI): domain Eukaryota; kingdom Metazoa; phylum Chordata; class Mammalia; order Rodentia; family Platacanthomyidae; genus Typhlomys; species Typhlomys cinereus. The sequence goes on from JALPQD010000082.1 coordinate 80,139, forward strand.
CTATATTTAGGTTTACAAGGACTGTACTCTTTTTATTACCATGTGTATGTGTTTGAGGTCTGCATGAAAACACCTGTGTAGGGTACATATGTACTTGTGACTATGTGTGGCAGGCCTGTGACTGATGTTGAGAATCTTTTTTACCTTTCCACATTGTTCAGTGAGATAGGTTCACTCAGTCAATCCCATAGCTCACTGGTATCTAGTCTTACTAGCCAGTTTGCTCTGGGGATGCCTATTTCTGCCTTCTGAGTCTGGAATTGTAGTTACCACATGCACCCAGCATTTATATGGGTCTTAGGGATTCAAACTATTGTCCTTGTGCTTTCATTGCAAAATCATTAATCACTGATCCATTTCCTTTGCCCATTTGCAGGTTTTTTTTTTAATTTGTTTCATTTTGAGAGTTCTGTGCTTTTCAAGAGAAAGAAATTATATGAAATTAAAATAACTGTAAAACTGAAAAATGTGTGTGTGTGTGTGTGTGTGTGTGTGTGTGTGTGTGTGTGTGTGTGTGTGAGAGAGAGAGAGAGAGAGAGAGAGAGAGAGAGAGCATTTGTGTGTGTTCAAATATATGTGCTGCAGTCACCTGCGTGGTTGCTAACCATCAAACCACTTAAGGGAACAAGGGGTTTATTGTCTCTTACGATTATCTGGTTACAGTTCTCAGTCCAGCTTGACAGGAGAGTCCATGCTAACAGCAAGGCTAAAGGAACTGGCCTCACCATCTCTACATAATGGCTGAGACAGGGGCTATCTTACTTGCCAGACCAGCATGACCACAAAAGGATGCCAACTTCCTCAACCGACTCTGTGTTTTATTTATCTGTTCAGGGCCTAGTCCCACCCACCATAGGCTGGGCCTTCCCTATCAGCTAGACAATCTCCTGCAAATTTGCCCTGGGTTCAACCAACCACTAATTCTTTGCAAATATGCCCAGAGCTCAAACCCTCAACAGTCAAGTTGACACCTGTGCCTAACTATGACATGTGTGTTCAGTTTTACATACTGCTTTTTCCCAAGCTGTGTTCACTAAATATTACATGTGCCTCTGTTCTTGGGTTGCACTGCTATTAACCAAGCAGAACTATTCCAGATGCCTTGTGTTCAATGTGCTGTTTAAACATGTGCTGTGTAAAAGCAGTTCTTTCTGGGGTTTTTAGCTTTCTTTTTTTTTTTATTAAAAATTTAATTATACATTTTAAAATTTTTTACCAGTTCCATCCCTCCCCCCTCCTCCCCCTCCCCTTCCCCCAGTGCCTCCCCCCCAATTCCCAGAGAGTCCTTTATTGTGTACGCCTAACTCTCCACTGGGTCCTCCTCTCCGATGACATATAAGGACCCAGTGGCATTTCCATAAGCCCTTTCTCTTGTTCCCCTTAAGCATAAGATCACTACTATGGCTGTCAATCCCTTGCCTCCAGGGGTCTCGGTGCCCTTAACAGATGCTAGACTTTATGAGGGCAACAGTGCGCTGGACATTGCGCAGGGCATGCAAAGTCCCATTATGATTGCTTTGGCCCCAACTATTGTTGAGAATCTTGCAAATCGTTGCTCCTCCCATCCTTTTGCTCTTACAATCTTACCGCCCCCTTTTCCGCAAATGTCCCTGAGCTCCAGGATGGGGAGAGATTAGGCTGGCCTAGTTCTATGTGATTGATATAGAGTCTCTGAAGTTCTGGATTGTGGTTTGTTGATTTTCTTTTGCAGTTTTGCTGCTCCTGCAATTCCCTTCACTCCATTCTGCTGGGCACTGTATGTCACCCCCTGGCCAGAGACAAAAAGCTGTTAAACTGGATAAAAAGTAATCATTTTGCAAATGGGTGATGGACCCCTCCCTCAGTGAGGTTTCCTACTCTTATTACATCTACCCTTGAATGTGCTATTACAACAAGACTCCAGTTTAGCTTTCTTTTTAAAGTACAAGAGGTAGTTTATTTGGAGCCAAATATGAGTGATCATGACCCAGAACATAGATGCAGGTTGCTCCAAATTCCTTGTGCTTTGCTATAACAACAATTTCTTGGAGTTTTATAATCACAATGAAGAATGTCATAAATCAAGATACTTTTCAAATGCATTGGTAGAAATATCAAGTAATCTGGTTATAGCAAAGTGGGGGATATCTCGGTTACGGGGGCTAGTAGTCTGCTGAGTTAATATAGTTCTCAACGTTTTACCCTATTGTCATCCATGTTAGAGGAGAAGCAAGAAATTGCTATCAGATGGGAGGGAGATGTATAAAGATCAACTGAGATAAAATGTAATTAGGCTTTGAGCAAAGAAATACAAAAGACATTCTCAGCTCTGAAGTCAATGTGGTGATGAAAGGCATGTTTTGTGGATTGCTTGCAACTTCCTGGTCAAGGATGGCAGGGCTCTTGGTAGAGCTAATATCAGGTCCACTGCTAAGCTATGTCCCATGGCACCATTTCATCCCAGAAATTACACTGTCCTAGATGGCTAGTGAGGTATTGGTGCATTTGGAGACTTCTGGAGATGAAGCCTTTCCACATAGTGATCTTTGAACTCACCTCCCATATCTTGGTAAAGGAAAATATATAACCCTCTTCCTTAAAACTGAAATATCATGTGAATGAAGAAAAGAAACCCTATAACTCCCCCTGCTTTAGATTTCAAATATTATATGAAAACAGGATGATAGCAAGAACTTGGACAGGGCCCATTACAGAAAGGTATAAAATGGCTTGTTTCTAGGTTCTTTAATTCCTTTTATATCTGTTACATGATTTCTGGTTAAAAGAATGAGGATCTGATCTTGTAAGAAAACTGGACATCCTAAACTGTCCTAAAGATTACAAGACTATGTACAATGATCTATTGTTGCCCCCTCCCTTAAGCATTAATGGATCTGTCAGTCAGATAGTAAAACAGCTCTCAGAAATGTTGCCTGTTACACCTGAAGATATGCCAAAATAGGAGAATGAAGCTGGAGAGAAATAAGAGTGTTTATGAGGACATGAGAAGGGCAAGAGGCTCTCACTCTCTTGTTAAGTCCTGTTGAAGTATTTTGACAACTGAAAATCAAGATTTCCATCACAATGGACAGCATTTGATTTAAAGTATTTGTTCTCTCCAAGCTGAAAACCTATACTTTTCTAGGAACTTGTCAGAAATTCCTTTTAAAATAAAAGACATGCCCTATCTACCTTGTATAACCTAATGGCTCACAGATATCAGATTGTAATTAAGTTGAAGGAATTGATGCAATCTGTAATCTCATATAACATATGCATTTAATTGTATATTATTGACATTATGTGAAAGTAAAGAAAACAGTTCTGCTTACATTTAGAGTGGTATTATTCTATTATACAAACTACACAAAATAAAACTGTGATTGAAGGTAGAGTTTTATGAGTTATAAAGTAGGTTTTGTGTACGGGATAGATAGCTCAGGGGTTAAGACTCTGCATTGAAAGCGGAAGGACTTGAGTTCAGATCCTGGAGCCTACTGAAAACCTTCTCCACTTCAGACTCCGGAAGGTGGAGTCTGGGAAATCTGAGAGTGAAGCAAAAACAGAGGTAAAAGCAATCCAGGATGACTCCCAAAGTCACCTTTGGGCTTCTACAGGCATACATAATATCCTTTGATACACCCCCCAACACACATGCATATGTAATGCAGCATTACATGTTTAATCGAATACACAAATAAACTGCTGAATATATGTGTATATAATTCTTAGTTACTAAATGTTTACTACTGAAAAGTAGTAATAGAAGCACAGAATGATTAAGATATATTCAGTTAGGATAAAAGCATTCATAAGGCCTACATGGGTATACATATACAAGTATATGTATCAGTTTTCAAAGAATTCATAAAAAATCTTGTTGTGAAAGGTTTAAGCAATGTCAAAATGCAAAGGAGAAAATGTCAAATCTCCATTTCTCAGCACATTTCCTTCACTATGTCCTGATTTCATACATTTACAAGGTTATCTTTAAACTATTATATCTTGCATTTCTTTATATTTAACAAGAACATATTAATATATATACATAGGAAAACTACATTCCTAACTCTTAATTTTCTCTCATCATTATAGTTTCCTTATTGCTCATTCCCGTCATTCAGACAAAGTAAAAACAATTATATAAATTTATAGTGCCCACTGTTTCTTTTTTACTCTTTTGATATTTCAGAACTATGGAGGTGGATGTATATTTCCATTTACCCGTAAAAAAAGACTATTTAAAATATTGATATATTTCAAATATTTTAATATCTATCAATTTTTTCCCTTAAAAAGTTTCTGTATTGTCTATTTCCCTGGAAGTCCTGATTTCTGGTATTCTTTGACTTTCATGATCCCTAACACAGAGAAAGGCAGTGAAGACCAATTCCTACTCAGAGTTCCCTTCTAGATTACTGACATACAGACATTTAGGGATACATTATTAAGATTTAATGACAGATATATATATATATATATATATATATATACTTACAAAAGAGTTGCATGAGAACTGTCTTATCAGTATCTCACCATACCATCAGAAAGATCTCAAGAAGCACCACATCTCTCTGAGACACTGACGAGGACTAATGTTAATGGGGAAGTACAAGAGAATGCTTTTTTCTATGGTATATCCACTGATCTAGAAAGCTTGCTGGAGAATGAATCAAGTTAGGCATAAGTCATCATGGACTAGATGAATCACAGTGGATTGCACAAGCAAAAAGATCTGAAAATCGGAGGGAACCAGGCAGGAGAGAGGATGGGTTATGAGGGGAAAAAGAAGGGGTTGGATTTGGGACTAACATTATATTCATGTATATAACATTAAGAATAATAAAGATCAAAATATGTTAATTTGTATCAGTTTTTTGTTATCAATAGAATAGTAGTATTAAACATGTAAATATACGTTGGTAGAAGAAGGTATTTTACACAGTGGGTAGTTACAAGGACAGTAAAACAAATGACTAGATAGACTAAGGCAGGAGAAGAGGTGTGCAAATGTGCAAAATTTAGAGAAATATGCCTAAGATAATAGAAGATAGTCCATCATCTTGATCTCCAGATTACTCTGCTGATATATAATATACATGGTGGTTAATACGGCTGAAGATGCCTTTGGACACATACATAAGAGTTGTTTAGTTAAGGTAAACATGAGAAAGACGGTAGAACATCATTTAATTGATGTGGCAATACCCAGCCTATATTGGGTGGGAAGATTCTCTTAAGTAGGTGGGTAAAATGTAGAGCTGGTTCAGTATTTTGATATGCTCCTTTCTCAGCAATCTTGAAGGTCTGGTGTGGCCACTTTCCTTAGCTTCTGATGTTGGATGAGCTCTTCTGCCACGCTGATGAATTCGCCTGGGAATAAACTCAGTGTTTCTCCAAGTTCATCCTACATTCATTTGGTTACTAGAAGACAAACCTAATACAGTGTATTATGTATTATGTAGCTCTGTATTGAAGAGCGTATACAGATCTGTATTGAAGGGAATAAATAAAGAATAAATAAAGAGCTTATGTAGCTCTGCATTGAAGGAAAAATTGCTTAGATAATATTAAAATATTCAAAATAGGAATATTATGTTTTTTATTGTTATAGAATCACTATAAAATTCTAGAGATAGTTTCTCTAAACTATGCATTACTTAATATAGCTTCTGAAATGAGTTTACTTAGAGATATTTTACCTCTCCCCTTTGAAAAGAATATTTAAAAGTAGAACAGAATTTTTAAAGGTACAACTCTGATAACATGAAAAAGTCATTGATTTGAAGTCAGTGGAGCAAATCACAAGTAGACAGCTAGTGCTCTGAGAGCAGAGAAGATGCCCAGACAAAAACAATGAAATGACTTTGGGCCAAGTCACCTGGTAGTGACTCAGGCTATTCTGTTGGCCGTGTTGATCCTGAGCATTGGGAGGAGAAGTGGATAATTCCTGCTCAGACGGAGGTAAGATGAGGAAGAGGATAGTATACATGTTATGATAGAATAACAAGTATTCAATTTCTTCTTTAATTTTAACTTATTTTAATTTGGATGTTGAGTAGCAGTAAGAGATAAAAATATTCAACATAATCACTGATAAAGAAGGAAATACCAAGAAACAAATATTAAATCTTGAACCTATCAGGACTAGCAGTGAAAAGCAAATGTGTATTAGGATAATATTTTTGATGTAGAAAATTAGAGATATCTCAAATAAATGACTTATTTATTATACACATTAAGACCCTTTCAAAGAACAAGTCCAATCACAAATCAGTAAAAAGAAAGAAATCATTTAGATTAGGTAAAAATCAATGAAATGCAAACAAATTAAATATGAAGAATCAACAAATCAAAGAGTCAAATCTTTGAAAACATAAGCAAGAGTCACAAAAGAGAGAGAAGATACAAATTAATTAAATTAATATTTCATCACAATAACAGGAAAAATAGCTAAGAAAGCATCTGACCCAGGACTAGTATCTAGAATATATAAAGAACTCAAAAAGCTAAGTATCAAAGAAACAAGTCATCCATTTAAAAATAAGCTATAGAACTGAACAGAAAGTTCTCAAAAGAAGAAATTCAAATGACTAATAAACATTTTAAAAATGGCAAACATCATTAGCCATCAGGAGATGCATAGCTATCTCCTGAGATGAGACAGGAAACTGCTGTGAGATGTCATCTCATTGTGTCAGGGTGGCTATGGTCAAGAAAACAAATGGTGACCAGTGCCACCGAGGATGTGTGTATGTGTGGGATCCTTATTTACTATTGGAAAGAGCATAAATTGGTACAGTCATTATGGAGATAAGTCTGGAATTTTCTCAGTAGTTTTACAGTAATTAGATATCTGTCAGCTGATACATGGGTAATGAAAATGTGCTATACATATCATATGCTATGTCATTTTATTCAATTTCAAAGAAAATTGAAAAGTAGAAAATTGATGGCACTGGATGATATACTAAATGCAATCAATCCTCCACTCAACCTTGTTTAGAGGAACTTCTTTTTGTAGTGAACCATGGTTAATGAGGAAGCTCACAGCAAGTCAGTGCTGAGAATATGTTGCCATTCATTGCCTAGCTTTAAATGGGATACTTATACCACTCCTTCTCCTCAGGACTCAGGAAACATCACAAAAGAGGAGGTGGAATGCAAGTCCAATGCTGTCGTTAGATATGACAGGCACACTTATGAACTCACAGATGCTCTGGTTAGCTACACATGACTCAGTCAGCCAGCATTCCAACATGGGATGGGCAGCAGAGAGGGATTCCTGAAGCTCCTCCTCAGCAGCCGAGGAGCTATTGGAAGTTGATGCTACTGAAGAAGGAGGCATCATTTTTCCTCCAGGATGTAGCCACTTGTAATGTAAATTGCCCATGCCCTAGTAAATAACCAGAACTGTGTGTGCTCAAGCAACCCTAACTAAACTATGGGTTTAAAAAGCGATATAATAAGAGGAGGGTAATGGGAAGGAAAGTAGGGATGGAAATGATCAAGATACATTATCTTCATGTATGAGACTATCAAAGAATAAATAAAACTATCAAAAATAGTTCACATATCAATTAGTAGGTTGTTATTATAATTGATGACCTCTAGCTACAATTAAAATAGGATAGTATTGCTGGCTATTTGGTGTCTCAGAAAGTGACCTACTCTTTTAAATGATGTTTGAAATTGATACTCGCATTCAATATAAATTGAAATTTTTATCCACCTAACGTCAGTGCTAACATATAGCCACTGTGCTTGTACACTTTTCTTTTTTCTGTGTGATTCAACCCCAGTGAGAGATTAGTTACTTAAGCCACCTGCATTAGAGTTTTTCCAAGGAAAAGGGAAGGAGAGGCTAAGTGGATAAAGTTCTGGCTGTGTAAACATAAGCACTGGACTGCTGATTTCTACTGATTAGTCTACCTAAAAAACAAATAGGTGGCTCACCTGTAATCCCAGCACTTAGGAGGCAGAGATGAGAGCTTCCTGGGTCAAGCAAGCTTGCTACACTAACTGAATCGGCAAGCTTAGTGTTCAGTGAAAGATCTTGCCTCAGTGAATATATTGATGAGCAACTGAGGAAGGCATCCTGTAAAAACCTCTGCCCTGTCACATATTTACATATACATGTACTGATGTACATAATGACATGCATGCACATATGCATGACACATACATGTACAAATGGAAAGTTATCACTAGAAAGTAGATGTCTAACCACAGACTCAGGGCCTGTGATGAATCATGGAAGTCTGCCAACTGGACTTCTATCCTAATACTCTTGATAGTATTTTTGAAAGTTATTTTTGGTGGCTTGTGGTAATACTTATAAAACTATACAAAGAAGTAAACATGTGCTACTGCTCTGTGGATCCTCCTTTTCACTCAAGTAAATTGTTACAGCTTATTCCCTTTAGTCCTTTAATTTCAAGCATTCATCAAGGACTTACCTTTAGCTCATGTGGTAGTATTTGTGTGGGTCTTAGCTACAGTCTAAGACCACAGGGGCTGGGAGCTAGGGACCAAGGAAATTCCAAAGCTTAGTGATACAAGTTTGAGTTAATAGAAATGTAAACATAGTGCTCACTAGAATTGCCCTTTCAGTATCTGATGAGCTAGTGATTAAGACAATGAGTCATCTTAATGGGAGACAGGTGTTTCCTTCGCAGACCTTTCCAGATGGATGAAGTCAGACATTAGTTCTTCAGCAAATATTATTTGTAACCTGAAGGTTGTTTGCTCTTACAGCAAGCTGTAATTTAGAAAGCACAAATAGACTTTTAGATAGACTCATTCTTGTATAATGTAAAAAAAGTCATATTTTGATAGTATTTAATAGCATTTTGCCTAATTTCTTTTAAATTTCTAGAAAATTGCCCTTCCACTCTTCAGAAAACCAAATGAAAAGTCTAACTGCTTTTGCCAAGAGGCCGGAAAAGCAATTCTGTGCATCCACAGGGGCAAGGCAGTATCTAAGGAACATTGACTTCAGACACTGTGAGGGATTCCAGGACCTCTCGGAAGGTCTAATCATGGGACGGTCAGCACCCTCTTATGTCAAAGGGAAAGCAAGACCAATAAAATTCTTTTTTTTTTACATTTTTTATTATTATTTCTGCTCATACAAACTTGGTAGGTATACCGGTTCCCTCCCTCCCTCCTCCTCCCCCCGAACCCTCTGCTCTTCCTCCCCTCACCCCACCCTCCCCATCCCCCAATTCCTCTCCCCCCATCCCCAGAGCATCCTTTAATGTGCATGCCAGGCTTCTTCTGAGCCCTCCTCTCCGATGACGTACAAGGACCCAGTGGCATTTCCCTGAACCCTTTCCCGTGTTCCCCTTATGCATAGGAACACTACTGTGGCTGTCAATTCCTTGCTTCCAAGGATCTTGGTGCCTTTAGCAAATGCTAGACTTTGTGGGGTCAATAGTGGGTTGGACATTGCGTGGGGCATGTAAAGTCCAATTATGATTGCTTCAGCCCTAACTTGTGTGGAGTATCTTGCGAATCATTGCTTCTCCCATCCTTGTGCTCTTACCATCTTACCGCCCCCTTTTCCGCAAATTTCCCTGAGCTTCAGGATGGGGAGAGATTAGGCTGGCCTAGTTCTAGGTGGTTGATATAGTCTCTGAAGTTCTGGATAGTGATTCGTTGATATTCTCTTGCAGTTTTGCTGCTCTTGCAATGCCCTTCACTGCATCCTGATGGGCATTGTATGTCACCCCCTGGTTAGGGACAAAAAGTTGTTAAACTGGAGTCTTGTTATAATAGCACATTCAAGGGTAAATGTAATAAAAGTAGGAAACCACAGTAAGGGAGGGGTCAATCACCCATTTTCAAAATGGTTACTTTTTATCTGCCAGACTATATGCCTTCCCCTTCTGGTGAGATCATACCCCCTCAGTTGTAAATGATCAGGAAAGTAAGTCTGTGAACTTAACCAGGTGTCTCATTACTTACTTGAAGTCCTTGATGGAGGCCTATTTTCTCTGCTGTAACATGGGATCTCTTTCCTTGTTTCTGGTGTGGCCCTCCTACCCCATCGCTCCTGTTCATAATCCTTGCAATTACTGTAGATATTACAGAGATTTGTCTTTGAGTGTCTCTAGGTGGGCTGGGTGGGTTTGGTACTAGGAGCCACCTATTAGGGAGTACATACGGTGCTTAATTTTCTAGGTCTGGGATACTTCACTTAATATAATTGTTTCTAATGACATCCAGTTCCCAGCAAATTCCACTAATTCATCATTTTTGATGGCTGAGTAGTACTCCATTGTATAGATGTACCACCTTTTCCTTATCCACTCGTCAACTGTTGGACATTTGGGTTGATTCCATGACTTTGCTATTGTAAACAGTGCTGCTATGAACATGGTCGTGCTTCTGCTATGGAGGTGAATTTTTGCTGTATGTGGGGTTATTCCCAGAAGTGGAATAGCAGGGTCATATGGCATTTCAATCTTTAATTTCTTTAAGAATCTCCAGATGGCTCGCCAGAGTGGTTGTATGAGCCTGCATTCCTACCAGCAATGTAGGAGAGTTCCCCTTTCTCCACATCCTCTCCAGCATTTGTTGTTTGTATTGTGGATTTTTGCCATCCTGACAGGGGTGAGATGATATCTCAGGGAAGTTTTGATTTGCATTTCCCTGATGGCTAAGGATGTGGAGCATTTTTAAGATATTTGTTAGACATTGTAATTTAATCCCTGGTAAAGTTTCTTTTAAGTTCCAGGGCCCACTTTTTTTAAAAATTATTTATTTATTTATTCAATTATGTGTGTGTGTGTGTGTAGAACCACGGGTGAATTCTGGAATCACCAGTGGACTGCCTCCACCTCCTCCTTGTTTACTCTGCCCGGGGATTCACAGGCTCCGCCCTACCAGGACCAGAAGCACAGGCCTGCCCCAGCTTCTGCCTGGCGTGTATACGTGGGATCTGGGATCCGAACTCAGGACCTTCTGCCTGCAAGGCAGAGGCTTAACCCCTGAGCCACCTCTCCAGCCCAGGGCCCACTTTTTAATTGGTCCATTGGTTTCCTTGATGTTTAGTTTTCTAAGTTCTTTGTGCACTCTGGACAGCAGAGCTCTATCAGATGTGTGGTTAGTGAAGATTTTCTCCCATTCTGTCGGTTGCCTTTGAGCTTGTGTTACAATCTCTTTATCTGAACAAAAGCTCTTTAATTTCACCAGATCCCAACTGTTGAGAGTTGGTAGCAGTGACTGTGCCATTGGATGTCTGTTTAGGAACAGTTGGCCTTGCCCAATCAGCTCGAGGGAGTTCCCTATCCTTTCAACGATGGTTTTTATAGTCTCTGGCCATATATCAAGGTCCTTGATCCATTTGGAATTAAGTCTTGTACATGGTGACAAGTATGGGTCCAGCTTTAATCTTCTTCATGTGGAGATACAGTTTGGCCAGCACCATTTGTTGAAGATGCTGTTCGTTTTTCCATTGGATGTTTTAGGCCTCTTTCTCAAAGATCAAATGGCTGTAATTTTGTGGGCTTATATCTGAGTCTTCAATCCTTATCCATTGATCTGTGTGTCTATTTTGGAGCCAGTACCAGGCTGTTTTTATAACTATGGATTTGTAGTATAGACTAAGGTTTGGTATGGTGATACCTCCAGCAGTGTTTTTGTTACTCAAGATTGTCTTTGCTATCCTGGGTCTTTTGTGCCTCCATATGAATTTTGAGATTGTTTGGTCAACTTCTTTGAAGAATTGCTTTGGGATTTTAATTGGTATAGCATTGAATCTGTATATTGCATTTGGTATGGTCATTTTTACGATGTTGATTCTGCCAGTCCAGGAACATGGGAGGTCTTTCCACCTTCTGGTGTCTTCTGCAATTTCTTTCTTGAGGGTTTTAAAGTTTTCATTGTACATGTCTTTTATCTCCTTCATTAGGTTTATACGAAGGTATTTCATTTTTTTAGGGGCTATAGTAAATGGGATTGTTTCTCTCAGGGCTTTTTCACTTCTTTCATTCTGGGCATATAGGAATGCCACTGATTTTTGTACATTGATTTTGTGGACATTCAAAATTGGAAATTTTAAACGTACAAACATGTGTGAATTAACAAATATTACAAATTCAAAGCTAAAAGATTGAACGGTTTAAATTAACATCGTGTGAAATTGACTCTTTTATTATTATTATTTCTGTTCATACAAACTTAATAGGTACACTGGTTCCCTCCCTCCCTCCTCTCCCCCGGAACCGCCTGCTCCCCCTCCCCCCCCCTCCCCTCACCCCTCCTGCCCCATCCCCCAGTGCCTCCCGCCCCAATTCCCAGAGAGTCCTTTAATGTGCATCCCTGACTCTCCTCTGGGCCCTCCTCTCCGATGACGTACAAGGACCCAGTGGCATTTCCCTGAACCCTTTCCCGTATTCCCCTTAAGCATAGGAACACTACTGTATACAGCTTTTATTTTGTTGATAAAGGTTCCTTTCATTCCTACTGCCTGTAGCATTTTGATCATGAAAGGCTGTTGGATCTTGTCAAAAGCTTTTTCTGCATCTATCGAGAGTATCATGTGGTCTTGGACTTTGGACTGGTTTACATGATGAATTACATTTATTGATTTGCGTATGTTGAACCAACCTTGTGTGCTGGGGATGAAGCCTACTTGGTCCCCATGAATGATCTTTTTGATATGTTTTTGAATCCGATTTGCTAAGACTTTGTTGAGAATCTTTGCGTCTGTGTTCATCAGAGAGATTGGCCTATAGTTTTCTTTTTTAAGTGAATCTTTATTAGGTTTTGGGATTAAAACGATATTAGCTTCATAGAAGGAATTTGGTAGTGTTCCTTCCTTTGCTATTTGATGGAACAGTTTAAGGAGTATTGGTGTTATTAACTCCTTAAATGTCTGGTAGAACTCTGTGCTGAATCCATCTGGTCCAAGACAGTTTTTGGTGGGAAGATTCGAAATTACTTCTTCAATTTCCTTATATGTTATAGGACTGTTTAAGTAATTCACAACTTCCTGATTCAATTTAGGTAAGTTGTGTTTACTTAGAAATTCATCTATCTCTTTTGTGTTGTCAAACTTCACAGAGTATAAGTTTTTGAATATGATGTTATAATTCTCTGGCCAATAAAATTCTTAAGGAATAACTATGCCTCATTTAATGTTGGCTTCATATTTTGTCATGTTTATGAATCTTTTGTGTAAACTATAATGCTTAACTGTTAGTGATTTGTCCTTGCTTTGATGGGAAGTTGGCGAGGTTGATGAAAGAGAAATCAGAAGTCATTTTTTAAACACACATGTATGTCTGTGCTTGTATGTATCAGAGGACACTTTGTGTGCCGTGGAGACCTAAGGATGAATATGGAAATCATCCAGATTGCTTTTTGCTCCCATTTGCTTTGTTCTGGGATTTCCCAGGCTCCACCTTCCAAAGATGACAGTGCAGGCTACTGCTGTTTCTGCCTGATGTTTAATGTGGAATCCAGGTTCACGATCCAAAACTCCCGTTCTTTTGCTTGTGAGGGAGGAACTTACCCCCTGAGCCATCTTCTCCAGCCCAAATCTTTAAAGGAAGAGTGCATTTAAGAGTCTTGTGCTGTGTCTCTTTGCATAGTGAGGAAGCAATGGCATACATGAATACTTTTCAAATAGCTCAGTATATGTGCTCATAGAAGGGAACTTCTTGATTAATTATATGATATTTCATAGAAGACTTATGACAGAGTCTTCTTTAAACTTATTCATAAGGTTAATTTAAGGGTTGCAGAGAAACGTGCCTAAAGCTTAGATGATGAGCATTCCCCATGATGATGATATGAGTAACATGTGGTTGGTGTGCAGTGTACAGTAAAGGAGAATTAATGTAAGACAGCTTGATGTACTTTTCTCCAAACTACTGATTTTGGGATAGAAAGTATGTTCTTTTCTGGTATTTCTGACTTTAGTATAATCAAAGTTTGAGATTTTAGAGCACCTATCTCTCATTTTACACAAGTTGGTGATAGGCTATTTTTTGGAATATTTGAGGTTGGTGTTGAACTGTATAAAACCACAGAATCAACTTTCCAGTTTTGAAACTCCAATATGAAAATCACATAGAAATATGATTTCAACAAAATACAATTTGTACATATTATTGCAAAAATTTATTTATGACTCAGACCTTTAGTTATTCAGGCAGAGTTGAGAATTCAGTAATCTCAATCCACAAACAATAAAAATCAGAGATGGGAGGAAGCCAATGAGCCAATGGCCCCAAGTCCCAGCAGCATAGATATTTTTTAAGGTTGAAAATTTTAGACTCTTTCAAGGCTTCCTAGTATATATTGCAAATTTTAAACATTGTATACTTCCCTCACCAGATGTGTTATTCAATTTGCTAGCCCTGAGAAAGCTACCTGAAATAATAAACCAAGAAAGGTCTGTTTTGGCTAAGTTTCCACTCACAGTTGCTTGGCATCACATCTCATAGCTAGAATATATAATATCAGTTGTTCCACTCCCGGAGGTAAAAGAAAGGAACAGACCAGAATTTCACAGGCCCTTTTAAGGGCATCAGCAACGTAATTTCCTTTCACAAGGCCCACCTCTAGCACCAAGATGATGACCACACCTTGAGCGTTTGGGAGACATAAACATCCAAACTGTAATAGACAGTTCAGAGGAAGAAAGAAGAGGCAGCTGGCATCTAGGTAATAGTGGGTCTTGAGGGTCAAGGCCAACCAGTTCCCACTCACAAATCTCTTCCTTTTTCACTGTGGTCAGAAACAATCCGACACTTTTCAGCTGGGCAGTCAGGTTTTGTACAGTTGCTTCCAGTCTCTCGCCCACTGCCCTCTTCATTACTCTTTCAGTCCTTAGCTACCTCAACTTCAGCATATAGTGACTTCTCCATTTGGGTTCATACTGAGCCATCTTTCCCAGGTTCTTCTGTCATTCATTGTTGCAGTTTGCCTATATGGTTGCTGATAAATGATAAATGCTTAAGGGAACAAGGGGTTTATTGTCTCTTATGATTATCTGGTTACAGTTCTCAGTCCAGCTTGACAGGAGAGCTCATGCCAATACCAAGGCTGAGGGAACTGGCCTCACCATCTCTACATAATGGCTGAGAGAGGGACGATCCTTACTTGCCAGACCAGCATGTCTGGCCATGTGTACAAAAGAATGCCAACTGTCTCAACCAGCTCTCTGTATTTTATTCCAGGGCCTAATCCCACTCACCATGGGCTGGGCCCTCCCCATCAGCTAGACAATTTCCTGCAGGTCTGCTCTGGGCCTAATCAACCACTAATTCTCTACAGATGTGCCCAGAACTCAAGCCCTCAACTGTCAAGTTGACACCTGTGCCCAACTATGACATTTATCATCAAGGCATCATGTATAACTGGCTGGAATAATGGTAGGGGGCACTCCAAGGGACACAAGGCTGCTGGACTGCCTGGTAAGGAAAGCCTGGACAGTAGTCAGTCCCCAGGGCTCTGACAATGTCTGTCAGAGTCCAAGGAGCAGGAATTACCTGTGGCTGGCTTATTCAGGGCAGGCATTCAGAGGGCTGACTTTTACATAAAAAGTATAAAAATATAGACTTGTACCAAAGACTGATAGACACCTAGTCTCAGTGCCTTCCATACTCAAAACTGGAAGAAAAAAAAATCCAACAGAAATCAACTAAAGTAACAAGGTTCATTTGAGAATTCTCTTTCTTTAAGTTACATGTTATCTTGTCCACATTAAGTTACATTTCCACATCTTGCGCAAACTTGGGGATGTTGAACATCTGGAGGTCGAAGGTCAAGGAACTGAGGTGGGAAAGCTAAGGCTAGAATTCACTCTTCAAATCATACTTTTTTTTTCGAGTGTGTGTGTGTGTGTGTGTGTGTGTGTGTGTGTGTATGTGTGTGTATGCATGTGTGTGTCAGAGGACACTCACTGCATGTGCATATGGAGGTCCAAGGGTGACTTTGGGAATCATACTGGATTGTTTTTTCACCTTATTGTTTGGTTCTAGAGTTTCCCAGGCTTTGCCTTATAGAGCTAGAAGTGCAGGCCACAGCCATGTCCATTACTTTTATGTGGGATTTGAGATCTGAATTCAGGTTCTTCTGCTTGTGAGACAGGTTTAACTCCTGAGCTGCTTCAGCCCCACTTTTTAAGAGTGAAATTAGGATAATTAAGATGTTTCAAATTATATGATTTATTGAAATATTATGTTCTTATCTAATAAATTACTTTTCTTATATAGATAATCCTTTAAAATTTTTTTATTCAATTTAGTTCTTTTAAAAAAGCTATATCTACAATCTGTAAAACCATCCAATCCCAAAGTAGTACAGATTTGCAATCTCTGATACTCAGGTCTGAGATCACTCTAGGCAACCCAGTGAGTTCAGGGATAGCTCAGCAACTTAGTAAGACTGTCTCAAAATGAAAAATCAAAAAAAAAAAGGTAGTAAGATGCTGGTCTAAAATGCTCAAGTTCTTGGGTTCAATCCTCCATACTAGGTGAAGAATACACGAGTCCATTTATGCACACGCACATACACATTTATGAACAGTATTATAAAGGAAATATTCTTGTCAGTAAGGCAGACATTGAGACTCAATGCCTATTGTATCAGCAGGATAGTTTGGAACATATGCAGTGTTTTAGTCAGCTAGTATCAGCCTTCGTATCTTTCATACAGTGTGATACTATTCTGGCTTACTTTTTTTCATAATATTGCTTACAGTCTTTAGTTACACTTTGTACTTATTAAAGTAGAAATTTTAGTTTGTAGTATTCTCACGCTGAACTATAATCATAGAGCAAATAGAAGTATTTTCATTTCTTCATCTTTGTTGTCATTGACATTCATAAATATTAACATATGTAAATATTCCAACCCATGATCTTCTCTGCTTCCCTGTTTTCCCCTCCCTTCAAAATTCTTTTCCTTGGCAAATATTTTGATACCTCTCAATTTATGTAAGACCTGTCAAAGGAAAGTCTCTCCATGTATTGTTCTTATGCTTTTCCATACTTAGATGATTCAAAATGGAATTCAAACACGTAGATAGAATTTTATTTTATTTTATATTTATTTATTTATTTTTAAATTATTTATTTCCGCTCACACAAACCTTATAGGTTCACCAGTCCTCCTTAACTCCATCCCTCCCTAAACCCCTTAACTCTTTCCCCCCTTTCCCCCTTCGTTTCCCCGATCTCCCTCCCTATCTCCCAGTGCTTCCTCCCCCCCATCCCTGGAGCATCCTTTAATGTGTATGTCAAACTTTCCTCTGGATCCTCCTCTCTGATGAGGTATAAGGACTCAGTGGCATTTCCTAGAACTCTTTCTTGTGTTCCCTATAAGTATAGGAATACTATTGTGGCTGTTAATCCCTAGCTTCTAAGGATCCTAGTGCCTTTAGTGCATGCTAGACTTTGAGGAGTCAATAATGTGTTGGTCATTGCACAGGTCATGCAAAGTCCTATTATGATTGCTTCGGCCATAACTTGTATGGAGTATCTTGCATATCATGACTCCTCCTCATCCTTGTGCTCTTAAAATCTTACTGCCCCCTCTTCCGCAAATTTCCCTGAGCTTCAGGATGGGGAGAGATTTGGCTGGCCTGGTTCCAGGTGATTGATACAGAGTCTCTGATGTTCTGAATTATGGTTTGTTGATTTTTTTTCCATTTTTCTGCTCCTTGGCTCTTGCCCTTGGCTCCATCCTTATGGTTATTGGATGTCATCACCTGGCCAGAGATAAAAAGCTGTTAAAATAGTCTTATTATAGGAGTATGTTCAAAGGTAGATGGAATAAAAGTAGGAGACCACAGTGGTGTGTGTGTGTGGGGTCAGTCTCCCATTTGCACAATGGTTACCTTCTATCTGGCAGCCTATATGCTCTCTCCTGGTGAGATCATACCCCATCAGTCATAAATGATCAGAAAGGAAAGTCTGTGAACTTAACCAGATGTCTCATTACTTACTTGTTCTCCTTGATGGTGGCCTATTTTTTCTGCTGTAACATGATCCCCTCTCTCCTTGTTTCTGGTGTGGCCTTCCTTCCCCTTTCCTCCTGTTTATCACCTTTACATTTACTGTAGGTATTACAGAGATTTATCTTTGAGTGTGTCTCTAAGTGGGTTTGGTACTAGGATCCACCTATTAGGGAGTACATATGGTACTTAATTTTCTGTGTCTGGGATACTTCACTCAATATAATTGTTTCTAATTCCATCCATTTCCCAGCAAATTTCATTAATTCATCATTTTTGATGACTGAGTAGTATTCCATTGTATAAATGTGCCACATTTTCCTTATCCACTTGTCAACTGGTGGACGTTTGGGTTGATTCCATGACTTTGCTATTGTAAACAGTGCTGCTATGAACATGGTCGTGCTTCTGCTATCAAGGTGAATTTTTGCTGTTTGGGGGGTTATTCCCAAAAGTAGAATAGCAAGGTCATATGGCATTTCAATCTTTAACTTCTGTAAGAATTGCCAGATGGCTCGCCAGAGTGGTTGTATGAGCCTGCATTCCCACCAGCAATGTAAAATTCCCCTCTCTCCACATCCTCTCCAGCATTTGTTATTGTTTGTATTGTGGATTTTTGGCATCCTGACCGGGGTGAGATGATATCTCAAGAAGGTTTTGATTTGCATTTCCCTGATGGCTAAGGATGTGGAGCATTTTTAAAGATATTTGTTAGACATTTTAATTTCCTCCCTGGTAAAGTTTCTTTTAAGTTCCATGGGCCATTTTTAATTGGCCCATTTGTTTCCTTGGTGTTTAGTTTTCTAAGTTTTTTGTGCACTCTGGATAACAGTGATAATAATCAGATATGTGGTTAGTGAAGATTTTTCTCCCATTCTCTGGGTTGCCTTTGTCCTGGTATTACAATCTCTTTATCTGAACAGAAGCTCTTTAATTTCACAAGATCCCATCTGTTGAGTGTTGATTGTAGTGACTGTGCTATTGGATGTCCGTTTAGGAACTGTTGGCCTAGCCCAATCAGCTCCAGGGAGATCCCTGCCGTTTCAACTATAGTTTTTATGGTCTCTGGCGTTTTATCGAGCTCCTTGATATATTTGAAATTAATTTTTGTGCATGGTGACAAGTATGGGTCTAGTTTTAATCTTCTGCATGTGGAGATCCAGTTTTGCCAGCACCATTTGTTGAAGATGCTGTTCGTTTTTCCATTGGATATTTTTAGGCCTCTTTCTCAAAGATCAAATGGCTGTAGTTGTATGGGCTTATACGCTTATCCATTGATCTGTGTGTCTATTTTGAAGCCAGTGCCAGGCTGTTTTTACAAATATGGATTTGTAGTATAGACTAAGGATTGGTATGGTGATACCTCCAGCCATGTTTTTGTTACTCAGGATTGTTTTTGCTGTCCTGTGTCTTTTGTGCCTCCATATGAATTTTGAGATTGTTTGGTCAACTTCTTTAAAGAATTGCTTTGGGATTTTAATTGGTATAACATTGAATCTGTATATTGCCTTTGGTAGGATGGTCATTTTTATGATATTGATTCTGCCAATCCAGGAACATGGGAGGTCTTTCCACCTTCTTGTGTCTTCTGCAATTTCTTTCTTTAGGGTTTTAAAGTTTTCATTGTAAAGGTCTCTTACTTCCTTGGATATGTTTATACCAAGGTATTTCATTTTTTTAGGGGCTATAGTAAATCGGATTGTTTCTCTCAGGGCTTTTTCACTTCTTTCATTCTGGACATATAGGAAGGGCATTGAGTTTTGTACATTTATTTTGTATCCTGCCACCCTGCTGAACTTCTCAATTAGTTTCAGGAGCTTCCTGGTGGAGTTTTTGGGATCCCTCAGGTATAAGATCATGTCATCTTCAAATAGAGATAACTTGACTTCTTCTTTGCCGATTTGAATCCCTTTTATGTCCCTTTCTTGTCTCCTGGCCTCAGCTAAGACTTCAAGTATATATTGAATAGAAGTGGTGAGAATGGACATCCTTGTCTAGTTCCTGATCAAAGTGGGACTTCTTCAAGTTTTTCCCCATTGAGTATAATCCTTGGTGTAGGATTGTTGTACACTGCTTTTATTATATTGATAAAGGTTCCTTCCATTCCAATCTTCCCTAGGATTTTGATCATAAAGGGCTATTGAATCTTTTCCAAAGCTTTTTTCTGCATCTATTGAGAGTATCATATGGTTTTGGATTTTGGACTGGTTTATGTGGTGAATTACATTTATTGATTTGCATATGTTGAACCAACCTTGTGTGCCTGGGATAAAGCCTACTTGATCCCTCTGAATGATCTTTTTGATATGTTTTTGTATGTGATTTGCTAAGAGTTTGTTGAGAATCTTTGCATCTGTGTTCATCAATGAGATTGGCCTATAGTTTTCATTTATTTATTTATTTATTTATTTATTTATTTATTTATTTATTTATATTTTTCTGCTCATACAAACGTAATAGGAACCCTTGTGCCCTCCCTCCCTCCAACCCTCTCTGGATCCCCTACCTCCCTCCTCTCTTTTCCCTTTCCTTTCCCCCCTCCCTCCCTTTCTCCCCGTGCCCCTTTCCCCATCTCTGAAGCATCCTTTAATGTCTATATCAAACTTTCCTCTGGGTCCTTCTCTCTGATGTGGTATAAGGAGTTCCTTAGGCAATTCTTAGGACTCTTTCTTGTGTTCCTCTTAAGTATAGGAACACTACTGTGACTGTTAGTCCCTTGCTTGTAAGGATCCTAGTGCCTTTAGTCCATGCAAGAATTCGAGGGGTCAATGACATGTTGATCATTGTGCAGATCATGCAAAGTCCTATTATAATTGCTTCGGCCCTAACTTGTGTGGAGTATCTTGCATATCATGACTCCTCCCATCCCATGCTACTGCAGAGAAAATAGGCCACCATCAAGGACAACAACTAAGTAGAGACATCTGCTTAAGTTCACAGACTTTCCTTCTTGATCATTTGCAACTGATGTGGTATGATCTCACCAGAAGGGGAGGGCATATAGGCTGCCAGATAGAAGGTAACAATTTTGCAAATGGGTGATTGACCCCTCTGTCACTACGGTCTCCTACTTTTATTCCATCTACTTTTGAATATACTCTTATAACAAAACTCTAATTTAACAGATTTTTATCTCTGGCCAGAGGGTGATATCCAATACCCATCAGGATGGAGCCAAGGGCATTGCAGGAACAACAAAACTGAAAAAAAATTAAAAAAATCAACAAACCATAATTCAGAACATCAGAGACTCTATATCAACCACCTGGAATCAGGCCTGCCTAATCTCTCCCCATCCTGAAGCTCAGGGAAATATATAGTTTTCTTTTTTAAGTGTATCTTTATTAGGTTTTGGAATTAAGATAATATTAGCTTCATAGAGAGAATCTGGTAGTCTTCCTTCCTTTGCTATTTGATGAAACAGTTTAAGAGTATTGGTGTTATTAGCTCTTCAAATGTCTGATAGAACTCTGTGCTGAATCCATCTGGCCCAGGACATTTCTTGGTGGGAAGATTTGAGATTACTTCATTGATTTCCTCATATTATAGGACTATTTAGATAATTTAAAACTTCTTGATTCAATTTATGCAAGTCGTATTTACTTAGCAATTCATCCATTTCTTTTGTGTTGTCAAAGTTCACAGAGTATAAGTTTTTGAAATAAGACGTTATAATACTCTGAATTTCTTGGGTATTGTAGTGATAACTCCATTTTCATTTCTAATTTTGTTAATTTGGGTTTTCTCTCTCTTGCTTTTGGTTAATTTAGCTAGGGGTGTGTCAATCTTATTGATTTTTTCAAAGAACCAGCTTTTCCACTGGTTGATTCTCTGTATCGTTTTCCTTATCTCAATTTCAGATATTTCTCTCCTGATTTTACTAATCTCCTCTCCTACTGCTTTTTGGGAACGGATTGCTCTAATGTCTCTAAAGCTTTAAGCTGCATTGTTAAGTTATTTATTTCTGATGTTTCCATTTTTTTGATGTAGGCATTAAGAGCCATGAACTTACCTCTTAGGACAGCTTTCATTGTGTCCAAAAGATATTGGTAAGTTGTATTTTCGTTATCATTCACTTTCAGGAAATCTTGCATTTCCTTTGTAATTTCTTCCTGAATCCAATTCTCATTCAGCATCATAGTATTTAGTTTCCAGGAGTTATTGTATTTTCTATTGTTTGTTGTGTTGCAGATGTCAAGCTATATACTATGGAGGTCTAATAGGGTACAGGCTAGAATTTCAACTTTCCTGTATATGTGGAGATTTGTTTTGTGGCCCAATATGTGATCTATTTTGGAGAAAGTTCTGTGTGCTGCTGAAAAAAAATGTGTATTCTTTGGTGCATGGATGAAAAGTTCGATAGAGATCTGTAAGGTCCATTTCAGTAAGGGTTTGAGTAAGTTTCAAAGTGTCTCTGTTAAGCTTTTGACCTGTTGATCTATCCCATGTTGAGAGGGCAGTGTTGACATACCCATCATTTGGGGGTTGATTTCTTGCTTTAGAAGTTGTAGGATTTGCTTAATGAATGTGGGGGGGCCCATATTTGGTGCATATATGTTCAGTATTGTGAAGTCTTCCTGGTGAATTGTACCTGTGACTAAAATGTAGTATCCATCTGTGTCTCTTGATTTTTTTTGGTTTGAAGTCCACTTTGTCCAATAGCATAATGGCTAACCCTGCCTGTTTTCTACTTCCATTAGCTTGTAGAATTGTTGATCAGCCTTTTATTTTTAGGATGTGCCTATCTTTTGTGGTGAGATGGGTTTCCTGCAGGCAGCAGATTGATGGATTGTGATTTTTAATCTAAGTTTGTAATCTGTGTCTCTTGATTGGTGAGTTAATTCCTTTGACATTTAATGTTATAATGGAGAAATTATTTTTAATTCCAGAAATTTTTAATGTTTAGTGGCTTTCATAAATTTATTTTTTGGTTTTTAGGTTTTAGTGGTGTTATACTTCCCTTCTGTCCTCCTAGATAAGCTTGTTTTTTTCTTCAAGCTTGAGTATCATTTGTAGCATTTTTTGAAGGCCTGGTATGGTAGACATGTAAGCTTTCAAGTTGTCTTTGTGCTGGAAAACTTTTCTTTCTCCCTCGATCATGACGCATATTTTCACCTGCTATATCAGCTTGGGTTGACATTTTTGCTCATTTAATACTTGAAGTACATATTTCCAAGCTCTTCTTGCTTTTACTGTTTCCATTGAGAAGTCATTTGTTATTTTAATAGGTTTACCTTTAAAAATGACTTTTTTTTTTTCCCTTGAAGCTCTCAGCACCTTTTCTTTGTCTTGAATATGGAGGGTTTTGACTATTATTTGCCATGGCAAGTTTCTAATTTGGTCATATCTTTTTGTATTTGGATGGGCATCTCATTCTTTAGATGAGGGAAGTTTTCCTTTATGGTAATTTGAAAAATTTCTTCAAGTCTGGTATTTTGGAATTCTTGCTCTGGTATTCTATGAATGCACATGTTAGGCTTCTTCAGGGTGTCCCATAACTCTTGAATATTTCTCTCAAGTATCTTTTTGGCTTTAACATCCTCTTCCATTGAGCTATTTAATACTCCCACTTTGTCTTCAAGATCTGAAATTCTATTTTCTGCTTTGTTAGTTCTGCTGATAAGACTCTCTGTTGAGTTTTGGGTTGAAGATAACTTGACTTTTAGTTCAATTTTAAACTCTGACTGAGAGTGTTTTAACTGCGCTATGCCTATTTTTGTTTCTTGAACTGTTTTTCTCAACTCCTCCAAGTGTCTGTTGTGTTCCTGTTCAAAGTGGTTGATGAAGTTATTTAACTCCTCCCGGATTTCCTCTTTCATAGAATTGATCATGGTAATGATCATGCATTGAAAGTCGTTATTCTGGGCCTGGCTTCCTTGGCTATTTTCTGTGAATATGTTTTGGTTTGAATTTATCATTATGGGGTTAATTCTTTTGATGGGAAATTTGTCTTCTTTGGTTTTGTTTCTCATGGATCTGCGTTTTGACTTGGACATTGTTGTTTTGTCTCTTAAGACCTTTCAGATTCTGTGTGTTTTTGAATGAACTGATCTAGTTGATATTAATATTCTCTGGCAGTTATTGCTTGTTATTATTCTTTCCTGGGTGGGGATATTAGGCTGTTAGTACATCAATTAAGACATGTTTAGTAGACAGGAGGTGAATATTAGTGTGGTAGTGTACTTTTACAATTTAATATCTTGATGATATGTGAGGGTGAGTGGTATGGTTTAGGGTGGCTATATGGAAAAGTTAATCTATAGTGATTAATAATTGAAAGAAGCAGGATGGTAAAAAGGGGTTTACTTATCTTTGGGCTGGATGTGAAGAATCTCTCTCATGTGATAGGATGATTTTAGAGGACTTCAGATGTATGGTGTTGGTCCCTTAGAGCTTTGCTTGGGTTTTCGTTCGATTCTGTTGGTTTCTGAGGAGCAGTGTGTCCTTCGTGAGATGCAGGGTGACCTGAAGCTTCTTGGGTGGCTGGGCGCGTGGACCAGCAAAAGGGCTGGTGGCCCGGGCTGCACACCTCACCTGGGACCCGGGGAGTGGCCTAGAATTCCAGCCAACCCCAGGCTGGCTGGATGCTGCTCAGGCTGGCTGGCAGGAGGAGGTGGGACAGGCTGGTGGGGGTTACCTGAGTGGCAGAGTGACTAGAAGCATTTGGGACCAATGGGCGGGTGGACCACCACACAGTAGATAGAATTTCAATATTCTATGATAAAGCAAGGAGGCCACAGCTCAAAATAGCCTAATATGTACTTTCTGAGGAATTAGAAGTCTCCCAACACAAAGTAATGATAAGAAGTGAACGTATTAATTGCATTGATTCAATTAATACCTAATATGTGTATGTGTTAAAACATTATACTACAGTTCATAATCATGTAAAATCATTATGTGTTGATAATATCTAATATTTAAGGGAAAAAGTTAATTATCCAGATTTGGTCTTACACCACACAATATAAGTATTGACTTATGAGACTATGCCTCCATAAAATTGTGCAGTTAACAAAATAATAAAAAAAGCAGAACTCTGTAAAGTAGAAATGAATTTGTAACTGACAGTAGATATGAAATTTACTAGACTAAGCCCAAGACAGACCATTAAGACAGGAGGCCTATCCAAATTTCTCCAATTAGTTTGGATATTCCTAATCAAAATGACTGAATTTCAAAGTGAAATCTGTCATTCATTGAACTCTCACCTTTCTATCTCTTCTCTCTGTTTCAAGGTTTTTTTCAGTTCATTCCAATTTGCTTCACTTTCTCAAGGTGATTAAGGTTTTCCAAGTAATTTTGAAAAAAACATAATACAACCTAGAGGACAAGTTTGCAGAAAAACAAACTATTTGGAACAGTTTTATGAAGAGTTCATAAATGATACAAACATTTCCAAAGTTGAATGGGTAGACCACAACAATAGAAAGTCTACTTTAGGTACTGTTATTATGTATGTAGTGTTATTATTTCTTTCTCAGTCTGATGAATTATAATTCAGTCATGTGGACTGTAAGTTACAAATACATTTTTACTTTACAGTGTTCTGCTTTTTCATTATTCTGTTGATTCCACATATTTAAAGAATCATAGTCTGATAATTCAATACCTATATGTACAGTGTAAGATCAAATCAGGATAGTTAACTTTTTCCTTTAATATTAGAGATTATTAGTATATAATGACCTTACACATTTATGAATTGCAGTATGATGTTTGAATATATATATATGTATATATCAGGTACTAATGTAATCAATTCAATTAACATGTTCATCTCATCATTTTTTTGGATTGGGAGCTTTCTTTTCTAGTTACTCGTACGTATTAGGCTATTCTGAGCTGTGACTTCCCTACTGTACCATAGAACATTAAAATTCATCACTTCTATCTACTACGTTTGAATACTGGTCATACAACCTCCTTGTTGCACCCCTTGTTTTTCTAACTCTGTTGCTTATGTTTGTTGGTTCACTGTTTACAAAGACTAAGATTCCTATTTAACCACAATGCCCATCAGTGGTTGATTAGATGAAGAAAATATGGGCATATGCGCACGTGCACACACACACACACACACACACACACACACACACACACACACACACAAATGAAGTTCTGGGCCAGTAAAATGACTCAGAAGTAAGGTTCCTGGATCCCAAGGGGATCCAGGGAGGGGTGGAAGGAGGGAGGGGAATGGGTTACTTATTAACTTTGTATAAGTGGAAGAAATAAAAAAAAAGAAAAAGAAGTAAGGTTCCTGAATGCAAGCCAAGAACCAAGGTGATCTTATTTTCTTGGAGCCTGCATGGTAGAAGAGAACTGACTTCTG
Organism: Typhlomys cinereus; assembly: GCA_023101885.1. Taxonomy (NCBI): domain Eukaryota; kingdom Metazoa; phylum Chordata; class Mammalia; order Rodentia; family Platacanthomyidae; genus Typhlomys; species Typhlomys cinereus. Next base: position 106,427 of record JALPQD010000082.1, read on the forward strand.
AAAATTTTTTTTTTAATCTCCACCTGTTTTGTCTCTTTCTCTTTCAAATGAATGAATAAATGAATAGCATTGAAGTTAGCAAAAAGAATGCATTCCTATTCTTTGTTAAATGTAGGAAATCAGGGGACTTATGTTAAGCACTGCAAATTAGAGAGGAACAGACATTGTATATCCTCCCATAGATTTCTTAATTTTGTAAAAATGTAATTTCTACTCCAGTGCTTTCTTATTTTGCCTTTCAATGATTTCACAATAGCATTTCCAATAAGATTGATGGACAGAATCTACTATGAAAGCTTGCATTGATTCTGGGTAGTAGATGGAGAAATCAGCTCATCATTGGCGATAGCACATGACTCTTTAAAGTATCTCACTGCACAGGCTTCTTTATCTTATGAAGTTTCTTCTGCTACTAGAGAATACATAAATAGGCGTGAAGTGCCATGAGTCCATGGAGCGGCACTCTTGGGTGATGTCTAAGTTAATACTCTCTAGCTGTAGACAGTTGTGTGAAGATTTACCTGCTATACGTCTTCAGACTTTTATTTCTGATTTCCATGAAGTAATGAGGCCACTGTGGTATAATGCAAAGAATAAATGTTGACTGGGTCTTTGTTTATATGTGCATTTTCTTCTAGAAGGCTCTAGATTTAAAGAAAATTTGAAAAGTTAGTGATGTTACTCTGTTACTTATGTCTCCTTTTTCTCATTATTAATATCTTGCTTTGATGATATTTATTCTAATTAATGAAGTGATATGAGATTTTCTTAATTGTCTTCAGGTCCTTTTTTGATTCCAAAATTCTATCCAGGACATCACTTTGCATTTAGCAGATCATACCTCTTTAGGCTCCTCTTGCTTATGACAGTAAACACTGGAGTAGTTTAGATATTTATCAATGTTTTTGGGGAAAGTAAGTTTGGTAATTTTTTATTAACCAATGAATGTTTTTATTGGTTTTTATGAGTTCATTGATGCCAAAAGAGTTTGTTACAGAACAGAAATACAAGCTCCCATCTGATTTAAAAGATTTGACCCATATGAGCTTTACTGGATCACTGTCCAGAATGCTCTGTTTTCTGTTGCTCAGGATCAGAATTGTCCCACTTCTGCTTTCTGTGTGTGATCCCTATAAATTCCAGCTGCTCAGTGACTGGGCTTTTAGTCAGTTGGTGTATTATTTCCTATCTTGTAGGAAGCAGGATAGCTGACCACCTTTGCCTAGTGGATTAAAGCCACATCTGCATGGCAATTTAAGGCAACTGCCTCTATCTTTTCTCTACCACTTTCTGAGTCCTAAAGGAGATATCTAAATGTAATTATTTTTAATCAATGAGTGTTCTGTTTCTTGCTCCTGAAAGAGCATCTGAAAAGGGTCAGGAAAGGATAGATGTGGTTGTCACTTATTGTCTTCTAAGGCACAAATGAGAGAAATCTTTTCTGTGTACCAATATCTCATGTAATAGTAAGTGAAAGTAGTTTGTGGGCCACACAAACTCATTCTTGTTTATTTTTTGTGACTGCAATAACCTTTGTGACTGCTTGTATACATTAATAATGTGACAGCTATACAGTGGAAAACAGTTGATGTGGATATGAGGGTGTCACAAGGGAGGTTTTTATGTCCAGGTTCTTGTGATTGGGAGTCGAAGATTGAAACCAGAACACATGTAGCAGATTAAAGCAGAGTTTATTAGAGGAAAGAATGAATAGAAATCAAGGACATGGTTTCCAGGAGGGCAAAAGAGTTGTCTGATGGCTCGCAGAGTCAGAAGTATTATAGGGTTAGTCTAACTCAAGAAAAGTGTTTTTTACTTATTATTTAGCTTCAGTTTCTGCAAACCTGATTAGAGTTTGTAGTCCCTTACCTTTCATTGGTCTGTTCATACAGGGGGCCCAGCTCAGTCTACCTTGTGGCCAATCTCATGATGGAGCTGTTTCTTTTGAGGAACTAACTTGTCTACAATGGAGAGCTCATTTTCATATCCTTGCATATTAAAAGCCAGTTCCCCTAGACTAATAAAGTGTGTTACTTCCCAACAATCCCAGCAGTGGGGGATGACTTTCAAAGACCTTCAAAAACCTTCCAGTATGGCCTTTTTCTAAAACTGCCTAAGGGGTATGGTGTGAACAAAGCCTAGTTTCCTATGGAAGGACAGGTCAGGATTGCCCATCCCTGATCTCTGCTGATGTTAACAGACTGAAACAGGAGGCAGCAAAAGGCTCACTGGACCTTTATACTGCCAGATTGTGTAAGTAAGCTTTTGTTGGCTTATAGCCAAGCATGCATTGTGTTTTCTAGGGACACTTTCTCCTCTTCTGGGTGCTACAGTAGAGATCACATGGCATGCAAAGCCTAAAATATATTCTATCTGTCTGTCTATCTATCATCTATCTATCTATCTATGTATCTATCTCTCTCTCTCTCTCTCTCTCTATATATATATATATATATATATATATATATTCATATTCTAATTGGTACTTTGCAGAAAAGATTTACTAATTCTTCTAATTCTTGAACTTATTTCTTCAAATATCAACCTCAGACATGACCCAGCCATCATTGCTCATTCTTATAGCTCTAACACCCATGAGACTTTCCTTTCCATAGGCTTCCAAACCACTAGCCTTTCTTCCTTAAAACAGCACAGTCATAAACAACAATAGCCATTTGTAGCTCAGTGTAGTCAGCCATAAATGGTAACAACTAATATCAGTGACTAACACTTACTGATTGCCTACAGTATATGTGTCCCACGTCCAGAGATCCGTGATAGGGGTTCAGCCTCACAGTAGCCCTCGGTAGGGTTCACTGTTTTGCTCAAAGTTCTACTGTTTTCTTGAAGAACCTGAAGCAACATTGGTTAAGGACTGCCCTGGAACACAAAGCTAGGCTGTGATGGAGGATGCATTTGAGTCTGGCTAGATGATAATTCATATGTTGCCCTGTTCATTCATGAATTCAAAAGTCATCAACTTTTAAGGTCATGCCTTTTCTGAATTTCCAAGATAATACCTTTTGGGTTTTTGTTTTGTTTTCTCTTTTATTACTTTCATTGAAAATTCCTCAACACTCAATGTCAGTGATTTTGAAGGAGAAGCAATTTGCAGTCATAATTTTGCCTAGTGTTTGAATGAATCTGATTTACTCTCTTATCTTCAAGGAATTTTTCATATTCAAACTTTTGGGAGAGTATGAACAAGGTCCTAGGGATGTAAGAAAATGCTTTTCGGGATAATACACATCTGAAGATTGTTTTACATGTAGGAGAAGTATCTAGCCAAGGGCACCTGGATTAGCCTCGGTTTATACCTGGACCAGAATCTCCTCTGATCCTGAAGCAGGAGCAAAAACAGAGCTGAGGAAGACCAGCTCCCTAGGGCGGCTCATCTTGCTAGGACCAATGTGAGGAGGCCATTGTGCAGAATGGAGTGTTAGATAACCTTTCTGCAGCTGTGCTAATGAAGGCAGAGACCTATTGTAAGAAAATACACAGGGAACATTTCCCAAAGTGGCATCTTGGCTCAGAGACTGGCACCAGATGGTGTTGTAGCGTATGGCCATTCAGGAATTCACCACTCGGACACTCAGTAAGCTTTAACGAATGGTGAGGCTTTTTTGGAGCTGATTAGGTCCTCATATTTATGTCAAAATAAAGATGAGCAGCTTTGAGTTGTTTAAGAAAGGGGCTTTTAAAAGATGTAATTACATTCCATGTAATAAATGGGGTCACATAACAGATGTGGGGGCAAGTAGAAAGCAAGCAGCATCATAGAAACTAATTTAGACATTATCAGAATTACCTTGCATAAACCAAATCCCGTTTTTTTAGATCCACATAGTATACAATACATATCTTGTCCTTTGTAGCTACATTTAGTACGCAATGTATATCCTATTCTTATAGCCTCAGAGTCAGAATTTTAAGAGTAACCAGGCATTGTTTTAAGAGGTTGTAAATTTTCTTCTTTTTTTGAGAATGTTGCCAGGCACTGGGTGTCTGATTTAGGGTGGTCAGTTAGCAATTTCCCATTTTTACATGACATGTCTGTGGGCATATTTTTTTAATCAGATCACAACATGGTATTGAAAAAGAAACATACGGATGTTACACTACTCTAGAAACTTCCTGGATTTGTTCATTTAAGTTTATTTTGTGGTTAACTAACTTTGTTCTGTAAGCATGTATACTTTGTAACAGAAGAACAATTTCGAAAAGGAATAAATTTTACCTAACTCATGTGGGAGCAAAAGGAAAAGTCTTCACATATATTCACAAATGACAGTGGGTTTGTGCTAGGTTCTAAAGAGGACATTATTCTTACTCCCAAAGGGGAAACGAATTATTTTTATAGTAAGGTAGAGGCTGAGTCCCACATTTCCTGGTTAGTATTAATGGTCTTTAGATCTATCTTCATTTCTGCAAATGTATTTGAAAACTTTTCCTTAATTTTCTCTTTCAGCCAGAATCCTGTGAAGTCAGGAGTGGTTGAGAGTTTGACTTGGTCATGCTGTCTTTTCTTCTTCTGTTCAGTACTCTTCTTTTTATAGCTTGAGATCCAGTGCTCTCTGCTTTTTCCTATATACTTCTCTTCCCACATCTGAGGCACATAGGCTGATACCTCCCCCTGCCCCACAGCTGACCTGAGACCTAGCACCAGATCCCACCCTGTAAAGTCTCCCTGCTATCTGCCTGCCCATGTCTTCAAGTGCTTCTAGTATCACCAATGCCTAGTCATATTCACCTGTTCATGCTGTCACTTGTTCTAACCTTTAAACCATGTATGAGGAAGGAAATTAGTTTGATGAGAGCATTTTATCTCTAGGATGTAGTACCCTTTCAGTTCTAAGAGTATGTTCATTCCCTGTGCTCAGATGTAAGAATTGTGGCATTTGTTTTCTTGCAAAACTCCTCAATGTAAAATAATAAAGTTTAATACAGTTTGGGTTCAATAAAAACAGTTTTGTATTTGAAATCTATGTAACATGTAGCCTGAATGAAATAGTTTAGTTTCTAAATTTTTAATAATTTTAATAAAATAAAATTTTATCAAATGAAATATTATTATAAATTACCAAAATAAACTAAAATTTTATTAAATTAAATTATATATTTAGTAAAAAATCATAAGTGCTTTAATGCTTAAAGACTTGGATTGTAGGAAGCAATTTTGCTAGTAATACATCTAGCCACTGTTGCTTAGTATTGCTGGTGGTGTGTGCACCTGACTATCCTCTGGGAGTGATTGGGAGTACAATTAGTCTAAATGCAGTTCTACTGCACTATATATATATAAATGCAGAAACACTTATAATTTGTGCTCTGAGTAAAATGTTGGTCTTATAAAAAGTGTATGGCTTTCAGAAGAGTTTCCATATTTTATTTATTTTTTTCAAGTTCTTCTCTCATCTTAATGGTAATATTTGCTAAAACACTTGAACTCTTGAGCTTAAATACTTGAACTTAAAACATTTGAAACTCTTAAATTGTAAGTTTTTCATCAGAAATCAGCCATTACTATTTTATTTCATGCAAATCCTCTTATAATTTGTCCAACCCAAGAAACTCAGGTTTTGAATATGTGAAATTTATACATAATTAATTGTGCTTGTTCTGAGGTTCTCAAGGATATCGCAGGTATCCTTTATACATTGCCTTACCTATAAGTAGCTCTGTCGACACAGAAGTAGAATCTGTTATATCTTTTTTTTTCTTTTTTTTCTTAAAAAATTTAATTATACATTTTAAATTTTTTTACCAGTTCCCTCCCTCCCCCCTCCTCCCCCCGAACCCCCTCATCCACCTCCTCTCCCTCCCCATCCCCCAATGCCTCCCCCCAATTCCCAGAGAGTCCTTTATTGGGTACGCCTAACTCTCCACTGGGTCCTCCTCTCCGATGACATATAAGGACCCAGTGGCATTTCCATAAGCCCTTTCTCTTGTTCCCCTTAAGCATAGGAGCACTACTATGGCTGTCAAACCCTTGCCTCCAGGGATCTCGGTGCCCTTAACAGATGCTAGACTTTATGAGGGCAACAGTGCACTGGACATTGCGCAGGGCATGCAAAGTCCCATTATGATTGCTTTGGCCGGAACTATTGTTGAGAATCTTGCAAATCGTTGCTCCTCCCATCCTTTTGCTCTTACAATCTTACCGCCCCCTCTTCCGCAAATGTCCCTGAGCTCCAGGATGGAGAGAGATTAGGCTGGCCTAGTTCTATGTGATTGATATAGGGTCTCTGAAGTTCTGGATTGTGGTTTGTTGATTCTTTTGCAGTTTTGCTGCTCCTGGAATGCCCTTCACTCCATCCTGCTGGGCACTGTATGTCACCCCCTGGCCAGAGACAAAAAGCTGTTAAACTGGAGTCTTGTTATAATAGCACATCCAAGGGTAGATGTAATAAGAGTAGGAAACCTCACTGAGGGAGGGGTCCATCACCCATTTGCAAAATGATTACTTTTTATCTGCTAGACTATATGCCCTCCCCTTCTGGTGAGATCAGGAAAGAACGTCTGTGAACTTAACCAGGTTTCTCATTACTTACTTGTAGACCTTGATGGAGGCCTATTTTCTCTGCTGTAACATGGTCCCCTCTCTCCTTGTTTCTGGTGTGGCTCTCCTACCCCATCTCTCTTGTTCATAATCCTTGCAATTACTGTGTTACATAGGTTTACTTTTGAGTGTCTCAATGTGGGCTGGGTGAGTTTGGTACTAGGAGCCACCTATTAGGGAGTACATAGGGCGCTTAATTTTCTGGGTTTGGGATACTTCACTTAGTATAATTGTTTCTAATGACATCCATTTCCCAGCAAATTCCAGTAATTCATTATTTTTGATGGCTGAGTAGTACTCCATTGTATAGATAGATGTACCACTGTTTCCTTATCCACTCGTCAACTGTTGGACATTTAGGTTGATTCCATGACTTTGCTATTGTAAACAGTGCTGCTATGAACATGGTCGAGCTTGTGCTATCGAGGCGAACCTCTGCTGCATGGGGGGTTATTCCCAAAAGTGGGATAGCAGGGTCACATGGCATTTCAATCTTTAATTTCTTTAAGAATCTCCAGACGGCTCGCCAGAGTGACTGTATGAGCCTGCATTCCCACCAACAATGTAGGAGAGTTCCCCTCTCTCCACATCCTCTCCAGCATTGGTCGTTGTTTGTATTGTGGATTTTTGCCATCCTGACCGGGGTGAGATGATATCTCAGGGAAGTTTTGATTTGCATTTCCCTGATGGCGAACGAAGTGGAGCATTTTTTAAGATATTTGTTAGACATTTTAATTTCATCCCTGGTAAAGTTTCTTTTAAGTTCCAGGGCCCATTTTTTAATTGGGCCAGTGTTTTCCTTGGAGTTTAGTTTTCTAAGTTCTTTGTGCACTCTGGACAATAGAGCTCTGTCAGATATGTGGTTAGTGAAGATTTTCTCCCATTCTATGGGTTGCCTTTGAGCTGGTGTTACAATCTCTTTATCTGAACAGAAGCTCTTTAATTTCACAAGATCCCAACTGTTGAGAGTTGGTAGCAGTGACTGTGCCATTGGATGTCTGTTTAGGAAGTGTTGGCCTAGCCCAATCAGCTCGAGGGAGTTCCCTATCCTTTCAACTATGGTTTTTAAAGTCTCTGGCCTTAAATCAAGGTCCTTGATCCATTTGGAATTAAGTCTTGTACATGGTGACAAGTATGGGTACAGCTTTAATCTTCTGGATGTGGAGATCCAGTTTTGCCAGCACCATTTGTTGAAGATGCTGTTCTTTTTCCACTGGATTCTTTGGGCCCCTTTGTCAAAGACCAAATGGCTGTATTTTTGTGGGCTTATATCTGGGTCTTCAACCCTTATCCATTGATCTGTGTGTCTATTTTGGAGCCAGTACCAGGCAGTTTTTATAACTATGGATTTGTAGTATAAACTAAGGTTTGGTATGGTAATACCTCCAGCTGTGTTTTTGTTACTCAGGATTGTCTTTGCTATCCTGGGTTTTTTGGGCCTCCATATGAATTTTGAGATTATTTGGTCAACTTCTTTAAAGAATTGCTTTGGGATTTTGATTGGTATAGCATTGAATCTGTATATTGCCTTTGGTAGGATGGTCATTTTTACAATGTTGATTCTGCCAATCCAGGAACATGGGAGGTCGTTCCACCTTCTGGTGTCTTCTGCTATTTCTTTCTTTAAGGTTTTAAAGTTTTCATTGTAAAGGTCTTTTACCTCCTTGGTTAGGTTTATACCAAGGTATTTCATTTTTTTAGGGGCTACAGTAAATGGGATTGTTTCTCTCAAGGCTTTTTAGAATCTGTTATATCTTAACTCATGCATATCACCTGGCTGTTAGTTAGTCTTTACATAGTGATGTCCAATCTTGTAAATAGGCGTGCATGGCATTTGAGTCTGAGTAAGTCACAGATGAGGCCTCATGTCGTCATGAATGCAGTGTGTTTTCCAGGCTGCACCCTTGTTTCCACACTGGATGAGATCCAGCAGACCTGTGTGTACCCTTGGTGTGGCCTTGGCTTGTTTAACCTTTGATATCAGGAGTGAATCTGCTAAGAGAGGCTAGTGGTTCTCGGAACAAAGGAATATGTTGCCATCAAGTAATAACTCCAGGACTTTTGACTAAAGAATCTGAAGATGTTTAGCTGCCTGTGCAGGCACAACATCCAACTCTTTCTTAGAGGAACTAGGAATTCTCTCTTGCAGTGATGTGAAGATCTAGTTCCTCTTTAGAGACTCGACTCTGTTAGTCTTGGGGTTGCTTCCCTCTCTTTTTGTATCAGTAGATTCCTGGTAATAACTTCTTCATAGGACTGTCCTGAAAAGTAGATGAATAATACACATAAATGGTCAAGGCAGTGCCTAAATTGTGTATATAAAGTGTTCATGCTAGCTTTATAATCAACTTGTGCATAATAGTTTTTAAGTGTAGGTGGATTTTCACAGTACAGATTTCTTCCTCTCTTGTTCATGAATTTGACGTGGTCAGGCAGTGCCATGTAGTTTCCTTGTGTGAGATGACACAGATCCAAACATTAACCATGTGGCTGTGCATTTTAGCTCTTCAGTTAAGTTGTGAGGATAATATGGAGATCAAGAGACAGCAAAGGAGATGAGAGTAGCTTTGATCTGAGGCTCTTGCAAGGGGTCCAAGTATGGAGGGTTAAACATAAGCCATTTCTTTTTTAGTTCCATTTCCCCAAACTAGTCATGTAACTACAGTCTATTCAGGGTACTTTGGAAATCAAATTTTTCCAAATTCCCTGTCATGACAAGCAGGATGAATGAGTATCTGAGGCATTCTTCTTTAACAGTTAATTGTATCACATATGTATTTTGTACAAGTGGTGGTGAACAATTACTACAGTTTTTAATAAGTATGTTTTTCTGTAAAATATCCCTAAAATTCTATACAGTGCCAGGACCAGAAAATCGCAAGAGAATTTATATTGCAATCCCTTATTTCCACTTCAGATGTTTGCCTAGAGTGAGGGAGTCTTCCGAATCATTTGCTTCTGAATGTTCCTTCACCTGCAGTTAGCTGGTAAATGGGCTTTGGGAGTGGTGTTCTTGATGGGACCATACTGTGGATTCCCATTTAGACTTGGCACCCTGCTGGTCTTCAGTCAGTGACAAAGACGCTAGTGAACCTGCTGTGTCTTGACAATGTATGAAGTAATGTCAGGAAGTTTTAAATGTTTTTAAATATTTTGGCAGTTTCATATATAATTTAAGTCATTTTACTATGTACTACACGATCTTATCTCCTTTCCTTATTCCTTTGAAAACTTCTTTCCAACCAGTTTCTCTTCTACTGTCATGCACTGTTGTAGGTGTGACTCACTGAATTTCATCAGAGTTACCTATATTGACATATGTTTGGCATGTGGTGGACCATGGATGATATATCACTGGAAATAACACATATAAAAGTAGCCTCTTTCCATAGCCAGCAATAACCATCCACAGTTTCTTACATGGCATATCACATGCAATAAACTTTTCTTGTCCTGAAGACATTATTTAAATAACACCCTTTCCCATCCTCTGTCTCTTATAGTCTTTCTCCCATCATTCTAGGTGTTTGCTGAGCTTTGAAGTTGGGAGTTGATTTGGATGTCCAGTTTAGGGTTGAGCAGCAAGTAGTCATTTATTTTCTTCACTTTGGCCAGTTGTAGTTCTCTTTATTAAACACCTTCCATAATAGAAGAAAGCTTTTTTGGTTGAGGACTGAGTGAAGATAATTTGATATCATGTCCATATAGCAAGAAATAGTAGTTTATCTTCTCTAGATTCTATTCATACTTGTTATTTATTTATTTATCTATTTATTTATTTATTATTTATTTTGCATGCACACACCGTGTGTGTGTGTGTGTGTGTGTATGTGTGTGTGTTTGTGTGTGTGTGTGTGTGTGTATGTATGTGTATGTGTGTGTGTGTGTGTGTGTGTGTCTGTGTGTGTTTGTGTATCAGAGGGCACTATATGTCCCTGTGGAAGACCAAAGGTGACTTCAAAAATAATCCTGGATTATTCTACTTCCTTCTTGCTGCCTTCTGGTACTTCTCAGGTTCCACCCACCAGGGCCAGAAGTGCAGGCCACAGCCTTTCCTGCCTGTTGTTTTTACATGAGACCTGGGATCTGAACTCAGAACCTTCTGCTTGGTAAACAGAATCTTAATCCCTAAAACCATCTCCCCAACTCTCTATTATTCATGCTTCTGGGGCACCAATGGGTACATCTTGTCAGGGTGGTTTTAATGTAATGTGACCAAGTACAACTAAGAAAAGTTTTTGATGTTGCCTTCATATTCTCAAATATATTACCCTTGCTACCAGTATTTGTCCTCAGTTCTCATGGAAGGGATGATGACATATTTAAATATCTTTAATCACTGTATGAAATAACTTTCTCCTTTGGGTTTTTAAAGTTATTTTAACTTTAGTTAAAATAGTTTTGTTTAGAATTTGAGTGTTCTTTTTAGTCATGATTAGTCTATGAATAGACGATGATTTATTTAGAGAAAACTCTTAGGAATTTTTAGCCAATGAGGGTGTATTTTGTGCCATGCCTCACCAAGCATCAGAGTTAATATGGACCTCATGTCCTGTATTATTTTCAAATTCTGTGGATTGATTTTGAGTTCCATTCATTCTGGAAAAGTTTGGATGTTGGGACATGGTAGAATATGAGTGGTTGATCATGAGTCTGTAGTAGGAGGCTAATTTGAATTATAGTCTGTCACTTAGGCACTGTGTTATCTTGGACTCTGTGAACTCCCTAGAAATTTGTGGTAGCAAGTATCACAGAGTGGAGAGTTTAAACAATAAAAATACATTTTCTTATATTGTAATGTCTAAAATTTTGAGATTAAGGTAACAGTAAGATTGGTTTGTCTTGGGTTATCTCTCCTGGGCTTGTAACTGCCTTCTATCCTTGATATCTATGTAGCCTTTTATTTGTATACAGCTGTGTCCAAATCTCTTTTCAACAGGCCACTAGTGAGGCTAGATCAGACCTCACCATAATGATCTCTTTTTAACTTAATTCATTAATGTTCCTGTCTCCAAGTACATAGACTGTAATACTGGTGCTAGGACTTCAAATTTTGAATTTGGAGTTAGGAACCTGGTTCAACTCATAGCAAGCCTTTAGCTTCACATGATTTGCAAATGAGTTAATAGAATCCTCACAACCACCAAAAGAAGTATTTTAAGACATTATGTCATATCTCAATATCTGGAAATGATATTGCATTACACAATATCTGGAATCTGGTCACTACTTAGAAATAGAAACTATCACACACCAAATTTCTGTTGATCAATGGGCTATATATTACCTTCCATGACATTGTATATCAGAAATCATGAAATTTTGACCTTTCTTCTGACTTCAGTAGAAAGCTAGGCTTGCTGGTATTTTTTTTTTTTTTATAGAAATTCTTTCTTTTCCTTTTTTCTTTTTATTTTCTCTCTCTCTCTCTCTCTCTCTCTCTCTCTCTCTCTCTCTCTCTCTCTCTCTTTCTTTTAGTTTTTGTTAGAGTTTTTACCACACTGGCATTGAACTGGCATTAGTCTCTAGAACCCCAGGATTGCAGGCATGTGTTTTCATGACCCACTTGCATAGAACTATATTTAACTGCGTTATATGTTCCATTTAGCAGAGGGATCTAGTGTATTTTTTCCATCATTGAGGTGTCAGATTATCATAGTGTCTTTCATGGTTTGAAATATGAGTCATCCCCCCATAGACCCATGTGTATAATTCTTTATTTGTTTGGGAAGGTCATGTCACTTTTTTTAGGAGATGGGTTCTTGCTGGAGGAAGAAAATCACAGGGGGTGGGCTTTGAGGTCGATTAGCCCCACCCTACTTCTGAGAGAAGTTTGCTTTTTCAGTTTGCAATGAGCAAACTTAAACTTTTTGGCAGCTGTGACACAGGCTACTTCCATGTTCTGCCAGCTAAGCAAGCCTTTCTGACATAATGGACTGTATCTCCCCTCTGGAATCGTAAGCTGAATAAATCTCCCTTTCTGCCTTAAGTTGCTTGACTTTGAGTAGTGTCTCACAACAGAGAAGAGTAATAAATCCTAACATTCTGTCCCCCCCTCCCACAGAGTAACAAGGACTTTAATTAAACAACATGGATGGAAGAGGAAAGGAGAAATTTTGTATTGAGTGATGATAGTCAAGTTGTGTCATTAAGTGCCATAGATTGTTATGAAAGGTTCTTCGACCTCCTGGTTCTTATGATGTCTTTCTCACTAGCTTTTTCAGGGCAGGAGATTTACTTGAGAAGAATAATCTCTCCAATGTTTGAGACAGGAGACATGGGATTTTGCACTGTCAAGGGATTAACTTTCAAATCATAATGGCAGACCACTGAACATAAGAATTAAGTAAGCATTGGTCGTGATTATTAAGTCGTGTGGTATTTGTGAAAGCATCTAGCTTTCTTGTAATTATAAGCTATGTAGCATTTTAAGCCAGATAAAATGATATAGTTTGTTCATTATGGTACTATGGCAACTCATTTCAGGCTCAAGGAATTATCTGTCTTTCAAATCCCTTGCAAGTCTTCTTTTCACTTGTGTAATTATTCTTTGCTTTAAAAAAAATGGGCTCAAGAGATGTTTCATGAGTTAAACCTCTGCCTCACAAGCAGAATGACCTGAATTCAGACCCCAGTTTCCACATAAAATGGGAAACAGTATTAGCCTCTGAGTCAGGAAAGCAGAGCCTGAGGAATCCAAGTCACCCTTAGGTCCCCACAGGCACACACATTGCTCTCTGAGACTCTCTCTCTCTCTCTCTCTCTCAAAGAAACAAAAGCCCTGCTACTTCTAGATGTTATCATAGTCACATCTCTTGTTAATAGCAAGTGAGGGATAAGAAGGAAAGATGGTTTGCATGATGTGAGATATAAGATGCCAAAAAGGTCAATATGTAACTCCTCATTTAAGAGAAACTTTCAATATGGTGAGGGAATAGAGTAGTTTTGAATCCACGTAGAACATGAGTCAATGTACCGTCTTTGAAGAGCATATTATTATGAGATCACACTCAACTCCACTTTGAGAACCAACTGCTAATCTTTGAGGCTAGAACATGTCATCTATCATTGTTTAGGACATGTGACGGCTTGAATATAAGGTTACGCCACAAACTCATGTATTTGAATCTTTAGTTATTATTTGCCTTTTTCTACTATAAAGGACTATATGTCCCCTCTGTAACCATAATAAGCCAAGTAAATCTCCCTTTCTCACTTTAAGATGCTTGACTTTGAGTGGCATCTCACCTCAGCAGAAACAGTTACTGGCACAGAAATTGGTAAATTGGTAGCAAGAAGTAGGGTGTTGCTGTGAGAATAAGAGGATCTGGTATCAGAAAATTAAATAGTTATTTTGCAGCTGAGAGAATTTGGGTGCAGAGAAGTATGGCCATTGCTGTTATGTGGCTTGTATGCCTTTGGAAATGTTTATTGGGAGAAATATGGAGAACTTTGAGACTTTGCGTTGGAAAAGTCTTTGTGTCTTGGAGACAGAGATGGGGCCTTAAAGCCCCATTCTAGTGAGAGATTAGAAGAGTAAGGTAAAAGATCTGGACAGTGGAAGCCGCGCTTGTGATGTGTTCCAGAGGGGAACAGAGACCACATTGTGAACTGGATAAGGGGCAAATGAAGTGATATGCTGACAGAGACTAAATTTTAGGAAAAGGAATTTTCAAAGCAATGTAGTCTTGACAGTGTGGCATGACTACTTTTTACCATTCTTATTCAGAGTTGTGACAGAAAAGGCAAGGAATGAGGTAGAAAGAGAGGAAAACAATAAAATCAAACTATGGGATGCCTAGTTGATGTCTGGAAAAGACAGAGACTTGATCAGTGTGAAACACACACACACACACACACACACACACACACACACACACACACACAGAGTGTTAGAAACATGAACAAAAACTGCAACTAGCTGAATCTATAAGACTAACAAATTTTTTCTTTAGGGATTGGGGAATCACAGAATTAGGCAGTTTATTTTTCTGTAAATTTACTTATCGTTCCAGTAACAACAGCAGCAACAAAAAAAAAAAGTTGCAAAGAACCCTTCATTATGTGATCTTCCTGTAAGGTGTGGCCCTAAATACACCATAAGATTGAAGTTTATTTTTTGCTATATATGGCCCCATGCTAATTCTCGAGGAAGGGAGAAAGAGCCGCATCTGAGGAAGATACAGAGGTTTTATAGTCATTGGACTTGTGGAAAGGGGAAAGACAAAAGGGAGTAAACTCTCAGTCTTGGACTCTGCACCTACTGCCATGAGGTGCACGACTACGGATCATACAAGAACAGACTTTTGCAAGTGTTGACTGGCCATTTGGGGGCAGCAATCAGCAAGCAGAAATTAGTCTCTGAATTTGGGGGTGGAGGAAAGGGAATCTATCATTTTCCTTTGCATTTCAACTAGTCTTCTTAGTCTTCATCTGTCAATATGGAGAAAAATACATTACTTTCTCTTCATTCTAGATCAATTTATGGCTATTCTTACTGTGCGTTACTGGGTGATTTTGGGAATCATCCTAGATTCCTTCTACCTCCTTTTTTCTTTGCTTTGGGATTTCATAGGCTCTGCCCACGAGGGCCAGAAATGTGGGCCACAGCTGCTTTTTCCACCTGGCATTTTTACGTGAAACCTGGGATATGAAGTTGGGACCTTCTGCTTTCAAGGCAGAGGCTTAACCCCTGAGCCATCTATTAGACCTCTTTTATTATTTTTAATGTTGCAAACATAAATATAGTGAATTCAAAATATTTTCAGTTATCACCCCTTATTCTCAAGTCCCATCCCCTATCTTTTCATTTTATAATCATTCAACTCCCTGTCAGACTTCCTTCTGTTTCCAAATCTTTTCATTTGTGAGAACCATTGTGTTTCATGTAGTTTGTCACTGATGACATATGCCTGACATGTTTCATGCTCTAACAAGCATCATATATCAGTGGGTATACCATTGAGGAAGGCATCTTCCTTTTCATCCCCATCAGATTAATATTTGTTAATCTCTCAGAGAGGTGTAAATTTTCTTGGGAGCTTTCTGCTTTCACAGTGAGATGTTGAGACAGATTCCATTCAATTCTTGCATTAAGTATGCATATGTTCCTTGAAATCGTGTTTATCACAATTCCCCCATGTTCAGGAGATAATGTCTGGCCTACCACTGTCTCACTTCAGTTTCATAAACTCTTACCACACTCCCTTCCATAATATTCCCTGAGCCTTGGGGTGGGAGATGGATGAGGTATAGATGTCTTGAAGAGTCAGTTCACAGTCACTTATTTTCTTATTTGACTTTTTAATTGATCCAATTTTTAATATTTTTGGCAGAAAAGACCAAGTTATTACCCTGTACCAGAACATCAACCTTGTGGAGCCAAGACTAATCCAGCCATATGAACATGTGATAAGGAACTTCATTCGAGAGATCAAACTTCAAAGTACAGAAATGGAAAATCTCGCCATTGCAGTGAAGAGGTATTGAGGCTTTTCCTTTGTAAAAATACATAGGTTCCTTTAAATTCTCTGTGACTTGGTTGGCATATGACTGAATATCAAATTATATAAACAGACTTCCTGAATCTTGGGAAACAAGAGTTTTTGGAACTAATCCACACAGGGTTCCAAGCATTATCCAGGAATTATGGAGTTGAGAAATAATCTTTTGGGAGTCATTGTGATGCCATGATATCAGCTCTTCAGGATTCATATTTCCATATTCAGAGATATGTTTTATATTCAGCCATTTATACAAGTAGGAAGTTTCCATAGAGGTAGGTAGGCAGTTCTATATTGGAAACCAACCTTTGATACATACAGGTAAAAGACCTCACATGCAAATGTCCTTCTCTGCCCCAGTGCTACATCTTCAAAGAGAATAAAATATACCCTTGGTATATGGAGTGTTTGTGGATGCATCATGGGTGGATTCTAGCAGATGGCATCAGCATGTGTGAAAAGCTTGCTTATTGGACATGTAACTCAGAGAAAACAAAAGAAGTTTGAAGTTTAATATAAATCCTTAATTACTACCAGGAATCAGGTGCCCTCTTATAGTAAGCATTTGTTAATAAAATATAACCTGTGGTCCCTCTCTAAGAAAATATCTATTTCTAAGTTTTGTCAAAGTAATTATTTCCATAAAGACCTGGAATATTAATTTCACTAAAATAGGATAGTTTTTCTAACAGATAACCTAATTGATATTGTGTAATTTTAAGGGACTTCTTAGAAATATTTGTTGAGATTGTTCTTTTCCCTTCTGGCTTTAACATATACTATTATGACATTCATGTAATAGAATTTTAAAATTAATTCTCACCATCTTGCACTGCAAAGTTCTTTTTTGGAGGTGGACATTTTTTTGTGGCAGCAAGATTGTCAAAATCCTTTTATACCCCAGTGATTTTCATTTTTAGCTATTGTTTGTTACACTCTAATATCTTTTGATCTTTCAATTGCTTTGCCGTTTTACACCCAAATGACCATATCACCAATCTTATTCTTATTACATAGAAGGAATGGAATGTATCAATTAGAATTGTGTGTCACCTTATCTATGTAATAGATGTGGATGAGTATGTGCCTCTTTGTATTTTTAGTTCTGAGTATATATAAAAAAGTTATTTACATTTGAATTTCAGAGCCCAGGACAAGGCAGCCATGCAGCTGAGTGAGCTGGAAGAGGAAATGGATCAGAGGATTCAAGCAGCAGAGATTGATACCCGGCGAGATGTGAGTATGAGAAACTTTCTCTATGTGCCAGGACCTGGGGATAGCAAACTTAACTAGGCTACCTCAAATTACCGGTGCTTTTTGGGACTAGGTCAAGGAGAGGTATAGATTATAATCAATTAGAAAAAACATGTCAGTTTTCAATACTGACAAATACCACAGAAAGGCAGCATGCGTGACATTTCTGCTTTATTTGCTCTTTTTTCTTAGCAATGTTTCATAGTCTAAAATGGGCAACTCTTCTTTCAGATTTGTTCTTAAATGTACAATATTTTAATGGTACTGAAAATGTTTCAAATTTTGATTTATAATTATTAATGAATCTCTAGAAAATTATTTGATTTTTGTAAGATTGCTGTTATATTCTGTAATATTATTTGCACTCTGGATTTTAGTAATTTCTACCAGATACTCTAAGATGTTGATAATGTGACCAATGAATAAGGGCAGTTCCATTTCTCTTCTAAATAAATAATGCTTTTTACTTTTCTTACCACTCTAGTAATATATTATTTTCCATATATTTTATTGCATTCAGTATGCTTCATTTTATTGGTTATATTTGCATCTATATAGGCATATTTACAACTCATAGTTATATAGCGTTTGTTTTGCTGAGAACAGGAGTGCAAAGGCATGGGGATAGAAGTATCTGCCAGACAAAAATTGATGTACAATTTTTAGCAAAGAATATGTATTGAAGACAGAAGCTGACCAGGTGAATTCTCAGGGTGGGAGAGAGAGAATATTGCATTCCAACACAAGCTGGGATGGAATTATTTAATAATTACCTGACCTTGTCTCATATATCATTTGTGAATATTATATTTGGGTAGATAGTAGGTGGTCACCTCTCTATCCTGTTAAGTAGTAAATTTTACATTTGTCTTTCCTGCACGTGGGGTGAGATACCAGAGTTATCAGAATTTAGTTTTTAATTGTGAGACTCCATAAGTCACTTGGCACTTGACAATCAATTAGCATTTGATTGTGGGAGAGTGGATTTTTATTTTTTGGGGGGGGGACTTTTTTCTCTCCATAGTTTTCATTCCCATTTTGTCTATTGTGGGTATCAGGCTAATGCTAATCTCATAAAATACAATGGATTGTGATTCCTCTATTTTTGTTTTCTGGAATTTTGTGAGGAGTTGATATGAACCACCACTATTGTTATTGAACTTTTGAAGATCAGGAATGAAGTAAACTACTTATAATTTCTTTATTAAGCTCTGAGTAAAATTTTTTTAAGTTATAAAAGTAGTAGGGTTTGAATTTGTGACATTAGACATAGGTTGGTTTTGACAGAAAACTGTCCTCCAGCAAGGTTTCCTCACTGTCCCCTCAGCATGAGACCTCAGCGTCTTATCTACTCAGTGGAAACTAGATGAGGTTGAGATAGCTTCCTAAGCAAAGGTTACCATCAGGGAAGTGTTGCTGCTTGGCTTGGAGCTTCACATGGATTATTAAATTTATATGGATCCTTTGGAATTCATTTAGTATTGCAGTTACTTTTCTTTTGTTGCTGTGAGACAAGACTTTACATAAGGCTGAAAAGGACATTTATCTCACTTGCATTCCAGAGGGGATGTAGTCCATTATGATGGGAATCACATAACTGAAGGCAGAAGCAGAAGGTTGATTCAGGTCACAACAATCATTAGGAAGGTAGAGAGGAAAGTACAGTTAGAGGAAGGAAGCCAGACTACCAAACCTCAAAGATAATACTCTGTGATGTCCTTTCTTCCAACAAGGCTCCACCTCTTAAAGGTGTCACAACTTCCCCAAATGTTTCAACTTTGGGATTTAAATACATGAACCCATGGCATAGAGGAATTCACATTCAAATCATACTTGATTACTTTATATATATATATATATCCATATATATAATTTTTAGATATTTATTTAATTTAATTAGATTACTTTTTTCACAATCATAGACTAAGAAAAGTGGAAATAGCCAGGCATGGTGGTGCATGCCTGAAATCCTAGTATGTGGGACGCAAAGTCAGGAATTCAAGGCCAGCCTGGGAGACATTGTGAGACATGGATCCTACATATGAAAAAAAGTAAGAGAGGAGTGAGAAAGAGAGAGAGAGAGAGAAGGAAATTAAAATGGAGAAGCAAATTACATGGCTTGTCAAATTTGAGAGTCAATTAGTATTAATAATATCTTCAAATTCTGATAAATCTTTGGATACAGAATCATGAATTTGTACCACCCTTCCTGTCACTATGTCCTGTTTTTAATTCTTTTTTCTTAAATTATTTTCCATTTTTCTAGTTTTACAAACATATTGAGTACTTATCGCTGCTCCATTCTCCTTCCCACCTATCCCCCTCCCTTCCCTTAGTCAGTCTATCACGCACCCTCCTACTCTCCTGCCTATCTGCTTCTATAGACCCCAAGATTCCCTCTGTTTTGTCTTTTAAAAATTTTTACAAGTATATTGAGTACTTATCCCTGCTTCCTTTCATTGTCTCTCACTCCCATTAATCCCACCTTCCTGCCTGTCTGCTTCTATAGATCCCAGGTTTCCTTCTGACTTGTCTACACTTGTGGCCTTTCAGGCCTCTGTGGCATACCAAGTTGACTCTCTTTGGGTCACCCCACTGATAAGGGCACTTCCCTTCACTCATCCAACTTTAATCCTCCAGGTTTCCACTGTATGTACTTATTTCTATGTGTTTTTCTTGAGATTTCTTGAGATTTATTTATTTCTCTGTCTTTCTTTTTCTACTGGTATGCATGAGTACTTTAGTTTTATTGTTTTCTCCTCTCTCTCTTACTCCGTGGTACCTACAACTATTCTTCGAAGGAGGTAAGGTATCAGTGAACATTAATGTCCTGGATTTTATTTATTATTAACACACAGTTTTTAAGTGGTGAACACAATATATATTATAGCCTAATTTATCGAGGGAAGCTTCAAATAGATGTAGTCCATGGAAACTTCTGAATAGCAGTCTCTGAATCTCCTGGGGGAACATTTTGGTCACTGTCTATTGTAGAGAAACTTAAAGAGACTCATAAAAGTTTAAGACAGGGCTAATTATATGATGTTTAGTGAAGCTTTAGTCAGTACCGTGTTCTTTTTATTGTCTAGTGCTATTTTAGCCATTCTAGCTGCTGTAAGCTCGTGTTGACTCAATGACAAAATCCCCTAATGACACATTCCTCAGACTTTATGCTTTTTATTAGGCAACACAAGAGTCTTTCAGCCTGCTGCACTGTCTATGCCCATTTACAGAAATTACTGTGAATTGAATGCAGACAAAATAGCCTGTTGTATGTAGGGTGCATGAATATGTCTCCTTGAGTCCTGAGATATATAGGTTGAGGGATACTCAACTGTTTGTCTCCATGTCCTAAGATATGTAGGATGCAGGGCACATTACTTTTTCCCTGAGTCTGAGATATGCAAGATATGACATGTGTAGCTGTATCCCCAACTCCTTAGATGTGAAGAATGAGGAATGTGTGACTGTGTCTCCCTGAGTTTTGAGATATATAAGATATGAAGGATAAATGACTCTGTGTCCTTGAGTTCTAAGATATGCAGAATGTGGGTTGCGCAGGTATGTCTCCCTGAATCTTAGGACACACAGGATGTTGGTAGGTGATGGACCTATAGTTTAGACTTCTCTCTTCATTTTAATAATAATTAATGAATCACTTGCTGTGCTTTATTCCTGTTACTGTACAATATTCTTAGAGATTTCACTTCTGGAGGTCGGTATTGGTGGACATCATGGATCTGCAGTTTCTTCAGATTTACAGGTTTTAATTTTGTGACTATTGCATACCTAAACTATCAGATTTTCTTTTGTCATCCATTCTTAGCATCCCTGTTTAGGAGAATTGTCATCAGTTTAGTTTGATATAACACGCTTCTCACCTATAGGGCTATGATGGTCATTTAATTTAAGAGGTAGAATCTATTTAAATAAGTTTCTTTTGTCTTTTGCTTGTTCATTTGCCTTGCAGGAAAAACGCAAAGCTGAGGAAGCCCTTAGTGACCTCAGACGTCAATATGAAACAGAAGTGGGGGACCTGCAGGTGACTATTAAAAAGTTAAAAAAGGTATGTAGTTGGCAGTCAGATGTTCTAAGAGCAGCTTCAATATCACATTTTGTTTGCCTGAAAAACAAAATCATTTAGAATTATGCTGAAATGGAAGATTGAGTCAGATTTCAGAGTCATTTGAACATCTTGGAGAAACTTAGTTTCAGTGTCTTTTTTCTATTTCTAGGACCATTTGTCTTTTAACATTGATCCACAAAATTCTTTTCCCATGACCAATTGCTCACCAAACCCCCTTTTTTCAGTTTTCATTCACCAAGTGACCTCAAGTCTTTCATGTTGAGTGTGTCTGCTTCTCAACAGTAAAGTATTAGCTCTCTAGGTCAGACACCCATGCGTTTTTACCCTTCTATCACTACAAGTTGCTTAAGAGATAACTAGTAAATATTTATTAAATGAAATGAAAACTTTTTCTAAATAGAAAATCTCAGTCTAGAAAGGATTCCAGATGGAGAGTTCTGATCAGAAATAAATAGTGTCAAAAATGTGATTGAGTTCTGTCACTTTTTTTTCTTTTGGTTCTAATGAGAAGGATCTTTGTATTTGACACACCAATAAATGTGAATACACAGCTCTGGAGAGATGTGCAACACTTGGTGATTTCCCAGATGTAGTTACATTGCTTGATTTCAAGCTATCAAGGTGACATCACCATGGTTGTTTCTATAACTGATGGCAAAAACTTAACAGAAACAGAGAATAAAAGCATCTCTAAAAGTGGCAGTGTGGTTCAGTGACAGTTGCTTATTTATTGTGTAGGCCATGACAGTTTAAACCCCTTGGGCAACTAAGAATCATCCAGGTGTCTTCTGAAAGAATCATATTCCCTTGTAACAAATTTTCAAAAGTAGGGTTGGAGAGATGGCTCAGTGGTTAAGACTGTCTTGCAAGCAGAAGGTCCTGAATCTAGATCCCAAATCCCACGGTAAAAATGCCTGTACTTCTGACCCTCGTGGGCAGAGCCTGAGAAACCTCAGAGGGAAGCAAGAAGGAGGTAGAAGCAAGCCAGGAACATAACTGCCCTCTGACACACACACACACACACACACACACACACACACACACACACACACACTAAAGCCACTAGAACTTTATACAATGAGTGTATTCCAACATGATGAACTAATCTATGACAGAGTCATAAACTTTCCTGTTCACTCACTGCCTTCATCTATCATTATAGCAGCCTAAATATTTAGGCTACAGGAATATGTACAAGAAAGTATGTCCCAATAGAACATGTGATAGAGAGCTGAGCAGTGAGAGACCATGAGTTGGGATGATGAGAACTGAGTCCTCCTTGAAATTCTACCAATTTTCTCTAATAGCTGGGAAAATTTTCTTTTTCTTTCTCTTATCTTTAGAATGAATTGTCCTTTTAACAATAATAACTGATAATTTATTGCCCCTATAATTTATTAAGATTTTTCTTCTAATGTTCTCTTCTGTGAGATCATAATGTGTCTTAAAATTAGTGACCCCTCTAAATCTCAGTCGACCACATGGTACATCTGCATAAAGCCCTTCTGGCAAAATGATCAAATTAAATAGAGATAAATATGCAATTCATTTCCATCAATGGAGAAACACTACTTAAGTGTATACCCACAAATCCCCACAGATCTGGAATTCTAGTCCTTTTTTCACAAATCCTTTTGCTTTTTTGTCATACTTAGGTTTGAATCTGTGGTCTTGCACATGCTAAGCACTTGTTCTCCTAATGACATTCATCCCTGTACCTTGTTTTTTTTTTAAGACCAAGTCTTTTTTTTTAATTTAAATTTTCTTTATTTGTTGTTTTCAGAACATTGTATAAATCTATTGATTTAAAAAATCTATGGATGAGGTTGGTTGTTAAGTCCTCCAGGTAGTTTTGGCATACATTAAGAACCACATCTGGTCACACCTGATCATATGTCAGATTGCCTGGACATGAATCCTAGATTTGCCATGTGTGACAATCATGCTCACAAGTCTTGATTTCCCTATTTTGTAAGGTTGTTATGAGGACTTAGTCAGTGGAAATGAATTATACAAGATATATTGTTGAAAGGCATTAGCTAGGGTTATAAGTACAATAGTATTATGTCTGGTGCTTGGGAAAACTGGTGTGAAGCAGCTCATGGTACAGGGAAAACTGGGACTTACAAGTTCATCAAAGATCATCACGGCATGAAAAACTTCTATGTAGATACAGATGCAATGCAAGGAAGAGGCGACTTTGTGGAAATAAGTGAGGGAGGAGATCAGCCTCAAGTCTCAGCCTGAAGGAAATTCACTGCCAGTTCCTACGACTCTTGGTATAGGAAGAAAAAAACATCTTTGAAAAAAAGAGCACTAAAGAAGACTGGAAAGAGGGTTCAGTGGATAAGAGCATGATTGGTCAAGCATGAGGATCTTAGTTCAAATGCCTCCCCCATGTCCTAGACCAAGTCTTTTTTTGAGACCAAATCTTATACTGTGAATATACTGTGCAGCTCAGTCTGACTCTAAGCTTCAATCTTTCTGCTTTTATCTCCTAAGTTCTGGCTCACAGGTGTGCACCATCATGTGTAGCATGTTATATTTTTGTTGTAGATGTTCCTGAACTTGTTTAAGATGTTCCCTTACATGAATCAACCAGTAAACAGAGTTCATGTATGAACTAATATAGTTGTTTCTCTGTCTGTTTTCTTGTCTCTCATTGCTGTGGGTCTGCCTTTATAGCTTCATATGCTTGTATGTTTAGATTTTAGTAACTTTGGTGATTATAATGTTTCTTGATCTCACCATGAAGAAACAAGTAAATCTGATTCTAAGTCTGATCTTAAAACATGTTATAGTCTATTTAGAGTGCATTAGTGAATGCTCTTGCATTCAGGTATAATACCAAGAGGATAAGCATTCAAGTCCAACTTCTACTGTGTAACAAGCCTTAGGTCTGTCTGTGTAACTTGAGTTCTTGTCTCAAAAAATAATCTTACACTCTAAGAAGGGTGGTAAGATCATCATAGGCAATGATTACATAGGGTAGAAAGCATTAAATGCAAAGAATACTAGAGCATGACTCAGCATAACTAAGTAGAAAAAGGATTGGGTTCTTTTACAATGGAATAGTTTCTTAAAGGACTTTTCTCTTGTTTTCAAGAATTTTGGTTTAATACTTAAATTGTTTAAAATAAATGCAAATTCTTGCAGATTTTGTATCTTTGTAACTTACAAAATTATACACTGTTGAAAACTGAAAGTTTCTAAAATTCTTACATCCACACCAGAATCTCTCTAATATTCACTCAGACAATTCTATGTGCGCTTTTAAGTATGCAGCTTGTATCTGTTCTTTCAGCTTGAAGAACAATCCAGACACTTAAGTCAGAAGGAAGATGTGGCTGCATTGAAAAAGCAGATGCATGATTTATCAGTGGTAAGATTCACATTTATATTGCTTCTGTGTCCCACAAATGAAAGCTTAAAGATAAACTGAAACAGTAATTATACAAAATTTTTCAAAAACTTCGAAATAGATGTATTATATGTGAGGTTTCTATTATGAATAGTATGTGTTTTGATAGATTGATCAATTGATTTAAAGGAGTAAAGGGCTCCATTGCTCCTCAGAATAAAGAGTTCCTCTCTTTTTCCCATCATAAATGAGTCATGCTTTGAACCAAAAAAAAAAAAAAAGAAATTAATACCACTCTTTTAATATCACTGTTGGTTTGTAGCCATGGACTTACTTTTGCCTTTTCCATCCTCCAGCTTTTCTCTTCGATATTTTTCTATCTTTGGCTGACCAAAAATTGGTGACATTTACATCTGCCATATTATATTACTTATTTGATTTTAGACTGATGCCAAAATGAAAGCATTTTATTTCATATTTTTGACTCCCAAATATTTTTTACTATGGAAGTGAGCTAGAATTACATGATTCCCTTTCCAGTTAATCTTTATGGGATTGACTAGAAAGGGATATTTTCAAGTTTCATGTTCAATGAATTCTATTTTTTCAACCCCATTTCCACAAGTTGCCACATCTTAGTGGATTAAAATTCAGATTGTGGCTTTATTGCAGAGTTACTTTCTTTAGTGAATTTTCTGTTGAGTTCATAGCTTCTTATTAAAGGAGAAGTTCATTTGTTTTTATTGAATCACTGATAGTTTTATTTCCTTAATGAAAGATAATTTAAAATTTTCCATTCATAATATGAATTTTTAATCAATGAAACATCAGTTTTTCTTGTCTTGTGTTTGACATTCCTATTCACTCATGTGTCAACCTGAATTTTTTTCTTTGAGATTTTCATAGAATTTCATATTTTGAAAATTATAATTTTGCTTCTTCTCAAAAATTTTCAAAAGTTCATCTAGATGAATAAATTGTTCTAAGAGGTTTCTAAGATTTGTTCGTTTTCTTCCAGTTGACTTTTTTATTCAAATACCTGACATTGGTTCATATTGTAAAGTAGTGGATTAGTCTGATCATTTTAAATAGGTAGCATAAGATTCTCACGTGTCTAGATGAGCAGATGTCATATACCCTGAGACTATTTTCCTAACAGTCCTCCGGTACAGCTGGCTGTACTCTGGGACACAGTCCCCAGAAGAGTGGGATGGGGCAGTCAAAAAGCAGCTTTTACTTTTCTGAGAGGAACTCTTCAGTTCCATCACAAAGTATAACATCTGTCCTGTTGCCTTGGGAATACTGCTCTCTAGTATGCTGCCTTTTGCTGGGGTTAAGTGGCTGATAGGTTTGAAGTTGAGGACAATACAGTTTTAATTTCTATTTCTAGCCCCAAGTCTCACTCCTATTATATAAGTTGACATGGCCACCTGCCCCTTCTTGTGTTCTACAGCATGTCATTCAAGGCTGAGGCATATTTATGTTGTCAAAGATATTGATTTGTCTCATCGTTCCAGAAGATTCAAAGGCATATGTCAGTGTTGGCTTTGCTCTGATGAGAACTTCATTTTGCTAGTGAGATGCAGGTGTCAGTGTGACAATTGAGAACTGAACCTATGAAGGAAAACCTAGAGCAAGCCTGTGGGAGATTACATAATTGTTGTGAGAATACCCAGCATAGAGTAGTTGGGGCTATTCTCTGGGCCAGTGCATAAGATGGAGTGGGAATTTGTCTAGTCAGAATTTGTCAGACTGGCTAGTTGAAATGTATTCCCCTTTCTCAGCTGTTCCTGAGGATATGGTGTGATCTGTTTCCCCATCTCTTGATGCTGCCTTGAGTCCCCTGCCATGCTGAGTAACTGTAAATATAAAGTGTAAGCTAAGAATAAGCCATCTCCTCTAGGTTTTTGGGTTTTATATATATCAGCAACAGAGATAACAGAAGTCTGTGTGTGTGTTGGGAGAACACAATACTAAGCAGGAAACAGAAATGGAGGTCTCCAAATCACTTCTGAGATCAGCATCGCTACTGACTTAAGAGATCCTTTTCAGGCTCCACCTCCTAAAAGTTCCATGTAACTGTGCCCTCAGTCTGGGGCAAGACTTCCAGCACATGAGTTTCTTTTTTTTGTGGGATCACATTTAAATTATATTCATATCATAGCATCTGTCTTCTTCCGCATTCTCTTCCTTTGGCAGCACACTCTTTCTGGTTTCCATCTTCCAGAAATTTGTTTAGGTTATGCAACCGCTCATAAATCCCTGTTCTATTCCCTATCTGCTAATGGTGCATTTACTTTGTATTTTATATGTGTCAGGAAGGAAAGAAGACAAATTCATGTACTCGGTCCACCATTTTGAACTGGAAGCTTTCAGTGATTTTTTTTTAGAAGGAAAAAAGTACAAATTCCCTAATTATTCCTGTTTATTGTTAATGATAAAACTAAAAAAAAAAGAAGAAAGTATTTATTATAAAAATAATGAGAATACACTTGGTACTGATAAAACTAAAATAAATAAACTAATAAAAATAATGAGTATACCCCAGTTTGGATTACAACAAATTGCACAGAATGTTTATCAGGAGTTTTTTTATATCTCATTCAGCAAAGTTGTTCACATGTTTGATCTTGATTAACTTTTCAATAGATGATAGAGTATAAATGATAAATGCTTCACTGTGGTATTATGGTAACAAATAAAAGGAATGAAAATGTAGAACAACATTGACAGTTTAGATTTTGGGGGGAATTTAGGTATTTGTAATAATTAAATAGGCGATTAGTTCTTCCAACAGCAAGATGTGAGAGTGGGAAGTATAGTAGTGACTGGAATGGGGTCACACACTGTACTATTTAATTTTTCCCAGAAGCCCCAGGTTAATGACTCTGTGGTTCATTTTCTCTAGGAAAATCAGAAACTCAAGAAAGAACTTTTAGAAGCACAGACAAGCATAGCGTTTCTCCAGAGTGAGTTAGATGCTTTGAAAAGTGATTATGCTGACCAGAGTCTCAATTCTGAACGGTACAGAAACTTTTGCATTTTTTTGTTTGTTTGATTGAAGTATTTGCTTAATTATTTGTGAGAATGAAGCTTGATTTTATTACTATAAAATATTATTCATTAACTTTACTAGTATTTTTTTTGTAAAGATGATAACATTCAGAGGCAGATTTCAAAAGACATGAACAAGAGTCTTTTCCTGTGTTTTGGATTTAGAATATGATACTGAAAACATGGAACCTCATATAATTAAAATCATACATTTATATCTGAGAGATATACTTAAATATTTACAGAGAGATAAGAAATACCACTCTTTTACTTGTGTAGTATAACAAATGGATTTTTATTTGTTTATAAGCTTCAGTCAGATTTAAAGTCTTGCAATAAAAATAGTGAAAAATGTATGAGATAGATAAAGGAAATAACAGTTTAAAATATATAAAATCAAAGGAAAATAAATATATGTCTCTGTGTTTTTAAAACTTCAAATTTAATTGGGAAAGCCTAAGTTAAACAGAACATGGCTGGGTTAATTGTCCTTTAATAGCAGAACAGTTTTGTCTCTGTTGAGTCTTGTTAAGAAGGGCACAAATAGTGAGGACAGGTGGAGGGATTGACCTGTGTTAGACACCAGTGTTAGGCATCAGGTGTAGTGCCCCCTGCCTTGTAACAACATTGTTGCTTTTGCTGTTTACTCCACAGAAAATCCTATCAGGCAGATCCCTTTATTATCTCCATTTCATAGTCATATTGTTTAAGGACATATCGTAAGAACTCAGAATTCTTGGTCAAGGAATTTAAGTTCCTATATACAGATGTGAAGCTGTTTATCTTTATTAACCTAGGAGCAAATAGACAAATTTCTAGAGATGATGGTCTAAGAGATCTCAGAACTAATGATGAGCTTGCCCGATCAGCAATGGTCTCAGAGGTGAGAGGCATGCATTATCAGCCAGTGATTTGAAGAAACCTGAATCTCTGTAATGCAATCAGTAGATGGACTCTATAAGTCAGTTTTCCTCCGGCATAGATAGTTAGGTTATGTGGGTGAGAGAGAGAGAGAGAGAGAGAGAGAGAGAGAGAGAGAGAGAGAGAGAGAGAGGGTTGAGCATGAGAGAAAATGGAAGATCACAACTACCCTGTACAATAGGGAGAGAAGAACTAGATGGTACTTGATAGTGTGGGGGAGGGGGGAGAGTTGCAGAATTTTTTGATGGTTGTGTGTGTTAAATTATTCTAGTTTAGAAATAGAACTATACTCACAAGTCAGGTAATATACCTATATGTATTACGGCTCTGTAAGAATAATGAACCCAGCTCTCAACTTGCTCTGCATCTCTGAATTTCGAGAACTTCTTAGGTTCCCCAAGATTGTGCCGTAGCATAGCAATCACATCATCACTCTTTCTCAATTTGTCATGCTTAATATATATTTTTATTTTTATTGTATGAAGTGGATGTGTATGTGCATATATATGTGTATTTGTGTGTATGTATGTATATGTGTGTATGTGTATGTATGTAGTTTTGGAAATCAGGATGCTCTGGTAGCACAGGGAGAGAGCAGAAACTTCTGAGAGAAATAAAAACCCACAATCAATGCACATACTTCTCAAAAGGGTAAGAAAGGACCTGGGAGGGAAAATCTAGGTAAGACGGAACATGACACTTAATTCTCATTTAAATATAAAATATAATTTTATAGGGATCTGGAAATAATCCGAGAATACACAGAAGATCGCAACAGTCTTGAGAGGCAAATTGAAATCCTCCAGTAAGTACTATATGAAACATTTTTGTTAATAAAACATTTTACATACCATGCTACCGTATCCACTTTTCAGGTCAGTGTATTCATCTTCCCACTGAAGTGCACTTGGAATATCCACTTCACTTTCTGATGCATCAAACCCTAATTAAATTATTCTAGTTCAGAAATAGAACTATACTCACAAGTCAGGTAATATACCTATATGTATTATGCCTCTGTAAGAATAATGAACCCAGCCCTCAACTTGCTCTGCATCTCTGAATTTTGAGAACTTCTTAGGTTCCCCAAGATTGTGCCATAGCATAGTAATCACATCATCACTCTTTCTCAATTTGTCATGCTTACATATTTTTTTTATTGTATGAAGTTCTATGACTGATATATCAACTTCACAAGTTTCAGTTATTACATCTTCCGAGAATGTTACTCATAAACCATGATATGTCCTCTTCCTTCTCACCAACATAGTGTTTTCATCTCTTTTTAGTTTACTAGATAAAACAGTATCAGGTTTTACAAGTTTTCCTTCACCCTTTTTTAGCATTCACTTCATTCAGTCTTACCTGTGGAATGCAAGAAGTCATTTATCCCAGCAGTCTTCTGGATTCATTTACTCGTTCAATAGATATTTTTCACCTACCATCTTTCATAGGTGAGGGATATCTGGCACTGGGGATAGAGAGGTAAACAAAAGGGAAATAATCTCTTCACTCGTGGGGTTTAATGTAGAGGAGAAAGAAAGTGATCACCAGCTGTGGAGAGTTAATATTGATTGCCAATCAAGTGTGACAGGATGTGGACTCACCTAAGAGCTGAGCCTCTGGACATGCCTGTGAGAAATTATCTTGATTAGGTTAATTGAAGTGGGAAGATCTACTCCTAATTGGGCAGCCAAATGAAAAATGAGTGGCCACGTTAAAAGTGTGTGTACACAAAGGAAAACTGTGGGCCAGCCAAGAAACAGGTTAAGAGCTTCTTACAGGAATTGACAGTAGATCTGGGATCTTAAGTATAAAGTGGCTCTGAGCAGGGAAAAGTTGGTCCATGAAGCTTGAGTTCTGTTCTCTTCAGTTCATATTCATCAAAGAAAACACATAATTTGATATTTAGACCCACATTTATGTGAGATCAATGGCCAAGTGTTTCCTTGGTGCAGGAGTTTCACCAGGATAGGACACAGGAGGAGCCAGGAGGAGCATTGGTGCTTGCACTGTGCAGACTAGTCAGCTGGCTTCCAGCACCTGGAAAAACAGCCCTGGGAAGCCTTTTGACATAGGAGTGACTTGCCCATCACAGCCACCAAGTATAAAATGACCTGCAAGTGAGTGAGAGTGAATCGGTTCAGGCTTGCACTTTTAGTAGTGAATGATAATATCTCATTCTGAGGTCCGAAGGGAAATGGTTGAAGATTGTTTAAGATGGTAAGTAAATATATTCAATGTCACTGCCCATCAATGACCCAAAATGGAAACACTGGCTGTCCTTTAACAGTCTCTATACTTGTCTATTTCTTTCCTTGCAGAACAGCTAACCGGAAGCTACACGACAGTAATGATGGCCTTCGGAGTGCCCTGGAGAGCAGCTACAGCAAGCTCAACAGGTCCTTGGTATGTGGTGGTGTTCTGGGATATATATTTTGCTCTTTCTTGTGATTGAGGTTTTTGGAGGTGATGAAAAGCATAAGCTATTTTAGAGGGTAATTTCCTGTATTCTTTTCCACAGAGTCCAAAGATAATAGTTTTCCAAATTAAAAAAATATTGTCTGCCTACAGAAATAAATGTCAACTCTTCTTATATATTCTGACAAACTAGAGAAGTGTGACTTTTGCCTTGAGGAGTCTGTGTGTGTGTGTGTGTGTGTGTGTGTGTGTGTGTGTGTGTGTGTGTGTTAATATATGTACAGATGGGCAGCACTGATACAAGGAAAAGTGAAAAATCTCTTGTGGCAAAAAGAAACTATTGCTTCTGGCTGGGTATAAAGATAGTGTATGTTCTTTATATTAGTGTCACTGTCAGAATGGGGGCCTTGGATGTCAGATTCTTCTGACTACATCTGTCATGAGACTCTTCTTCCACTCAGGGGGTTCAGCTTCAAGTATGAGAATCAACTCTGTTGAGTTATTTGACTTACTTAAGCTTCCGGACAGACAAGTCCTAGCATATCCAAGGAGCCAGTGCCCACTTTTATGAAATATTAAGTAGGGTTTGGACCTGAGGTCTAACAGTGAAGAGACAGAAGTGTAGTCTTCCATTGTTGGATCTTTCCAAATGATTATCATGATGACTTTTGCTCATATAGGATCCCAGATTTTTAATTATATTAAAAGCTAAATTGTACATATGTGCATATGAACACCCGGAATAGATATATAAAATGCTTGTCTAATATATTAAATAATCACTTTTGTGTTACAGCATGCAAATAACATATCACCAGGGAATACAATTTCTAGAAGCAGTCCCAAATTGAACGTTCATTCTACTCAACTACTGCCCTATGACAGGTAGGTTAGCACCTGTTTGCTTTATTATGTGAATTCTAGACCAAAATTCAAATGAAGCTAAGTTTTCTTAAAGGTAAATCAGTACAAGAGAATATATTTGAGCATTAACAACTTTTTCTTATCATCTCACTTTGAAGTTTCAGAATGTGAAATAGGTGAAACCGGTGAGTGAAAATATTTCAGAAAGGACAGTTATTTCCACAAGATGTTTTGATTGGTCCTATGCACACTCACCATAAATTCATTGTGACCACAGTTTGTTTCTTGGAAGTACTTCTAAAAAAATAAGAATCTGGCTATGTTTCCAAACCACTGTGGTGAAGAAGTCATAGATGTATAAAAACTTAGAACTTAGCTCTATGTTCAACCAAATGAAGTAAAAATATTGGGCCTATTAATTATTGATCTAATAAATAATTAATGAACACATGTGTGAGTATTTGAACATGTCTGGTGCTCCTAGCTAGAAGCTAATTTTGTAGCATGTCAAAGTATGAAAGCTGTCCCCTTTTGAATGTATGGGGAGCCAGGATATCTTGAGTATAAAGAATCACGTATTTAACATCCTGGTGTTGCATGAGCTTCTTTTAGAGAGCATGAACAGATACCGTTTGACCCTAGATAGGGAAGTGAAAACAGACCAAAGAGATATTTCATCCACATCCAGCTTGGTATGCCAATGAGTTTGCTGAGTTTATCTACTCCAGCATGGATGATAATCTGAAAGCTACATAGACAGGGACCCCTCTTCAGTTACCTCCTACTTCCTTCTCATCCTCGTACCTCCCCTGATCATGGTAAGGGTTATGTAGGGATATTCAGGAGGTGAGGAGTGTCAGAACACTCAGGTGAGGGAAGGAATATCAACAGACCTGGCTTGTGAGACTCTCCTGTGGGTGGTCATAGATGCTTTGAGTGCAAGGGGAAGATGACCAGCAACTATGTCCTGCAAGGTCTGGTGAAAGCAAACACTCAAGCTGTTATTGTGAAAAATCCTTCACTAAAGATTACTTCAGTAAAAACACTGACCTGATTAATCTTCACTGATTGATTGGTTAAATTAAAAATATTCAATGGTTTATTGATTTAAGGCAGCTGACTGTGATTACTCCATGACTGAGATTACAGATGTTTAAAAACATGCATGCGTGATGCCTTTTTTCTGGACTAATGACTAAGAATAGTTCTAAGTAAATAGCAGAGAAAGAAACAATGTAGAATTACTTCAGAAATCTTGTCATGATTATTCTTGAAAGGATGACGTGGTGAACATGGTTCTGGCTGTAGACTAAGATCTGTTCCACAGTACTTTCAGAGGACAGTGTCACATCCTCAGGGCTTCAGAGAGTCTGATATACCTTTGCAGGTTATATCAGTTATTTTTTAAAGGTTAGATACTCATGTACTTGATGCCTCGATTCAGAATTTCATTTCTTTGCCTTTTAATATAGCAGTGGATTAAGGGGAAAAATTCAGAGCATCAATAGAGAAATGGAGCTGAAGTTGTTTGTGCTGTATGATAAGAGTGACTTTCATATTTTTTACAAATGGATCTAATTTTGATTTTAGAAGTTCAGAACTGATGAAACAACACCAAAAAATGTGCATGTGTATGAATCACATATACACAAACAAAATGTGCACGTGTGTGAATCACATATACACAAACATGCATACATGTTTAGTGGACATATGATGTAAAATTTGTGCTTGAGATTGCATCTTGGGCATGCTAATGAGTTTTTTTTATCATGGCAAATATAAATGGCAATTAAAAGGTGTTTTATTGAGTTCTTTTTATACTTAGGATGAACTGATTTTGCCCTGGTGGTTAATCATGGAATACAGTGTTGCTAGGGAGCTTTTGTCTTCACCCACATCAATCTGTCCCTTGATCTTTCATTATGAGACCCCCAGATTAAGTGATTTCCTCTCTTTCCACCAGGTCATCCCACTCTTCCTTTGTTGATGAAGACTTCGACTCTTTGGCTCTTTGTGATCCTATGCAGAGAATGAATTACGAGGTGGACAGCTTATCAGAGAGCTGCTTTGACAGTGGCCTGTCTACGATGAGAGATTTTAATGAATATGACTCTGAAGCAGAATACAAACACCGGAGGGGACTTCCAAGATCTTGTGAGGCACCTGAGAGCCTTGGGGGTGATGCCTCAGACACAGACGTAAGCTCAGAAATCAATTGCCCCCAGGCCTTCCTTTGATGAGAATGTCTCATCATGTTTGAAATACAAAACTTGGTTTTTAGAAAACCTTTTTCTCACCTCCTTAGGGAGCAATTCTCATAGCTCTGTTCAGTGATTAAACATTTCTGGGATGCTCTATTCAGTGATTGAAGACTTGACTATTGTCTTCTTTGGTCCATAAGGTATATGTATGATAGGCTTTACTTTAAATTGTGGCAATTTTTTTTTAAATCAGGTTCCTGATATAAGGGAAGAAGAAACATATGACTCTGAAAGTGTGGCCTCTGTTTTGGACTGGAAGACCCAAGAGTCTGTTAGTGAAGGCAACACGGTCATTTCTTCCAGAAAGCCTATATCAGCTCTTTCATTTCAAGTAGGTACCTTGTGAGAGTCTCTGTTCATGAACATTGATAATTTTCTGATGTGCTTACTAATGAAGTATTGACACTGCCATTATAACTCACTGTGGCTTTCCCCCTAGACAGACATGGTGGGAGACAGCTCGAGAAGTGCCCTATCTCAGAAGGCATATAAGGTTGTGCTCGCTGGGGATGCTGCTGTGGGAAAGTCCAGCTTCCTCATGAGACTCTGCAAGAATGAGTTTAGAGGAAATACAAGTGCCACCCTAGGTATGGCTTCCATTTCAGTTGATGATGAGAAAACTACCATATTTAGCTTGTTTGTTTTTTATTTAAAGAATATATGCACAGTAGCAGAGATGGACACATTTGTGGATATAGATGCTGTGTGGGGGTATTTGTGTGTCCTTGTTTATAGCATAGTCCTCTGTTCTGTTTGTGACTCACAAAAGAGAAACTGACAAGATAGGAATCTACTCAGCCAGATGGATCAATCAAACAATGTTTAGACCCTTAGAATAAAAGAACTCATGTTCTTTTACCTAGAATCTCATGTATCCAGTTTGGAGCCAGATACTATGTAGGGGCTAAGGATATACAATGACAAAAGCAGCTGAATTTCACATGTGTATCCAGTGGAGAGGAAGTGGACAACAATAAAGAGATACATATTTAAAGTGTCATTTGATGTTAATAGTATCACGGTGTCAACAGCAAATTACAGATTAAGGTCAAATTCATATTAAGATCAAAGTCATATGTGCTCCTTTTTCTACCTTCATAACAAATGAAATCAAAAAGTATCTTGATTTTTCAAATTCACATAATAATTAGGAAACAGAATAAGTACTTTACTATTTACTTTTCTTCTTCATCTCAAAGAGTTTTTTAGATAACTAGATGTATTACAGCAGATTGACTGTCCTCAACACAATGAACATCTTTACAAATTTATAGTTCCCCAATAAATGCTTCAAGATAGTGAAACTGAGAGTTCACTTCATTAAAAAAAACTGGAATATTTGGTTTGGTCACTAGAAACCATGACATGAATATGCACAACACAGTTATATCTGGTTCCATATACCTATACCACACACAAGATATAAGCACTCACAGGAACACACATCATTAAATCAGTCACACAATACACATACATCTTCGTATGTGCACATATACAAACATGTATGCCCATTCTTGCATGCACACACATATGAATGAGTTCATCTAATCATCTAGAAGAACACAGCAGGATTTTCCTCTTCCATAGATAAGTCCTCCCTTTAGTGTTTGACTTACTGACACTTATCCTATCTCATCAGTCCACAAACAAATTAAATCACTTACGTTATGTCCTCCGCTCTCATATTCCAATTTCAGGAGTTGATTTCCAGATGAAAACTCTGATTGTGGATGGAGAGCAAACAGTTCTGCAGCTCTGGGATACGGCTGGGCAGGAGAGGCAAGTGCTTTCTGGATTCTTCTTGTGTTCTATGTTCGTAACAATGAGCCTAGGAGGATTACTTGATGCTGCTTATATACATAATTATGTAATATTGCCATATCTTATTATTGAACACATAATTGCATTATTGAATATATCATACCTGTATGTGTGTTCTACATATGTGTGTGCATTCATGTATGTGAGTGTGAGAGCATGCTCTTGCTACAGTGCACATGTAAAAAGAAAACCTCAGATAGCACTTCTCACGTTCCAACTTGTATGAGAATAGGGTCTCTTTTCTTGTTTTCTGCTTCGTATATTAGACTAAGTGGTCCATGAGCTTCTGGAGAGTCTTACCTATCTCAACATAGGAGAACTGGGATACAGAAGCAGGTTACTGTACTTGACATTGTAACATGGATTCTGGATCTTAGAACCGAGGTCCACATGCTTGTTAAGTCAGTGTTTGTCTATTAATCTATCTTCGTAGACTCCTATATGGCATTTATAATCATAAATGCACACAATAGTTATAATCATATTTGTTATATATTCTCTATGAATATATATTCTCTCCATATATATATATGTAGTATAAGAAAAAAATCCATTGGAACTGATGCATGGTTGGCAATAAGAGAGTATGCTGGTAACAGGGTGAGCATTGCTGAATCCACTGGCATTATGAAGAATACTTAACAGTAAATGGGGACAAGAGACCCAGTCAGATCCCCTTGGCTCTAGTCAGAGACACCAAGTGGTAGACACATATATCTTATCTTGTATTCCTTGTTAAAATCTCTAGGGACAAAATCTACTCGATTGTCCAATGAATAGTTTTAGGGTATTCTCAGTGTGCTGAGATTCAAGAGTGAACCAGAAATGCAATTCCTCTATCCATATATAACTCAATTTTCTAGTAAACTAGGAGCTTCAAAATGTGTGTGTGTGTGTGTGTGTGTGTGTGTGTGTTGTGCATGCATGCACATGTGTTTATGCATTCAGGTGCTTGTGTGCATGTATGCACATGTATATAGAAGTTAGAAGTAGATGTTGGGTATCTTTCTCAGTTACTCTTCACCTCAATTTTTAGACAGACCTCCTTGCTGTTTGTTCTGGTAAGTGCTGGCTTAATTATACTTTCACAATTACAGTGGTTGTATTGTGGGATAAGGAGATATTTGGGGATTGTTAGAAAGAAAATGATTGACTTTTCTGCCAATCACCAGATTTTCTTCTGAGGTCTTTAGGATACTAAACAGCAAGTGTTTCTCTTTAATCCTTTGTGGGGTTGAGGTTAGAAGGTAAGACTAGAGGGTCATGACACACATGGGTATCCAACTGACAAGCAGATGATCAGCTTTTCTCTTTTCCAGGTTCAGAAGTATTGCCAAGTCTTACTTCAGAAAAGCAGATGGTGTCTTGCTGTTGTATGACGTTACCTGTGAAAAAAGCTTTCTTAATGTACGAGAATGGGTAGATATGGTTGAGGTGAGTATCACAATAAAGAAACAGATTTTATGGAGAAATCAGGAATTGCCTTGGAAAATGTCATTTATGCCTTGTTGGGGTGCACTTGGTCAGAATCTACTGATCCACACTATGGGTAGGACTTGATACTTGATAGTCAGTATTAATCTCTTCTTTGGTATTACACAGGTTTCTCCAAAGTCAAGGACATTTTTTATTTTCTTACTATCCAAGGACAGAGTATTGTGTACTTGGAGTCCATACTGAGAGTTTAGTTCTTTTACCCATATAAAATCTTTTTTCTCCCACATTTTTTTCCTAATCATACAACCTCAATAGGTACCCCCGTCCTCTCCCTCCCTCCTCTCCTTCCCAATCATCCCCCCTTTTATTCTCCCCTTCTTTTCACCCCCTCCCTCCATTCCCATTTCCCAGTGCCTCTCCCTTCCTCCCTTCTATCCCCTGGAGCATCCTTTTGTGTGAAATACCAAACCTTCCTCTGAGTCCTCCACCCTAGTGAGGGTTCAGGACTCAGTGGCATAGCCCAGAGCCCCTTCTTGGGCTTCCCTTTAGTATGGGAACTCTATTACAGCTGTTAATCCCTTGCCTCTAAGGATCCTATTGCCTGGAGCCTTTCCCCTGTGATCCATGCTAGACTCTTGGCGGGGTGGGGGAGGTGGGGGGGTGGGGAGGATCGTTGCCATGTCAGCCATTGTGCAGGTCAGGGAAAGTCCAATTCTGGCTGCTGCAGCCCTAACTTCTGTGAAGTATCTTGCATATTGTTGGTCCTCCCCATCTTCAGGCTCTTACAATCTTGCCACCCCCTTTTCCACAAATTTTCTTGAGCTTTAGGATGGGGAGAGAGTTGGTTTGCCTGGCTCCAGGTGATTAATGTAACCCTTATAAAATCTTATTTAACCTCTGAATTTCTGTCTTCTTACCTTAAAATGGGAGAAAAATATGATTGTGCTTCCAGATAGTTTACATTTTAAAGATAGGAATTCAAATATAGGAGTTTGAAGTATTACCATTGCAATAAGACTAAGACAATGATAATAACTATGTACTTCATGCTATGAAAATGTGGCTTAGAATTGTGAATGCAGCATTTGGCATCCAGAGATAACCGGGAAGTGGTACCTTCTGTGATTATTGTCAGGATGATAGTCTGGTGTTTCATATATGTCTACTTTTTTTTTCTTCTTGCTGATAGGATGCAGCTGATAAAGCTATTCCTATCATGTTGGTAGGAAACAAGGCTGATCTTCGTAATGATGGCTCAGAGGGTCAGAAATGTGTCCCGGGGTATCTTGGAGAAAAACTGGCCATGGTAAGAATAGTAGTAAGTCTGTATTGAAAGTGCTGATTGTCATCAAAGTTGGTGTCTGTCCACTAATAATGATGTTATCCTTACTGCAGATCATTTTTCCTTCAACACAGCAGTTTCCCCTGTCTCTGTACAACTCTTAGGAGCATGTACTTGACATTGCATGACTGACATGTTGTCCTCATTGTTTGCCATTAGCTGAGACAGGACAAAGTGATTTCCTACCTCCCTTCACACAGATCCTCCCAGTTCCTGGAATCCTTTAGTCCAGTATAAACATTGTAGAGAAAGAATGGGCATTCCATTTCAGGATGAGAGATGACTTATTGACAGCAGAGTATAAAATAGTATCTTGCCTGGCAGAAGAGAATTTAAAGACTTCATTTCTCCTCTAGGCTGGAGGATCTGAAATGATTCAGGATTATGCATTTGTGTAGATGATTAAGTTCATTCCTGCAGGTGGTTTTCCTTCCCATTGCTGTCTGTGTCTCTGAATACTGTGTGACTCTTTGACACTTTCTTTTCATACAGTGATGCACTTTTACTGGGGCCCAACAAGCTTGCCCAGTGATAATCTGATTAGAAGTCATTTTACTGTCTGCTATCAAGATTAGGGAAGGGATATTCAATAACATATACACACAAGAAGTTAAAAAAACTGTGTGTTAAATTGTGGGAATACAAACCAATGTGATAAGTATCAATATTATACAACAAAGTGTGACAGATTACACAACAATACATGTGACAGATATATTGAGCAAATGTCACAATAGAACATTTCTCACAGTAGAGAGCACACTGCTGGGAGTAGTTCTGAACCCTAAGAAGTTCACTGTCTGGGGAGCAGTCTTCACTCCTACATTTTTTTCAATCTACGGGAGATGCTTCTTCCTGTGGAGTTCACTGTTGGGTAGTTCTGACCCCTGTCCAATCAAAAGCCTGAGGGACAGTCTTCACTCCTACATACCTTGCTGACTCTAAGAGTCAGTCCAGGGTTAAACTCTGTAGCCAGTGTAGCAGGCTTTCTCCCATACAGCCTTCTGAGAACTAATTTCTGGCCACCAATCCTCTGCGTTGTCAAGGTTGCTTCCCCATGTGTCTCCTGACTTCCTTCTCCCTTCTGAGAAGAACCTTATTTGTTCCTGTGATGTCTTGCATATCAGATCAGCAGCAGTACTGTTTGTACAAGACATCATTCACTTTGCAGTATATCTAGATTTTCTGTGCATTTGCAGGGTTCTTGGTGAAAGGCTCATTTAGAGTCTTTGTTCTTGGTCAATCTCATGTTTTCTTCCTGCTAGAAAGAAGCCATAAATTCCCCCTCTTGACCTACACAGAAATATTTAATTTATACTCAAGCTTACATCACTCTCAATTATCCCTTATTAAAGAAGTTTTCTACAACTTGATTGATAGGAACATATACAATAACCCTTCACAGTCACTGCAAATGTACAGCAGATACATTGTCAAGTTTTATGATGGGGGATTTGATAAAGACTTTACAAAGTTAGAAGCAACTTAATCTTAATTTCAAAGAGGGGTTCCCAAAGAATCCAAGGTAGGTAGATGTCACACTGTTGCACCAAGCTAGGGTTAACCTAGGAATTGGGAAGAGTGTGTGAAGGTACGAGGTCACTGGAAATTTGAGACACTGAACAAATAGCAGGTAAAGACAGAGTACCTAAAACTTTGTGAGTCAAGAGACATGGTAGAAATTAGAGGTGGGAAAATGGCCTAGGCCAAATTGGGCATCACGTAGCTGTAGAAAAGTACTTGTATTTTTTTGAGAAGCGATTGGAGTCACTGAAAGATTTGAGGCAGGAGGTATGAGCAGTGATATGTGTGACTCTGGGAGATTGACTGGGCTAAGAATGTGGCTGTTCCTTTCAGTCCTGTGAAGAAGGCTCTGGGTCTACATGGAGTTACCACCAATGTGAAGGAAGGTACCTGGACCACTGAGCCATGAAAACATGTTTCTTTCTTTCTCTTTTAGATAGTCTTGCCAAATAGCCTAGACTTTCCTTGAATTCAGAATAGATTCACACATTTATACCTGAGAGACTGCAAACAGACTTTGGAAATGGGCATTTAAACCTTGAGCCATCATTTTCATCTCTTTTATACTATTTGAGAAAAGCCTTTAGTAGAATGT
Source organism: Typhlomys cinereus (assembly GCA_023101885.1). Classification (NCBI taxonomy): domain Eukaryota; kingdom Metazoa; phylum Chordata; class Mammalia; order Rodentia; family Platacanthomyidae; genus Typhlomys; species Typhlomys cinereus. The sequence continues at coordinate 147,434 of JALPQD010000082.1, forward strand.
TCTTGGTTTTCAGTAGCCATCTGAAAAACATGAAACTTTTTATTTCCTAGATGTAAGAATTTTCTGATTAAGAAGTGTACTTATGAGCATATTTCTATATCCAGGCTGGTTTACTTGTGATAAAGTCTCATTTAGCCAGGCTTGCTTCAAACATTATGTAGATGACATCGTGGTCCTGCCCCCATCTCCTGAGTACTGGGACTATTGGCAGGTATTCTGATTTTTTTTTTTAGTATTGAAATCCTGAATTCAATTCTTTTTTAATTTTAATTAATTAATTTATTGTTTCCACTAATAAAAACTTAATAGGTACTCAGGTCCCCTCACTCCCTCCACCTCTCCCCGGACCCCCTTGCTACCTCCCCCCATCCCTGTAGCATCCTTTAGTGTGAATGTCAAGCTTCCCTCTGGGTCCTCTAATGAGGTGTAAGGACTCAGTAGCATTGCCTAGAGCCCTTTCTTGTGTTCCCCTTTAGTATAATAACACTATTGTGGCTGTTAATCTCTTGCGTCTAAGGATCCTAGTGCCTGTGATCCATGCTAGACTTTGAGGGGTCAATGCTATCTCAGTCATTGCGCAGGTCATGCAATGTCCTATTATGGTTACTTTGGCCCTAACTTGTGTGGAGTATCTTGCATATCGTTGCTCCTCCCCGTCTTTAGGTTCTTACAATTTTACTGCCCCCTCTTCCACAAGTTACCCTGAGCTTTATGATGGTGAGAGATTAGGCTGGACTGGTTCCAGGTGGTTAATGTAGAGTCTCTGATGTTCTGAATTATGATTTTTTTGGTTTTGCTGTTCTTGCACCACCCTTGGCTCCATCCTGATGGGTATTGGATGTCACCCCTTGGCCAGAGAAAAAAGGCTGTTAAAATAGAGTCTTACTATAAGAGTAGATTCAAAGGTAGATGGAATAAGAGTAGGAGACCACGGTAAAGGGGGGTCAGTCTCCCATTTGCAGGATGGCTACCATCTATCTGCCAGTCTCTATGCCCTCCCTGACTGGTGAGATCAACCCCACTCAGTTGCAAGTGACCAGGAAGGAAAGTCTGAGCTTAACCAGATGTCTCACTACTTACTTGCAGTATTTGAAGGTGGCCTATTTTCTCTGCTGTAACATGATCCCCTCTTTCCTTGCTTCTGGCAGGGCCCTCCTTCCTCTTCCCTCCTATTTATAATCTTTGCAATTACTGTAGGTATTACAGAGATTTATCTTTGAGTGTGTCTAAGTGGGTTTGGTACTAGCATCCACCTAATAGGGAGGACATACAGTGCTTAATTTTCTATGTCTGGAATACTTCACTCAATATAATTTTTTTCTAATTCTATCCATTTCCCAAATTTCATTAATTCATCTTTTTTGATGGCTGAGTACATTGCATAAATGTATCACATTTTCCTTATCTCGTCAACTATTGGGCATTTGGGCTGATTCCATGATTTTGCTATTGTAAACAGTGCTGCTATGAACATGGCTGTACTTGTGCCATTGAGGAGAATTTTTGCTGTATGGGGGGTTGTTCCCAAAAGTGGAATAGCAGGGTCATATGGCTCTTCAATCTTTAACTTTTTTAAGAATCACCAGACTGCTCGCCAGAGTGGTTGTATAAGCCTGCATTCCCACCAGCAATTAAGGAGAGTTCCCTTCTGGCCACATCCTCTCCAGCATTTGATGTTTGTATTGTGGATTTTTGCCATCCTGACAGAGGTGAAATGATATTTCAGGGAGATTTTAATGTGCATTTCCCTGATGGCTAAGGATGGGGAGCAGTTTTTAAGATATTTGTTAGACATTTCAATTTAGTTTCTGGTAAATTTTCTTTTGAGTTCCCAAGCCCATTTTTTAATTGGACCATTTGTTTCCTTGTGTTTAGTTTTCTAAGTTCTTTGTGCATTCTGGATAATAGAGCTCTATCAGATATGTGGTTAGTGAAGATTTTCTCCCATTCTGTGGGTTGCCTTTTTGCTGGGGTTGCAATCTCTTTATCTGAACAGAAGCTCTTTAATTTCATAAGATCCCATCTGTTGAGTGTTGGTTGTAGTGACTGTGCTATTGAATGTCTGTTTAGGAACTGTTGGCCTAGCCCAATCAGCTTGAGGGTGTTCCCTACCTTTCAACTGAGGTATTTATAGTCTCTGGCCTTATATTGAGGTCATTGATCAATTTGGAATTAATTCTTGTACATGGAGACAAGTATGGGTCCAGTTTTAATCTTCTGCATGTGGAGATCCAGTTTGGCCAGCACCATTTGTTGAAGATGCTGTTGTTTTTCCATTGGATTTTTTGGGCCCTTTTTTCAAAGTTCAAATGGCTGTAATTGTATGGGCTTATATCTGGGTCTTCAACCCTTATCCAGTGATCTGTGTGTCTATTTTGGAGTCAGTACCAGGCTGTTTTTATTACTGTGGATTTGTAGATTAAGGCTTGATGTGGTGATTCTTCCAGCAGGGTTTTTGTTACCCAGGATTGTTTTTGCTTCCTGGGTCTATTGTGCTTCTATATAAATTTCGAGATTGTTTTGTCAATTTCTTTGAAGAATTGTTTTGGGATTTTAATTGGTATAGCATTGAATCTGTATATTGCTTTTGGTAGGATGGTCACTTTTACGATGTTGATTCTGCCAATCCAGGAACATGGGAGGTCTTTCCACCTTCTGGTGTCTTCTGTAATTTCTTTCCTTAGGGTTTTAAAGTTTTCATTGTAAAGATCTCTTACTTCCTTGGTTAGGTTTATACCAAGATATTTCATTTTTTTAGGAGCTATAGTAAATGGAATTATTTCTCTTAGGGCTTTTTCACTTCTTTCATCCTGAGCATAGAGGAAGGCCACTGATTTTTGTATGTTTATTTTGTATCCTGCCACCCTGATGAACTGTATTAGTTCCAGGAGTTTCCTGGTGGAGTTTTTGGGATCACTCAGGTATAAGATCATGTCATCTGCAAACAGAGATAACTTGACTTCTTCCTTGCCGATTTGAATCCCTTTAATCTCCCTTTCTTGTTTTATGTCTCCAGCTAAGACTTCAAGTACAATATTGAATAGAATTGGTGAGAATAGACAGCCTTGTCTAGTTCCTGATTGAAGCAGGAATGCTTCGAGTTTTTCCCCACTGAGTATAATCCTTGCTGTGGGCTTGTTGTATACAGCTTTTATTATATTGATAAAGGTTCCTTCCATTCCAACTGTCTCTAGGGTTTCAATCATAAAAAGCTTTTGGATCTTGTCAAAAGCTTTTTCTGCATCTATGGAGAGTATCATGTGGTCTTGAACTTTGGACTGGTTTATATGATGAATTATATTTATTGATTTGCATATGTTGAACCAACCTTGTGTGCCTCAGATAAACCCTACTTGATCCCCGTGAATGATCTTTTTGATATGTTTTTGAATCCGATTTGCTAAGATTTTGTTGAGAATCTTTGCATCTGTGTTCATCAACGAGATTGGCCTATAGGTTTCTTTTTTAAGTGTATCTTTATTAAGTTTTGGGATTAAGATGATATTAGCTTTGTAGAAAGAATCTGGTAGTGTTCCTTCCTTTGCTATTTGATGGAATAGTTTAAGGAGTTTTGGTGTTATTAGCTCCTTAAATGTCTGGTAGAACTCTGTGCTGAATCCATCTGGTCCAGGACATTTCTTGGTGGGAAGATTTAAGATTACTTCCTCGATTTCCACATATGTTATAGGACTATGTAAATAATCCACAAATTCCTGGTTCAATTTTGCTAGGTTGTGTTTACTTAGAAATTCATCCATCTCTTTTGTGTTGTCAAATTTCACAGAGTATAAGTTTTTGAAAAATTACGTTATAATACTCTGTATTTCTTGGGTATTCGTAGTGATAACTCCATTTTCATTTCTCATTTTGTTAATTTGTGTTTTTTCTCTCTTGCTTTTGGTTAATTTAACTAGGGATGTATCAATTTCATTGATTTTTTTCAAAGAACCAGGTTTTTTTCTGGTTGATTCTCTGTATCGTTTTTCCTTATCTCAATTTCGGATATTTATCCCCTGATTTTGCTAATCTCCTATCTTCTACTGCTTTTCGGATTGATTTGCTCTTGTGTCTCTAAAGCTTTAAGCTGCATTATTAAGTTATTCATTTGAGGTGTTTTTTTTTTTTTTTTTTTGATGCAGGCATTAAGAGCTTCGAACTAACCTCTTAGGAAAGCTTTCATTGTGTCCCAAAGATTTTGTTAAGTTGTATTTTCATTATTGTTTGCTTCCAGGAAATCTTGAATTCCCTTTATAATTTCTTCCTGAGTCCAATACTCATTCAGCATCATAGTGTTTAGTTTCCAGGAGTTAGTGTATTTTCTGTTGTTTGTTGTGTTTTGGATGTCAAGCTTTAGACCATGATGGTCTGATAGGTTACAGGCTAGAATTTCAATTTTCCTGTATACGTGGAGATTTGTTTTGTGTCCCAATATGTGGTCTATTTTGGAGAAAGTTCCGTGTGCTTCTGAGAAAAATGTGTATTCTTTGTTGTGTTGGTGAAAAGTTTGATAGAGATCAATAAGGTCCATTTCTGTAAGAGTTTGATTAAGTTCCAATGAGTCTCTGTTAAGTTTTTGACCTATTGATCTGTCTCATCTTGAGAGGGAAGTATTGAAATCCCCAAGAATTATCGTCTTGGGGTTGATTTCTTGCTTTAGATGCTGTAGTGATTACTTAATGAATGTGGAGGAACCCATATTAGGTACATATATGTTCAGTATTGTGAAGTCTTCCTGGTGAATTGTACTTGTAACTAAAATGTAGTATCCATTTGTGTCTTTTATGATTTTTTTTTTGGTTTGAAGTCCACTTTTTCTGATAGGATTATAGCCACTCCTGCTTGGAGTGGAACCAGGATAATGGAAAGCCTGGTTCCATTAGCTTGCAGAATTTTCGACCAGCCTTTTATTTTTAGGCTGTGCCTATCTTTTGTGGTGAGATGAATTTCCTCAAGGCAGCAGATTGATGTGTTTTGATTTTTAATCCAAGTTTGTAATCTGTGTCTCTTGATTGGTGAGTTATTTCCATTGACATTTAATGTTATAATGGAGAAATTACTTTTAATTCTGAACACTTTTTATGGTTAGTGGCTTTTGTAAGTGTATTATTTGGCTCTTAGGTTTTGGTGGTATTATACTTCCCTTCTGTCCTCCCGATATGTTTGTTTTTTTCTTCAAGTTTGAGTATCTATTCTAGCAGTTTTTTAAAGTCTGGTATGGTAGACATATAAGCCTTCAAGTTGTCTTTGTGCTGGAAAACTTTTCTTTTCCCCTCAATCATGACAGATAATTTTGCCGGGTATATCAGCCTGGGTTGACATTTTTGCTCATTCAACACTTGAAGTATGTCTCTCCACGCTGTTCCTGCTTTTACTGTTTCCATTGAAAATTCATTTGTTATTTTAATAGGTTTACCTTTAAAAGTGACTTGTTTTTTTTTTTTTTCCCTTGAAGCTCTCAGCACCATTTTTTTTGTCTTGAATGTGGAGTGTTTTGACTATTATTTGCAAGTTTATATTTTGGTCATATCTGTTTGGGGTATGGAATGCCTCTTGTATTTCGATGGGCCTTCATTCTTTAGATGAGGGAAGTTTTCATTTATGATAGTTTGAAAAATTTCCTCAGGTGTTGTATTTTGGGATTCTTGCTCTCGTATTTCATGAATGCACATGTTAGGCTTCTTCCTGGTGTCCCATAACTCTTGAATATTCCTCTCAAGTATCTTTTTGGCTTTAACAACCTCTTCCATTGAGCTGGTTAATACTTCCACTTTGTCTTTAAGATCTGAAATTCTGTTTTCTGCTTTGTTAGTTCTGCTGATAAGACTCTCTTTTGAGTTCTGGGATAAAGATAACTTGTCTTTTAGTTCAATTTTAAACTCTGCCTGAGACTATTTTAACTGCTCTATGCCTATTTTTGTTTCTTGAACTGTTTTTCTCAACTCCTCAAGTGTCTGTTGTATTCCTGTTCAAAGTGGTTGATGCGGTTATTTAACTCCTCTTGGATTTCCTCTTTCATAGTATTGATCATGGTAATGATCATGCTTTCAAAGTTGTTATATTGGGCCTGGGTTTCTTGGCTATTTTTTGTGAATTTATTCTGGTTAGAATCTATCATTGTGGGGTTAATTCTTTTGGTGGGAGATTTGTTTCCTCGGGTTTTTTTTTTCCATGGGTCTGTACTTTGACTTGGGCATTTTTCTTTTGTCTCTTAAGACCTTTCAATTTCTGTGTTTTTTTGACTGAACTGAATTAATTTGTTTACTACTCTCGAGCTATTATTACTAGTGTTTGCTTTGGACTTGGGTATGCTTGTCTGTTGTTATAGTTATTTCCTAGATGAGGCTATTAGACTGTTAGTACATCAATTAAGTCAGGTTTAGTGGATAGGGAGTGAATATTAGTATGGTAGTGTACTTTTATGATTTAGTACCTTGGTGATATATGAGGGTGAGTGGTATAATCCCTGGAGTTGTATATATTTTGAGGGTGGCTATATTGAGAAGCTACTCTGAAGTAACTAATAATTGAAAGGAACAGGATGGTAAAAACATCTTTTGGCTGGATGTAAAGACTCTCTCCCATGTGATAGGATGATTTTAGAGGACTTCAGATATGTGGCCTTTTGTCTTCTAGAGCTTTGCTTGGGTTCTCTTTGGACTCTGTTGAATTCTAATGAGCATTGTGTCCCCCTGGACTGTGAGCATCCTGGGCGAGCAGAAAGGCCTGAATTTAATTCCTAATGATTAGTCACTTGACATTCTCAGTAGGAAAATGCAAATAGATATTAAATAAACTATGTATGAAAATGTTGTATTATGAGAGAAAAGAAAAGACCAGCCACAACATTTGTGTGGAGGTCAGAGAAAGCTTTCAGAACTTTTGGAACTTTGGTGTTTCCTACCATGTGGAGTCCGGGGATTAAACTCAGGTCACCAGATTTTTTAAATTAAATTTATTAAAAATTTTTAAAACTTCATACACAAATAGAATGAATTTATATGGTTTTGCCCTCACTACCTATTCCCACTCCCTTCCTCTCCCATCCTCCTTTTTGTCTTCCATTCCAGCTGCTATCTCCCTCCCCTCTCACTTCTCTCTGCACCTGTACTGGAAAGTGAACAGGCACTTGCTATAGCATGAGCAGTCCACCAGTGGGCAAACTCATGATTAGAGAAGCTCTCTAGTCTAGCACCAGTCCCAACTTCTCACTCTGGGTGGTGCTGTATCTCCCAAGATCCTCAATAGTCCATGGGGGAATGTTGATAGGTCGCTTATTATGAAGATCTGGAGATAGACCTATACATAGCTCCTAAGTTTGATAGTCCTGTCTTGTACTGAGTAAAGTGTGTGGTAACATCACTAGCTATCCATCCATAGGTTCTTACAACCTTGCTGCCTTCTCTTCCTCAAGGTTAGATAGAATATCATTTTGATAGTTTATTTAGAGCTTAGCACTTTGAAGTTACATCTGCTTTTTACGTTTGGCCAATTTTGGTTCTCTGTGTAACATATTTTCCATTGCACAAGGATACTTCTTGTTTGAGGGCTCAGAGCTTTTGTCATCAAAAGGTATAATGAGAAGTGTTTACATGGTAGTTTATTCTCAAGTAGTTATACATAACACTAAGATGTCTCCTCCCACCAGGAATGTGCTCCAGTTTGAAAAGTGGATCCTCAAAACCACTCAGAGAGCAATTGGTTACCCCAGTGTATTGAATCCCACTCTTTGGTCACTGGACTCATCTTGCCAGAGTTGTTATTCTTGTAGCTTGCAGCTTTCATATCTGGGTGTAGTCATCACTAAGTACTGAGATGCAGGCAAAAGTGTGGGGAGGTCCCTGTATGGATGGCCGCAAAGGCCAGATCACCAGATTTTTATGCTGCCACCTTTGCTGGCCAAGCCATCTTAGTAAACCTCTTTTTTAATTCTAGTTTTTTAAAATTTACTTTTCTACTTTTACAAGCATATTGAGTATTCATCTCAGCTTCCCTCCCTACCCCTCCTTTTTATTTTAATAACTAAAATGTCATAGCTATATTGAGTCTTCATTGAATTGTGTGCTCTTTTTCTCAACAGACCTATGGGGCCTTATTCTGTGAAACAAGTGCCAAAGATGGTTCAAATGTGCTGGAAGCAGTCCTACATCTTGCTCGGTAAAACTCTGTTTTGTGTTTAAAAAACTGTGCTTAGTTGGTGTATGTGCTGAATTTCTTGACCATAAGCAGCTTGGGTATCTGTTGCTGTGCATGGTCCCATAAATCATGGTTAGAGAAATGATACTCATAGAAATTCTGCTAGTTCTCTGATGACACTGGCAAAATACTTTTATCATCAAATAAAATAAGTGTTTCTGAATTGTGGCTAAAATTTATGTTAAGTTTTTCCAAGAAAAGTAGCAGCTCACTTCTATGAATCATCTCTAGTAATCTAATTTTAAACACAAGAGACTATAATTAATCTATCAGGCATTTTCCTGAGTAAATGGGAAAAGAAAACAAATTGAATAACCTACCAGTTAGAATAATCATCCAAATTGCTTACTATGTAATTATTTGGCTGAGGTAAAGGGTATTGAAAATAGATAACATTTTATCAAATGCATTGGAATGAAAATTACATCGTTAGAAAAATTATCTATAAATGTTCATGTCAATTCTTAAGTATCTCTAAAATATCACATTATCTTCTATACTTTTTTCCTGCTTAGTTTTCCCAAACTGAAAACATAATTCTTCACTGAAATGAACAGACCATGTACTCTTCACAAGGAAAAATAAATTAAACATCATGATCAAAATTGAGACGATGGTCTTTAATTGTTAATAAGCAAGTTCTTGGTTGTAGACATGTGATTATTATTCTGATTGTGGGTTTGTGTACAAATCTTTGGCGTGATAATTCACCTTGTAACAAACAGGAACAATGAAGTATTTTCCAGTATTTTCTTTATTACTTTCCAGTTAGAGACTTGAATCAGTAGTGCCTAGAAAACTAGGCTTCCATCAGCAGAATACGGGGTTAATGCTGTGGAATAAAGGGAGCCTTCATTTGAGAGGATTAGGAAATGCACCCTGAAATTTTTCGCAGCCTGAGAAACATGGTTGTGTCAAGGAGCAGTAAGTGCCTAGGCTGATTGTCACTCTTGCTGAAAGCAAAAGCAGTGCAGACCTCCGGAATAACCTAGAAGAGGTGGAAAAAAAGCAAATATTGGGCTGGTGTGGTGGTTCAGGAGTTAAAGGACTTGAGTTGGGATCTCCAGATACCTTGTAAAAATGCCAGGCAGCTATGGCGGTGGCTTGCAATTCCAGTCCTGGAAGACAGAGACTGGGAAACCCCAGAGCAAAGCAGTAGGGAGAAAGAACAGTCCAGGATGAATCCTGATGTCATCCTTGGACCTCCACAGTCACACACACATAGCAAGTGTCCTCTTATACGCACACATTCACACACACACACACACACACACACACACACACACACACACACACACTTCACAAAAGCAAATAGTTAAATGTATTTAGATTTGTCTGAGTTATTCAACTTTTTGGTTTTGTTTTCTAGGATAATCATGGGTTAATACTGCACTGGTCAGAAATGGGCAGTTTTTACCTTCATATATTAGAAATCTAATAATGGCTGTGTGCTTCTGTATGTGCTATAGTTATAGCACTCTGGTGCTCTTCACTGTAAAAGTGTGTGCCTGTGTAGATGCCACGGTGAGGCTGACATGGCTGCAGGGCCTATAGGCCTAGGGAAGACCAAGAGCATTGTGGACCCAGGTTTAGAAGGAGCTGTCACTCCTCTAGCCTTGACCTGAATAGTGTCTCAATGTCCCCTCACCACAGAAAAGTGCTTGTACACACTGAGCATCCGTAATCCAAAACTCCAGAATCATAAGTGCTCTGAGAACTAAAGATTCTGGGCATACACACTCCAAAACATTCTGAATTTTGGAGTATTTCAGATTCGGGATTTTGAATTAGAGATAATCACTTATAAAGTACTGAAAGTATTCCCTATCCAGGAAACTCTAAAATATGGTCCAAAAACTTGTAGTCTGTAGCATTTGGGGTTAGAAATACTCAAGCCATATGTGGTATAGACTATTTCCCAGCATATTGGGATGGAAAACAGGAGGGTCAAAATTTAGTTTCAAATTTAGCCCTGTGATACCTTGGATGAAGTCTTCCATATATACCTTCTTTAATCTGTGGAATGAGAAATGAAGCTAAATACCCTGATCTCAAGGGTCCTTTCTAAGTACCAGCTGCCTATGATTCTGTAAGCAATAACTCATGCCTCATGGAGCAGCCTAATCACTACACTCTTATGGGGTCATATCAGAGTTAAATGGATGAAGTGCCCTGGTTACACCCAAACTGTAGACAATTCTCTTTAGGGATCATAAGGCTGGAATGGCCATTGCTGCCTGTGTCCTCACCATCTGTTCCCCATAGACTGCACGATCAGTCATGCATAGGTCTGGTCTGCAGTGCAACTTTGGTACCAGCTTGTGTTTGTTTATTTAACACAATTGGTCTGCAAAGGCATTTTGATAACAAGGTCATAGCAACTGTGCAATATAGACTATGATTATTTTTTACTCTTTAGGCAGTTAAAGAAATCAGACAAGCTTCTTGTGCACCACTTATCATGGCTTTTATTGTTGTCATTATTGTATTATGGTCTGGATTGAATTCTAGTTGTTTTAGCAATGTGCAAAATTAAAAATTATAAATAAAACAAATATGTAAAGGTTTTACTTGATTCATGGTCCATCTTTAGATTTGCTTATACATTAAAGAAATATGGACTTGATTTAAATCTCATGGAGTAATTCTAGCCTGATCCCTTCTATACCACATTATGTCAAAAATATGGACTCATATGGGTTTGTACTATTGATTCAGAATTCACCCCTAAAGAGAGATTACATGTTTGCTCAATAAATGAACTGCTGTGCTTTTCTTGGAAGAACTTTCAATTTAGGAATAGTTACTCTTAGAAATGCAGTGTTCTTATAATCGACCAGGGTCAAGTACTTATTGACACCTAACTGGCTATATATTGAAAGAATGCATTTCTCTTTTATTGTGGATTCACACGCGTGTGTGTGTTTGGGGTGGGATGTGTGTATCAGAGGGTACTGTTTGTGCTTATGGAGGCCCAAGGGTGACTACAGGAATTATCCTGGATTGCCTCTACCTCCATCTTGCTTCATTTCGGGATTTTCCAGGCTCTGCTTTCCAGAATCAGAAACACTGCCATTTCTACCTGGCATTTTTATGCAGGATCTAGTATCCAAACTTAGGTCTTTCTGCTTTTGAGGCACTGACTTTACCTCTGAGCCATCTATTCACCCCAAGAATGCATTCTTAAGAATGATGTAATATGCACTGATGTTATTATTATTACCAGGCTTATACCTATTGTAAGTGCTCAAGACGAGCTTTTCTGATTTGCTCAAGACGAGCATACCTACCTTTTTAGTAGATTGAAGAACCTGAGGTGCAGATACAAGATGTAGGCGTATATTCCCCCATTAATATTGACACTGCACTGCTGGACCCTGTCATACCCTACAACATCACATCTGGACCATATCATATCTCCTCACAGCTCAGTGTCACAGTTCAACTCTTCACTGCTCACTGCCTCGCAGCTCGCCTCCTTACCACTAACTGTTGCAGCTTGCCTCCTCATCATTGATAGTCACTGCTCAACTCCTAACAACTGACTGTAACAGCCATCCTCCTCACTTCTGAACTGCATCACAGTGTATGCCATCACTGCAGTCTTCTAAGGCTTCTTTTCTGTCTGGTCCCTCCAACCTTATGTCTTCAGAAACAACTTCTCTGTGTCTTTGTAGTTTAACACAGGCACATGCTACATCTTGTACTCTATGTTCTATAGGCCTGGTTATCCAAATCCTAATGTGCTAGTTCTTTAACCTGTTCCTTGTACTTTGTTTTCTTACTCAGGAATCTTCCAAATTTGCAATTAAAGCCAAGTCACATAGTCTTGACATATGCCTAGCTCCAGTGTGCTCTGATCCTAGTCAGTTCCACAGTGTATTTCTTTCTCTCTTTGGTTTAGGCCTAAAAATTTCCTACATGGGTGCAGGAGCTACTGCCACAGAGTTTCTCCCACATTGGTACTTCCTGCTTACTCTAATGAGTATAAATGATTTTTTTGGTTGCTTTGTTTTCCCCTTTTTTTGATTAAGGATTTAGGCAATCTTTCTACTAGTGAGCTTTTATCTTCATAATAAAAACCCCAGTTAATACAACCTTTTGTTGTTCACACCTATTCCCTGGTATAGTATGTGCTGCATACTATATAGTCAAACCTCCTCAGCATGTGACTGACAGTCCTTTCTGTCATCTCTTCCCCTGCCTCTTTAAGCAAATCCTCTTTTTTTTTCCCTGAAATTAACATTTAATCTGTAGAAAAAAATTGTGTCCAGTAATGATCAAGTGCTTTTTGGTTGAGGCATTATATGTGCTATTCCTGTATCTGGCATTGTCTTCCCCAACAATTGCAGTGAACCTGACTTTTCAGAAAAGTCAGGTTCCTCATGAAACTCCTTGGGACTTGTAACATATTGCATATATATGTTAGCTACATTCTTGTGACTTGTAATTAATATTTGCACATGTGTCTTTTCCTCAACTTTGTAGCTGACGCTCCTATGTCCTGGCATAGAATATTTATTAAATGGCAGAAAAATCAAGACTTTGCTTTTGGAAAACACATTAATTCTTCTGTTACATCTATATCAAATTCCCACATTCACTTGTCATTTAAAACTCAATATTTAGGTATTCTGGATTTTCTCTCTCTCCTATTCCCCACTAAGATATCTTTGTGACTTACATTGGGGTTCAAAAGTTGAATACTTTAGATCCTTCTGAATTTGTGCTGCCTTGTTGGTAGTCATAAGCTGTTTGAAATGTGGTTAATCCAAATTGAGATACATCATATGTATTATATTAAATACAGATGGGATTTTGAAGGTAACAGATTTTTGTATTTTTCAATACTATTATTTACATACTGAAATAATTTTATTTTTGCTTTGCTGCATTACATAAATTAATGAAAGTAACTTCACAATGATTCCACATTTTTAATATAGCTACTAAAAATTTTGAAGTAGCAAGTAGATGAAATAGTCTATTGAATGATGCTACTCCCTCAGAAACATTTCTAACAATTTCACTTAGCTACTCTGAATTAAGAGGGATTCATAAAACCACAGATATTTTTATCCCAGTAATGATCAGAGTTGTTTGTCTTGAATGTAGCACTGCTTCTTGTCTTGCGAATCTCCTCTCTTTACGGTCAGGTGGTTCTAGAGCATTGGCTCCAGCTAAACATCTGCCATCCACATGACCCTCTCTGTGGCTTCTCTTCACGTGGCATCTCATTTCACTCAACCTTGTAGTGCTGTCTCTCTATTAAGGAGTACTGGACTTCTTAAATCCAGTACAAAGTTTCTAGGAGGACCCAGAGCACCATTTTCCTAATGTTCGCAGTCTGTTGAAGTCTAGCTCTGTTTCAGGGAAGGGGCAGAACCCCACCTGTAAATATGGGACACCATTTATTGATGAGAAAAGTGATTTATCTGAGTCCATCTTGAAGACAAGTTGTCACTTTGGTGTCACCCAGACTGATGGTCATTGCTATCTTAGCTGGAATGTTAAGAGACACTGTTAGTTCCATGATCATGAAGCATATCGAAAAGTTGACTGTTTCTTATGTGCAGGACAAAAAAAGAAACATTTTTGGGAGGTAGAATCCTGAGTTCAGATGTTGAGATGTTGAGGGGTATGATCTGTGTGTGAATGCATGCATGCATGCATGTGTGCGTGTGTGTGTGTGTGTGTGTGTGTGTGTGTGTGTGTGTGTGTGTGTGTGCTAATGTGTGGTATCTGGATGACCTGTGTACATAGTCAGCATTGTTATGCTCTGAGGCTTATGTGGGTTGGTTTTATATCTGAGTAATTCTTTCTCCCCACACTCCAGTGAAGTGAGGAAAAGGACTGAGGAAGATGACAGCAGATCCATCACTACTCTATCTGGATCCACTTCCAAAAAATCACCACAGATGAAGAACTGCTGCAGTGGTTAACCTGCTACTTCAGCCCACTAAGCCCTCATTCCGGAATACTGAGCTTGTGTCTCTGGATCTAAGTGGCATGGAGCATCCTGCTGACACATCCTTGGAAGAGTTGCAGTAGGCAACTCTTATCTGTGTTCTCTCCTCTGGAAACTCAGCTCTTCTCCCTAAATCTCAGTAAACAATTTGGGCCTTCTGGTCCTTATGGAGCCTTACAAGATAGTGTATTCATGCTTTCAATGTGGTAAAATAAAATTAAACACTCAGATCAAAGCTACACAAGAAACCTCTAACATAACTTGCTTCATGAAATAACTGGATTTGTAGATGTTGTTCACTTAAAAAAAATGGGACATAAGAATATAAGTCCTGTGATGTTGGACACTAAAGAGCCAACATATAAGGTAGCTAATTTTGTACTTAATTCATGACAGTGTTTACTTAAAATATTAAGCTCAAAAGCATAACACTTCCTTTGAAGTTAGTTATTTAAGAAAGCCAAATGCTTGAATTCAGAGGGTTTTGGGGGCTAACATTGCATTATAGATTATATTGTAAAACCACGTAACAGTGTAAAATTCTCATGAATACTTTACTTGGACAAAATGGCTTAGCTATTGTCAACATTCCCTGTTATATCAGTTCCTTACTCTATAAGTTTGGGCTTAAAGGCCCCTAGAATTCTGTAGTATTTTAAGCAACAGGAAGTTTACTGTGGCTCATGGTTACTAAAGCTATTCCTACCTTTTCATACTGAGACACTGATTTTTTTTGCACTTGAGAAAAAACAACTAAATTTAATTGAGGAATTTTAGGGTTCCGTGGAAATATAATCTGTTTTTATGAACAAAAAAATGTTTGAAAAAATATCACATGTAGCAAGAGAAGGTTTTATAATCTCAGAGTACTTTGAAATGTTTCATTTGAATTCTTTGTAAAAGTGTTTAGTGCAAACATTTTCAGGGCAGATACTGCTGGAAGTACAATGCCACAAAAATTAGCCTGTCTAAAGGCTGTCATTGGCCAAAGGAGTAGGCCCTCTTCAAGAAGTGATGACAGGATTCTGAAATTAGAAAAATGGCATTGACTGCTCAATTTGGAACGTGCTATAAAAACCACTGAATCATGTACTTTGAAAGTACACATTTATGGATGTGAATTGTAAAAAAATTATGTTTGTCTGAGAATGAATCAACATTTTGCCATATGCAAATATTCATGCTACTTACATTGTCCTATATTTTGAAATATATTTTATAATATAATGTTTGTCTCCTTGCCCCCTGACTGTAGAAATAAACTTGTAGAAGTCATATTTATGGCTTTGAAAAATGACCCATGTTAGAAGGATGTGCCCTTTTAAAATGATGAGTTAGTTTCCTTCCCAAAATACTACTAGGGACACCTCGTCACCTGTCGCCTGATCATCCTTGCTCTACTGTAATGTGCAAGTGCCTTTGAGACTTCCCTACAGAAATGTCTTTACTAGTGAAAGGAGCCACTACATGACCTTAGATGGGCCAGTAGTGCTGCTCTGTCAGTGGGAATGACCAGTGATACCAAACTATCAGTGGCCTGAGCCAATTAGGTTGTTACTGACAAAAGAATTAAATTTATCTTAGATTATATAGACCTAGGCTTCCAATAGCTTACCAAAACTATAAGCCATAGCTGTTACTTATTTTATTATTGTAGTTTAAAACATTTCTATTTATTGAGTTAAAGCATTTCCTCATAGAAATCCTTTTCTGTGCTTTGGATTTTCATTATCAAAATTTAAAATTTCTCAAGCTTCATTCTTTTCTATGTAGCAACAGAGCCCATATGAAGGCAACAGACAGTCACAGTGCCATTTAGCCTTTGAAACATGCCTTTCCTCAATGAAGCTTGTTTGTATTTTTATTAGAAAATTGAATCCTCATTAACTACTTATCAGTTATTTAGTGATTTATGGTTTTTAGCTCTAGATCAAAAGACTACAACTCTGATAAAAAAGAATGCTTCCTTAGAACTTGTCAAAACAAAGGGCAGGTGAGATGGTTGGTACTTCTGGGCAGGAGGCATTGTTAGGAATTTGCCCTTGATGATCTTGTCAAGGGAATATCTGGAGTGCAGATGAGGATTTATCTGTATTAATAAATGTCACCTAGGACTCTCAAGCAAACCCTCAGTGTTTATACTATCATATCCCTTCAGTTATTTTCTCAAAGTGTTTCTTTGTATTTCTTATAATTGATAAACAAAAGTATGATGTTGCTATAATAGTATTATCTTGCTCTTTGCCTCTGAATTATACTGACAGAACATCCAAGCTGACCAGTTGATTACCTAGGTGCCTTCCATCAACAAGCCAGCCTTTGATTTGGATATCAACTACCATGTTGAAGATGAATCCTATTAAATAATCATATTAGCAACATTTTTAAAGAAAAGTTATTTAGGACTCAAGCTGTTTTGCTGGGAGACAATATTTTGATTTCTTGAATGCATTCTCGAACTTTATTTTCAATAAGAACAAAACAGTTTTTTCAATTTTGTTCAAGTTGATGTATTTGCATATTTCTATGTAGGGCAACTCATCTGTGTTTTCCCTTGGAGACCTTTTAGAAAACACAATTATGTTGCATTCTATTTATGTAACCTGCACATTGGATAAATATTTTAATTTCTTATGGAAAATAATATTGGATAAAAAGTATAATATTGTTGTTAACTTCTAGCCCTGTTCATTTCTGTAAGTTATTTTCCCACTTGTTGCTTTATGTGATGTATGTGACATTTGATTATTTAATATTAGGTATGATATTCATAAATCCAAGAGGTACACTGGTCTCTGACCAAAACTTAAGAGTAAAGATTTATTTTCATGTTAATGCAATGATTGTCTTCAGAGTAATAATTTCTGTAGACTTTTATTGTGTGTATGTGCAAGAAGTTTCACATATACACATTCTTTTGCACATATATATTAGGTTGGCTTCTGTGAACTGAATAATTGGTATATGATTATGGCTGATGTTACATTTTCATAATTGGAGACATTTCATTCATACTCTTTATTTTTCTTCAGTCCCTTGATAATTATGTCATAAAATGTAATTTTAGAGTAGTATAAATATCTAAAAAACTGCAAATGTTTTGTGCCTTGAACAAATTCAATAAAGTGTGCTTCTTTTAGCCTCCTATTGATTCTGTAGCTTGCCATAGTTCCCTCAGTTCCTGATGCTAGTATGACACTCTTGCCATGATAAACTATGACTTGTAATTGTAAGCAAGACTAAACCTTAAGTTCTTTCTTCACTCATCCAGTAATGGGAAAATGAATGTTAACACACTTGGAAACGGAAATGTGGGTCTCCTGTTCCTGAGTTTAAAACCTTGTGATTTTTGTTCCTTTTCTATTTTTCTCTTTGGACAAATATGGAGGATATTGAAACTTTGGAGGTGAAGCTTAATTGACTATTCAAAGAATATAACGTTGAGAGAGAAAAGAACTCTTTAGGCCTGACTGGTGGTATTTCTCAGGATAACAAGGACATTGTTGATGTTGGATTTCAAGATAAGAGTCTAGTTTGCTAGATGGAGGAGAGCTTTCTGGTCAAATTGGATATTTAGAATGAGGAGAGAACAGAGAATTGAGCAACCGTTGCTTTTGCTGAATTTAATATATTGGATAAAAACCAATGAATTCAACCTTGGATTGTGGGAAAGACATCCTGACAGCAGAACCTCAGACTCTATTGGCTCCATTTATGAAAATCCAGGCTCCTTTACTACAAGAAATTCCAAGCTGAAGGAATGGAAGATGGAAGTCAGATATTCTTCCAAAGGCTTTTCTGGTATCTGCACATTTAAGTTGATTAGGTGTGGTCTGGTTGAGTTGTATCTCAATCCCAGGGTAGAATTTGGTAGTAATGTACATGTAGCACTGGATTCAATGAGATTCATAAGGAGTAATCATTGCATAAAGTCTCTTGGGTAATATAGCTGCAATATAAAGGGCCATGTTATCTCACTGTTACTGTTCCTTAAAATCAGTAACATCTTCTTCACTAGTTATCAGATCTCCCTAGACCCTGACTGGCTGAAGATTAGAGGGATGGGATGCCTGCCTGCACACTTACCCCTGGAATGCTGGGAGCAGGGTATGATAACCCTCCACTTCATCTGTGATTCTAAGGAGTCTAGTGTTTCTCACAAGTGCTTTGAAATAAGTCCCAGCTGCTTTCTATCTGCATTGATAGAGAATCCTTATATGCCCTACTTTGTATTTGATACTGTATCTTTTGTGCATGATATCTGTGCTTCTTAATAAAAGCAGATACTGAGTGAGGTAAAGGCACTTCAGGATGACAAATATCTGAAGTTTTCTGGTTATTATAAATTAAACTCATTAGCTCTCAGGAATGGTCATTGACACAGTGGGCAGCTACATTGCAAGGCCATTGAACATACACTGGGTATATCTGAGGGTCTTGATTAGAGCTGTCCCAGAGAGAGCTGCTGTGCTATAGGACAAAGCAAGAATTATGAAATTGCCCAATGATTTGGAGCTGGCCTGATTACATGACAAATAAAAGAAAACAAACAGGGTACCATGTTGATTTTGCTGGACATTGGTCTAATTTTGACTTAACTGATGTTTTACATTTGGTTTTTTCTTGCTGGGTCCTCATGCTTCCATTTTAAAACAAGAATGTGTATTCTGTGATATGTGCTGAAAATATTTGACTTCCATCTTTTTTAGTCCTGAGTTATAGACACCAGCTGGGGAAGTGGGGGCTGCCTGCGTTTCTGGTCCTGGTAGGGCAGAGCTTGTGAATCCCCGGGCAGAGTAAACAAGGAGGAGGTGGAGGTGGTCTATGGTGGTTCCCGAAATCGTCTGTGGTTCTACACACACACATATATACACACATATACATACACACACGCGTACACATGCATGCATGCACAATTGAATAAATAATAAAAAAAAAAAGAAATTTATAATAATAGACTTTGAACCTTTTAAAATATTGGAACCAAAAGGGCTGGAGAGGTGGCTCAGGAGTTAAGCCTCCACCTTGCAGGCGAAAGGTCCTGAGTGCGGTTCCCAGATCCCACGTATAGACGCCAGGCGGAAGCGGGGGCGGCCTGCGCTTCTGGTCCTGGTGGGGCGGAGCCTGTGAATCCCGGGGCAGAAGGAGGTGGAGGCGGCCATGGTGGTTCACGAATTCGTCCGTGGTTCTACACACACACACACACACACACACACACACACACATACAGACACACACGCATGCACATACACACGCACATGCGCACAGTTGAATAAATAATAATAATAATAAAAAAATTTAAAAAAATATTGGAACCAAACTATTACTGACTGTGAATGCTTGAAAACTGGACTATAAGAACTTTAAATCTTGACTGTGAGAATTTTTAAGATTGGGCAAAATGTCTTATATTGTAAGATTGTAAGAGAGCATCCATGGAGACAAGGAATGAAGAATGATGGTTTAAAAGTAATGTGTTTGTTGGGGGACTAGAGAAAGATGGCTCAGGGGTTAAGCCTCTGCTTCACAAGCAGAAGGAACTGAGTTCAGATCCTGGATCTAACATAAAAATGCAAGGCAGAAATGTCAGAGTCCTGCACTTCTGAGTCTGAAAAGTGGAGACAGAAACTCCAGAACAAAGTCCAAAGGAGGTTGAGCAGTTCAGGATAGTAACCAAAACCATCTTGGGCTTCCATGAGCACATGAAGTGTCCTTTGACACACACACACACGCACACACACACACACAAGAAAGTATGTAAAACTGACAATGCATGAAATGTTCAATTAGATACAGGTGTCAACTTCCCAAATTATTTAACAGCAGCAAGCTTGTAGGAGAATATGTGATGTGAGAAGATCCAGCTCACAGTGGACGTGACAATTTCCTGGACAAGTGGATAAGACAGAGAGAGAAGATTTGGTTTGAAATTAGGAAATTAGGGATTGGCAATCAAACTCTTCTCTCGGCTCTTCCTGAGAATATGATTTGGGCAGTTCCCTCGGCCATGACTTTTAGTCCACCATCATCTGTAAGGCACAGACTAAATGTATCAACATAAATGTAGAAATGTAGAATGTAGAAACATGAGTGTATTAAAATCTTGTCAATAAAACCAGGTTCAAGATCAGGCATGACCAACTGAGGTGAGGGTACAACACGCTCGCTTGGGCCCTGTAAAGAAGACAGCTAAACACTACAGTGGCAGTGTTCTCAATGGTCTGTCATCACCACCTTGTGTGTGTGTAAAGGAACAGACAGGCAGAGAGCTGAGTGCCTCATGATCTTCAGGTTGGTTATTTTAATTCTCAATGTTGATGTGACTGACTTGAATTGTAATGCACTCTTCCACAGATTCACACAACTGGGCCTGCCTCCCTTCGCCACCCATTTGATTGAATTGTGTCCTGCTCTTTGGTTCTACATTCAACATAACTCTTGTACCCCACTCTTCAAACCTGGAGCTCTGTAGTCTTTGACTGGCAACAACAGAGCTCCAAGCCGCTCAGTATTTGATCTGCTCCCTAGGCTCTTTCTGCATCTCTGTCAGCTCCTCTTCTACCACGCCTCTTTAAGACTCCCTGATTTCTACTGCAGTCTTTTCTCTTTTTATTGACATTCACCAACACATAAACACATTTACTATGTGATATATACTGTGTGATCTGAAAGTTAATATTAGTAATTAATATGAGAATAAAAGAACTTGTGTTTGCCTTGGCCAGCAATCTAGAAAATCTTGACTACTTAGCAGATTGATGCCAATGAAATTGTACTTTAAAAGCTTATTGGTATTTTCAAATTCCTGACATTGTAAAAAGGCACAAATTTTTTTGGCATATCATGCTCAGAAAACAATCAACAACACTGTACTTTCATCAGGACTGCTTAATCATGCATGTCTCTTGCCCCAATTCTTCCTCTGTTTGAGCCTAAGGCGGTTAGTGCCTTAATGATGGACATGGAATAATTGTGCCTATATTAAATGGTTTTTTCCATTGTTTACCCCTTTAATTTGAAAATTGGGGCTGGTGCCCGGATTATCCTGCTGGAGCTTCCAGAAACCAGACTTTTTGCCTTAAAATTCTAGGTATGTATTCTGTCACAGAAACAAGCTTTAAAGTCTGGACTAAGGTGTTCTAAGGAACACTTAGCTTTGTAAAGAGTGTCAAGAATCTTTACGAGAGGTAAGAGCCAGCGGAAGTTTTTGTCCCACAGACCATTCATTTACTAGTCTAGAGAAGGGGAAGCATTTTATGTGTTGGTTACTATTAAAATATATTTAGTATGTAAGTGAAGAAAATAAAGATGGGACAACCAGGTAGCTGGGCAGGTGAGGTTCTACTCACATACTTTGTATGAAGGAAGGTTCCAAGAGGCTGGGTCTCAAAACTTGGAAAGAGATTATCTACAAGTTTGATGACAGATTAATTTCAATGACTTTGGAGAGGATTGGCATGTTTCAGGTTCAGAGTGTAGCCAGGACTTATCTTGAGTAATCTCTAACTACCCTTAACCTAATCATCATTCTTTGACTCTATTCTGTCTGAACTTACATTCTATGACCATGAGGTGAACTCATTTGAAATGTATTAGTTTAATATACCATTAGCTCCCACCACCCAAAAAGATGCTCTCCGTCACATCTTAGATCTAAAGCTGGAGAGTTGGCTTAGGGGTTACAGCCTGTGCCTCATACACAGAAGGGTTTGAGTTCACATCCCAGATCCCAAGTGAAAATTCTGGGCAGAAAAGGCAATGGCTTGCACTTCAAGTCCTGGAAAGCAGAGACTGGGAAACCCCAGGGGAAAGCAAAAAGAGGGTAGACCAAACCAGGATGATTCCCAAAGTCACCCTTGGGCCTCCAGAGTCACACACAGTTCCCCCTTCCCTCTCTCATGCATACACATTAAAAAAAAGCTGTGAGCTTTAGCAGAGATTCTTCACCCTACTCTCTGCTTAGCTATTACCTGCCTACCTTATGTTTCCACCAATATATTTGAAAAAAAATTGTCAACTTACAGTTTTCTTCATTTTCCTATTAGAAAACTTCCAAAAACTGTTATCACAATGGAGAATATGGAATGTGGAGAACCTGAATCTGTGTTCCTGGATGACCACTCATATTTGGTTCCAGAACAAACTTTCTCTTATCCCTTTGAGGTGGAAGTTGTGATTTTTCTGTCTGCATTCACAACCTGAGTTCGAACCCAGGAAGCCCACATAATAATAGAAGGAAAGAACTGACTTCTGAAAGTTGTTCTCTGATCTCCATGTGTGCACCATAGTGTATTCTCCCCTCTTTTGCCTCATATAAATAAATATTTGAAAATGTTCTTTAAATAACAGTGATATCGGATAGCTGAAAGAGGGGTATAAGTGTCTCTTATTGGAATATACCATCCAACCAGGACTTCAGCATAGGTTCAAGTTTCCGTGGGTACAGACTGACAATAGGTTCTATCTAGTTGGTCAACCACAAATGTGTGGACTAAGATCCACAATCTGTTGCCACTCTCCTCTATCCCCCCTAAGGTCTCCCTCCACATAAGGAACTTCCTCAGATACTCCATGCTGTCTTACCTCCAGCCCTGATGCAGGCTTAACATCTTTTCTAAAATCCCTACACATAGCTGTTCAGAGACCACTTTCTCCCAGACCTCTCTGAGTCAGGGCCTCTCTTTAAAACAGTGATGCCCTTCATATCAGTGTGGTCTAGAGTGATCAGGATTAGTTCTCTTAAATACTGGCACAAGATTGATTTCTAACCCTTTTTCCAGTTGGACCTGGCTGCTGCAGCATCTCCACGTCATCATTAGCATGTTTCTTTTCCCCTGGCTGGACCCCACTGCTGTCTTGACCCCATCCACAGCCCACGGTACAGTAGCCGTCATCTCCCATCTAACTTCACCCAATCTCCTCACTACCTATCTACCTACCTACCTACCTACCTAAGTCACTCATGTCTTTTTCACTCCTTCCCACTATTAGTAGTTAAAAAAAAATCTTCCAAGAATTTAATAGAGACCACAGAAGCCACAGGATGGGGACCAGTGGGCCAACGCCATACAATTGAGGACCCCAAGAAACTCACCATTCAACAAAAAGAGAATCCTAATGCTAAGATAAGTAACCCGTTTTCCTTTAAACCTCAAATGATAATCACCGCAGCTTAAGATTTCTGTACAGCCTACGAAAAGTCCCTTATACTTCTTCCTTGAGGGTCTCAGCCATTCACCTTCACATGACCCAGGGGCATTTCCCAGAACCCTTTCCTGTGTTCCCCTTAAGCTTAGGAACACTACTGTGACTGACAGTCCCTAGCCTCCAAGGATCCTAATGCCTTTAGTTCATGCTAGACTTTGTGTGGTCAATAACGTGTTGGACATTGAGCAGGTCATGCAAAGTCCTATTATGATTGCTTTGGTCCAAACTTGTGTGGAGTATCTTGCATATCATTATTCCTCCCATCCTTGTGCTCTTACAATCTTACCACCTCCTCTTTCCCAAATTTCCCTGAGCTTCAGGATGGGGAGAGATTAAGCTGGCCTAGTTCCAGGTGGTTGATATAGTGTCTCTGATGTTCTGAATTGTGGTTTGTTGATTTTTTTTCAGTTTTGCTGCTCTTGCAATGCCCTTGGCTCCATCCTGATGGGTATTGGATGTCACCCCCTGGTCAGAGATAAAAAACTATTAAATTAGAGTCTTGTTATGAGAGTACATTCAAAGGTAGATGGAATAAAAGTAGGAGACCGCGGTGAGAGAGGGGTCAATCACCCATTTGCAAAATGGTTACTTTTTATCTGGCAGCCTATATGCCCTCCCCTTCTGGTGAGATCATACCCCATTAGTTGCAAATGATCAGGAAGGAAAGTCTGTGAACTTAACCAGATGTCTCATTACTTACTTGCAGTCCTTGATGGTGGCCTATTTTCTCTGCTGTAACATGATCCCCTCTTTCCTTGTTTCTGCTGGGGCCCTCCTGTTTATAATCTTTGTAATGACTGTAGGTATTACAGAGATTTGTCTTTCAGTGTCTCTAAGTGGGTTTGGTACTAGGATCCACCTATTAGGGAGTACATATGGTGCTGATACCCAATTTTAAACCTCTCATCTAAAACTAGACTAAAACCTGCTAAATCAGAGCTGAGTTTACTCCTGGAACACTACAACAACCTTACCCAAAACACACCACCAAAATCCCTAGAATGACCACTTTTTGTACCCAGGGAAGCTGTCACAACAACTGTGTAAGTGAGGAAATTTCTATTTGATTTAAGAATAAGAAACATATATCAAAGAAAGAAACTAGAGAACAAACACAAGATGCCCAAATCACACAGTAAATCCACTAGATAAAACAAAAACTAAGACAAAAAGTCTCCAACAAACAATATCAACTCCATAATGATGGATTCCAACCATAATAACTTTTATATTATCCAAGAAATTAACAACCAAGATGAGTTTTCAAAGCACTATTATTAATATGACCAAAGAAATGCAAGAGGAACTCCAAGAGTAAATGAATAACCACGTAAGTGAATATAAACAGGAAAATAATATGCACTTAGATAGGATGAAAAAGGCAGTTTAAAAAAAACCCTAAGGCTAGAGCACTTGGAAGAAAATCTCATGAGGAGAATAAGCTGAAATTAAAAACAAGCTAAGTACAATCCAAAACTCAACAGAGCTTCAACAAAGGATCTTATGAAGCAGAAAATAGAATGTCAGAATTAGAAGACAAAATTGCAGGAAAAAGTTATTCAATTAAAAATGCTGAATAAACAAAAAAACCGAGAGGAATATTCAAGAGCTATGGGACACCATGAAGACAAACTTGCACATGCATGGAATCCCAGAACAAGAAACAAAAAAATGAAACAACAACAACAACAACAACAACTGAACACTAGAAGAGGTTCTTTTCTTACTATTGTCAATGAAAATTTTCTGCATCTTCCAAAAGAGTTCCCCATCCAAGTAAAAGAGGCATACTGCAAACACATAAGACCAAAATAGAAACTCACCACAGCAAGTTATAATCAAAACACTGCAGATACAAGAAAAAAAGAATGTTTTGAGAGAGTTAAGACAGAATAACCAGGTCACATTTAAAGTTAAATCTATTAGAATAACGGCTGATTTTTCAGTGGAAACAGTAAATGCCAGAAAAAAATGGAGAGCAGTACTTCAAGCTAGGAATGATGACAAATGCCAATGCAGACTGCAATATCATCAAAACTATTAATCATGAGAGAAGGTGAAAGAAAATTATCCACCATAAGAATAAATTGAAGGCTTACATGACTATAAAACTAAATCTACAGAGGATATTGGAAAAAATATTCAAGTTGAAAGAAAAGGATTAATATACCCAAGAGGATAGGAAGGAAAAATAGTGCCAACACAATTACTAAACAAAAATACAAATGTAAATATCACACAACTCAGAAAATGACAAGTATCGGCAAATGTTTTTCAATTATAACTCTAACTGCCAAGGACTAAAATCTTCAATAAAGAGATGTAGGGAACAAATATGGGATAAAACCACAACCCATCAATTTGCTGTCTTCAAGAAACACATCTCACAATGAGAGATAAGCACAATCTAAGGGCAAAAGGTTGGTCAAAGGTAGTCCAAATCAATGGAATAAGGAAACAACCGGGAGTAGCAATTCTAATATCTGACAAAAGAGACTTAAAATTAAAATAAATCATAAAAGACACAGAAGAACATACATATTTACCAAAGGAACAGTTCATCAAGAACACTTCATAATTCTGAACACACATTTCCCCAATATAGGTTCGCCTATATTCATTAAAAAACTATAACATGATCAATACTATGAAACTATAACAAAACCCAAAGATGATAATACTAGGGGATTTTAACACTCAACAATTTGGCCAAAAATTGAACAAAGATACACTCTAACTTTAAATAGTCATAAACTAAATGGTCCTGACTGATCCAACTTTCTCCAAAATAGACCACATATTAATCCACAAAACATGCCTCTACATTTACAGGAAAGTTTTAACTGATTCCTGTATTTTATCTGACCACCACGGATTAAAGTTAGATATCCACAACACAAGGTAAATGGCATAAAATACTCAAACTCTTGGTAACTAAATACCATGATACCGAACAGGATAGATTCAGGCAGAAGTTAAAAATGGAAATGCAAAAATTTCTAGAATGAGCCCAGGTTAATTGTGCCCATGTCACCTTCACCTCCCCTTTTTCCCCACATGCCTGGATGAGCGCAGTCCAGCCAGGACACACTGAGACCTAGGTAAGTGCCCCCCTGCCCACCACCCAATACCAGGCAGCCCACTGGTCCCAGCTCTTCCCACCAGCCAGCCAGAGCCGGCCTGGTCCAGGCCTGGGAGGACGCCCTTGAGCCACACCCTAGCTTTCTATGTTAACTGCACCCCTGCCCCCTCCCCCCTTTCCCCACCCACTTGGAGGCCAGCAGTCCAGCCACACAGCCACCTAGGTAAGCTTCCCCCCCTATCTCCAAACCCCAGGCAACCCACTAGTCCCAGCTTCTCTTACCAGCCAGCTGGAGTAGGAGCTGCTTCAGGCCAAATAATTTAGTTCAGTGAAAAACAAAGAAATTGAAAGAAGGTCTTAAGAGTTAAAATGACAATGCCCAAGTCAAAGTGCAAATCCATGAGAAACAACACCCAAGAAAACAAATCTCCCACTGAAGGAATTAATCCCATAATGATAGACTCCAACCAGAACAAACCCACATAAAATAGCCAAGAAAGCCTGACCCAGGATAACGACTTTCAAAACATGATCATTACCATGATCAATACTATGAAAGAGAAAATCCGGGAGGAATTAAATCAATCTGCATCGATCACTTTGAAGAGGAACACAACAGACACTTGGAGGAGTTGAGAAAAACAGTTCAAGAAACAAAAATAGGCATAGAGCAGTTAAAACAGACTCAAGCCGAGTTTAAAACTGAACTAAAAGACAAGTTTATCTTCAACCCAGAACTCAATGGAGAGTCTTATCGGCAAAACTAATGAAGCGGAAAATAGAATTTCGATCTTAAAGACAAAGTGGGAGTACTAACCAGCTCAATGGAAGAGGTTGTTAAAGCCAAAATGATACTCAAGAGAAATATTCAAGAGTTATGGGACACCCTGAAGAAGCCGAACATGTGTATTCATGGAATACCAGAGCAAGAATCCCAAAATACCACACCTGAGTGCCAGGCTCTCGGCATCTACTGCAGAAGGGAGTGCTGGTCTAGCCAGGCACTACCCGGGGCTGAGCAGGAAGATGAGTGTCGCCGGCTCTGACCCCTCTCACTACTGGGAAAAAACACACTAGGCCGGAAGCTCTGTCAAGGCAGGAAAAGCCTCTTTATTCCAACAGTCAGGCCCTTATATGCCCCACCCGACATCCCATAAATCCTAGCGTGAGTCTTTGCTGATTGGCCCTCTCAGCTAGGCAGTTAACAACATCAACTGTAGAAGGCATAGTCTCACGAGATTTGTAGTCTCATGGGCTAGTGGGGCGTTATTATGAGCCAGTTGCTGTTGCTACCTAAGGCTATATTGCATTAGCCACAAGACTGTGCTGAATTATGCTGGTGAGGCAGCTTAAACAGATCATGAAACTCTAGCCAGGCTCAGGAAGTTCCAACAGGCCTTGTCCAGGGTTTGATGAGGCCCAACACCTGAGCAAATTTTTCAAACTATCATCAAGGAAAACTTTCTTCATCTAAAAAAAGAGAGGCCCATACAGCATTCTGCACCCCAAACAGATATGACCAAAACAGAAGCTCGCCACGGCAAATAATAGTCAAAACACTCCACATTCAAGATAAAGAACTGGTGCTGAGAGCTTCAAGGGAGAAAAAGTGACTTTTAAGGGTAAACCTATTAAAATAACAAATGACTTCTCAGTGGAAACAGTAAAAGCAAGAAGATCTTGGAGAGACGTACTTCAAGTATTGAATGAGCAAAAATGTCAACCCAAGCTGATATACCCTGCAAAACTATCCGTCATGATAGAGGGGAAAGAAACATTTTCCAGCACAAAGACAACTTGAAGGGATACATGTGCACCAAACCAGGCCTTCAAAAAATGCTAGAAATGATACTAAGCTTTAAGGAAAAAAAACAAGCATATCCAGGAAGGGAAGTATAATACCACCACAACCTAAAAGCAAAACAATGCAATTACAAAAGCCACTAAACATAATAAATGTCCGGAATTAAAAATAGTTTCTCCATTATAATATTAACTGTTAATGGAATTAACTCACTGATCAAGAGACACAGATTACAAACTTGGATTAAAAATCACAACCCATCAATCTGCTGCCTGCAGGAAACCCATCTCACCACAAAAGACAGGCACATCCTAAAAATAAAAGGCTGGTAAAAAATTCTGCAAGCTAATACAACCAGAAAACAGGCAGGGGTAGCCACTATGCTATCAGACAAAGTGGACTTCAAACCAAAAAAAATAATAAGAGACATAGATGGATATTACATTTTAGTCACAGGTACAATTCGCCAGGAAAACCTCACAATACTGAACATATATGCATTCAATATGCCCCCCCCCAAATTCATTAAGCAAATTCATTACAACGTCTAAAGCAAGAAATCAACCCCAAAACGATAATTCTTCGGGATTTCACACTGCCCTCTCAACATGGGATAGATCAAGAGGTAAAAAACTCAACAGAGACACTTTGGAACTTAATCAAACCCTTACTGAAATGGACCTTACAGATCTCTATCGAACTTTTCATCCACACACCAAAGAATATACATTTTTCTCACATATTAGGCCACAAAAAGTATCTCCACATATACAGGAAAGTTGAAATTCTAGCCTGTACCTTTTCAGACCACCACGGCCTAAATCTTGACATCCACAGCACAACAAACAGCAGAAAATACACTAAGGATGTTGAGTGAGAATTGGATTCAGGAAGAAATTAAAAAGGAAATTCAAGATTTCCTGAAAATTAACAATAATGAAAATATAACTTACCAAAATCTCTGGGACACAATGAAAGCTGTCCTAAGAGGTAAGTTCATAGCTCTTAATGCCCACATCAAAAAAATGGAAACATCACAAATAAATAACTTAACAATGCAGCTTAAGGCTTTAGAGAAACTAGAGCAATCCGATCCCAAAAGCAGTAGAAAGGAGGAGATTAGCAAAATAAGGGGAGAAATATCTGAAATCGAGATTAGGAAACCGATACAGAAAATCAACCAGTCAATAGGCTACCATCAAGGACTGCAAATAAGTAATGAGGCATGTGGTTAAGTTCACAGACTTTCCTTCTTGAACATTTGCAACTGATGGAGCATGATCTTACCAGAATGGGAGGGGATATAGTCTGGCAGATAGAAAGTAACCATTTTGCAAATGGGTGATTGACCCCTCCCTCACCACAGTCTCCTACTTTTATTCCATCTACCTTTGAATATACTCTTATAACAAGACTCTAGTTTAACAGGTTTTTATCTCTGGCCAGGGGGTGACATCCAATACCCTTCAGGATGGAGTGAAGGGCATTGCAGGAACAGCAAACTGCAAAAGAAAATCAACAAATCATAATCCAGAACTTCAGAAACTCTATATCAACCACCTGGAACTAGGCCAGCCTAATCTCTCCCCATCCTGAAGCTCAGGGAAATTTGCAGAAGAGGGAGCAATAAGATTGTAAGAGTAAAAGGATGGGAGGAGTAATGATATGCAAGATACTCCACACAAGTTAGGTCTGAAGCAATCATAATTGGACTTTGCATGACCTGCACAATGTCCAATACATTATTGACCACACAAAGTCTAGCATGGGCTAAAGGCACTAGGATCCTCCAAGGCAAGGGATTGACAGCCACAGTAGTGTTCCTATGCTTAAGGGGAACACAGGAAAGGGTTCTGGGAAATGCCCCTGGGTCCTTGCAACTCATTGGAGAGGAGGACCCAGAGGAGAGTTTGGCATGCACATTAAAGGATGCTCCGGGGATGGGAAGGGGAGACACTTGGGAGTAGGGAGGGAAGGGGAAGGAGAGGAGGGGAGGGGGGCGGGAACCGGTATACCTCTTAAGTTTGCATGAGTGGAAATAAAAAAAGCTGTGTTTTTTGAAAAAATCAATAAGATATACCCCTAGCTAAATTAACCCAAAGCAAGAGGAGAGAAAACTGAAATTAACAAAATTAAAAATGAAAATGGAGGGGCTGGAGAGGTGGCTCAGGGGTTAAGCCTTTGCCTTGCAGGCGGAAGGTCCTGAGTTTGGATCCTAGACCCCAAGTATAGTCGCCGGGCGGAAGCGGGAGTGGCCTGCATTTCTGGTCCTGGTAGAGCGGAGTCTGTGAATTCCAGGACAGAGTAAAGAAGGAGGAGATGGAGGCGGTCCTTGGTAGTTCCCGAATTCGTCCGTGGTTCTACACACACACACACACACACACACACACACATACACATGTGCACACACATACATGCACAATTGAATAAAAAATAAATAATAAAAAAATTTAAAAAAAGAAATGAAAATGGAGTTATCACTACAAATACCCAAGAAATCCAGAGAATTATAACATCATATTTCAAAAACTTATACTCTGTGAAATTTGGTGGATGAATTCCTAAGTAAACACAACTTACCTAAATTGAATTAGGAAGTTGTGAATTATTTAAATAGTCCTATAATATATGAGGAAATCGAGGAAGTAATTTCAAATCTTCCCACCCAAAAATGTCCTGGACCAGATAGATTCAGCACAGAGTTCTACCAGACATTTAAGGAGCTAATAACACCAATACTCCTTAAACTGTTCCATCAAATAGCAAAGGAAGGAACACTATCAAATTCCTTCTTTGAACTAATATCATCTTAATCCCAAAACCTAATAAAGACACACTTAAAAAAGAAAACTATAGGCCAATCTCTCTGATGAACACAGATGCAAAGATTCCCAACAAAGTCTTAGCAAATCGGATTCAAAAACATATCAAAAAGATCATTCACGGGGATCAAGTAGGGTTTATCTGAGGCACACAAGGTTGGTTCAACATATGAAAATCAATAAATATAATTCATCATATAAACCAGTCCAAAGTCCAAGACCACATGATACTCTAGATAAATGCAGAAAAAGCTTTTGAAAAGATCCAACAGCCCTTTATGATCAAAACCCTAGAAAAGGTTGGAATGGAAGGAACCTTTATCAATATAATAAAAACTGTATACAAGAAGCCAACAGTGGGGCTGGAGAGGTGGCTTAGGGGTTAACCTCCGCCTTGCAGGTGGAAGGTCCTGAGTTCGGATGCCAGATCCCACATATAGACGCCAGGCGGAAGTGGGGGCGGCCTGCGCTTCTGGTCCTGGTAGGGCGGAGCCTGTGAATCCCGGGGCAGAAGGAGGTGGAGGCGTCCATGGTGGTTTGCGAGTTCGTCCGTGGTTCTACACATACACAGACACACACACACACACACACAGACACACACACGCACGCACATGTGCACAGTTGAATAAATAATAATAAAAAATTTAATAATAATGATAATAATAATAAAAATTAAAAAAAAAAGAAGCCAACAGCAAGGATTATGCTCAATGGAGAACAATTGAAAGCATTCCCACTTTGATCAGGAACTAGACAAGGCTGTCCACTCTCACCACTTCTATTCAACATTGTACTTAAAGTCTTAGCTGAAGCCATAAGACATGAAAGGGATATAAAAGGGATTCAAATCAGCAAGGAAGAAGTCAAGTTATCTCTATTTGCAAATGACACGATTTTATACCTGAGTGATCCCAAAAACTCCACCAGGAATCCCCTGGAACTAATACAGAAGTTCAGCAGGGTGGCAGGATACAAAATAAATGTACAAAAATCAGTGGCCTTCCTATATGCCCAGAATGAAAGAAGTAAAAAAGCCCTGAGAGAAACAATCCCATTTACTATATCCCCTAAAAAAATGAAATACCTTGGTATAAACCTAACCAAGAAAGTAAGAGACCTTTATAATGAAAACTTTAAAACCCTAAAGAAAGAAATTGCAGAAGTCACCAGAAGGTAGAAAAACTTCCCATGTTCCTGAATTGGAAGAATCAACATCGTGAAATTGACCATCTTATCAAAGGGAATATACAGATTCAATGCTATACCAATTAAAACCCCAAGCAACTCTTTAAAGAAGTTGACCAAACAATCTAAAAATTCATATGGAGGCACAAAAGACCCAGGACAGCAAAAACAATAATGAGTAACAAAAACAAGGCTGGAGGTATCACCATACCGAACTTTAGTCTATACTACAAATCTATAGTTGTAAAAACAGCCTGGTACTGGCTCCAAAATAGACACACAGATCAATGGATAAAGATTGAAGACCCAGATATAAGCCCACACAACTACAGCCATTTGATCTTTGACAAAGGGGCCCAAAAATTGTAATGGAAAAAGAACAGCATCTTCAACAAATGGTGCTGACAAAACTGGATCTCCACATGCATAAGATTAAAACTGGACCTGTAATTGTCACCATGTACAAGAATTAATTCCAAATGGATCAAGGACCTTGATATCAGGCCAGAGACTATAAATCCTTTGTTGAAAGGGTAGGGACTCCCCCGAGCTGATTGGGCTAGGTCAACAATTCCTTAACGGACATTCAATAGCATGGTCACTACAATCAACACTAAACAGATGGGATCTTGTGAAATTAAAGAGCTTCTCTTCAGATAAAGAGATTGTAACCCGAGCACAAAGGCAAACCACAGAATGGGAGAAAATCTTCACAAACCATATATCTGACAGTGCTCTATTATCCAGAGTGCACAAAGAACTTAGAAAACTAAACACTAAGGAAACAAATGGGCCAATTAAAAAATGGGCCTTGGAACTTAAAAGAAACTTTACCAGGGATGAAATTCAAATGTCTACCAAATATCTTAAAAAAGGCTCCAAATCCTTAACCATCAGGGAAATGCAAATAAAAACCTCCCTGAGATATCAGCTCACCCAGGTCATGGATGGCAAAATTGCACAATACAAACAATACCAAATGCTGGAGAGGATGTGGAGAAAGCGGATCTCTCCTACATTGCTGGTGGGAATGCAGGCTTATAAAACCACTCTGAGTGAGCCGTCTTGTGATTCTTAAAGATGTTAAAGATTGAAATGCCATATGACCCAGCTATACCACTTTCGGGAATAACCCCTGATACAGAAAAATTCACCTCGATAGGACAAGCAAGACCATGTTCATAGCAGCACTGTTTACAATAACGAAGTCATGGAATCAGCCCAAATGTCCAACTGTTGATGAGTGGATAAGGAAAATGTGGTACCTTTATACAATGGAATACTACTCAGCCATCAAAAATGATGAATTAATGCAATTTGCCAGGAATTGGATGGAATTAGAAACAATTATATTGAGTGAAGTATACCAGACAGAAAATTAAGTGCTGTATGTACTCCCTAATAGGTGGATACTAGTACCAAACCTACTTAGAGACACTCAAAGACAAATCTCTGTAATACCTACAGTCATTACAAAGATTATAAACAGGAGGGATGGAGTAGGAGTGCCCCACCAGAAACAAGGAAAGAGGGGATCATGTTACAGCAGAGAAAATAGGCCACCATCAAGGACTGCAAGTAAGTAGTGAGACATCTGGTTAAGTTCACAGACTTTACTTCCTGATCATTTGCAACTGATGCGGTATGATCTCACCAGAAGTGGAGGGCATATAGGCTGCCAGATAGAAAGTAACCATTTTGCAAATGGGTGATTGACTCCTCTCTCACTGTGGTCTCCTATTTCTATTACATCTACCTTTGAATATACTCTTATAACAAGAGTTATTCCAAAGCATGGACTTTGCATGACCTGCGCAATGTCCAACACATTATTGACCCCACAAAGTCTAGCATGGACTAAAGGCACTAGGATCCTTAGAGGCTTGGGAATGACAGCCTCCGTAGTGTTCCTAAGCTTAAGGAGAGCACAGGAAAGAGTTCTGGAAAATGCCATTGGGTCCTTGTACCTCATCGGAGAGGAGGACCCAGAGGAGAGTTTGGCATGCATATTAAAGGATGCTCCAGGCATGGGGGGAGGCACTGGGGGATGGGGTGGAAGGGGGGAGGGAGGGGCAGGGGAAGGGGGGCAGGGGAGGGGGGAGCAGGGGGGCTTAGGGGAGAGAGATGGAGGGAGGGAGGGGACTTAAAAAATTCAATTCAACCTGATTCAATTTTATAAGTTGTGTGTATTTAGAATTTATCCATTTTCGGGGCTGGAGAGGTGGCTCAGGGGTTAAGCCTCTGCCTTGCAGGCGGAAGGTCCCGAGTTCTGATCCTAGACCCCATGTATAGACGCCAGGGCGGAAGCGGGGCGGCCTGCGTTTATGGTTCCGGTAGGGCAGAACCTGTGAATCCCCGGGCAGGGCAGAACCTGTGAATCCCCGGGCAGAGTTTGTATGAGCGGAAATAATAATTAAAAAAAGTAAAACATTACAAAAAGATATTAGCAGAAAAAATTTCTAGAATTGAAAAGCAATGAACTTAGTCTCTGTGACACAATGAAACAAAGTTCATAGCACTCAATGACTACATCAAAAAAATGGAAACAACGCAAGTAAACAACTTAATACTACAACTTAAAACTTCAGAGAAAGAACAATCCAATATTGAAAAGTATTAGATGAGTAGAGATTAGTAAAATTAGGGGAGAAATATCTGAGGTTGAGATAAAAAATTCAAAGAATGAATCAGAAAAAGATTTGGTTCTTTGAAAAAATCAGCAAGATTGATAAGCACTTACCTAAATAAACCAAAACCAAATAAATAACTCCATTAGAGGTGAAATGGGGTTATCACAACTAAAAGCAAGGAAATTCAAAGAATCATAAGGTCATACTTAAAAAACTTATACTCCAAGAAATGTGACAATCAAAAGAAAATGGATAAATTATAAAGATCTTTTTTTTATTTATTCAATTGTGTGTGTGTAGAACCACGGGTGAATTCGGGAACCACTGCCTCCACCTCCTCCTTGTTTACTTTGCCCCGGGGATTCACAGGCTCCTCCCTACCGGAACCAGAAAGGCAGCCCGCCCCCCCACCCCCCCAACTCCCCCACCCCCCAACCCCCTCACCCCCCCTCACCAAAGCCCTGCTGGGTACATCTGCACATGTATTTTTTATATCCCTCCATATATTCCACTACAGGGTCTTTTAGATACATTTTCCTAATTGTTCTCCACCATGAAATGTTAATGTAATAGATATACTTCATATTTCTGTGTGCATATCTGTGACTTACATATTAAAGGAGACCTCCTATTCTCCTCCATCCCCAAAATTTCCTCCCTTAGTGGCAACATTGTGCTGCAGATAATTCATAATGCAGATCAGATATGACTTCAACAATGCAGGAATCCTTGTGTTGGGACACAGATTATTTTCAGAAAAATCTGAAAGACCTTGCCCGGAGTCTCTTTTTCAGTTTTTTCACGCTCTACAACTTAGGATAGTTTGTTTCCTTTAAAGAGTGTCTCCAGGGATATATATTAACCCCCCCCCCAAAAAAAAAGGAAGAACAACAAAAAAAAGAACCCAAGAAAACAAAACAAAACAAAACATAAGAGCAAAGAAAGTCCACACAAGCAATACACTTCTGTCACTATAGTGGAAACAGACTTTAATTTTTGCTTATCTACTCTAGTGGGCTTATCTCATTTTCTCTAACTCACTGACCCTCTTGGACCACACTATGATTCTCTTTCTTTTTCTCTCTCTGTCTGTCTCTCTCTCTCATCTTTATTCTCACTGCCAGCCTTCTTTGTCCTAGCAAGCTACTTCAAGCATGATTCTCTAGCATCCATTTTTGAGCATGATGATGTGGGCACCCTTGTGTTTTGTGCAGCTCAGACGATTGGCTGACATCTGTCAGACGTATGCACCTTCTACTCTCAGATGCTACCTACCTTCAAGGAGAAACATTCCAGATAATTAGCCATTTTATAGATGTACAAATAAGGATGCCAGTGGCAAACTTATTTTCTCTAATTGGTCTGGAGTGGAGGGGGTGTCTTGATTTCTTCATTTGTTTGTTTTATTTATTTATTTGTTTCTTCATTGGTTGATTGTTTTTGGTTTTGTTCATTCATTTATTTATTCATGCAATGTTTCAGAACAAGAAAAATAAAGTTCCATTTGGCTTAGTTTAGGAATGGGCCTCAAAATTTCACATTCCTCCAGCCTCCTTCCCCAACTTCATGTTAATGTGTTGTATCCCTACAGCATAAGTCTTAATGGCTAAAGCTTTTTCAACTAAACATGTTGGATGAACAGTGACAGTGTCTTAAGGTTACACTGACCTCTTATTCACCTTTCCATTTATCTTCAAGAAGGATCTGTCAGGAACAAGAAAGTGACATTATTTTAAAGACCTTTGTAAATAAACTTTATTTCCTTTGGTTGAGGATTTTTTTTAAATTGGTGAAATACTTACTCTTGACATATTTAAGAATTTAAAATCTGGGCTGGAGAGGTGGCTCAGGGGTTAAGCCTTCGCCTTGCAGGCGGAAGGTCCTGAGTTCGGATCCCAGATCCCACGTATAGATGCCAGGTGGAAGCGGGGGTTGGCCTGCGCTTCTTCCTGGTAGGGTGGAGCCTGTGAATCCCGGGGCAGAAGGAGGTGGAGGCTGTCCATGGTGGTTCACGAACCACACACACTGACACACAGACATACACACACACACGCACATGCACACAGTTGAATAAATAATAATAATAATAAAAAAAGTAAAATCTTCCAGAGGGAATTTCAGATAGAATAAAGTAGGCCATCAGATGAAATCTGTCTTCAATCAGGGGTTCAAGCCAGGGGTTTGAGGTGAGGTTAGGAAAGCTGCCAGGATTTCCATCGATTTGAAAATGCTTCTGGTTAATCACCTCAGAAATGCCTCCAATGATCCTATTTAAATATTTATTGAACATCTCTTTCTGACATGAGATATTAACTGACTTCAGAAAAGTCACCTTTCTCCAAAGTCTACCTGAAAGTTGGGGGGGAAGGGAGAGAGCCAACATGAATAGTGGGTGGGAGAAATAAAGTTCTCACAGAGTGACTGATGGATACTTTTGCTGGCTTAGCACAACTAGAGAAGGATCTAGGGGAAAAGGCCACCAGCTCCCTGAACACTGATAAGAATTCATAAGCCCTGTCATCAGCTAGGCAACCTAGCCTGAGTAGGCATCCAAGAAGAAAAGAGGAGCTATTGGAGATGCCATATCGAACAAAGACATAGGAAGAAGTACTGCACACAGAAAAAGTGTTCTTCGATGAGACACTTTTCAGGTTGGAGTTTAAGAGAGCAAAGTCTGGAAATAGGTCTGTGTTTTGACACAAGTTTTTCTTCCCTGTGCCTCAGCACTCCATTGTAAGGACCTGAGGATGTGACAAAATCTACTGCATAGACTTCATCAAGAACTGAGTAAATCAGTTCTTGATGTAGGGCCGGCACTATAAGTATTTAGTTAGCTATGTGAGCAGTGATCTTAGTTGTGGTAACTTTTGATCACCCTAAAAAGATTGAATTCCCCAAAAGCAGGGCTCCTGATTGCCAGATATTTAATTTGGTACTTGTGTAATTGGTAAGATTTTTACACCTCAAAGTATTTTTTTATCCTATTTTGTGGCTTTATTCTGTGACTCTTTCCACATTGATTTTTCATCTTAGAGAACACAAACATAAAAAAAGTGTGGCACTACCAATTCAGGGAGGCTCAAACCCGGCTCTTGAATATGGACATGCCCCAAACATGTCCCAACAGAGGAACATACAGGCAGAAGGATGAACAACCAATGGGAAGTGGACCATCTAACCTGCTCCTGGAATGGACATCTAATAAACAGTCAAATGATTGGTGGTTGTCCCTCAGTGGAGGGATGGCAACACCTGTTTTGGACCCTGACCATATATAAGCCCAGATACTTCCTGAATAAAGCTGAGTCTGCGGCCAAATCATCCTCTGCCTTCTGCTTCTAGCCTGACTCCCGGGGTCTGGGTGGCAACCCCTTCCCTGGCTTGCCCATTTGCCTCCAGCCCATGAGGCCCCTGCCGCCCCCCCCCACTGGCCCAGTGGGGATTCAGCAACAAAAAAGGAGTTACATTGGACTACATGTGTCCTTCCAAACTCAAATAGGAGGCCTAAGAATTGAAGGAAGGGCTGTTCTAGACTTGTGATCTTAAATATTTTCTCAATATTTTGTTTTCTCATATCACACATGCAGTTAAAGTTTGTTAAATATACCATTGTCTTTCAAGATTTCAAGACCATCTGAATTATCTTTCCCCTGATTCAGTGTGTTCATTTTATTAATAGTGTGGGGAAACTTCATGAATGTGTTAACAAAAATGCCTTGTATTTGTATACAAGTAGGCATCATCTAAGGATAAAATCGAAGACTATAAAAATAAGACTTGAATGTAATTACATTCGTTAAATTAAATGAAAAGTAATGTCAATGATCAGAAGTATAGTTCGGTTTGGTCACTTGCAAAAACCTTAAATGTGCAACAAGCTCTCGATTATTTCCTCTTTATCTCTGCCGTGCTTCTGAGTTGAGTCAATAAACATGTCAGTAAATGTAATATTTTAATTGAATTATAATTAAAACCATGTGAACCCATCCAGACTCTTGTAACATTCAATTTTCATTTTTTTTTCAATTCCTTTCATATAGCTAATCAAGGCTCACCTTTGTAAAGAAAAGAGCTACCGAGAAGTGTTTACTTGCCACTTGGAACCTTTCTTTAAAGGACTTGCTTATTTAGAGCTAAGAATGGCTTTCATTAAACACATGGACAGGCAAGTTTCTGTCACCATATATTTTGATTAAATGACATTTGGTGAATAATATCAGTTTTTCTGCCTAATTCCATGCAAAAAGACCGAAGGTCCTGTTTTAACTTAATGGAAATATGAGGACTGGCTCTACTTCTGTCGCTGGCAAGTTTGTCCCTGACACCACTAGGTGGCACTGAAGCACCAGAGGTTGCTCCTAAGGGTCTCTGCTTCCTCCCCATCCTTCTGGGTTGGCAGCAGAGATTGGACTGGCGTGGGATGAAAATAATCATTAAAAATAAATGAAATTTAAAAAATTAGGTTACTATAGTGTCATGCTGGAACTGATCCTCTGAGATCTGTCTGCCTCCCACTTGAAGCGTTGATTGGGCA
Organism: Typhlomys cinereus; assembly: GCA_023101885.1. Lineage (NCBI taxonomy): Eukaryota > Metazoa > Chordata > Mammalia > Rodentia > Platacanthomyidae > Typhlomys > Typhlomys cinereus. The sequence continues at coordinate 186,859 of JALPQD010000082.1, forward strand.
GTATTTGCTGCTGGGCTAGGGACATTTGCTAGTGGTTGAAGGTGACTTTTCAAGTCTCGCCTTCTAAGAAGTTTGACTTCAGGCAGTTGGGTGAAACAGTACTCAAAGACACAATGTTTGTTTTGCTTCAGCTATTTCAGAATTTTTCATATGGAAATGTACTGTGACCCAATGACATACACATCAAGAACCAGGTCCTTATCAGAATTTCAAATTAAAATCTGAAAAATACTGTTGTAGACTTACAGGGAAACATGATTAGGAACCAGAATTTAATAAAATTTGTAGCTAGGTTTAGCACTATTCCTCTATCTCCTCTCTCCCTGTGGTTAATCATTTCCTCACATCTTCTGGGACCACATATTGAGAACTCCTTCTCCATGGACAACAATATCAAGGTATTAAGTCAGGATGATCTGAGTTATAGATCCATAACTTACACCATCAAAATGTATTTCCTACTCATAGCATGTATAGCTGGGACTGCAAGGAGACCTTATCATGCTGTCACAGAAACCTTACATTTCATACTTGGAGTATGTGTTCTTTGACTTCTATTTTCATATTCTAACTGTAAGTCATTATTTTTGCTACTACTCCTGCTCTCCTTCCTTATTCTTAGCTAGTGCCAGCAACAAAGTACATTGTAGGGAATGTTAAAAAAAATGCATAGCAACCTTTAGATGTAAATTGGAAAGTACCAAAATCACATGGATGTTGATTGTGAAGACAATCTAAGGGGACACTCCCTTGAGAAGCCCACACTCAGGCTTGGGTATGTCTTTTTTTTTTTTTTCCCTGAGTACCTCTCTTCTATTAAATCTTATAGTTAAGATATATGTTAAAAATATTTTTCAATGAACTTCAACTCATCTTCATAATGGCTTGTCCTGAAATTCTCTTCTCTGGTAAAGATAAGAATATAGGCCTTCTCAAGTGTAGGTGCCTAAGGGAAACACACTGAGATTGAAGTCTGTACACTGAAGGCTTGAGGCATATGCATGGGAACTCCAGAAAGGTGTCACAGAACTGTTGCAGCCTGATGTGGGTCTCTTTCACAGGGCAATTCTGGATTTTATAGCAGATGGGGAAGTAGTTACAAGTTGTGCTAAACCAGTAGTATATAGGAGACTAAGCTTTCATCCCAGGACATCATAAGACAGGACATAGAAAAGAGACTGACAGTTATACTTGTTCTGGAAACTACTGCTTTCCATGTACATTCTCTACTGCTGTTGTGATGTATATATTTGTGAATGTGTGTGTGTGTGTGTGTGGTGTGTGTGTGTGTGTGTGTGTGTGAAAGAGAGAGAGAGAGAGAGAGAGAGAGAGAGGTGTGTGTTACTTTATGTATGAGTGTATATGAAAGAATGTTTGAGTGTGTGTGTATGCATGTGCCTACATGTACTACTGAATATTAGTGAGCATGTGAGTGTATATATTTTTCCTTACAGAAGCTGTAATTACAAGTTACCTCTTGAGACTAGAGAGTTATTAAGCATGTCACAGATGAACTCCTTTTAGTACAGACAACTTCACTTTGACCTGAAGCAAAAGCTGTTTAAATGTTATTAGGGAAGCAGACCAACCAATAGACAGTTATACATGTCTATTTAATGGCTTCCTGATGATTTAAAAATGTTTGTAAGATAAGTAGCATAACTATTTATCAGAACCAAACTGAACCAATTATGATTTTATGGAAAATCACAAGAATCTCTCTTTTCTCATTGGTAAGTAAGCAACTTTCTTTTCTCCACCCACAAAACATGTTTGCTTTAGCATAATCTGAAGCCCATGTTCCTATGATTGTTTTTGTCTTGCTTCAGTGAAGCTGGAGCATTTATCCATGTAATTGAGGGGCCTTCTGCTCCATGGCTTCCACAAGTCTCATGCCTCAATGATTTGGCTTGATGGGACATAGACAAAATGCCACTTAATATATTTTGTGCTTTTAAATAAATATTTATGATAGACAAAGGAGCAGAAATTTAAAGAATGATATAATCATTTTGTGACAAATGTGAAATTAAATTTTATCATATGTGTGATAACTAACATTTGATACACTTTTGATTTGCTATATTTATTATGCTATTTTCTGATCAAGCAATAAAATTTATACTATACATTGAGTTTTTTTTTCTTAGCAACAGAATTACATCCTGGAATATGATTTTGGGCTCCTAACTTAGATGAACTATCCTGAAATAATTTGAATTTGAATAGCAAATTTTTGATTTATGGTTACCTGAAAAAGAGTAAAATAGAATCACACGGACTGACAGGAAACTTTTCTGAGAGAAGAGGTAAATTCATAATGCTAAATTTAATGTAAGCCCAATGTTTCTCAAATATTATTAGAGAAAATATTTAACTTATAGTTTAACAAAAATGCAGAAGAAATTATAATAGACTATTATCATAAGAGAGGTAATATGTTTCCTAATAAAAAACTTTCCCAAAATTTTTATTTTAGAATATATTTTATAGTAAGAAAAACATTTTTCCAACTTGATATATGTAGAAATAATTCCAGCCTATCATTGAGTAGCTGGCCAACAAAAAGTGAGTGGCAGATTAAAGGAAACAATTTCTATCGATGTTTTGGAAAGGAAGGAATAGAATCCTCATCATGACAGAAATTCTTGAACTGTAGCTTAGTGGCACACTTGCAGACAAGGAGTCTAATTCATATTATTGAAGATGGAAAAAATGAAAGCTTGGCAGCATTCAGTCCTTCTGTATCTTATGAAGTTTATTCACCTGCTCAGAAAATGGTCCCATACACCATGGACTGTGTCTCTCATACGAATTTTAATAGTCCACAGATCTACACAGGGTCTGCTCCAAACCAAATAGTTCTATGAAGATGTTCTTGAAGATCCAAATATCAACTGCCAAGTTGGCATCTCCAACTGACTGCCACAATGAGTAGCAGCCTTCTGCACTGCTAGCAGTTCTGACAGTACAGAGAACTCACAGAGTCTGATAATTTGGGGCTCCAAATATTTGACTTTTGATATACAAAAAGGGAGATAAAATGATAAAGTTAGAAAAATATAAAACAAGCCCAACAAAAAGTGAGTGGCAGGTTAAAGGAGCAATTTCTATTGATGTTTTGAAAAGGAAGGAATAGAATCTTCATCATGTAAATATGACAATTAATTTGTTACTATAACACCCTGTAAATTTTTATTCAGTTATTAAATGTTAGTGCATGAACCATCTACTTTCATTCTATAAGAAAGATAGAAAAATGCTTTTCTGTCTACTTTATTCTAAGGAAAACATGTCCACAGGGTTCGCAGAAATCTTAGACTTCAGGGATGTAGTTTGCTAGATAATTCTGTGAGCATTTCTGGTGGCTGTGAGTGATTAAAAAGGACAGGCTATTGATACACCAGAACAGGTTCATTTAGCAGATAACAAGAGCTGTGTTTGCCCCTAAATTTCAGAGAAACAAAATAGCCCTTTGAGCTTGCTGGTATAGACAAATGAGCAGAATTAATTCATTCCTCCCCTCAAGAAGAATGCACTCCTCCTTCCAGTGAAACCAACAGTAGTCATTTGCAGAGCTGTAAAATGGAACAAACTGATTTAAACCCCTGTTATCCTGTGAGTGGGTGGCATGGTGGGGCTCTTTGGAGTACTGAGGATATTCCCGATGGAGGCTAAAAGATGATGCAGAAGAGGTTGGGAAAGGTCTTGAGAAGTTAGGGGAAGTTAGACTAAGGAGCTATCCAGGGATTTGGGAAGGTATGATAGGGGTACCCTCTAAAGATCATTTGTCATGTTTCTTTAGTAGCAGTAATGGAGTCTAGGCAGTAGTTAGTATGAACTACTATTAATAAATGCAGCAACATTCCAGTTGAGATATAATGGCTTCTTGTGACCAGAAGGTTGGCAAATAATTTGGAGAATGATATAGAAAGACAGATTGAGACAGATTTTTAAACTCCTTTCTTGTCTATTCATGATAAGGAGAGTCAAATTAACATGAGCTGGAAACATTCAGAGTGAGTTGTCATGTGGCTAGAGTTATCTACTAAATTAATAGTAAGTTACATGACCCAATCAAAAACTACATATAGAGGTGACAGTTTCTTTTGATGAGCATACTTGAGTGGAAATGGTTGCCTGCATAACATAGTTCTCAAATCTTTTAAGCACTATTATTTGTGTTCACTGAAATAAAGAAATTATTAGCTTTTCCAGAGATATAGTGAAAATGCAGACGAACTCTAACATTTTCAGAGCCATGGGATCAATGAATGCAGCACTAAACTGAACCATTTTCCATTCAATTCTTCTCTCTAATTTACATTGGCCTGAGTCTAGTCCTTTCCTGGCAAATGTTTCTCTTTTTTTGTCTCCTTTCTCAACCACAGAAGGAAAAATGTGAATCACTTGAGTGAAAGGTTACATGGTATAAACAATATATAATTCTTTCATGTACATCATTCTCAGTGGGATGGATTTGCTTTCTGCCTTTCACTCCCACTTTTACCCTGTAGTTCTATGACAAACTGTCTCCAACGTATAGACCACTGTCAAACCTAGTTTATTACTGTATTACAAAATTTCTAGATTAATATATTTTATCTTCAGAGACAAAATAATCACAGAAGAGAGTTCTTTTCATTTAGGGTGCAGCTTGTCACTCATAGCTCAAGAAGCACTAGCTGAAACTGTTTATTATATCTTATCTTAGGTCTGCAAGAAAAATTAGAGATTATTTTGAAACATCATAGTGTTTTATTTTTTATTTTGGAGGAGACATGTCATTAATTTAATACAGTTTATTTTTTATTTATTTGAAAAAGAACATGGTGGCTGCAGCCTCAGCTCCGGCAGGGGTGAAGGTCAGCGCCGAAGGCAGCCGGCACCTGATGGCATGACCCACCCATTTTGATCCATTTTGCTTGGAAAAATGGATCAAAATTGCCTAACTGATTAAGGTATGGAAAATGTTGGACAGTTTAGTGTTCAAAATGGATACTTTGGAGGCCAACGGCGACGCACAGGGCTGGGCTGTCGGCCGTGCCTGAGCGCCCCGCAGGCGGGGCTCGGCGGGCCCCACAGCCGCCCACACCCTGGCCCAGCGGCCACGGAGCGCACGGAGGCCACGGAGCGCACGGGGCAGCAGCGGGGGCCACGGCGCGGAGGCGGCGGCATGGTAAGCCTCAGCTTCCGCGCTTGCCCGAAGCGGACGCCCAAGCCATGGAATCGGAGGAGGAGCAGCACAGGACCCCGCTGCAGTGCTTGGGCTTCTCGGACCCGCCAGCATCCGCAAGGCCTTGCACCTGGCCAAGAAGGACATCAAGAGGCCGGGGCGCGGCTCACTAACGACCATCCGTGCCAGGACGACCGTGGCTAGGAGCCCGTAGGCAGCCCCGGGCAGGATGGCGGCCCGCGGGTCGAGGGCAGCGGGGACTGCCGGATCCTCCAGCGGCGGAAGCTTTGACCCGCCGCCGCCTACCAGGAGATGGTGGACGTCAAGGGGTCATCTGCAGAGAACGATCAAAGACGGCTGCGCCCACGCGATGCCGGCAGCATTGACCTCTTTCCCGGCTAATCACTGCATACTGGACCAGGCTGGCCGGACTCTCCAAGAAGAAAGAAACAAGAGCAGAGCAGAATCGCTCCAGGATGCTCCAGCCATGTGCAGGTCAGCGGTGACTTGGCCTGTCTGCCAGCCTCAGCCAGCCACGCCGCTTCTGCTGCCTGGAAAGACCATTTCCCCTCTGGAACTGGCATGGCATTAACTACTCGTGGCCATGCGCCTGCTCCTGCCTCACCGCTGCGACCCCGGCCCAGGGACCCCCCACCACCCGCATTCACTGAAAAGTGACGGGACCCATGACATGTCCGACTGAGAAGGGCAGGACCTACTCCCAAGTGAGGATGGCGGGGACGCTGGAAGCCGCCCCCGGCTGGTCTGGATGCTGTGAGAGCCCTGCTGAGATTCGCCTTCATGGTCGCCAACAACCTGGGCACCATCCCCTCCTACATCTGCCATGTGCTCCTCCCGCGGCCCCTGCGTCTGCTGGGCAGGAAGCGCTTCTGGCACCTTGAGGGGCTCATGTACAAGTAACTGTTAGGAACGGTAGATTCGTGGGGCTGGTACGCGGGCTACACAGGGGATCCTGTCTACAGTGTTGCCTAAGCAAAGATTCTCGTGATTACAATTCAGATCGCTCTGTTACTGCCTTACTGCATTCTGTTGAATGTTGTAAAGTGGAAACCATGTGCGCCAGATAGTGGCAGAGAGGAGGTGAGACTATTTCTACAGTCAGCGTCTGACCAGCAGACAGCTGAATGATCAATAGCCTGACATGCCACACTGCCTGCCAGAACCCTGAATTGCATGTGTGCGCTCACAATGTGGATGGCCTCCCATGGGCTAGGGCTTCGTATGTCCACAAGTGGGATGGTCTCCTATGGGTGGATGGTCTCCTATGGGTTGATGCTCCGTGTGCTCACAATGCGGATGGCCTCTCATGGGCCAGGTCACCCTGTGCTCACACCATGAACTTAGTCTCACAGAAGACGGACAAAACTGCTCTTCCTCAGCCTTATCGTGTATTCTTGAGCATGTGGAACTAGGAGTTCAATCATAACTATCTACATCCTTAATGTATTTTCTTTTATTGCTTACATATTATTTTATATTGTTCAATTTAAAAAAAATTAGGGCATAAAGGTAGGAGGTGGACATATGAGGGAAATGTCCAGGAGAAGTGGGAGGGAGGTAGGGGTAGCTATGATCAAATGCATTGTCTGCATGTATGAAATTTTAAAAGAGTGAAAATAAAAAAAATATAATAAAAAGAAAGGAAAAAATTTAATATAGTTGTCAGGGCTGATAATCAAAGCACTTAATGTTTGTGTGTACACAAAGTGAAGCAAGTTCTTTAGGGTATCATAAGAGTGCAGGATTTAGAAATATACAATGAGAGATAATTTGCTTTTTCAAGAGAATTTGTTATTTTAAAAAGGAAGACTATGGTGCAATATCATTTTTTTGAGCTCTGATTCTAACAGATGACTGACAAAGCCTTTACTCTAATGACCATGGTGCTGGAATTAAGAACATGTGGACTTTGAAGGTGATTACTAGTTCTCCCCATGCTAGGCTAGCTAGGACTTGCTACCTACTAAGTGATAAAATCATGTCATGATGAGCTAATAATGACAAGATTAGAAGTTACTAGCACAAAGCAGAAACAGCCAACCACACAGCAAATTTTGTACTATTCCACAACTTGGTGTTATTGAATTAAAACAACCAAGTGTTGAATGCTGCAGTATAGGCTTAGAAAAACGATGTGGATATTTTGGTAGGTTATCAGTAGATATAAATTGTGTTAGATACATATGAAGACTTAACTATGAGTCCATCTGTAAAGAATTAGTAGTTAAGGTAAGACCTAAGGAAGGCTGCAGGAGATTGTCTAATTGAAATGAGAAGAGCCAGTCATAGTGGGTAGGATCATTTCCTGGGCAGGTACTTCAGATGATGGCTAACCAGAGAGATCTGGTTCTGTACTTTGACAGACCTCTAGATACTTTGGCAGACACACTTTCTAGCATCAGAGGTTTGCCCCTTTTCAGCAATCCTGTAGATATGTCATGGTCAGTTTTCTTAGCTCCTTGTTTTAGTATGGACTCTCCTGCCAAGCTGGACTATGAGCTGCAATAAAGAAGTGTAAGAAAGAATAAAACCCCATCACTCCCATTAACTGTAGTGGTCATGAATTTGTTGGTAACATATAAGCAAACTGCAGCTCAATCATAGTTTGAATCCAGTTATTCGTGTGAAGGATCAAATCCTTCATATATGTATATGATGAGGCACATTCTCTAGCTCATCTCTGTAACAATTTTTCATTTACAGTATTCCCAAAGCTTGCTCACAAACATTTAGATGTGGGGCACTTGGTGGGAGAGGACACATTCTGAGCTCCCGTCTCCAGGCTGTAGCAAAGACTCACTGGGGGTGTGAGGGGGCTCACATAAAGGTAGGTCAAAAGAAATGTTTATAGAGTGTTCTCTGAACACTTAGAAAATTAGTCTGAGGTCACATAGAAGAGACCATAATTTCACTTACAGTGACTCAGCAAGGCAAATTTTTCTTTTGATCAACAGGGCTCCTATGAGTTATTCTAAAAGGTGGAAAAAGAAGCACAGGACATGTAGCTCTTTGTCTTGATAGGAGAGGGATCTTGGCTGTATCTCATTGGCTGCAATTCACCTCCACACAAAAAGAAAGAAAGAAAGGAAGGAAGGAAGGAAGGAAGGAAGGAAGGAAGGAAGGAAGGAAGGAAGGAAGGAAGGAAGAGAAAGAAAGAAAGAAAGAAAGAAAAAGAAAGAAAGAAAAAGAAATCCCTGTATGTGACTAATTGAAAAGTGAGAAAAGGGAGAAAAGAAAATGGAGGAATTACTAGGACTTTAACCTTTAATGGAAATCTATAATGATGATTTAGCCTTTAAGTTTTGAAGCTTTCCAATGAAGGACTATAGATCAAGGGCCTGTGACTTTAAGAAGAGGCAGGCTTTCTACTTGGTGGGAAATTAGTTTAGCTCCTGCTGTCAAAGGAGGCATACCCCTATCTCCTCAGGTCTTTGTTTTCCCCAGTCACATACAGGCTTCGCAAATTCCTATAGAGTTAGATTCAGATCCCTATCCTCCTCCCCCTACTACCAAGTCCCAGCTCAAATACTACCAGTTCTCCCTGTAGTAAGACAGGATTAAGGAAGACAAACCTGTATATAGTGTGATTAAGTACTCTTGAGAGGAAAGACAGAGAGTAGTGTTTCTTACATGTAGTGTTTCTTACATGTGTAAGCCTCTTTGTTGCAGAAGAGGTCACAGATAAATAGACCCTCTATCATGGGAATAAAGAAGAGCTATCACTTTACACCCTAGGATCTTCCATTACATTTTTCTTCCTGGTTTTGGCCAGTCAGTACCTGGATATCCAAGGGAAAGTCAGACTCCTAGAATGATTGGAAGGGACACAAATCCCTTTGAGTATGCATGATTTCGTGCCTTGCTCTCTAGGAAAAAGTTCGAATGAGATGCATTTAACATTATATTCAGCATTGTATTCAAACATGAAAACATATGGTTCTTCTACTTCAGGGGGTACTTAGAAGTTCATATTGTTGCAGAATTCCTGCACAGACACAATCTGGACCTTTCTTTCAGGAATTGTGACGGCACAGTTCAGTGGACTTGGATCCAAAGACAGAATCTGAGCACAATGGGCATTGCGCTCTATACCTTAGTCCAATAGTTTTCCTTACATTTTTTCTTCCATCTATTCTGAGAGTTGCATATGTACATTTAGATACTGATTCACCAGATTATCGCTTCCTTGTCCCATTCACATAGCCTTTCTTATTTCTGGGATAAAGTATCTAGCAAATGGTTTTGGATTTCAAACACCTGGAAGTAGAAAAGTGAAGACTGCCTGGCAAGTGCTGGCTTTCCTTCTACATTTCAGGTCTCCACTCTGCTGAGTCTTCATTTTGTTGATTCCCCCTTGCCCACCCCTGATCCTGCTATCCTTGGTGGAGCAGCCTGTTTTGAATAGGATGTGTCTAATTTCTATCTTACTCTATGGTATTTTATTAAAACACCTGCTATTTTTGCTTAAGAACAGGAAGACTTTATTTTCTTTGTTGGGATCATTTTATGGGATCATTTCTTTCCTTGGAGAGTTCTGAAATCAATACTGTGTATGGAAAAAACTGAAGCATTGCCATGGAATTTAGCCAATCTCTTGGTTTAGAACACTTAAGTAGGTCAGAGTCTTTAAACCAACCTTATAAAAACAGAGAGGGTTTCATTCTATTAGGATGTATCCAGTATCTTTGAAATGAAACACGTTTATGCATTTGTGTTACATAGACATCAGTGCAGCCATGTTTGAGATACAATTCAGGTAGCCACCTGGCATGCAGACAGCTTTACTTACTGAATCCAGTCGACCAGACTTTTGCACAGGTAATTTTACCCAATAAATTCAGGTGGCCAATCTTGTGTCACTGAACCTCTGGCCCAGCCTTTGTGTTCTTAACTAGTGGACTCTTTTCTACCACTATCTGTGAGTGAGTTAATGAATAATGAGCAGTTACCTGGGGCTGGGAGTGCCATTATCAATCACAGTATATAAAATATGAAAGATTGAAGACCACAATATTAAATGCCTGACAATAGTCTTTGTAAATGAACTTTAGTACAGTTTTAAAAAAGCAGTTTTAATGTAAATGTGAATAGTCTTAGCATTGGAGCTTGATTAAATATAGACTATTGTTGAATCTTTTTATTTTTATTAAAAAGGCCTAAAATAAGAATATGGATTCACCAGATACCTCAATTGTTTTGGTATTTTACTAATAAAATCTCTTTTGGGTAAAGACTTCTTCTCATCTATTTCATTCCCACAAATTCTACTTTCACCTGTTAAAGAGGAACAAATGCCAGCTGAAGAGAAATTCATTGCTTATCTATTTGTGGGTTAAATATTTCAAAGAAATACTGTCAGTGACTGAGTTTATCTTACTCCTTCAATTATCCTGAACTGTTACTTTGAGACATTTCTAGATTATCTGCCCTAAAGAGGTCCTTTCACCCCCTCTCCCTCCATTTCTCCCAGTGTTTCCCCCTGCCCTCCTCCCATTCCCTGGAGCATCCTTTAGAGTGAATGTCAAACTTCCTTCTGAGTCCTTCACTCCAGTCACACCTTCTGAGGTGTAAGGTCTCAGTAGCATTGCCCAGAGCACTTTTGTGGGCTTCCCTTTAGTATGGGAACACTACTGTGACTATTAATCCTTTGCCTCTAAGGATCCTAGTGCCTGTGATCCATGCTAGACTTTGGGGGATCATTAGCATGGCTATTGTGCAGATTATGGAAAGTTTGATTATGGCTACTGCAGTCCTAACTGGTGTGAAGTATCTTGCTTATCATTGCTCCTCCCCATCTTTAGGATCTTACAATCTTAACGCCCCCTCTTCCACAAATTTCACTGAGCTTTAGGATGGGGAGAGATTTCGCTGATCTGGTTCCAGGTGATTAATGCAAGGTCTCTGATGTTCTGAATTACAGTTTGTTGTTGTTTTCAGTTTTACTGTTCTTGAGCCACTTTTGGCTCCATCCTGGTTGGTATCTCCTAACCAGAGATAAAAGGCTGTTTAAATGGAATCTTACTATAAGAGCAGATTCAAAGGTAGATGGAATAGGAATAAGAGACAGCAGTGGGGGGGGAGAGTTAGTCTCCCATTTGCAGGATGGTTACCATCTATCTGCCTGATTCTATACCTTCCCTGACTGGTGAGATCAAACCCCCTTGGATGCAAGTGACCAGCAAGGAAGCATTTTTTTTTCTATCCATTTCCCAGCAAATTTCATTAATTCATCTTTTTTGATGGTTGAGTAATATTCCATTGTATAAATGTACCACATTTCCTTATCCAATTGTCTACTGTTGGGCATTTGGATTGATTCCATGACTTTGCTATTATAATAGTGCTGCAATGAACATGGTTGTGCTTGTGTCATTGAGGTGAAATTTTGCTTTATGAGGGATTATTCCCAGAAGTGTGGAATAGCAGGGTCATATGGCATTTCAATCTTTAGCTTTTTAAAAAATTGCCAGACTGATCTCCAGAGTGGTTGCATAAGCCTGCATTCCTACCGGCAATGTATAATAGTTCCCCTCTCTCCACATCTTCTCCAGCACTTGGTGGTGTTTGTATTGTGGATTTTTGCCATCCTGACCGGGGTGAGATGATATCTCAGGGAGGTTTTGATTTGCATTTCCCTGATTGCTAAGGATGTGGAGCATTTTTAAAGATATTTGTTAAACATTTCAATTTTGTCCCTGGTAAATTTTCTTTTGAGTTCTCAAGACCATTTTTTAATTGGACCATTTGTTTTCTTGGTGTTTAGTTTTCTAAGTTCTTTGTGCATTCTGGATAATAGAGCTCTATCAGATATGTGATTAGTGAAGATTTTCTTTCATTCTGTGGGTTGCCTTTGTGCTCAGTTTACAACCTCTTTACCTGAACAGAAGCTCTTTAATTTCATAAGATCCCATTTGTTGAGTGTTGGTCCTAGTGACTGTGATATTGGGTTTCTGTTTAGGAACTGTTGGCCTCGCCCAACAAGCTTGAGGGAGTTCCATACCCTTTCAACCAGGTTTTTTATGGTCTCTGGCCTAATATTGAGGTCTTTGATCCATTTGGAATTAATTTTTATACATGGTGACAAGTACGGGTCCAGTTTTAATCTTTTGCATGTAGACGTCCAGTTCTGCCAGCACCATTTGTTGAAGATGCTTTTCTTTTTTCATTGGATTTTTTTGGGCCCCTTTGTCAAAGATCAAATGACTGTAATTGGGTGGACTTATATCTGGGTCTTGAACCATTGATCTATGTGTCTATTTTGGGGCCAGTACTAGGCTGTTTTTATTACTATGGATTTGTAGTATAGATTAAGGTTTGGTATAGTGATGCCTCCAGCAGTGTTTTTTTTTTTTTTTACTCAGGATTGTTTTTGCTCTCCTGTGTCTTTTGTGCTTCCATATGAATTTTGAGATTGTTTTGTCAATTTCTTTAAAGAATTGCTTTGGGATTTTGATTGGTATAGCATTGAATCTGTATATTGCTTTTGATAGGATGGTCATTTTTATGATGTTGATTCTGCCAATCCAGGAACATGGCAGGTCTTTCCACATTCTGTTTTCTTGGGTAATTTCTTTCTTTAGGGTTTTGAAGTTTTCATTTTAAAGATCTCTCACTTCCTTGGTTAAGTTTATACCAAGGTATTTCATTTTTTAGGGGCTATATTAAATGGGATTGTTTCTCTTAGGGCTTTCACTTTTTTCATCCACTGATGAAAGGCCACTGATTTTTGTACATTTATTTTGTAATCTGCCACCCTGCTGAACTTCTGTATTAGTTCCAGGATTTCCTGGTAGTGTTTTTAGGATCACTCAGGCTTATGATCATGTCATCTGTAAATAGAGATAACTTGACTTCTTCCTTGCTGATTTGAATCCCTTTTATCTCCCTCTCTTGTCTTATGGCTCCAGTCTTCAAGTACAATATTGAATAGAAGTGGTGAAGTGGACAGCTTTGTCTAGTTTATGATTAGTATTCCATGAATGCGCATGTTAGGTTTCTTCAAAGTGTCCCATATCTCTTGAATAGTTCTCTTGAGTATGTTTTTGGCTTTAACAACCTCTTCCATTGAGCTGGTTAGTTCTTCTACTTTGTCTTCAAGATCTGATATTCTATTTTCTGCTTCATTAGTCCTGTTGATTAGACTCTCTGTTGAGTTCTAGGTTGAAGATAATGTGTCTTTTAGTTCAATTTTAAACTCTGCTTGAGATTTTTTTAACTGCTCTATGCCTGTTTTTGTTTCTTCCACTGTTTTTCTCATATCCTCCAAGTGCCTATTGTGTTCCTGTTAAAAGTGGTTGATGTAGTTATTTAACTCCTCCTGGACTTCCTCTTTCACAGTATTGATCGTGGTAAAGATCAGGCTTTGAAAATCATTATCTCGGGTATGGCTTTCTTGGCTATTTTCTGTGAATTTGTTCTAGTTGGATTCTATCATTATGGGGTTAATTCTTTCAGGGGGGATTTGTTGTCTTGGTTTTGTTTCTCATGGATTTGCCTGTGACCTGGGCATTGTTGTTTTATCTCTTATGACCTTCTTTCAGTTTCTGTGTGTTTTTGACTGAAGTGAATTAGTTGGTATTACTACTCTCAAGCAGTTATTACTAATGTTTGCCTTGGAGTTTGGTATGCTTGTCTGGAATTGGTATTATTTCCTGGATGTGGCTATTAGACTGTTCATACATCAATTAAGCCAGGTTTAGTAGACATGGAGTGAAGATTAGGATGGTATTGTACTTTTTCAGTTAAGTACCTTAGTGAATATGTGAGGGTGAATGCTATATTCCCTGAAGTTGTATACATTTTGGGGTGGTTATATGGAAAAGTTAAACTACAGTGACTTATAATTGGAAGGAACAAGATTGTAAAAAGGGTTTCCATATCTTCGAGCTGGATGTGAAGAATCTCTCCCAGGTGATAGGATGATTTTAGAGGACTTCATGTGTATGGCATTTGTCCCCAAGTGCTTTGCTTGGGTTTTCTTTGGACTCTCTTGAGTTCGGAGGAGCAGGGGGTTCTCCCTGGACCATGTCTGGGTGGAAATAGCTGTGAGAGTTGTCTTGCAGATCACCTGGTAGCTGGGGCGTGGCCTAGTGGCCTTCCCCTGCACCAGAGCAGGCTGGCTGTAGCTCTCGCTGGTTAGTGGGATGAGCTGAGGTAAGTGGTGAGCTGGGGCCTGGGGGTAGTCTAAGGGGCCTTACCAGAGGAGTAGTGGGTCCTGCATGGATGGGGTCCCAGGCAGAATGAAATTGTAGAATATTTAGTCTTGACTGGACTTAAGAATGAAAGTGATTCTTAAAATGCTTGCATTAATTTTTTTCTCTACTTGTTTCATGATAGTTTTAATATATGATTCATTGTTTTTTCCTTTTCTTTCTCCTCTTACCCATTCTTTATTTTTCTTTTTCCTTAATGGCATTTCTGCAAGAAAATATAATTAAACACAATCTGTCACAGATGATGGCAGTAATCTCCAAAAACAATGTATTTTAATAGCTCTCTTTGGGACTTACAACAGACACAAAGAAATAAAGTAGATTCATGTTGGGTATCTGAAAACTTTCTTTCCTGTGTTCTGTTCTATCATTGGTCTTTTTCAAAGCAAATTGCTTCTCTTTGCATTGTTCTGTATACTTTACAAATTTATAAAATGTGAAAACATAACACTTCTGCTTCTAGGCTCTATGTCTAGGACCTTGCCAGAAAAAGTTACATAAAACATTCCACACAGCATTGCTTCTGACAAGGAAACACATTTTATAACTAAAGAAGTGAGGCAATGGGCTTATGCTCATGGAATTCATTGGTCTTTCCATGTTCCCCACCATCCTGAAGCAGCTGGTTTGATAGAACAGTAGAACAGCCTTTTAAAGACACAATTACAGCACCAGTTAGGTAGTAATAGTCTGGAAGGTTGGGATAGAGTATTTCAGGATGTGGTGTATGCTTTTAATCAGCACCCAATATATGGCACTGTATCTCCTATAAGCAGAATTCATGAGTCCAGGAACCAAGGGGTAGAGGCCTGAATGGTCCCTCTTACTGTCAGACACACTTAGTAACCCTTTAGGAAAATTTTTGCTTCCTGTCCCTGCAATTCTGTCCTCTGCTAGCTTAGAAGTTTTGATTCCAGAGCAGGGGATGCTTTTGCAGGAGATACAATATGTATTCCATTGAACTGGAAGTTAAAGCTTCCTCCTGGCTATTTTGGGCTCCTGATGCTTTTGAATCAACAGACTAACTCTGTTAGAAGGTGTGATTGATGCAGACTATCAAGGGGAATTTGATTGCTTCTGCACAATGGAAGCAAGGAAGAGTATGAATGGAGTGCAGGAGATTCAGTAGGGCAACTCTTGATGTTACCATGTCCTGTGATGAAGATTAATGGAAAATTGCAACACCCCAATGAAGGCAGGATGGCGGACTGCCCAGATCCTTTAGGAATGAAGGTAAAAGAACCCCAGGAAAGAACCGAAACCTGCTAAAGTACTTGCTGAGAGTACAGGAAGTAAAGAGTGGGTAGTGGAGGTAGTTCTAAATACCAATTAAGGCCACATGACCAGCTACAGAGAAGTGACTTATAACTACCCAGAGCACTTCTGTTCCACTCGTAAAGTACAAATGGAACTGTTTAGAATTAATTCTTTGATTTGTCCTGAATATGTAAGTGGAATGTTACAGTTACATTTTGGTGTCAAATTGACCGTTGCAGACTGGGGCACAGCTGTGGAAGGTTAATGGTTGGAATGGCCCCTGAATAAGTCTACAAGTACTTGATTGATGCTGTGGAGAACCCAGCCCATAGTGGGTGGTACTTTCCAGTGGTGGACCAGGAGGTGCAAGGAAGAGGGACTTGATCTTCCCTTATCCAGTGTTGACTTGCTTTGCAGTCCATTCTGGGTGTGTTGTTCATTTTTAGAGCATTGCGGCTTTCTTTATTGCTGATGCTGCTGCCCCCATTTTTGGCTGACTTGGAACTTTACCTTTTCCATCGTATTGTTGCTGTTCCTTCTGCCTCTGGAGTCTGGTCTCTAGGCTTTCCTGCTGTTCGCTGTCCATCGCCAGTGTGATACAAAGGCAGCTGTTTCACAGATGATCTCACAAAAACTGCATCCCTTGAGCCAGACTCCCAGGGCTGCTATGAGCAAGAGAGCTACTTCTCCCCAATAAGTATTTCTGCTTTTATAACCCTAAAGAAAAGGTTTGGTAGTATGATTCTAAAGTAATGTAGCCTAGAAGGGAATGTTTTGAATTTAAGGAAACTGTCTTGTATCCTGATCATACTGCTGGAGATGCAAATCCATGGACAAGTTTAAATTGTGAACGTTAAAACCATAAAGGTCAATTTTCTTATATGATTGGTCAAAAATGCAAAAGGACACATTCTTCTTGTTGAAGATTAGCCCATAGCAAGGATATACACACCAATGAAGTGTAAAGTTGCAGAGAGCAATGTTTCCCAAACTCCCCAGGGTCTGCCTTAGCAAGTGTCATTTTGGTTGTCTGTGTAATTGAGACAGAGCACCCCAATAACTAGCCTTGACATGTGTCTGCTATGTGTCGCTTCTTATGGGATGGTGAACAAATGTATTTTGACTCCAGGTAAGGCCCTGACATATTAAAGAAATTATTTTGCCCAAGTCTAGATGAATAAGCCAATCATCGGAAATGCCAGGGTTTACTGAGAGGACCCTGGGTGATACAAAGGCAGCTGTTTCACAGATGATCTCACAAAAACTGCATCCCTTGAGCCAGACTCCCAGGGCCGCTATGAGCAAGAGAGCTACTTCTCCCCAATAAGTATTTCTGCTTTTATAACCCTAAAGAAAAGTACTGTGACTCTTGTTTACTTCCCGAGATTTAGGAGCCTCCTTAAAAGAGAGAATGGTTTTCTTAATTTTTTTTTCTAGTTTTACAAGCATAATGAGTGGTTGTCCCTGACTCCTATCCTCTACTACTTTCCATCTTTCCTCTCCCCGCCCCTTCACTTCACCAGTCCATCCCACTCCTTCCCATCCTCCTGTCTGCTTCTGTGGTCTCCAGGGTTTCCATTGATTCTCTGCTCTAGTAGGGGCTCCTGTGACAGATTAAGTGGCCCTTCCTTGGATAGACCTACTGATAAAGACACTCCCCTTCAGCTGTTCAGCCTTAGCCCCTATGGTTCCCACTGCATGTAATTATTTCTCCTGAGATGCTTGTTAGTTTATGGGGGAATGTTGATATTTCAGTCATCGTGCAGGTCTGGTGAGGGTAATTCTCATTTCAGTGAGTTCCTGAGTGGAACAGCCATGCCTTGAGTGGAATGTCTTGGCCAGAAGCGGACCTCCCCATCTTTAAGTTCTTATAATCTTACTGGGCCTTATTTTACAAGATTCCTTGAACTTGAAGATGGGAAGAGATTTGGTTGGCCCAATTCTGGCTGAGCATATTTTAGGTTTGCAGATACTTTGCATTCTAATTGATTGCTACTGTCTGTTTCACTGTTCTTTCATTCCACTAGGCTTCAAACTAGGCTGTTGAGATCTTTTCTTATCTAAAGATAAAGTGGGAAGTATTTAGATAGAAGTTTACTCTTGGATGTTTGTGGTTAGTATTAAAACATCTGATCCTGTCTATTGTTAGTTTTCTCCCTATCTACTTTTGTTTAGACTGTTTTATACCACTGGGTAGAGAGGCTAAGCAGGTGGTTTGTTACCTGGAGGCTAACCCCACTATCTACTGTGTGCTATTCCTGTTCTTTTTTTTTATTTCTACTCATACAACTTTAACAGGTACACTGGTCCCCTCCCTCCCTCCAACCTCCCACTGCCCTATGCCCCCTCCCCTCCCCCTCCCTCCCTATCCCCCAGTGCCTCCCCCTCTCATCCCCGGAGCATCCTTTATTTTATTTTTTTTAACGGTTTGAGACATTTTTATTATTTTCTGTAATCATAATTTGCATAATCATACATTCATATCCAGTTCCCTTGCCATAGACAGTCCATTGCTTCATTACTATTTTTTTTATTAAAAATGTAATTATACATTTTAAAATTTTTTTACCAGTTCCCTCCCTCCCTCCTCCTCCCCCCGAATGCCCTCCTCCCCCTCCTCTGCCTCCCCATCCCCCAGTACCTCCCCCCCAATTCCCAGAGAGTCCTTTATTGTGTACGCCTGACTCTCCACTGGGTCCTCCTCCCCGGAGCATCCTTTAATGTGCATGGCAGACTCTCCTCTGGGTCCTCCTCTCCGATGAGATGCAAGGAATGTTTTGATTCAAAGGAAAAAGCTATGTCCAACAGTGTTACAGCCCATGTATTTAGTCATATTTAGTCATTTGCTTTTATTCCATTGTACCTCAGTTTCCCTATGTATGACATGATGCAGATAGCAACAAAGGCATTTTTAACATTGATAAGTATTTGCATTTTACAAATGTCCATACACAATTGTAAGTTGTTTGTGCAAATGTGCATGACATGTACTCATAAAAGGAATTACATTGTTTTCATAGTTTTGATGCTATTTCCACTTATATTGCATTATTAACATCTATGTCAATATAAAAAGATCTTCCTATATATTTCAAAGATTATTTAAAATCTATCATATATGAATTTCAATGTTACATACTACATATTGTATACTTAATAAATGTAATGCCATAGTATAATATTATCTATCCCATTTATTATCAATAGCAAAATATATATTCAATATTATTTATATTGATGACTTTACCCTTTATAACTGAAGCCTGTATTTTTGGTTTTGAAATTTTTCCTTTCTAATCTAGTCTCAGTGCAGTTTCTCATCCAGGTTTGTTTCAAAACTTGTGGTTCAATCCCAGATGAAACATGCAAAAAGGTGTGAAAGTAGGAGAGAAGTTGTCTGGAAAGGCAAACATATGGAGGGGAGATTAAGTGGGTATTAAGCAGTAAAAACACACAGATTAATTGTATTTATGGATGTATATGTCAAAAAACAATAAAACCCTTTTTTTATAGCAGCAGTTTCTTCTGCAGAACTGGGGACAAGAGCTAGAGAGGCTTTTTCAATGTACGTCATTTACATGGTAAGCTTATGTCTCTGCGTGTGAGATGCCTTCTGCCCAAGATTCCGCCCTCACTGACAGAGCTATGTACTAGAATGCTGTTTCTCTGTGTTTCTCTGGAATCAGGGTGGTGCCTGTGCTGGGCCTGTCCCAGCACTAGAAGAGAAGGCAGCCTGGGCAGATGGCGGTGCAGCTGGCTGCACAGTGGTGGTCCTCGCTGCACTGAGCACTCTGCTGTGCTCATTCTGAAGTTGCTCTGACAACATTCCTCTCCTGGCAGCCATGTCCTTCTCTCCTCTAGCCTTGTGCAAGCAAATGGCTTTGTTGCACCTCCTTCATATGCTGGTGTGTAGACCTGGATGGAAGAATTAAGTTTATACTTCTGAATCTTTTTCATTGATTTAAACCTTTCTACAAACCCTCCAGGTTTCATTTCCTTATTTTTCCACAGGTTTTCCATTGGGTTATACAAACATAATTTTATTCCTTGTAGCCAATATTAGGATAATTAAAACATGTAAAGAAATCCTTATTCCTCCAAAAACTAAAATGAAACACAGAAGCAAACAGATAATCAAATCACCAAACTCATGTATCCTATAAACCATAAAAAGCATTCTTCACTAATTCTAACCCCATCTATTAGAATATAAGCTTCTTGGATTCTAATTTATATCTCTTCCCCCCTCTGATCCTCCTTATCTACTTTTCAGTTTGGCCTTTTCCACTAAGTGTTTAACTACTATACAATCTGTCAACTTTTTATGACTCCATATCAATCATTTTCAAGTTTGGCTGTGTAGGAGGAATGGAAAGTGATTGTGCCTGAGGTGGGCACAAGATCAACTGGGTTGATCAATTGGGTTAGGCTCCAATATTAGCTAACCAGTGAGGAAAAGCCAGTTTTCCTGGGCTCACCTAAGTGTTTAAATATATCTGACCTGGCAGCTATCTTTGTTGCCTGCCCTTCATGGCACTCCGTGTTTGGAGTTCATGAGCTCTTTTCCAGCTCCTTACCCCTCATGGATTCCATGCCTGAAGTCCATGAGTCTCTAGGGCACCCTAGCCCCTCATGGTCCTCCATGTGTGAAGTCTCTAAGTTCTATTCTTTCTCTCCTCTAATAAACTCTGCTTTAAACTCATGCATGTTCTGGTTTCAATCAATGACTCGGAACACAAGAAACTGGATACATACAGACAAGTACAGAGTGACCCCACAACATGAG
The DNA here is from genome assembly GCA_023101885.1 of Typhlomys cinereus. Lineage (NCBI taxonomy): Eukaryota > Metazoa > Chordata > Mammalia > Rodentia > Platacanthomyidae > Typhlomys > Typhlomys cinereus. The sequence continues at coordinate 207,311 of JALPQD010000082.1, forward strand.
ATGACTTGTATTTAAATGTCCCATAAAGGTTCATATACTCTAGACTTGGTCCTTAGCTGAAAGAATACACTATCAGAAAGTGGTATCTTAGTTTCTTTATTGTTTATCTGATAAAGTTCTCTCATTTAAGGGAGATGGGGTTTATTTTAGCTCAGCATTCCAGGTTATTCTTTCATTGTAGGGGAAGTTTATAGGGCAGAAATTTGAGGTAGCTAGACACATTGCATCCACAGTAAAGAAGCAGAATGCAAAGGATGAATGCATGTTGCTGTTACCATCTATGGGTCTGGAAAGTGTGTCTATTGTCCTCCACTAAGTCAAAGAATTAAAATGTGTGAAAATCTTCATGTTTTTTAAATGCTAAAAGTTTATTTCAAAAGTACTACTAGAGAAACCAAGAATTGAAGAATGGTATTCCTCCTGAGTAGGAACCCACCAACCTTCCTATAGTCTAAAACTTTTAGTGGGAAGTTAGGAAATAGCAGGACATTCACTTCTCTCATGGAATTGTCTTACAGTAATGAAATAATTTATTTTTCTATTGGACAATTAGTGCAGTTAGGAATATTGGGGCCTGTGGGAACCATACTCACTCCCCCTATAGTCTTTACCTCACTTCCCTAATAAGTTTGGGACACTCATTAGCAATGAACTATATTAGCAAATAAAATATAAAGGATTGTGACTTCACCCATCATCCTCTTTCTTCTTCCTGCTCTCCCACCCTGTGGTCATTCCATGACAGTTCTGTCTTCTTTTACCCCTCCTCTCCCTCCCCATCCCCCAGTGCCTCCCCCCCAATTCCCAGAGAGTCCTTTATTGTGTGCACCTGACTCTCCACTGGGTCCTCCTCTCCGATGACGTATAAGGACCCAGTGGCATTTCCATAAGCCCTTTCTCTTGTTCCCCTTAAGCATAGGATCACTACTATGGCTGTCAATCCCTTGCATCCAGGGATCTCGGTGCCCTTAACAGATGCTGGATTTTATGAGCGCAACAGTGCACTGGACATTGCACAGGGCATGCAAAGTCCCATTATGATTGCTTTGGCCCAAACTATTGTTGAGAATCTTGCAAATCGTTGTTCCTCCCATCCTTTTGCTCTTACAATCTTACCGCCCCCTCTTCCGCAAGTGTCCCTGAGCTCCAGGATGGGGAGAGATTACGCTGGCCTAGCTCTAGGTGGTTGATATAGAGTCTCTGAAGTTCTGGATTGTGGTTTGTCGATTTTCTTTTGCAGTTTTGCTGCTCCTACAATGCCCTTCACTCCATCCTGGTGGGCATTGTATGTCACCCCCTGGCCAGAGACAAAAAGCTATTAAACTGGAGTCTTGTTATAATAGCACATTCAAGGGTAGATGTAATAAGAGTAGGAAACCTCAGTGAGGGAGGGGTCCATCACCCATTTGCAAAATGATTACTTTTTATCTGCTAGACTATATGCCCTCCCCTTCTGGTGAGATCAGGAAAGAACGTCTGTGAACTTAACCAGGTTTCTCATTACTTACTTGCAGACCTTGATGGAGGCCTATTTTCTCTGCTGAAACATGGTCCCCTCTCTCCTTGTTTCTGGTGAGGCCCTCCTACCCCATCTCTCTTGTTCATAATCCTTGCAATTACTGTGTTACGTAGGTTTACTTTTGAGTGTCTCAATGTGGACTGGGTGAGTTTGGAACTAGGAGCCACCTATTAGGGAGTACATATGGCGCTTAATTTTCTGGGTTTGGGATACTTCACTTAATATAATTGTTTCTAATGACATCCATTTCCCAGCAAATTCCAGTAATTCATCATTTTTGATGGCTGAGTAGTACTCCATTGTATAGATGTAGCACTGTTTCCTTATCCACTCGTCAACTGTTGGACATTTAGGTTGATTCCATGACTTTGCTATTGTAAACAGTGCTGCTATGAACATGGTCGAGCTTGTGCTATCGAGGCGAACCACTGCTGCATGGGTGGTTATTCCCAAAAGTGGGATAGCAGGGTCATATGGCATTTCAATCTTTAATTTCTTTAAGAATCTCCAGACGGCTCGCCAGAGTGGTTGTATGAGCCTGCATTCCCATCAGCAATGTAGGAGAGTTCCCCTCTCTCCACATCCTCTCCAGCATTTGTTGTTGTTTGTATTGTGGATTTTTGCCATCCTGACCGGGGTGAGATGATATCTCAGGGAAGTCTTGATTTGCATTTCCCTGATGGCAAAAGAAGTGGAACATTTTTTAAGATATTTGTTAGACATTTTAATTTCATCCCTGATAAAGTTTCTTTTAAGTTCCAGGGCCCATTTTTTAATTGGGCCATTGTTTTCCTTGGTGTTTAGTTTTCTAAGTTCTTTGTGCACTCTGGACAGTAGAGCTCTATCACATATGTGGTTAGTGAAGATTTTCTCCCATTCTGTGGGTTGCCTTTGAGCTCATGTTACAATCTCTTTATCTGAACAGAAGCTCTTTAATTTCACAAAATCCCAACTGTTGAGAGTTGGTAGCAGTGACTGTGCCATTGGATGTCTGTTTAGGAAATGTTGGCCTAGCCCAATCAGCTCGAGGGAGTTCCCTATTCTTTCAACTATGGTTTTTAAAGTCTCTGGCCTGATATCAAGGTCCTTGATCCATTTGGAATTAAGTCTTGTACATGGTGACAAGTATGGGTCCAGCTTTAATCTTCTGCATGTGGAGATCCAGCTTTGCCAGCACCATTTGTTGAAGATGCTGTTCTTTTTCCATTGGATTCTTTGGGCCCCTTTGTCAAAGACCAAATGGCTGTATTTTTGTGGGCTTATATCTGGGTCTTCAACCCTTATTCATTGATCTGTGTGTCCATTTTGGAGCCAGTACCAGGCAGTTTTTATAACTATGGATTTGTAGTATAGACTACAGTTTGGTATGGTAATACCTCCAAGAAATCCAGAGAATTATAACATCATATTTCAAAAACTTGTACTCTGTGAAGTTTGACAACACAAAAGAGATGCATGAATTTCTAAGTAAACACAACCTACCTAAATTGAATCAGGAAGTTGTGAATTATTTAAATAGTCTTATAACATACAAGGAAATTGAAGAAGTCATCTCGAATCTTCCCACCAAAAAATGTCCTGGGCCAGATGGATTCAGCACAGAATTCTATCATACATTTAAGGAGTTAATAACACCAATACTCCTTAAACTGTTCCATCAAATAGCAAAGGAAGGAATACTACCAAATTCCTTCTATGAAGCTAATATCGTCTTAATCCCAAAACCTAATAAAGATTCACTTAAAAAAGAAAACTATAGGCCGATCTCTCTGATGAACACAGATGCAAAGATTCTTAACAAAGTCTTAGCAAATCGGATTCAAAAACATATCAAAAAGATCATTCACGGGGACCAAGTAGGCTTCATCCCCGGCACACAAGGTTGGTTCAACATACGCAAATCAATAAATGTAATTCATCATGTAAACCAGTCCAAAGTCCAAGACCACATGATACTCTCGATAGATGCAGAAAAAGCCTTTGACAAAATCCAACAGCCTTTTATGATCAAAACGCTAGAGACTGTAGGAATGAAAGGAACCTTTATCAATATAATAAAAACTGTATACAACAAGCCCACAGCAAGGATTATGCTCAATGGGGAATAATTGGAAGCATTCCCACTTCGATCAGGAACTAGACAAGGCTGTCCACTCTCACCACTTCTATTCAATATTGTACTTGAAGTCTTAGCTGAAGCCATAAGACAAGAAAGGGAAGATAAGAGGGATTCCAATCAGCAAGGAAGAAGTCAAGCTCTCCCTATTTGCAGATGACATGATCTTACACCTGAGTGATCCCAAAAACTCCACCAGGAAGCTCCTGGAACTAATTGAGAAGTTCAGCAGGGTGGCAGGATACAAAATAAATGTGCAAAAATCAGAGGCCTTCCTATATGCCCAGAATGAAAGAAGTGAAAAAGCCTTGAGAGAAACAATACCATTTACTATAGCCCCTAAAAAAATGAAATACCTTGGTATAAACCTAACCATGAAGGTAAAAGACCTTCACAGTGAAAACTTTAAAACCCTAAAGAAAGAAATAGCAGAAGACACCAGAAGGTGGAAAGACCTCCCATGTTCCTGGATTGGTAGAATCAACATTGTAAAAATGACCATCCTACCAAAGACAATATACAAATTCAATTCTATACCAATTAAAATCCCAAAGCAATTCTTTAAAGAAGTTGACCAAATAATCTCAAAATTCATATGGAGGCACAAAAGACCCAGGATAGCAAAGACAATCCTGAGTAACAAAAACACTGCTGGAGGTATTACCATACCGCACATCAGTTTTTCTGGCATCATTACCCCAGTTCCTGCTTTCCTTCCTTAGCAAATAGAGTAGCTAGCCCTCTAGTTGACTATCACATTCCTTAAGTAGATCATTGACAAGACAGGATTCCCCTTTTCTTCTGTTTAAACAAGATGTGTATATAATATGTGTAACTTGTCTTTTGACGTGTCTATTTCAAGTTTTTTGATCAGACAACTGGGGCCCTCTAGCTAGAGTAATAAACTGGCTTTTTCATTGGTATTTGCTTCTGGAGATTCTGGTCCTGATAGGCAGTCACTCCACAAGACTGATCATCCTCATGGATGAGTCAAGTTGACAACTCTATGTGACCATCATAGGCAGTATATTTTTGGGAGGTGAAGCCTAGGAGAGGTAAGTTAGCACTGACAATGTGGCCTTGAAAAGAATATTGGGGTATAGGGTCCTTCATTTCTCTCTTTCTGCCTTTTAAAATTGGTAACCCTTGCTTTGTCACAACAGGAAACTGATTAGCACACTGACAAAGCAACTTTCTTTGCTTTAAATTTTAAAAGCAGTGGTTGGGACTGAGAGATGGCTTAGTGGTTAAGCCTTTGCTTCACAACCAAGCAAAAGGACCTGAGTTTGGTTACCTGATCTCATGTAATCTCACACCTGTGGAAATGGTAGAAGCCTGACTTTCTGGCCTTGGAGGGCAGAGCCTGGAAAACCCCAAAGCAAAGCCATAAAAGGTAGAGCAAGCCAGGATGATTTGAAAAGTCACATATGCACACATAGTACCATCTCTTACACATACACACAAATACATATGCACATCCCTACACACACATATCACATCCCTAACCACATCCACATAAACACAAAAAAATTTAGTTGAATTATATGGGATATATAGAATCTTCATTAAAAAGAGAAGCTGTAGCTCTAAAACGTTTATTTTTCTCTATTTATTTACTAATATTGCATATATGAATATAGTGAATTCATAATATTTTCAATTTTCACCGCTTAGTTCCAAGTCCTACCCCTCCTTCTTTTTCCCTTACAATTCTTCATCTTCCCTGCCAGACTTCCTCCTATTTTCAAATCTTTTCACTTGTACATCCCACTGTGTTCCATCCAGTTTCTTTGTTGACATATGCCTGACTTTCTTTATGCTCTAGCAAGTATCACAGATCAGTGGGTGTACCATTGGGGAAAGCATCTTCCATTTCATCCCCATAATCTTTAGTCCTCATCAGTCTCTTAGAGAGTTTGAGGTTTTCTTCACATCTTTCTACTTTCATGATAAGATATTGAGACAGAGCCCATGAATTCTTGTGTAAGTATACATAGCCACCATGAAATCTTGTATACTACAACTGTCATGTCTAAGAGATAATGTCTGGCCCACCTCACTCACTTCAGGCTCTTATACTCTTATAGTTCCTTCTTATGCAATGTTTCCTGAGCCATTCCCAGCCTAGGGATGGATGGAGAATATAAGTCCTACTTAGGAACAAGCAGTGCACAGTCGTTTGCTTTTTGCATTTTGGTAAATTATGCTTTTCAGCAATAAATTCCTTTTACTGTAGAAGGAGGCTTTTAAATTGAATCCTGAGTATTTTTCCAGTCTATGAGTATAATAGGAAATATTTACAAAGCCCTGTCTTTCCCTTTCATAGGTCCTTGTTCTATTTTACAGTAACAGAAATGTGTTCCATTCTATAGAGGGCCTTAAATCTGATCAGAAACTGCTGGTTGTCTCTTTGATATGTGTGCCACTATTACACTCAGGGTCACTTGTTGCCATGATTATTGTTATTGCAACTTGCAGATTTTGCATATTGATAAGATCTTAGATTGTTTTTCTCCCCTAGTTACTTACATAATACTCTCTGGCACTATCCAGTAAGGAGGAAGCTTCCCAGCCAGTTTTCAGCTGGTATTTTTTTGTCCATGCCCTGCAATCCACGTGTGTTGCATCTTCAGTAATAAGGTCTGTCAGTTTCTGGAGGACAACAAAGAGCAATGGCAAAAGTCTATACTGTTCGGGGGGGGAGCTTTGTAACCTCTCAGGCCAACAACTTATCAAAAAGCATCATATACCTGTTATGTCTATCATTGTTTAATTATCTCTGGGTTCTAGGTGGAGTAGCCCAAAGCAGTTTTTCTTTTCTCCTATCTTCCCATCTCTATGGTTTTCTCTGCATGGACTGCCCATACTTTTTCCTTTAAAAAAGTAAACTAAAATTTTTGTGTGGAAAGCAGAAAACAACCTTTGGAGATCTTTCCTTTTCACCTTATTGGGACTAGGTCTCTACACTTGTGCTCTGTAGACAATGCTAGTTTAGGATCCTAAGCATTCAGAGAGTTTTCATTTTTCTGCTTTCTCTCCCATGTAGACATGGTAGGACTTGTGCTGCTCTGCAAGGTCTTTATGTGGTATCTGAGGATCTGAAGTCAGGTTGTCAGACTTGCATGACAAATATGCTTTACCCACTGAGTCATTCTCCAGCCTGAGTCTGTTTTAAGGATTCTGAAGGATGCTCTGCTATTGAAGGCTGCGCAATGTTCCATAGATTGCATGTTTAGGTTCACGGGAAATTGATTTCATAAACTATATCTCTCATGTCCACCTTTTGCTGGGTGTTGAAAAACCTCTTTTCTTTTTGCATAAGCACCTGTGTTTGGAATGATTTAGCAGTAATTAATCTCCAGGCTAATTATGATCTCTGTTGTCATTTTGCTAGATGTAATTAAACTGCATAGCTGGAGAAAGTTTGGAAACTATGGTTTCCAAGAAAACTCTTCCCTGCAACCTGGCATAGAGCTCAAGTGTGACAACATAATCAGTTCATTAAATACATGTTGGAAGCCTGATGTCCTTCAGGATGAATTTACAGGAAGAAGACAAATGCATGTTTGCAAGAGGTACCTGTGGTTTTTGTACTGTCTTATTGGAAAGTGTTTGGAGTCTTCTAGAGGTTCTCTTTCAAAAATCATGTTGAATGCTTTATGAGACAGGAAACAGAACAAACAATTTGTCCCCTTTCAAATAGATTAATGATTAACATCATGAAGGTCAGCTTTCACATCAAGGTGCATAGTGACTATCGGTCAGAAGAGAGTTTAATACTGCATTACAAAATGTGAAATTTTGTTGATTATTATAAAAACTTGAATTAGATAAGAGAATTGTACTAACATGAAGATTTTCTTGTGATAAATAAACACTTTGAGTTATGAGTGGATCCAGATAAATATTCTAGTTGCTTTTATTTTGTTTCAATAAATATTCTGAACTTTATGGGAAAAGGGGCTTATTATTTGACTGATGCTTACAAAAAAGATAAAGTCTATGATGATAGAAAAGCATGGTGGCAGGTAAAGGCACAGTGATAGAAGAAGAGTTCAGCTGCTACCTTGCGTATATACCTAGAAGAAAAAGGAGGAAGATGAGAGGAGGAGAAAGGAGCAGTAAAGCTGTGGGGCCAAGGCCTGTCTCCATCCCAGCAGTAATGTACTTCCTCCAGCAAGGCTTCACCACTATAGTTTTCATTACCTTCCCAAGCATCACCACAAATTGGAGCCAAGTATTCAAATGCATGAGTGTCATTTCATATTTAAGCCCCGACATTTGTATTCCATTTGTTAATCCAAGACAAGATGATGTGAGGAGGATGTTATTAAAACTTGGTGGTCTTGGTCTTGTTTAATCAAGGACATCTACTGCAGGTAAAGGTTCACCAGTCACAATTAAGAATTCAGTATGAGTTGCAACAATGTATGAACTATATCTTTAAAATTATTGGATATTTTCATAACTATCTTTTGTTTATTGAATAACTTTCCTCTATAAAGATATCTATCTTCTTGATTCTACTATTTGAATGGTAATCACACCTCTAAAATGTGAGTCAGGCAAGAAAAATAATATGGAATACTCACTCATCATACATGTGTATGCCACAATTATAGTAATAAAAATATAGTGAAAAATCACACCCAAAATCTGTCTAGTACCTCCTAATTTTTGTCTCCAATCACTTAATAAACAAATTCTGAATTTTAAGATTATAAGGTGTAGGGCCTGCAATAAAGTATTTTTGATCACTTCCTGGCAGCCTAAAGCACATGTGCATTCATCCTTGCATTCTTTCCTCATGAAGTATGGACAAAGGTTTGATGGCCAGAGATTTGAGCTTTATGGATTGACTTTTACTTTAGAATAGGTCTCTAAAGGAACACATCCCTGTCTGTATGTCATGAATGACTCATCCATAGAGAGAAAAGAACAAGTCTAAGACACTTTGACAAGTAAGGAAGTTGAGCTTCAATTGCTAAATGTACTTTGTTCTCAGTTATATAACTTTCTATACAAAGGAAAATAGCAAATACAGGAAATTTATTATTACTTGACTTTAAAGATGTATGGGAAGCTTTTCAGGAAAAATTAGCTTCAATCTTTATTAAGGTGGTAATTGTGTCATTATATCCATTTGTCAATACTATTAGAACTGTATACTAGAAAGGGGGAATTTTCTATCTTAAAATTATTCCTCAATACACGTGATTAAGAAAATAAGTGTTCTTCATAGCTCCAAGAAAATTGCAACATAACACAAGATGATGAGCATAATAAAAGGATCATCAAACAGTGGCAAAGTATTTTTGAGGAAGGAAACAGTGAGATACAGCCTTTGACTCAATTTACATTAGTAAACAGCATGTTGGTCTATATGTCCCAGGATGGAAATGTCCAGTTCACTTCCTGTTGTCTTTGATAATTTGTTTTGTCTTGGCTCTACGCTTCCTTCCTGATTCTTCCAATGGTATTGTGGTAAAGAGTGGATTCCCTGATTGATCTCAGGTCTAATATTTCATTGCTATTGGTTTATAATACATTTTCCACATAGAACTCTATCACCCTGGATTTCAGTAGTTAGGATAATGAATAAAAATGATAAGGAAGCTATGAAAGCATGATTCTTTTGGAAAAAAATCCAGAATCACTTAGAATGATCACCTTATTTAACAGTATGATCAGATGCCAACAAAGATTCACAGTCATGTAAAAGACTAGGAGGAAGGGACTGGGTAAAGAGTTAACCTGTGAGATATTAATACAAGCATGTGCTGATCATTGCCTAATAAAATAGATGAAGCCACTCCTGGAAGCACATCAAACAGTGGCAAAGTATTTTTGAGGAAGGAAACAGTGAGATACAGCCTTTGACTCAATTTACATTAGTAAACAGCATGTTGATCTATATGTCCCAGGATGGAAATGTCCAGTTCACTTCCTGTATATGGAAGCTTTCTAAACATATAATACTTGGTTACTTTGCTGAAGTGAGTGCTGCTTGAAGTCTTTAATGGGTTTATCATGACTTTAAATTCATTTACAGTATAAATTACTTGTTTAGGAAATATGATAATTAGCAAATTTTTATAGTTTTTTGTCTGCTCTGAAAAAGTAAAATTATCAGTGTTTTAAGCATGTTTTCAAAGCAGTGTTTTCATAGAACTATTTGTGCTTGTTTATATATACATCCACACTTACATATGAATATATGCAGAATACATATGATTATATATAATATGCAGAATATGTGCCTATATATGTGAGTTTCACTTCTAGTTTCTTAGGGATTTTAAATGTTTTGTAAGAACGTGGAATTAATATACATTATTAGTCTGCTTTTCATCATTGTGGACGTCATTCAAGAGCTAATATTCAATACTCATATAACAAGACTCTAATTTAACAGGTTTTTATCTCTGGCCAGGGGGTGACATCCAATACCCATCAGGATGGAGACAAGGGCATTGCAGGAGCAGCAAAACCAAAAAAAAAAAATCAAACCATAATTCAGAACATCAGAGACTCTATATCAACCACCTGGAATCAGGCCTGCCTAATCTCTCCCCATCCTGAAGCTCAGGGAAATTTGCAGAAGAGGGGGCGTAAGATTGTAAGAACACAAGGATGGGAGGAGTAATGATATCAAGATACTCCACACAAGTTAAGGTCAAAGCAATCATAATGGGACTTTGCATGACCTGCGCTATGTTCAACACATTATTGACCCCACAAAGTCTAGTATGGACTAAAGGCACTAGGATCCTTGGAGGCTAGGGACTGACAGTCACAGTAATGTTCCTAAGCTTAAGGGGAACACAGGAAAGGGTTCTGGGAAATGCCCCTGGGTCCTTGCACCTCATTGGAGAAGAGGACCCAGAGGAGAGTTTGGCATGCACATAAAGGATGCTCCGGGGATTGGGGGGGAGGCACTGGAAGATGAGGAGGGGGGAGCAGAAGAGTCCAGGTGAGGTGGAAGGAGGGAAGGGACCAGTGTACCTGTTAAGTTTGTATGGGCACAAATAAAAAAAGAGCTAGTATTCAATATCTCCACTTTATTTTGCTGATTTTTGTATTTTTGTTTCCTGGTAACCACAAATAGTATGCTCACTTTCTGAAATCTATGACATTATTACTCCAAAAACTTCAGTCCTAACAAAGTATGCCCTCAGAATTCTTTACTAAACACAAACACAGTTACTTCCTCTCAAACTGGTGTGGTTACTTTTTGCTGACATATATCTAAGAAGACTTGTTGTTATTACTCTATGCGATTCTTCGATTTTTCTTCACATTACATTTATCTTCATCTTATATTCCACAGTAATACTAATAAATACCTCAATTAAAAAAATGATTGCTGAATGCTTTGTGGTGAGCATGTGTCTGTCCTGCCTAGAGATCTGTATTCAACATTTGTGTAGCACTACCCTCAGGATTGCCTCTGGAGAATGCCCCTTACTGCATTTTGCATTTCCTACCTGCTCCAATGCTGAATGTGTCACTTAGACTAGGCAAACAATGGAACTATTTCCCTGGGCCCAATAACTCACATGGCAGTTGTCATGGTTAGGCACAGGTGTCAACTTGACTGCTGAGGGTTTGAGCTCTGGGCACAGTTGTAGAGAGTTGATGGTTGAGTTAAGCTCAGAGCAAACCTGAAGGAGATTGTCTAGCTGATGGGGAAGACCCAGCCCATGGTAGGTGGGATTAGACCCTGGATAAATGACAGAGAGCTGGTTGAGAGAGTTGGCATCCTTCTGTTCACTTGGCCAGATATGCTGGTCTGGCAAGTAAAGATTGTCCATCTCTCAGCCGTTATGAAGTGACAGTGTGGCCAGTTTCCTTGGCTCGGGTCTTGGTGCGTGGTCTTCCGTCAAGCTGTACAAGGAACTGTAACCAGAAATTGTAAGAGAATAAACCCCTTGTTCCCTTAAGCCATTTGATGGTCATTTAAATTCTGTTGCAGTCAGCCTGCATGGTTGCAAGATGGTTACCATCTATTTGCCAGACTCTATGCTCTCCCTGACAGGTGAGATCAAACCCCATCAAATGCAAGTGACCAGGAATGAAAGACTATGCGGTTAACCAGATGTCTCACTACTTACTTGCAGTACTTGATGGTGACCTATTTTCTCTGCTGTTGCATGATCCCCTCTCTCCTTGTTTCTGGTGGGGCCCTCCTTCCCTTTACTACCTGTTTATAATCTTTTGCAATTACTGTAGGTATTATAGAGATTTATCTTTGAGTGTGTCCCTAAGTGGGTTTGGTATTAGGATCCACCTACTAGGGAGCACATATGGCACTTAATTTTCTGTGTCTGGGATACTTCACTCAATATGATTTTTTCTAATTCCATCCATTTTCCGGCAAATTTCATTAAGTCTTCATTTTTGGTGGCTGAGTAGCATTCCATTGTATAAATGTGCCACATTTTCCATATCCATTCGTCAACTGTTGGGTATTTGGGTTGATTCCATGACTTTGCTATTGTAAACAGTGCTGCTATGAACATGGTCGTGCTTGTGCTATCAAGGTAAGTTTTTGCAGAATGGGGGATTATTCCCAAAAGTGGAAGAGCAGGGTCATATGGCACTTCAATCTTTAACCTTTTTAAGAATCACCAGACTGTTCGCCAGAGTGGTTTTATAAGCCTGCATTCCCACCAGCAATGTAGGAGAGTTCCCTTCTTGCCACGTCCTCTCCAGCATTTAGTGTTGTTTGTATTTTGGATTGTTGCCATCCTGACTGGGGTGGAATTAATTCTTGAACATGGTGACAAGTACGGGTCCAGTTTTAATCTTCTGCATGTGTAGATCCAGTTTTGCCAGCACCATTTGTTGAAGATGCTGCTCTTTTTCTATTGGATTTTTTGGGCCCCTTTGTCAAAGCTCAAATGGCTTGTAATTGTGTGGGCTTATATCTGGCTCTTCAACCCTTATCCATTGACCTATGTGTCTATTTTGGAGCCAGTACCAGGCTATTTTTATTACTGTGGATTTATAGTATAGATTAAGGTTTGGTATGGTGTTAGCCCCAGCAGTGTTTTGTTACTCAGGATTGTTTTTGCTATTCTGGGTCTTTTGTGCTTCCATATGAATTTTGAGATTGTTTAATCAACTTCTTTAAAGAATTGCTTTGGGATTTTGATTGGCATAGCATTGAATCTGTATATTGCCTTTAGTAGGATGGTCATTTTTATGATGTTGATTCTGCCAATCCAGGCATATGAGAGGTCTTTCCTTCTGGTGTCTTCTGTAATTTCTTTCTCTAGGGTTTTCAAGTTTTCATTGTAAAAGGTCTCTTACTTCCTTGGCTAGGTTTATACCAAGGTATTTCATTTTTTTAGGGGCTATAATAAATGGGATTGTTTCTCTTAGGGCTTTGTCCCTTCTTTCATCCTGGGCTTATAGGAAGGCCACTGATTTTTGTATGTTTGTTTTGTATCTTGCCACCCTGCTGAACTTCTGTATTAGTTCCAGGAGTTTTCTGGTGGAGTTTTTAGGATCACTCAGGTATATGATCATGTCATCTGCAAATAGAGATAACTTGACTTCTTCCTTGCCAATTTGATTCCTTTTTATGTCCCATTCTTGTCTTATGGATCCAGCCAAGATTTCAAGTACAATATTAAATAGAAGTAATGAGAGTCGACAGCCTTGTCTAATTCCTGAGTGAAGAAGGAATCCTTCAAGTTTTTCCCCATTGAGTATACTCCTTGCTGTTGGCTTGCTGTATATGGCTTTTATTATGTTGATAAAGTTCCTTCCATTCCATCTATTTCTAGGGTTTTGATCATAAAAGGCTGTTGGACCTTGTCAAAAGCTTTTTCTGCATCTATGGAGAGTATCATTTGGTCTTGGATTTTGGACTGGCTTATATGGTGAATTACATTTATGGATCTGCATATGTTGAACCAACCTTTTGTGCCTGAGATAAAGCCTACTTGATCACCATGAATGGTCTTTTTGATGTGATTTTGAATCTGATTTGCTAAGATTTTGTTGACAATCTTTGCATCTGTGTCCATCAAAGAGATTGGCCTATAGTTTTCTTTTTTAAGTGCATCTTTCTTAGGTTTTGGGATTAATATGATATTAGCTTCATAGAAAGAATTTGGTAATGTTCCTTCCTTTGCTATTTGATGGAACAGTTTAATAAGTATTGATATTATTTGTTCCTTAATGTCTGGTAGAATTCTGTGCTGAATCCATCTGGTCCAGGAAATTTTTTGGTAGGAAGATTTGAGATTACCTCATTGATTTCCTCATATGTTATAGGACTATTTTAATAATTAAAAACTTCCTGATGATCTCACTAGTCAGGGAGGGCATAGAGACTGGCAGATAGATGGTAATCATACTGTAAATGGGAGACTGACTCCCCCTCACCACGGTTTCCTACTCCTACTTGAATCTACTCTTATAGTAAGACTCTATTTTATCAGCCTCTTATCTCTGGCTAGGAGGAGACATCCAATACCCATCAGGATGGAGTCAAGGGAGATGCAAGAGTAGCAAAACTGAAAAAAAAACAACCATAATTCAGAACATCAGAGACCCAACATTAATCACCTGGAACTAGGCCCACCTTATCTCTCCCCATCCTAAAGCTCAGGGAAATTTGTGGAAGAGGGGGCAGTAAGATTGTAAGAATCTAAAGATGGGGAGGAGCAATGATATGCAAGATACTACACATAAGTTAGGGTCAAAGTAACCATAATAGGACTTTGCATGACTTGCACAATGACCAGCACAGCATTGACCCACCCCCCACAAAGTCTAGCATGGATCACAGGAACTATGATCCTTAGAAGCAAGAGATTAACAGCCACAATAGTGTTCCTATACTAAGGGGAACCCAAGAAAGGGCTCTAGGCAATGCTATTGAAACCTTGCATCTCATCAGAGAAGATGACCCAGAGGGAATTTTGACATTAATCTTAAAGTATGCTCCAGGGAGGGGGTGAGGGGGCACTGGGAGAAAGGGAGTGAGGGAGGAAAGGAAGAGGAAAAGGGGGGAGGTAGTATGGGGATCCAGGGAGGTGTGGAGGGAGAGAGGGGAGTGGCGTACCTATCAAGTTTATATGAGTGGAAATAAATAAATAAATATAATGAAAGGGGGGGAAAGGAAGGGCAATAGGAGAAGGGACCAAGGGGGTCCGGGGAAGAGTGGAGGGAGGGAGGGAACTAGGGACCTATTAAGTTTGTATGAGTGGAAAAATTTAATTAATTCATTAAAAAAGGAATTCATCCATTTCTTTTTTGTTATCAAATTTCACAGAGTAAAAGTTTTTGAAATATGACCTTATAATTATCTGAATTTCTTTGGTATCAGTAGTGATAACTCCATTTTCATTCTAATTTTGTTAATTTGGGTTTTCTCTCTCTTGTATTTGGTTAATTTAGCTAGGGGTGTATCAATCTTATTGATTTTTTCAAAGAACCAGCTTTTTGGTTTCCTTATCTCAATTTCTGATGTTTCTCTCCTTATTTCGCTCATCTCTTCTCTCCTACTGCTTTTGGGATTGGATTGCTCTTGTTTCTCTAAAGCTTTAAGCTGCATTGTTAAGTTATTTATTTGTTATGTTTCTATTTTTTTGATATAGGCATTAAGAGCTAGGAACTTACCTCTTAGAACAGCTTTCATTGTGTCCCAAAGATTTTGATAAGTTGTATTTTCATTATCATTTGCTTCCAGGAATTCTTGAATTTCCTTTTTGATTTCTTCCTGAATCCAATTATCATTCAGCAACATAGTGTTTAGTTTCTAGGAGTTAGTGTATTTTCTGTTTTTTGTTGTGTTATGAATGTCAAGTTTTAGACCATCATGGTCTGACAGGGTATGGACTAGAATTTCAACTTTCCTGTATATGTGGAGATTTTTTTGTGGCCCAATATGTTGTCTATTTTGGAGAAAGTTCTGTATGCTGCTGAAAAAATGTGTATTCTTTTTTGCATGTATGAAAACTTCGATAAAGATCAATAAGATCCATTTCAGTAAGAGTTTGATTAAGTTCCAATGTGTCTCTTCAAATAGTTTTTAAGAAAGAATTTTATTGCCAAGATAATGAATATGGCAACTATGATAATAATTAAGTATATGGTATTTTGTGCAAACAGTTAAAAATGGAGAGACCTCATGTCATTAGTTGTTGCTCTCTCATTAATAATATAGTCCTATAACCAAAGACAGATCACAATCAAAAAAGCATACAGCATTGCCATATCACAAAAAACATACAATTGAAAGGCAGAGCTGGATTCATAAAACTCAGAATTTCCAATCACTCCTGATCTGGGTTAGGGAGGAGGAAAACTTCAAGAAGCAAGTTGATGCTGATGCAGGCATCAGTTTCAAGTACAGAGTACATTTTGGATTGTATAAGAATACCCAAGGTTACTAGTGATTCCTGATAATAATGTCTTCAGACTCAACACTGTTATTTAGATTCACATGGTATACTTCTTAATGGAGCAAAATATAGCATTTAATTTTCAAATTCTATGAAAATGTATGTGTCAAATGTGTGTTTGTGTGTGTGTGTATGTATTAGAAATATCAGAGAAAAAAGTTTCAACAATAGCTCATTCTTACAGAAAGAGTTCCAGTCTTTCTATGCAATACTTAAAATACCATATTTTCCATGGGAGCTTATGAACAAAAATCTCTAGCCTTACTAATTATCACCTATGTGTCCCTCTTGCCATTCAGAAACAGAAGCAAATACAGAGTCTGCTTGTGACTGGCTGTGGGAAGAACAGAAGACAATGTGGTGTGAATGGAAGAACGAGGTGTACTGTACTTGACTTTTGCACCTAATCTGAAGATCATCCTGTCATTCCCAGTCACAGCATGATCATTAGAAATATAAACTCTCTCCACTATGTATCACATACTCTGAATTGAATAATATGAGCAGAAGTGTTTTACTAGTTGTAGAGATCTCTGTAATTTTGAAGTGTATATTATTATCTACGTAATGGAAAGCTCTCTGAGGGTTTATACTTTTTTATGAATAATATATTTTTTTTATTTCTTCCACTCATATAAAGTTGATAAGTACCCCATTCCCCTCCCTCCCTCCACCCCTCCCTGGACTCTCTTGCTCCCTCCCCCCTTTTCCTCTTCCTTTCCTCCTACCTCCTTTTTTCCTAGTGCCCTCCCCCCCCATTCTGGAGCATTTTTTAGTGTGCATGTCAAACTTCCCTCTGGGTCCTCCTCTGTGATGAGGTGTAAGGACTCAGTGGCATTGCCTAGAGCTCATTTTTGTGTCCCCTTTAGTATAGGAACACTATTGTAGCTGTTAATCCCTTGCCTCTAAGGATTGTAGTGCCTGTGATCCATGTTAGACTATGGGGGGGTCAATGATATGTTGGTCATTGCGCAGGTCATGCAAAGTCCTATTCTGAATATGTTGGCTCTAACTTGTGTGGAGTATCTTGCTCCTCCTCATCTTAGGCTCTTACAATCTTACCGCCCTCTCTTCCGCAAATTTCCCTAAGCTTTAGGATGGGGAGAGATCATAAACTTCTTCAGCTGCTGACTTTATTCCTGAAACACCTCTCCTTTGGCTCTCCTTCCTTGTTTTTCCTAATTACATCTAAAAGGAAGCTTTCATTAGGAATTAATGTGCTTTAGTACCTTAATTTACCATCTACTTCATCCTCCCTCTCCCCTTTACCAAATGAAGGTGT
This sequence comes from Typhlomys cinereus, assembly GCA_023101885.1. Classification (NCBI taxonomy): domain Eukaryota; kingdom Metazoa; phylum Chordata; class Mammalia; order Rodentia; family Platacanthomyidae; genus Typhlomys; species Typhlomys cinereus. Next base: position 224,650 of record JALPQD010000082.1, read on the forward strand.
GTCTCAACTTCAAGACCTTATGTTGGTAGTAGACAGGCAGATGGGAGTGATTCAGATAAGAAAGATTCCTTTCTGTGGTACCAAGGCCTTATCTGGACTTAGTGTTATTGCTTTTGGAAGCTAGATGGTTGGCAGAAGGTGAAGAGTCCCTCTGTTTATAGCCTATTTTCTAGACCCCACTGGTTTCCATTCATCCAGTCATACATTAATTAATTACTTAATTATACTTATTATGGGATAGCCTTGGTGGTACATGGTAATGTTATAAAATTGAAAAACGAAACAGTTTTTTCTTTCAAATCATATTCAAATGATTTTAAATTTTTCATATTACAGAGGGAAAAGAATGATGTAAGTAAACAAGAAATTACAATAACCCAACACATTTGTCAAGACCTAAATTAATCCACTCATGAGGCTATAGCTCCCAGGACCTAATTTCCTTCTAATAGTTTTATCTCATAAAGGTTTTAACATTTCAGTGTTATCAACCTGGAGGAAGAATCCTTTATTACACATAGGATAAAGCCCTGTGATACACAAGTCACATTTTGCTATGTTGCAAATGGGCCTTACAAAGTATCTATTTTCTTATGTTTTAATATTGTATTGCCTTGATTTATATCATTTCATAACAATTATTTTTATCTAGTCATTGTTGTCTTCAAAAAATCCTCTTCTTTTTGGCCTACACGTCCACAAAAATTTTACATTCAGTTTATCAAATTCAGTTAGAAGAGGAAACAAACTCTTATTGGTTCATGGTAGTATTTACTTGGCAGCGACAGAGCTAGACAGAAGAGAAAGTAATAGAGAAGACCTAGAGATGAGAGAGAGGGGAGAGAAGAGAGGAAAGGAGAGAGAGAGAGAGAATGTGATTGGCCCAATATGTCTACCAGTTTTCTCAAAATGATGTGTATCATGGAATTATGGGCCCTTAAGGGCCAGAATCAATGAATGATGTTTAGATATCATTGATGAGGTCTATGGTCACAATCTTATTGGATATCTATGGATTTACAAATGAGAGACTCTAAATCTTTATGGATTGTCACCTATTTGTGTCTGTGTGACAGATTACCACAGACCTGTGCTGGCTTCAACCATATATTGGCATTGTTCTCTCAGAGGTCACAAGTCCATTCCTGGCATGTGTTAACTGGGCTTTCTGCTCAGGTCTCACTAGGTTCTCATGGAAGTGCTGGTCTGAACTCATTTCATTCTGACATTGAGATAGGGAATTAGCTTTCATGGTCATTCAAGCTGTTGGCAGATTTTGTTGTTGTTGTTATTGTTGAAATTGACTGTGTAACTGAAGGTCCCAGTTTCTGGGGTCTGTCAGTCAAAGTTACGCTCAGTTCTAGAAGTTATCTGTGGCTTCTTTCACATGGAATTCCTTCCTCAAATTGGTTGTCTCCTTATTTAGTCAATACAGACAATCTCTGATCTCTGTGCAATCCATGCCTTCCTTGAAGTACTCTTGTCTGATTTAGCTAGGGTCATCCAACGTGATTTACTCAAACTCAACTGATGCGTGAGACCTTACATCTCTGCAGCAATGTCTACATATTTGATTTGTTTAGCAGAAAGTCTTAAGTTCTGCTCAGGCTCAAAGGGTCAGTGTCATGAAACAGGCTGAGAATATCAGAAAGAAGAAATCCCAGGGTCATCTGTTTCTTTCTGCTACAGGGTGAAACAAAATGGAAGGAAAATAAACATCTGCATGTACAGTTCTTCCATCCTATTTATTTCTAAAATAAAGGACTTGCTTGCATGGTCAGACATATGAAAATTAGTAACATCATGCTTAGGAATGATTTTAACCTTACCGTTTCAAGAGGCAGGTACCTTGAGTTATGTGTTTTCTCCTTCAGAAAAGTAGCTGTTGCACCTGGTTTTGTGTGTGTGTGTGTATGTGTGTGTGTGTGTGTGTGTGTGTATGCGTAAAAGAGGCCATTTGAGTATGTGTGCCTGTGGAGACCCAAGGATGGGTCTGGGATCATTCTGGATTGTATTACTTACATATTGCTTTGGGATTTCGCAGGCTCTGCCTTGCAAGAGTCCCAAGTTTAACACTGCTGCCATTTCCATCTTGCACTTTCATTTGGGATCTGGAGATTTGCACTCAGATCCTTCTGCTTATAAAGCAAAGGCTTGGATTTTTCTTTACTCTTGAACTGTGTCCCCAGTCCTGGTAACTGGCTCCTATAGATGGTCAAGAAAAGTCTTCTTGCACTCCGTAACCTAAGAAAGAGTTAAGCACTGAGCTTTTTTTCTCAAGACAGGAGAGTTTGCTTAGGCCCTTAATTATGTGTAGAAGGTTATATTCAGGGTACAAATTTAGTGATCTGCAGCATTCAAAGGTTACATTTAGTACTTACTCTTATGCCTGCTCCCCAGGATGTGAATGAAGGAGTTGTGAGCCACATTGTTGGCACAAACACCGGGCAAATAATTATCTTCCTGGCTCTGTTACAATTCACTGGCACAGGTGATTCTGTTTGTACCCTTTGTGCTGAACATCTCCCTTCACCTTTCTGGCCCCAACCCGGAAAAATTTCCTGCACAGTAGGATTAGTGCCCAATGGCAACCGAAAAGGCAATTAACATTTTCTGACAACACAAAAACTTTCCTCTGCCTTGGATAGAGCACCTTGACCATTTCCTGTTCTTTTATTGTAAAGCTAAAGACCTTCCATTTTGTGCTTAATTACATTGGAAAAGAGAAATCTGTGCCTCATGGAAAGCCTGGTGGGGAAAGCTTTCAGTTTAAATTACAGAAGAAATACTGGCTCAAGCAATGTTGAAAGGGAATTACCTTTGCTTTTCTTTTGAGTTTGCAAAACAGCTGGCCAAACAGAGCATGGCCAACCATTCTAGTCAGGCAACATGCGTGGTTGTCTGCAGGTCATGCTGGGACTCATTTTGCAAATCAGCTTGAAAGATTTCTTTGGGATACAAGGAAGCTAATTTAAACATTGCCTGTGTACAGAAACTTTAATCCCTCTTAATATGTCAGCTGTGTCATCAGAAAAGCAGGCCTTCTGCTCTGACATGCCGCAGGAGAAAACCAACACTGTCTTCCTTATAGGAACCATCAGCCAATAAACAGAAGCAAAAGTGAATGAGCCCAATGACACCCTCATCTCCCTTATTTCTTCCTGATAGGGTTTTTGTCTGAATGCTGAGCTACCTTCTCTGCCCTCCTTCTCTTGAGCTTCTTCTGCCTCCTGTTACTCTTTATGGTAATTGAAGCTGGGCTCAAGAAGCCCTCAGAGGCTTCTTCTTGCACAAGTGACACTTCAGTGATAAACTTGAACTTAAAGTTACTGAGGCGGAACTGAGGGTTCATTTGATTGCTAGCAGTTTCCAGCAGCTCTGGAAGGCTTCGGCATGAAGTAGATTGTTAATGTCCTGTGAGGGAAAACAATAATGCATTTCATTAATGCACCAAAGGTATTGATGACATTATGCTTTTTTTTATTAAAAATTTAATTATACATTTTAAAATTTTTTTACCAGTTCCCTCCCTCCCCCTCCTCTCCCCGAACCCCCTCCTGCCCCACCCCATCTCCCAGTGCCTCCCCCCCAATTCCCAGAGAGTTCTTTATTGTGTACGCCTAACTCTCCACTGGGTCCTCCTCTCCGATGACATATAAGGACCCAGTGGCATTTCCATAAGCCCTTTCTCTTGTTCCCCTTAAGCATAAGATCACTACTATGACTGTCAATCCCTTACCTCCAGGGGTCTCGGTGCCCTTAACAGATGCTAGACTTTATGAGGGCAACAGTGCGCTGGACATTGCGCAGGGCATGCAAAGTCCCATTATGATTGCTTTGGCCCCAACTATTGTTGAGAATCTTGCAAATCGTTGCTCCTCCCATCCTTTTGCTCTTACAATCTTACCGCCCCCTCTTCCGCAAATGTCCCTGAGCTCCAGGATGGGGAGAGATGAGGCTGGCCTAGTTCTATGTGATTGATATAGTGTCTGAAGTTCTGGATTGTGGTTTGTTGATTTTCTTTTGCAGTTTTGCTGCTCCTGCAATGCCCTTCACTCCATTCTGCTGGGCACTGTATGTCACCCCCTGGCCAGAGACAAAAAGCTGTTAAACTGGAGTCTTGTTATAATAGCACATTCAAGGGTAGATGTAATAAGAGTAGGAAACCTCAGTGAGGGAGGGGTCCATCACCCATTTGCAAAATGATTACTTTTTATCTGCTAGACTATATGCCCTCCCCTTCTGGTGAGATCAGGAAAGAACGTCTGTGAACTTAACCAGGTTTCTCATTACTTACTTGCAGACCTTGATGGAGGCCTATTTTCTCTGCTGTAACATGGTCCCCTCTCTCCTTGTTTCTGGTGTGGCCCTCCTAACCCATCTCTCTTGTTCATAATCCTTGCAATTACTGTGTTAGATAGGTTTACTTTTGAGTGTCTCAATGTGGGCTGGGTGAGTTTGGTACTAGGAGCCACCTATTAGGGAGTACATACGGTGCTTAATTTTCTGGGTTTGGGATATTTCACTTAATATAATTGTTTCTAATGACATCCATTTCCCCGCAAATTCCAGTAATTCATCATTTTTGATGGCTGAGTATTACTCCATTGTATAGATGTACCACTGTTTCCTTATCCACTCGTCAACTGTTGGACATTTAGGTTGATTCCATGACTTTGCTATTGTAAACAGTGCTGCAATGAACATGGTCGAGCTTGTGCTATCGAGGCGAACCTCTGCTGCATGGGGGGTTATTCCCAAAAGTGGGATAGCAGGGTCATATGGCATTTCAATCTTTAATTTCCTTAAGAATCTCCAGACGGCTCGCCAGAGTGGCTGTATGAGCCTGCATTCCCACCAGCAATGTAGGAGAGTTCCCCTCTCTCCACATCCTCTCCAGCATTTGTCATTGTTTGTGTTGTGGATTTTTGCCATCCTGACCAGGGTGAGATGATATCTCAGGGAAGTTTTGATTTGCATTTCCCTGATGGCGAAGGAAATGGAGCATTTTTTAAGATATTTGTTAGACATTTTAATTTCATCCCTGGTAAAGTTTCTTTGAAGTTCCAGGGCCCATTTTTTAATTGGGCCATTGTTTTCCTTGGTGTTTAGTTTTCTAAGTTCTTTGTGCACTCTGGACAGTAGAGCTCTGTCAGATATGTGGTTAGTGAAGATTTTCTCCCATTCTGTGGGTTGCCTTTGAGCTCGTGTGACAATCTCTTTATCTGAACAGAAGCTCTTTAATTTCACAAGATCCCAACTGTTGAGAGTTGGTAGCAGTGACTGTGCCATTGGATGTCTGTTTAGGAAATGTTGGCGTAGTCCAATCAGCTGGAGGGAGTTCCGTATTCTTTCAACTATGGTTTTTATAGTCTCTGGCCTGATATCAAGGTCCTTGATCCATTTGGAATTAAGTCTTGTACATGGTGACAAGTACGGGTCCAGCTTTAATCTTCTGCATGTGGAGATCCAGTTTTGCCAGCACCATTTGTTGAAGATGCCGTTCTTTTTCCATTGGATTCTTTGGGCCCCTTTGTCAAAGACCAAATGGCTGTAACATTGTGGGCTTATATCTGGATCTTCAATCCTTATCCATTGATCTGTGTGTCTATTTTGGAGCCAGTACCAGGCTGTCTTTATAACTATGGATTTGTAGTATAGACTTAGGTTTGGTATGGTAATACCTCCAGCTGTGTTTTTGTTACTCAGGATTGTTTTTGCTATCCTGGGTCTTTTGTGCCTCCATATGAACTTTGAGATTGTTTGGTCAACTTCTTTGAAGAATTGCTTTGGTATTTTGATTGGGATAGCATTGAATCTGTATATTGCCTTTGGTAGGATGGTCATTTTTACGATATTGATTCTGCCAATCCAGGAAAAGGGAGGTCTTTCCACCTTCTGGTGTCTTCTGCAATTTCTTTCTTTAGGGTTTTAAAGTTTTCATTGTAAAGGTCTTTTACCTCCTTAGTTAGGTTTATATCAAGGTATTTCATTTTTTTAGGGGTTATAGTAAATGGTATGGTTTCTCTCAAGGCTTTTTCACTTCTTTCATTCTGGGCATATAGGAAGGCCTCTGATATTTGCACATTTATTTTGTATCCTGCCACCCTGCTGAACTTCTCAATTAGTTCCAGGAGCTTCCTGGTGGAGTTTTTGGGATCCCTCAGGTATAAGATCATGTCATCTGCAAATAAGGATAGCTTGACTTCTTCCTTGCCGATTTGAATCCCTCTTATGTCCCTTTCTTGTCTTATGGCTTCAGCTAAGACTTCAAGTACAATATTGAATAGAAGTGGTGAGAGTGGACAGCCTTGTCTAGTTCCTGATCGAAGTGGGAATGCTTCCAATTGTTCCCCATTGAGCATAATCCTTGCTGTGGGCTTGTTGTATATAGCTTTTATTATATTGATTAAGGTTCCTTCCATTCCCACTGTCTCTAGCGTTTTGATCATCAAAGGCTGTTGGATCTTGTCAAAAGCTTTTTCTGCATCTATCAAGAGTATCATGTGGTCTTGGACTTTGGACTGGTTTACATGATGAATTACATTTATTGATTTGCGTATGTTGAACCAACCTTGTGTGCCGGGGATGAAGCCTACTTGGTCCCCATGAATGATCTTTTTAATATGTTTTTGAATCCGATTTGCTAAGACTTTGTTGAGAATCTTTGCGTCTGTGTTCATCAGCGAGATCGGCCTATAGTTTTCTTTCTTAAGTGAATCTTTATTAGGTTTTTGGATTAAAACGATATTAGCTTCATAGAAGGAATTTGATAGTGTTCCTTCCTTTGCTATTTGATGGAACAGTTTAAGGAGTATTGGTGTTATTAACTCCTTAAATGTCTGGTAGAACTCTGTGCTGAATCCATCTGGTCCAGGACATTTTTTGGTGGGAAGATTCGAGATTACTTCCTCAATTTCCTTATATGTTATAGGACTATTTAAATAATTCACAACTTCCTGATTCAATTTAGGTAAGTTGTATTTACTTAGAAATTCATCCATCTCTTTTGTGTTGTCAAACTTCACAGAGTATAAGTTTTTGAAATATGATATTATAATTCTCTGGATTTCTTGGGTATCAGTAGTGATAACTTCATGTTCATTTCTAATTTTGTTAATTTGGGTTTTCTCTCTCTTGCTTTTGGTTAATTTAGCTAGGGGTGTATCAATCTTATTGATTTTTTCAAAGAACCAGCTTTTTGATTGGTTGATTTTTTCTATCGTTTTCTTAATCTCGATTTCAGATATTTCTCCCCTTATTTTGCTAATCTCTTCTCTTCTACTGCTTTTGGGATCAGATTGCTCTAGTTTCTCTAAAGCTTTAAGCTGCATTGTTAAGTTGTTTATTTCTGATGTTTCCATTTTTTTGACGTAGGCATTAAGAGCTATGAACTTACCTCTTAGAACAGCTTTCATTGTGTCCCAGAGATTTTGGTAGGTTGTATTTTCATTATCATTCACTTTCAGGAAATCTTGAATTTCCTTTTTAATTTCTTCCTGAATCCAGTTCTCATTCAGCATCATAGTGTTAAGTTTCCAGGAGTTAGTGTATTTTCTCTTGTTTGATGTGTTGTGGATGTCCAGCTTTAGGCCGTGGTGGTCTGATAGGGCACAGGTTAGAATTTCAACTTTCTTGTATATGTGTAGATTCATTTTGTGGCCCAATATGTGATCTATTTTGGAGAAAGTTCCGTGTGCTGCTGAGAAAAATGTGTATTCTTTGGTGCGTGGGTGAAAAGTTCGATAGAGATCTGTAAGGTCCATTTCTTTCAGGGTTTGATTAAGTTCTAAAGTGTCTCTGTTAAGCTTTTGACCTGTTGATCTATCCCATGTTGAGAGGGCAGTGTTGAAGTCCCCAAGAATTATCGTTTGGGGGTTGATTTCTTGCTTTAGACGCTGTAGGGTTTTCTTAATGAATGTGGAGGGGCCGGTATTGGGTGCATATATGTTCAGTATTGTGAAGTCTTCCTGGTGAATTGTACCTGTGACTAAAATGTAGTATCCATCCGTGTCTCTTATAATTTTCTTTGGCTTGAAATCCACTTTTTCTGATAGCATAATGGCTACCCCTGCCTGTTTTCTGCTTCCATTTGCTTGTAGAATTGTTGGCCAGCCTTGTATTTTTAGAGCGTGCCTATCTTTTGTGGTGAGATGGGTTTCCTGTAAGCAGCAGATTGATGGATTGTGATTTTTAATCCAAGTTTGTAATCTGTGTCTCTTGATCGGTGAATTAAGTCCATTAACATTTAGTGTTGTAATGGAGAAACTATTGTTAATTCCAGACATTTATTATGTTTAGTAGCTTTTATAAGTATATTGCTTCGCTTTTAATGGTGTTATATTTGCCTTCTGTTCTCCTGCATATGCCTGTTTTTTTCTTCACGCTTGAGTATCATTTCTAGCATTTTTTGAAGGCCTGGTTTGGTGGACATGTATCCCTTAAAGTTGTCTTTGCGCTGGAAAATTTTTCTTTCTCCCTCGATCATGACTGATAGTTTTGCAGGGTAAATCAGCCTGGGTTGATATTTTTGCTCATTCAATACTTGAAGTATGTCTCTCCAAGCTCTTCTTGCTTTTACTGTTTCGACTGAGAAGTCATTTGTTATTTTAATAGGTTTACCTTTAAAAGTGACTTGTTTTTTCTCCCTTGAAGCTCTCAGCATCAGTTCTTTATCTTGAATGTGGAGTGTTTTAACTATTATTTGCCGCGGTGTGCTTCTATTTTGGTCGTATCTCTTTGGGGTGCGGAATGCCTCTTTTATATGAATGGGCCTCTCTTTTTTTAGATGAGGAAAGTTTTCCTTGATGATCGTTTGAACAATTTCCTCAGGGGTGGTATTTTGAGATTTTTGCTCTGGTATTCCATGAATACGTATGTTAGGCTTTTTCAGGGTGTCCCATATCTCTTGGATATTTCTCTCAAGTATCTTTTTGGCTTTAACAACCTCTTCCATTGAGCTGGTTAGTACTCCCACTTTATCTTCAAGGTCTGAAATTCTGTTTTCTGCTTCATTAATTCTGTTGATAAGACTCTCTGTGGCGTTCTGGGTTGAAGATAACTTGTCTTTTAGCTCGGTTTTAAACTCTGCTTGAGTTTGTTTTAACTGCTCTATGCCACTTTTTGTTTCTTGCACTGTTTTTCTCAACTCCTCCAGATGTCTGTTGTGTTCCTCTTCAAAGCAATTGATTCGATTATGTAATTCCTCCCGGATTTCCTCTTTCATAGTATTGAACATGGTAATGATCATATTTTGAAAGACCTTATCCTGGGTGAGGCTTTCTTGGCCTTTTTCCGTGGGTTTGTTCTTGTTGGAGTCTAACATTATGGGATTAATTTCTTCAGTGGGAAATTTGTTTACTTGAGTGTTGCTTCTCACGGATTTGCACTTTGACTTTGGCATTGTCATTTTAACTCTTAAGATCTCTCAATTTCACTAAACTGAATTATTTGGCCTGGGGTCTTGGTGGGCGGGCCCAAACGGGGACGTACCTAGGGCGCGGGGTGAGGCCCGGCTGGACCGTGTGCATGTCCTGACCGGTGGAGCGGGGTGGGGTCAAAAGGGAGGATGGGCGCCTCGGCGTGGAGCTTAAATAGGGCAGCTGGGGCGGGGCCGGGTGCAGGGGGAGGTCTCCTCGTCCCTCGGCCCCCACGCGGCTCCGGCTGAATGGTGGGAGTCGGAGCCGGGTCCCTGTGGGCTGACCTGGGGTCCTAGGTCGTGGGGTCAGGCCCGGCTGGACCGCGCGTCCCGACCCCCGGAGCGGGGTGGGGTGAAAAGGGAGGATGGGCGCGTCGGCGTGGAGCTATTTAACCCGAGGGCAGCTGGGGCAGAGCCCGGGCGCAGGGGGAGGTCCTCCTCGTCCCTCGGCCCCCGCGCGGCTCCGGCTGGATGGTGGGAGTCGGAGCCGGGTCCCTGTGGGCTGACCTGGGGTCCTAGGGCGCGGGGTGAGGCCCGGCTGGACCGCGGGTGCGCGTCCCCACCGGCGGAGCAGGGTGGGGTGAAAAGGTTGATGACATTATGCTTTAAGCTGATGTGTGGAACATGACAGGAATCACAAGATCGAGTGGGAACATATTAATATGATCAACAAATATTTGAAAAGTTTCATTTGCCTGTAGATCAAATGGTAGTTGCAAGCACTGCAGGAGGAGGGGTCGAGAAAGGAATACTTTTGTTTAACATAGATCACTGGCAGCAAAAGAAGAGAGCACATATGCTTGCCCAGTGCTCTGTTTTATAGAACCAGAAGGGTGTGGGAGGCTTGCTGTAAGCATGAACATGTAGAAAAGAGCTGTGTAGACTATAAACTAATGAGATTTTCATCAGAGAAAAGTTTCCACCACCTAGAGAGAATGGAGACTGTGTTAACCAGGATAGTGGGAACTTTTTGTTTTATCTAGTCACTAGAGACAAATCTGTATGAGGTGGGGGGATAAACAGGGAGAACTAGACTCAACTATCACCTCAACAGGGAAATGAAACATATTCAGCAATTTAGTTGTCATGTACAACATTACAACTGTTGAAATAGAGGCAAGTGGAACAGATATTAGTTTATAGACAAAATAAGACTCACATGGAACACACAGGTGTTTGCTACAGAGAGTTATCACTTGTATTTGCTATTCTAGTGTAATGCCTGGCTAAAAAGAGTTCCTGGTTACCTTGTCTCCAAAAATAAGGTAGAGAGTGACTAAAGAAGATATGTGATGTAAACCACTGGCCTCCACATGTGTATATAGGCACAAGCATGCACATTCACACACACACACACACATATATAAGCATACACACACACTTATACCTATACTCATGCATGTATGCACATGAGCATTTTATTCCAAGACTGTATGAATCATTGAACAGATTTTATCTGCTGAAGAAGAAGGGGAAGTTGTACACAGTTGGTGGTGTCTTTTGTGCAGCAGCTGAATGCTGACTATGGAAAATTTGTTGAAGAGGTGTCACAGTTTGAATAAGAGTTGGCTTCCCAGGCTCATGTGTTTACATCCTGTATTAGTTAGAATTCTCTGAAAAACAGAATCTCTAAAATGTAATATATATATATATATATATATATATATATATATATATATGTCGATTAAATTAACTCACAGTAAAAAAAATAGTGTCCTTCAAAGTAGCCAACAGTAGTTGCTTCATCCTTGACCAGAATGTCTCACAAAGCTGAAAGATCCTGAGAGTCATGAGCCTCTACCTCACTGGAGGGTCAAAGACACTGGACTCTGATGTCAATGAAGAACAGCTAGGGTCTGAACAGTGAACAACAGCAAGGCCTAGTCGCCAAGCTCCAAAGGCAGAGGAAACAGCTGCAAGGTGGAAAGGATGGATCTCTGCTTCGGCCAAGGGTAGAGGCAGTAGCTGCAGCAAAAAGAAAGCAACGATACTCTAGAAAGTGAACAACACTCAACGAATGGACTCAACAGCAAATCAGCACAGAATTAGGGAAGAGTAAATCCCTCCTCCTCGCACTTCCTATTATCCAGTCCACCACTGGAAAGTGCCACCCTGGTACGGGCTGGGTTTTCCACATCAATTAATCAAGTACCTGCAGACTTGTTTAGGGGTCTGCTCTATTAAATCTTCACAGCTTTTCCCCTAACAATCTGCAACTGTCAAGTTGATACTAAAATGTAAACATAACATCCTTTGCTCTTGTTAATATCTGGCAAAGTAGTGACACATTTAGGAAGTGGATCTTTGCTAAGTGAGGTATGACACATGGTGTGGACCTTGAGGTTTAGTAACCTAGCCCAATTTCTAATTTATCTCTTGTTCTTTCTGCTTCCCTGATGACTACAATGATCTGAACCAGCCTCCAGTTTCTGCCGCCCCCCCCCATTCTTTTCCACCATAATGGACAATATCTCCTTTCTGAAACGATAAACCAAATAAAGCCCCTTCACTTTCTGTGTGAGTGTGAATATTATCTCGCAACATCAGAAGGAAAAGGTGTGAAAAACTACAATCAGGAGAGTTTGACAGGTAACCATCAAGTAGGAGATATGATTACAAACATCTCAGGAAGAGAAGTGAATTCAACATGAAAGACCCAAGGATTTAACAGCTTCCTGAGGGTCATCTTTTGTTTTTCATAGTCACATTCAGATCTCTTCCAACCAGAGAAGACAATTCCCTTAATGGTATTCTAAAGCAGGTGAGTGTTGACAAGCAGCAAAATTAGGAAGACTGATGGTTTATATGCCGTGAGAATCAAATGTCAACTTGGGTTGTCTCAATGACAACTACCAAGCAAAGTTAATGAGCTTTGGATGGATTGTTTAAATTGGACTTTACATCTGCTTTGTACTATTCTAAGTGACCAATTCTTAGTGAACTAGATGCTAGGCAAATATTGAATGAAAATAGAAAGAATTAAAATACTGTCAGCAACAATGAACCTTATAAGAATTTGTCTAATCAATTAATACAGCAATTCCAAAAAAAAAAAACATGATTTCCTAAATAAGAAAAAAGTCTTATTTGGGCAATCTTAGCAATATAATTATGTGTACATGTATATCTGCTATCTTTAAAAAATATATTTAAAAATTAGAAATTTAAGCAGCAGCATCTGGAGAACTCAGGGGTCCCAGAGGATCTGGTGTAGGACGTAGGACATGAAGTCTGCCTTGTACTGAACAGAAGTCATTTCCCTTATCTTGGACATTTAGGTTGTAATCTTCTCATTTTGCTGTTAAGAACCAATTCACACTGTACTGAATACATGTAGCTTATAAAAAATTAACAGAATTTAGATAGTTGATTACTTTATCTGATGGCATGACATTTTGAACTTACTGATATACATAAGGGCAATTTAACTTAAGGATTTAAATGAAAAGAATCATCTAAAAATAAATGTTACCCAGTCAATGCATGTGCCCAATTAAACTGTTGTGTAGGATTTGGCAAGACTATCTCAAATTGCGCTATTAGGAATAGAGTTTTGTGCCCCATTTAAATGGCAGAAGATAAACCTACAGGTGTAGAAGTTACTTTTCCAAAGATGTTTCATTGATTTTATCTCATTTCTAAGAAGTCTTTGTAAAAATGAGTTAATGCATGACACAAGTACAGAAACGGCAGAGAGTAAAAATTAAAGAGGGAGATTTTAGTAGAAAGAAAACACTTCATCAAATATTACTAAGTACTTACACTGTGCCACAGTGTAGCTATTTTGGAAACACCAAGCTAGGGAGGCATCTTATAAGGAATTCAGTTTCCCCAAGGAAATCTCTGCCTTGTTTAGTAAAGGAAGGCATCTATTTTGCAGATCATTTGAGTACCATATCTTAAGAATAGTGCTTTGCAGAAGACCATGAGCTGCTTCTCAAGTCTTTGGAGATTTCTTATAACACACTTCAATTTTAAAGACACATTAAGGTAAAAACATAAGAGGAATGTTGTGGAAGAAGGCCTCAAACACTGCTGAATCCATCTTGGGAGTCTCTATATGAGGAATGGGAAGGTTATATCACTGAGTCCAGTAATTGCAATTATACTTCATTAAAGATATTAATGATCCAGAATTTCTAATGAATTGAACAAAAATTATAGTGTATAAGTATGATCCAATTTTAAATAGATTCAAATGATAATTAGGATATGCATGCACATTGGTATCTGAAATAAAGTATAAGCTTTTTTGGTCTTGAATCAGCTTATTTTATCTAAAATTAAAATGGAATTTACTGGGCAGCTAATCTCACTTACTGTCCCAGGCTGTCATAGATATGCTGACACTGTATGATCTTCTACACAGTGAAAGACAGGATCAAAAAGAGAGGGAAACACTTGTATATTCAGCATTCCTCTTTCCATATATTTTCTTTAGTATCAGATATTTTTAAAGATAGCAGATATACATGTACATATAATTATATTACTAAGATTGCCCAAATAAGACTTTTTTCTTATTTAGGAAATCATGTTTTTTTCAGTACAACTAAAACCAACTCTCTTTGCACCTGTGCTCACAATACTAACAAAATAGATTACATTTTTACAAAACTAAGCCTTGAGTATCTTGTCCCAAGTCTTGGTACCATTTAGACAAATTTCACCTCGAAAGCATTTACATTAAAATTGTATCATGGTTTGAAGTGTGTCACCCACAGTCTCATATGTTTGGGAAGGTTATAGCATCTTTGCGGTAGAGTCTTGTTGGACGAAGACAGCCACAGGTGGGCCTTGAGGTGAATTAGTCCCACCCTACCTCCAGGAGAAGTCTGCTCTTGCAGTTGAGGTCTTAAGCTCTCAGCCTCCTGGAAGGGTGTGACATAGCCTGCTTCCAGCTTTTGCCAGCAAGCCATCCCTTTCCTGCCATGAAAAAGTTATACTGTATCTTCCCTCTGGAAACCTAAGCTAAATAAATCTCCCATAAATTGCTTGACTTTGGATGTTCTTGCATGGTAACACAAAGAGTAACTAGTACAAAATGGAAAGATACTACTCATTAATTTTATTTCCATTGCACTTTTTTTTTATCCCATCCCAAGACAACATGGTGGTCTTTTCTAATATTTGTAACACGAAATGTCAGTTCACATCTCAGGGACTGAGCTCAAAGAGTAGAGATCTTTAGTCTGTGCTTTACTTAGTCATGTAATTGGGGTGAAAAGGTTTGAGTCATTGTAAAAATCAGGATTGCAAGTGCTTTGTATGAAAGTTCACCGCTGAAGAAGGACCACAGACAAGACTCCTGAATGCACTGTAAATCCACAATCTCCCTAAGTCTCTGATGCTTTCTCTTGCTGAAAGCCTTCAATCTTTCACTCAGTGTTAAGTAACTCTGCTGTTTCTTCTCTTAAAAATATATGCTCCATACCAATAATCAATTAAGTCTGCAAAGACTTAACATTTTGTAGTGCCCAATAAATACTTCATGATGAAAACTGCATGTTAGCTGTTTATTATGCATCATGGAGAACTTTTAGTTTTAGAAAAATTATGTAAATGCCACATTTTTATCTTTGTAGCTTAGATTTTCTTCATCTTTATAAAAAATAGGAGACCCGTACATCTCAAACATTTTTTTTGAGTTAAACAAGTACCTTAGAACTTATGAAAGGATAGGCATGATAGATCTACAGAGTTAGCAGAAGCTCTTTAATTTAGGAAATATTCCTAGCAACTTTTGTAATCACAATATTAATCTTGATCTTTCAAATAGTACTTACTATACCAATAGAAATATTAATAATGTCACTTATAATAAGCAAATGCTTAAACAGTATTACCTAGGTTTTTTTTCTATGCCCCTTTCAGATATTTATCATTGTCTTGAAGCAGGAACTCTTTTTATTCCTGTTTTTTAATATGAACATCAAGATGTTATATTACTAGTTAGTAGGTAGGAAAACTGGAGATTGATGCCTAACTTCACAGTCAATGTACATTGGACTGCTACTATTGGTTATATGAACCCCTCACTTTGCCTTACATCTGCTAACAGAGGTACTGTCAAGTTCTTTCCAGTTTCTAACAACTTACCTAGGTGTCAATTTCCTGATAGTTTGATAGATTGGTATTATGGGCTAGATTACCAAAAGGATCCTTGCCTTCCCAGAATTCTTCACATCTTTAATTCATTAGGCACATCTTTGAGGATGATCAAAAAATTTAGTTTTCCACTGAGATCAGAGCTCAGGGCGTATACAGGATAAAGCCCAAAGGAAGCTCTTGTATAACAGCAAGTTTTCAGTGCCATGAAGGACACAGGAGGGTTGGCACTGGCAAGGCTGTGCTTGAATTGATCCAAATGTAGCTTTTCATGATGGTGAAAACTTCAACTACCACCACCAGATCTGTAGGTCTAGAAAGGCACGCTCCAAATGTAATCCCCTGGGTTCTTGAAAGATAGTGTTTCCTGAATTTTTGGACAGAGGAGCCAAAAATAATGAGGGGGACCAGGAATCTGAACTTTAATTGTCTTTCCTTTGGATATCCATGGACTATTTAGGCCAACTGGCTAAGAATTTGAGGGTCCACAGTAGGGCAGATCAGTTCAAAAGTCACAGAAGTTTTGAGTTCTCAGAGCAGCGAAGCAAGCCAGTGAGAAGCTTTGGGAAATGGAAGAACTGCATTCAGAAACGAGAACAGATCTGATATGTGTGAAGAAGGATGGAGAAGAGCTGCTCCTTCGCTATGAGGGTATGAAGCCAACTATTTCATCGGAGGCCTGTAGTAAAATGAAAGACATGTTCAGAAAATTAGGAGTGAATGAGTGGTGGAAAATGTAGACCCTGAAAATGAGGATTGAAATAAAACAATATTCAGGAGTATAAGTTATTATTTTACATATGTGTGGGTGCACATATATTTGTGAGTGTGTATATGTGTGCTCAGGCTATGTGTGTGGTTATGTGCAAGGTACATGTGCCTGTGTACACACTTGTGGAGGCCAGAGGAAGACTTTTTTTAATCATTCTCCACCATATTATTCTGAGGCAGAGTTTCTCATTGAACTTTGAACTAGATTGAAGCCAGGATGCCTCAATACGCCTCCTGTTTTTGAACCTTTCAATTCTGGGTTGTAGTACTTGTGGCTACATCTGTCTCTTCTTCAGGTGCTGAGATCTGAACTCAGGTCTTCATGACTTCACAGCAAATGATTTTACTTACTGACCCACCTTTTCCACCTCGTGAATGTTTTATTCAAAGTAAAGAAGGTTGGGGGGATGGTTCAGCAATTAAAGTACTTGCTGTGTAAGCAAGAGGACTATTATTTGGATCCTCAGGTTCTGCATAAAATATGGTGAACCACATGTAATCCTGGCATCAGAAGACTGAGAATGGAAATCCTCAGAACATTCACAGGCTCCGCCCTACCAGAACCAGAAATGCAGGCCACCTCCGCTTCTGCCCAGTGTCTATACCTGGGGTTTAGGATCCAAACTCAGGACCTTCCACCTGCAAGGCAGAGGCTTAACCCCTGAGCCACCTCTCCAGCCCCCTGGGTGTCTTTTTGACAGTTTGTCAAGAAAGGAAAAACTTCTGTATAGAAATTTATGAGGCTTAATGTATGATTAGAGCTTGCTTTACTATACATTTTAGGGACTAAATTGTGGAACTCATTACCATAATACTAGAAAAAAATTTAAACACCTAACTCACACTGCTTTTAGTTCCATCTCCCCAGTTAGATGACTAACCGTAAATAAACCAAATAAACTTCATAAAATATGTAACACCCATTTAATTCCATTCCAATTCTCTAAATCAAATACTCCACTTTTCTTCCTAATGGGAGTCAGTCACTTAACACAAACAACAATGGGCATTTGTCTACTGTAATGGTTACTCTTTACTATTGCTGTGAGAGAGCATTCAATGTCAAACAACTTATGGGAGCAAGGGAGATTTATTCAACTTACAGTTCAGAGGGGAAATAGATAGTCTTTCACGATGGAAATGGCATGCCTGGCTGGCAGGCAGGCTAAGTCACAGCAGACCTCCACATAGCTTGAGCATTCCTAGAATATCTCTCTTCCTATATTCTATCGTCCATTACTGGGAGGTTACTATGGGATCTATGGAGGGTATAATCCCATCAGGTGGCCTCAGTTGATCCTCCTTCCAGATATGACAAGTTGACACCCAGGCTTAACTATCACATCCACATTTAGTTGTTTGGAGTTTATTTTGATAAAACTCAGTCTAGTTAGAGTGCCTAGCTTTTAGTGATCAATGGAAGCAAACTTTACATTCAAATAGATCTAAAGTAGAATTTAAATACTTTGGCAGAAATATATTTCTATTATCTTAGAGACATTATGGAGGAAATATAAGAACATGGAGATAAGAATTGTGTGCACATAGACACATGCAGAGTCAGACATGTAAACAAATGATACCAGAAAAAGGGTCAGCCAACAAATGATATTCAAAGTTTTCTTTCTCAGGCTGACAATAAGTGGTGAAATATTTTATTTGTAGTTACTATTGGGACTAAATGTCAAATCATTGAAAATCTCAAATTGGCATTTAAGAGGATGGATTTTTTCACTTTCTCTGGCCTTTTTTTTCTTAATTCCTATGAAGTTTAAAGGAGAAAAAAATATAACACTAAAACAACAGAATACATTGTACTTGTTCCATAGTCAATAGTACACATATCAAATTCACTATTTATTAATGCTCAATAGCATGATTAAAAAATTCTAGAATCTTAGTTATTCTTAAATCGCTGTCTTATTTAAACTTTAATTTTATGATGCTGTATTATGATAAACCAGCATTCACACAAATATTTTATGCACCTCACCCATCTGATGCTTATGGCCAGAAAAGCTATAATTTCTGAGCTAGCAAGAAGAAGCTGAGTGTTTGAATATTCATGCATTCAGTCCCAATCCCTTTTCAATGTACTTATCACTATTCAGGAAACAACGCATGTCTCTATCAAGAAAGCAATTGCTAGGATAAATCCTTCCAAAAAATGTAGGAAGGAAAGAAACCTAGAATGACTGGATGTCTCAGGACTCTATATGCTTAAAGCACAAGGATCCTTTCTCTGAATTACTTTTATATCCCTAAAGCCAAGTATCTCACCACATGAAGATGACCCTTAAACTTCCTCAGTCTGATTCACGGCACTCATTTTCTTTGTGCTTCTCTTAAGTGGTTTCTCCAGATTTGCCTCACAAACTTGTGACTTTCCTCATCTTGCTCAGCTGTGAGAGAGCCTCTGCAGAGTGTGGGGGAGGGAGCGGGAGGAGAGGAGCTACTTGGGTCCTCTTCAGGAAGCTCTTCCATTATAATTCCAGCTTTCCAGACAGAAATGTTTCTGTTTGCCTCACCCTTTCTTCACGAATCTAGCAAGAACAGTGACTAGAGAAGCAGAGAGGGGCCTTCCCTCTTCCTCTGGTGTGCTGAAGCTAAAACTTGTAGATCCCAAGTAATTAGGCAGCTACGTAAATAACGAATGACCCTATTGCAATAGGCTTATTATAGTATGCTCTCTTCCACTAAGACAGTCACAACTACAATTCTGCTCTGAATTAATTTCCTATAGGAGAAAACGTGCCAGATCTTGACAATTTTAGGATTTGAACCAAGATTTCAGGGGCTGGGATTCTGGAGAGTTTGATGGAAGGGGTCCTTAGTCTACCTTGCTTTCTCTCACTTTTGGCTCTCTCACAGAACTTGAAGACCATTCATGTAGTAGTCAATGAAACTACAGCTGTGAAGCTCTTTCCAAGTTCTGCCACTTCAAATAGCTGCTCTTGAGTTACCTTTCATGTGCCTCACAGTATAGGTATGCCCTCAGCCTTACAGGTGAGCAAGGTTCCCAAGTACGCTCAGACTATCTAGCAGCAGAACACAGGCTCCAAGGTCAGTGCCCTTTTAGACACATACAGTCATATCCTGTAGGACTCTGAGGCCGAGACAGAGAAAGGACAGGGGCTCCACACACACAGAGGTTACAGCTGATATCCCAGGTACTTGGAGGGCTCAGGTAGGCTTCTTAGGTGCTTGGTGACAGTACCTGAAAGAGAATAGTTTTCTATGTAAGGTTAATTTGCTTCTTTTCTCTCTTTTTTCCTCTCTCCTCATCCTACTCTGACTTACTCTTCTGTTACTCTTCTTCTCCTTTTCCCCTTCTGACTCTTACTTATACGTTTGTATGATTCAATTCTTTCTCACTAGTGCACATTTCTGGGATCTTTCATTGAGTCAGGGATACAGGAGAACCGCAGAGGAAATATAACATGTAATTTAGAGACAATTTCCTAATATACACAGTAGGATATTCCTTTAGGTGTTTAGTATCTAAGTTGGATAACCCTAGTCTCCATAATTTGCCATGTTAACAGCTTTTTGATGTTAGTAAACTTCATTTTTACTAATTCTGTATTTAGTGGCACAGGATCTGCTTTACAACATACAGACATTACATCCATAAATAATGAATAGAGAGAAAATTTAACATATATGATAGTAGGAAGGTAAAGCTATTGACTTCATGAAAATTACAAAAAGCAATAAGGAAAAGGCAAAGTCCTGTTTCATAGATCTACTTTCAAAGTACTCTCATTAAGTGTGAGAATCTAGGCAGTATGGGTGCTGGAATACACTAGAGGAAGAAAAAGTATGTGCACATGTCTTGTATTTTGGCATTTTGTCCCATTACCTGAGATGATGAACTGTGAAGTCACAGGTTTGTAGATACCATCAGCCCACACTGTGGAACTGTGCTCTCTTCCCAGTGGAGAGTAGCCAGGCTTAGCTGTGTGTTCTTGATATGTAACTAGTATGGACTGAGGTTTTCCATAATTATAAAAATCATAGTGGGTTTTGACATAGGAAAAAAACAAAATGTCTCATTAATTATTTTCAAATAATCAAATCTTCAAATAAAATATTTTCTTAAAGTGATGTTCATCTAATCACTTGAGTTTAGTCTTGGCCCTTTAACAACCTCAAAATTATATACATATAATAAAATATACAAACTTTATGTAAGTTATGCATACATGGCTCACAATTTCTTTCTGTTAACATTGATGGTAGCTTTCATTTTGATAATTTTATACCTGTCACCTTTGCAGATTTTTATGCATATATATGAAATCTTGGTCTGTTTTGTGCTCCAACAAACAGTATAGAAATTCACAAATGTCAGGAATTTGTTTCTTATTTTCTGATAGTTGGGAAATGCAAGATTGAGTCATTAGCAGTTTGAGTCTCTAGTTCTAAGATGAACCTTGTTACTCTTTTTTCTGGAAAGGAGGAATGCTATACATGGTTAGAGCGTGAAAGAAGGTGAATGCAAAAAGTCGATTTCACAGCTGCATGGATTCATAAGGATTCTGCTTTATTTATTAATCCCTGTATTTAGTGACTAAGATCCAAAAAGTTGATTTTTAGAGTTACATGTCTTCAAACTTAGCATACAGAGGTCTATTTACACAAATAAAGTTAGACACATGATATTGAGAGTTTGGGTGTGTGGTTCATAAGCTTTGTCTGAAGCTTTTTTGGAGGACAGATGACTGAATAATTTCAGTTTTCTTCCTCTTGAATAATATATACAAGTTCTCATGAACTTGAAAATAGTTTCATGACACATGCTGGCTGGTTCTCCTGCGTTTGTAAGAGGTGAAATTAATGGGAACTTTTTTCCTAGGTTTATTATATTTTATTTTATTATTTCCGCTCATACAAACTTAACAGGCACCCCGGTCCCCTTCCTCCCTCCCCCTCCCCTCGACTCCCCTGCTCCCCCCCTCCCCCCTCCCCAGAGCTCCTTTAATGTGCATGCCAAACTCTCATCTGGGTCCTCCTCTCCCATGAAGTGTAAGGACCCAGGGGCATTTCCCCGGACCCTTTCTTGTGTTCTCCTTAAGCTTAGGAATACTAATGTGGCTGTCAATCCCTTGCCTCCAAGGATCCTTGTGCCTTTAGTCCATGCTAGACTTTGTGGGATCAATAATGTGTTGCATTTAGCGCAGGTTATGCAAAGTCCTATTATGATTGCTTCGACCCTAACTTGTATAGAGTATCTTGCATATCATTACTCTTCCCATCCTTGTGCTCTTACAATCTTACCACCCCCTCTTCTGCAAATTTCCCTGAACTTCAGGATGGGGAGAGATTAGGCTGGCCCAGTTCCATGTGGTTGATATAGAGTCTCTGATGTTCTGAATTATGGTTTGTTGAATTTTTTTAAGTTTTGCTGCTCTTGCAATGCCCTTGACTCCATCCTGATGGGTATTGGAATTCACCCCCTGGCCAGAGATAAAAACCTATTAAATTAGAGTCTTGTTATAAGAGTATATTCAAAGGTAGATAGAATAAAGTAGGAGTCCATGGTGAGAGAGGGGTCAATCACCCATTTGCAAAATGGTTACTTTCTATCAGGTAGCCTATATGCCCACCCCTTCTGGTGAGATCATACCCCATCAGTTGCATATGATCAGGAAGGAAAGTCTGTGAATTTAACCAGATGTCTCATTACTGACTTGCAGTCCTTGATGGTGGCCTATTTTCTCTGCTGTAACATAGTCTCCTCTCTCCTTGTTTCTAGTGGGGCCCTCCTTCCCCATCCCTCCTGTTCATAATCTTTACAATTATTGTAGGTATTACAGAGATTTGTCTTTGAGTGTCTCTAAATGAGTTTGGTACTAGGATCCACCTATTAGGGAGTACATACGGTGCTTAATTTTCTGTGTCTGGTATACTTCACTCAATATAATTGTTTCTAATTCCATCCATTTCCTGGCAAATTGCATTAATTCATCATTTTTGGAGGCTGAGTAGTATTCCATTGTATAAATGTACCACATTTTCCTTATCCACTCATCAACTGTTGGATACTTGGGTTGATTCCATGACTTTGCTATTGTAAACAGTGCTGCTATGAACATGGTCGTGCTTGTGCTATCGAGGTGAATTTTTGCTGTATGGGAGGTTATTCCCAAAAGTGGAATATCAGGGTTATATGGCATTTCAATCTTTAACTTCTTTAAGAATCGCCAGATGGCTTGCCAGAGTGGTTGTATGAGCTTGCATTCCAACAGCAATGTAGGAGAGTTCCCCTCTCTCCACATCCTCTCCAGCACTTGTTGTTGTTTGTATTGTGGATTTTTGCCATCCTGACCAGGGTGAGATGATGTCTCAGGGAAGTTTTGATTTGCACTGTCCAGATGGCTAAGGATGTGGAGCATAATTTAAGATATTTGTTAGACATTTTAATTTCATCATTGGTAAAGTTTCTCTGAAGTTCCAAGGCCCATTTTTTAATTGGGCCATTTATTTCCTTGGTGTTTAGTTTTCTAAGTGCTTTGTGCACTTTGGATAATAGAGCTCTATGGGATATGTATTTTCTGAACATTTTCTCCCATTCTGTGGGTTGCCTTTGTGCTGTTTACAAACTCTTTACCAGAACAGAAGCTCTTTAATTTTACAAGATCCCATCTCTTGAGTGTTGGTTGTAGTGACTGTGCTATTGGATGTCCGTTTAGGAACTGTTGGCCTAGCCCAATCGGCTCGAGGGAGTTCCCTACACTTTCAATTATGGTTTTTATAGTCTCTGGCCGTATATCAAGGTCTTGATCCATTTGGAATTAAGTCTTGTACATGGTGACAAGTACAGGTCCAGCTTTAATCTTCTACATGTGGAGATCCAGTTTTGCCAGCACCATTTGTTGAAGATGCTGTTCTTTTTCCATTTGATTTTTTGGACCCTTTTGTCAAAGATCAGATGGCTGTAGTTGTGTGGACTTATATCTGGGTCTTCAACCCTTACCCATTGATATGTGTGTCTATTTTGGAGCCAGTACGAGGTTGTTTTTACAACTATGGATTTGTAGTATACACTAAGGTTTGATATGGTAATACCTCCAGCAGTGTTTTTGTTACTCAGGATTGTCTTTGCAATCCTGGGTCTTTTGTGCTTCCATATGAATTTTGAGATTGTTTGGTCAACTTCTTTAAAGAATTACTTTGGGATTTTAATTGGTATAGCATTGAATCTGTATATTGCCTTTGGTAGGATGGTCTTTTATGATGTTAATTCTACCAATCCAGGAACATGGGATGTCTTTCCACCTTCTGGTGTCTTCTGTAATATCTTTCTTTAGGATTTTAAAGTTTTCATCATAAAGGTCTCTTACTTCCTTGGTTAGGTTTATACCAAGGTATTTCTTTTTTTAAGGGTTATATTAAGTGGGATTGTTTCTCTCAGGGCTTTTTCACTTCTTTCATTCTGGGATATAGGAAGGCCACTGATTTTTGTACATTTATTTTGTATTCTGCCACCCTGCTGAACTTCTCAATTAGTTCCAGGAGCTTCCTGGAGGAGTTTTTGGAATCGCTCAGGTATAAGATCATGTCATCTGCAAATAGAGATAACCTGACTTCTTCCTTGCCAATTTGAATCCCTTTTATGTCCCTTTCTTGTCTTATGGCTTCAGCTAAGGCTTCGAGTACAATATTGAATAGAAGTGGTGAGAGTGGACAGCCTTGTTTAGTTCCTGATCGAAGTGGGAATGCTTCAATATTTTCCCCATTGAGTATAATCCTTGCTGTTGGCTTTTCGTATACAGCTTTTATTATATTGAAAAAGGTTCCTTCCATTCCCACCTTCTCTAGGGTTTTGATCATCAAAGGCTGTTGGATCTTGTCAAAAGCTTTTTCTGCATCTATGTAGAGTATCATGTGGTCTTGAACTTTGGACTGGTTAATATGGTGAATTACATTTATTGATTTTCGTATGTTGAACCATCCCTGTGTGCCTGGAATAAAGCCTCCTTGATCCCCATCGAGGATTTTTTTGATATGTCTTTGAATCCGATTTGCTAAGACTGTTGAGAATCTTTGCATCTGTGTTCATCGGAGAGATTGCCCTGTAGTTTTCTTTTTTAAGTGTGTTTTTATTAGGCTTTGGGATTAAGATGATATTAACTTCATAGAAGGAATTAGGTAGTGTTCCTTCCTTTGCTATTTGATGGAACATTTTAAGGAGTATTGGTGTTATTAGCTCCTTAAATGTCTGGTAGAATTCTCTGCTGAATCCATCTGTTCCAGGACATTTTTAGTGGGAAGGTTTGAGATTACTTCCTCAATTTCCTTATATGTTATAGGACTATTTAAATAATTCACAACTTCCTGATTCAATTTAGGTAAGTTGAGTTTACTTAGGAATTCATCCATCTCTTTTGTGTTGTCAAATTTCATAGAGTATAAGTTTTTGAAATATGACATTATAATTCTATGGATTTCGTGGGTATCAGTAGTGATAACTCCATTTTCTTTTCTAATTTTGTCACTTTGGGCTTTCTCTCTCTTGCTTTTGGTTAATTTATCTAGGGTGCATCAATCTTATTGATTTTTTCAAAAAACCAGTTTTTTGACTGGTTGATTTTCTGTATCGTTTTCCTAATCTAGATTTTGGATATTTCTCCTCTTATTTTGCTAATCTCCTCCTTTCTACTGCTTTTGGGATCAGATTTCTCTAGTGTCTCTAAAGCTTTAAGCTGCATTGTTAAGTTATTTATTTGTGATGTTTCCATTTTTTTGATGTGGGCATTAAGAGCCATGAACTTACCTCTTAGGACAGCTTTCATTGTGTCCCAGAGATTTTGGTAAGTTGTATTTTCATTATCATTCACTTTCAGGAAATCTTGAATTTCCTTTTTAATTTCTTCCTGAATCCAATTCTCATTCACCATCATAGTGTTAGGTTTCCAGGAGTTAGTGTATTTTCTGTTGCTTGTTGTGTTGTGGTTCTCCAGCTTTAGGCCGTGGTGGTCTGAGAGGGAACAGGCTAGAATTTCAAATTTCCTGTATATGTGGAGATTTGTTTTGTGGCCCAATACATGATCTCTTTTGGAGAATGTTCCGTGTGCTACTGAGAAAAATGTGTATTCTTTGGTGCGTGGATGAAAAGTTCAATAGAGATCTGTAAGGTCCATTTCAGTAAGGGTTTGATTAAGCTCCAAAGTGTCTCTGTTAAGTTTTTTGCCTGTTGATCTATCCCATGTTTAGAGAGCAGTGTTGAAATCTCCAAGAATTATTGTTTTGGGATTGATTGCTTTCTTTAGACATTGTAGGGTTTGCTTAATGAATGTGGGGGGAGCCCGTATTGGGTGCATATATATTCAGTATTGTGAAGTCTTCCTGGTCAATTGTACCTATGACTAAAATATAGTATCCATCTGTGTTTCTTATGATTTTTTTTGGTTTGAAATCCACATTATCCGATACCATAATGGCTATCCCTGCCTGTTTCCTGGTTCCATTAACTTGCAGAATTTTGGACCAAGCTTTCATTTTCTGATGTGCCTATTTTTTGTGGTGAGATGGGTTTCCTGTAAGCAGCAGATTGATGGATTGTGATTTTTAATCCAAGTTTGTAATCTGTTTCTCTTGATTGACGAGTTAATTCCATTAACATTTAATGTTATAATGGAGTAACTATTTTTAATTCTGGACATTTATTATGTTTAGTGGCTTTTGTAAGTGTATTGTTTTACTTTTAGGTTTTGGTAGTATTATATACTTCCTTTCTGTCCTCCTGGATATGCCTGTTTTTTTCTTCAAGTTTGAGTATCATTTCTAGCATTTTTTGAAGGCCTGGTTTGTTGGACATGTATCCCTTCAAGTTGTCTTTGTGCTGGAAAACTTTTCTTTCTCCCTCAATCATGACGGATAGTTTTGCGCGGTATATCAGCCTTGGGTTGACATTTTTGCTCATTCAATACTTGAAGTACGTCTCTCCAAGCTCTTCTTGCTTTTACTGTTTACATTGAAAAGTCATTTGTTATTTTCATAGGTTTACCTTTAAAAGTGACTTGTTTTTTTTCCCCTTGAAGCTCTCAGCACCATTTCTTTATCTTGAATGTGGAGTGTTTTAACTATTATTTGCCATGGCGAGTTTCTATTTTGGTCATGTCTGTTTGGTGTGCGGAATGTCTCTTGTATATGGATGGGCCTCTCTTTTTTTATATGAGGAAAGTTTTCCTTGATGATAGTTTGAAAAATTTGCTCAGGTGTCGTATTTTGGGTTTCTTGTTCTGATATTTCATGAATACACATGTTCGGCTTCTTCAGGGTGTCCCATAACTCTTGAATATTTCTCTCGAGTATCTTTTTGGCTTTAGCAACCTCTTCCATTGAGCTGGTTAATATTCCCACTTTGTCTTCAAGGTCTGAAATTCTATTTTCTGCTTCATTAGTTCTGCTGATAAGACTCTCTGGGGGCTGGAGATGTGGCTCAGGGGTTAAGCCTCTGCCTTGCAGGTTGAAGGTCCTGAGTTCAGATCCTAGACCCCACGT
Organism: Typhlomys cinereus; assembly: GCA_023101885.1. NCBI lineage: Eukaryota > Metazoa > Chordata > Mammalia > Rodentia > Platacanthomyidae > Typhlomys > Typhlomys cinereus. The sequence continues at coordinate 251,456 of JALPQD010000082.1, forward strand.
AGAGACCCCAGGCAGAAGTGGGGGCAGCCTGGGTTTCTGGTCCTGGTAGGGCGGAGCCTGAGAATCCCAGGACAGAGTAAACAAGGAGGAGGTGGAAGCGGTCCATGGTGGTTCCTGAATTCGCCCCTGGTTCTACACATACACACATACATACAAACACACACACACACACACATGCATACACCCACAATTGTATAAAAAAAAAAAAAACTCTGTTGAGTTCTGGGTTGATGATCGCTTGTCTTTTAGCTCAGTTTTAAACTCTGTTTGAGTCTGTTTTAACTGCTCTATGCCTGTTTTTGTTTCTTGAACTGTTTTTCTCATCTTCTCCAAGGGTCTGTTGTGTTCCTCTTCAAAGTGATTGATGCAGTTGTTTAATTCCTCACAGATTTCCTCTTTCATAGTATTGAACATGCTAATGATCATGTTTTGAAAAATCGTTATCCTGGGTCAAGCTTTCTTGGCTATTTTCTGTGGGTTTGTTTTGGTTGGAGTCTGTCATTATGGGATTAATTCCTTCAGTGGGAGATTTGTTTTTTTGGGTGTTGTTTCGCATGGATTTGCACTTTGACTTGGGTATTGTCATTTTAACTCTTAAGACCTTCTTTCAATTTCTGTGCTTTTTTTTACTGAACTGAATTATTTGGCCTGAGGTTTGGGGTTGGGGGGGAATCTTATTTGGTCGTTGTGAGTTCTGGCTGGACTGCATACATCCTGGGCAGGTGGGGAAAGGGCTATATTGACTGTTGATACCAGGCACTGGAGGCTCTAAACAGTGATAATGGAGATCATATCTGACCAGAATGATGTAGCCCTGGATTTAAGTCTAAAACTCACAGCAGAACCTTGAAAATGGACTTTGGGACAGCATCCAATATTCTTTTTCCCAGTGTAGTCACATGGAGCAAATCTCTTTTTTCTGCTTTTCATTTTTAATTTGGATAACGTTTTTAATTCTGGAGAATGGTGACAGAATGGATGCATGTTGTTATCCAGGTTCCTTAGCTGTTTGTCTACTCTACAACTGTCATGGATTTTAGAAGCCACTGTGTGAGTGAGAGTGTTTATTATCTGCTCTACAGGATGCAAAGGATGTGGTTGAGAAGATAGTAAAGAGAAAGGGGCATGAGCTCTCTTATCAGTTTCTGGTAAAGAGAGTTCCTGGCTGGGGAAGGGGATTCCAGAAACACTGCCAGACTCCCCATGTGAGGGTATTCTTCTAAACAGCAGCCTTGGCTTCTCTCCTGTTTATGTTTATAAAGCAGCTCCATGAGGTCTTCTACTATATCATGATATTTTTCATGTGTATACAGAAAGAAAATAGTGCAAATATGGAATCATTTAGGAAAAGAACTAAACAAGGACTAAAATTCACGAATGATATTTAGGAAGAGAAAATAGTAAAGCTATCCAAGGACAAAAGAGAAAGTCCTTCAGACTCCCCCAAGAAGCTCTGCTCAGCTTCTTAGATGTCACAGTGCTATGAAGTATCTTTTGAAAAGAACAATTTCTCTCTAAGTGTCCAGAAATAAACCTCTCTAGGCCTCAGATTTGGGCATCAGGTGGCGTTCTCAGTATTTCAATCTTCTCTTATAGACACTTCCTGATGAAACCTGCCTCTTTTCTTCATTGCTTATAATGGTGCATTCGAATTCACAGTGACCAGGCATCCGAATGCACAGCACTCTTAATAATTCTTGTATAAACTCTGCTGGTAAGATGTGGAAGTCAGGAAAATGACAAAGGTACTTTTGGTTTGGAGGATATGGGAATGGGTAGGAAATGTTTCCTCTCTTTGTTGTAGTTGTCAGAGAAGGGTAAGTAGGAGGCTGAGGATCGAAATTATAAGGAAAGGAAAGGAAAAAAAAGCACAACTTTTTAAGACTCTCATTTATCTTGTTTTCAGTGTTTGTGTTCTTGAAGAGTTCAGGTATAATCATAACCTTCTGTTATGACAGGAAGCACCATCTGCCAAGCAGTTCTGTACACAATATAACAACTCTCCAGAGAGAGTTTAGCATTCAATTCACAAAGAAGGATGGCAGGGACTTGTAAACAAAAGGAAACAATTGAAGTGGTGGGGAGAAGGCCACGCTCTAAACATTCAATATGCTTCTTTATAGCTAGAAACTCTGTCTTGCTATAAAACCCTGGTAGAACTCTAATGGGGTTCTCTCTCTCTCTCTCTCTCTCTCTCTCTTTCTCTCTCTTTCTCTCTCTCTCTATCTCCTCCCTTTCTTCATATATGAAGTTTCATATATGAAACTACTTTCTCTGTTTCTTTCATGTAAGCTGCTTTCCAAATTTCTTAAATGGCTACTCGTAAAAAAATGATTTTAAATTATAATTAAAGCATTTTTATTAATTTCGAAGCAATTTGAATACATAACATATTGGTGAAAGTAAATCAAATCATCAATCAAGATTTGGAAGAGCAGATATCACAATGTAAAATGAGTCTTAAAATTTTGCTGCTTTGTTGCAAGAGATGTGATTAAGAGTGACCAGTGTATCCCAGAGTTCCCGAGAAACTAATATGCATCATTGCAAGATCAAAAACTTGAGAAAAGTGGTTTTGGTTTTTTCGTAGTCCAAATTTTCTCTAATAAAAAAACACAGAGGGGAAACAATGGCAATTGTAGAATAAAATGACATCAATTTTTTGGTTACACTCAATTATTTTTTAATGTATCATTTTTTAAAATTTTTTATTATTTATTCAATTGTGCATGTGTATGTGTATGTATGCGTATATGTGTGTGTAGAACCATGGACGAATTCGGGAACCACCATGGACGCCTCCACCTCCTTGTTTACTCCGCCCCGGGATTCACAGGCTCCGCCAGGACCAGAAGCGCAGGCTCCCCCGCTTCCGCCTGGCGTCTATACGTGGGGTCTAGGATCCGAACTCAGGACCTTCCGCCTGCAAGGCGGAGGCTTAACCCCTGAGCCACCTCTCCAGCTCCTCAATTATTTTTTAAAATGAATATACAATTTATTTAACTTTCTAACTTCATTAAGACGTGTAATATAGCAATTTTACTGGAGGGCCAGCCCTACTTAGGATATGATCACTTGCTGAGGTTTAGCAACAGGGTTCAGTTCACATATAGCACTAATTAAATACTTTATTGAATAAATACAGTACAAAAACAGTACAAAAATGCATTTGAATCCTTCCTAAAAAATCACTTTTAAAGGTCTTTCTATTCAGGCTAATGACAAACATGATAAAGGTAGATATGGAAGTTTAATATAATTGCTGAATTTATATAGCACTTACATCTTTTGGTCTACAAATATATTATTAAGTGATAGAGAACATCTGATACAATTATTTCTACAGAATTAGAAAATAAATTTCTAAAAGAGAAAGATTTACAGACTTCCAATCTTTTATATCCATCCCAACAGTCTTAACTCTAAGATGATAAAGCCATTGTTTGTCCTTGCAATAGCTCAGGACTAAAATCGTTTTGCTATCAAAATCTCTACTTGTGATTCATTGTGAACATTGAGAGAAGATTCAAATATTCCCTAAGAAGAACAATGTGTGTTGTGATCTCCTATTTAGCAACAGCAAGCACTGCATTTAAAACTCTCATTCCAGGAATTAAATAAAGTCAGCCACATTCATGGGGATTTACTACACTGTAGTATTGTAGAAAGTCTCAATGTCACAAAGACTTTTTTGTCTTCTTCAGTAACAAATTTTATAATCATACCTTTCCTCCAAAATTGACCCTCTCTGCCAATTCTGTGAATATAATTTTCACAATTGGCAAGTAGATCATAGTTTATGTCCAAAGATACTTACTACACATCATTCCCACGAGCCAACAAATCTTAGTGATAGAATACCACTTTACCCTGCTTGGAACTCCCTCATGATGACATCTCTCTCCTTCTGGTCCATGTCACCATGTGAAGCAGAAGCAGTGAAGACCTCAGCATGTATTTTCTTAGCAAGCCAATCCATCTTGCATCTTGTAATGAGGAAGAAAAATAGCCTGCGTAATTGTCAGTGTCTCATGCAAGGCATAGAGTTTGTCCAGCTTCCATTTCTCTCTTTCAACATTAATATAAAACCATTTTATTTCCTCAAGAGTCAATTCTTTCTTCTTCACCATAATTCAAGTATGATCTCTTGTGAATTTTTTTTTATCACTTCCAACACATCAGTTGGCGCTGTGGCAGAAACACAACCTGAATGCTTGTGTTTAATTTTTGGGAAAGTTTCAGAGATATGATCCTTAAACCCTTGTCTCAATATTTCATCTGCTCCACCCAAAAGAAGCACTTTGATCCATTTTGGAGAAAGATATTTTTTATTTAAAATATCAAACACTCTTCTATGTACTAATAACAATATGTGGTGCTTAGTCTGTAGCTTCTACATCTCATTTCAAACATTTGTTCCAAAATTACCTTTTGGATCTGCTGAGCCAGTTTTCTGGTAGGGAACAATGCTAGTGCTTGGGTGTTCTTGAACTCAATTTCCAAATGTTGCAGGATGCAAATAACAAATGTGGCTGTCTTGCCAGTACCTGACTGAGTTTGAGCACTCACGTCATACCCTTTAATACAAAGAATGATAGCTCTCTGCTGAATAGCTGAAGGTTTCTCAAATTTGTAAGACTCCTTTGAGTTCATATCATTGAAGTTATCAACAATCTCATTCCAGTTGTTCTTGATGACAACATCAGGATCTATTTCCTCTGGGTCACCATGTTTTATGTTATAATCCATGAAGCCATCAGACATGATCTGAAGAACTCCTCAGCTTCTGCTGGAAAGCTCTCAATTCTTTAAGCATGCTCACAGACTCAAAGAATGAATAAGTTGTTCATTTTAAGGAGGTGAAATTCATTTAATTAGTGCTCTTAGCTCTTTTCTTCATTAGATCCACAATCCTAATAGATTCTACACTTCAGCCCCATGTTTTCAGAGTATGCAGCATATGACTTCATGATTTGCATGTACCAGAAAAACTGACTGATCGCATGTAAATCTAACCTAAAGACCTGCATTGAAATTATCTTGAGTTAAAAATACATAAAGAAATTCATCCAAATTATAGCATTTCTGCCCTCAAAAATATAATTTTTGTCTTTATACAAATGAGTAATGTGAATGGCTGAATAGAAGCATATATTCAAAGATACACTTTGATCACTGTTTTATTCTACATTCTTTATTACTTTGTCAGAATTTTGTTGTCAAATGTTAGCTGAAGTGAATCTTACATAGTGGTACAGTCAGGAAGAATTATAAAGTTGTTTTCTTTCATATTAAATTATTGTATGTGTGACTTTATTTATGTCTTTGGAGGTACCTTTTTAAGAAGTGATTAAATCTCTTCCCATCCTAAAGCTCAGAGAACTCTGTGGAAGAAGAGGCATCAAGATTCTAAGAGCCTAGAGATGGGGAGGAACAATGATATGCAACATACTCCACACAAGTCAGGGCTACAGCAGCCAAGATAGAGCCACAGTGTGATTGGACTTTGCCTGACCTATACAATGGCTGACATGTCAATGACCCCCCAAAGTCTAGCATGAATCACACGGGACAAGTCTTCAGGCAGTAGGATCCTTAGAGGCAAGGAGTAAAGCAGTCATAATAGAGTTCCCATGCTAGAGGACAGCCCAAGAAGGGGCCCCAAGTTATGCCACTGAGTCATGACTCTCACTAGGGTAGAGGACTCACAGGGAGTTTCAGCACTTATATAAATGTGTGGTCTGGGGGATTGGAGGGAGGAAGCGGTAGGCACCAGAAGAGAGGGAGGGAGGGAGAGAGAGGATAAAGAAAGAGTGGAGAAGGGGGGGAGAGTGCAATGGGGATGATGGGGGAAGGGAGGGAAGAGGGTTAGAAGGAGAGTACCTATTGAGCTTGTATGATTAGGCAAAAATAAAATGTGTAATAAAAATATTTTTGATCAAAAACATCCTGTTGTCAAGATTCAAAACTTTTTAAAAATTATTTCTCACTTCTTGGGGGCTGGAGAGGTAGCTCAGGGGTTAAGCCTATGCCTTGCAGGCAGAAGGTCCTGAGTTCGGATCCTACACCCCACGTATAGACGATGGGCGGAAGCAGGGGTGGCCTGCGCTTCTGGTCCTGGTAGGGCGGAGCCTGTGAATCCCGGGGCAGAGTAAACAACGAGGAGGTGGAGGCGTCCATGGTGGTTCCCAAGTTCGCCCGTGGTTCTACACACACACACATACATGCACACACACACATACATGCACAATTGAATAAATAATAAATAATAATAAAAAATAAAAAATTATTTCTCATTTCTATTCCAGAATAATGTTTGTCTTCCATTTTAACAGTTTATCTCTGATCAATACAGATTGAATTGCTTTCTTCTAAATTTGTCCCTTTACTGATCTTAAAAGAATTAACCGCCAACATTTGTAGCTTTTTTTGTAACATTGTTGGCTTTCACTTGGAAGGGACTTTGCTTTTTTTTTACAGTTTAGAATTACAGAATGTCTGTGGAGGAATATAGACTGTAAGCTTCTCCTGAACTGGGGAGAGGAAATTGTATAATATTGTTCAAACAATCCCTGTATATATTGTGTTGGATAATAATTCAGTTGACTACTGGAAATTTTGAATGGTTATATAGCCTTTAACATTGCGTATTACTATGAATACTTATATACCAGCTTTTCTGTCTGCAAAATATGTGTGCATTCTACTCTCTATAGGCATACAGAGAGGTATGTGACTTGTATTCTGGTTCCTCATAGTGACATGGAAGTAACACACATTCATGGACACACACACACACACACACACACACACACACACACACACATATATATATGCATACACATATATATAGTCCCAGTAGATTAATGTAGAACCTTCTTGGTATGTACCACATATTTTGCCACATGTGTGTTATTATCCATTATAAATCAAGTGTCTATTGAAACACCACATGTAAAATTATTATAACCCTATGTGTAATTATGATAGAAAAGCTTACAGAACAATATTCATGAACTTACTTTTCATCTTTATACATTAAATGAAATCTATTCCATTTTGGGAACTTGCAGAATGATACTAATTTGATATTACTGTATAACTTTTCCTTACCAAGGAAACAATGAAACAGCATGACCAAGAAACATTCCTTAATTGTACTCCTAAATTCCCTTGTCCAATGTACTTTTCTAGGAGTTGCCATTTAAGTTAACCAGTTTTTTAATATGGACCCTTAACTTAGCATATGTACATAAGGATGCTAATGTGATTCATTCTAAGCTATACACTTACCTTTCTGAATCCTCTTAAGAATTAGTCATATGTTTATAAGAATACCGGTGTGATTCATTCTAAGCTGGGATACTTATCTTTCTGAATCCTCTTAAGAATTAGTCATCAGCCTTGCTATACTTAGGGTTCTCAACATCTTCACTTGGCTGTGGGAATGTCCTGCTGATATCTTCATTAAAGGATCAAATACCCCCTTTCTTTAAACACTGTTAGTATAGTATAGCAATGATTTCACAAAGATGACTGCACACTGATCATTACAACTTATTATGTTAGCTTACATGGCGAAAGGATATATTCCAGTGTGGTCAAGTTAAGGATCTTGACATTAAAAAAACAACTAAACAAAACTAGACTGTCTACATACATTCACAAAAATGTTTGATAGAGGAACATAGGAGAGTGTAAGTCAGAAAAAAGGAAGTATAATGAAGTTAGTGGTCAAGGTGAAACACTCAAAATGATCAGGAAAGGAACATCCAGAGGGCTTCTTGGCAAAGGCAAATTCTCCTTGAATTTGCAAAGAAAAATAGTCTTACCAACACCCCAAGTTTAAATTTTCAACCTCTAGAACTGAAGTATAACACATCCTTTGTTATTATTGTTTAATTGCTACAATATATACAGTAATAGGAACAAGATACAACCGGGTAGCTACATCATGGATATCGTCCAGTTCTCTTATCTAGCTTTTGGCACAGGGATCTCAGTTACAAGTCCACGTGTACCCAAAACAAATTGTTCATAAGCCCTTCTTAAGAGCCATAGCTACTGGGGTCTCCCCAGGGTCTCTGCTTCAGAATGTCAAAGGATCTTGAGGGCAGGAAGGGGATTTGGAGCAATGCAGCATAATAGATAATGTTGGGACAAACTTGGGAGTCTGACCTGAGTATTTATTTGGGGTCTTTACAGAAACCAAGTCTCAAGATCAGAATTACAACGTGTGTATTTGATTAATATTAATCTTTCAAAACTGACTAAAATCAAAGAAAAAAAACAAACAAGTTCTGCTAGCTCTCATTATAAGTTACAAAGTTAATTTGAAAAGACTACTTTTCTTCATGTTCTGTAAAACTCATGAAAGAAATGTCAGACAATATACTCAATATTTATAGTTTTTTTAAATTTTTTATTATTATTTATTCAATGATGTGTGTATGCGTGTGTGCGAGTGTGTGTGTGTGTGTGTGTGTGTGTGTGTGTGTGTGTGTGTGTGTGTAGAACCACAGGTGAATTCGGGAACCACCATGGACGCCTCCACCTCCTCCTTGTTTACTCTGCCCCGGGATTCACAGGCTCCGCCCTACCAGGACCAGAAACGCAGGCCGCCCCCGCTTCAGCCCGGCATCTATACGTGGGATCTAGGATCCGAACTCAGGACCTTCTGCCTGCGAGGCAGAGGCTTAACCCCTCAGCCACCTCTCCAGCCCCAATATTTATAGTTTTACCATCTTGATTTTTGTTGAGGAAATGAGAGTTGTATGAAATTCATTTTTAAAGGAGGCTAGCATGTGCTTTGTGAGCTAAACAATGTTAAATGCCAAGAAGTGCCAGCCAAAGTAACATTTTATACTGAGCTTTCATTTGTAAACTTCTTTTTATACACCTTTCATTGACACCTGAAAATTTTGTGATGTAGGTATACTCTTCTATTGTGGTAGGACGGAACTTGAAGCTCATTTAAGATTTCTGAGATTTGACATATAACTTGCTTAATAACTATATCTATGTCAGGAAAGCTTATCCTGTATTTTAACATCCTCCACTTTATATACTTGTTGAAGAGGCAGTTGTGGGAGTTTCAAAGATCATAATCTAAAATACTTCACAACTTTAGTAACTGTTACTCTTGACTTAATTGCTAGACTTTGTTACTTTGGATTCACTTGTGGTAAATATGAGGAATGTGTTTTATACATGGGAAAGGTACAAACTTTCAGTATCTTACAATCTCAAAGGGGAATTTCTCAATCCAATTTGCATAATTAATACCTATTTGTAAGCAGATGTTAAGACCACTTCTGAGTTTCTTATTGTGATGATTTAATTTTTTATTTTCTCTTTGCTCCTTTCATTAGTCAGCTTTCTATTACTTTAAGAAAATACCTCCAATAACTAACTTGTAAACATAAGAGGTTTATTTAATTTGTAGTTGTGAGAATGTCAGACCAAGATTTAAGAGAGGGTGCCAATTGCTTTGAGTTTTTGATGATGTAGCATTTCACTTTGGAAACATGCAGTAAAGCAAAGCACAGTTTACCTCATTAGCCAGAAAGCAAAGAGAGGAAGGTATAGTGCAGATCCCATTATATGCTTCAAGGACACACTCCCATTGAGCAAATGATCTCCACAGAGCTACCTTTTAAGAGTCCAGCAACTCCTGCCAGCAGCGCCCTAGGGATCAAGTCTTTAATACATGCTTTTTTAGAAATCCCAAGACCCTTCTATATCCCTTTAACTCATCTTACCTCTACTCATTGTGTTTGGTACTGATATAGATTAATTGGACCAGTGGGATCCTCTGAAGTTTACTTTCTGGATGAATTTACCATTTGGAAAAGAAAAATGAAGTTATTTGTCTTTCTTGCTGGGCTGAAACCTTTTGTATATTGTTTTGCTTTATCTTTAACCTAATCACATTTTGATGGCTATACTTTCTTTAGGTTTTTGAACTCTTTAATCCAGACCTTCAGTCAGCCCTCAACTGTCACTGACTGCTTTTCCTCAATCCTGTCCACAATTCTGTGAATTCTTATTCATTGCACTTTCCTTGCTTATCTCATTTGAAAGTCAAAAACGTTCACATGAGATAATCAGGAATGGTTCAGTCCTGTCTAGGATATGGCTTTAAATTGTTATCAAAACCAAATAATCTAGATTATTTCTCACTATAACAAGCAGCAAACATTGCATGCTAACCTTGCAAGTCCATTCAGAAGTCAGAAATGCAGTCATTGATTCCTTTTCTTTCAAACTCTTTACTAGACCTATGAAGAGTCCTGAAAAGGACAATTTAATTTGGTTTTGCTGTCCTCACCCAGTCATTTGCTATGAATTGAAGATGAAAGAAGAGAACTTGAAAAGAACAAGTTAAATTTTTCATAGGCAATTCTGATGAAAGTTTATAGTGTAGAGAAGACTGAAACTTTTCAAGGTTAAATCAGGTTTCTGGATTCATTAAAGATGGAAAGCTAATTTTTTTCTATTGACATTGACTTTCAAATACTAAGTCTTTTATACGAACTCATTTGTTTTGGTGATGGGAAATTTGGTATGTCTTAAATTGGTGTAAATAAAATGATGCCAAATAAAATAATTTTTGGAACAACCGCACCCTTTTAACAGCTACAACCTTCTCCCTGAAGAAGTGCAGAATGACAGATGATTTCTCTAGGGCGTAGAAAAGGTTGAAGAATCCACTTGTCTCTAGAACTGATCAAACTTGGTGGATCAGGAATATGAATTTGTCTTTTTACTCTTTTTGCATGCTTATCAGGCAGGTGCTCCTTCTCAGAAGAGGAGGTGAACTGTTTTGTTCTAAATTCAAGCACTATCTTAACAAAATTTTAGAAATTAAATCTGTCCTTTCTTCTGATTACTGCTTTGCCCACAGGTTAACCTTAACTATTTTATTGCTGGCACAAATTTCCAATATATGAATGAGAGAGCAGCATTTGCCTCCTGGAGCTCACAGACCCGAGACACTGTATCAGTCTTCTTTATTACTTGATCTGCACTGTCACTAATGTAAATCTCTCTGCCACATGTGGAGCAACATTAATTTTATGCCGTTTATGTACTCTTGCCATAAGGTTAAGCAATTCTTACTATTAAGCTTGATGAAATTGCATTACCTTAATGAAATGCACTTTACCGATAAAGAAGAATGTCACTTTCACAAGTGGAAGCACTGTTAGCAAATTTTTATGAGAGAATTCCCAAAATCATATCTTAATTGCTTGGACAGCTGTGTAGTTTACATAATGGGCAAACAATGCCAAGGTTTTCTGTTTCCTTTGTCAGCTGTACTGCATGTTAGTATGCATGGTGGACCTTTTTTGAGGCCTTTTATTACTTGATTGCAAATCATTCTTCATTGTTGCCCAAATTTATGGAAGGACATTGCTCCCTGAGGTGCCATTTCCTTTCAGGTCTGTAACTGAACATGACTGATGACGCCAGAGTAACAGTTGCTCATTACTGCGTTCACTGAGCTGTGATTGCTCCAATACTTTATGTTGGCAGATGTGTTTCCCTAGGAACAGCATCTCTGAGACAGAGGTCATTGATCAAACCCCCTCTGGCTGTTCCATTATGTGCAAATTATTGCTAAAAGCAGAGAGGCTGCAAGGGAGGTGGTGTGCATTCACAGTAGTCATCAGTAGGGAAGTGAAGGGAAAAAAAGGCAAGTGTAATGAAGTAGAGAAAAATCCCCCTGAATTAGAACAATGTTTTTATAACGTGTATTAATAGGAATAAAAGGGAAACTAAGTGACTTTGAGCAACACATGATGGGGCAAGAGTCAGGTTTTATTATTCTAGGATGACCTCTAACATTGGGCTGGCTGACAACATCCTTGACTGCTGATGAAACTAGAGCAAGGGTCTTTATAGGCTGTATCCATAACATTGCCATCCTGATCAGACTAGATTAAGGCAAATATGTGGTCAATACAGAGTACTATCATTGTTCCATTTCTGTTCCATTTTCTTAATCACTGGAGAAACACAGGGAACATATGCAGACATGCTCCTTCTCTGTTCCCTGCCGTTTAAGGCAATAATGTAAATGTCAGGGTAGACTGGGAGGCAAAATGGGAAGCACTAGCGTTTACAAGCTCAGAATTGATAGAATGGGATTTAATGCTGACTAGCTCTGCAGTGTTCCTCTCTGCAATATGATATTTTCTTCTGGGCAATGCTTAATGACAGTTTAGACTTTGTCCCAGTCTAAGCTAAAGAGGGTATTGCATAATAAATTGAAACATCCCATCCTGGAGGAAGCCTCAGAAAGTAATCAGCTTTTTGGGATCCTGTTGATATCCTTAAATGACTAGGCAACAGTAGTTCTGGAACCTAACAAGTTTCTATGAGGGAGCCTTCCTCTAGGGGAAAAATGCAGTAAACAACTTCTAGTGGAGACTCTCCTGCCAGTCAAGTAGTTAAAAGAGACTGCTAAGCAACCAGACAGTTTCAAGAAGGCCCCTGAACAGTCAATCAGTCTGAAGGAGATCTTAGAGTAGTCAAGAAGTTTAAGAGAGATGGAACAGTCCAGAATTCTGGAAGATATTGCTCACAATCGAGCAGTCTAAAAGAGACCAGCTAGTAGCCAATCAGTCTGAAGGAGATAACAAACAGTTCGTAAGTCTGGAGGAGACTCTCCTAGCAAGTCCCAAAGCTTTTCTGAGTTTCATCCAAGCTAAGGAGAGAAGGAAATTGCTGGTGATGTAGCTATTTTTGAGTAATTCCTAGTCCTTAAGTAACCCTCTCTGCTACTCTTAACAAAAATAAACATGTTGGTTTGTCAGGTTGGACCTTCGCATAATTCTAATTTTGTTTTGTAGTTGAATTTCTACCTGGGGAGGATAGATGGTTGTGTGATGTTGCCCCGGGAAAAGTGCTACACAACACTGATTCCAATTCTCATCAGAAAAATGTTCTTTCTGTGGACCAATTTTGTCATAAGATCTAAACCATGACCTTGACACATGGTACAGACAAACTTCATATACTGTGTGTGTTAATTCTTGGAGCATAAGTATGGCCTTTCTGGTGTTCTGGAATATGTCCTAAGTGATACATTTGCTCTCAGGGAATTTCAACCTAATCCCTCAAAGCATCCAAGGAATGATGAAGTCAGAAACTTCTCCATTTTCACATATCATGGGCATTGGCAGAGCAAGGCAGATTTCAGATTAAATGATCACTAATGTCTCTATTAGTGGAGGGAAATTTGACACCCTTTTTCTCTACTTGTCCAAGTGTAGAAAGCACATTTTTTAAACAAGACTAATTTTTTCAAAGAGTGACTCTGATAAATATATAAAATAAATGTATTTCAAACATTTTTAACTTGGTAATTAAGAAGGGGTAATTGTGATAGGATGTTAGGAGAATGTTAAAGAAGATTCCAAAGATCAGAGATAATTATCAGCAATATTATAATTTTCAAGTGCTCTGCTGAGGATTTAAATGAACTTGCAGAGGTGCCTCATAAGGTCTCAAAATAAAGCAAAAGACATGAATGTGATAAAGGGGCTTATAGAGAAGGGGTAACTCAGGTAGGATGGAGATTAGGGGAGTTCCATAATCAGAATCATTTCGACTATATGTGTGAAGCTGTCAAAGAATAAACCCAATACAATTATTAAAATCAAAATAAAATCAGAGTAGGAAATTAAGAAGTCAATATAGACAGGGAATATTGGATAAGTGTGTACTTCAGGGAATACTATATATATTTGCTGAAATATGCCATACTTTGATGAGTTTTCTAGTAGACAAAAAGGATTTTTGATTCTGATGTATAGAGACCCTATGAAAAAGGAGACCAACTATACATGATGCATATATATGAACCTTTATACCACAATCAGATAGCAATTTACTTAAAAAACAAATAACTGGAACTCTTTGAAAGCAAAAGTTTAGATTAAATAGTCACCATAATAATTTATTTATTTAGAATCGGCATTGTGTTTGAATGGCTTAAACCCAATTAAGTTGGTGTATGATTTAATTTTTTCTGGTATTATTAAGGAACTGAAAGTGTTGACTTTTTGAGAAATAATTTTACCTACTGTTGCCTAGTCCCTTAAAGCTATCAATCGGAGATTAAAAATGAAACATGTAGAAGGACGAGATAAGAAAGGGGAAATGAAGCTTTTAAAGTGGTAAATCTAACTCCAATGGAAAAGGATGATCAAGCAAGTGTCATTGATACATGACAGAATAATGAAACACACCACCTGTAAGACAAAGTCTGGGGCTGGAGAGATGACTAAGAGGTTAAGACTCTTTCACTCTCTATATCAACCACCTAGTACTAGGCCAGCCTAATCTTTCCCCATCCAGAAGCTCAGGGAAATTTGCGGAAGAGGGGGCGGTAAGATTGTAAGAGCACAAGGATGGGAGGAGCAATGATATGCAAGATACTCCACACAAGTTAGGGCCAAAGCAATCACAATTGGACTTTGCATGCCCTGCACGCAATGTCCAGCACACTATTGACCCCACAAAGTCTAGCATTTGCTAAAGGCACCATGATCCTTGGAGGCAAGGGATTGACAGCCACAGCTGTGTTCTTATGCTTAAGGGGAACACAGGATAGGATTCAGGGGAATGCCGCTGGGTCTTTGTACGTCATCGGAGAGGAGAGCCCAGAGGAGAGACTGGCAGGCACATTAAAAGATTCCCGGGGGATTGGGGGAGAGGCACTGGGGGATGGGGAGGAAGGGGTGAGGGGTGGAAGAGGAGGGGGTTCGGGGGGAGGAGGAGGGAGGGAGGGAACCGGTGTACCTACTAAGTTTGTATGAGCGAAATAATAATAAAAAATGTTTAAAAAAATAAATAAATAAAATTTATATTTCATATGGTTTTCATTTAAAAAAAAAAAAGACTCTTCCACTCAAGCAAATGGTCCTGAGTTTGGATCCCAAGTCCCTAGTAAAAACAGCAGGAAGAAACTGCGGGACCGTACTTCCGGCCCCAGTAGGCAGAACCTAGGAAGTCCCAGAGCAAAGCAATAGGAAGCTAGAAGTAATCCAGGATGATTCCCAAAGTTTACCCTTGGTCCTCTGCGGGACATGCAGTATCTTCTCACACACACACACACACACACACACACACACACACACACACACACACACGACAGAGTTGTTTTCATGTGGAAACAAAGAATGATACATAATCTTACAAAAATTTTAATGCTTTCTTAGTGTGATTACGAGATGAGATAGGATTAGAAAATTCTGAAGAAACGGTATACATGGGAAAGAGTACTCAAATTTGTAACTATGGTTTTGAGATACCAATGGATTCAGGGGAAGAGGTATATTTGGAACGTTAAGAATGTTAGATATTAGACATGTTAAACACAAAATGGCTCAAGCTGCCCCCACCGCAGATGTGCATGTTAAGATAAAGAACCCTTCACAGTTTCCAGCCTGCTTAGATAAGACACCTCCACTCTCTCAAAGACCTTCCTTCAGTCCCCAGCTTGTCTGTAGATGCCCTCTCTGGAGTAAACTCCCCTCCTATCCCAGTACATTTCCAAATACATGGCCTTGTCCTATAGTCACACTCCTTCCCCCATGGTCACGTGACCATATCCAATAAGAAATCCCCAAACTAGATTTTGGCTCTCTCTGCCTGCCTGTCTCTCTGCCTCTATGACTGTTTCTGAGACGGCCATGCTGCATGCTGATTGCCTATTTTGTCCTCCTGTTTGCTTGATAATAAATGTTCTTTATACATTATGTGCTGGTTTTGGTGTGACTTTGTATCCCTGGTCAGTCCAAGGTGGGGGCTTTCCCAAGATCCCCCACAAAGAATGTCCACAAGCACAATTTATTTATTATATTTTCACTTTCCTTAAATTTGTTGCTTGACAATTTCATAATTTTAGAGAGTACATTTTTACTACTTGTCATAATTAGATATAAGTGTCAACTTGATGGTTGAGAGTTTGAGCTCTGAACACATTTACAAAGAATTAGTGGTTGTCTGAGGACTTGAGCAAGTCTGTAGGAGAGTGTCCAGTTGGTGGGGAAGGCCCAGTCTATGGTGTGATTATTTGATTTTGGGGCCAGTGTAATGTTGGCTTCATAGAAAGAGTTGGGAAGTGTTGAATTAATGCATCGTGACCCTTCCCTCCTGGACAAAAGAGCCCAATTTCATAAAAAGGCATCTCCAAGGATGTATGTGCTCTTCTCTCCACCAGGTGCCCCTGGGCTTCTCTCTCCTCCTGTTTGTGTTCCTGCAGACAGGCTCTGGCTCTCCCCACTCCCACATTCTTCAGATAACTGGATCTCTTCTCTTTGGGGGTAAAATCCAGAATGTCCATTACCTACCTCACCCATGTTCCTAATGTCCCCTGGTTGTACTGCATATAAGCCGAGAGAAAACTGCTGTTTTGTCCATTTGTTTTGGGACAGCCACTCTGCTCCTGCAATAAATCTTGCATCTATGGTCTTCACTCGAGCTGTACATCAAAGGGGGTCCCTAAACAAGACCCCTTTCATTAGGTGCCAAAACCCAGGACAGGGTCCCTGAATTTTATTCTGGTGCCTGTCCCTGTTCGGCTGAGTTCTGGACCCAGACTGGTGTTCACCTTCCACCTCCCTGGTCACTTGGTCTCTGCGCTCACCACTAACCTGCAATTGGTAAGTTTCCCTACTTTGCATGAAAATGCCTCTTCTAGTCCCTGGGAAACGACTGTTGATTTTCTGGCAATCTTTCACTTCTTCTTGAGATTGGGAAACACCCCTCCCTACTGTCTTTCATAGGCTGACAGGGCATTGTAGTGTGGTAGCCTGGGAGCTTCGGCCTCTGGACCCTTCTCTACGGACCTGAACAACTCTACCCATTCTCTCTACAAAATTCCTAATGCCAGGTGTTAAGGTCCCCAACCGATCAGTTCTCACAGGTGACAACTGTGATTACTGAGTTCAATCTTCTCATTGTTCTGTTAGCCACTGAGGGATGCCTGACCACCTATACAAAACCTCATCCAGGCTAGATCACGAGTGCAAGTCTCTTGATCCTGACCCATAGCCCTTTTCACTGCCTCCTAGACAATATAAAAGCCTTATGATTAATGCCAGACCTAAAGACAAAAAAGCTGATTCAATATTGCAGTCAAGATTGGCCTCAATATCCCTTAGATAACCAAACTAAATGGCCTCTTTTTTAATTTTTAACATTTTTTATTATTATTTCTGCTCATACAAACTTAATAGGTAGACCAGTTCCCTCCCCCCCCTCCTCCCCCTCGAATCCCCTGCTCCCCCTCCCTTCCTCCCCATCTCCCAGTGCCTCCCCCCAATTCCCAGAGAGTCCTTTATTGTGTATGCCTAACTCTGCTCTTGGTCCTCCTCTCCGATGACATACAAGGACCCAGTGGCATTTCCCTGAACCCTTTCTCATGTTCCCCTTAAGCATAGGAACACTACTGTGGCTGTCAATCCCTTGCCTCCAAGGATCTTGGTGCCTTTAGCTGATGGTAGACTTTGTGAGGTCAATAATGTGTTGGACATTGTGCAGGGCATGCAAAGTCCTATTATGATTGCTTCAGCCCTAACAAGTGTGGAGAATCTTCAAATCATTGCTCCTCCCATCCTTTTGCTCTTACAATCTTACCGCCCCCTCTTCCGCAAATGTCCCTGAGCTTCAGGATGGGGGGAGATTAGGCTGGCTTAGTTCTATGTGGTTGATATAGAGTTTCTGAAGTTGTGGATTGTAGTTTGTTGATTTTCTTTTGCAGTTATGCTGCTCCTGCAATGCCCTTCACTCCATCCTGATGGGCACTGTATGTCACCCCCTGGTCAGTGACAAAAAACTGTTAAACTGGAGTCTTGTTATAATAGCACTTTCAAGGGTAGATGTAATAAAAGCAGGAGACCTCGATGAGGGAGGGGTCAGTCACTCATTTGCAAAATGATCACCTTTCATCTGCCAGACTATATGCCCTCCCATTCTGGTGAGATCATACCCCCTCAGTTGTACATGATCAGGAACGAACGTCTGTGAACTTAACCAGGTGTCACATTACTTACTTGCATTCCTTGGAGGCCGATTTTCTCTGCTGTAACATGGTCCCCTCTCTCCTTGTGTCTGGTGTGGCCCTCCAACCCCATCCCTCCTGTTCACAATCCTTGCAATTACTGTATTACATAGGTTTACCTTTGAGTGTCTCAATGTGGGCTGGGTGAGTTTGGTACTAGGAGCCACCTATTAGGGAGTACATACGGCACATAACTTTCTGGGTTTGGGATACTTCACTTAATATAATTGTTTCTAATGACATCCATTTCCCAGCAAATTCCAGTAATTCATCATTTTTGATGGCTGAGTAGTACTCCATTGTATAGATGTAGCACTGTTTCCTTATCCACTCATCAACTGTTGGACATTTAGGTTGATTCCATGACTTTGCTATTGTAAACAGTGCTGCTATGAACATGGTCGTGCTTGTGCTAACGAGGCAAACCTCTGCTGCATGGGGGGTTATTCCCAAAAGTGGAATAGCAGGGTCATATGGCATTTCAATCTTTAATTTCTTTAAGAATCTCCAGACGGCTCGCCAGAGTAGCTGTATGAGCCTGCATTCCCACCAGCAATGTAGCAGAGTTTCCCTCTCTCCACATCCTCTCCAGCACTTGTTGTTGTTTTGTATTGTGGATTTTTGCCATCCTGACCGGGGTGAGATGATATCTCACAGAGATTTTGATTTGCATTTCCCTGATGACTAAAGAAGTGGGGCATTTTTTAAGATATTTGTTAAACATTTTAATTTCATCTCTGATAAAATTTCTTTTAAGTTCCAGGGCCCATTTTTTAATTGGGCCACTGGTTTCCTTGGTGTTTAATTTTCTAAGTTCTTTGTGCACTCTGGACAGTAGAGCTCTGTCAGATATGTGGTTAGTGAAGATTTTCTCCCATTCTGTGGGTTGCCTTTGAGCTCATGTGACAATCTCTTTATCTGAACAGAAGCTCTTTAATTTCACAAGATCCCAACTGTTGAGAGTTGGTAGCAGTGACTGTGCCATTGGATGTCTGTTGAGGAAATGTTGGCCTAGCCCAATCAGCTCAAGAGAGTTCCCTATCCTTTCAACTATGATTTTTATAGTCTCTGGCCTGATATCAAGGTCCTTGATCCATTTGGAATTAAGTCTTGTACATGGTGACAAGTACGGATCCAGCTTTAATCTTTTGCATGTGGAGATCCAGTTTTGCCAGCACCATTTGTTGAAGATGCTGTTCTTTTTCTATTGGATTCTTTGGGCCCCTTTGTCAAAGATCAAATGGCTGTACTTTTGTGGGCTTATATCTGGGTCTTCAACTCTTATCCATTGATCTGTGTGTCTATTTTGGAGTCAGTACCAGGCTGTTTTTATAATTATGGATTTGTAGTATAGACTAAGGTTTGGTATGGTAATACCTCCAGCAGTGTTTTTGTTACTCAGGATTGTCTTTGCTATCCTGGGTCTTTTGTGCCTCCATATGAATATTGAGATTATTTGGTCAACTTCTTTAAAGAATTTCTTTGGGATTTTAATTGGTATAGCATTGAAGTTGTATATTGCCTTTGGTAGGATGGTCATTTTTACAATGTTGACTCTGCCAATCCAGGAACATGGGAGGTCTTTCAACCTTCTGGTGTTTTCTGCAATTTCTTTCTTTGGAGTTTTAAAGTTTTCATTGTAAAGGTCTTTTACCTCCCTCGTTAGGTTTATACCAAGGTATTTCATTTTTTTAGGGGCTGTAGTAAATGGGATTGTTTCTCTCAAGGCTTTTTCACTTCCTTCATTCTGGACATATAGGAAGGCCTCCGATTTTTTTTTTTTAACTTTTAAACACAATTTCATCAATATTTATTAAGGGGACTGAGCCAGAGATAAACAGTTATTTATGTCCATTAGAATTTGTTCAAATTAATATAAACAAATTTAAGAGAAAAAATAAAAGTTTTATTTTCTTCTGAACTTCGCAAATATGAATTGCCTGTTGTTGAATCAAATATAAATAAAAGAAAACTAGAAATACAAGTAGATTCCAGAAATTGATATTTTATCTTGAGGTTTTTAGTTTTAAATTATATCTTCTGATAGTTTCAAAAAATATAGAAATATTAAATTTTTGCTAACTATACATATCTAAAATACCCAAGTTCAAACTCTAGACTTTTATTTGAATGCTATAGGGAAAATATAGCATGTTTCAAGCTATAAGTCTACACTTATTTTCAGCCTTACACATTTCTTTGCCTTTACTTTTTTAAAATTTTTTTTTTAACAGATGCTAGACTTTATGAGGGCAACAGTGCGCTGGACATTGTGCAGGGCATGCAAAGTCCCATTATGATTGCTTTGGCCCCAACTATTGTTGAGAATCTTGCAAATCGTTGCTCCTCCCATCCTTTTGCTCTTACAATCTTACCGCCCCCTCTTCCGCAAATGTCCCTGAGCTCCAGGATGGGGAGAGATTAGGCTGTCCTAGTTCTATGTGATTGATATAGAGTCTCTGAAGTTCTGGATTGTGGTTTGTTGATTTTCTTTTGCAGTTTTGCTGCTCCTGCAATTCCCTTCACTCCATTCTGCTGGGCACTGTATGTCACCCCCTGGCCAGAGACAAAAAGCTGTTAAACTGGAGTCTTGTTGTAATAGCACATTCAAGGGTAGATGTAATAAGAGTAGGAAACCTCAGTGAGGGAGGGGTCCATCACCCATTTGCAAACTGATTACTTTTATCTGCTAGACTATATGCCCTCCCCTTCTGGTGAGATCAGGATAAAACGTCTGTGAACTTAACCAGGTTTCTCATTACTTACTTGCAGACCTTGATGGAGGCCTATTTTCTCTGCTGTAACATGGTCTCCTCTCTCCTTGTTTCTGGTGTGGCCCTCCTAACCCGTCTCTCTTGTTCATAATCCTTGCAATTACTGTGTTACATAGGTTTACTTTTGAGTGTCTCAATGTGGGCTGGGTGAGTTTGGTACTAGGAGCCACCTATTAGGGAGTACATACGGCGCTTAATTTTCTGGGTTTGGGATACTTCACTTAATATAATTGTTTCTAATGACATCCATTTCCCAGCAAATTCCAGTAATTCATCATTTTTGATGGCTGATTAGTACTCCATTGTATAGATGTACCACAGTTTCCTTATCCACTCGTCAACTGTTGGACATTTAGGTTGATTCCATGACTTTGCTATTGTAAACAGTGCTGCTATGAACATGGTCGAGCTTGTGCTATCGAGGCGAACCTCTGCTGCATGGGGGGTTATTCCCAAAAGTGGGATAGCAGGGTCATATGGCATTTCAATCTTTAATTTCTTTAAGAATCTCCAGACGGCTCGCCAGAGTGGCTGTATGAGCCTGCATTCCCACCAACAATGTAGGAGAGTTCCCCTCTCTCCACATCCTCTCCAGCATTTGTCGTTGTTTGTATTCGGATTTTTGCCATCCTGACTGGGGTGAGATGATATCTCAGGGAAGTTTTGATTTGCATTTCCCTGATGGCGAAGAAAGTGGAGCATTTTTTAAGATAATTGTTAGACATTTTAATTTCATCCCTGGTAAAGTTTCTTTGAAGTTCCAGGGCCCATTTTTTAATTGGGCCAGTGTTTTCCTTGGAGTTTAATTTTCTAAGTTCTTTGTGCACTCTGGACAGTAGAGCTCTGTCAGATATGTGGTTAGTGAAGATTTTCTCCCATTCTGTGGGTTGCCTTTGAGCTCGTGTGACAATCTCTTTATCTGAACAGAAGCTCTTTAATTTCACAAGATCCCAACTGTTGAGAGTTGGTAGCAGTGACTGTGCCATTGGATGTCTGTTGAGGAAATGTTGGCCTAGCCCAATCAGCTCAAGAGAGTTCCCTATCCTTTCAACTATGATTTTTATAGTCTCTGGCCTGATATCAAGGTCCTTGATCCATTTGGAATTAAGTCTTGTACATGGTGACAAGTACGGATCCAGCTTTAATCTTTTGCATGTGGAGATCCAGTTTTGCCAGCACCATTTGTTGAAGATGCTGTTCTTTTTCTATTGGATTCTTTGGGCCCCTTTGTCAAAGATCAAATGGCTGTACTTTTGTGGGCTTATATCTGGGTCTTCAACTCTTATCCATTGATCTGTGTGTCTATTTTGGAGTCAGTACCAGGCTGTTTTTATAATTATGGATTTGTAGTATAGACTAAGGTTTGGTATGGTAATACCTCCAGCAGTGTTTTTGTTACTCAGGATTGTCTTTGCTATCCTGGGTCTTTTGTGCCTCCATATGAATATTGAGATTATTTGGTCAACTTCTTTAAAGAATTTCTTTGGGATTTTAATTGGTATAGCATTGAAGTTGTATATTGCCTTTGGTAGGATGGTCATTTTTACAATGTTGACTCTGCCAATCCAGGAACATGGGAGGTCTTTCAACCTTCTGGTGTTTTCTGCAATTTCTTTCTTTGGAGTTTTAAAGTTTTCATTGTAAAGGTCTTTTACCTCCCTCGTTAGGTTTATACCAAGGTATTTCATTTTTTTAGGGGCTGTAGTAAATGGGATTGTTTCTCTCAAGGCTTTTTCACTTCCTTCATTCTGGACATATAGGAAGGCCTCCGATTTTTTTTTTTTAACTTTTAAACACAATTTCATCAATATTTATTAAGGGGACTGAGCCAGAGATAAACAGTTATTTATGTCCATTAGAATTTGTTCAAATTAATATAAACAAATTTAAGAGAAAAAATAAAAGTTTTATTTTCTTCTGAACTTCGCAAATATGAATTGCCTGTTGTTGAATCAAATATAAATAAAAGAAAACTAGAAATACAAGTAGATTCCAGAAATTGATATTTTATCTTGAGGTTTTTAGTTTTAAATTATATCTTCTGATAGTTTCAAAAAATATAGAAATATTAAATTTTTGCTAACTATACATATCTAAAATACCCAAGTTCAAACTCTAGACTTTTATTTGAATGCTATAGGGAAAATATAGCATGTTTCAAGCTATAAGTCTACACTTATTTTCAGCCTTACACATTTCTTTGCCTTTACTTTTTTAAAATTTTTTTTTTTAACAGATGCTAGACTTTATGAGGGCAACAGTGCGCTGGACATTGTGCAGGGCATGCAAAGTCCCATTATGATTGCTTTGGCCCCAACTATTGTTGAGAATCTTGCAAATCGTTGCTCCTCCCATCCTTTTGCTCTTACAATCTTACCGCCCCCTCTTCCGCAAATGTCCCTGAGCTCCAGGATGGGGAGAGATTAGGCTGTCCTAGTTCTATGTGATTGATATAGAGTCTCTGAAGTTCTGGATTGTGGTTTGTTGATTTTCTTTTGCAGTTTTGCTGCTCCTGCAATTCCCTTCACTCCATTCTGCTGGGCACTGTATGTCACCCCCTGGCCAGAGACAAAAAGCTGTTAAACTGGAGTCTTGTTGTAATAGCACATTCAAGGGTAGATGTAATAAGAGTAGGAAACCTCAGTGAGGGAGGGGTCCATCACCCATTTGCAAACTGATTACTTTTTATCTGCTAGACTATATGCCCTCCCCTTCTGGTGAGATCAGGATAAAACGTCTGTGAACTTAACCAGGTTTCTCATTACTTACTTGCAGACCTTGATGGAGGCCTATTTTCTCTGCTGTAACATGGTCTCCTCTCTCCTTGTTTCTGGTGTGGCCCTCCTAACCCATCTCTCTTGTTCATAATCCTTGCAATTACTGTGTTACATAGGTTTACTTTTGAGTGTCTCAATGTGGGCTGGGTGAGTTTGGTACTAGGAGCCACCTATTAGGGAGTACATACGGCGCTTAATTTTCTGGGTTTGGGATACTTCACTTAATATAATTGTTTCTAATGACATCCATTTCCCAGCAAATTCCAGTAATTCATCATTTTTGATGGCTGATTAGTACTCCATTGTATAGATGTACCACAGTTTCCTTATCCACTCATCAACTGTTGGACATTTAGGTTGATTCCATGACTTTGCTCTTGTAAACAGTGCTGCTATGAACATGGTCGAGCTTGTGCTATCGAGGCGAACCTCTGCTGCATGGGGGGTTATTCCCAAAAGTGGGATAGCAGGGTCATATGGCATTTCAATCTTTAATTTCTTTAAGAATCTCCAGACGGCTCGCCAGAGTGGCCTGCATTCCCACCAACAATGTAGGAGAGTTCCCCTCTCTCCACATCCTCTCCAGCATTTGTCGTTGTTTGTATTGTGGATTTTTGCCATCCTGACCGGGGTGAGATGATATCTCAGGGAAGTTTTGATTTGCATTTCCCTGATGGCGAAGAAAGTGGAACATTTTTTAAGATAATTGTTAGACATTTTAATTTCATCCCTGGTAAAGTTTCTTTGAAGTTCCAGGGCCCATTTTTTAATTGGGCCAGTGTTTTCCTTGGAGTTTAATTTTCTAAGTTCTTTGTGCACTCTGGACAGTAGAGCTCTGTCAGATATGTGGTTAGTGAAGATTTTCTCCCATTCTGTGAGTTGCCTTTGAGCTCGTGTGACAATCTCTTTATCTGAACAGAAGCTTTTTAATTTCACAAGATCCCAACTGTTGAGAGTTGGTAGCAGTGACTGTGCCATTGGATGTCTGTTTAGGAAGTGTTGGCCTAGGCCAATCAGCTGGAGGGAGTTTCCTATCCTTTCAACTATGGTTTTTATAGTCTCTGGCCTGATATCAAGGTCCTTGATCCATTTGGAATTAAGTCTTGTACATGGTGACAAGTACGGGTCCAGCTTTAATCTTTTGCATGTGGAGATCCAGTTTTGCCAGCACCATTTGTTGAAGATGCTATTCTTTTTCTATTGGATTCTTTGGGCCCCTTTGTCAAAGACCAAATGGCTCTAACTTTGTGGGCTTATATCTGGGTCTTCAATCCTTATCCATTGATCTGTGTGTCTATTTTGGAGCCATTACCAGGCTGTCTTTATAACTATGGATTTGTAGTATAGATTTAGGTTTGGTATGGTAATACCTCCAGCTGTGTTTTTGTTACTCAGCATTGTTTTTGCTATCCTGGGTCTTTTGTGCCTCCATATGAACTTTGAGATTGTTTGGTCAACTTCTTTAAAGAATTTCTTTGGGATTTTGATTGGTATAGCATTGAATCTGTATATTGCCTTTGGTAGGATGGTCATTTTTACAATGTTGATTCTGCCAATCCAGGAACAAGGGAGGTCTTTCCACCTTCTGGTGTCTTCTGCTATTTCTTTCTTTAGGGTTTTAAAGTTTTCATTGTAAAGGTCTTTTACCTCCTTAGTTAGGTTTATACCAAGGTATTTCATTTTTTTAGGGGTTATAGTGAATGGCATGGTTTCTCTCAAGGCTTTTTCACTTCTTTCATTGTGGGCATAGAGGAAGGCCTCTGATTTTTGCACATTTATTTTGTATCCTGCCACCCTGCTGAACTTCTCAATTAGTTCCAGGAGCTTCCTGGTGGAGTTTTTGGGATCCCTCAGGTATAAGATCATGTCATCTGCAAATAGGGATAGCTTGATTTCTTCCTTGCCGATTTGAATCCCTCTTATGTCCCTTTCTTGTCTTATGGCTTCACCTAAGACTTCAAGTACAATATTGAATAGAAGTGGTGAGAGTGGACAGCCTTGTCTAGTTCCTGATCGAAGTGGGAATGATTCCAATTGTTCCCCATTGATTATAATCCTTGCTGTGGGCTTGTTGTATACAGCTTTTATTATATTGATTAAGGTTCCTTCCATTCCCACTGTCTCTAGCGTTTTGATCATCAAAGGCTGTTGGATCTTGTCAAAAGCTTTTTCTGCATCTATCGAGAGTATCATGTGGTCTTGGACTTTGGACTGGTTTACATGATGAATTACATTTATTGATTTGCGTATGTTGAACCAACCTTGTGTGCCGTGGATGAAGCCTACTTGGTCCCCATGAATGATCTTTTTAATATGTTTTTGAATCCGATTTGCTAAGACTTTGTTGAGAATCTTTGCGTCTGTGTTCATCAGGGAGATCGGCCTATCGTTTTCTTTTTTAAGCGAATCTTTATTAGGTTTTGGGATTAAGACGATATTAGCTTCATAGAAGGAATTTGGTAGTATTCCTTCCTTTGCTATTTGATGGAACAGTTTAAGGAGTATTGGTGTTATTAACTCCTTAAATGTCTGGTAGAACTCTGTGCTGAATCCATCTGGTCCAGGACATTTTTTGGTGGGAAGATTCGAGATTATTTCCTCAATTTCCTTATATGTCATAGGACTATTTAAATAATTCACAACTTCCTCATTCAATTTAGGTAAGTTGTGTTTACTTAGAAATTCATCCATCTCTTTTGTGTTGTCAAACTTCACAGAGTATAAGTTTTTGAAATATGATGTTATAATTCTCTGGATTTCTTGGGTATCAGTAGTGATAACTCCATGTTCATTTCTAATTTTGTTAATTTGGGTTTTCTCTCTTTTGCTTTTGGTTAGTTTAGCTAGGGGTGTATCAATCTTGTTGATTTTTTCAAAGAACCAGCTTTTTGATTGGTTGATTTTTTCCATCGTTTTCTTAGTCTCGATTTCAGATATTTCTCCCCTTAATTTGCTAATCTCTTCTCTTCTACTGCTTTTGGGATCAGATTGCTCTAGTTTCTCTAAAGCTTTAAGCTGCATTGTTAAGTTGTTTATTTCTGATGTTTCCATTTTTTTGACGTGGGCATTAAGAGCTATGTAACTTACCTCTTAGAACAGCTTTCATTGTGTCCCAGAGATTTTGGTAAGTTGTATTTTTGTTATCATTCACTTTCAGGAAATCTTGAATTTCCTTTTTAATTTCTTCCTGAATCCAGTTCTCATTCAGCATCATAGTGTTAAGTTTCCAGGAGTTAGTGTATTTTCTCTTGTTTGATGTGTTGTGGATGTCCAGCTTTAGGCCGTGGTGGTCTGATAGGGCACAGGTTAGAATTTCAACTTTCTTGTATATGTGTAGATTCATTTTGTGGCCCAATATGTGATCTATTTTGGAGAAAGTTCCGTGTGCTGCTGAGAAAAATGTGTATTCTTTGGTGCGTGGGTGAAAAGTTCGATAGAGATCTGTGAGGTCCATTTCTTTCAGGGTTTGATTAAGTTCCAAAGTGTCTCTGTTAAGCTTTTGACCTGTTGATCTATCCCATGTAGAGAGGGCGGTGTTGAAGTCCCCAAGAATTATCGTTTGGGGGTTGATTTCTTGCTTTAGACGCTGTAGGGTTTTCTTAATGAATGTGGAGGTGCCCGTATTGGGTGCATATATGTTCAGTATTGTGAAATCTTCCTGCTGAATTGTACCTGTGACTAAAATGTAGTATCCATCCGTGTCTCTTATAATTTTTTTTGGTTTGAAATCCACTTTGTCTGATAGCATAATGGCTACCCCTGCCTGTTTTCTGCTTCCATTTGCTTGTAGAATTGTTGACCAGCCTTTTATTTTTAGAGCGTGCCTATCTTTTGTGGTGAGATGGGTTTCCTACAGGCAACAGATTGATGGATTGTGATTTTTAATCCAAGTTTGTAATCTGTGTCTCTTGATCGGGGAATTAAGTCCATTAACATTTAGTGTTATAATGGAGAAACTATTGTTAATTCCAGACACTTATTATGTTTAGTAGCTTTTATAAGTATATTGCTTCGCTTTTAATGGTGTTATATTTGCCTTCTGTTCTCCTGGATATGCCTGTTTTTTTCTTCACGCTTGAGTATCATTTCTAGCAGTTTTTGAAGGCCTGGTTTGGTGGCCATGTATCCCTTAAAGTTGTCTTTGTGCTGGAAAATTTTTCTTTCTCCCTCGATCATGACTGATAGTTTTGCAGGGTAAATCAGCCTGGGTTGACATTTTTGCTCATTCAATACTTGAAGTATGTCTCTCCAAGCTCTTCTTGCTTTTACTGTTTCGACTGAGAAGTCATTTTTTATTTTAATAGGTTTGCCTTTAAAAGTGACTTGTTTTTTCTCCCTTGAAGCTCTCAGCACCAGTTCTTCATCTTGAATGTGGAGTGTGTTAACTATTATTTGCCGCGGTGTGCTTCTATTTTGGTCGTATCTGTTTGGGGTGCGGAATGCCTCTTGTATATGAATGGGCCTCTCTTTTTTTAGATGAGGAAAGTTTTCCTTG
Organism: Typhlomys cinereus; assembly: GCA_023101885.1. Lineage (NCBI taxonomy): Eukaryota > Metazoa > Chordata > Mammalia > Rodentia > Platacanthomyidae > Typhlomys > Typhlomys cinereus. The sequence goes on from JALPQD010000082.1 coordinate 279,578, forward strand.
ATAATCGTTTGAAAAATTTCCTCAGGGGTGGTATTTTGAGATTCTTGCTCCGGTATTCCATGAATACGCATGTTAGGCTTCTTCAGGGTGTCCCATATCTCTTGGATATTTCTCTCAAGTATCTTTTTGGCTTTAACAACCTCTTCCATTGAGCTGGTTAGTACTCCCACTTTTATCTTCAAGGTCTGAAATTCTGTTTTCTGCTTCATTAGTTCTGTTGATAAGACTCTCTGTGGAATTCTGGGTTGAAGATAACTTGTCTTGTAGCTCAGTTTTAAACTCTGCTTGAGTTTGTTTTAACTGCTCTATGCCACTTTTTGTTTCTTGCACTGTTTTTCTCAACTCCTCCAGATGTCTGTTGTGTTCCTCTTCAAAGCGATTGATTCGATTATGTAATTCCTCCCTGATTTCCTCTTTCATAGTATTGAACATGGTAATGATCATATTTTGAAAGTCGTTATCCTGGGTCAGGCTTTCTTGGCCTTTTTCCGCGGGTTTGTTCTTGTTGGAGTCTAACATTATGGGATTAATTTCTTCAGTGGGAAATTTGTTTACTTGAGTGTTGCTTCTCATGGATTTGCACTTTGACTTTGGCATTGTCATTTTAACTCTTAAGATCTCTCAATTTCACTAAACTGAATTATTTGGCCTGGGGTACTGGTGGGCGGGGCCGAACGGGGATTTACCTAGGGCGCGGGGTGAGGCCTGGGTGGACTGCACCCGTGTCCGGACTGGTGGAGCGGGGTGGGGTGAAAAGGGAGAATGGTCGCATCGGCGTGGAGCTATTTAACCCAAGGGAAGCTGGGGCGGGGCCCGGGTGCAGGGGGAGGTCCTCCTCGTCCCTCGGCCCCGCGCGGCTCCGGCTGGATGGTGGGAGTCGGAGTCGGGTCCCTGTGGGCTGACCTGGGGTCCTAGGGCGCGCGGTGAGGCCCGGCTGGATCTCGCGTAAGCGTCCTGACCGGTGGAGCGGGGTGGAGTGAAAAGGGGAGGAAGGCCTCTGATTTTTGAACAATGGTTCAGTTGTACATAATCAGGAACGAACATCTGTGAACTTAACCAGGTGTCACATTACTTACTTGCATTCCTTGGAAGCCGATTTTCTCTGCTGTAACATGGTCCCCTCTGTCCTTGTGTCTGGTGTGGCCCTCCAACCCCATCCCTCCTGTTCACAATCCTTGCAATTACTGTATTACATAGGTTTATCCTTGAGTGTCTCAATGTGGGCTGGGTGAGTTTGGTACTAGGACCCACCTATTAGGGAGTACATATGGCACATAACTTTCTGGGTTTGGGATACTTCACTTAATATAATTGTTTCTAATGACATCCATTTCCCATCAAATTCCAGTAATTCATCATTTTTGATGGCTGAGTAGTACTACATTGTATAGATGTACCACTGTTTCCTTATCCACTCCTCAACTGTTAGACAGGTTGATTCCATGACTTTGCTATTGTAAACAGTGCTGCTATGAACATGGTTGTGCTTGTGCTATCAAGGCGAACCTCTGCTGCATGGGGGGTTATTCCCAAAAGTTGAATAGCAGGGTCATATGGCATTTCAATCTTTAATTTCTTTAAGAATCTCCAGACGGCTCGCCAGAGTAGCTGTATGAGAGCCTGCATTCCCACCAGCAATGTAGCAGAGTTCCCCTCTCTCCACATCCTCTCCAGCACTTGTTGTTGTTTGTATGGTGGATTTTTGCCATCCTGACCGGGGTGAGATGATATCTCAGGGAAGTTTTCATTTGCATTTCCCTGATGGATAAAGAAGTGGGGCATTTTTTAAGATATTTGTTAGACATTTTAATTTCATCCCTGGTAAAATTTCTTTTAAATTCCAGGGCCCATTTTTTAATTGGTCCACTGGTTTCCTTGGTGTTTAATTTTCTAAGTTCTTTTTTCACTCTGCACAGTAGAGCTCTGTCAGATATGTGGTTAGTGAAGATTTTCTCCCATTCTGTGGGTTGCCTTTGAGCTCGTGTGACAATCTCTTTGTCTGAACAGAAGCTCTTTAATTTCACAAGATCCCAACTGTTGAGAGTTGGTAGCAGTGACTGTGCCATTGGATGTCTGTTTAGGAAGTGTTGGCCTAGCCCAATCAGCTCGAGGGAGTTCCCTATACTTTCAACTATGATTTTTATAGTCTCTAGCCTGATATTAAGGTCCTTGATCCATTTGGAATTAAGTCTTGTACATGGTGACAAGTACGGATCCAGCTTTAATCTTCTGCATGTGGAGATCCAGTTTTGCCATCACCATTTGTTGAAGATGCTGTTCTTTTTCCATTGGATTCTTTTGGCCCCTTTGTCAAAGATAAAATGGCTGTATTTTTATGGGCTTATATCTGGGTCCTCAACCCTTATCTATTGATCTGTGTGTCTATTTTGGAGCCAGTACCAGGCTGTTTTTATAATTATGGATTTGTAGTATAGACTAAGGTTTGGTATGGTAATACCTCCAGCAGTGTTTTTGTTACTCAGGATTGTCTTTGCTATCCTGGGTCTTTTGTGCCTCCATATGAATTTTGAGATTATTTGGTCAACTTCTTTAAAGAATTTCTTTGGGATTTTAATTGGTATAGCATTGAATTTGTATATTGCCTTTGGTAGGATGGTCATTTTTACAATGTTGATTCTGCCAATCCAGGAACATGGGAGGTCTTTCCACCTTCTGGTGTGTTCTGCAATTTCTTTCTTTAGGGTTTTAAAGTTTTCATTGTAAAGGTCTTTTACCTCCTTGGTCAGGTTTATACCAAGGTATTTCATTTTTTTAGGGGCTGTAGTAAATGGGATTGTTTCTCTCAAGGCTTTTTCACTTCTTTCATTCTGGGCATATAGGAAGGCCTCTGATTTTTGCACATTTATTTTGTATTCTGCCACCCTGCTGAACTTTTTAATTAGTTCCAGGAGCTTCCTCGTGGAGTTTTTGGGATCACTCAGGTATAAGATCATGTCATCTGCAAATAGGGATAGCTTGACTTCTTCCTTACTGATTTGAATCCCTCTTATGTCCCTTTCTTGTCTTATGGCTTCAGCTAAGACTTCAAGTACAATATTGAATAGAAGTGCTGAGAGTGGACAGCCTTGTCTAGTTCCTGATCGAAGTGGGAATGCTTCCAATTGTTCCCCATTGAGCATAATCCTTGCTGTGGGCTTGTTGTATACAGCTTTTATTATATTGATAAAGGTTCCTTTCATTCCTACAGTCTCTAGCGTTTTGATCATAAAAGGCTGTTGGCTTTTGTCAAAGGCTTTTTCTGCATCTATCGAGAGTATCATGTGGTCTTGGACTTTGGACTGGTTTACATGATGAATTACATTTATTGACTTGCGTATGTTGAACCAACCTTGTGTGCCGGGGATGAAGCCTACTTGGTCCCCATGAATGATCTTTTTGATATGTTTTTGAATCCGATTTGCTAAGACTTTGTTGAGAATCTTTGCATCTGTGTTCATCAGAGAGATCGGCCTATAGTTTTCTTTTTTAAGTGAATCTTTATTAGGTTTTGGGATTAAGATGATATTAGCTTCATAGAAGGAATTTGGCAGTGTTCCTTCCTTTGGTATTTGATGGAACAGTTCAAGGAGTATTGGTGTTATTAACTCCTTAAATGTCTAGTAGAATTCTGTGCTAAATCCATCTGGTCCAGGACATTTTTTGGTGGGAAGATTCGAGATTGCTTTTTCAATTTCCTTATATATTATAGGGCTATTTAAGTAATTCACAACTTCCTGATTCAATTTAGGTAGGTTGTGTTTACTTAGAAATTCATCCATCTCTTTTGTGTTGTCAAACTTCACTGAGTATAAGTTTTTGAAATATGATGTTAAAATCTCTGGATTTCTTGGGTATCAGTACTGATAACTCCATGTTCATTTCTAATTTTGTTAATTTGGGTTTTCTCTCTCTTGCTTTTGGTTAATTTAGCTAGGGGTGTATCAATCTTATTGATTTTTTTCAAAGAACCAGCTTTTTGACTGGTTGATTTTTTCTATCATTTTCTTAGTCTCAATTTCAGATATTTCTCCCCTTATTTTGCTAATCTCCTCTCTTCTACTACTTTTGGGATCAGATTGCTCTAGTTTCTCTAAAGCTTTAAGTTGCATCGATAAGTTATTTATTTCTGATGTTTCCATTTTTTTGATGTAGGCATTAAGAGCTATGAACTTACCTCTTAGAACAGCTTTCATTGTGTCCCAGAGATTTTGGTAAGTTGCATTTTCATTATTGTTCACTTTCAGGAAATCTTGAATTTCCTTTTTAATTTCTTCCTGAATCCAGTTCTCATTCAGCATCATAGTGTTAAGTTTCCAGGAGTTAGTGTATTTTCTCTTGTTTGTTGTGTTGTAGATGTCCAGCTTTTGGCCGTGGTGGTCTGATAGGGCACAGGTTAGAATTTCAACTTTTTGTATATGTGTAGATTCGTTTTGTGGCCCTATATATGATCTATTTTGGACAAAGTTTGTGTGCTGCTGAGAAAAATGTGTATTCTTTCTTGCGTGGGTGAAAAGTTCGATAGAGATCTGTAAGGTCCATTTCTTTCAGGGTTTGATTAAGTTCCAAAGTGTCTCTGTTAAGCTTTTGACCTGTTGATCTATCCCATGTTGAGAGGGCGGTGTTGAAGTCCCCAAGAATTATCGTTTGGGGGTTGATTTCTTGCTTTAGGTGCTGTAGGGTTTTCTTAATGAATGTGGAGGGGTCGGTATTGGGTGCATAAATGTTCAGGATTGTGAAGTCTTCGTGGTGAATTGTACCTGTGACTAAAATGTAGTATCCATCTGTGTCTCTTATGATTTTCTTTGGTTTGAAGTCCACTTTGTCTGAAAGCAGAATTGCTACCCCTGCCTGTTTCCTGGTTCCATTAGCTTGCAAGATTTTGGACCAGCCTTTCATTCTTAGAATGTGCCTATTTTTTGTGGTGAGATGAGTTTCCTGAAGGCAGCAGATTGTTGGATTGTAGTTTTTAATCCAAGTTTGTAATCTGTGTCTCTTAATCGGTGAGTTTATACCATTGACTTTTAATGTTATAATGGAGAAATTATTTTTAATTCTGGACATTTTTTTATGTTTCGTAGATTTTGTAAGCATGTTGTTTGATATTTATGTTTTGGTGGTATTATACTTCCCTTCTGTCCTCCTGGATACGCTTGTTCTTTTCTTCAAGCTTGAGTATCAGTTCTAGGATTTTTTGAAGGCCTGGTTTGGTAGACATGTATCCCTTCAAGTTGTCTTTGTGTTGGAAAACTTTTCTTTCTCCCTCAATCATGACAGATAGTTTTGCCGGGTATATCAGTCTGGGTTGGCCTTTTTGCTCATTTAATACTTGAAGTATGTCTCTCCAAGCTCTTCTTGCTTTTACTGTTTCCATTGAGTAGTCATTTGTTATTCTAATAGGTTTACCTTTAAAAGTGAGTTGCTTTTTTTCTCTTGAAGCTCTCAGCACCTTTTCTTTGTCTTGAATGTGGAGTGTTTTGACTGTTATTTGCCATGGCAATTTTCTATTTTGGTTGTATCTGTTTGGAGTGCGAAATGCCTCTTGTATTTGGATAGGCCTCTCATTCTTTAGTTGTGGGAAGTTTTCATTTATGATGAATTGAAATATTTCCTCAGGTGTGGCATTTTGGGATTCTTGTTCTGGTACTCCATGAATGCTCATGTTAGGCTTCTTCAGGGTGTCCCATATCTCTTGAATGTTTCTCTCTAGTATCTTTTTGGCTTTAACAATCTCTTCCATTGAGCTGGTTAATTCTCCCACTTTGTCTTCAAGATCTGAAATTCTATTTTCTGCCTCATTTGTTTTGCTGAGTTTTGGGTTGAAGATAACTTGTCTTTTAGTTCAATTTTAAACTCTGCCTGAGACTGTTTTAATTGCTCCATACCTATTTTTGTTTCTTGAACTGTTTTTCTCAACTCCTCCAAGTGCCTGTTGTGTTCCTGTTCAAAGTGGTTGATACGGTTGTTTAACTCTTCTCGGATTTCCTCTTTCATATTATTAATCATGGTAAGGATCATACTCTGAAAGTCGTTATGTTGGGTCTGGCTTTCATGGCTATTTTCTGTGGATTTTTTCTGGTCGGAATCCCTCATTATGGGATTGATTCTTTCAGCAGGAGATTGGTCTTCTTGGGTTTTGTTTCTCGTGGATCTGCACTTTGACTTGTACATTGTTGTTTTGTTTTTTAGGACCTTTCAGTTTCTGTGTGTTTTTCACTGAATCGACATAGTTGGTATTGTTACACTTGCCAGTTATTACTAGTGCTTGCCTTGGATTGGGTATGTTTGTGTATTGTTATTGTTATATCCTAGATGAGGCTACTAGGCTGTTAGTATGTCAGTTAAATCAGGTTATGTTACCAAGGGATGAATATTAGTTTGGTAATGCACTTTTACGATTTAGTATCTTGGTGAAATGTGGGGGGTGAGTGGTGTACTCCCTGGAGTTGTATGTTGTGGGGTGGCTGTATGAGAAAGTTGATCTACAGCATTGATACTTTAAAGGATCAGTAAGGTGAAAAGAAAAAGTTTACTTATCTTTGGGCTGGATGAGAAGAATCTCACCCGCGTGATATATTGATTGTAGTGGAGTCCAGATGTATGGCCTGTGTTCCCTTTGTTCCTTAGAATTTTGCTTGAGTTTCCTTTGGGCTCTATTGAATTCTGAGTAGCAGTGTGTCTTCCGTGGACCACGTGCGTAGGTCCCCGGTGGGCCAGAGAGGCAGAGGGTCTGATGTTGATGGCAGAATTCTTCACTTGCGACCTGGGGGGGGGGCGGAGGTGGGAGGGGCAGGAGGGTGGGAGGGGCTGGGGTCCGAGGCAGGGCACCCGGGGCTAAGCCGGCCGCAGGGCGGCTCCCGGGTGGGGGGCGGGGCGGGGCTGGGCTGGGCTCTCTCGCTCGCTGGCTCAATGGCAGAATTCTTCACCTGGGACCTAGGGGGGTGGCGAGGCGCACGGGGCGGGAGGATGTGAGGGGCTTGGGTCCGGGGTGGGGCCCAGGCTAAGCCGGAGTCGGCCTGGGTGCTCGCCGCTGGGAAGCATGGGGCTTCGGGGTGGTTGGGCTGGGCTGGGCTCTCTCTCTCACTCACCTTGGGGTGCTGGCAGGGGCGGGGCTGGGCGGCGCGGAGGGGGCTGGGGTCGTCAGGGCTGGGGCGCAGGCCAAGCCACAGTTGGCCTGGGTGCTCCCTAAATGGTCTCTTAACTGCTCTTTAGACTCAAATATTATTCGAGATCTATGTAACTTCTGCGAGCATGAGCATACAGGCAGATGGAAAGAGATTGCCTTTGTCTCTTACCTATGTTCCAAACCTGATCTGTGCTCCTCTTCTAATCCTAAACATGTATTTCTCACCCTTCAGCCAACTTCATCTCCACCCCAGCTCTTCTCCGCTTTGGACTTCAATTTAGCTGAGGAGCCCCTCCCATCACCATCTTCTACTACCAGTCTTAGAAAGTTCTCCCACACTTTCTACCGCTCCTTGGCTCTGCTCTCTGCCCAACCCTCCAACCATATGCTCTCATGCTCAGTTAATTGCCCCCTTGTGAGAGGTGGCAGGGATGGAGGAGGTGGTCGTGTTCACATCTATTTTTACTCTCTGACCTTTCCCAAATCGAAAAGTGCTTGGGCCCTTTTACCTCAAACACGACTATCTACATAAAAATATTCCAATATCTTCAACAGGCCTATGACCTTACTTTTCATGATATCTACGATTCTGTTTAATACCCTTCTCCCTGAAGAACAGAGGCACGTTTAGGTTCAGGCCAGAGTTTATGCAGATGAGATCCATCAGACTACCCCAGCTCACCTCTTGGGAGCTGAGGCTGCTCCCAACTTGAGATTCAGAATGAGATAGAACACACCAGGAGGCCTCACCTACCAAGAAATCATTCAGAAAAAGGGAGAAAACCCATCCACTTTTCTTGATCGCCTTACTGAGGACCTACTTCAATGTACTAACCTTGATCCAGAGACACCCAATGGGCGCCAGCTCCTTATGACTTATCTATTCTCCCAGAGCTACACTGACATTAGGGCAAAGCTTAAAAAAACTGGAGAGGGAACCCCTAACCCCCAGGCTGAGGTCTGACAATGGCATTTAAAGTCTACCATGGCCTTGAAGAAAAAGCCTGGAAAAAAAAATATCAGATGCTTGCTCAAGCACTCCAGCCACAAGCCGCCCCATGTCACCCCAGGGATCTCACCAGGAGCTGCAGACAAAGAGGGTCCTCAGGCTCCTGCTTCAAATGCAATCAGCCTGGTGGACATCAGGCAAAGGAGTGTCCCACCCCACGGAGGGCCCCTGCCCACCATATCCAAAATGCCATTGGGAGGGACACTGGGGAGTGGACTGTCTAAGAGCTCCGAGAAATGCCCGGCCAACCAGACCCCTACCTCCTTCCACTTACAACACAGGTCTTGCTATGGACGATTGAGGGGGCCCTAGCAACATCCAGGGAGCACAGGGTGCTGATTATGGTGGCAGATAGACCCATCTCATTTCTTCTAGATACCGGGGCCTCATGCTCAGCTCTGAGGGAGTTCTGGGGGTCTACTCTCTTTCTCAGTCCTCTTTAGTCGAGGTAGGGGGCGTCTCTTTTCAGCTACTCCAAACCCCAAATTAACACGTGTAGTTCACTCTTTCACCTTTACCTGTTGGTTTCTTGGGGTCCTTCAACGTCCTGTTCCCTTGTTGGGTCGTGGCATTCTTTCCCAGTTAGGAGCCTCTATTACATTTACTCCCATAAGCCGATGCTTTGGTCTCAGCCCAGTCACATCTTCCTCAGCTCTCTTTTCCATAGCGCTTATCTCTGTGTTGGGCCGCTGCATCATGTAGTGACCCCTCCCTCCTGGACAAAAGAAGTCCATTTCATAAAAAGGTGCCTCCACCCAAGATGGCATCCCTGGACTTCAATCTCCTGGTGTAAGTGTTCCTGCAGACAAGATTTGGCTCCCCCATCCATTCTTTAGATTATTGAATCTGTATGTATTGAATCTGTATTCTCTTGTATGGTAAAATCCAAAGTGTCCATTACCTCACCCACGCCTCTAATGCCCCTCTGGTTGTACTGTATATAAGCTAATAGAAAGCTGACACCCCGCTGCTGTTCTGTTCATTTGTGTTGGGACAGCCACTCTGCTCCTGCAACAGAGTGCTCGTGTGCATGCCGTCTGTGGTCTTTGCTTGAGCTGGACATCAAAGGGGGTCAAAACAAGCCCCCTTTCAGGAAATGTTCCACTCTTTTCTATTTTTTGGAATAATTTAAAGAGTACTTTTGTTAACAATGGTAATTGTTCTTTAAATTTCTGATAGAATTCTATGTTGAATCCATCTGAATCCTGGGTTTTTTTTAGTAGTGATATTCATAATTATCATTTCAATGTTATCTCATTTAGATAATTCAATATATGATGGTTTGGTGTGTTACATGTGTTTACAAATTCATAATTTCCTTATGATTGTCAAATTTATTAGTGTATAAATTTTTTAATTATGACCTTATGATACTCTGAATTTTCTTGACATATTTTTGAAAGTTCCAATTTCATCTCTAATTTCACTAACCACTGTTTTTTATCTTTTGGTTTGGTTAATTTGGTAAGGGTCATATCTTAAGGCACGTCCTCTGATAAATATATGGGGCACATCCTGAGGTATGTGCTCAAATAAGCATATGAGGCACATCCTGAACACTTGTCATTTGTCTTGATATTTTTGCAATTCCTGTGGACATCTGGTATTTGTCCATTGTGCAGCAATTAGCCCGGTCAGAAGTTGGGGAGTTCCCAGGGACATCTTAGTGGCTTTTGCAGTTACTGAGTCCAGTCTTAAGATGGAGGTCCCTGACAAAATGGAGCTACTCTAGTCAGGACTCTTTTGGGTTCCTTCATGATCCTACTAATCTCTATATGTTCATTTCTCTTGGGGTTGGTTTGTTCTTGTTTCCCTAAAACTTTAGGCTGTATTATAAGGTTTACTTGTGATGTTTCCATTTTTTAATGAGTGCAATTAACTTTCCTCTTTGGACTATCTTCATCATATCATCATATCCCAATGTGTGTCTTCACTGTCACTGAGTTCTAAGAATTTTTGGATTTTTGTTTTTTACTTCTGTCCACACCCATTCCTCATTTAGTAGCATGTTGTTGAGCTCCATGAGTTTGTGTATTTTCTATTGTTTGCCTTATTTTGAATGTTTATTCCATTGTAGTCAGATATATTACCTAATGTGATTTTGATTTACTTGTATTTGTGGAGATTTGTTTAATTGCCTAGTATGTGGTCTGTTTTGGATAAAGTTCCGTAGACTGCTAAAAAGATTGTTTATTCCCTGGTGTTAGGATGGAGTGTTCCATATGTCTGTCAGGTCCATTTGGTTTATGGTTTGATTTAGTTCCTGTGTCTCTGTTTAGTTTTTGGCCCGTTAACTTGTCTGTTAGTGAGGTGGGGTGTGGAAATCCCCGACTAGTATCGTGTTCTGGTCAATTTGTTGTTTTAGTGGGTGAGCCTATGTTTGGAGCATATGTGTTTAGAATTGTGGATTCTTCTGGATGTATTGCTCCTTTGATGAGTATGTAGCATTTTTCTGTTTCTCTTACAATTTGTTGTGATTTGATGTCTATTTTGTTTGATATTAGGGGATTGCTATTCCTGCTTGTTTCCTAGTTGCATTTACTTGGAGTATTTTCGGCCATCTTTTGGCCCTGAGATTAGTTTCTATTTCTCAAAATGAGGTATGTCTCTTGGAGACAGTAAATAGAAGCCTTAAGGTTTCTAATCTGTGCTGGGTCTCTGATTGGGGAAGATGATCCCTTTGTTCAAGGTAATAATTGAGAAGTTTGGTTGATTCCCATCTTTTTTTTTAGTTTATTGTTTTTTGTATTGGCAGTTCTCTGCCTGGTAATTGTATTGGCATTATATTTTCTCTTTATTTTCTTGGATATGTTAGTCAATTTCATCTGTCTTGAGATTTTTTTCTAGTATTTTCTGTAGGCCTGGTTTGGTAGACAAGAAGGACTTTAGTTTACTTTTATCAGGAAATATTTTTCTTTCACCTTTAAGCATAAGTGGTACTTTGGGTAATATAGTAGCCTGGGCTTGCATTATAATCTTTCCTAATTTGGAGAATGCTTTTCTAAACTCCCCTGACTTTAATTGTATCCACTGAAAAGTTCAGTTGTTATTCTAATAGGCTTGCATTTAAATGTGACTTAGTTTTTTCTCTCCTGCAGCTCTCAGAATGTTTTCTTTGTCTTGTATCTGTGGTGTTGTTACTTTGATTTGCCTTGTTGCTCTCCTATTTTGATTATATCTGGATGGTGTGCAATGTACATCTTGCATTTGGATGTGGTCTCTTTCCTTATACTCAGAAATTTCTCATTTTTGCTAGTCTGAAAGATCTGAGCTGGAGTTTTTTTCGTTTTGGGATTCAATAAATGTGCGGGTTTGCTTCTTCATGGTGCCCCATAGTTCTTAAATATTGCATATATATATTAGTTTTTTTTTCAGCTTCTAAAGAAGAATCCTGTTTTGACAGCTTCCAGATCTGATACTCTGTTTTCTGATTGGTTCATTCTGTGGGTGATACTCTCTGGTGGGGTTTCAATTTCATATAGGTTAGCTTTGATTTCCAGTTGAATTTCAGTTTGAATTTTTTTCAATTGTTCTAAATGTATTCTTGTTTCCTATTCCCTTTATAATGTCACATAACTTTTTATTATTTTCATGTTTATGCAAGTTCATCCATGTCCTCCATTACTTTTTCAAGTTTCTTTTTACTTGGGTCATGTGCTTTTGGTAATTCCTTCCCAGTTTATTGATTGTATTGATAATATTACTTTGGAAGGTATTTTCTTTTTTGCCACTTTTTTAAAATTACATTTTTTGCCTAGTTATACAAGCTCAATAGGTACTTCCTTCTATTCTCTTCCTTCTCCTTTCCACCCTGTAGTGTCCCATTCCACTCTCTCCCCTTCCCACTCTCCCTTCTCATTCCATTTCCTCCTCTCTTGGTGCTTTCTACTTTTTCCTTCCCATCCTCCAAAGCATCTGCTGAATTTCCTCTGAGTTGTCTACACTAGTGAGGGTTCAGAACTCAGTGGCATAACTTGGGCCCCTTTCTTGGGTTGCCCGCTAGCATGGGAACTCTATTGTGACTGTTTAACCACTTACCTCTAAGGAACCCACTGCCTGAAACCTTCTCCCTTGTGATCCATGCTAGATTTTGGGGGATTGTTGACATATCAGCCATTGTGTAGGTCAGGCAAAGTCCAACCACATTGTGGCTATATCCTGCTTGCTACAGGCCTGACTTGTGTGGAGTGTCTTGCATATCACTGGTCCTCCTCATCTTTAGACTCTTACAATCTTGCTGCCCTCTTCTGCAAGGTTCCCTGATCTTTAGCATGGGGAGAGATTTGGCTGGTCTGGTTCTGGGTAAATAATTTAAGATCCTTGGTGTTCTGAATTATAGTTTGCTGTTGTTTTAAGTTTTGCTGTTCTTGCACTGCCCTTGGTTGCATCCTGATTAGTTATCAAGGTCATCTCCTACCCAAAGATTAAACACTGTTAAGTTGAAGATGTAATATGAGAAGACACTCAAAGGTAGATGGAAGTATAGGAGTAGAACACAACAGTGAGAGGGGTCAGTATCCCATGTGCCAGTTGCTTACGATCTAACTGCCAGTTCCTATACCTCCTGGACTGAGGAGATCAAACCTGTTCAGTCCCAAGCGAACAGGAAGGGAAGTGAGAGTGAGCTGCATCAGCTGTCTCCCTACTTACATGCAGTACATGACCATAGCCTAATTCTCTATTTCTTCTGTCTCCTTTCTTTCGAGGTCTTCTTTCTCCTTCTCTCCTACTTATAATCCTTTTCTATTGTAGTTGGTAGTAAAATGATTTACCTTTGAGTATTTCATGAAATAGGTTTGCGATTAGGACTCAGTTGTTAGAGAGTAAATACAGCATCTAACTTTCTGTGTCTGGGATACTTCACTCAATATAATTTTTTCTAATTCCATCCATTTCCTGGAAAATTTTACTAATTCATTTTTTAATGGCTGAGTAGTATTCCACTATATAAATGTACTACATTTTTATTATCTATTCATCACCTGTAGGGAATTTGGGTTGATTCCATGACTTTGCTGCAATGAACATGGCTATACTCATGTTATTGTAGTGAATTGCAGCACTTTGGGAGATTATTTCCAGTATTGGTATTGCAATCCTTAACTTTTTTTAGAAATCACCACACTGATCTCCAGTCTTATATACCTGCATTCTCACGAGCAATGTATGAGAGTTCTCTTCTCTCCACATCCTCTCATATTTGATTGTTTATGTTATGGATTTTCAACATCCTGACCAGGGTGAGATGATATCTCAGGGTAATTTTGATTTGCATTTCCCTGATGGCTAGGATGTAGAACATTGTTAAAGATATTTATTAGATATTTCAGTTTCATCCCTGGTAAAGTTTCTTTTGAATTCTGAGGACCATTTTCTAATTGGGCTATTTATCTTCTTGGTGTTTAATTTTTTTAAGTTATTTGTGACGCTGGATAATAGAGCTCTATCAGATGTGTGATATGTGTGGTTAATGAAGATTTTATTCCATTCTGTGGGCTGCCTTTTTGCTCTGTTTACAATCTCTTTATCTGATCAGAAGTGCTTTAATTTTATACGATCCTGTTTGTTGAGTGTTCATTCTAGTACCTTTCCTATTGGGTTTCTGTTTAAGAAATATTGGACTAGTCCATTCTGTTCCAGGGAGTTTTCTACTTTTTCAACTAGGGTTTATATAGTCTGTGGCCTAATATTAAGGTCCTTGATAATTCGGAGTTGATTTTTGTGCGTGGTGACAAGTGCTGGTCCAGTTTTAATCTTCTGCATGTGGATATCCAGTTTTGCCAGCATAATTCATTGAAGATGCAGTTCTTTACCTTTGAGTTTTTTGGGTCCCTTTGTCAAAGATCAAGTCTGGGTCTTCAACCTATCTATTGATTTGTGTGTCTATTTTGGAGCCAGTAACAAGCTGTTTTTATTACTATGTATTTTTAGTGTAGATTAAGGCTTGGTATGGTAATACCTCCAGCAGTTACTTTTGTTACTCAGAATTGTTTTTGCTTCCTGGGCATTTTATGCTTCCATATGAATTTTGAGATTTTTTGGTCAATTTCTTTAAAGAATTGCTTTGGGATTTTGATTGGTATAGAATTGAATCTGTATATTGTTTTTAGTAGGATGGTCAGTTTTATGATGTTGATTCTGCTGATCCAGGATCATGGGAAGTCTTTTCATCTGGTGTCTTCTGTAATTTATTTCTTTAGGGTTTTAAAGTTTTCATTATAAAGGTCTCTAGCTTCTTTGGTTAGCTTTATACCAAGGTGTTTCATTTTTGGGGGGCTATAGCAAATGGGATTGTTTCTCTTAGGACCTTTTCACTTTTTTCATCCTTGGTGTATAGGAAGGCCACTGATATTTGCACACTTATTTTGTAATCTGCCACACTGCTGAACTTATGTATTAGTCCCAGGAGTTTCCTGGTGGAGTTTTTAGGATCTCTCTGGTATATGATCATGTCACCTGCAAATTGAGATATCTTGATTTCTTCTTTTCCAATCTGAGTCCCTTTTATCTCCCTCTCTTATCTTATGGCTCTAGCTATGACTTCAAGTGCAATATTGAAAAAGAAGCAGTAAGAATGGACAGCCCTGTGTGGTTCCTGATCGAAGCGGGAATGCTTCAAGTTTTTCCCCATTGAGTATAATTCTTGCTCTTGGCTTGTTATCTACAGCTTTTATTATGTTGATAAAAATTCTTTCCATTCCACTGTCTCTATGGTTTTTATCACAAAAAGATGTTGGATCTTGTCAAATTTTTTTCTGCATTTATGAAGAGTATCATGTGATCTTGGACTTTAGATTGGTTTATGTAAATGGATTACAGTTATTGATTTGCATATGTTGAACCAACCTTGTGTGCTTGGGATAAATCCTATTTGATCACAGTCAATGATGTTTTTGATATATTTCAATCTGATTTGTTAAGATTTTTTTGAAAATCTTTGCATCTGTATTCCTCCAAGAGATTGTAATATAGCTTTCTTTTTAATGTATATCTTTATTAGCTTTTGGGAGATATTATTAGCTTTATAGAAAGAATTTGTAATAGTTTTAGGAGTAGTGGTGTTAATTGTTCTTTAAATGTCTGTTAGTATTCTGTGCTGAATCCATCTGTTCTAGGACATATTTTGGTGGGAAGATTTGAGTTTACCTCATTAATTTCTGCATTTGTTATAGGACTATTTAAATAATTCAAAACTTTTTGATTCCATTTAGGTAAGTTGTGCTTACTCAGAAATTCATCCATTTCTTTTGGGTTATCAAATTTCACGGAGTACAAGTTTTTGAAATATGACCTTAAAATTCTCTGAATTTTGGGTATCAGTTGTGATGACTCCATTTTTCTCTCTCATTTAGGGGTTTCTCTCTTGATTTTAGTAATTTAGCTAGAGGTATGTCAATCTTATTGATTTTTTCCAAGAATCAGGTTTTTATCTGGTTGATTCTTTGTGTTATTTTCCTTATCTCAATTTTGGATATTTCTCCCCTGCTTTTGCTAATCTCCTCTCTTCTATTGCCTTTGAGATTGGACTGTTCTTGTGTCTCTAAAGCTTTAAGCTGAATTGCTTAAAGTTATTTGCCTAAGTTATTTACTAGTGACATTTTCATTTTTTTTAATATACGCATCGAGATCTATAAACTGACCTCTTAGGATGTCTTTCATTGTGTCGCAGACATTTTGATATGTTGTATTTTCATTATTATTCACTTCTAGGAAATCTTGAATTTCCTTTTTGGTTTCTTTCTGAACCCATTTCTCATTTAGCCTCATGGTGTTTAATTTCCAAGAATTAGTGTATTTTCTGCCATTTGTTGCATTGTGAATGTCAGGCTTTAGTACATGGTGATCTGATAAGGCGCACACTTACAATTTCAACTTTCTTGTATATGTAGAGATCTGTTTTTTGTCCCAATCTGTGGTTTATTTTGGAAAAAGTTTTATCGGCTTCTGAGAAGAATGTGTATTCCTTGGTACTTGGATCAAATTTTAGTAGAGATCTGTTAGGTCCATTTTGGTAAGGGTTTGATTTAGTTCTAGTGTGTCTCTGTCGAGTTTTTGGTTTGTTGATCAATCCCATATTGAGAGGAAGGTATTGAAATCCCCAACTATTATCATTTTGGGATTCATTTGTTGTTGTAGAAATTGTTGTGTTTGTTTAATGAAAGTGGAAGAGTCCACATTAGGTGTGTACATTTTCAGTATTGTGAAGTCTTCCTGGTTAAATGTTCCTGTGACTAAAACATAGTATCCTTCTGTATCTCTTATGATTTCCTGATATCCCTGATTGTTACCTTGTTCATTAGCTTGAAGTATTTTTGACCAGTCTTTTACTTTTACTGCCTATCTTTGCGGTAAGATGTGTTTCCTGAAGGCAGCAGATGGATGGGTTTTGATTTGTAATCCATGTTTGTAACCTGTGTCTTTTGGTTGGTGAGTTAATTCCATTGACATTTGGGTTATAATGGAGAAATTACTTTTGATTCCTGACACTTTTTTGGTGCTTAATTGCTTTCATATGTCTATTATTTAACTTGTAGTTTGTGATAGTATTTTACCTCCCTTCTGTCCTGGATATGCTTGTTCTTTTCTTCAAGGTTGAGTATTTTTTCTAGCATTTTTTGAAGGCTTGGTTTGGTAGACATGTAAGCCTTCTACTTGTCTTTATGGTGGAGTATTTTTCTTTCACCCTTCATCGTGACTAATAGTTTTGCCAAGTATATCAGCCTGGGTTGATATTTGTGCTCATTCATTACTTAAAGTACATCTCTCCAAGCTCTTCTGGCTCTTACTGTTTCCATTAAAAATCATTTGTTATTTTAATAGGTTTACCTTTAAAATGACTTTTTTTTTTCTTTTGAAGCTCTTACCACATACTCTTTGTCTTGTGTCTATAGTGTTTTGACTATTATTTGCCATGGCGAGTTTCCATTTTGGCCTTATCTGTTTGAGATCCGATATTCTTCTTGCACTTGGATGGGCCTCTCTTTCTTTAGTATCTTTTTTGGCTTTAGTATCTTTTTTGACTTTGTCAACCTCTTTGATTGAACTGGTTTGTTCTTCCATTTTTTCTTCAAGATCTGGCATTCTATTTTCTGCTTGTTAGCTCTGTTGTGTTCTGGGTTGAAGATAGCTGGTCTTTGAGTTCAAATTTAATCCCTGAGATTCTTTTAACTGCTCTATACCTGTTTTTGTTTCTTCAACTGTTTTTCTCATCTTATCCAAGTTGTGTTCCTGTTCAAAGTGATTGATGTGGTTATTTAACTCCTCCTGGAATTCCTCTTTTATTGTTTTGATCGTAGTAAAGATCAGGCTTTGAAAATCATTATCTTGGATATGGCTTTCTTGGCTATTTTCTGTGAGTTTGTTCTGGTTGGATTCCATCATTATGGGGTTGATTCTTTTTGTAGGAGATTTGTTGTCTTGGTTTTTGTTTCTCATGGATTTGCACTGTGATTTGAGCATTTTTCATTTTATCTCTTATGCTCTTCTTGAGTGTGTTTTTGGCTGATCTGACTGAGATCATATTACTACCCTTGAGCAGTTTTTGCTAAGTGTTTACCTTGGAATTGGATGTACCTGTCTGGTGTTGTTTAGTGTTGTTTCCTAGATGAGGCTATTAGATTGTTAGTACATCAATTAGTGTAGGTTTAGAAGACAGGGATTGAAGATTATGGTACTATACTTCTTTAGGTTTACTTCCTTGGCAATGAGTGAGGATGAATGGTATAGTTCCTGAAGTTGTATGGGTTTTTAGGCTATATGGAAATCTTAAACTATGGTGACCAATTGAGGAAAGTAAAAAGTGTTTACCTATCTTAAAGCTGGAAGCAAAGATTCTCTTCTGTTTGATGGGATGATTTTAGAAGGCCTTAGATGTATGTTTTGGTTCCCTAGCCCTATGCTTGGGTTTTCTCTGGATTTTGTTGAATTCTTGAAACTTTTGATGTTCTTTAGGGATTATGGGGGTTGGGGGAGAGGGAGAGAGACAGAGAGAAAGAAAGCAGGAGGAGGAGAAGGAAGAAGAACACCACAGAAGGATGCGTAGCTATCTTGGTGGAGGCTGGTTGGTTGCTGGGACCCACAGCCAGGAGGAGGGAGCCCATGTGGCCAGGCAGTGGAAAGGGCCAACTGGGGAGTAGGCCTGCAGATGACCTGGGGCCTGGGGCGTGGCCTAGGTGCCTTCTTAATCTCACTGTGAGGAGGAGGGACCAGAGCAGAAAGGACCAACTGGCTTTGGAAAACATTTTCTTGATTGTTGCTTACTTGGTGGTTATCCAGAAAGTTATTCTTACTGGATTCTATCATAAGGGGTTGGTGTTTTTTTGGGGAGACATGTTTGCCTGGTATTTGGTGTATTTTGTGATTTTACATTGTGCCTTGGGCATCTATTATTATATCTTTGACTGCTTTCTTTGGTATTTGTTTTTGACTCTTCTGAGTTAGGTGTGGTTGTCTGACTTTGGCTGGGAAAAGTTGTTGGGAAAGTTTCTCTAGATTTGGATGAAATCTTATGGTTGTGTAATATGATTGTTCCCTGCTAAGTAGTGTGGCTCTTATGGTCTTTTATTAGTTGAGGTGGTCTGTGACCCCCTTTGGTTTCTGTGGTATCTTGTATGTTCTGAGTTTATTGAGGGGGACTCAGTGTCTCTGACATGGCAGTCTGAGAATTTGGGAATGTGGATAGATGGGTGGAACATCCTGTTGTAATGAACAGGGTTAACCATGTCTGGCAAAGGGGCTCTGAAAACTCAGGTCTGGGGGCAGGTGGATAGGGTGTCCTATTGCATGCTGAGCAGGGTTCACAATCTCTAGCATGGTGATGCCACCATATTTCTTTTTCATATACCTTTTATTTTCACTAATCCTTTTGCCTTGCCTCATTCTCCCCATTCTTAACCCCTGTCTTGGCTTAAACCTCACTAGCCCTAGTATTCCACTTTCATACTTTCCTATCACTTGTGGTCTACAATCTTTCCTTCCCTAAGGGATCCTGCATCTCAGTGACCCATTTCTAGCTTTTTTACTTCTACAGGTATTCTGATTTATGCACAGAAATCTAAAGATTAGAAGGGGTATATATGGGAGAGAGAATATGTGACATTCGCCTTTCTAGGCCTGGATTCCATCACTCAATATAGTTTTTCCCAGATTTATCTTTTGACCTGAAAATTTCATTTTTCTTCACAATTGAACAAAATTCCATCATACATATGCACCACATTTTCATTCAATCATCAGTCAATGGACATTCAGACTAATATTTTCTTGCTATTGTAAACAGAGTGCCAATGTACAGGTATAAACAGCTAACTCTGAAGTAACAGCTAACTCTGAAATAGCACATAGAATTTTTGGGTTTATTACAAGCTGACCTATTTTCAGTTTTATGAGGAGCCTCTAGACTGATTTCTGTAGTGGTTAAACCAGTTTACCTTCCCACCAATAATGATTAAGTCTTTGATTTTTTTTTTAATATTCCTTTCCAGCATTTGTTGTCATTTGATTTATTGATGAGAGTCATTCTGACTAGGTGAGATGGAATCCCAAGGTTGTTTTAATTTGCATTATACTGATGGCTAATGATGTGGACTTTTAAAATGTTTACTAGCCATTTTTAAAATTTAAACTTTTAAAATGTTTATTAGCCATTTGTGTTCCGTTGTGTTTAGATTTACAGCTCACTTTTATTTATTAGGTATTCATTTCCTTGCTTTGTTTTTTAGTTTTTTGTTTGTTTGTTTGTTTGTTTTAGTGCATTCTAGATGTTAATCTTGTGTTAGGTACTTCGCTGGTATAATAAATTTTCTTCCATTCTTACTGTCTCTTATCAGACCTCAAGAGCCAGGTTATTTAAGAGCAGGTTCTAAATAATCTGGAAATAGGGAGTTTCCACACAAAAACACCAGTCAGGTCTCAAATAATCTGTACCACTACACAAGACACTCTAGTCAAGAAATGAAAGCAGGCTTTGATTTTAATAGCATAATTCATTTTAAATATCTGAAAGACAGAACTGTCATCAGGTGGTAATGAAGCTCATAGTATAACTGAGTAATTTGCACCATATGATTAGATATATACACAGCAATTAAACAAATATGAAGTGTACCATTGAAAGAGAGAGAAACAGAAGAAGAGGGAGAGAAAGAGACGGAGAGAAAGAAAGGAGAAAAAGTGAAACAAACTTTTTTTTTAACAGGAAAAATATAGTTTATAAGTGTTTCTGTGACAAAATCAAATATATTTAAATGATTTGACATATGGCCATTTTTAATCAAGACATAAGTCATAATAACACTTTAAAAATTAGTATCAAATCAGGATACTTAAGTCTATCCACATGTACAGAAATATAAATTTTTACTTCCTTAAAGTTAAGTGCAGTGATCCTAAATGAGATGTTTGTTTACATTCAGAAGTACATATTAAAAAAATCCAAAGCAATTTTCTTTGCTTAATTCAATTTAAATTACATATAAACCACCAGGATGGCTGCCTATCAAATTTTCAATCTTATTTTAAAGTAATACTGTTAAAATAGTTTCAACCTTTTTCATACAGTAAAATTTCCCCCAGTCATAATCTTGTTTTTCTGTACAAGGATGCAGGTATTGTCTAATTTTTGATGTTTATCCTGGAAAGGTTGAAAACTAAAGAAAAAAAGAAAAAAATCCCCACACATTTTGTAAGTGAGGTGAAACGTCACATATTTTCATAATGTCATGTCAGTAACTGATTAAACTGAGCCAACTTTAACAATGTAGTCCATGTTTTAAATGTCCAGTACGTTAAAATTTCAGAGCTAATGAGAAACCAATTGGATGGGGGGGGGTCTTCATGTTTGTTTTCAAATAAGTGGTTTTAATTTTTAAATCAGACAATGTTTAAATCAGTTTATTACAAATATATCTAAACCATTGATTTTTGTGGCTTTCAGGTGACTTCTGTTCATACAGACTGTTAGAAGAGGTCAGTAGAGAGCATCTAATCTTAAATCCTGACATCATCCATTCAAGTCCTAGGCATAATTCTTCACCAGTAAGAGCATAACATGCTTGGATATGCCACACTGGTGGTCTTTAATAGAAGTTAATTTTAAAAACTGGGAGCTTTCTGTTACAGTCATGAATTCTTTAACATCTTATTTATTAGCAAGTATCAACAATCCAGCTTTCCTCAGGTCCTCATGTGCTCACATTTTGTGGAGTTCTTCTCCAGTTAGAGATATTCTTTCTCCGTTAGTACTGGCCACCACGATGATTATGAACTCTGTGTTGGTATAAGTGTTCCAGGAAGAACGAAGAGACTGTTGATCACCAATATCATACATTAGGAAACATGTATTATTGATCACTATGCTTCTCATTGTAGGGGATATTTGTACAACTTCATTAATTGAAAATTGTTAGAGGATGGTAGCTTTCCCTGTATTATCCAACTCAACAATGATAATTTTTGTGTTCCTGGTAATTGAACAGCCTCCCTATCCCGGTGAAGAGAATTCCTGTCCTCGGGCAGTGGAACCTTCCAGTTGCCTGGGCCGCCAAGGCCTCCCCTTGTTGAGGTTCATGGGGAGAAAGACACACTGGAGCCTTTGCCTCTGCCGCGAAGTGGCCCCGGCCCCCTTCCAGGAAACCGGAGGGAGGCCAAAGCCCAGATAGGCTGCCCTGTTCTACAGGAGACCCTGCTGCAGCAGCTGCCTTCCCCCATGCGCGCCAAGCTCCTGGTCATCGCAGCAGCACTGTCTGCGAGGAACCTCACAGGCCACCATCCTTCCCCTCAATGAAACAAACTTTTAAGAGTAATAAGAAATCTTTTTTTTTTTTTTTGGAGGATCCAAAGTCTAAATGCCCTCATTTTTTGTGTCTCTGCTTCATTTATACGAGAAAAGCAGCATCTTGTGCTGGTTGAAGTGAGAAGACAGGAAATGTCCCTGGAATAAATTATTCCAACAGTTGAGAAGATTTTTTTTCTCTTTCCATCCAAAATCAGCTTGTGTGTGACAGGCAACCGCAAAATGTGTCTTGGTTTCTTCTGTTAATCATATTGTTACTTGACCACAACAGCCAGGTTTGTGTCTCTGATATAGAAAACCATGCCTATTAAATTAGTAAGACTTAAATTGATGACAAAAAGCAGAAAAAGTAAATTAATTCAATATCATGATGAGAAGAGATTTATTCTAATTCAATTATTTCCTCTTCCAAGTCCCAATAGTAGAGATAGAGTTTAAATAGCAAGGGAAGACATGTGTAACTAAACAGTTCTATTCCATATATGGTTCCTGCAAATTTGTTAGAGCTTCTATCTGCTCCTACAGTTGGAGTCCTGGGGGAGCTTTGAATCTCATGGTCCATTCCTTTGATGGCCCCATAGACAGAATCATGAAACAAAGTCACTCTGTTTCTCTTCACTTTCTTGCTTGTCTTCTAGTTAATTGTTGGTTTTATTTCATATTTAAGAAGTCTTTACTTATGTTTATAACTGAAATTGCTTTCCTTATATTCTCTTCTAGTAGTTATAGAGTTTCAGGTTTTCCATTGATTTTTGCCAGTTTGAATGTGAGTTGATCTACAAGGCTCATGTATTCAAATCCTTAACTGATATTTATGTATAACAAGGCTGTGGTATTTTTAAGGTATAAAGCCTTTTTGGGAGAAAAAAAATGTCTGAGGACATGCTGAGCCTTGAGGTTTCTTAGCCCATTCTTGCTCTTTCTTACCCTTTTGCTCTTTCTCTTGATATCTGCAGTAACCTGAACTGATCTGTTTCTGCATTCAGCCATGCCTTCTATTACACAATTCTTATCATAATGGACTAGCTCTAAGTCAAATAAATATTTGTCTCTGAGTGGCAAAAAGGGAAAATGACTGTCATATTTGATCCTTTTACGATGGATTTCTATGCAGGATAAGAGATAAGGATGTGATTTTACTCTTTTACTGGCAGACATCCAGTTTTCCCAGCACAATTTGTTAAACATGTTTTTTTTTTTTTTCCCAGTGTTCATTATGGGCATCTTTGCTAAAAAGCAAGTATTAGACTTAGGTATCTGAATATTTTATATATTCTGTAGATCTCAAAGAATTTGGGAGAAGAACCTAAGGATTATGATGATGGAAGTCTGGCCATTTGATCAGGTATTTGCTTAAAATGAATGGAACTGTGCTGTGAAAGTTGGCTCAGAAAGGAATACTTGAAGCCTTTGCATTCCAGCATCTACCACTGCATGCAAAGAACTATCAATGGCAGGATCTTAAGCTGGTAAATAAAGAGGATGAGTAAGTGGTTAGGAGATGAATAAATGGTAAGAATTTCATATAGTGAAAAACTGAGAAGTCATTATATAACATCTTTGCATGTGTGTGTGTGTGCATGTGTGTGTGTGTGTATATGTGTGTGTGTGTGCTAGTGTGTTCCTGTAAGTGTGAGGATGAATGTGTACATGTGCACATGAGTGTGTTCTTTTGAGAAAAGGTCACACACTGATTCATCTTGCCGTTGGACTCATGTGACTGGACAACAAGCTCCAGGGATCCTCTTGTCTGTGTCTTCCCAGAGTGGAATTGCAGATATGAGATGAACCACTGCACCCAACATTTTATGTGGACACTGGAAATGTAGACTCATTCTTATGCATGTGTGGCCAGCACTTCACTGCATGAGTCATCTCCACAACACAAGATAATTTTTAGAAAAGTTTTCCTGAAAAAAATAGGCTGAAATTTTTTTTATTATTTATTTATTTTTTCTATTCATACAAACTTAATAGGTACCCCAGTTCCCTCCCTCCCTACACCCTTCCCCAGACCCCCTTGCTCCCTCCCCCCATTTCCCTTCCTTTCAGCTCCTCCCTCCCTTTCTCCCAGTGCCCTCCTCTTCCCCCCTCAATCCCCAGAACATCCTTTAGTGTGAATATCAAACTTCCCTCTGAGTCCTCCACTCTAATGAGGTGTAAGGACTCAGTAGCATTGCCTAGAGCCCTTTCTTGTGCTCCCCTTTAGTATGGGAACACTATTGTGATTTTTAATCCCTTGCCTCTAAGGATCCTAGTGCCTGTGATCCATGCTAGACTTTGGGGAATCATTGATATCTCAGTCATTGTGCAGGTCATGCAAAGTCTTATTATGGTTACTTTGTCCCTAAGACTGAATTATTTATTCCCATTTTAAAGATAAGGATGGAACTGATATAAAATATCATAATACATTAAACTCTTTTTAGAGAAATCATGCACATTTCTGTGCAAACAGGAATAATTGAAATAGAAATTCACAGGGAGGAGGAGGAGGTCCCATTCATTTTTCTTGCTAGTCTTGTGATAATAGACACATTTGTCAATCAAACAAGAAGGGGAAATGGAGAGTATAATCACAAATCTGCCAATTTTGTTACTCTTGGCAGTTCAAGCTAAAGTTTTTGGTGCGGGTA
The DNA here is from genome assembly GCA_023101885.1 of Typhlomys cinereus. NCBI lineage: Eukaryota > Metazoa > Chordata > Mammalia > Rodentia > Platacanthomyidae > Typhlomys > Typhlomys cinereus. Next base: position 304,138 of record JALPQD010000082.1, read on the forward strand.
GAGTTTGAAGAAAATGACTAAAATCAGATTTCTTATTATCAAATTTACTTGAAATGTTACACAGAAGGTCAGACTCATAGACTCAGATGTTTGAAAATTCCTCTATAATTCCAGTCAACAAATATGCTTTCCTTAAATGTTTTTATGACTTTATGTTATTGGAGACACAGCTCTAAGCACTGGGAGAGTATCTGAGGAAAGAATATGGAGTTGATCTGAAGTTCTTAGACTGTAATTTAGATGTGAAAAAAGAAACTATGTCAAATTTCCCTTGGCTTGGAAACAGAAAACTGTCTTTTTTCACCTAGGACTTTGCCTTCTACAACACCAAGATGGCCTCCTTTACTCATACTTACTTGCACTTTTTGTGTGTGCGTGTCTGAAGATTTGACCTTACAATTCTCCATTTCACTCTCAGATGTATTATTTATATTATTAATTTAATAACTAATTATTTTATGTAGTGATACTAAAATAAAAGCTTTGGCACTCAGATATTTTTTTTGATGTCTTCTGTGGAAAAGTCACATGTCATTTGGGAGTCTTTGCTCTAGTAAAGTTATACCATTTAGTATGTTGGAAGTTTCCGAAATAAAAGGTACTAAATGTAATAGATGCATCAGAGTTCAGGTGTACCTAAAAACATCCCAAATAATTATGCAGGTAAGGTAATTATTCATTTTTAATTAGTGTGCAAAACAGTGTATTTAACTACAGCATTTTTGTACATGATTTTTGTTGCAGAATGGTTGCTGATAAATGACTATCAAACGGATTAAGGGAACAAGCAGTTTATTATCTCTTATGTTTATCTGGTTACATTTCTCAGTCCAGCTTGACAGGAGAGCTCATGCTAACACCAAGACCAAGGGAAACTGACCACACCATCTGTACGTAATAGTTGAGAGAGAGAGACGATCCTTATTTGCCAGACCAGCATGTCTGGTCAAGTGTACAAAAGGATGCCAACTTCTTTAACCAGCTCTCAGTATTTTATTCATCTGTTCAGGGCCTAGTCCTACCCACCACAGGCTGGGCCTTTCCAGTCAGCTAGACAGTCTCTTGCAGGTTTGCTCTGGGCTTAACCAAACCACTAATTCTCTCCAACCCTCAACAGTCAAGTTGACAACTGTGCCTAACTATGACATTTTTCTTGCTGATCCTCACTATGCCTAGCTCATAGTAGTCTCTCTGTCTTCTTGTTACAAATATTCTCTTACCTGTTGTTTTTCTCCCTTAAGACCACTTTTTTCTCTCCTATATTTTACTTTCTAATTTCCTGCTCTATCCCCTTATACACTATATACATAAAAATTAAAATTTAGAATCTATGTAAAAGAGAAAATAGTTGGTATTTGTTCTAAGTCTGGGTTATTTGCTTAAATATAATAATTTCCATTTCTAAACATTTTTATACAAATGCCAGGATTTTATTTTTCTTAACAGTTGAATAAAATGTCATGGTATAAATTTGCCACATTTTCTTGGTCCATTCAGCTGTTAGTGAACTTCTAAGTTTGTTAAATTTCCTTACTACAATGAATAGTGAAACAATAAACATGGATCTATAAGTATGTATGTATGTCTATATAACATATTTAGGAGATATGTCCAAGAGTGTTGTAAGTGGATGATGGTAGTTTAACTTTTTCAGTAAACTTTGTACTGAATGGTTGCACAGTTTACGGGTGTACCAGCAGTATATTTATCTTTCTCTTTCCAAATGTCTTTTTATGGCTTTTTTTTTGCTATTATTTGTTGATTTTCATGATGATAATCATTCTGTTAAATATGAAACGTAACTGCAAAGTATTTTCAATTTGTATTTTACTGATGGCCAAGGATTTTGAATGTTTTTAATTACTGACAATTTGTGTTTTTCCTTTTGAGAATTGTCTGTTTAATCCATTGGTCCCTTTACCGATTTGAACATTTGGTTGTTTGGTGTACATTTTTGTGATTTTTATGCATTCTGGATTATAACAATCTGTCTGATTTATAATAGGCAAATATTTCCTCCTCTTATGTAAGCTGTTACTTTACTATGTTGATCTTTCCTTTGCTATGCAGAAACATTTCAGTGATATGTAATCCTATCTGTGAACCTCTTGGATTATTTCTTGTTTTCCTTTGATGAACTTCTTTGTATCTTCAAGTATCTCTCTCTAGCAGTTTGTGATAATTCATGGTATTATCATGTTAGTAATTATCTCTGGGTATGTGAGATGGTTTCTAGATTGGGTTAATTGAGATTGGAATGCTAACCCAAAACATGGGTGATATCATTCTATTAGCTGGACTCATGACTAAAAGGAGTTAATAGATAGAGAAAAGCATTTATCTCTGTGTTGCAGTCCAACTGCAACCTGGACCCAGGGCTCCCCCCAACTAAGTGGGCAAGGAATCGGCGAATGAGGTAACAGACACATGCAACTCTGGGCTGACTGAATCTGAACCTGTTTTATTGAAATTTTGTAACAGCTTTTATACTAGAAAATTTTAGGGCAAAGAATGTGTTGTTGCACCTGCAGATAGAGGAAAACAAATATGTACCCTCTCAGTCTCCTATGCTCAGCAAGAACAAACAATTTTTAAGTACCTAACCCATTGTTTGAGAAAAAGACACAAACAGATTCTATTACATATTAACAGGCTCTGTCCTATTTCCTCAGTCTCTCTAAATCCATCTATTTTACAACGTCTCACCAAACAGCTACAGGATCTAAGTCTACATTGTTGTCATTGTATCAACAAAGACTGTATTTGTGAATTAGTTACCAAGGAGGTTGAGCTCCCTTTTAATATTTTCATAGAATTTTGGATTTTAAAAAGGAGCGTGCTTTTAATTAAGTATACGTGTGTCATATCTAGTATATATTTTTGTAACTGGTAAAGGTGAATTCGTTGAAGGGGGCACATGCTGTAACATTAATTTTTCTATTTAGAGATGCTGGCCTACATTAGGTCATGATGGTAGGAACTATATTAGGATTTACTTTATTTCTATTAACTTATGTGCTGTATAAGAAACAGTTGTGTACTGATTCTAGTGAACAGACAGCATAATCTTATATTTATATAATTTCAGAATTAATTTAGCAATTCCCTCATATTTTTGAGGGAATTTACCTACCTATGTTTTTGGACTCTTGAAATTGTTCTCTAACTTCTTTAAAATCAGTGTATATACATTCTAGCTAACAAAGAAAATGTAAGTGACATCTATTTACTGTGTGAGAGTAAACATGAAATCTCTAGTTAGAATTTGATTTGAAGTTAGAAGCCGGCTTGACACTATTTGCTAAAAGGAAAAAAGCCTCAAAGCAGTTTATTTGGTATCTCCAGTTCAAAGAGCAGGAACTACAGGGGGAATTAATAGCTTAGTCAGTCCTGAGAGAAAACAAAAAGGACCTAAGAATAGATAAGAGACAAACCAGGTGCCCAAAAAGAGAGGAATTTATCTATCATTGTCTTCACAGATAAGAGGCAAGACTCAATTTGTGAAGGGGAGTGGCTCCTAGCAACTGCTCAGGCCCCTAGCAACTGCCCATTCCTAAGAGCAGGCTGCAAGCCTGATAACCCCCATATGTTTTGTATTTTTATTATTTATTCCAAAATAAGCCATGTCCTGTTCCTAGAAAACACTTCTGTGAATTTTCTCCAAGTTGTGACCTTGTCTTCCAGCCTGGTTGGTAGAGGACGTGACATCTCTATCTGCTTCTTATTGGGCATGCAATGTGAGCAGTCATCTTATAGTTCTCTGTCTCTGTCACAAGTAGAGGCATCTTGCTGCTATGCTTTCTCTACCATGGCAGACTGAATCCTCAAGCCATGATCAAAGTAAAATATTTCTTAAGTTGCTTTTATCAGACATGTTGCAGACTAAGAAAAGGTACTAATACATGTTTCATTCTTTCAGTGTTATATTAAGGTCTTTTATTTATTTGGGTTGATTCCAATTTGGGTTACTATGACTATATATGTCTCTCTCTATATATATGTCTACATATATGACTATATATCTTGTAATTTTCTAGGGCAGCTATCAAAGACTATAATGCCTTGAAGTTAAGAATAACATAATTTTTAATTTGTACTATTTTGCTTTATTTTATTATTGTTATTAATTTTTATTCCTTTCATGTATCATACATGAAATACACAGAATTTGTAACATTTTCACACCTTAATCTCTACTCCCATTCCTTCTCTTCCCATTAAAACTCCTCTTCTTCTCTGCCAAACTCCCTATTTTTCAAGTTTTTTTTCATATGTATGGCCCACTATGTTTCTAGTTTTTTTTTTATGGCATGTTTCTAGTTTGTTTTTTATGGCATGTTTCTAGTTTGTTTTTTATGGCATGTGTCTGAATACATACTGACATATGGATCACATGAACAGTGTGTACGACAAAGTAAAGCAACTTGCAGTTCCTCCCCATCAACATTAACCTTCATCAGTCTCTTAGAGTGGTGTAGCATCTCTTGAGATCTTTCCCCATCCATGATGAAATGTTGATATGACAATTCCCATGCAGATATGATGGAAATATATATATATATATATATATATATATATATATATAATGAATTCATGAATAGAACAGCCCTATCATGCTCAGAAGATAACTATAAATTTAATTTACCCTACATCAGGCTTTTACAATCTTAATTCTCCCTCTTCCACAATATTTCCCAAGCCTTTTTTGGGAGTAAGTGTGACTTAGATGTCCTGGTCAAGGTTGAGTAGTCCACAACCTTTTATTATTTTATTTTATTTTATTATTTTATTATTTTTTTATTTCTGCTCATACAAACTTAATAGGTACCCTAGTCCCCGCCCTCCCTCCACCCCTTCCTGGACCCCCTTGCTCCCCTCTTTTCTCCTTCTTTTCCCCTCTCCCTCCCTTCCTATCTCCCAGTGCCTCCTCCTCCCATTCCTGGAGCATCCTTTAATGTGTATGTCAAACTTTCCTCTGGGTCCTCCTCTCTGATGAGGTGTAAGGACTCAGTGGCAATTCCTAGAACTCTTTCTTGTGTTCCCCTTAAGTATAGGAACACTATTGTGGCTGTTAATCCTTAGCTTCTAAGGATCCTAGTGCCTTTAGTCCATGCTAGACTTTGAGGGGTCAATAATGTGTTGGTAATTGCGCAGGTCATGCAAACTTGTGTGTAGTATCTTGCATAATGTTGCTTCTCCCCATCTTTAGGCTCTTACAATCTTACCACCCCCTCTTCCACAAATTTCCCTGAGCTTCAGGATGGGGAGAGATTATATTTCAGTCAGTTGTGATTTTCTGTGAAAACATCTTCCATTGCAGAAGGAAGCTTCTAAGATGAGTGTTGAATCCTCCTCCAATCTGTGGATATAATAACAGTTCTTTTATAGACAACTTTCTATAATGCCTTTATAGCTAACCTGTGATGGCTTGCACTTCTCCTAAGGCCTATGTTTCACACTTTCATAGGATCTTCTTTTAGTTTACAGTTCCAGGAATGTGATCCCTGCTGAAAAGTGGGTATTAGATCTATTCAGAAAACTCTTAGTTGCCCCATTGACTTTCATGCAGCCATTATACAGATTATCACCTCTTGTCAGGATGATAATTATTGTAGTTTAAAGGTCACAGATTGATGAGACTGTTGTTTGCTTTTCTCCCCCAGTAGCCTGCATAGTACTTTCTGGTATTATGAAATCTGTCAAGCAAGTAAGCTTCCAGACCAGTTCCAAGTATGATCAATGTGTCTTGCATCTTAAGTAATTGGGTCTTCCTGTCAATTTCTGAAGGGCAACCAAGAACAATAACAAAAGCTTATATAATTTAGGGGGTGTGAGACAATATGTATACTCATGAATAAAATCTTTACACAGAACATCTCTCAAAGCAAATCTTAAAATAGAATAAAAATTTTATACCTAATATAAATTAAAGAAACTATATATGAACCTAAGAGCTACACAAAAAATTTAATGTCATTAATTCTTCATAGGAACACAGATTAAAACTGTAGTTATATGCAGCCATACCCAAGAAATGGACAAAGTTAAAAAGTCAAACATTGCAAAGGATTCTGAGGATGCAGAATTTTTACGATTTTTAGTAGTACAAAACTGCATAATTATACAGGATTTGATCTTATGTTACTAAAACATTTGCACTAGTCCGTGATTCTTCATGATATTGAACTTGAAGTCTAGCTAAGACTTCAAGACAAGAGAGAGAGAGAGAGAGAGAGAGAGAAAGTAATACAAGTACAAATAGGCCCTTGCTGCTGAGCTTGGTGCAATTCCCACCCGAGCTGGTTGTCTCCAGTCTTCTGGCAGCTTCTGCTATTTTTGGTGGTAAGAGGGACTGACAGCAGTGGGTTGGGTGCCTTGGGCCTACCCTGGCCAGTGATCCCCATGGTTTCTGGAGTTCAGGCACATATCTGCGATGATTCCAGTGACTCTGCCTAAGGTGCAAACCTGGCTGGAAGGTGCCATGAAGAACCTGCCTACTTCTGTCATGGCCAGGTGGTGCGGGGCTTCGGCCAAGACTCCAAGCAGCTGGGCATACCCACGGCCAATTTTTCTGAGCAAGTAGTAGACACTCTTCCAGCTGATATGTCCCTGGAATTTGTTATGGTTGGGCCAGTGTTGTAAGTGGTGACGTTCATAAGATGGTGATGAGCGTCGGGTGAAATCCCTACTACGAAACCTGAAAAAGTCCATGGAAACGCTCACATTATCCATATCTTCATGGACTTCTATGGGAAAATTCTCAGTGTGGCCATAGTTGATTATTTCAGACCAGAAAAGAATTTTGAATTTTTAGAATCACTGATTGCAGCGATTCAGGCTGAAAGAAGAAGCTAAAAAAGACTGGATTTTCCAGAACACTTGAAACTCAAAGATGACAATTCTTCCAAGTTTCTAAAGGAGAAATTATGAATGGCCACGGAAGACAGATTACCTTATTTATTCACTCACTGTTTTCTAGTATTTTGCTGTTCATAGTCTCATCTCAGTTGTATTTTTCATTCATCGTGTGAGTCAGTGTAACCAGCACAAGGTAGTCAACTCTCTTACACCTCAGCTGTTATTCCAACATGCTGTGGTACTAAAGATTGGTTTAAAAGTCACAATTCTTTATGTATTATATTGATTAAGATGAGCTATTAGGAACTTACTAAGTTTCTTTTAATGGAAATAGTGTGTAAGGATGGGTGCAAACCCAAGTTACTAATTTGAAATAAGAACTCTCTTGATAAATGTCAGTCGGCATGCTCACATTTGTAGAGCATGTGCTGCTGGGCAGAAAAGGCTCTGAGTGCATGTGCAAACAAGGTGACACCTACTGAAAGCTTATTTTTGATACTTTTAACAATAATTTTTTACTACAGATTTACTTTGAAGTAAGTGGTCTAGTTTCTCTCTTCCTGTCAGGGTTGACTTGTTCTGTTTTTTTTCTTTGTGTGTGTGTGTGTGTGTGTGTGTGTGTGTGTGTGTGTGTGTGTGTGTGTGTGTTTGTCCTCTTCCTTACCTACCCCAGCCCCATCAGTACTGAGGATCGAATCCAGGACCTTCACGTGCTAGACAAGTGCTCTACCAGAGTTGGATCCCCCAAATCCATTTTCTTTTGTAAGACATTAATGTTTTGTTTTAGGGCTGAATATGTTCTTCTTTTTTTATTAAATAGATATCCTTGGTTTAGAGAACTCACCAGGTAAAGCACCTGAAGGCAAAGCTGGTGACCTGACTTCAATCTCTGGAGCCCACATGAAGGCAGCAAAGAGACTTCTGAAACTTGTCCTATGATCTCTACATGCCTTTCTCTCAGGTAAATGATTTTTGGTTTTAGAAAAGGTAGACTTACTTTAACATTTTCTTGACTTTGGACCTTTTTTCCTTTAAGTGACTGTATGTTGTTCCTACTTGGAACCTCCTACAGCTTTGCACCTCAGAGAGCGCATTTGTCTTTCTGCCTTTCTGTTGAGTCACTACATAGTTAGTATGCAGCTGTGCTGCAGACTTAATCTGGAAGCTTTCTTGGAGTTCAAAAGGTCACAACCACTCTTTTGTATATACTACTTTTTTCTAGAAACAAAATATTTGTATCTTCCTTAGGAAAACCACTTAATAACTGGTTAAACTATGAAATAAGTGGTTTTTCATTAAAAAATGTCTTGTGTCCTAAACCAAATCTATGCTATATATCCCTGCATTTAAAACAAATTAAAATAATTTAATGTTAGTCTTAAGAGTATTTGCAGCTTGAAAGACATAGAAGATTTTAGTTAATCAATCTTTATGCCTTGCATTTTCTTTCTGCTAATAAGAATTTTTGGTTGCTTGAGCCCTTTGGTCCACATTGGTGAAAGCTGCAGTTATGGATAGTTAGGAAATTAGACTAGAATGCTACTATGAACCCCATCTGTGACAGGACACTGCTTTATTGCTTATGTTAGAGCAATAATGGTGGAAGGGTATTTGTTGAGTGTATAGGAGACAATTTTAAAGATAAGTGTGTTGTGAGTGTGTATGTATGTGCACATGTGTGTTAATACTAGGCAAGCACTCTACCACTGAGCTGCATTTCCAGCTCTGAAAATGGTACTGTTAATGTCAGAATACTGTACTTGAAAGACCCTCAATTATTACTAGCTTAATAAAGCAGAGTGAAAAGCAGTCATGAAAGTTATGAATGTTGTAATTTTTACTCTGAATGATTTGCTGCTAATTATGTTCTCATTAAGTATGTGACTATTCATTGATATTATCACCTTATATTTTTTTAAAAGCTGTTGCTTTTAGAAATACATGGTATGTTGTTTAGGGGCTAGTTAATTGTCTAGATTTCAAAAACTATTTAAACATATTGTTAATAAAACAAAATATAACAAATGGAATGGGAGAAAATCATTAACCACATATCCAATGGGCAACTTTGTATGCAGAGCATACAAAGAACTCAAAAAATTAAATATCAAGAAGTAAGCAACCCAATTAAAGAAAGGATCTTACAGACTAAAATGAAACTTTTTTCACAAGGAAATTGAGAAGGCTAACAAATATCTTTTCAAATGCTCTATTAGCTGCTGCATTCAGGAGCTCACTGCAATAAGACACCACCAGCGCTACACAATGGATGACCTATCAGCATTCCTCCATGAACCTGCAAGGGTCTCAGGAGAAATGCCTACACTCAGTGGCAATCATAGGGACAGGGGAATTATAAACAGGTGAAAGGGAAGATCTCCATCTTGTGGATTTACCCACTGAAGAGCCATTTATGCAGCCACAGGGACCTGTTCCCTTACTAGTACAAACAACTTGAAAGGAGTCCTATCATCCACACAAGTAGAGAGTCATGAGGGCAGGAGGAATAGGGACAAATTTTTGAATAAAAGAGAGGGTGAAGGAGAAGAGGGAAGAGAAAGAGGAAGTATGGACAATTGTAGGAGGAACGGACAATGATTGTGCCACAGAGGCTTCCATACAGAGAGGCTCCTTGGACTCCTCCCTCCTGCTAAGCATACAAATCTCATGAGACTACAAATCTCATGAGACTACACCTTCTCCAGAGCAAAGACAGTTGGTGCTGTTAAACCGCCTGGCTGAGAGGACCAATCTTTTTTTTTATTTATTATTATTATTTTTAACATTTTCTATTATTATTTCTGCTCATACAAACTTAGTAGGTACACCAGTTCCCTCCCTCCCTCCTCCTCCCCCCACCCCCTCCTCCCCCTCCCCTCACCCCTCCTCCCCATCCCTCAGTTCTTCCCCCCAACCCCCAGAGAATCCTGTAATGTGCATGCCAGACCAATCTTGACAGGACAACTCAACAAAGACTCACGCTGGGACTTATGGGATGTCAGGTGGGGTATATAAGCAGCCTGATACTTAAATAAATGAGCCTCAAGCCTGAGAGCTTGCTTTGCCACTTGCCTGACTCCTGGAGTCTGTGCTGTTGACTCTGCACCAGCTTATCCCCACCCCCAAGGGTCCCGTTACACTGTTACATTGTTACATCTGTAACAGTTACATTGTTACAGACAGGACTCTTTTTTTTTTTTTTTGAAAAGCAATTATTAATAAAACAATAGAAATGTTCTACCTCTCCAGCCATTAGGGAAATGAAAATTAAAACTACCTTGAAATGTCATCTTACCCCAGACAGAAGTTCACTGAGAAGGGGTCTACCTTCACTACAACTACACAATAGCTGGCATATCAACATTTCCCCATGGAATAACGAGGATCACAGGAGATACAGCACCACCCAGAAAGTACCGGCCAAGATTAGTGCTGGCCAAGATGAGGAGTTTCTCTAGGCTGCATGTGCCAACAGATAACTGGATGCTTGCTAGTACAGGTGTCCCCGACCAGACCTCGTGGACCTCATATGCAGAGGAACATGGGAGCAGGGATAGTTGGAATGGATAATTGGAAGTGGGTGGAGGAGGAGGGGTTGCGGGTGAAGACACATAAACTCATTATCTTTGTATATGAATATTTCGAAGAATAAAACAACTTTAAAATACACATATATTCTAATACAGAAATATCAACAAAATTGAACTAAGTTAAAAATTTAACATTGGGAATGTTGAATATTAAGCCTACCCATAGGCTTAATCTTAAAACCCCTCTTGTTCTATCTTGTGCAAGGTTCCCTTAGCTTTGATATTAGGGTGATTTTGATGATCTGTTTAGGGATGAGCACAGTAGAGTCACTTATGCTTTGCACTCTGACCAAAAGTGTTTCTCTGTACTACGTATCTTCCATTTTATCAGGGTACTTCTTGATTGAGCACTGAGAACTTCTCTTATCTAAGAGTGTAAGGACAAGGGATTAGATGATGTTTACTTTCAAGTATTTACAGTTAAGTCATCTTTTCCATTTGAGGACCCACAATATTCCCTTCCATTGGTATTTGGATGGGTTTAAGGTACCAGGCACATGTTCTATTACATAGTATCTTTTAATGTTTTTATTGAGTATTTTTCATGTGTAAACAAAATGAGTTTATGTCTTGACCCCATTCCCTTATCCTACCACTTTCTATTCTATTCCCACCCTTCAACAATTCAACCATGTCTCTCCTTTCTTCCTGTTTCTCTACATGTGTGGTTAACAAGGATCCCTTCAGGGTACCTTAGCTAATAAGACACCAGGTCTCTGTGGTCTTATAACTGGTCCTTCAGTGGGCAAACTCACAAATGGGGAGACTCCTTTTCTTTTTTTTAAATTTTTTTATTATTAATACATTTTTATTATTATTTCAGCTCATACAAACTTAATAGGTACACCAGTTTCCTCCCTCCCTCTTCCTCCCTCCGTACCCCCTGCTCCCCCTCCCCACCTCCTCCCTCCCCATCCCCCAGTGCCTCCTGCTCCAATTCCCAGAGAGTCCTTTCTTGTGCATGCCTGATTTTCCTCTGGGCCCTCCTCTCTGATGACGTACAAGGACCCAGTGGCCTTTCCCTGAACCCTTTCCCGTGTTCCCCTTAAGTATAGGAACACTGCTGTGGCTGCCAATCCTTTGCCTCCAAGGATCTTGGTGCCTTTAGCAGATGCTAGACTTCGTGAGGTCAACAGTGTGTTGGATAATGCGCCGGGCATGCAATGTCCAATTATGATTGCTTTGGCCCTAACTTGTGTGGAGTATCTTACATATCATTGCTCCTCCCATCCTTTTGCTCTTACACTCTTACCGCCCCCTCTTCTGCAAATTTCCCTGAGCTTCAAGATGGGGAGAGACTAAGCTGGCCTAGTTCTAGGTGGTTGATATAGAGTCTCTGAAGTTCTGGATTGTGGTTTGTTGATTTTCTTTTGCATTTTTGCTGCTCCTGCAATGCCCTTCACTCCATCCTGGTGGGCATTGTATGTTACCCCCTGGCCAGAGACAAAAAGCTGTTAAACTAGAGTCTTGTGATAAAAGCACATTCAAAGGTAGATGTAATAAAAGTGGGAAACCACAGTGAGGGAGGGGTCTATCACCCATTTGCAAAATGGTTACTTTTTATCTGCCACACTATATGCCCTCCTCTTCCTTTTCTTTTGCCCAGCACTTTCCCTAGGGATTCTTTCTGAGTGTAATTGTTTCTCCTGAAGTCCTCTCTTGGCCATGGTGGAATGCTGATATATCAGTCATTATATAGATCTGGTGGTTGCGACTCTCATTGCAATGACCTGAATGCAGCAGCACTGTCATGACTGGAGTCTTTTGACTGTCAGTATATCTAATTCCTACCATTAGGCTCTTGCAATCTTACTGGCCCCTCTTCCACAAGGTCCCCTGAGCCTTAGGACAGGGAAAGATTTTGATAGTCTGATTAAAGCTGAGAGTTTTAGGATCAACAATAGTCTGTACTCTGGCCAGTTTTAGCTTCTGTTTTGCTAATCTTCCAATAGGGTTCAACTTGGTTGAGTGTGAATGCTTTTCTTATCTAAGGATGTAATAAGGAATGTTTAGACGGTAGTTACTATCAAGTATTTATAGTTAATATTAAAGCATCTATTCCTGTGTAGTATCTATTTTCTTCCCTTCTACTGATTTTTTCTAGTTTTACAAGTATATTGAGTACTTATCCTTGCTTCCCTCTATTTTATCTCCCACCAATCCTCCTTCCCTTCCCTTATTTCAATCCATCCTGCTTCCTCCTACTCTTCTCCTTGTTTGTTTCTATGACCCCAGGGTTCCCTTTGGTTTGTCTGTTCTTTTTTTAAATTTTTCTACTTTTATAAGTATATTGAGTACTTATCCTTGTTTTCCTCCATCACGTCTCCCTCCAATCCCTCTATCAATCCTATTCTGTCTGTCTGCTTCTATGGATCTCAGGGTTGCCTCTAGCTTGTCTACTCCTATGGGGGTTCAGACTTCTGTGGGTTACCAAGTTGTCTCTCTTTTGGCCACCCCACTGATATTGCCTTCAGTCTTCCAACTTCAGTCCCCAAGGTTTCCATTGTTTATTCTTACCTCTCTATAGTCCCTTGATATTTTATAGGGGGCATGTTAGCATGTTAGTCATTATGCAGGTCTGGTAAGGTGTGCCTTGATGAGATGCTAGTACTGTGCATTATGATTGATCATTGCTGTTCATTTCACTACTCTCTGTTATCCTAGATTGCATCCTGTCAGGGTGCTGAGATTCTCTACCTTTTTGTAGAAGATTTCTAGGCTGAGTATTAAGTGCTTTTCAAATCTATGAGCAGAATAGTAGTTATTTACAGAGCAGTTTGGTGTACTGTCTTTCTACTTATAGGTTCATTGGCTGTTCTTTTTACTATTGATCTATTTCCTTCCCTTTTTTAGATTCTTGTTCTAGTTAACAGTAACAGGAATGTGTTTGATTCTAACAAGTGGGACTTGAATCCAGTCAGATAGCTGTTGGTTGTTTCTTTGATACTTATGCCACAATTACATAGGTAGTTACCTGTTGCCATGCTGATTTTTATGGCAACTTAAAGATCTCATGCATTGATGGGGCTTGTAATTATTTCTCTCTTATAGTAGCTTCTACAATATTCCTTGGTAATGTAAGCTATCCAGGAAGGAGGAATTTCTTAGACCAGTTCTAGTTGATGTATTTTGCTGATGTTCTGTGATCCATGTGTTACATCCAGAGTAATAGGATCTTACTGACAGTTTTTTTGGGAGAAACCAAGAGAAAAGGCAAAACCCTATAATATTTGGAAAACTTTGAGACCTCTCTGACCAATATTTTACGAGGAAGTGTCCTGTTACTTCTAATATAATTTGGTCACTAGGTTCTAAGTGGATCAGGTCAGAACATTTTTTTTTCATGTTTTCCTCACTCTATGCTCTTGTGCATAGGGATTGCCCTTTCTTGTTCCTTTCTATAAAAGACTGTTTTTGGACGTATTATGAACATAGGAGGTTCCTTTGTGGTTAATTCCCATAATTTTATGGTGTTTCTATAAGTCCCTCTTACCCTTCTATCTCCCATTCCCTCATTTCCTGATATGTATTTTTCTCAATTGTTCCCTCTTTTACCCTATTTGTCATAGTATCCTAATTCTCCTCTTTAAAAGGTTTCACCTTGATCACTTCTTCCCTCCTTCCCACTCATTGGTCTTTTCCACATTTTCTGTCTCTTGCACTATCAAATCCAAATGCAGTGACAAGTGCTAGCATCCACATGTAAGAGAGAACATGCAGTGCTTAACTTTCTGTGTTTGAGATACCTTGCTCAATATTAAATTTTCCAGGTCTATCCATTTGCCAGCAAATTCCATAATCTCATCCTTTTTGATGGCTGAGTAATATTCCATTGTGTAGATGTACTACATGTTCATTATTCATAACTTTGTTAATGGGCATGTTGACTTATTTCATTTTTGCTATTGTGAATAGAGCTGCAATGATCAGGATGAATATGTTTCTTTTTAATAAGATGTAGAGTCTTTTGAATATTCCTAGAAGTGGTATGGCTGGATCATGCCCAGCCATGTGGAGTTTCATTTTTATCTTTCTCCACAGTGGTCTCCATAGAGCTTGTAAAAGTTTACACTTCCACCAGTAGTGAATAATATCCCCTTTTCTCCACAATCTCTCCAACAGTCATGTACTTGTTTTCAGCTACTCCGACTGGGATGAGATGGTATGGCAGAGTAGATTTAATTTGCTTTTCTTTGATAATGGGGAAGTTGAGCATCTTTTAATGTATTTGTTTGACGTGACAATTTCTTTTTCAATTTCTTTTTCCAAGTCCCATTTTTTAATTGAAATATTTGCTGTCCTGGTGTTTAGTTTTTTTAAAGCTCTTTATATACTCTGGAGATTAATCCTTTAATCAGATTCATAGCTAGCAAAGAGATTCTCCTATTCTGTGGGTTATCTTTTTCACAACTAACAGTTTCTTTTCCAGAACAGAAGCTTTTTAATTTCACGAAGTCCTATTTGTTGGACTTTGTTCCTGAGTATTTGCTGTTCTGTTTAGAAATTCTTTACCTAAGAAATTCTTTATCTATCAATTCAAGTATACCTCTTGTTCTTTCTTCTAATAATTTCAGAGTTTTAGGTTGATATCTAGGTCTCTGACCCATTTAGGGTTTACTTTTGCCTAAGGAGAGAAGAAAGAATCAATTTTTATTCTTCTACATGTAGATGTCCAATTTACTTGCAACACTTGTTAAGGATACTGTCGTTATCCCCACATGCATGTTTGGCACCTTTGTCAAAAATCAAATGGCTGTATACGTGGGCATTTATATCTGGGTTCTCTGTTCTGTTCCATTGGTTGTTTTTATTACTATAGCTCTCTAGTATAGTATGAAACCTGGTATGGAGATGTTTACAGCAATCTTCTTATAGCCAAAATTGTTTTGGCCAATCATGGTTATTTTTATTTTTCTCTATGAATTTTGAGATTATATTTTACACTTCTATGAAGAATTACATTGGGATTCTGATTGAAATTTCATTGAATCTGTACATTGCCTTATGTGGGATGGTCATTTTCACAATATTTATCCTACTGATCCATGAGCCTTTTTAATTTCTTTCAGTGGTGTTTTGTAGTTTCCACTATACAGGTCTTTTACTTCCTTGGTTAAATTTATTCCAAGATATTTTATTTTCTTTGCGGCTATGGTGAATGGGATTGATTCTCACATTTCTTTTTTAGCTTGTTTTTCTCTGATATATAGGAAGGCTGCTGATTTTTGTGTATTGATTTTATAACCTGCCACTTTACTGAAGTTGTTTATTAATTCAAGTAGTTTCTTGGGGGAGTCATGTGGATCTCTCAAGTTTCCTCATATTTTGTTGAGGATTTTTGCATCTGTGTTCATTAATGGCATTGGCATATAATTTGCATTCTTTGATGTGTCTTTGTTTGGCTTTGAAATCAGCGTTATATTGGCTTCATACAAAAAGTTTGGGAGTATCCCTTCTTTCTGCATTTCATGGACTAATTTGAGGAGTAGTGGTGTTAGTTCTCTTCTCAAGGGTTGGTAGAATTCTGTACTGATTCGATCTAGTACTGGGCCTTTTTTAGTTGGGAGATTTATTATTATTATTTCAATTTCATCATTTGTTATTGGCTCATTGACCTGTCCAATGTTGTGATTGGGGTATTGATTAGTTTGGGTTGATTAACTGTTTTGTCTCCTATAGTGTTTGATTGATGAATTTGGGTGCTTCAATGTTTGGTGCATATGTGGTTAAGATTGTGAGATCTTTTTCCTGGAATTTTCCCTGTACTAAAATGTAATATCCATTTGCATTTTGTATGGTTTGTTTTAGTTTGAATTATATTTTGTCTGGTATTAAGATGATAACTTTTTTTTTTCTGCAAAAGAAAGCATTTGTTAATGCCAAGTTAAGATAGAAGACATTCTGCAAGCACCTAACTTACACACACGTTTTGCTAAGTGTTTCCTGCATGGTTTGTCTCCTCAGTCATGTCCACAGGACTCTGAGAAGTTGTAGGAATATGCAGGCGCAGACGTGAAGCCCGGCTTCATCTCCAACGTCGTGGAAAGGGACTGTACATCATGGGGCTGAGCCCTATGCTCCCATTCGCCACTAGGACAGAGCCCGGGGAGAGTGACCTCCAAGATGATAACTCTTGCTTGTTTCTTCTTTCAATTTGCTTGGAGTACTTTTGACCATTCTTATACCCTGACAAAGTGTTTACTTTCAAGGTGAGGTGTGTTTCTTGGAGGCAGAGATTTAATGGGTCATGATGTTTGATCTAAGTGATAAGCTTGTGTCTCTTGACTGGGGAATTGCATCCACTGACATTTAAAGTTATTATTGAAAGATTTTTAAAGGTTTCTGACATTTTAGTGATCTTGTGATGTTTGCCTGTTTTAGTCCTTCGTTCAGCTCTTGTGCTGATATTGTTTATTCCCTTTAGCTTGTTTGATGTCCACATCCTTCTTTTCCATCTTGCACATTTCTTCCAGTCTTCTCTATAGTCAGGCATACACCACCCACACAGAGACCAGCTCACCCAGGCCACAGGAGGGGCATGTTCAGAGAACCAGAGGCTCAGCTTCCAGAGCAGAAGCCTTCAGGTCCAGGCACATATCAACCACCCAGGGATCTCCTCCTGCTATTATTCTAATAGGCTTATAGTACCAGATATCAGTACCCCTGATAATAAGGGGTGGTGAGTTAGAATCCATTCAGAAAGTAATTGATTAGTTCTGTGGCTTCACCAGAATATCCTTAACAGAGTTTTGTCTTGTAGCATTATAGCTGGTAAGGAATTTAATTTTTCCAGCAAGGAATTTAATTCTCCCAACCACTTGAATTATTTTTTTCTTTGTTCCTCTATCATTTACCAAGTACTATTCACTTATAACAGACAACATGTGGTATCTGTCTTTCTACATTTGTTGTACTTGGTTCAGCATAATTTCTACCAAATCCATTCATTTATCAACAAATTCAGCTCTCATTTTTGAGAGCTGAATAGTATTCCATTGTGTGTATGCTTTACTTTTCCATTTTCCATTTGTGTACTGTTGAATATCTAGACAGATTTCATTTTTTTCTATTGTGAACAGAGGTTCAACAAATATAAATATCTTTAGTAAGATGTAGCATTGTTTAGGAATATTCCCAGAAGGTTGATCATACGGTTGATTTTTAACTTTTTTAGGAACCTCCATAGTGATTGACAAAGGAATTGTATAAGCATTGCAATCCCATCTGCAGTCAGTGGGGAATTCTAGCTTTGCATAAACTCACATGCATTTGTTAATATTTGTGTTTTGAATTTAATCATAATGACTAGGGTGAGATGATATCTCAAGTTGATGTTAATTTGCATTTATTTATTATCTAGGGAGATAGAACATTTTCTTCTTTTTTTTATTTCAGCTCATACAAACTTATTAGGTACACCAGTTTCCTCCCTCCCTCCTCCTCCCCCCCGTACCCCCTGCTCCCCCTCCCCACCCCTCTCCCTCCCCATCCCCCAGTGTCTCCCGCCCCAATTCCCAGAGAGTCCTTTCTTGTGCATGTCTGATTTTCCTCTGGGCCCTCCTCTCCGATGACGTACAAGGACCCAGTGGCCTTTCCCTGAACCCTTTCCCGTGTTCCCCTTAGGTATAGGAACACTGCTGTGGCTGCCAATCCTTTGCCTCCAAGGCTCTTGGTGCCTTTAGCAGATGCTAGACTTTGTGAGGTCAACAGTGTGTTGGACAATGCGCAGGGCATGCAAAGTCCAATTATGATTGCTTCAGCCCTAACTAGTATAGAGTATCTTATATATCATTGCTCCTCCCATCCTTTTGCTCTTACACTCTTACCGCCCCCTCATCCGCAAATTTCCCTGAGCTTCAAGATGGGGAGAGACTAAGCTGGACTAGTTCTAGGTGGTTGATATAGAGTCTCTGAAGTTCTGGATTGTGGTTTGTTGATTTTCTTTTGCAGTTTTGCTGCTCCTGCAATGCCCTTCACTCCATCCTGGTGGGCATTGTATGTTACCCCCTGGCCAGAGACAAAAAGCTGTTAGAGTCTTGTGATAAAGCATATTCAAAGGTAGATGTAATAAAAGTGGGAAACCACAGTAAGGGAGGGGTCTATCACCCATTTGCAAAATGGTTACTTTTTATCTGCCAGACTATATGCCCTCCTCTTCTGGTGAGATCACACCCCCTCAGTAGTAAATGATCAGGAACAAAAGTCTGTGAACTTAATCAGATGTCTCATTACTTATTTAGGTCCTTGGTGGAGGCCTATTTTCCCTGCTGTAACATGGTCCCTTCTCTCCTTGTTTCTGGTGTGGCCCTCCTACCCCATCCCTCCTGTTCATAATCCTTGCAATTACTGTCTCTAGGTGGGCTGGGTGGGTTTGGTACTAGGAGCCACCTATTAGGGAGTACATACGGCGCTTAATTTTCTGGGTCTGGGATACTTCACTTAAAATAATTGTTTCTAATGACATCCATTTCCCGGCAAATTCCAGTAATTCATCATTTTTGATGGCTGAGTAGTACTCCATTGTATAGATGTACCACTGATTCCTTATCCACTCGTCAACAGTTGGATATTTGGGCTGATTCCATGACTTTGCTATTGTAAACAGTGCTGCTATGAACATGGTCGTGCTTGTGCTATCGAGGTGAACCTCTGCTGTATGGGGGGTTATTCCCAAAAGTGGAATAGCAGGGTCATATGGCATTTCAATCTTTAATTTCTTTAAGAATCTCCAGACGGCTCGCCAGAGTGGCTGTATGAGCCTGCATTCCCACCAGCAATGTAGGAGAGTTCCCCTCTCTCCACATCCTCTCCAGCAGTTGGTGTTGTTTGTATTGTGGATTTTTTGGCATCCTGACCGGGGTGAGATGATATCTCAGGGAAGTTTTAATTTGCATTTCCCTGATGGCTAAGGAAGTGGAGCATTTTTTAAGATATTTGTTAGACATTTTAATTTCATCCCTGGTAAAGTTTCTTTTAAGTTCCAGGGCCCATTTTTTATTTGGGCCATTGGTTTCCTTGGTGTTTAGTTTTCTAAGTTCTTTGTGCACTCTGGACAGCAGAGTTCTATCAGATGTGTGGTTAGTGAAGATTTTCTCCCATTCTGTGGGTTGCCTTTGAGCTCGTGTGACAATCTCTTTATCTGAACAGAAGCTCTTTAATTTCACCAGATCCCAACTGTTGAGAGTTGGTAGCAGTGACTGTGCCATTGGATGTCTGTTTAGGAACTGTTGGCCTAGCCCAATCAGCTCGAGGGAGTTCCCTATCCTTTCAACTATGGTTTTTATAGTCTCTGGCCTGATATCAAGGTCCTTGATCCATTTGGAATTAAGTCTTGTACATGGTGACAAGTACGGGTCCAGCTTTAATCTTCTGCATGTGGAGATCCAGTTTTGCCAGCACCATTTGTGAACATTTTCTTCTATTTTTACTGTTGAAATCCATGTAAGTACGGGGGGAGGAGGAGGAAGGGAGGGAACTGGTGTACCTAATAAGTTTGTATGAGCTGAAATAAAAAAAAAAAAGAAATTCATGTAAGCATAGCAGAAGGTAAATTTATTGAAGTGAACATACTTAATTACATTTGGAGTAATAAAGAAGGTAGGCATGAAGTCCAATAGCTCTTGAGCCTAAACATTCATTTATTTTTATTTTATTTCTTTTTTTCACTCATACAAAGTTGATAAGTACACCATTTCCCACCCTCTCTCCCGCCATTCCTCCCTGGACCCTCTTGTTCCCTTCCTCCTTTTCCCCTTCCTTTCCCTCCCTCCATTTTTGCCAATGCTCCCTCCCCCCCACCCATTCTAGACCATCCTTCACTGTGCATGTCAAACTTCCCTCTGAGTCCTCCTCTCTGATGAGGTGTAAGGACTCAGTGGCATTGCCTAGAGATCTTTTTTGTGTTCCCCTTAAGTATAGGAACACTATTGTGGCTGTTAATCCCTTGCCTCTAAGGATCCTAGTATCTGTGATTCATGCTAGATTTCGGCAATTCAATAATATCTTGATCATTGTACAGGTCATGCAAAGTCCTATTATGATTACTTCAGCCCTAACTTGTCCATACATATCTTGCATATCATTGCTCCTTCCCGTTTTTAGGCTCTTACAATTTTACCGCCCCCTCTTCTGCAAATTTCTCTGAGCTTTAGGATGGGGAGAGATTAGGCTGGCCTGATTCCAGGTGGTTATGCAGAGTCTTTGATTTTCTGAATTGTGGTTTGTTGACTTTTTTTTCCAGTTTTGCTGCTCCTGCACAGCCCTTGGCTCCATCCTAATGGGTATTGGATGCCACCCCTTGGCCAGAGATAAAAGGCTCTTAAAATAGAGTCATTATAAGAGAAGATTCAAAGGTAGATGGAATAAGAGGAGGAGACTGCTGTGTGTGGGGGGAGTCAGTCTCCCATTTGCAGGATGGTTACCTTCTATCTGCCAGACTCTATGCTTCCCTTTCTGGTGAGATCATATCCCATCAGATGCAAATGATCACTAAGAGGAGTCTGAAAGCCCAACCAGATATCGCATTACTTACTTGCTGTCATGGTTTGAAATGTGTCCCCCACAGTTTCATGTGTTTGGCAAGGTCATGGCATCTTGAGAGGTGGAGCCTTGCTGGAAGAAGGCAGTCACAAGGGGTGGGCCTTGAGATGGATTAGTCCCACCCTACCTCCAAGAGAAGTCTGCCTTTGCTGCAAGCAGTCTGCAGCTCTCAGCTTCCAAGATGTCTGTGGTGGCGTAGCCTCCTCCAGCTTTGGCCAGCCAGCCATGCCACCTCTGCTTTGAGAGACTGTACCTTCCCTCTGGAACCACAAGCTGAATAAACCTCCCTTTCTCCCTTAAGTTGATTGACTTTGAGTGTTCTCTCACAGCAATAGTTAAGAGTAACTCTTACAGAAATTGGTACTGGGTAGTGGGATATTGCTGTGAGATTAAGAACAGCTGGTACCACAAGTTGTTTGTGAAGCTGAGAGAATTTTGTACCCAGCAATATGGCCAGTGCCGTGATGTGGCTAGTGTGCCTTTGGAACTATTTGTTGGTAGAAATGTAGAGAACTTTGGGACTTTGTGCTGGGAAAGTCTTTGCGTCTTGGCGGTTGGGCTGAATGGGCCTTTCTCGTGAGAGCTTTGAGGAAAGCAATGCTGTGAGAGATGCAGGCAGTGGAAGCCCAGCTTGTGATGGTCCAGAGAGGAACAGAGACTATGATTGCAACTGGATGAGTGACACATAGAGCCATGTGTTGGCTGAAAGTTTAGTGAATTTTTGCCCTCATCCTGAAAGCTTGCCTGAAGTTAAACTGGAGTGAGTGGAGGAGGAAATTTCAAGGCAATATAGTCTTGACAATGTGATGTAGCTACTTTTTAGTTGTCTTCAGAGTTATGAAAAAGAGCAAAGAATCAGGAAGAAGCAAAAACTGTAAGATCTAATGATGAAAAATATAATGTCAAACTTAAGGAGTTGAACCAGGAAGAAGCAGAGAACAAAATGGCTGTCAAAGAGATTAGCTCCATTTGTAAATCAAAGCCTGCTCCAATTTGCATAATAGGAGATGCCCTAGCTTGAGGGCAAGATCCTCAGGAAAGGCTCCTACTCATAAGAATGCAAATCCTTTCAGAAGACTGGAGTTAAGGGTGGAGTTCCAAAGCAAGAGTTGGTTTCTCTTAGAAAGCAACTGCCCAGGACTGAAAGATATGGTCAACATACAGAAACAGAATCAGCTGTAATTCAAATGGGCCAATCTTGGCAAAATTGTCCATGTAGGTTCTGGTTTTAGAAGCATCAGTGATGAAAGAGGGAGGAGGTCATGGAGTCTTCTTCCAAGATTTCAAAAATCGGCAGAATCCAGGCATCATGAGGCAAGAAGCCTGCAGTTTAAAGGCCCAAGAAGGGCAGTTTATGCTGTGGAATTAAAGCCTGGCTTGCTATTGAGAAGTAAAGATGTTAGAAATGCCAGAGACAACGTGGGACACCTGCCAAGGACAGCTGTATACCCTGGGAGGAGTCAGCTCAAGAGAGCAACATATTCTACAGGCAGTTGCATTGGAGGGGTGGAACCAAAGCCCTTTGGAACTGAGATGATTTCAAGGAGAGGCTTATCTGTTGGACTTGGAGCTACAAGATTTGGAGTTTGTCCTGCTGGTTTTCAGTCTTGTTATGGACCGATCTTTCCTGGAAATGCTCCATTCCTTCCTTTTGGAATGGGAATGTTTGTTCTGTGCCATTGTATATTGGAAGTGTAGGAGGAATGGACAATGATTATGCCACAAAGGCTTCCACACAGAGCGCCTCCTTGGACTCCTCCCTCCTGCTAAGCATACAAATTTCATGAGACTACTTCTTCTCCAGAGCAAAGACAGTTGGTGCTGTTAAACTGCCTGGCTGGGAGGACCAATCCAGACAGGACAACTCAGCAAAGACACACTGGGATTTATGGGATGTCGGGTGGGGTATATAAGCAGCCTGATACTTAAATAAATGAGCCTCAAGCCTGAGAGCCTACAGGCCTGAGAGCCTGCTTTGCCATTCCCCTGACTCCGGGAGTCTGTGCTGTTGACTCTGCGCCAGCTTATCCCCGCCCCCAAGGGTCAATGTGAGTCCCCGTTACACTGTTACATCTGTAACTGTTACATTGTAACAGGAAGTATGTAACTTGTATTTTGATTTTACAGGAGGCTTTAGACTTTGGACTTTTGGACTGTGTTGGGACTACTGATGTAGTCTATGAAGACTTGTTGGACTGAGTACGGTTTGCATAATGAGATGGCAAGGAGCCTGTGAGGGCCAAGGGTGGAGTGTCATGGTTTGAAATGTGTCCCCCACAGTTTCATGTGTTTGGCAAGGTCATGGCACCTTGAGAGGTGGAGCCTTGCTGGAAGAAGGCAGTCATAAGGGGTGGGCCTTGAGATGGATTAGTCCCACCCTACCTCCAAGAGAAGTCTGCCTTTGCTGCAAGCAGTCTGCAGCTCTCAGCTTCCAAGATGTCTGTAGTGATTTAGCTTCCTCCAGCTTTGGCTAGCCAGCCATGCCACCTCTGCTTTGAGAGACTGTACCTTCCCTCTGGAACCGTAAGCTGAATAAACCTCCCTTTCTCCCTTAAGTTGATTGACTTTGAGTGTTCTCTCACAGCAATAGTTAAGAGTAACTATTACACTTGCAGTCCTTGATGGTGGCCTATTTTCTCTGCTGTAGCATGATCCCCTCTTTCCTTGTCTCTGGCGGGGCCCTGCTTATAATCTTTGCAATTACTACAGTTATTACAGAGATTTATCTTTGAGTGTGTCACTAAGAGGGTTTGGTATTAGGATCTAACTATTAGGGAGTACATGCAGCACTTAATTTTCTGTGCTATCATAGTTCACTCAATAAAATTTTTTCTAATTCTATCAATTTCCTGGCAAATTTCATTAATTCATCGTTTTTGATGGCTGAGTAGTATTCCATTGTATAAATGTACCACATTTTCCTTATCCACTCATCAACTGTTGGGTATTTGGGTTGATTCCATGACGTTGCTATTGTAAACAGTGCTGCTATGAACATGGTTGTGCTTGTGTCATTGAGGAGAATTTTTGCTGTATGAGGGATTATTCCCAGAATTGGAATAGCACAGTCATATGGCATTTCAATCTTTAACTCTTTTTAAGAATCACCAGACTGCTCGCCAGAGTGGTTGTATAAGCCTGCATTCCCATCAGTAATGAAGGAGAGTTCCCTTCTGGCCACATCCTCTCCAGCATTTGGTGTTGTTTGTATTGTGAATTTTTGCCATCCTGACAGAGATGAAATGATAGTTCAGGGACATTTTGATTTGCATTTCCTTGATGGCTAAGGATGTGGGGCATTTTTAAAGATATTTGTTAGACATTTGAATTTCGTCCCTGGTAAAGTTTCTTTTGAATTCCAAGGCCCATTTTTTTAATTGGGACATTGGTTTCCTTGGTGTTTAGTTTTCTAAGTTCTTTGTGCACTCTGGATAATAGAGCTCTATCAGATATGTGGTTAGTGAAGATTTTCTCCCATTCTGTGGGTTGCCTTTGTACTGGAGTTACAAGCTTTTTAATTTCATAAGAACGCATCTGTTGAGTGTTGGTTGTAGTGACTGTGCTATTGGATGTCAGTTTAGGAACTGTTGGCCTAGTCCAGTCAGCTAGAGAGAGTTCCCTACCCTTTCAACTAAGGTTTTTATAGCCTTTTATTGAGGTCATTGATCCATTTGGAATTAATTCTTATACATGGTGACAAGTATGAGTCCAGTTTTAATATTCTGCATGTGGAGATCCAGTTTTGCCAGCACCATTTGTTGAAGGTGGTTTTCTTTTTCCATTGCATTTTTGGGCCCTTTTGTCAAAGATCAAATGTCTGTAATTGTGTGGGCTTATATCTGGGTATTCAATCCTTATCCACTGATGTAAATGTTTATTTTGGAGTCAGTTCCAGACCATTGTAATAACTATGGATTTGAACTATAGACTAAGGTTTGGTATGGTTATACCTCCAGCAGGGTTTTTATTACTCAGGATTGTTTTTGCTATACTGGGTCTTTTGTGCCTCCATATGAATTTTGAGATTGTTTGGTTTACCTCTTTAAAGAATTGCTTTGTGATTTTGATTGGTATAACATTGAATCTGTATAATGTCGTTGGTAGGATGGTCAATTTTATGATATTGATTCTGCCAATCCAGGAACATGGGAGGTCTTTCAACCTTCTGTTGTCTTCTGCAATTTCTTTCTTTAAGGGTTTAAAGTTTTCATTGTAAAGTTCTCTCACTTCCTTGGTTAAGTTTATACCCAGGTCTTTCATTTTTTTAGGAGCTATAGTAAATGGGATTGTTTCTCTCAGGGCTTTTTCACTTTTTCATCCTGGGCATAGAGGAAAGCCACTGATATTTGTACATTTATTTTGTATCCTGCCACCCTGCTAAACTTCCGTATTAGTTCCAGGAGTCTTCTGGTGGAGTTTTTGGGACTGCTCACGTGTAAGATCATGTTATCTGTAAACAGAGACAACTTGACTTCTTCCTTGTTGATTTGAATCCCTTTTATGTCCCTTCCTTGTCTTATGGCTACACCTAAGACTTCAAGTACAATATTGAAGAGAAGTGGAGAGAGTGGACATCCTTGTCTAGTTCCTGATCGAAGTGGGAATGCTTCAAGTTTTTTCCCATTGAGTATGATCCTTGCTGTTGGCTTATTGTATTCAGCTTTTAAAGGTTCCTTCCATTCCAACTGTCTCTAGGGTTTTGATCATAAAACCCTGTTTCATCTTGTCAAAAGCTTTTTCAGCATCTATCGAGAGTATCATGTGGTCTTGAACTTTGGACTGGTTAATATGGTGAATTACATTAATTGATTTGCGTATGTTGAACCAACCTTGTATGCTGGGGATAAAGCCTACTTGATCTCGATGAATGATCTTTTTGATATGTTTTTGAATCCAATTTGCTAATACTTTGTTGAGAATCTTTGCATCTGTGTTCATCAGAGAGATTGGCTTGTAGTTTTCTTTTTTAATTGTATATTTATTAGGTTTTGGGATTAAGACGATATTAGCTTCATAGAAGGAATTTGGTAATGTTCCTTTCTTTGCTATTTGATGGAACAGTTTAAGGAGTATTGGTGTTATTAGCTCCTTAAATGTCTGGTAGAACTCTGTGCTGAATCCATGTGATCCAGGACATTTCTTGGTGGGAAGATTCGAGATTACTTCCTCAATTTCCTTATATGTTATAGGACTATTTAAATAATTCACAACTTTCTGATTCAACTTAGGTAAGTTGTGTTTACTTAGGAATTCATCCATCTCTTTTGTGTTGTCAAATTTCACAGAGTATAAGTTTTTGAAATATGATGTTATAATTCTCTGGATTTCTTGGGTATCAGTAGTGATAACTCCATTTTCCTTTCTAATTTTGTGAATTTGGGTTTTCTCTCTCTTGCTTTTGGTTAATTTAGCTAGGGGTGTATCAATCTTAGTGATTTTTTTTTTTTAAAAAGCAGCTTTTCAAACGGTTGATTTTCTGCATCATTTTTTAATCTTGATTTCGGATATTTCTCCCCTTATTTTGCTAATGTCCTCTCTTCTACTGCTTTTGGGATCAGATTGCTCTAATTTCTCTAAAGCTTTAAGCTGAATTGTTATTTATTTGTAATGTTTCTATTTTTTTTCGATGTAGGCATTAAGAGGTATGAACTTACCTCTTAGAACAGCTTTCATTGTGTCCCAGAGATTTTAGTAAGTTGTATTTTCATTATCATTCCCTTTCAGGAAATATTGAATGTCCTTTTTAATTTCTTCCTGAATCCAATTCTCATTCAGCATCATATTGCTAAGTTTCCAGTAATTAGTGTATTTTCTGTTGCTTATTGTGTTGTGGTTCTCAAGCTTTAGGCCGTGGTGGTCTGGTAGGGAAAGGCTAGAATTTTTCCTTTCCTGTATATGTGGAGATTCATTTTGTGGCTCAGTATGTGGTCTATTTTGGAGAAAGGTCCATGCGCTGCTGAGAAAAATGTGTATACTTTGGGGTGTGGATGAAAAGTTCAATAGAGATCTGTAAGGTCCATTTCTTTAAGGGTTTGATTAAGTTCCAAAGTGTTTCTGTTAAGCTTTTGACCTGTTGATCTATCCCATGTTGAGAGGGCAGTGTTGAAATCCCCAAGAATTATCATTTGGGGGTTGATTTCTCGCTTTAGATGCTTTAGGGTTTTCTTAATGAATGTGGAGGGGCTGTATAGGGTGCATATATGTTCAGTATTGTGAAGACTTCCTGGTGAATTGTACCCATGACTAAAATGTTGTATGCATCTGTGTCTCTTATTTTTTGGGGGGTTTGAAGTCCACTTTGTCCGACAGCATAATGGCTACCCCTGCCTGTTTCCTGGTTCCATTAGCTTGCAGAATTTGGGACCAGCCTTTCATTTTTAGGATGTGCCCATCTTTTGTGGTGAGATGAGTTTCCTGAAGGCAGCAGATTGATAGGTTGTGGTTTAATCTGTGTTTCTTGACCAGTGAGTTAATACCATTGACATTTAATTATAATGGAGAAATTATTTTTTTATTTTTTTAACATTTTTTATTATTATTTCCGTTCATACAAACTTAATAGGTACACCGGTTCCCTCCCTCCCTCCTCTTCCCCCCAAACCCCATGCTCCCTCTCCCCTCACCATTCCCTCCCCATCCCCGAGTGCCTCCTGCCCCAATTCCCAGAGAGTCCTTTAATATGCATCCCTGACTCTCCTCTGGGTCCTCCTCTCCAATGACGTACAAGGACCCCGTGGCATTTTCCTGAACCCTTTCCCGTGTTCCCCTTAAGCACAGGAACACTACTGTGGCTGCCAATCCCTTGCCTCCAAGGATCTTGGTGCCTTTAGCAGATGCTAGACTTTGTGAGGTCAATAGTGTGTTGGACATTGTGCAGGGCATGCAAAGTCCAATTTTGATTGCTTCAGCCCTAACTTGTGTGGAGTATCTTGCAAATCATTGCTCCTCCCATCCTTTTGCTCTTACACTCTTACCGCCCCCTCTTCCGCAAATGTCCCTGAGCTTCAGGATGGGGAGAGATTAGTCTGGCCTAGCTCTAGGTGGTTGATATAGAGTCTCTGAAGTTCTGGATTGTGGTTTGTTGATTTTCTTTTGCAGTTTTGCTGCTCCTGCAATGCCCTTCACTCCATCCTGATGGGCACTGTATGTCACCCCCTGGCCAGAGACAAAAAGCTGTTAAACTGGAGTCGTATTATAAGAGCACATTCGAGGGTAGATGTAATAAAAGTTGGAACCCTCAGTGAGGGAGGGGTCAATCTCCCATTTGCAAAATGGTTACTTTATATCTGCCAGACTATACGCCCTCCCATTCTGGTGAGATCATACTCCCTTAGCTGTAAATGATCAGGAAGGAACCTCTGTGAACTTAACCAGGTGTCACATTACTTACTTGCAGTCCTTGATGGAGGCCTATTTTCTTTACTGTAATATGGTCACTTCTCTCGTTTTTTCTGTTGTGGCCCTCCAACCCCATCCCTCCTGTTCATAATCCTTGCAATTACTGTAGGTAATACATAGATTTACCTATGAGTATGGGTGGGTTTGGTACTAGGAACCACCTATTAGGGAGTACATATGATGATTAATTTTCTGGGTTTGGGATACTTCACTTAATATAATTGTTTCTAATGACATCCATTTCCCGGCAAATTCCAGTAATTCATCATTTTTGATAGCTGAGTAATACTCCATTGTATAGATGTACCACAGTTTCCTTATCCACTCGTCAATGGTTGGACATTTAGGTTGATTCCATGATTTTGCTATTGTAAACAGTGCTGCTATGAACATGGTCGTGCTTGTGCTATCAATGTGAAGCTCTGGTGTATGGGGGTTATTCCCAAAAGTGGGATAGCAGGGTCATATGTCATTTCAATCTTTAATTTCTTTAAGAATCTCTAGACGGCTCGCCAGAGTGGCTGTATGAGCCTGCATTCCCACCAGCAATGTAGGAGAGTTCCCCTCTCTCCACATCCTCTCCAGCAGTTGGTGTTGTTTGTATTGTGGATTTTTACCATCCTGACTGGGGTGAGATGATATCTCAGGGATGTTTTGATTTGCCTTTCCCTGATGGCTAAAGAAGTGGAGCATTTTTTAAGATATTTGTTAGACATTTTAATTTCATCCCTGGTAAAATTTCTTTTAAGTTCCAGGGCCCATTTTTTAATTGGGCCATTGGTTTCCTTGGAGTTTAGTTTTCTAAGTTCTTTGTGAACTCTGGATAATAGAGCTCTATCAGATATGTGGTTAGTGAAGATTTTCTCCCATTCTGTGGGTTGCATTTGAGCTCCTGTTACAATCTCTTTATCTGAACAGAAGCTTTTTAATTTCACAAGATCCCAACTGTTGAGAGTGACTGTGCCATTGGATGTATGTTTAGGAACTGTTGGCCTAGCCCTATCAGCTTGAGGGAATTCCCTACTCTTTCAACTATGCTTTTTATAGTCTCTGGCTGTATATCAAGGTCCTTGATCCATTTGGAATTAAGTCTTGCACATGGTGACAAGTACGGGTCCAGCTTTAATCTTCTCATGTGGAGATCCAGTTTTGCCAGCACCATTTGTTGAAGATGCTGTTCTTTTTCTATTGGATTCTTTGGGCCCCTTTGTCAAAGACCAAATGGCTGTAATTCTTCATTCCTTATCCATTTATCTGTGTGTCTATTTTGGAGCCAGTACCAGGCTGTTTTTACAACTATGGATTTGTAGTATAGACTAAGGTTTAGTATGGTGATACCTCCAGCAGTGTTTTTGTTACTCAGGATTGTCTGCTATCCTGGGTCTTTTGTGCCTCCATATGAATTTTGAGATTGTTTGGTCAACGTCTTTGAAGAATTGCTTTGGGAATTTAATTGGTATAGCATTGAATTTGTATATTGCCTTTGGTATGATGGTCATTTTTACCATGTTGATTCTGCCAATCCAGGAACATGGGAGGTCTTTCCACCTTCTGATGTCTTCTGCAATTTATTTCTTTAGGGTTTTAAAGTTTTCATTGTAAAGGTCTTTTACCTCCTTGGTTAGGTTTATACCAAGGTATTTCATTTTTTTAGGGGCTAGAGAAAATGGGATTGTTTCTCTCAAGGCTTTTTCACTTCTTTCATTTTGGGCATATAGGAAGCCCTCTGATTTTTGCACATTTATTTTGTATCCTGCCACCCTGCTGTACTTCTCAATTAGTTCCAGGAGCTTCCTGGTGGAGTTTTTGGAATCACTCAGGAATAAGATCATGTCATCTGCAAATAGGGATAGCTTGACTTCTTCCTTGTCGATTTGAATCCCTCTTATGTCCCTTTCTTGTCTTATGGTTTCGGCTAAGACTTCAAGTACAATATTGAATAGAAGTGGTGAGAGTGGACAGCCTTGCCTAGTTCCTGATCAAAGTGGGAATGCTTCCAATTGTTCCCCATTGAGCATAATCCTTGATGTGGGCTTGTTGTATACAGCTTTTATTATATTGATAAAGCTTCCTTCCATTCCTACTGTCTCTAGTGTTTTGATCATAAAAGGCTGTTGGATATTGTCAAAAGCTTTTTCTGCATCTATCGAGAGTATCATGTGGTCTTGGACTTTGGACTGGTTTACATGATAAATTACATTTTTTGATTTGCGTATGTTGAACCAACCTTGTGTGCCAGGGATGAAGCCTACTTGGTCCCCGTGAATGATCTTTTTAATATGTTTTTGAATCCGATTTGATAAGACTTTGTTGAGAATCTTTGCGTCTGTGTTCATCAGAGAGATTGACCTATAGTTTTCTTTTTTAAGTGAATCTTTATTAGGTTTTGGGATTAAAACGATATTAGCTTCATAGAAGGAATTTGGTAGTGTTCCTTCCTTTGCTATTTGATGGAACAGTTTAAGGAGTATTGGTGTTATTAGCTCCTTAAATGTCTGGTAGAACTCTGTGCTGAATCCATCTGGTCCCAGACATTTTTTTGGTGGGAAGATTCGAGATTACTACCTCAATTTCCTCATATGTTATAGGACAATTTAAATAATTCACAACTTCCTGATTCAATTTAGGTAAGTTGTGTTTACTTAGAAATTCATCCATCTCTTTTGTGTTGTCAAACTTCACAGAGTATAAGTTTTTGAAATATGATGTTATAATTCTCTGGATTTCTTGGGTATCAGTAGTGATTACTCCATGTTCATTTCTAATTTTTTAAATTTGGGTTTTCTCTCTCTTGCTTTTGGTTAATTTAGCTAGGAGTGTATCAATCTTATTGATTTTTTCAAAGAACCAGCTTTTTGACTGGTTGATTTTTTCTATTGTTTTCTTAGTCTCGATTTCAGATATTTCTCCCCTTAGTTTGCTAATCTCCTCTCTTCTACTGCTTTTGGGATCAGATTGCTCTAGTTTCTCTAAAGCTTTAAGTTGCATTGTTAAGTTGTTTATTTCTGATGTTTCCATTTTTTTTGACGTACGCATTAAGAGCTATGAACTTACCTCTTAGAACAGCTTTCATTGTGTCCCAGAGATTTTGGTAAGTTGTATTTTCATTATCGTTCACTTTCAGGAAATCTTGAATTTCCTTTATAATTTCTTCCTGAATCTAGTTCTCATTCAGCATCATATTGTTAAGTTTCCAGGAATTAGTGTATTTTCTCTTGTTTGATGTGTTGTGGATGTCCTGCTTTAAGCCGTGGTGGTCTGATAGGGCACAGGTTAGAATTTCAACTTTTTTGTATATGTGTAGATTCGTTTTGTGGCCCAATACGTGATCTATTTTGGAGAAAATTCCTTGTGCTGCTGAGAAAAATTTGTATTCTTTGGTGCGTGGGTGAAAAGTTCGATAGAGATCTGTAAGGTCCATTTCTTTCAGGGTTTGATTAAGGTCCAAATTGTCTCTATTAAGTTTTTGACCTGTTGATCTATCCCATGTTAAGAGGACGGTGTTGAAATCCCCAAGAATTATCGTTTGGGGGTTGATTTCTTGCTTTAGATGCTGTAGGGTTTTCTTAATGAATGTGGAGGGGTCTGTATTGGGTGCATATATGTTCAGTATTGTGAAGTCTTCCTGGTGAATTGTACCTGTGACTAAAATGTAGTATCCATCCGTGTCTCTTATAATTTTCTTTGGCTTGAAGTCCACTTTGTCTGATAGCATAATGGCTACCCCTGCCTGTTTTCTGCTTCCATTAGCTTGTAGAATTGTTGACCAGCCTTTTATTTTTAGTACACGCCTATCTTTTGTGGTGAGATGGGTTTCCTGCAGGCAGCAGATTGATGGATTGTGATTTTTAATCCAAATTTGTAATCTGTGTCTCTTGATCGGTGAGTTAATTCCATTAACATTTAGTGTTACAATGGAGAAACTATTTTTTATTCCAGACATTTATTATGTTTAGTAATTTTTATAAGTATATTACTTCTCTGTTAATGGTGTTATAATTGCCTTCTGTTTTCCTGGATATGCCTGTTTTTTTCTTCAAGCTTGAGTATCATTTCTAGCATTTTTTGAAGGCCTGGTTTGGTGGACATGTATCCCTTCAAGTTGTCTTTGTGCTGGAAGATTTTTCTTTCTCCTTTGATCATGACGGATAGTTTTGCAGGGTAAATCAGCCTGGGTTGATATTTTTGCTCATTCAATACTTGAAGTATGTCTCTCGAAATCTTCTTGCTTTTACTGTTTCGACTGAGAAGTCATTTGTTATTTTAATAGGTTTACCTTTAAAAGTGACTTGTTTTTTCTAAATCAATGCTTTGAAGAGGAACACAACAGACACTTGGAGGAGTTGAGAAAAACAGTGCAAGAAACAAAAACTGGCATATAGCAGTTAAAACAGACTTAAGCAGAGTTTAAAACTGAGCTAAAAGACAAGTTATCTTCAACTCAGAACTCCACAGAGAGTCTTATTTGCAGAACTAAGGAAGCAGAAAACAGAATTTCAGACCTTGAAGATAAAGTGGGAGTATTAACCACCTCAATGGAAGATGTTGTTAAAGCCAAAAAGATACTTGAGAGAAATATCCAGGAAATATGGGACACCTTGAAGAAGCCTAACATGTGTATTCATGGAATACCAGAGCAAAAATCTCAAAATACCACCCCTGAGGAAATTTTTCAAAGGATCATCAAGGAAAGCTTTCCTCATCTAAAAAAAAAGAGGCCCATCCATATACAAGAGGCATTCCGCACCCCAAACAGATATGACCAAAACAGAAGCTTGCCAAAGCAAATAATAGTTAAAACACTCTACATTCAAGATAAAGAACTGGTGCTGAGAGAAATTATTTTTAATTCTGGACATTTTTTATGTTTAGTGGCTTTTGTAAGTGTATTGTTTGACATTTTGTTTTGGTAGTATTATCCTTCCCTTCTGTCTTCCTGGATATACTTGTTTTTTTCTTCAAGTTTAACTATCATTTCTAGCATTTTTTGAAGGCCTGGTTTGGTAGACGTTTATCCCTTCAAGTTGTCTTTGTGCTGGAAAACTATTCTTTCTCTCTTGATCATGATATACAGTTTTGCTGGGTATATCAGTCTGGGTTGGCATTTTTGCTCAGTTAATACTTGAAGTCGTCTTTCCAAGCTCTTCTTGCTTTTACTGTTTCCATTGAGAAGTCATTTGTTATTTTAATAGGTTTACCTTTAATGGTGACTTGCTTTTTTTCTCTTGAAGCTCTCAGCACCTTTTCTTTGTCTTGAATGTTGAGTGTTTTGTCCTTTATTTGCTGTGGCGAATTCCTATTTTGGTCATATCTGTTTGGGGTGTGGAATGCCTCTTGTTTTAGGATGGGCCTCTCATTATTTAGTTGAGGGAAGTTTTCATTTATGATAGTTTGAAAATTTCCTCAGATGTTTTATTTTGGATTCTTATTCTGGTATTCCATTAATATACATGTTAGGCTTCTTCCGGGTGTCCTATAGATCTTGAATATTCCTCTCAAGTATCTTTTTGACTTTAAGAACCTCTTCCATTGAGTTGATTAATTCTTCCACTTTGTCTTCAAGATCTGAATTTCTATTTTCTGCTTCCCTAGTTCTGCTGATAAGACTCTCTGTTGAGTTTTGGGTTGAAGATAATTTGTCTTTTAGTTCAAATTTAAACTCTGCCTGAGACTGTTTTAACTGCTCTATGTCTATTTTTGTTTCTTGAACTGTTTTTCTCAACTCCTCCAAGTGTCCTGTTGTGTTCCTGTTCAAAATGGTTGATGTGGTTGTTTAAGTCCTCCTGCATTTCCTCTTTCATAGTATCATGATAATGATCATACTTTCAAAGTTGTTATCTTGGATCTGGCTTTCTTGGCTATTATCTGTGAATTTGTTCTGGTTGGAACCCATCGTTATTTGGTTAATTCTTTCGGTGCGCGATTTGTCTTCCTGGGTTTTGTTTCTCATGGATCTGCACTTTGACTTGGGCATTGTCATTTTGACTCTTAAGACCTTTCAGTTTCTGTGTGTTTTTGACTGAACTGATTTAGTTGGTATTACTACTCTCGGGCAGTTATTACTAGTGCTTGGCTTGTAGTTGTGTTCGTTTGTCTGCTGTTAGTATTATTTCCCAGATGAGGCTATTAGGCTCATTAGTACATCAGTTAAGTCAAGTTAAGGAGACAGGGGGTGAATATTAGTAAGGTAGTGCACTTTTATGATTTAGTATCTTGGTGATATGTTAGGGTGAGTGGCATAATCCCTGGAGTTGAATATATTTTGGGGGTGGCTGTATTTAAGTATTAATCTACAGTGATTAATACTTAAAAGGAGCAGTATGGTAATAGAAAGAGATTTACTTATCTTTGGGCTGGATGTGAAGAATCTCTCCCATGTTATAAGATGATATTAGAGGACTTCAGATGTATGGCCTTTGTCCCTTAGAGCTTTGCTTGGGTTTTCTTTGGATTCTGTTGAATCTAAAGTAATAGTGTGCCCTCCGTGGACCACGAGTGAGGGTCCCTGGTGGGTCAGAGGGGGAGAGGGGCTGGTGGTGATGGCAGAACTCTTCACCTGGGACCTGGGACTTGCCTTAGTGGTGCACTCAGGCTCCAGGGATGGAGGAACCAGAGCAAGTCCTGTCCTGGTGGGGAGGGTGGGACTAGCGGGGGGCGGGAGGGGGGTAGGCAGGCGGGAAGCAGCCTGGGTGTTGCTGGGGCTGGCTGCTGGGAGGAGCTGAGGCAAGGGGAGACCTGGGTGCTGGGTAACTCACCTGGGATGGAGGACCGATGGACCCGGAGTGAGTCCCATCTTGGGCAGGCAGGCAGGCAGGCAGGAGAAACCAAGGGGCTGTGGGACAAACTGGAGGCAGCCTGGGTGTTGCCAGGGGTGGCTGATGTGAGGAGCCGAGACAGGGCTGTTGTATTAATTCAATGTTTTCTTACTCTTTCAAGATACTTCCATTTTAATGTTTTATCTTTGCTGTAGTGCTTAATTTATTGATCTGGTAAAATCTTATGGCTAATATTTGAAAATGTTGTAATTAAATTTTAAATATGAGAGCACTTTAAAATTGGTCAATGAGAACTCTTAGGATTCAGAATTAGTAAAATTAAATGCATTTATAAGGTAAATTTAATACCTGTGGGAATATGGATTGAAAGTTACAATTTAAATGATTTTTTTTGTCAAATTGATAAGGGGTGCAGTGTCATGGTAAGATACAGGTATCAAGATGATAGTTGAAGCTTCTAGTTCTGGACACAGTTTTAGAAAATTAGTAGTTAAGTCCAGGCGAACTTGTTAGTGATTGTTTAGTTGATGGGAAAGAGCAAGTCCATAGTGGTGGTACTAGTCCTTGGACAGGTGAATAAGATGGAGGGAACTGTTTGAGAAAGTTGGCATCCTTTTATATATATGGCCAGACATGCTGATCTGGCAAGTGAGGATTGCCCCTCTTTCAGCACATCTGTGGATATTGTTTGTCCAGTACCCTTGGTTCTTGTTTTTGGTGTGGGTTCTCTTTCAAAGTTGGACAAGCAATTGGAACCATGCTATCTAAAGAGAGAATAAAGCCCCTTGTATTTTTTTCCATGATTTTTTTTTCAGAAACAATTCAGAGTAACTGCAACAGAGAGCAAATTTGAGGTGAGAGCAAAGAGTTTCCTTTTATCTCCTTCACACCTTGAAAATAAGACCATGTTAGCTCAATGACGCCAGATGAAATAAAGCATGGCAAAATTCTACTCTTTCCAGCTAGAACAAGTGCAGTGATATAGTTCAGGATTACAGAGAATCTCTTTTCAATGACAGTACTATTTTAACCAAATACCATATGAAAGCTTGTAACTCTTCCATGTAGCAAGAGCTTATAGTTTGATCAGACAGACTCAGAAGCTTATAACTCAAATTCCTGAAAACTAGAGGCTTTTGACTGTAAGCATGAGACAATAAACATATGGATCTAAGTACTCAGTTAGCAAGCTTATTTTAGCCTCTGATTGCCAGTAGCTTGTCTTGCAACTCTTAACAGCTGTTAGCAGCAGTGGTAGTTAGCACTAGCTAACATTGCATCTCTCAATCCTTGTGTATTATGACCTATAGTTCTGTGGCTGCTGCCACAGCTATTAAGTCGTAGGTGCTGGGACATTTGGTCCTGACATTACAGTTCTTTGTTGTTAGGTGTTAGTTCCTTTGGTATTTAGATCTGGAAGCTTCTTAGAACTCTCCAAGAAGTTGAGTTTTGCAGTACCACATCTTTAACGTTTTACATCTTTTTTGATATTTCTGTCATTCTTTGTATGTCTGTTCCAACCATCTCTGTTTCATCCTCTCACTGAGATACTTTGACTGCTTTCCTCCCACTACTCCTATTTATGTACCACAGCAACATAAATAATGTCACCAGTAATTTCTGGTATGCTAGCTCAGTCTGTTCTATTTAGGATAAAAATGAAAGTAGACACAAAAGATAATTCAGGAGAAGGCTTTTTTGGGTTTGATGTAGCAGTAGGGGAAAACACAGAAATTGTCTCCTGGATGCTTCAGAAAATGAACCTGTATTCATCAGGGTTCTCAGAGGAATAGCTTCTTTAGAATGTAATATATAATATATATACATATATATGTTTATTGAATTAACACACAATAAAATATTTTCCTTCAAAACTGCAAAAGAAAATCAACAAACCACAATCCAGAACTTCAGAGACTATATCAACCACATAGAACTAAGCCAGCCTAATCTCCCCCCATCCTGAAGCTCAGGGACATTTGCGGAAGAGGGGGCGGTAAGAGTGTAAGAGCAAAAAGATGGGAGGAGCAAAGATTTTCAAGATTCTCCACACTAGTTACAATCATAATAGGACTTTGCATGCCCTGCGCAATGTCCAACACACTATTGACCTCACAAAGTCTAGCATCAGCTAAAGGCACCAAGATCCTTGGAGGCAAGGGATTGACAGCCACAGTAGTGTTCCTATGCTTAAGGGGAACATGAGAAAGTGTTCAGGGAAATGCCACTGGGTCCTTGTATGTCATCGGAGAGGAGGACCCAGAGGAGAGTTAGGCATACACAATAAAGGACTCTCTGGGAATTGGGGGGGAGGCACTGGGGGATGGGGAGGGAGGGGGAGCAGAGGGTTCGGGGGCAGGAGGAGGGGGGGAACTGGTCTACCTATTAAATTTGTATGAGCGGAAATAATAAAAAATGTATTAAAAATAAAAAAATAAAATGAAAAAAAAAAAAAACCAAAATAGCTGCCCATAGCTGCTTTGTTCTTTGTCCTTGACCAGAACGTATTATAAAGATGAAAGATTTTGAGAAGGTCTCAAGTCTCTATTTTGCTGGAGGGTTGAAGGTGCTGGACTCCAAAATCAGTGAAGAACAGCTGGGCTCAGATATCAATGATGAACAGGGAGCAACAGCAAGACTTGGAGACCAAAGGCAGGAGGAATAGTGGCAAAGTCGAAAGGATGGTGCTCTGAGTCAGCCAAGGACAGAGGCGGTAGTGACAGCAACCACAAAGAAGGCAAGATGCTCTAAAAAGTCAATGACATTTGAAGAGTGAACTCAACAGCAAGTTGACACAGGGTAAGAGAAGAACTTCTATTATCTGGCCTTCCACTGAAAAGTACCACCCATTATGGGGTTGGTTTTCCATATGGGCTTGATTCAGGGGCCGCTCCAATCATTGACTCTCCACAGTTATGCCCCAAGCAATCTGCAATTGTCAAGTTGACATTAAAATGTAACCATAACAGAAACAAGCATCCTAGTTATATATGTGGCAAAGCTGTTAGCAGAAATTCATTCAATAAACGTTTATTGCAAAAAGGGTGTATTTTATCAGTCACAATCCTTTTGGTGGTTGCCAGTCTTCCCTGCTGGGCTATAAGTTTAGTGCTTCTTTTCTCTTTTCTTTTTTCTCCTCTCCTCTCTTCTTTTCTTTTCTTTTTCTTTCTTTTCCCCCATAATCATACAAGCTCAGTAGGTACCCTGGCCCTCTCCCTCCCTCTACCCCTCCCTATGTCCCCCTTGCCATCCCCCCTTTTCCCCTTCCTTTCACACCCCTCTCTCCCCTTCTCTCAGTGCCTCCTCCTTTCCTGTGAATGCCAAACCTCTGAGTGCTCCACACTAGTAAGATGTCCTTACACCTTACTCAATGGCGTAGCCAGGAGCCGTTTTTTGGGCTCCCATTAGTATGGAAACACTATTGTGATTGTTTAATCCTTTGCCTGTAAGGGTCCTAGTGCTTGTGATCCATGTTAGACTTTGGGGGGTCATTGACACGTCAGTCATTGTGCAGATGATGCAAAATCCGATTATGGCTACTATGGCCCTAACTTGTGTGGAGTATCTTGCATATTGTTGGTCCCCCCCATCTTTAGGTTCTTACAACCTTGCTGCCCCCTCTTCCACAAATTTCCCTGAGCTTAGGATGGGGAGAGATTTGGCTGGTCTGGTTCCAGGTGATTAATGTATGGTCTTTGGTGTTGTGAATTATCATTTGTTGTTGATTTCAGTTTTGCTTTTCCTGCACCATCCTTGGCTCCATCCTGATTAGTATTGAAGGTGACCACCTAACCAAAGATAAAAGG
The DNA here is from genome assembly GCA_023101885.1 of Typhlomys cinereus. NCBI lineage: Eukaryota > Metazoa > Chordata > Mammalia > Rodentia > Platacanthomyidae > Typhlomys > Typhlomys cinereus. The sequence goes on from JALPQD010000082.1 coordinate 343,105, forward strand.
CTGTTTAAATGAAGATCTTACTATAAAAGTAGACTCAAAAGTAGATGGAATAGGAGTAGGACACCACAGTGAAGGGGGATCAGTGTCCCATTTGCAGGATGGTTACCATCTATCTGCCAGACCCTATACCCTCCCTGATTGGTCAGATCAAATCTCTGCAGTCACAAGTGACCAGGAAGGGAAGTGAGAGTGAGTTTCATCAGATGTCTCACTATTTACATGCAATACTTGACAGTTACCTAGTTTCTCTACTGAAGGATGATCATTTCTCTCCTTTTTTCTGGGGGTTGTCATAGTTAGGAACAGGTGTCAACTTGACTGTTGAGGGTTTGAGCTGGGGCACATTTGTAGAGAGATTGAGTTAAGCCCAGAGCAAACTTGCAAGAGATTGTCTAGCTGATGGAGAAGGCCCAGCCTATGGTGGGTGGGATTAGGCCCTGGAATAAATCACAGGGATGTTTGAGAGAGTTGGCATCCTTTTGTACACTTGGCTAGACATGCTGTTCTGGCAAATAAGGAACGTTCCTTTCTCAGCAATTACATAGAGATGGTGTGGCTAGTTCCCTTGGTCCTGGTGTTGGTGTATGCTCTCCCATCAAGCTAGACTGAGAACATATAATCAGGAATCATAAGAGAGAATAAACCCTTGTTCTGTTTGATGGTGATTTAATAACAACTATGCAGGCTGACTGAAACAGGGGGGTCTTCAATCCCCTTCCCTCCTGTTTATAATCTTTGCGATTACAGAAGTTATTAAAGAGATTGAATTTTGAGGATGTCATTAAGTGGGTTTGGTACTAGGATCTAATTATTAGGGAGTACATACAATGTTTAATTTTCTGTGTCTAGGATACTTCACTCAATGTAATTTTTTTCTAATTCAATCCATTTCTTTGCAAGTGCCTGAGTAGCAAGCGATTGTTTTCCTAACCTTAATAAGGGCTCCTTGATCATCAGCAAATCAAGCAAGTGATTGTGTTCCTAAGGACAAACAGGGAAAGGGGAAGAGGAGGGGGCCACCTTCAGGGACTGTAAGCACATGGAACACAAAACCAAAGGGGCCACTCACCCAACTTTACTGAAGTGGGTGTCTTGTCTTGTCTACATTGGCAGCCCCACGTTGGAGCACCAGATGTTGCTGAATCCCCACCGGGCCAGCTGGGGGGGAAGAGGGGAAATGGCAGGGACCTCATGGACTTGAGGTGAATGGGCAAGCCCGCGACGGGGTCACCACGCAGACCCTGGGAGTCAGGTGAGAAGCAGCAGGGAGAGGACGAGTTAGCTGCAGACTCAACATTATTCAGGAAGTGTTTGGACTTATATAGGGTCCGGGTCCAATCAGGTGTTGCTATCCCTCCGCTCGGGGAAAGCCACCAATCATTTGACTGTTTACTAGGTGTCCATCTGAGGATCAGGTTAGATGGCCACTTCCCATTGGTTGCTCATTCTTCCACCTGTATGGTTCCTCTACTGGGACATGTCCGGGGCATGTCTGTACCCTAGGAGCCTGGGCTAGGGCCTCCCTGAATCAGTAGTGCCATACCTTGGTTAGGTTTATACCAAGGTATTTCATTTTTTTAGGGGCTATAGTAAATGGGATTGCTTCTCTTAGGGCTTTCATCCTTGCCATATAGGAAGGCCACTGATTTTTGCATGTTTATTTTGTAACCTGCTGCCCTGCTGAAGTTCTGTATTAGTTCCAGGAGTTTTCTGGTAGAGTTTTTAGTATCACTCAGGTATACATAATCATGTCATCTGCAAATAGAGATAACTTGACTTCTTCCTTGCTGATTTGAATCCCTTTTATTTGCCTTTCTTGTCTTATGACTATAGCTAAGACTTCAAGTACAATATTGAATAGAAGTGGTGAGAGTGGACAGCCTTGTCTAGTTCCTGATCGAAGCAAGAATGCTTCATAAAAGGATGTTGGATCAAAAGCTTTTCCTGCATCTATGGAGATTATCATGTGGTCTTGGATTTAGGATTGGTTTATATGGTGAATTACATTTATTTATTTGCATATGTTGAACCAAACTTGTGTGCCTGGAATGAAATCTACTTGATCACAGTGAATGATCTTTTTGATATGCTTTTGAATCCAATTTGTTAAAATTTTGTTGAGAATCTTTGTATCTGTGTACTTCAATCAGATTGACGTATAGTTTTCTTTTTTACATGTACCTGCATTAGGTGTTGGGATTAGTATGATATTAGCTTCATAGAAAGAATTTGGAAGTGTTCTTTCCTTCACAATTTGATGGAACTGTTTAAAGAGTATTGGTGTTAGTTGTTCCTTAAATGTCTGGTAGAGCTCTGTGCTGAATTCATCTGGTCCAGAACATTTTTTGGTGGTAAGATTTGAGATGATTTCATTGATTTCCTCATATGTTATAGGACTATTATATAGTTCAAAACTTCCGATTCAATTTAGGTAAGTTATGCTTACTTAGGAATTCATCCATTTATTTTATGTTATTAAATTTCACCGATATGACTTTTTGAAATATGACATTATAATTCTCTGAATTTCTTGGGTATCAGTAGTGATAACTCCATTTTCATTTCTAATTTTGTTAATTTGGGTTTTCTCTCTCTTGTTTTTGGTTAATTTAGCTAAAGTTGTATCAATCTTATTGATTTTTTTTCAAAGAACCAACTTTTTGACTGGTTGATTCTTTGTATCATTTTCCTTATCTCAATTTGCATTATTTCTCCCCTGATTTTGCTAATCTCCTCTCTTCTACTGTTTTTGGGATTGGATTGTTCTTGTGTCTATAAATTCCTAAGATGCATTGTTAAGTTTTTTATTTGTGATCTTTTTGATATGTTTTTTAATCCAATTTGCTCAAATTTTGTTGAGAATCTTTGCATCTGTGTATTTCAATGAGATTGACCTATAGTTTTCTTTTTTAAGTGTATCTGCATTAGGTGTTGGGATTTTTTTGGATATTTTTTGATATAGGCATTAAAGCTATGACCTTACCTCTTAGGATGGCTTTCATCCTTTCCCAAAGATTTTGTTAAATTGTATTTTCATTATAATTCACTTCTAGGAAATCTTGAATTTCCTTTATGATTGATTCCTGAACCCAATTCTCATTTAGCATCATAGTGTTTAGTTTCCAGAAGTTAGTGTATTTTCTGCTGTTTGTTGTATTGCAGATGTCAAGCTGTAGACCACGGTGGTCTGATAGGGTACAGGCTAGAATTTCGACTTTCCTGTATGTGTGGAAATTCATTTTGTGGCCCAGTATGTGGTCTATTTTGAAGAAAGTTCCATGGGCTGCTGAGAAGAATGTGTATTCTTTGGTGCATGGATGCAAAGTTCAATAGAGATCTGTCAGGTCCACTCAGTAAAGGTTTGACTAAGTTTCAATGTGTCTCTGTTAAGTTTTTGACCTGTCAATATGTCACATGTTGAGAGGGCACTATTGAAATCCCCAAGAATTATGATTTTGGGGTTGATTTCTTGCTTTAGATGTTGTAGCATTTACTTAATGAATGTGAAGGAGACCATATTAAGTGCATATATGTTCAGTATTGTGAAGTTTTCCTGGTGAATTGTACCTGCGACTAAAAAGTAGTATCCTTCTGTGTCTTACAATTTTTTTGTGTGTGTGAAGTCCACTTTGGCAGATAGCATAATTGCTACCCCTGCCTGTTTCCTGGTTCCATTAGCTTGCAGAATTTTTGACCAGCCTTTTACTTTTAGGATGTGCCTGTCTTTTGTGGTGAGATGGGTTTCCTGCAGGCAGCAGATTGATGGGTTGTGATTTCTAATGCAAGTTTGTAATCTGTGTCCTTTGATTGGTGAGTTAATTCTATTGACATTTATTGTTATAATGGAGAAATTACTTCTAATTCCTGACACTTTTTATGTTTAGTGGCTTTCATAAGTGTATTATTTGGCATTTAAGTTTTGGCGGTGTTATACTTCCCTTCTGTCCTACTGGATATGCTTGTTCTTTTCCTCAAGCTTGAGTATCTTTTCTAGCATTTTTTGAAAGCCTGGTTTGGGAGAAATGTAATCCTTCAAGTTGTCTTTGTGCTGTTAGAAAATTTTTCTTTCCCCCTCGATAATGACTGATAGTTTTGCCAGGTATATCAGCCTGAGTTGACACTTTTGCTATTTGAAGTACATCTCTCCAAGCTCTTCTTGCTTTTACTGTTTCCATTGAAAAGTTATTTGTTATTTTAATAGATTTACCTTTAAAAATGACTTTTTTTCCCTTGAAAAAACTCTAAGCACCATTTCCTTGTCTTGAATGTGGAGTGTTTTGACTATTATTTGACTTGGCGAGTTTCTATTTTGGTCATATCTGTCTGGGTTGCAGAATGCCTCTTGTATTTGGATAGGCCTCTCTTTCTTTAGATGAGTAAAGTTTTCCTTGATGATAATTTGAAAAATTTCCTCAGGTGTTTTGGGATTCTTGTTCTGGTATTCCATGAATATGCATGTTAGGCTTCTTCAAGGTGTCCCATAACTCTTGAATATTCCTCTCAACTGTCTTTTAGCTTTAATTGAGCTAGTTAGTTTTTCCACTTTGTCTTCAAGGTCTGAAATTCTATTTTCTGCTTCATTAGTCCTGTTGATAAGACTCTGTTGAGTTCTGGGTTGAAGATAACTTGTCTTTTAGTTCAATTTTAAACTCTGCTTAAGATTGTTTTGGCTGGTCTATGCCTATTTTTGTTTTGTCAACTGTTTTTCTCATCTCCTCCAAGTGTCTGTTGTGTTCTTGTTCAAAGTGGTTGATGCAGTTATTTAACTCCTCCTGTATTTCCTCTTTCATAGTATTGATCATAGTAAAGATACACCTTGAAAATCATTGTCTTGGGTATGGATTTCTTGGCTATTTTCTGTCAGTTTGTTCTAGTTGGAATCTATCATTATGGGGTTAATTTTTTCGTAGGAGTTTTTTTTGTCTTGGTTTTTGTTACTCAAGGATTTGCGCTGTGACCTTGGCATTGTGGTTTCATCTCTTAAGACCTTCTTTCAGTTTCTGTGTGTTTTGGGCTAAACTGAACTAGATGGTATTACTAATTTTGAGCAGTTATTAATTGTGTTTGCTTTGGAATTGGATACACTTGTCTGGTATTGATGTTAATTCCTAGATGAGGCTATTAGGACTGTTAGTACATCAATTAAGTCAGGTTTAGTAGACAGGGAGTGAAAATTAGTATGGTAGTACACTTTTTTGGTTACTTCCTTAGTGATTTGTGTGGGTGAATGGTATAGTACCTAAAGTTTTACGCATTATGGGATGGCTATATGGAAAAGTTAAACTATATTGGCTAAGAATCGAAGGGAACAAGTTAGTAAAAAGGGGGTTTAATTATCTTTGAGCTGGATATGAAGAGTCTCTCCCATATGATGGGATGATTTTAGGGGACTTCAGATGTATGGTGTTTGTCCCCTAGAGCTTTGCTTGTGTTTTCTGGACTCTGTTGAATTCTGAGGAGCAGGGAGTCCACCCTGGTCTGGGTCCCGGGGCAGGAGGAGAAGGTGTCTAGTGTGGTGCAAATAACCTGGGACTGGGGGCGTGGCCTTGGAGCCTTCCCCAGTGCCAGAGCTGACTGGCTGCTGCTCTGGCTGGCTGGTGGGAGGAGCTGGTGACCTGGGTCCTGGGATATAGTCTACAGCCTTACCTGAGCAGGGAGTGTATTTCTTCTGATCTGGGGTCCCCGGCAGGAGGGATTAGTTATATTTTCAAGGGTATTGAATTTCTGTTTTTTAACTTTCTTTTGTGTGCATGCCTGTGTGTGTATGTGCATGGTGTGTGTATGTGCCAGAGTGAACTGTGTGTTTATGTTGAGGGCCAAAGGTGACTTCAGAAATCATTCTGAGTTTCTTCAACCTTCTTTTTGCATCATTCATGGATTTCTCAGGGTCTGCCCACCAGGGCTGGAAGTGCAGGCTGCCACCATTTACATGTGGGACCTTGGGATCTGAACTCAGGACATTCTGCTTGTCAGGCAGAGTCTTAACCCCTGAGTCTTCTGTCCAGTCCACTATTGAATTTCTTTTTTTTTATTTCCACTCATACGAACTTAACAGGTACATTGGTCCCCTCCCTCCCTCCAACCCCCCACCCTCTCCCTCCCCATCCCCCAGTACCTCCCCCTCCCATCCCCGGAGCATCCTTTAATGTGCATGCCAAACTCTTCTCTGGGTCCTCCTCTCTGATGAGGTGCAAGGACCCAGTGCCATTTCCCAGAACCCTTTCCTGTGTTCCTGTTAAGCATAGGAACACTATTGTGGCTATCATTCCCTTGCCTCCCAGGATCCTAGTACATACGGTGCTTAATTTTCTGTGTCTGGGATATTTAACTCAATATAATTGTTTCTAATGCCATCCATTTCCTGGCAAATTCCATTAATTCACCATTTTTGATTTTATAGATGTACCACATTTCCACTATTGAATTTCTTATTGTAGTATTTGAAATTTTTATTTCCAATGTTATTTCAGTCTGGGCTTTAGTCAGAGTTTCCATGTGTGTTTGCAGATCACTTTGGGTTTTCTTCAGTGTCTAGATTTCTTTTCAAGTCCTCAATTGTCTTTCTAGTTTCATCTTGTTTTCTTATTTTCTTGGTTTTCTTTTCTGAGTTTATTGTGTTCCTCTTACTTGTTTAGGCATTTATCTATGTTCTTTTAGAACTGCTTAAACATGTTTTCAATTAATATTTGAGATTCATTGTCCTGATTAATAGTACTCTTTTGGATCTCCTGATGGACTATCCTCTGGGTGGAGTTAGGCTGTGGGATTGATGATTTTTGGGAGGTGGCATATATTCTTCCTTGTGTTTTTTTTCTGTTCTAACATGATGTGGACATCAGGAGTTAAGCCGTTGGCTATTTTCTTTGATTTATGTTGCTATTTCACTTATGTCTGTTGCTTGAGTTAGGGTTTCTGTTTATGAATACTGATTTTAGGAGCGGTAAATATTTATTCATGTTCTAGCTAAAGTTCCTGAATTCTATGGTAGGATGATTGTCTTCTGACTGGGATGCTGCATTTCACCACTTGGATGATTTTTGTAGGCCCTATGGATTTTTTCTATATTATTTATCAAATACTAGTGAATACACTTGAAACAATAAGCAGCAATTCCAGGATTCTCTGGCTGTATGAGTGTAGATGCTTCTAAGATGAGTTTTCTGAAGTTGTTGTTATACTGTCATGTTAATCAGAAGTGTTTTCTCTTTTTCCTCTTTTATCTTGGCCTTATGGGATCTTCTACCTAGATTTATTTTGTGTGCATGTGTGATTAGCAGAGTGAGGGGGTACATAGGGTTGTCGGTTCATGGACAGGGTGCAACAGAGGGGAGTAGAGTCAGGTGGAGTCCTTGAAATTTTACCTCTGATCTGATTGGCTAAGGGCAACCTTACCTTAGCTGTAGGCAGGTGCAGCAGTAGAGGACAGAGTGAGACTTGAGGGCATCCTTACATAAATCCTGCAGATGGTTTAGCAGGTTAGAAGATTTATAAAATGTATCATAACTTGGTAGCTTCTGCATCTCAAGATATGCAATTATACAAATGTATTTAACAAAATCTTCACTCATACTAGCTTATACAATATGCGATATTATTATTTCATTAGTGGGAATTTCAGAGAAAGGATTGTCCTTAAGATTATTTTCATGAATGCTTTAATGGTGCTATATTTCTTCTTTCTTCCTCTTTGAGATACAGCCCAGATCCTTATACAAGCTAAACAAGTTCCATTCCAGCCATTCTCTTACTTGAAAAACACAATGGGTAAGAAAGTATAGCTGACCAGTTAGACCAGCAACTCTCTTAAGAATCGTGGATCCAGTCTTAGGATGAACATGATTATGAGTCACTGAAGGGAGCAGATATGGTTGTAGTATGGCAAGCTTCTGTCTCATATAGAGTCCAGTAGCAGTAATTATTCCTGATTAAACTGATCATGAGGCATGGATGTAACATCATTTTTGGAACCATGCCTAGTGCCCATCTCACTAACATCTTTTTAAATGACAGACTGAAAAATACTTAGAACAGATGTAACAGAGATAGTGGTTTTTGTGCTACAGGCATTCACAAATTGGGGAAGAGAGAGACATTTTTTTTGGTTTTAAAATGTTTTTCAATGTGACTTAGTGGCTCACAGAAGAGCAAAGTCAAATGTACGATAAGATATGAAAATGGATTCATGTTCACTGGTAGTAACTATCATAACAGTTAATTTATTCTATTTGAAACCTGTATGTCAATGTTTAAGTAATACATAATAATAATTTTAAGTAAGGAAGGAAATAAAAGTGAATTTTCATAAATGTTTGGCAATATGTGAATTGCTGGAGTCTTTGCTGTTGTTGGAAAGTAAAATGATATTACCTTAAAATTGGAACTATTGTCTTAAAAGTCCTTGTTGCTCACATAAAAGAAGATTTTTGACAGTCTATTTGGTTTCTTGGAGAAAACCAATCCTCTGAGACACAAGGGGCTGAACAATACGCATCAGGAATACAGCGATCTTGAGATTGAAACAGGACATGGACATACCACATACAGTGTGCTGACTGGTTGTCCTGTTCTTTAATTCTGCATCTCTTTCCAGCCCAGTTATCTGCCAAGTGAGAAGGCCTCTTCCCGGAGCAGAATATAAATGAGTTAACTTCTCCCCAGTCTCCTCACTAGACAGTGAGACTGAACAGTGACAAACCTGGAGGAGGATAGGTGAAACCTGCTCTGAGATGTGTGCTGTCTGAATGCTGTCACACTCTGTGATAGGTATTCTGTTCTCTGTGTAGGCAGGGTGTCTGTCCTTCTCTCAACTGCACATTATGTCAGTCTTAAGTCCTAACACCTTGTCATCTTTTTTTTTGGAGCCAAAAATCAGCAGGCATATTCTGTGTCCCCTGTGTATTTCACCCACAGGATTTATGTGTCAGGCCCCGAGTCTGATTCTTTTCCAATGCAATTTTATAGCACTGAATTTGGCCTCAGTGAAATGTTTCAGAGAAAGATTTTTCTGAATGTCCCTATTCAGTCTCCTCTGCTTTATCAGTTCATTGTATTTTAAAAATTTTTTTATAACTTTGTCAATGAAATGATTCATTTTAAAAATTATTTTTAAAATCCTTTACCTTCCTGTGGGTTTTTGTTCTCAGCATTCTATTCCTGAAAAGTGAAGTACCTTAAAAACAACGTTTTTCTCTTGACAGGCATTTCATAACAAAATTTGCATTAATTCTGAATCAATAGGTATAGTTATTTTATAATTCTCCTGACAGGCATCTCTATTCCAGAAGGCATTTGAAAGAGTGGTGGGATCTTTAAGATCAGGCACAGATAAAGAACAGAAGTTAGAAACTCCATAGTGACTTTGAATGGGCTAGGCTGGTGACTTTCAAAGATGTCTTTGTGCTTTGTAGGTTGGTGCTGTCTTTAGGGAATGACTTGGATTTGATTTAGCATTATATAAATTGGTTCACTCACCTTTGAATGTGGAAGATGTATTGCTTCGAATTCTTTCAGATTAATGTACTGCCAGCAGCTCTGAAGCTCCCATCTCAGAAAATTCATTAACATGTTGGGAAATCTAGAGACCAGGTGTGGCACCAAAAGGTTAATCTATCCTCATTCCTCCTCCAGAGCGACTTTAGAGTGAATTATATATACTCTAATCATTTAAAGTGAACAAATGAAGGCAATTTACCTGTGCATGGAGTGTGATTCATGCAGTGATGGATTTTAATCATCAGGCACCAACATGGTGTGTGTGTATGTGTTTGTGAACCTTGCACACATCTTACATTTCCAATGTACCATTAATATTAATATGGTGGTATTATATTTTCGTATTTAAATTGCACTCTATTTTTGCTGTAGTTTATAAATAAAAAGAAATCTGCAGATATCACTATATAGATGGAACTTTTTAGATTGCACGGAAGGAAAGAAATTTACATTGATGAAGAAGGAATGGGAAAACTTTTCTCAAAGATTTTCAGTTTCATGTTGTAGAGCTCCTAGCCCCATGCTCTTTGATGCCTTAACCGCTATTTCTCTCTTTTGGGTTAATGTGAGGACCTTATCCTTCAGTAACCACTTTTTTCTTACCTAAGAACCTTCAGTCATCACAATTACTCAGACCTTCTTAATATTGGAGGCATTCTCTTCTTTTTTCTTTTACTATTTTTTCTTCTCTTTCAAGCAGCCTTCCCAACATTCATAGCTCAACTTTATTTCAGAGATTATCAAGGATTTTTCTATTTTGTAGTTTTTGAAATTTTACCCAAAAAACCACTTCACTTTTACAGAATTGAATATTATGTTCATTATTTGTTCTGTTTCAAATATAAATGACAGCAGTTCCTTTCAGGTTTTGTGGAAGACACATGCTGATGTGTAACAAGAATGTACTCTTTTAATGAAATATTTTATTTGTTCTCTTGCTCCTTGGCACAATCGGCTTAAATCACCTCTACTAACTTTTTGTACACCTGTGATTCTTATGTTCTTATAAGTACTGCATATTAAAAAGTAGAGAAAAAAGCCAGTCAGCATCAATTTTTCAAGGTAATATAAGGTTGTATTCAAGTTCAGGAGAAGAGAAGGAAAGAATGTATCAGAAAATTCTCCCTTGCATACATTTCCATAGAATATTTGATAAAATATTCTGCCAGTGGTCTCAAGCTATCTGCCCTATACCCAACTTCTGTAAGGCAAAGGGAATAAAAAATCATTACATACCTCAAACCAAGGCCTGTAGGTTAGTCAGAGATATGGTCAGTGAATGTGAGACAGGAGCTCTTAGTTAGGGAGTTTCGATGGGAGAATTTGCTGTTTTTCTTGAAACCTAATGATTTACTTATAAAATGCCTTTGTGAAAGAAGGACTCCTAGACCTGCCTTGCTTAATTGATTTTTACAAATTATATCAGCACTTGAATATCACCCAGGTTCTTAATGATATTTCTGAAGGTGAAGTTCACTGTAGATTTTGGTAATTATGATTTACTACAATATGATCATTATTTGTACACAGAAATGTTAATAGTAGTGCTTTTTCCTTTGTATTCAGTTTCTGAACTATAACAATGTGAGTCAGACAAACCAGGGAACCACACCTTTGGCAAAGCTGGTGTCTAAAGCACCAACTCACACTCCAGTGGAATTAGTAACACCTGCAGTTTCTGAAAAACACTTGCTGAAGATGTCTGAGTCCTAAGTCTTAGAACTATAAATATGTCATCTTACATGACAAAGGGAAGTCATATTGTAGATAGAATTAAAGTTTCTCTTCAGATAAAATTACCATAGGGAAATTATCCTAGATTTTTGAGAGTAGTGTAACCCAAAAAACCTGCAACAGAAGAGGGACACAATGCCGGTTGATGAATTAGGGAAGGACTCAATCTGCTGCTATTGGTCTTGAATATAAAGACAGGCTCCATTAGCCCAGGATTGAAGGTTGTTTCTCCAGTTTAGAGAAAGCAGAGAAGGACTCTCCCTAGAGGCTCCAGAAGGGATGGGAATGCTACCAACCCTTCAGATGCTGGTCTTTCAGAGTGAGTCCAACAACAATCTTGTAAATAATGTAACTGTAACATAATAAATCTGCCTGGTTTATGTCTGAAGTAAAAAAAAAGCATATTTTATGTATTTGCCTCAAAAATTTCTCATTAGTTGGTCTGGATTTGAAACAGAGTGTCTCAAATTACAGCTAATTAATAGCTTAATACTGCAGACCATTTAGAATGAAATACACATACACATATATAATATATACATGTATATTACACACACACACATACACTTCACACATATAATACACATACTTCCAGCCACATTTTAGGAACCTGGATTAAAAAGAAATGTTTTCATTTCCTTTGAACATTTCAGAGTACAGGATGAATGAAAAATCAAATCCAGTGGCTGTTTGGACCCTGGCTTTTCAGCATCCTGCTGAGCTAATAGCACAGAGCACAGACATTAACTTTCCTTTTTATTTCTATACACTTAACTTCTTCTATACATTTAACTCAGGGAATTTAGGTCACTTACCCTTCCTATTTTAGCAATTCTCTATTTCAAAGTCACACAAGCTTGAGTTTTAATATCAATTTCTATGTACATACTTACTAGCATAATCTTGGGTCCTCTGAATTTAAGTTTCCTTGTCAGAAGAATACTATTACTCATTTTTAAGGATTTTGTGGAAATTATAGATGCCTTAGACCCTAGAACAGCCCTGATTCAGGGCAATTCACACTGTTTCCACTAGTGTTGGCTGGTGCCAAAGACCCTCTTTCCCTTTATCTCTCCTTCACATTCTGTCACATTTCTCATACTTTTTGCTTTTCCCTTTCTTTTCAGGTTCACTGACTACTGTGATATTTTTGTCATCCAATGCACTCACTAAATAGCTTTAAGTTGATCTTAGTAGATATCATGCGAATATCAGAATTGGCAGGTTTCTGCTTTATGCCTTCAGTTCCGCAAGATCACTTCATTATGCCTTGTACAAGTATTTATGAAGGCGTACAAGTTTGTAATGGGAACTGTGGTATGTGTTTATCTGTATATATTGCTGTATACGTCTTGCTTCAAGTTTAAATGGCCTGAGGTATGAAGTTATTCATCAACACTGAATCACAGTTTATGCCATTTCCTTTAAATAGCATTGCTCTAATCTCCTAACAAATTTTAACACAATTTTTTGGTTTCTACCTGTAAATGATCAGAACAATGGAAACATTCCTTTTCCCACAACTAGTACAAGTCACTTGTTGATGACATCTAATTTTCAGTGATATGCAGCAAAAGTGTAGCTTTATTCTATCCGGATTAACAAAGCTATCTCTATATTTCACTGGTAATTTACATGTATTCCAGGGACAACTTAATAGGTACTTCAATCAAAACATACAGTCTAAAACATAAATCAAGAGATAGTTGGCTTTCAAATACTTGATAGGTAAAATTTTATGTAGGCAAAGTTGAATCCTTTTTTTATTGAGAAATTTACTATGTCTGGGAAACAAAAGTATTTAGAAGTTTTTTATATAAATGTATATATTATGGATTTTTAAATCTATATTCTTAAGTATACCTAATTCTGTCTGTTGAATCAGCTTTGGACAAAGTTCATCAAAGTGCAATTTACAAAGAACCAATTACCAAGTACAATTTGCTATTACAACACAAGGGAATTTTAATTTATTACCAAACCTCCATATTTAGTGCAACTCTATAAGCTAATGAGTTTTTAAAGCCTCATGAGATTCTATGAAATCACACAAAAATGTTTCCCCCAGTATTATGGCTTAATCAATTATTTTTTTGCACTGCTGAAATAAATTCAAGTGTAATTGTTGATCTGCTAAATAAATTTTTGAACTGAATTTTGTTAATGTCTTGATGGATCATAAATATAATTATGATCTTTCTTGTACCTAGTATTTTTCTTTCTTTCTGCCTGTCTCTCTGTCTCTTGCCTGTGACTTTCTCTTCAAATACACATTTGTATGTGAACATACATCACCTAGAAGTTAGATAAAAATCAACAATCTGAATCTAAGTTTAGCTGTGAATAGCTTTGGATTTTTCTTGCCAAAAATACTTGAAATTAGACAATTATTTCTGTCCTAACATAGCCATTAAATTATAGCACGCTTTTTAAAGCTAATTATTTTTATTAAACTTTGAATGTTTTCCCTGATAATAAGGCAAAAATGTCCATTTTCAAATCTATTCAATATCAAACTGGAAGTCTTAGACAGTGTACCACACTCTTTATAAAAAGGCAAGTTGCTTCAAGGATGGCATCTAATAAACTTGAAATCTGTCTGTCATTAATCATTATTGGAATACTTTTATAATTACTCCATGAAAATACTTTTCTCTCATCTTTCCTTTCTCATTTTATGTGCTAGTCTTCCCTTTTCCTTGCATTTTCCTTTCTAGCATTTTGATTCTTAGATTCATAAAGCTCCTTAAATGATTCACTCATGAGTTTCCAAAGGGGACAATATTCTTATTTTTTTAAGCGAACAAGGGGTTTATTGTCTCTTATGACAGTCAGGTTATAGTTACAGTACAGCTTGATGGGAGAGCATGCACCAACAACAGGGCTGAGGGAACTGGCCACACATCTCTACATAATGGCTGAAAGAGGGACAATCTTTACTTGCCAGACCAGCATGTGTGGCCAAGTATACAAAAGGATGGGAACTTCCTCAACTGGCTCTCAGTATTTTATTCATCTGTTCACCTAGTCCCACCACCATAGGCTGGGCCTTCCCCATCAGCTAGACAATCTTCTGCAGGTCTGCTCTGGGCCTAACTCAACCACTGATTCTCTACAAATGTCCCCAGAACTCACACCCTCAACTGTCAAGTTGACACCTGTGCCTAACTATGACACTCTACCCCTTGTCAAGTTGACACAAAAACAGCACTTTTAAACTATAACCATTAATCTTGTGCCCATAGGTGTTAAAAGTTATCTTAGTTATAATATACATTTAATTTTATTAATTCTAAAAGTCCAAAATTAAAAGTTTCTATAATCCAATTTAAAATGTCAGTAATTAAAAGTTCAATTATTAAAATGTTGGAACTGAAAGTCTTTCTTTAAATATCCCAAACATTTTAACTGTAGGAGTCTATCAAGTCAAATAAGTTAAATACTCCAACACAGATAAAACATCAAAATAGAAGCATCTTAACACAATAAGAAAATATCCAATTATAATCATGTGGATCTCCCCCACTGTTATTTCTTTTGTTAAACCTCATCTGCCCCTCAACCCATTATGAAGTTGGCATGTATAAAAGATATTTTGATCACTTACAATCATAGGTTGAATTAGATTTGGCTTTTTATTTTTAAGGGTATGATTTTCAAAACTTTTCATATTCTAAGGAGTATTGAAAATCTCTGAAAAAATTAAGACACATAACTTTCTTGTAACTTACTTGACTATAGATCCTTATCTAAAATAGTAGACACTTTTTCAGATATTTGCAAAAAAATCACCTTGCAATAGATATATGATCACTGAAACAAAGCATGAGGGAAAAAAGAGCAAATATTACCCAAAATGTATCCCTGTGAGGAACACTGTTTGAGTTGTATGAATGACATGACAGAAAGAGAGAGAGAGAGAGAGAGAGAGAGAGAGAGAGAGAAAGAGAGAGAGAGAGAAGAGAGAGAGAGAGAAAGAGAGAGAGCCAGCCAGAGACAGAGGTGTGTGTATGTGTGTGTGTGTGTGTGTGTATAGCATGCCATGGCATATATGTGAAGTTCAGACATTGCCTAGGACAAGACAGAATGAGAACATCAAACCCATAGTTGTCCTCTGGCCTGCACATAGGTGACAAGGCATTCCTTGTTCTAGGCAATGTCTTTATTGTTTGTCTCTGTATTGAGTACAACATACCATCTAACTCTGGAGATTTTGGAGATTCTTCTGCCTTTGTCTCACATTTCATTGTAGGAGAACTGGGTTACAGATGTTCAACAGACTTTGTTTGGCTTCTGAAGGTTCAAACATAGATCTTCATACTTACACGGCCCCTGAGTCAGTTCCCCAGGCTAACACTATTAAAATTTGTTCCTATTGGTTATGGTCACTAGCATAATGTTTCAGTTTTTAATTAGGATTCTTTATTATATTGTATTTCATTACTATTTTTTCTGAGTTAATAATGTATTTACTCATATTAATATATACTTTAACAGCATAATTGCATGATGAATACTCAATATAGATGAAGCTGTTCTTTTTATTATAAACCTAAATTCTGGAATTGGATCCTTCAGTTTGTTGCTCTGTAAAGTAGATGTCATTTCCATTCTTTAGATGTGAAAATTGTTGGAAACATTTAGTATTTTGCCTAAGATATAAAATCACTCAATAGCTGAGGTACCATCCAATCCTATCACGGTATACACCAAAGCATTGACATACCTCCTATCATTTCTGTTAAATAATTTTCAATTTGTGAAATGGATAATCATGAATATTTCATGATTTTTTGATATCTAATTAAAATTCACTTCCCAGGATTTTTATTTCCTTATTTACTTTTTATAATCACCTTAACAGCTGACTCTGAACAGGGACCTGACACAACACGAGTCTGAGGGTAAGAGAAAATGTCAGTAGATAATTTCATGCGAGTCTTAAAACCTTTCTCTGATCTCATGGTTTCTCCTTTGGTTTATAGGAAGAATATTTCTACCCATACTGTCTCACTTATAAACAGTTTGAATCAAGGCCCCAATTTCTCATTGCTCCTTTAAAAGAAACCACCAATAGCTTGGTTTGAAAATGATCAATTTTCTTAATCAATGGTAAAATTACTATTTTTTTTGAACCTTCTTGCTACTGATTTCCCATGTGCACAAGTTGAAATGAGTGGTGATTTTCTCATAAAAATTACTCAGTAGTGTTAGATTACTTAACTGCAAATCTTCAGAATCCAAGAATCTAATGTTTTGTATTTCAGGTCTTGCTTTGTTCTGTAGTGCTCTTAGCTTAGTGTCTGTCCACAGAAACCAAGAGTAGCCTATATAGTGGGTTCTTTCAAAAGGTTTTTCAAACACAGGGTAAAAAAAGCCTTGAGATGATCCACTTAGAACTTAGGGACAAAATTATACTGGAAGTAACAGGAATGTGACACTTCCTGATAAAATGTAGGTCAGAGAGGTCTTAAAGGCCCCAAAACGTTATAGGCTTTTGCCATTGCTCTTGGTTATTCTCCAGAAACTGTCAGTAAGACTCTAAAGATTACTAAAAGATACAACACAAATGGATCACAGCACATGGGAAAATATATCAATTGAAACTAGTCAGTGGACTTTTTCCTTGATTGATAGCTTACATAATACCAAGGAATTCTGTAGAAACTACTGAGGGGAAGAAATAATCACAAGCCCCATTAAAGGCATGAGATCTGTAAGCTGCAATATAAATCTCCATGGTAACAGGTGTTAATAGTGGCATGAGTATCAAAGAGACAACCAACAGCTTTCTGATTGGCTTCAAGACCCACTTTTCAGAATGGTACATATCACTGTTATTGTAAATTAGAATAAGAACTTACTAAAAAATGAAGAAAAAATCAATAGGATAGACAGCCAATAAATCGATAGGTAGGAAGACAGTACATCAAAGTACTCTCTTGGTAGCTGTTATTATATAATGGGCACTAAGAGTGGAAATCTTTGGTTGTTGAGCTGGATTAGTGAAGGGAAATGCACATATCAGTGAGGTGACCTGAAGTGGGGTGGTAACATCAATTAGCCATAGAGGTTTGAGTATCCACAGGAGTAGATGGGTCAGACTGAACCCTGAGGTCCATAGAAACACACAGGCAGTATGGTGGGAGAGCATGGGGGAGAATGATGAAGGGAAGGGAGGAGACAGAAGGGAAAGGGAGGGAAGGAACCTGGGATGAATACTCAATATGTTTATAAAAGTAGAAAAAAATGAAAAAAAAAAAGGTTTTCCAAATTGTCAGGCGTCTTGGGGTCCTCAGATCACTTCCTTTAAATCTCACTGTAACCAGGGCTTAATTGGTTGATCCTCTTTAATTTAAGAAATTTATCATTTTAATTAAAAGTATTTTAAATCTTTAGTAACTGCTTAATATGAACAACTTCACAGATTAAGTTTAGCCTTTTCAGTAACTGCCCACACCTCCACCTGTTATCTGGTCAGATTGTTTGTATTTCTATCAGCTTCCTTGTTCCTCAGGATTTCTAAAGCTGTTTAAACTCTGGGAGAACCTTTTAATACTTCATAGTCATTCTATAATTTCCATGTACAGGTATACTTAATATGTGATATGAAAGGTGAGGTCTGAAAGTCATTATTCATAAGTAATATTAGGACAAAATAATCTATGCTTGCTTTGAACAGGACTACAGCAAATTGTTACCATTGAAGCTGCCACAATTTATGAATTTATTATTATTCAATAAATTGTGACATTGTGGAAAAACATGACCATGTTTCTGACATGATGCACTTCATGAACCTGCCAAATCTTATTTATTTTTAAATATTTTTCTATTTCCCATAAAGTCAATCTCAAATTCCATAGTTATCAATGTTGGTTAGAAAATCTAAGATAATACTGAAAACATAATCTAAATTTAATAATGGCTGAAGTCAAAAAACCATAACTCAGAACACCCTACAATAACCTGGAACTAGACCAGCCAAATCTCTCCCCATCTTAATCTCAGGGAACCTTGTGGAAGAGAGAGTGGCAAGATTGTAATAGCCTAAAGAAGGGGAGGAACAATGATATGCAAGATACTCCACACAAATCAGGGCTGTAGCAGCCAGGATATAGCCACAATGTGATTGGATCTTACCTTATTGGACAATTGCTGACATATCAACAATCCCGCCCCCCTAAGAAAAAAAGTCTAGCAGGGATCACAGGGGAAAAGACTTCAAGTAGTGGGATCCTTACAGGCAAGGGGTTAAACAGTCATAATAGATTTCCCATACTAGTAGGCAGCCCAAGAAGGGCCCCAAGCTATACTTCTGAGTCCTGAACCCTCACTACTTTAGACGACTCAGAGGGAAATTTAGTGCCCACATAAACAGATGTTCTGCAGAATGGGAGGGAGAAAGCAGGAAGCACAAAGAGAGGAGGAGGGAAGGAAAAGGGATGAGAGAGAGGAGGGTTGGGAAGGAGGTGAGAGTGCAATAGGGACAATGGGGGAAGAGGAGGGGAGGGAGAAGATGGGAGGTACCTACTGAGCTTGTATTATTAGGCAAAAAAGTAATAAAAATAAATTAATTAATTAAAAAGAATAATGGTTGAAATCTAGATGAACACTTATGAAGTTTCCCTGGTGCACTCTGACAAACCCTGTTGAAAATTCCTGGATAATCACTGCTAAGAGGAAGAGCCAAAGGCAGATAATGTATGGCAAGTTTAGAGTAACTATAAGTAACTCTGAGAAGCCACTCTGTGATACTATTCATGTGAATGATGTCTAAGTTGCAAAGAAGACCCTAGGACATTGGAGCTGCTAAAACCATGGGGCATTTTCTGAATAAAGCAGATCAAATGAAGTGGAGCTTTCCCAAAGGAGACGCTGTGTGTTGGAGGCAAGAGAATTAGTGGACCAGCTTTCTCCAACACTTTTGGTGTCCAGATTATCTCATTATGAGTTCCAAATTCAAGATACGATGCAATAGGATCTCATATTTACATTTCTCCTGCTTGGTTGAGTCTTGCCCTAATCTTCTTATTCCTTGCTTTCTTCTTTTTAATCCCTTTTTGAATGGAAATGTTTACTCTGTTTACTCATGTTTACTCTATGATATAGTCACAAGTATACAACCTGTTTTACTTATAAAGATTCATAGTTTAGAGACTGTCCAAAGTTGCAGTGTTTTCAATGTGCCATAAACCACTTTCAGAGGCCTATAAAACACACGTTCAGTTTTATCATGGCAAAACCCTTCTTCTGGTACTAGTTTTCTGTATCAGTTGGGAAACAATTCTGTGACAAATTCTCTGGCAACAGCAATGTAATGAAGAGGTTTACTCTTGCTCACAGTTTCAGGGTACAGTCTCTCATGGTAGACTTGTTAGTAAATTCTGGTTGTCAATTTGACTGGAGCTAAGGTTAACAGATTAGCCATCACCCCTCCTGAAGAGATTATTTGGAATAAGATATTTGAAATACAATGATCCATACTAAGTATAAATTGTATCTTCCAGTAACAAGAGTTGAAGAAAGATCTCTCTCTCTCTCTCTCTCTCTCTCTCTCTCTCTCTCTCTCTTCCTCGCTCTCTTTCTCTCTGGTCCTATGATGGCAAACTCATATTTCTTCTTGCTTCCATTCTTTGTTGACATCAAAACTGAGCTTCTCTAACCCAACAACATTACTGAAGTCCAGAAAATTTCCAGGAATCCTCTGATTTTCATCACCAGACTGAGACTGCTAAGATGTTTAGCTCCTAAATTGGACAACAATGGGCAGCCATTGTTGTACTATCTAGACCTTATCTCATAAATCAGTGCAACATATTCCCTTTTTATGTATCTCCATTTTATTAGTTCTGTTCCTATAGAAAGTCCCAATCTAGTGGGGAAGAACTCTCCTGTTAGAAACTCTTCTGTTAGAAAGTAATGTACAAAGAATATTTATGTTTAGTTTTATTTTTCATTTTTATTATATCTATAATTCCAGTCCATTGGAATGGTATCAGACATATTTAGAGTGGGAATTTTCACCTCAATTAACATAATGTGGAAACTCCTCTGTAAATGTTCTGAGAGATTTTTTTGCATAGCGTTTTAAAATTCCATTGAATTGCCAATCAAGATTTACCATTATAGATATAATTGGAATCTTCTTTCAATGTTTAAAGACACTCTTTTTTAAAAATGAATATGTTATAAAGACCAGAGAAGAGATCCATGCTTCAAAATGATTCAAAGTTAATTTTATAAGTAGAATTGAACAATATACTGAGTGAGATAGCTCAGGTCCAGAAAAAAAAAGCTACATGATCTTCAGAAATGGATCCTAGATTGAGGTGAGAATTCCCACTCTAAATGTGTCTGATACCATTCCAATGAACTGCTATGCTTCAGAAATGGATATTATACTTGAAGCTTTGGTTATCTGTGTTTAAATACAAGTGAGGCTATCTAGAAGTTAGGAAGACTCCAAGACATGGCAGGGCTTTAATATCCATGATTTCATCATAGCCAAGTATATATGCAAAAGAGCTGCACAGGAACTGCTCAGTCAATATCTAAACATGGTAGGGGAAAGATCCCAAGAAACTCCATGCCAACCTGAGAAACTAATGAATATTAATGTTAATAGGGAGAAAAAAGATTTTTTTTCAATAGCATACACACTGATCTATGATACTTACTGGACCAAGAGTCATGTCGGACATGTATCACTGAAGAAAAACTAGTTGAAACACAATGGATCATGTAAAGGAGAAGAAGGGTTGCAAAAGAAAAAGGAGGATGGATAGTATTGTGGCTTAAGAGCTAAAGATATAAAATCAATATATACAAAGGCGTCATGAGATGTGGTAAGAAAGAATTCTGAAGAAGAGTAGGCAAAAAGTAGACAATATCAAAGTGGAAGATGGCTAGGGATATGGTAAAATGGTTACCTGCAAGCAAAGGGCCAGAACTCAGTATCCCTAGAGCCTAAGTAAAATATTAGGTAGTATGGATGCTTGTTTGTAATTCTAGCCCGGAACGTAGAGTTTGGGAATGCACAAAATAGAGAGGTTAACTAGACTAACCCCAATACATATATGTGTGAATGTACTCCAAACACACATATTAAAAGATAGAGGGATTGTCTGTGAAAAATTTTCTTAAATTAATCAATATAGGAAAACCCAGTTTAAATTCAGGTGTAATTGGACTGAATAAATATGGTAAAAACATGCTTGCAGTGATGCACACACTGTCTTACCATTTATTGTTCTGTCTATAGATGTGATGTTATAAGCTACTTCATGCTCCTGTTGCTGTAACTTCCCCGGAATGACAAACTGGATTGTTATGAGCCAGTCAAATATGTCCACACAAGTTACTTGGGTCACGTATTTTGTTGCAGCACTGTATAATGAAACTAAAAGAGAAATGTTTATTGCTTTGATGATGCTAAGAGATACTTTTAAGTCTTCATAACAGTTTTGTGAGAGGTATGTGGCAGAATTTGGAATTTAGAACTAGAAAAGGCATTAACTTCTGTAAACAAATATAAATGAGCCATTTTAATGTGAACTTAGAAGAAAGTAATTCTGAGAGAAATACAGACAGTAGAGATGCAGCTCATAAGGTTTAAGAGGAGAATAAGAACTTTGATTACTGGCCTCAGGGCCATTCAGGTTATAGTTCAGTTAGTAATCTGGATTCATTTTGCCTGTGTCCTGAAAAACAGAGTGAAGCTAACTTTGAAGATGATGGACTGGTTTGTTTTGCAGAGTAAAGCACAAGGAGAGAGATTATTTGGACTGGTGCTGAGAAGGCAATTGTAGTTGTTAAAGAGTACTTTTATGATGGAGGAAAGCCATATTGTATTGCACAGAGATGGAAGGTGGGGTGACCTGAGAATAAAATCCCTGAGAAGCTCTGTTTTGTAAATATCCACATTTTACATTTTGCATTTACAGAAAACCTAAACTGAATGGGGTTCCCTACTCCTCCAAAATGGCTGATGGAACTTTCTTTTTCCCAGAGTCATTACAGAAGTTGATATGGAGATCTACACTACATTATGAGTTGGCAGCAGAACTGAGAAATGTGTTCTTGATGGTACCAGTTATGAAGGTGAAAAATGAAGATTTAATGGGTCATGAATGGCATTTGTGGCCCAGCACTGTGTGGTAAGGTTGAAGTTCTGGTAGGAAGATCCTGAGGAATCATCCATTACATGAAGGGAAGTCTAATTTATGAGGAGAATATTTGAGATGTCAGAACCATGGGACATGCTTTCATGAAAGCTGTAGGTGTGGAGTGAATCCAGTTTAGAAGGAAGCTGCCTATGCTACAAACAGATCTGTGAAAGCTTTTAGAGCCCACATGATTATATTACAGCCTTTAAATGCTGGTTAGAGAAATGCAAGATTTGGTATTTGACTTGTGGATTTCAGTCTTGCTGTGCTTTCATCTTTTCTCTGACATGATTCCTCCAGTTTGAAATAAAAGTGTCCCCTTTGTTCCTCCTAGCTGCCTGCCCGCCCAAGACGGGACTCACTCTTGGGCGTTCCTCCATCCCAGGTGAATTACCCAGCACCCAGGTTGCCCCTTGCCCCAACTCCTCCCACCATCCAGGCTGGGCAACACCCAGGCTGCCTCAGGTTTGCTTGGCCTATGCCCCAGGACCCAGCCTCTTTTTTCCTCCCACCCACCTGCCCACCCCAATGGGACAGTACTAGCTCAGGGTCCTTCATCCCTGGAGCCTGGGTGAGCCACTAAGCCAAGTCCCAGGTCCCAGGTGAAGAGTTCTGCCATCACCATCAGGCCCTCTGACCCATTGGGGACCCTTGCTCAAGGTCCTTGGAGGACACACTGCTACTCAGAACTCAACAGAATCCAAAGAAAACCCAAGCAAAGCTCTAAGGGACAAAGGTCATACATCTGAAGTCCTCTAAAATCATCGTATCATATGGGAGAGATTCTTCACATCCAGCCCAAAGATAAGTAAACCCTTTTTTTTACCATACTGCCCCTTTTCAGTAATAATCACTGTAGATTAACTTTTCCATACAGCCAACCCAAAAATATACACAACTCTAGGGATTATACCACTCACCCTAACATATCACCAAGATACTAAATCATAAAAGTGCACTACCTTACTAATATTTACCCCGTCTACTTAACTTGACTTTACTGATGTACTAACAGCCTAATAGCCTCATCTGGGAAATAATACTAACAGCAGACAAACGAACACAACTACAAGCCAAGCACGAGTAATAACTGGCTGAGAGTAGTAATACCAACTAAATCTGTTCAGTCAAAAACACACAGAAACTGAAAGGTCTTAAAAGTCAAAATAACAATGCCCAAGTCAAAGTGCAGATCCATGAGAAACAAAACCCAGGAAGACAAATTTCCCATGAAAGAATTAGCCCCATAATAATGGATTCCAACCAGAACAAATTCATAGATAATAGCCAAGAAAGCCAGATCCAAGATAACAACTTTCAAAGTATGATCATTATCATGATTAATACTGTGAAAGAGGAAATCTGGGAGAAGTTAAACAAGCACATCAATCACTTTGAACAGGAACACAACAGACACTTGGAAGAGTTGAGAAAAACATTTCAAGAAACAAAATAGACATAGAGCAGTTGAAACAGTCTCAGGAAGAGTTTAAATTTGAACTAAAAGACAAGTTATCTTCAACCCAAAACTCAACAGAGAGTCTTATCAGCAGAACTAAGGAAG
Source organism: Typhlomys cinereus (assembly GCA_023101885.1). Lineage (NCBI taxonomy): Eukaryota > Metazoa > Chordata > Mammalia > Rodentia > Platacanthomyidae > Typhlomys > Typhlomys cinereus. The sequence goes on from JALPQD010000082.1 coordinate 367,063, forward strand.
CAGAAAATAGAATTTCAGATCTTGAAGACAAAGTGGGAGAATTTACCAGCTCAATGGAAGAGGTTCTTAAACATAAAAAAGATACTGGAGGGGGCTGGAGAGGTGGCTCAGGGGTTAAGCCTCTGCCTTGAAGGCAGAAGGTCCTAAGTTCGGATCCTAGACCCCACGTATAGACACCGGGCGGAAGTGACAGTGACCTGTGTTTCTGGTCCTGGTAGGGCGGAGCCTGTGAATCCCGGGGCAGAGTAAACAAGGACGAGGTGGAGGTGTCCATGGTGGTTCCAGAATTCGCCCATGGTTCTACTTACACACACACACACACACACACACACACATACACCGCACACAGACACACACACACAGACACACAAACACACACAATTGAATAAATAAGAAATAATAAAAAAAGATACTGGAGAGGAATATTCAAGAGATATGAGACACCCGGAAGAAGCCTAAAATGCGTATTCATGGAATACCAGAGCAGGAATCCCAAAACACCACACCTAAGGAAAATTTTCAAATTATCATAAATGAAAACTTCCCTCAACTAAAGAATGAGCGGCCCATCCTAATACAAGAGGCATTTCACACCCCAAACAGATATGACCAAAATAGAAAATCGCCACGGCAAATAATAGTCAAAACACTCTACATTCAAGACAAAGAAAAGGTGCTGAGAACTTCAAGGGGAAAAAAAAAACAAGTCACTTTTAAAGGTAAATCTATTAAAATAACAAATGACTTCTCAGTGGATACAGTAAAAGCAAGAAGAGCTTGGAGAGATGTACTTCAAGTATTAAGTGAGCAGAAATGTAAACCAGACTGATATACCTGGCAAAACTATCTGCCATGAACAAGGGAGAAAGAAAAGTTTTCCTGCACAAAGACAACTTGAAGGTTTACATGTCTATCAAACCAGGCCTTCAAAGAATGCTAGAAATGATACTCAAGCTTGAAGAAAAAAACAAGCATATCTAGGAGGACAGAAGGGAAACATAATACCACCAAAACCTAAATGTCAAACAATACACTTACAAAAGCCACTAAACATAAAAATGTCCATAATTAAAAATAATTTCTCCATTATAACATTAAACGTCAATGGTATTAACTCACTGATTAAAAGACGCAGATTACAAACTTGGATTAAAACCACAACCCATCAATCTGCTGCCTTCAGTAAACTCATCTCACCACAAAAGATAGGCACATCCTAAAAATAAAAGGCTGGTCCAAAATTCTGCAAGCTAATGGAACCAGGAAACAGGCAGGGGTAGCCATTATGCTGTTGGACAAAGTGGACTTCAAACCACAAAAAATCATAAGAGACACAGATGGATACTACATTTTTTAGTCACAGGTATAATTCACCAGGAAGACTCCACAATATTGAACATATATGTACCTAATACAGGCCCCATTCACATTCATTAAGCAAACCCTACAGATCTAAAGCGAGAAATCAACACCCAAACAATAATTCTTGGGGATTTCAACACTGCCATCTCAACATGGGATAGATCAACAGACCAAAAGCTTAACAGAGACACTTTGGAACTCAAAAATCCCTTAAAGAAATGGACCTTACAGATTTCTATGGAACTTTTCACCCACGCACCAAAGAAGACAGATTTTTCTCACCAGCACATGGAACTTTCTCCAAAATATATCACATATTGGGCCACAAAATGAATATCCACATATACAGAAAAATTGAATTTCTAGTCTGTACCCTATCAGATCACCATGGTCTAAAGCTTGGCATCCACAACACAATAAACAACAGAAAATACACTAACAGTATGATGCTGAATGAGAATTGGATTCAGGAAAAAATTAAAAAGGAATTTCAATTCCTCAAAGTGAACGATAATGAAAATACAACTTACCAAAATCCCTGGGACACAATGAAAGCTGTCCCAAGAGGTAAGTTCATGGCTCTTAATGCCTACATTAAAAAAAATGGAAGCATCAGAAATAAATAACTTAACAATGCAGCTTTAAGCGTTATAAACACTAGAGCAATCTGATTCCAAAAGCAGTAGAAGAGAGGATATTAGTAAAATAAGGGGAGAAATATCTGAATTTGAAATTAGAAAAATGATACAGAGAATCAACAAGTCAAAAAACTGATTCTTTGAAAATGTCAATAAGATTGATACACCCCTAGCTAAATTAAGCAAAAGTAAGAGAGAAAAAATACAAATGAACAAAATTAGAAATGAAAATGGAGCTATCACTACAGATACCCAAGAAATTCAGAGTATCATAATATCATATTTCAAAAACTTATACTCTGTAAAATTTGACAACACAAAAGAAATGGATGAATTCCTAAGTAAGCAAACTTACCCAAATTGAATCAGGAAGTTGTGAATTATTTAAATAGTCCTATAACATATGAGAAAATCGAGGAAGTAATCTCGAATCTTCCCACCAAGAAATGTCCTGGATCAGATGGATTCAGCACAGAGTTCTACCACACATTTAAGGAACTAATAACACCAATACTCCTTAAACTGTTCCATCAAATAGCAAAAGAAGGAACACTACCAGATTCTTTCTATGAAGCTAATATTGTCTTAATCCCAAAACCTAATAAAGATACACTTAAAAAAGAAAACAATAGGCCAATCTCTTTGATTCACACAGATGCAAAGATTCCAACAAAGTGTTAGCAAATTGGATTCCAAAACATATCAAAAAGATCATTCATGGTGATCAAGTAGGCTTTAACCCAGGCATACAAGATTGGTTCAACATACGCAAGTCAATAAATGTAATCCACCATAGAAATCAGTCTAAAATCCAAGACCACATGATACTATCGATAAATGCAGAAAAAGCTTTTAACAAGATCCAACAGCCTTTATGATCAAAACCCTAGAGACAGTTGGAATGGAAGGAACCTTTGTCAATATAATAAAAGCTGTCTACAAAAAGCCCACAGCAAGTATTATAATCAATGGGGAAAAACTCGAAGCATTCCCACTTCAATCAGGAACTAGACAAGGGTATCCACTCTCACCACTTCTATGCAATATTCTACTTGAAGTCTTAGCTGAAGCCATAAGACAAGAAAGGGAGATAAAAGGGATTCAAATCGGCAAGGAAGTCAAATTATCACTATTTGCTGATGACATGATTTTATACCTGAGTGATCCCAAAACTCCACCAGGAAACTCCTGGAACTAATACAGAACTTCAGCAGGGTAGCAGGATACAAAACAAACATACAAAAATCAGTGGCCTTCTTATATGCACAGAATGAAAGAAGTGAAAAAGTCCTGAGAGAAACAATCCCATTTACTATAGCTCCTAAAAAAATGAAATACCTGGGTATAAACCTAACCAAGAAAGTATGTGAACTTTTTAATAAAAACTTTAAAACCCTAAAGAAAGAAATTACAGAAGACACTAGTAGGTGGAAAGATCTTCCATGTTCCTGGATTGGCAGAAGCAATATCATAAAAATGACCATCCTACCTAAGGCAATATACAGATTCAATCCTATACTAATTAAAATCCCAAAGCAATTCTTTAAAGAAGTTGGCCAAATAATCTCAACATTCATATGAAAGCACAAAAGACCCAGGATAGCAAAAACAATCCTGAGTAACAAAAACACTGCTGGAGGTATCACCATACCAAACCTTAGTCTATACTACAAATCCATAGTTATAAAAACAGCTTCGTACTGGCTCCAAAATAGACACACAGATCAATGGATAAGGGTTGAAAACCCAGATATAAGCCCACACAACTACAGCCATTTGGTCTTTGACAAAGGGGCCCAATAAATCCAATGGAAAAAGAACAGCATCTTCAACAAATGGTGCTGGCAAAACTGGATCTTCACATGCAGAAGATTAAAGCTGGACCCATACTTGTCACCATGTACAAGACTTAATTCCAAATGGATCAAGGACCTTGATATAAGACCAGAGACTATAAAAACCATAGTTGAAAGGATAGGGAACTCCCTCGATCTGATTGGCCTAGTCCAACAGTTCCTAATCAGAAATCCAATAGTGCAGTAAATACAACCAACACTCAACAGATGGGATTTTATGAAATTAAAGAGTTCTGTTCAGAGAAAGAGATTGTAAGTCGAGCACAAAGGCAACCCACAGAATGGGAGAAAATCTTCACTAACCACACATCTGATAGAACTCTGCTGTCCAGAGTGTACAAAGAACTTAGAAAACTAAACACCAAGGAAACAAATGGCCCAATTAAAAATGGATCTTGGAACTTAAAAGAAACATTACCAAGGACGAAATTAAAATGTTTAACAAATATCTTAAAAAATGCTCTGCATCCTTAGCCATCAGGGAAATGCAAATCAAAACCTCCCTGAGATATCATCTCACTCCAGTCAGGATGGCAAAAATCCACAATACTAACAACACCAAATGATGGAGAGGATGTGGAGAGAGGTGAACTCTCCTACATTGCTGGTGGGAATGCAGGCTCATACAACCACTCTGGCGAGCTGTCTGGCGATTCTTAAAGAAATTAAAGATTAAAATGCCATATGACCCTGCTCTTCCACTTTTGGGAATAACCCCCCATACAGCAAAAATTCACCTCGATAGCACAAGCACGACCATGTTCATAACAGCACTGTTTACAATAGCGAAGTCATTGAATCAGCCCAAATGTCCAACAGTTTATGAGTGGATAAGGAAAATGTGGTACATTTATACAATGGAATACTACTCAAAAAATGATGAATGAATGCAATTTGCCGGGAAATGGATGGGATTAGAAACAATTATATTGAGTGAAGTATCCCAGACACAGAAAATTAAGTGCCATATGTATTCCCTAATAGGTGGATCCTATTACTAAACCCACTTAGCGACACACTCAAAGACAAATCTACTGTAATACCTACAGTAATTGCAAAGATTATAAACAGGAAAGAAGGGGAAGGAGGGCCCTGCCAGAAACAAGGAGAGAGGGGATCATGCTACAGCAGAGATAATAGGCCACCATCAAGGACTGCAAGTATGGAATGAAACATCTGGTTAAGCTCACCGACTGTCCTTCCTGGTCACTTGCAACTGATGGGGAATGATCTTACCAGAAAGGGAGGGCATACAGTCTGGCAGATATAAGGTAACCATTTTGCAATGGGAGACTGACTCACTCCTCACCGTAATCTCCTACTCTTATTCCATCTATCTTTGAATCTATTCTTATAATAAGACTCTATTTTAACAGCTTTTTATCTGTGGCCAGGGGGTGACATCCAATACCCATCAGGATGGAGCCAAGGGCATTGCAGGAGCAGCAAAACTGAAAAAAAAATCAACAAATCATAATTCAGAACATCAGAGACTCTATTATCAACCACCTGGAATCAGGCCTGCCTAATCTCTCCCCATTCTGAAACTCAGGGAAATTTGCGGAAGAGGGGGCAGTAAGATTGTAAGAGCACAAGGATGGGAGGAGTCATGATATTCAAGATACTCCATTCAAGTTAGGGCCAAAGCAATTATAATAGGACTCTGCATGATCTGTGCAATGACCAACATATCATTGACCCCCTCAAAGTCTAGCATGGACTAAAAGCACTAGGATCCTTACAAGCAAGGGATTAACAGTCACAATAGTGTTCCTATACTTAAGGGGAACACAAGAAATAGTTCTAGGAAATGCCACTGAGTCCTTACACCTCATCAGAGAGGAGGACCTAGAGGAAAGTTTGATATACACATTAAAGAATGCTTCAGAGATGGGGGGAGGGGGCACTGGTAGAAAGGGAGGGGGGAAAGGAAGGAGAAAAGGGGAGAGGGAACAGAGAGTTTCAGGGAGGGGTGGAGGGAGGGAGGGAAGGGACAGGGGTACCTATTATGTTTGTATGAGCAGTAAAATTAATTAATTAATTTAAAAAAAGAAAAAAATTGTTTATTCTGTGCTAAATATGTGGAAGAATGTAACTTATTTTTGATTTTGTCAAAACTCACAGTTAAAGTCTTTGTCTTGTAAGAAGATTAAAATTGGACCCATACTTGTGATACCCACAAAAGTTAATTCCAAATGGATCAAGTACCTTAATATTAGGCCAGAGACTATAAAAACCCTAGTTGAAAGGATAGGGAACTCCCTTGAGCTGACTAGGCTTAGGCAACAGTTCCTAAACAGAATGCCATTAGCATAGGCACTACAACCAACACTCAACAAATGGGATCTTATGAAATTAAAGAGCTTCTGGTCAGATAAAGAGATTGTAAACTGAGCAAAAAGGCAACCCACAGAATGGGAGAAAATCTTCACAATCCACTTATCTGATAAAGCTCTGTTATCCAGAGTACACAAAGAACTTAAAAAATTAAATACCAAGGAGATGGTATTTAAAATAAAAAATGGGCCTGAAAACTCAAAGGAAACTTTTCCAGGGATAAAACTGAAATGTCTAACAAATATCTTAAAAAATATTTCACATCCTTAGCCATCAGGGAAATGCAAATGAAAACTACCCTGAGATATCATCTCACCCCAGTCAGGATGGCAAAAATCCACAATACAAGGGACACCAAATGCTGGTGAGGGTATGGTAAGAATGGAACTCTCATGAATTGCTGGTGGGAATGCAGCTTATACAATCACTCTGGAGATCAGTATGGCGATTTCTAAAAAAGTTAAAGATTGAAATGCCGAATGACCCTGATATTCCACTTCTGGGAATAATCACCCATAATGCAGAAATTCACTGCAGTGACACGAGCACAACCATGTTCATTGCAGCACCATGTACAATAGCAAAATCATGGAACCAACCCAAATGCCCTACAGTTGAGGAATGGATAAGGAAAATGTGGTACATTTATACAATACTACTCAACGCTCAAAAAAGATGAAGTAATGAAATTTGCCAGGAAATGGATTGAATTAGAAAAAATTAGATGGAGTGAAGTATTCCAGACACAGAATGTTAGACACCGTATGTACTCCCTAATAAATGGATCCTATTTCCAAACCCACTTAATGACATATTCAAAGACAAATCTCTGTAATACCTACAGTAATCGCAAAGGGTTATAAACAGGAGAGAAGGGGAAGGAGGGCCTCCAAAAAAAGGAGGTAAGGGATCATGCTTCAATTGAAAAAATAGCCCAAGGTCAAGTATTGCATGTAAGTAGGGAAACATCTGGTGCAGCTCACTCATTTCCCTTCCTGGTCACTTGGGACTGAACAGGTTTGTCTCATCAATCAGGGAGGATACAAGGATTGGCAGATAGACAGTAATCATGTGGCAAATGGGAGACACCCCCCCCCTCCCGCTACTGCTGTGTCTACTCCTATTCTTCCATGTACCTTTGGGTCTCCTCTTACATTAAGATCTTCATCTAAACAGTCTTTTATCTTTCGTTAGGAGGTGACCTTCAATACCAATTAGGATGCAGCCAAGTGTACAACTGCAGGTAAAATTGCAGTAAAAGCAAAACTGAAAACAATAACAAACTACAATTCAAAACACCAAAGACCCTACATTATTCACCTGGAACCGACTAGCCAAATCTCTCCCCATCCTAAAAGGAAACCTTGCAGAAAAGGGGGCAGCAAGATTGCAAGAGCCTAAAGATGGGGAGGACCAATGATATGCAAGATACTACACACAGATTAGGGCTGCAGTAGCCTGAACTGGACTTTGCCTGGCCTGCACAATGGCTGACATGTCAATGACCCCACAAAGTCTAATAAAGATCACAGAGGAGAAGGCTCCAGGAAGGAGGATGTTTATGGCAATGGATTAAAAAGTCATGATAGAGTTTCCATACTAAAGGGGAGCCCAAAAAGGGGCTCGGGGCTATGCCACTGAGTCCTGAACTCTCATTAGGGTGGAGGACTCAGAGGGAGGTTTGCCATTCACACAAAAGAATGCTCCAGGGGATGAGAGGAAGGAAAGGGGATGCACTGGGAGAGGGGGAGGGAGAGAAGGGGTGAAAAGAAGAGGAGAAGGAGGGAGGGAAAGGGCAGGATACTTATTGAGCTTGTACGATTAGGGAAAAAAATAAAATATGGGAGAAAAAAGAGTCTGGCTTGTAAAGTGTTAAGACTCTTAATAGCTATGGAAATGTATTAAGTTGCATTGAATGCATTTTATATTTTAAAATGAGCATTACAGAGGTGGAAGGTTGTGAAACTAAGCAAGTATGAAAGAGTCATGTAGGACCCTACTATTTAATAAGCTAATTCAAAATTATGTTTGAAAAGGGGAGCATGAGCTTGAGTGGAGCAAACCTGAATAGATTGATAACAGTTCCCCAGGAGTCTAATATTTGAGCTCAAATCAGTGTCAGGTAAGGTGCTCCTTTTTATGAGTTGTTGCCCAGGGACATTCCACCAAGACTGAAAATAATACAGAGGATTGTCCTTCCTCTTAGTTACACACAAGGCCCAGACTGCACTATGTATTGATGAAGACAACACATGCTTTATATACAGGACACAGAAAAATCAAGCTATGACTTAGATGGAAACTTTCTTCTAGATGAATAACTTTCATAGTGCCAGAGGTGCTGTGTAGACTGTTGAGGCAGAAAAATTATCAAAAATTTAAAAAAAATTTTATTATTTTTTATTCAATTGTGCATGTATGCATGTGTATGTGTGTGTATAGAACCACGGATGAATTTGGGAACCACCATGAACCACCCCCTCCTTGTTTACTCTGTCCCCAGATTCACAGGCTCCACCCTACCAGGACCAGTAATGCAGGCCACCCTCGCTTCTGCCTGGCGTCTATACGTGGGGTCTAGGATCCGAACTCAGGACCTTCTGCCTGCAAGGCAGAGGCTTAACCCCTGAGCCACCTCTCCAGCCCCAGAAAAATTATCAAGATTTTTAAACTTGGTACAACATCAATCTATGAGCCAAGACACATCCATAGGTACATTATCATGACTGTTCCGGGGCAACCAACTGTTTCCTGATTTGATCAGAGTCCTGATCCACATAAGGGAATATATATCTTATAGAAGGTAAAAATATCATGGGTCCTATAGAGGTACTTGTCATGTTTTGAATGTGAATTTCCCTTCTCTCCAAGCTCTTGTGCCTGACTCTTCAGCTAATGTTAATGAAGTGTGTGGCAGTTTCAGAAGGTGAAACATTGTTGAAAGGAGGCACATCACAGAGGGTTACTCTAGAAGTTTGGTATCTTGTCCCTGTTTCCTTTCACTTGCTCTTGCTTCCTCTCCTGTCCCATGGCTACAGTGAACTGAACTGGCTGTGTGCTTCTGACTCCAATCATGTTCTCTGCTGTGGTGTTCCTGCCATAATTGACCACTGATCTTCCTTCTGGCACCACAATTACTAAATCTGCCTTTCTCCCCTATGCTGTTACTGTCTCATAGCAGTGAAAGAAAAGTAACTGAAACAGCACTCTAATGCCTATGTTTTGCTAAATGTATATGTTTATAACTTTACACTGGTGCAACTCTTGATCTCACTCAGAGAAGCTTCTTTTAATAATATGTAACAGTCAAAGAACAGATTTAAAACTTGTCAAAATTAGGAGAACAAGAATAAGGGACTGCTAAGAGTGTTGCCTAAATGTGCCATCTGTATTATCTATTCTGGGCCCAGGGAAAGCTGTAAAACTGTAAAAGAGAGGATAGAAAGTCTGTAAGCAGAAAGGAAGTCAGGGATCCTATATAAAGCTCCCTTTATGATATCACATAACTGCTGCAGTTATGATCACATAGCAGTGGTGGTCTGCACAAGACTCGCACAAGCACAAAATAGATACATACATTAAAGAGAGTGACTAGTGAAGAAAAAAGTGTGGTAGTGGGAAAAGAGAATGCTACTGAATAGGGAAATACACAAGAAATTGTCAAAAAGGTATAAAAATGAATAAGTTTTAAAAACCAATTCAGGAGATAAAGTGCTTGTGTTTGCTGTACAAACCTGATCACATGAGCTAATCCCTAGAAGCCATACTAAAGTGGAAAGTGAGAATCATCTCTGTTCACACACACACAGACCTCATGCACATACACATTTACGTAATAATAACACAGCTTAAAATTAAAACATTAAAGCTAATTTGCTATTTCTCAGATATCTAAAATTTGCTATCATAAAATTCAGAAATCTTGTTTAAAATGTGCTGCCAAATAGTTTGCTGTGAATTGTACTGCATTGTGTTATCTTCTCCTGTCTTGTATTGAGTTTATGCAATAAATTAGCCAGCTGTGGATTGCGCAATGACTTAGATATGATCGAGCATCTTGTTTCTTAATTGAGCATCCTTTCACACCAGTGGGACCCCATTCTGTTCCACATTGGAGTCACTATGCTTTAGCAAGTGTATGATTCAATCAAATAAAAAAGAAGGGCGTTTATGAAGAGCACAAAATAAGCAGTCACATTTATTTGTTGGGAGGGATTATTTAAATAAGAGTCTTTGAATATGAGAAGATACTTTCCTTCTTTAAGGAAAAGTATTTACCCAGTTTGTAAACTGGGTAAACTAATGGTAGGATCTGAATAGGTGATGTTAAGGAAAACACCTAAATTGTTTTGACTTTATACATGGCATGATTTCTGCTCTATAGTTGAAGAACAAATGGAGCAGCAAGCTAGGAGAAACAATATTAAATTGCATCCATTAAAAAAACAAAAAAGGGGGCTGGAGAGGTGGCACAAGGGTTAAGCCTCTGCCTTGCAGGCAGAAGGTCCTGAGTTCGGATCCTAGACCCCACGTATAGATGCCGGGTGGAAGCAGGGGCGGCCTGCATTTCTGGTCCTGGTAAGGCGGAGCCTGTGAATCCCTGAGCAGAGTAAACAAGGAGGAGGTGGAGGCGGTCCATGGTGGTTCCCGAATTCGCCCTTGGTTCTACACATACACACACACACACACACACACACACGCACACATGCACAATGAATAAAATTTTTAAAAAAGTTCTAGAAGAGATTGCTCAGAGGTTAAGCCTCTGCCTTACAAGCAAAAGATCTTGAGTTTGGACCTGGATCCCATGCAAAAACACTGGGTATAAATGGTGGATGCTTGTACTTCCAGCTCTGGAAGGCGGAGCCTGGAAAACTCCAAAGCAAAGCAACTAAGGAGGTAGAAGCAGTCCAGGATGATTCTAGAATCATCCTTGGTCCTCCACAGTTACATACAGTGCCCACTGATAAACATAGGCACATACACAAAAATAAAATAAAATATATTATCCTCGATTGGACATTTTCAGCATAATTTTTTATTTAGTTGTAATAATATATATACACAATGTTCTGTGACTATTGGTAATAAAATCCAAATAACATATAAAGTCAATATATTTACAATGTATTTCTTTTATAATATGATTTTTTAAAATTTTTATTTCCTTCCCCTCTTTTCTCCTTCCTTTCCCCCCTCCCTCCCTTTCTCCCAGTGCCCTCCCCCCCATTCTGGAGTATTCTTTAGTGTGCATGTCAAACTTTCCTCTGGGTCACCCTCTCTGATGAGCTGTGTAAGGACTCAGTGGCATTGCCTAGAGCTCTCTTTTGTGTTCCCCTTTAGTACAGGAACACTGTTGTGGCTGTTAATCCCTTGCCTCTAAGGATCATAGTGCCTGTGATCCATGCTAGATTATGGGGGTTAAATGATCTGTTGGTCATTGTACAGGTCATGCAAAGTCCTATTATGATTACATTGGCTCTAACTTGTGTGAAGTATCTTGCGTTTTCTAGGTCATTCATGTTGATGCTTTCTCCATTAAAGCACGCAACCATCACTGTAATCACTGTATTGAAATTAAAATAAACACCTTTCTTTGAGACTTTTTTAATGAATTTTATTCTTAATAATTTAATGTGCTGACCAAACTTTATCTCTTAGTCTATCTTTGTACAAGATAGATTTGAAAGCCCTACATTTGTAATTGCTGGGGTTACGTTAGTGATGGGTGAAATCACATTACTGATAACTGAGACCATGTTGTTGACATCTGGTATTACCTTATGAATCTACTTTGATTTTGATGCAATAGTATGACAATGCTATTTTCCATGTTTCTCAGTGTTCTTGCAAAACTGTAAATGAGTTTCCAATGTCTTTTTATGAAAATTAAATACATTAGAAATGTTGATATATTTGGAATCACCCAATAAGAACTTTTTAAAAATGTGAAAATTAAATGAAATAGCACTTTGAGAAAAGACTCATATTTACATTGCCCACACACAACTTCCCATTGTTTATCTTTTTTAAAAGTGTAACCTATATTGCACGTAAAAAGACAACCATTCAGTAAATGGTTAAAAACAAATAACAATTACAAGAAGCAATACAACAATAAATTAAAATGTCAAGCTATTAAGTTGCTGTGTTAAAAGCCTTAAAATCATCCATGATTTTTTAGAATTAACAGTATCATTTTAGCATCCACTTTTGAAAATCATTTTGATGCATGAGCTATTTATCAGGAATGACTTATTTAAAACAATAAACTGAGATTATGAGTTGAACAAATAACTCTTAGATGTCCGTCAAGCACTTAAAGCAAATGACTGAATATAATGGGGATGGTCCATTCAGAAATGAGAAATCAAAAGCAGTGGGGTGAAATTAGCATTGTTAAAAAATATTCCTCTTCCTTCTTTCCTTTGTACATTTGGAAAGATATTAGAGTGTAAGCATTATGAGACATACAGTTCTTCAATCCCAAAACAATAACAGCAAATAAATCTTCCAATTATATAATAATTTGGACTCATGTATGCGTCTCCTCTTTCTTGAAGCCATACCTCCACAGAGTGAAAATTAAAGCCTTTGCAGGATGAAATGATGAATTCTACAGACTAAGTAACTTGCTCAAGTTGTGCAGACATCTGCTCTTAGCTTCACTGTCAGACAAGATAAGGTAAAGGCGTTGAAGGGGAAGCAAAGGTATAAAATCAGCTATGTCCTGCTTGGAACTATGTTCTGTCCATGACTGGATTTCTCTCATAAGTACGGATGCAGGATTTGCTTTCCTGGAGTGTTGGAGAAAGCAGCCTAATGCTAACTTACATTACTCACAGAATAATATGGCCTTCATGGTGGTGTCCGAATAAGTATTATGAGCTGATACCTGGGAATGGTAATCACAGTGCCTCACTAGTATGGTTTGGCAGCTCATGTGTTAGAAGTTTAACTCCAAATCCATAAATTGAAGACATTTGGAAATGAGGCCTTTAGGAGTGTTTAAGATTAGACATGTGATTGGACTCCTATTCAAAGAATAAGAGAAACCTAGGCCTGTATGCCAACTTTCCCTTTCCATGAGACAATATAGCAAGAAGTGTCTCAAGACATGCTGCTTGCTGTTTCTCTTATATACTGTGTAAGCATGTCTGCCAAAAGTTCATGAAGTAGATGTTTGTGTGTTGGTATGTTGATACTAACACTGCAAAGTAATCAGACCATGGTTAAGTGTTGTTCTTGGAAAGTGACTGATGTGATTACTGTGTATTTTTAATTTGTTTTTCTGAGACTGAGCTTGTTATAAACAAGGTGGCTTTTTTCTGATCTCTGGATCCCTTATCAGTACTTCTGATATGATGCCATTTACACAGCCATGATATGAAGGAGCCAAGGGTTACTCGCTTCTGGCCAAATCATGGGGTCATTCAAATTGTCATCTCGAATTTGATCTACATTTATTTTACTGAGTGGTTTGAATCTATCTTTACTATCTTTGTCAGGGGGATTGATTTGTTCTCTCTCTCTCTCTCTCTCTTTCTACATGTGCGCGCGCGCGCGCGCGTGTGTGTGTGTGTGTGTGTGTGTGTGTGTGTGTGTGTGTGTGGTGTGTTTTGGGTTCCACATTAATACTTATTTAATGAAAAGCATTTGGAAGAATTGCTTCTTTTTCTATCTTGTTTAGTAATGTGAATAGTCTTGATGTTAAGTCTTTGAAGGTCTGATGAAATTATCTTAAGTTTTTTTTTTTTTTTTTTGATTGGGAGACTTGTTACTATGGGTTAAATTTTTTCATGTTGGTCATATATCTATTTAAATTATTTATTTCATCTTGATTAAATTTTAGTCATATGTCTTTCTTTTAGATTTTCTAACTCAGTAAAATATAGGTTTTTTAAGCCATATTGCTCCTGGGGATTCACAATAGGTAGAAAGTGGTATTAGTCTAGATGTCAAAATACTGGTAAATGGATAGTGAAAATGGAATGTTACCAAATGATTAAAATGTATAATTATGAAATTTTCATTTATATGGAACTGAAAAAATCATATTGAATAATATAACCAGACACATATCCAGATAGATAAATACTGCATGTTCTTTCAATGGATGGTAAATAAGCATGGAGAGGGGGAAATATAAGGGATAGACAGATTTAAGAGGGGAATGGTGAGATGAAGAGAGGAAGGAGTTAACTAAAGACATGGAAAGTCATGTGGAAACCTGCTACCACATATTACAATTCTAAAACTCAAAAGATCATTCGAAAGTAGATACTCTAGAAATAACCAATGCAGACTTTTTTAGATGCAATGGGCTACTAGACAAAAATTCCAGTACCAGATATGAGATGCCTCCCTAAGAGTTGCAGATGAAGAAAGCCCCAGAAGTCTCCCAACATACTTGATCATTCCTTTTGGTTGACCACTGGAACTAGTCAATAATTCCTATCATTAAAGATATCAGAAACCTTGAATACAAGATATAGAGAAATCAAAAAATTGAACTCTCAATAGTAGAGAATAGATGAGTGTCATAGAACTGGAAAATAGGGAAAAGAGGGATCCATCATGAATTAGAACACAGGTGAGTGCAGATAAGAAGTTCTAATGTTCTATTGCACACTGAGGTAGCTATAGTTCATAATTATACACAGTGTACTCAAAAATAACTGGAAGAGACTATTTTGAATGCCATTATTAGAAAGAAATGTTAAGCATATGAGATGATGGTAAGTTAATTCCCTAGTGAGTGATCATTGCACAATGTATACATGCATTGGAACATCACACCCTACCCATAAATATATGCAACTATTATCTGTGAAAGCATGAATAAGGAAAAAAAATGAAAAAATCACTTTCACATTTAGTCCTCAGTCCAGTCTTAAACTTTCACCAGAGATAGGAATGAAGAAGGGAAAGAGCTCCCCTAAGAAGACTTATCAATGGAAGGACACAGAAACATAGAAAAATGGTTCCTCACAAGCTTAAGGGAAGGACTTGAGATATAAAGGATATATCTTCAGTCTCTCTTTCTGAAGAATAGTTTTGCTATGCAAATACTTAGTGCAAAGATAAATTAAACCAATAGTTGGAATAGTGTATGTTATATTTTTGCTTTAATTGTTGTTATATACTTTGGATTGGGATTAGTAAATGGGTCATTTCTGAAGTTATTTAGCCCAATTGCTCCCTTTCTAGGGAAGACTTGAAACTAGGAAATTCACATACAGCAAAATGTTCTGTCTCCACAAACATTCTTCTTCAAGAAAGAAATTGTTAGCTTTGAATACTATTGGATTTTCTTAATAACAAATATAGTTTAGTCAATGAAGATAATTCAATACAACAAACAATAGAGATAATATTTAATAGGTGTAATAACTTTTTGGAATTTGCTTCTAATAAAAATTTGCTATTAAGAAATACTCATGTGATAAGCAATGAATGCTTAAAATATCTCAAATTTGAATTTAAAAATAGCAATTGAAATATTCTTGTCATGAACATTGGATTTTAAAGCAACATTGAATTCATGGGTGAAAACGAAGATGTAGTTTTCTGTTATTCCTGAGATATAGGATTTGCCCTGAAATTCCGAGGAATTGATTCACACATCTCATCATAGATAATAAAGACATGACTTAAGTGTAGATTTATTATTTTTCATAACCTTAGAATTAGTAGAATATTGATGCCTAAAGGTGCCACCCATTATATTTTCATACTTCATTAATCATGTCATGTATTTTCATTTCACTTGAAGCTAGATGCTTTTATAAATATTTGTATTAATAATTTTCATTTCAAATGATCATTGAACAAATTAGAAAACTCTGTTAAAAGAGAAGAGTGAAAACATTCTGTATCTTTGTTACATATTCTTTTCTGAAATTGATTTTGGAGCAATGATGCAAAAATTGTTAAAAACATCCCTTTCTATTATAAAAAAGGATGCATTGCATAACCTTTCTAGGCATCAACTGATCTATCTAAACTTTCTGTACTTAATCTCCTTTATCTTTTCATTTGCAATGTAAGTTACTAATGTGCTCCAAGGATAGAGGGATAATAAAACAAAGTCTGGATTGCTTAAATAATTTACAGCACTACCAATTAATTTATTAAAGAACTTAAACCTAGCTTCAGGGATATTTTATATTTCAAGAAAACTTTAAAGAAGATTGCAGAAGACAGTTAATTTTCTCTCTATGAGACAATTGAAGGACTTTGATGAATATGTGCACATCATAGGAAACAAGGAAATGTGTATTTTGACTAGAAACAATTCTAAGGTGCTTCTATTGGTCTCATAGGTATACACATTGATTAAGATTTCTTATTAACATGCAATCATCTCCAATTGTTTCCACTTAATTGCTTTTTATTTCAGTTAAGTACCAATGTTCTTTACTCTCACATGTAGTTAATTAGCATGGAAGGTCACTGAGAGGTGCTAAGATACAAACTTGCCCAAAGGATGGTGTTAATACATCACTGACTTCTAATTATAGCACATCCTGGATTTGTAGAGTAAAAAAGAGCTTAGAGGGGAGATGTGGCAATGAAAATTGGAAATGAACAAAAGGGCTCTTGAAGGAAGTTCCTTTTTTAATTTTAAGGTCATGGTTGCATATGGTTATTAATATGTGACAGTTACATGTGAATAATAACTAGGTTAACATTTACCCAACACTTACTGTATACAAACATAATGGGAAATGATTGCAGAGAATGATATTTCAGAAAATGCATCAGAAGAGATCCAGAAAAAGAGAACTCTAATTACATATAAATGGTGAAAGAATATTATTTCTCATTATTTAGGTTTTTGCTAATATTAATGAAATATTTTGGAATTCAGTAAAGTGTTTCCAAATTACACTGGAATAATGAATTTTAGTATATAGGGCATTCCTAAAAGTTCCATTTTAATCAATAATGATGTACTCTTTATATATTTTTTATTTATGAATACTGTCTTAAGAATAATAAAATGTAATATTGAATCAAATAAATCAGGTACAATAAGGAATGGAAAATAATTTTTAACATTTATTAAGAAATTTTGTACATAACTATGGAATACATGACGTACTTCAAAGGCATTAAAATAGAATCCCATGAAAATCGTACTATATGGACACATATTGAAGCTATTAATTCTGCTATAAGTAAACTGTGCCTTAGATCATCATGGACAATAATGACAGAAATTTTCCAAGGATATATATTTAAGAAATTAATGGGGAGGTAGTTAAACTGACACATACTAGGCCTTAGATCCTGTTTGAGCAGACCGAAACCCAAGGAAAATCATAAAATGAAACAATCAACAAACACTTGCAGTAACTTTTCATTTTAGCAGATGCATTTTCTTTGCTTTGTTTCAATGAACACTTTAGGACCAGTTCTTTCACCACTCCGTCCCCATTCTTTGCATCTTCAGGAAAGTACTAAAATGATTGTAATTAGATTCTGCATAGTTTAGGAATCACAGCTGAAACAAACTTTGCAAATACTGAGTGTACTGTGTTTTGAATAGTCTCCCTTCTTAGAAAATTGTGTTGAATTTGCCTCCACATATTTTCATATTTTTTTCATTTTTTATTATTTCTGCTCATACAAACTTAATATGTACACCGGTTCCCCCCCTCCTTCTTCTTCCTCCCTATCCCCCTGGCTCCCCCTCCCCTTACCCCTACCTCCCCATTGCCCAGTGCCTCTCTCCCCAATCCCTGGAGAATCCTTTAATGTGCATGCCAGACTCTCCTCTGGGCCCTCCTCTCTGATGAGGTACAAGACCCAGTGGCTTTTCTCTGAACCCTTTCCTGTGTTCCCCTTAAGCATAGGAACACTACTATGGCTGTCAATTCCTTGCCTCCAAGGATCTTGGTGCCTTTAGCAAATGCTAGACTTTATGGGGTCAATAGTGTGTGGGACATTATGCAGGGCATGCAAAGACCTATTATGATTGTTTCGGCCCTAACTTGTGTGGAGTATCTCGCATATCATTGCTCCTCCCATCCTTGTTCTCTTACAATCTTACCGCCATCTCTTCTGTAAATTTCCCTAAGCTTCAGGATGGGGAGAGATTAGCCTGGCCTAATCCTAGGTGGTTGATATAGAGTCTCTGAAGTTCTGGATTATGGTTCGTTGATTTTCTTTTGCAGTTTTGCTGCTCCTGTAATTCCCTTCACTCCATCCTGATGGGTATTGTATTCCCCCCCCCCTTGGCCAGAGATAAAAAACTGTTAAACCAGAGTCTTGTTATAAGAGTATATTATAAGGAAACAGTGGTACATGATGACTGAGTACTACTCAGTCACCAAAAATGATGAATTACTGGAATTTGCCGGGAAATGGATGTTATTAGAAACAATTATATTAAGTGAAGTATCCCAGACCCAGAAAATTAAGTGCCGTATGTACTCCCTAATAGGTGGCTCCTAGTACCAAACTCACCCAGCCCACCTAGAGACAGTAATTGCAAGGATTATGAACAGGAGGGATGGAGTAGGAGGGCCACACCAGAAACAAGGAGAGAGGGGACCATGTTACAGCAGAGAAAATAGGCCTCCATCAAGGACTGCAAGTAGGTAATGAGACATCTGGTTAAGTTCACAGACTTTCCTTCCTGATCATTTACAACTGAGGGGGTATGATCTCACCAGAAGGGGAGGGCATATAGTCTGGCAGATAAAAAGTAACCATTTTGCAAGTGGGTGATTGACCCCTCCCTCACTGTGGCTTCCTACTTTTATTAGACATATTTTCATATTAAGTGATGGTAGTGTCCTCTGGTGGTGCAGTGTACTTTGCCTTATGATGGCGTGAATGTCATTCTTTCAATGTAATGAATTTGTTCTATGGAAAAGAATTGTCATTAAAAATGGATTACTAAAGAAATCAGTTGACATTTCTTTCTTTCTCTTCCCTTTTTCTTTCCCTCCCTCCCTCCCTTCCTCCTTTCCCAGCCTCCATCCCTTCCCCTTCTTTCTTTCTTTCTTTCTTTCTTTCTTTCTTTCTTTCTTTCTTTCTTTCTTTCTTTCTTTCTTTCTTTCTTTCTTTCTTTCTTTCTTTCTTTCTTTCTTTCTTTCTTTCTTTCTTCCTTCCTTCCTTCCTTCCTTCCTTCCTTCCTTCCTTCCTTCCTTCCTTCCTTCCTTCCTTCCTTCCTTTCTTGCTTTCCTTTCTTTTTCTTTATCTTTTATCAACATGTGATACCTTCTTCTTATCAGAAATGAAGTGTACACTGATACCATGCTCTTGGACTTTCAAGTCTGTAGAACTCAGAACCAAAGCGAAGTTCATTTATTTAAGAATCATCACATATCAGGCACGCTGCTGGAGCAGTAGAGAACAAACTAAGATGTAACTAACTTGTGATTTTTTTGGAACATATTTAAAACTTGGTGAAACCCTTTGTATGTACTGTGTGCTGTCATGAGAGAATAATAGTATCATTTTTTCCCATTTTCATGTGTATGTGAGTATAGGGTATGTGTGTATATGTTTGAATATATGTGGAAACATATGTGTGCCTATATATTCACAGATACATACATGCATATGAATGCCCAAGTTTGATATTAAGATTAATCCTCTAGCTCTTCTACCTTATTATTTTTAGACTTGCCTATAGATCTAGTCTGGTTGCCAGTGTTCCCTGAGTATGCCCACACCCCTCCTTTCTTAGACTATGTTAATAAGCTGACTATCATTTTACGTATAATCATTTGGTTCATTAGACAAGCTCTTTAACTGCTGTTCTGTCTTTGGCTCCTTGCAATTCACTTTAATTGTCAGTCCTATTAGTCCTGATATTATTACTGTCTCAGCTCTTTAAACAATGAAGCTGAACTGACAAAAAGGAAACATTGGTTACAGCACATTCTCAGAAGTGAAAGAACACAGACGTGAATTCTATCTATGTGTCTCTGAATGCATCTCCATGTATACGTGTACTAACAGTAGATACCACAGATAACACTGTGCCCCATTTCTCTGTTCACAGCACAAATCAGGTGCACAGTATTACATGCTTACTTAGCGGGGAGGAACTCTGATAAGAAAGGCTCAATTGCTATCTGGGCTCATCCTTTCACTCCCTGAGCTATGAAATTATATGAGAGACTATCCTATTTTTTTCTGTTGAAGCATTTTTTTAAAGTCTGAAATAACAATTCTCTTAGAAATAGAACATGGATTAATTTATGAGAGAATCAATAAGATGTTACAACTCTTTGGGGTGATTTATAGCTTAATTAGAAATATAGAAATCGGTATTGGGCTGACCAGTGACCCTTGTACTGAACAGAATTTTCATGCCTGTGCACTTCAGTAAATTGTATTATTGTGTGCTATCTATACACATGTAAAGTAAACATTGAATAAAAAGAAAGATAGAACATCATATAATTTGGTGCATATATTAGGAAATATTTTGCTTTCTACTGAAGACACTCAGAAATCTTTTGGTCCAATTGAAACTTTTGAAGTCTTCATACATTAAGTCAAGTACTTTGCATAAGAAATGACAAAGAAGGAGCTTCAACATGTAATGAAGTAGTATATTTTCTGATGAACAGAATTGGAGGGCAGACAGAGAACTCCTGTTAGTTTATCTCAATTATTTCTAAAAAGTATTAAGGCTGCACTTCAGATGCCTTGAAACTTTTCCTAACCTTTCCAGGCTCAGTGTCTGCTTAATGTTATAAATCCAACACTGCTCTCCCATTCTTCCATTTTATTGATTTCTGTCTGCAAGTAAAAGACAGACTTGTTGAAGAAAGTCCTCTGGACCTTATTTGGACCTTATGAACAACTTCCTAGGTTAAAAGTATTCAGTTCCTTTGGACTGAAATATATAGATGTCATGCTCAGAATTATGTGCCATTGAGGTGGCATCTGTTAGTTCTCAGGATAATCTTCTCACTGAAGACCTGGGATCTCTTTCTTCCATTCCAAGGGAATGTAGTAATTTGCATACATTTGATGAAAAGTTTGTTAGCAGGGTTTATGGTATGGGAATGGATAGAGGCTGTTGAACAATATTTCTTTAGTTATGCTTGAGATTTTTCATAGTGAGTTCTAATTAATTGGTAGGAAACTGAGAGCAAATGCTATTCTGAAAAGCTTCACATTGGCATGGCTAAACTGCATATCTATACTCCAGTGGTCATGCAACTATCATTATTTAGAATATTTTCTATTCAAAGGTACAAAATTACTTAATTTCATTGAGTATTTCAGCTCTACAACAATGTAATTCTAATTATGCCCATGATGATACTGTATTATAGATGCATGTGGTGGGAGTTTATAACTCTAGGGGAGTTTACAGATTATCTGTACTAATGTCTTTGAGATTTTTAGCTGCTTCCAGGGAATAAATAGGCACAAGATAGATTATCAGGGGGAAAGTGTACTAATTTATTAATTGTTTTCACTTTTTCATTTGTTTGCATAGGGAGTCCACATGTCTGCATGTACGTGAGCACACGTGTGGGGAGGCATGTATTCTTGCACTGGTGTATGCACACACGTGTTTCTGAGATTGGTGTCAGGAATTATCATCAATGGCTTTTCCTCTTTATTCCTTGAGTTAAAGTCTTTCAGTCAAGCCCAGAGTTCACCCACTAAATGGGTCCACATTACTGGCCATCTTGCTATAGACATTCCCAGTTTGCCTTCCCAATTTGGAATTACATCTATCATCACATCTACCCAGTGTTTTACACTGGAACTAGGGATTGAAACTCCAGTACTCTTGCTTGCTTGACAAACACATCAGTTCCTCAACGGAGCATGCAAGCTTTAGCAATTTTTGTAATTACGTGAGGATGTTCACAACAGAATAAAGACATGAAGAATGAAACATTTACTTAGGTCCGTCTCACAGCCAATTTTCACTCTCTGATGAGAAGGACTATTTTCTCATAAGAAAGGCATCCTTTCCAAAGGAATCTTCAAGTTCGACTCATGTAAATAATGTAGACAGTAGCAGCATCTCAAGTTCCAAGTAATATACAAGCATATGTAAGCAGTACATAAGACGACATATTTTAAAGTAGCATGTACTCGATTTGTACATTATTACATCATATCTTGCTTTCAATTTCTTTTAGTTTTCAACTTTTCTCTGATCATTTTTCCTGTCCCTGAACAAGCTTCCTGTGTTTGTTTTCTTCTAGTGCTCTTCTGTGTTGGTTGCATGATCTCACTAAAGTATTTCAGCATAAAATGCCCTTAAAATATGGTTAAAGCACAAGTAACATGACAGCATCTGAATTTTCATATGAAAACGTAAATTGATCATATACACTAAACAACTTTTCAGTTTTCTGTTTTTCATAATCAGTTGTTGAAATCTGCCTTACTTATTTTCATGATGCAATCACTAGGTAGTTTTCATCAACTACCACAAATATTTTTCCATTTTTTAAGCTGTTGTATCATCTATTATTTTTTGTTTGCATAAAATGGTTTTCATTACGACAAATACAAATACATTGTAAATACTTAAAAATGTAGTAAAATATATCTAGGCAATGTTTTATTCTAAAGACCTGAATTTTGAGTTTCACATGCCAACTTGTCAAGTTAGTGAGATCCAGGTCCAGTGAGAGATCCTATCTCAATAAATTAGAAACTTCAAGGTGGCATAGAAACCATGATGGAGTTAGTAGTAGATTGTAGTTAGGAAAGCAAAGAGAATAAGAATGTTCTGTCATTCTAGGAACCGCATCTCCAGTCTCCAGTACTCACCTACTCAGTGATCTTTCTTTACTATCATCCTTGACTTACTGTGCTAGGGAGCCAACATGACTGCTGCTATATACTTGGCAGTTTAAGATGCCACAATCTAAGAATGTAAACTGTAGACCAGATAGTAAAAATTCTTCCAAGATTTCTATATAAGTAGCATTTGTAGGAAGTATAGGAAAAAAGTTTCCATAACACTCCAGTGAGAAAGCAGAAGACAGCTGGTACCAAGTACAAACACTGAACACTGTATTGGGTGACACACAGCCTCCTTTTGCTGCTACTCTGTAAGTTACAGCAATTATCACAATGTACAGATTCCAGATTGCAGCAAATTAACCCCCTAAGTAAATGCCTCATGGGTTGACAGTGAAAAATAAAACTATTCAGAAATTACAAGAAAAATTTCCTCATATTTACTGGATCACTAAGAAAAAAATATAGATTGAAGAGATCCAAGAAACAGTGAGGAAACAGCTCATGACTTCAGGGTTTGAACAGAATTTCAAGAACATGGGATAGTACAAACTAAGAGTTGTTTCTTGTTTATGTCACAAATACTGCAAGAGTCAGGGAGCACTTTGAACTTCACCTTTCGTTCAATTCATCCATGCAGCAATTTACATTGCAAGTATTCTTTTTCTTTCTTATATTCACCCACTAATTTCTGCTTTTGAATATCTTATGAGGATTTTACATAGTTAAGATGCAGTACAGTTGTATATAATTCTTTACCAGTTTCAAGTAGATCACAGACCTAAATGCTCAATGTGAAACACTGAAACTTTTAGAATAAATAATAGGGAGTATATTACAATTGATATGCCTATGCAATGACTTTCTGAATAAGAATCCATTCACACAAGAGATAAGATCAACAATCAACAATTGAAGCCTCATAAAATTAGAAGTCTTCTGTTCTATGAAGGAAACTATAAATTGGATAAAAACGACAATATAGAGAATGGAAGAAAATCTTTGTTAGCTATATATATATATTACATATTATGACAAAAATTTTAAGTGCACAAAGTACCACAAAAATAAAATATTAAGAAAGGGATCAATCAAAAATGATCATCGTCCCTCCCATTGCCAAATGCCATATGACCCTGCGATTCCACTTTTAGGTATAAGTATTACATCTACCCTTGAATGTGCTCTTATAAGACTCCAGCTTAACAGCTTTCTGTCTCTGGCCAGGGGGTGACATACAGTGCCCATCACGATGGAGTGAAGGGCATTACAGGAGCAACAAAACTGCAAAAGAAAATCAACAAACCACTATCCAGAACTTCAGAGACTCTATATAAACCACCTAGAACTAGGCCAGACTAATCTCTCCCCATCCTGAAGCTCAGGGACATTTGCGGAAGAGGGGTGGTAAGAGTGTAAGAGCAAAAGGATGGGAGGAGCAATGATGTGCAAGATACTCCACACAAGTTAGGGCCGAAGCAATCATAATTGGACATTGCATGCCCGGCGCAATGTCCAACACACTATTGACCTCACAAAGTCTAGCATCTGCTAGAGGCACCAAGATCCTTGGAGACAAGGAATTGACAGCCACAGTAGTGTTCCTATGCTTAAGGGGAACACAGGAAAGGGTTCAGGGAAAGGCCACTGGGTCCTTGTATGTCATCGTAGAGGAGGGCCCAGAGGAGAGTCAGGCATGCACAAGAAAGGACTCTGGGAATTGGGGCGGGAGGCACGGGGGGATGGGGCAGGAGGGGTGAGGGGAGGGGGAGCAGGGAGTTCGGGGGGGGGGAGGAGGGAGGGAGGGAACTGGTGTACCTATTAAGTTTGTATGAGCTGAAATAATAATAAAAAAGGTAATAAAAATGATCATTGGAACTAAGCAGATAGTTCCCAAAATAAGAAAATCAACTTTCTAAGAAATTAGCCAAGAAAGTATTCAATTTCCATGCACACAGTTGAATTAATAATAATAAAAAAAATTAAAAGTAATACAAATTGAAACTACTTTGAGACTTCATCTTATTCCATTCAAAAGGGCCAAGATCCAAAACACAAATAGCAACAAATACTAGCAAGGTTATGGAAGAAAAGAATCCTTGTTTATTGTTTGCTGAGAGCATAAACTGCTACAAGTCACATTGGAAATAAGTGTAGAGTATCTCTACCCAGACACACCAATCCTTGGCATGTTCTCAAAGGATTAAATACTACAGAGATACTAGCACATCAGTGTTAATGAGACTCTATTCACAATAACAAGTAAATTAAAGCAGTCTTCATGTCCTCTGGCTGATGACTAGAAGATGAAAATATGGCACAAATACACAACACACTACTGCTCAACTCTTAATCCAGCTAGTGAATGGATGAAATTGGAAAACATTATAATAATCAAGTTGAATGTTCTTTTACATGTGTGGATGTTAGCATTCAACTTTCAGATTTTTATACTTAACTAGGAATACCCAGAAACCTTGAAGAGACTATTATGTAGGAGGAATATGAGAGGACTTTATAGGAGAGGAGGTTGAAGAAACAAGGCAAAGAAGGTAAAAAAGAGAATAATGAGTTAGGGGAAGGTTTAAGAGAGGAATAAGATGAGATGATAGGGTACAGAAAGGAGTAGAGGAGAAATAAAAAGTACTGATGATATATGATGCATCAGACAGAATATGTCTATGTTAAAAGTTATGGCATTAAACCTGTATTTGACAATTTTCTTTTTGGAAGAGCTCCAAGTTTATGATCTAAGCATGCATCTTAACCAAATTTGGCAAACCAGAGAGCCTAAAACAGGAAGGGAAGGAAGGGAGAGAAGAGGGGAGGGGAGACCATACTCTGAATATGAAAGTATAATGTAGGATACTGCCACATGGAGGAAACATAGGCAAGAGGAAACTGGCATATTCCTATGTAAATTTCCTGGTATTCTGCTTGCCTTTCAATAACTTGTTATAGCAGAATTTATTGAAAGCCACAACTTGTCTTTGATGAAATAATGACTTTAAAAAGTCTTTAGACTTTTAATGATGTGGGTTCAGCTTACATAAAGAATAGTTAAGTGTAACTACAAAAGCATTTTCAATGACCCCTAACTTTAAGGCAGTAATAGTAATCTAATTATGAATTATTAATGGTTTATGGCCCTATATTTTAGGATAACTTTCCTATTTTCTTCATTTTAAACCAAAAGAATACCCTAAAATTATTTGGGTTTCCTCTATTTTCCTCCATTTTATTTGAATTTATTCAATGACATCTACACATACATATGTTAAAAAGCTGCTCTAAGAATTCACTGGAGTCTATGCATGATTATAATATAACACTTAATGTTCAATATGGTTTATTAATTCCTTTGGTGAATAAATGTCATAGGTCATTTTCTTATGAGATTTAGTAAGAGGACCAGTGTTATTGAAAGTGATTTCTTCCTAAACCCTCTCCATCAGGAAAAAAAGTTCGAGTCAATCAGTAGTTTAGGGCAGTTAATGTATTATGATACATTAAAATCTCTAATCTACAGTTGAAGTTCTCATAGAAAAAATTGTTAAAAAATAAGAATAATTCAAAGGTTTCTATTTGTGTTAAACAGGCCAACAAATGCATAGTGATCACTGTGAAAACTTACAGGTATCTAGTCAAAATGAAAAAAATGTTCATAGTTTTTAAAAAGTAGTAGTTGCTACCTAGCAGTATAAATAGTGTCTACAATTTGGTGGCTGACCATGTTTTAATTTTTTTTAAGTTATTTATACAGCAGACATATTTTTGAAGTCTACCCACCCCTGAGTTCAATTATATTTTTAGAATGTAAAATGATATACCTGTAATTAACAACATATAGAAAGTTACAAAATGTCTTTGACATAGAGATTAAAAGCAATTTTCAAAACATTCTTTAATAATTTTCAATTGGTTAGTTTCATGAGGTATATATTTAAGACTTGTCAGCCAATTAGTTTTTATTTTTAAGCATAAACTGATTAATAGATCACTGCATATTACTGAAAGAATGCAAAGATAAAAACCAACATTGCAGTAGAAATAGATTCTGCATATATGAAAAGATAATTTATAAAATACAGTAATCATTTTTTAAAAAGAGAACATAGTTATGTCACTAATTGTACTGAGAATGGAAGCTTTTAACAACTGTTTTCAATATAGAAAACTTTATCTAGCTGTAATGTAAGCAAAGTCTTTACTATAAGAAAACAAATCTTTAGGAAAAGCTATATGGTTATGTGAGGCAAAAAGTAAACATACCATTTCATAGTATACTTTTGCCAAAATATTTTATTATTATTTTTATTATTATTATTATTTTTCCACTCTTAGAAACTTAATAGGTACCCCAGTCTTCTCCCTTCATCCACCCTTCCCTAGACCCCCTTGCTCCTGCCCACTTTTCCCCTTCCTTTCACCCCCCTTTCTCCCAAGGCCCCCTCTTTACCCCCCCATCCCTGTAGCATTCTTTAGTGTGAATGTCAAATTTCCCTCTACATCTTCCACTTTAATGAGGGGTAAGGACGCAGTAGTATTGCCTAGAGATCTCCTTTCTTTTTTTTTTTAATTTTTTATTATCTCCGCTCATACAAGCTTAATAGATACACCGGTTCCCTCCCTCCCTCCTCCTCCCCCCCCCCCGACCCCTGTGTAGAGCCCTTCTTTCTTGTGTTACCCTTTAGTATGGGAACACTATTGTGACTATTAATCCCTTACCTCTAAGGATTCTAATACCTGTGATCCATGCTAGACTTTAGGGAATTATTGATATGTCACTCATTGCGCAGGTCATACAAAGTCCTATTATAGTTACTTTGGCCCTAACTTGTGAGATCTTGCATATCCTCGCTCCTCCCCATTTTAGGCTCTTAAAATCTTACCACCCCTTCTTCTGCAAATTTCCCTGAGTTTTTAGGATGGGGAGAGATTTGACTGGTCTGCTTCCAGGTGATTAATGTAGGGTCTCTGATATTCTGAATTATAGTTGGTTATTTTTTTCAGCTTTGCTATTTCTGCACCACCCTTAGCTCCATCCTGATTGGTATTGGATGTCACCTTCTAGCCAGAGATAAAAGACTATTAAAATAGAGCCTTACTATAAGAGTAGATTCAAAGGTAGATGGAATAAGAGTAGGAGAAAATGGTGAGGAGGGGGTCTTTGGGAATAATCCCCCATAGAGTAAAAATTCACCTCAATAGCACAAGCATGACCATGTTCATAGCAGCACTATTTATGATAGCAAAGCCATGGAATCAACCCAAATGCCCAACAGTTGATGAGTGGATAAGGAAAATGTGGTACATTTATAAAATGGAATACTACTCAGCCATCAAAAAAGATGAATTAATGAAATCTGCTGGGAAATGGATGGAATTAGAAAACATTATATTTCTCAGCAAATTTAATTAATTAATTTCATTAATTCATCTTTTTTTTATTTTTTCCAATCATAAAACCTCAATAAGTACCTCTGTCCTTTCCTTCCCTCCTCCCTTCTCCAGTTCTTCCTTACACTTTCCCTGCCGTTTCCCCTTCCTTTCACCCTCTCCCTCCCCTTTGCCCACTGCTTCCCTCTTCCTTCCACCCATACCCTGGAGCATCCTTTTGTGTGAATGCCAAAGCTCCCTCTGGCTTTTCCACCCTAGTGAGGAGTAAGGACTCAGTGGCATAACCCAGAGCCCTTTCTTGGGCTCCCTATTAGTGTGGAAACACTATTATGAATGTTAATCCCTTGCCTCTAAGGATCCTATTGCCTGTGATCCATGTTAGATTTTGGGGAGGTCATCGACATGTGAGCCATTGTCCAGGTCATGCAAAGTCTCATTATGTCTATTCCAGCCCTAACTTGTGTGGAGCATCTTGCATATCATTAGTCTTCCCCATCTTTAGGCTCTTAGAATCTTGCTGCCCCCTCTTCTGCAAGGTTCCCTGAGCATTAGGATGGGGAGAGATTCGGCTGGTCTGGTTCCAGGTAATTAATACAAGGTCTTTAGTTTTCCGAATTATGGTTTGTGGTTGTTTTCAGTTTTGCTGTTCCTGCAGTGCCCTTGACTCCATTCTGATTGGTATTGAAGGTTACCTCCTAACCAAAGATAAAAGAGTATTTAAATGAAGACTTTATATAAGAGGAGACACAAAAGTATCGGAGTAGCACACAGCAGTGAGGGGTGGTCAGTGTCCTATTTGCAGGATGGTTACTGTCTTATCTGCCAGTCCCTATACCCTCCCTGATTGGTGAAATCAAACCTCTTTAGTTGTAGGTGACCAGGAAGGGGCGTGAGAGTAAGTTTCACTAGATGATTTGTTACTTACATGCAATATTTGTAGGTGACCTACTTCCTCTACTGAAGCATGATCCCCTCTCTCCTTTTTTTCTAGGGGTTGCCTCCTTTCCCTTCCCTACTGTTTATAATCTTTGCAATTACAGTAGGGATTACAGAGATTTATCTTTGAATGTATCATTAAGTGGGTTTGGTACTAGGATCCACCTGTTAGAGAGTACATACAGTGTCTAATTTTCTGTGTCTGGGATACTTAATTCCTTATCCAACCATAAACTGTTGGGCATTTGAGTTGATTCCATGACTTTGCTATAGTAAAGAGTGCTGCTATGAACAGGTTTGTGCTTGTGTCACTGTAGTGAAATTTTGCTTTGTGGGGAATTATTCCCAGAAGTGGTATAGCAAGGTCATACAGTATTTCAATCTAACTGTGTTAGAAATCGCTAAACTGATCACCAGAGTGGTTGTATATGCCTGCATTCCCACCAGCAATGTAGGAGAGTTCCCTTCGCTCCACATGCACTCTGGCATTTGGTATTGTTTGCATTGTGGATTTTTACCATCCTGATCACGGTAAGATGATATTTCAGAAAAGTTTTGATTTGCATTTCCCTGATGGCCAAGGATTTGGAGCATTTTTAAAAATATTTGTTAGAAGTTCAATTTTGTCCCTGGAAATGTTTCTTCTGAGTTCCCAGGCCCATTTTTTAATTGGGCCATTTATGTCCTCAGAGTTGAGTTTTCTAAGTTCTTTGTGTACTCTGGGTAAAAGAGCTTTATTGCATATGTGGTTAGTGAAGGTTTTCTCCCATTCTGAGGGTTGCCTTTTTGCTCAGTTTAAAATCTTTTTATCTGAACAGAAACTCTTTAATTTCATGAGATCCCATTTGTTGAGTGTTGGTTTTAGAGTCTGTGTTACTTTAGTTCTGTTTAGGAACTGTTGGCCTAGCCCAATCAGCTTGCGGGAGTTCTTATGCTTTCAACTACGGTTTTTGTAGTCTCTGGCCTAATATTAAGATCCTTGATCCATTTGGAATTAATATTTGTACATGGTGACAAGTACAGGTCCAGTTTTAATCTTCTGCATGTGGACATCCAGTTTTGCCAGCACCATTTGTTGAAGATGTTGGTCTTTTTCCATTGGATTTTTTGGGCTCCTTTTTCTAGGATCAAATGACTGTAATTGTGTAGGCTTAAATCTTATCCATTGATCTATGTATCTATTTTTGAGCCAGTACTAGACCGTTTTTATTACTATGGATTTGTAGTATAGATTAAGGTTTGGTATGGTGATACCCTCAGCAGTGTTTTTGTTACTCAGGATTGTTTTTGCTGTCCTGGGTCTTTTGTGCTTCCATATGAATTTTGAGATTGTTTGGTCAATTTTTTTAAAGAATCGTTTTGGGATTTTGATTGGCATAGCATTGAATCTGTATATTGCTTTTGATAGGATGGTCATTTTAATGATGTTGATTCTGCCAATCCAGGAGCATGGGAGGTCTTTCCATCTTCTGGTGTCATCTGTAATTTCTTTCTTTAAGGTTTTAAAGTTTTCATTATAAAGGTCACTCATTTCTTTCTTTTTTTTAATTTTTATTATTATTTTTATTTATTCAACTGTGTGCATATGTGTGTGTATGTGCATGCGCGCGTGTGTGTGTGTCTGTGTATGTGTAGAACCATGGACGAATTCGCGAACCACCGTGGACACCTCCACCTCCTTCTGCCCCGGGATTCACAGGCTCCGCCCTACCAGGACCAGAAGCACAGACCGCCCCCGCTTCCGCCTGGCGTCTATAGGTGGGATCTGGAATCCGAACTCAGGACCTTCCGCCTGCAAGTGGAGGCTTAACCCCTGAGCCATCTATACAGCCCCACTCATTTCTTTTTTTATACCAAGGTATTTCATTTTTTAGGGGCTGTAGTAAATAGGATTGTTTCTCTTAGGACTTTTTCACTTTTTTCTTCCTTGGTGTATAGGAAGGCCACTGATTTTTGCATGTTTATTTTGTAACCTGCCACTCTGCTGAACTTATGTATTAGTTCCAGGAGTTTCCTTGTGGAGTTTTTAGGATCACTCAGGTATAAGATCATGTCATCTGAAAATAGAGATAACTTGACTTCTTCCTTGGAGATTTGAATACCTTTTATCTCCTTCTCTTGTCTCATACTTCTAGCTAAGACTTCAAGTACAGCATTGAATGGAAATGGTGAGAGTGGACAGCCTTGTCTAGTTCCTGATCAAAGCAAGAATGTTTGAAGTTTTTCCCCATTGATATTATCCTTGCTGTTGGCTTGTTGTATGCAGCTTTTATGCTGATACATGTTCCTTCCATTCCAACTGTCTCTAGGGTTTTGATCAAAAAAGGCTGTTGGATCTTTTCAAAAGCTTTTTCTACATCTATCAAGAATATCAAGTGTTCTTGGACTTTGGATTGGATTATATGATGGATTACATTTAATTGGCATATGTTGAACCAAACTTGTTTGCCTAGGATAAAGCCTACTTGATCACAGTGAATGATCTTTTTGATATGCTTTTGAGCCAGATTTGCTAAGATTTTGTTGAGAATCTTTGCATCTGTGTTCATCAAAGAGATTGGTTTTCTTTTTTTAAGTGTATCTTTATTAGGTTTGGGGACTAGTATAATATTAGCTTCATAGAAAGTATTTGGAAATTTGATGGAACAGTTTAAGGAGTATTGGTGTTAGTCGTTCTTTAAATATCTGATAGAATTCTGTGCTGAATCCATCTGGTCCAGGACATTTTTTGATGGGAAGATTCAAGATTCATCAACTTCTTCATTTCTTATAGGACTATTTAAATAATTCAAAACTTCCACAAGGCTGTCCACTCTCACCACTTCTATTCAATATTGTACTTGAAGTCTTAGCTGAAGCCATAAGACAAGAAAGGGACATAAGAGGGATTCAAATCGGCAAGGAAGAAGTCAAGCTATCCCTATTTGCAGATGACATGATCTTATACCTGAGTGATCCCAAAAACTCCACCAGGAAGCTCGTGGAACTAATTGAGAAGTTCAGCAGGATGGCAGGATACAAAATAAATGTGCAAAAATCAGAGGCCTTCCTATATGCTCAGAATAAAAGAAGTGAAAAAGCCTTGAGAGAAACAATCCCATTTACTATAGCCCCTAAAAAAATGAAATACCTTGGTATAAACCTAACTAAGGAGGTAAAAGACCTTTACAATGAAAACTTTAAAACCCTAAAGAAAGAAATAGCAGAAGACACCAGAAGGTGGAAAGACCTCCCTTGTTCTTGGATTGGCAGAATCAACATCATAAAAATGACCATCCTACCAAAGGCAACATACAGATTCAATGCTATACCAATCAAACTCCCAAAGCAATTCTTCAAAGAAGTTGAACATACAATCTCAAAATTCATATGGAGGCACAAAAGACCCAGGATAGCAAAAACAATCCTGAGTAACAAAAACACTGCTGGAGGTATTGCCATACCAAACCTAAGTCTATACTACAAATCCATAGTTATAAAGACACCCTGGTACTGGCTCCAAAATAGACACACAGATCAATGAATAAGGATTGAAGACCCAGATATAAGCCCACAAAAATACAGCCATTTGGTCTTTGACAAAACGGCCCAAAGAATCCAATGGAAAAAGAACAGCATCTTCAACAAATGGTGCTGGCAAAACTGGATCTCCACATGCAGAAGATTAAAGCTGGACCCATACTTGTCACCATGTACAAGACTTAATTCCAAATGGATCAAGGACCTTGATATCAGGACAGAGACTATAAAAACCATAGTTGAAAGGATCGGGAATTCCCTCAAGCTGATTGGGCTAGGCCAACATTTCCTAAACAGACATTCAATGGCACAGTTACTGCTACCAACTCTCAACAGTTGGGATCTTGTGAAATTAAAGAGCTTCTGTTCAGATAAAGAGATTGTAACTGGAGCACAAAGGCAACCCACAGAATGGGAGAAAATCTTCACTAACCACACATCTGATAGAGCTCTGCTGTCCAGAGTGCACAAAGAACTTAGAAAACTAAACACGAAGGAAACCAATGGCCCAATTAAAAAATGGGCCCTGGAACTTCAAAGAAACTTTACCAGGGATGAAATTAAAATGTCTAACAAATATCTGAAAAAATGCTCCACTTTCTTAGGCATCAGGGAAATGCAAATCAAAACTTCCCTGAAATATCATCTCACCCCGATCAGGATGGCAAAAATCCACAATACAAACAAGAACAAATGCTGGAGAGGATGTGGAGAGAGGGGAACTCTCCTACATTGCTGGTGGGAATGCAGGCTCATACAGCCACTCTGGCGAGCCGTCTGGAGATTCTTAAAGAAATTAAAGATTGAAATGCCATATGACCCTGCTATTCCACTTTTGGGAATAACCCCCCATACAGCAGAGGTTCACCTCGATAGCACAAGCACGACCATGTTCATAGCAGCACTGTTTACAATAGCAAAGTCATGGAATCAGCCCAAATGTCCAACAGTTGACTAGTGGATAAGGAAACAGTGGTGCATCTATACAATGGAGTACTACTCAGCCATCAAAAATGATGAATTACTGGAATTTGCTGGGCAATGGATGTCATTAGAAACAATTATATTAAGTGAAGTATCCCAGACCCAGAAAATTAAGCGCCGTATGTACTCCCTAATAGGTGGCTCCTAGTACCAAACCCACCCAGCCCACCTAGAGACAGTAATTGCAAGGATTATGAACAGGAGGGATGGGGTAGGAGGGCCACACCAGAAACAAGGAGAGAAGGGACCATGTTACAGCAGAGAAAATAGGCCTCCATCAAGGACTCAATTAAGTAATGAGACATCTGATTAAGTTCACAGACTTTTGTTCCTGATCATTTACTACTGAGGGAGTATGATCTCACCAGAAGAGGAGGGCATATAGTCTGGCAGATAAAAAGTAACCATTTTGCAAATGGGTGATAGACCCCTCCCTCACTGTGGTTTCCCACTTTTATTACATCTACCTTTGAATGTGCTTTTATCACAAGACTCTAGTTTAAGAGCTTTTTGTCTCTGGCCAGGGGGTAACATACAATGTCCACCAGGATGGAGTGAAGGGCATTGCAGGAGCAGCAAAACTGCAAAAGAAAATCAACAAACCACAATCCAGAACTTCAGAGACTCTATATCAACCACCTAGAACTAGGCCAGCTTAGTCTCTCCCCATCTTGAAGCTCAGGGAAATTTGCGGAAGAGGGGGCAGTAAGAGTGTAAGAGCAAAAGGATGGGAGGAGCAATGATATGTAAGATACTCCATACTAGTTAGGGCTGAAGCAATCATAATTGGACTTTGCATGCCCTGAGCATTGTCCCACACACTGTTGACCTCACAAAGTCTAGCATCTGCTAAAGGCACCAAGATCCTTGGAGGCAAAGGATTGGCAGCCACAGCAGTGTTCCTATACCTAAGGGGACCACGGGAAACGGTTCAGGGAAAGGCCACTGGGTCCTTGTACGTCATTGGAGAGGAGGGCCCAGAGGAAAATCAGACATGCACAAGAAAGGACTCTCTGGTAATTGGGGCGGGAGGCACTGGGGGATGTGGATGGAGGGGGGTGGGGAGGGGGAGCAGGGGGTACAGGGGGAGGAGGAGGGAGGGAGGGAACTGGTGTACCTATTAAGTTTGTATGAGCTGAAATAATAATAAAAATGTATTAATAATAATAAAAAAAGAAAAAATAAATAAATAATTCAAAACTTCCTAATTCAATTTATTTAAGTTGTGTTTATTCAGGAATTCATCCATTTCTTTATTTTATTTCTTTTTTAAATTTTTTAATTTTTTTATTTTTTCTGTTCATACAAACATAATAGGAACCCCTGTCCCCTTCCTCCCTCCACCCCTCCCTGGCCCTCTCTGTTCCCTCCCCACTTTGTCCCTTCCTTTCCCCCCTCCCTCCCTTTCTCCCAGTGCCCGCTCCCCCCATCTCTGAAGCATCCTTTAATGAGTATATCAAACTTTCCTCTGGGTCCTCCTCTGATGCGGTGTAAGGATTTTGTGTTATCAAATTTTATGGAGTATACGTTTTCGAAATATGACCTTATAATTCTCTGAATTTCTTGGGTATCAGTTGTGATACCTCCATTTTTATTTCTAATTTTGTTAATTTGGGTTTTCTCTCTCTTGATTTTTGATTAATTTAGCTAGGATTATATCAATCTTATTGATTTTTTCAAAGAACAAGCTTTTAATTGGTTCATTCTTTCCATCATTTTCTTTATCTCAATTTTGGATATTAGTCCCTTATTTTGCTAATCTCCCCTCTTCTACTGCTTTTGCAATTGGATTGCTCTTGTGTCTCTAAAGCTTTAAGCTGCATATTTATTTACTTGTAATGCTTCTAATTTTTTATACAGTCCTTAAGGGCTAAAAACATACCTCTTAGAGCACCTCATATTGTTTCTCAGAGATATTGATATGAACAGCAGAAAATACACTAATTCTTGGAAACTTAGCACTATGATGCTGAATGTGAATTGGGTTCAGGAAGAAATCAAAAAGGAAATTCAAAATTTCCTAGAAGCAAATGATAATGAAAATGTATTTCTTATTTCAGGGTATAGGATTGAAGAACAGGATTATATAAGTAAAGAAAAGTTACAAGAAAAAACTGGACAAAAATATTTCAACTAAAATATTGTAGCATTCAAATTTGACTTCAAATGGAACAACGGAAACAAGACTACAAACAAAAATTTTTATGGATTTACTGACTATAAATAAATGAAATACTGTTTAAGTATCAGTACTCATGTTGATGTCTAGCAGGCAAGAACAGTTTAATCTCTGAAAAAATATTTAATTACAAATAACATGTCAGAGTGATGGACTGTATCAGTTTAATCATCATTGCCATTTTTCTCCAAAGTCTTGGTTAAGCCATTCATACCCTGTATTAATCATACCTTTACTTCATACATGGAGGACTATATACAATAAATAATTTTATTTTATTTCACCATAGGGATAGCGTATTGTACTTCTCTGCCAATGTTCCTTGAAAACTTTACATCAAAATAATTTGACTACAGATATGAATAATTAAATGAATATGCAATGGTCTTTTTTGCAGACCTTTAAAGATGTATGTTAATTCATGCTGTTAGCCTTAGGATGTCAGCCATGGACACACCCTGCTATTACAAGAAAGTCACTACTATTGTACAATACATGAGAATCTGGAACTTTTCTTTCTTTTTTTTAACATTTTTTATTATTATTTCCGCTCATACAAACTTAATAGGTACACCGGTTCCCTCCCTCCCTCCTCCTCCCCCCGAACTCCCTGTTCCCCCTCCCCTCACCCCTCTTTCCCATTCCCCAGTGCCTCCCCCCCCAATCCCCGGAGAATCCTTTAATATGCATGCCAGACTCTTCTCTGGGCCCTCCTCTCCAATGACGTACAAGGACCCAGTGGCATTTCCCAGAACCCTTTCCTGTGTTCCCCTTAAGCATAGGAACACTACTGTGGCTGTCAATACCTTGCCGCCAAGGATCTTGGTGCCTTTAGCAAATGCTAGACTTTGTGGGGTCAACAGTGTGTTGGACATTGCGCAGGGCATGCAAAGTCCAACTATGATTGCTTCGGCCCTAACTTATGTGGAGTATCTTGCATATCATTGCTCCTCCCATCCTTGTGCTCTTACACTCTTACCCCCCCATCCGCGAATTTCCCTGAGCTTCCTGATGGGGAGAGATTAGGCTGGCCTAGTTCTAGGTGGTTGATATAGAGTCTCTGAAGTTCTGGATTATGGTTTGTTGATTTTCTTTTGCAGTTTTGCTGCTCCTGCAATGCCCTTCACTCCATCCTAATTGGTATTGTATGTCACCCCCTAGCCAGAGATAAAAAGCTGTTAAACTAGAGTCTTGTTATAAGAGTATATTCAAAGGTAGATGTAATAAAAGTAGGAAACCGCAGTGAGGGAGAGGTCAATTGCAAGGATTATGAACAGGAGCGATGGGGTAGGAGGGCCACACAAGAAACAAGGAGAGAGGAGACCATGTTACAGCAGAGAAAATAGGCCTCCATCAAGGACTGCATGTAAGTAATGAGACATCTGGTTAAATTCACAGACTTTCCTTCCTGATCATTTACAACTGAGGAAGTATGATCTCACCAGAAGGGGAGGGCATATCGTTTGGCAGATTAAAAGTAACCATTTTGCAAATGGAACTTTTCTAAGAGCTTAAAGAGTAAAAATAAAAAAGGAATTATATTTGACATTTCTTGACACTTGCATTAATACTTTATGACTAATAAAAACATATCAAATTGCCTTGATTCAACCAGCGGTCAATGTAACCCAGTATGCACATGAGTAAAAATGCAGTAAAAGGAAGTAGTCTTCATTGCCTACACGTCACTTCTAGTTATAGGATAAAGTTTAAAGACTGAATGATCAAGGTGCTCATTTCTCTCAGTGGGACTGGACTATCTTCTGCTAGGAGGATAACAATAGCATCAACAAGTATCATCATGATATCACCATTTTGTTTTCTTTGGGTTCTTGTTACATGTTAACACATCAAAAGAATTGTCTGGTTGTCATCTCTTTGCACTTGGAAGGCATGCTAATAATGCTAAGACAAACTGACTGGACTGATAGAACTGGGGACCAGTCCTCTATTAGAATGGATAAACATTTGACCATTGCTATAAACATGAGAATGAACAAAATATTTCACCAGTAAACATGACCTGAGGAGAGTCAAAAGGAGAGCAACTATAGAATTTAAATAGAAGTTGAAATTTCTTCTTTCATATAAGGTACTTGGTGCAGCTTCTATCACTACAATTCACTGTGTAGTTGAATTTTCAACACTCTTTCATTTAATGTCATCCCAGGAAGTGGATCATTTTGCAAACCCAACAGTTCTTTCTGTGTCATTTCTGCATTGATGCTATTATCAAGGTTCTATTTCTTAAAGGGCCATGACCTTCCCAAACAAATGAATATTCAAACATGAGCCTGTGCGGGGGAAGCTCATATTTCAAACCACAACAGTGAGTATATAAACCTTCATTTTTACAAAATGCTGTTTGTGGTTTTTTCCATCTAAAAATATATTGCCCTATATCATTCTTGAAAATACTACTCTGTGAGCAGTGTGTGTGTGTGTGTGGGTGTGTGTGTGTATGTGTGTGTGTGTGTGTGTGTGTGTTTATACAAAAGTGTCCACATAACTTTTGAGACAAAGTATCTCACTGAAACTTTCATTTGGCTAGACTGACTGGTCAATGAAATTCAAACAATCTGTCTACTAACCCCCACCCACTAGTGCTGGAGTTATAGATGTTTGCCACCATGCACAGTTTTTGTGTGAGTGCTGGAATCAGAAGTTAAGTCCTTGCATAACAGGTCTTTTGTCACCAAACCATCTGTCAACTTCTGTTCTATAAGTTCTAATCACAGACCTTTTCTGCAGTCTCATCCTTAGTAGAATGTAGCAATTACACATTTCTAATTATGTAAGCAATGGTGATGCACACTTATGGGATTATATAAATAAAATAGATTTCAATTGCTATGTCTCATATATCAGATGGGGCAATTTTAAACCTTAAAATTATTTTGAAAAGCTATCTTTTCAATGTTGTAATATTTACACTCATTTTAGTGGTGTTATTGTCCATTGTATTTATTTTTCCTGGATTTTGTGCTTAGTCAAAATTTTGTAGCATTAAGAGGTATATTATAGTTAACTTGGATGTCCCTTGATGGTAACAACCAGGCAGGTAACTAATTCAGAGACATGAGATGATTTGTTTTCTTTTTAAAAATTATGTCTTTTTTCATATCACTATTCAATATATTTTATGTAGTCATTATTGTCTTTATTGACATAAAGATAAGCCTGGCCATAGTCTGTAAACAGTAATTTGTTTTTCAGACTGTCTTGACCACAAAGACTACATTGTATACCCACCTTTGTTCCACTATGAGGATGTAGGAGGACTCGGTGGCTTGGTGGACAAATAAATAAACAATGCCACTAGTGCAGCATAGAGCAGTAAATAAATAAATCCTGAAGGTAAGAGGATGTCTCTCCATGAATTTAGCATAGGAAATTTGGATTCTGAGACCACATAGGAATAATAAAATCAGATAAGGAAAATAAGGCATGAGAATTTACACCAGAGGAAATGGTACAAGTTTCTCACTGAACGATAAAGAGTAGGACACCCAACACTGTGATAGTGATGGCCATAGCCGCTCTGTCTGTCTACCATTGTCTGTGCCCAGACACTCAGAGGCAGAATACTCACTACTGTTTTCTAAATATTGTTGAATTCTTAGGGACTTCATTTGGTTTGGTTTGAATTACTCTATGTCCATCCATTTGTCCATTTGTGTGGATTGGCACAGCTTCTTCCACTCTCTTGTCCTTCTGGACCTCATTCTGCTTTTCATCCCTGTGAAGCTTACATCTCATAATTCACCTCTGCAGCTTCATTTCACCTTGAGGTTTTTCACCACAATGATCCTGTAGCCTGACTGACAATGACTGACAACAGCAGCAGCAGCATCTTTATTTGTCCTCCAGCAAGGCTCTTGATCTCGCTCCCATGGAGACTGTTCTTGCATTCGTATGGTTGTCCAGCTTCTGCTTCTGTCAAGTCTTGTTGAAACTCCTTGAACTCTGCAGTAGCTTCTTCAATGCTCTGTAGCCAATTTGTAACAGACATGCACACTTATATAGATATATTTACTGTGTGATGGGGATTTAATATTAGCAAACACTGGAATAAATAAGTGAACCTGTGTTAGTCTCAATCCTCAAGGATATTGAAACTACTGGGGCAATTATCAACAACAATACTGACTTACCTTGCAAATTTATAGTTATTGTTAAATTCTGGAATCATGGAATGAAACAAATTTGTCTTCAATACTTTTTACACAGACTTACCTGCTGAGTTATCTTACCAACCTGAAAAATCCACTCTTATGCAAAAAAGAAGGTATTCTTATTCTTCCTTAGATAAGATTTAGTTTTTGTATACTAAAACCTATGTCTATTTACATTTTAAAAGCTGTATTCTTTTTGGTTTTGGTTAGATATTTTAAATTTGGATAATGAAAATATTTCATTTGTTTTTCTGATTATTTTGTTGTTTTATTATTTTGTAGGCTTTCAAATTGACTGATCCAATAAATATTAGAAGATTCAATCTTTTTATCAATCAATGGTAAGTGATTTTTTTTTATGTCTATAGATCATTGCAAAAAAAAATGACAGAGGCCTATGTTCTGATTCAGTAGGTAAATGTCCCTTGTGATCTGAATTAGGTCTACAGAATTCAAATAGTTGATGGACAGAACCAGCTTTTGTAAAGTTGTCCTCTGACCTTCAAGGGAACTCAGTGGTATTCATGTACTTGTTTCTCTTTCTCACTTTCACTCCTCTCTTCTCCTTTTTTCTTCTAGTTCATTTCCTTTTCCCTCTCCTCTCTCTCTTTTTTAAATAAATAAATAATAAAAGTTTTAAAAACAAGTAAATTTTTATATATTATTTAGACTAAAAATAATCATTAAACTGGTAGACAATGCGAGATTTGAATAGAATGTGATATAGGAAAACATATATCAATGTAGTTACTAAAATTTGCATAATTTAATCTAGCAATGGGAGTTTATCAGCATATGATATTACTAAATATGTGTAAATATGAGTGCAGAAATTTCTGATGAGGACTTATCAAATGTAAACATTATGGAATGTTAGACAAATTAATATAGAGCCCTGTTTTCTATGTAACATAAAGTACTATAGTAACACAAAGTAGTGATCAATTATGGACAGAGGAATTTAGTCGAACAAGGTTTTGTTTGTAAAGTTTAATCATAAGTGAAGCACAGGTTCTAGTTTCATTCAAAAATATGGTCTCTGTGGCTCATCAGAATTGCTGGCTGCATGGATAAGACACCAAGGAATTGGATGATAACAGACAATAAGTTAATGGAATGCCTCAGGCAATTATAATTAAGTAGAAAACAGGGTGGGGACAGACTTCATTGAGGCTGGGACCAAGGGATTATGGAATTGTGCTGTAGACCTGGCTGGTAAATGTCTCTATCGGGGGCAGGTCTTCTGAGAGAGCAGTGAGACAGTACTGCTTCATAGAATCTAAGAATGTTAGTACTGCAGGGAGTCAGAAGTGAACACAGGTAATTAGAAATGAGACATTTGTTTCATATAAAATTGCCATTTGTTCTCAGGTCCATTCTCTTCCTTCGTTTTTTTCTACCTATTTCTGCACTCTTTCTTTTTGTAACTTTACAGTATAATTTAGTAAATATGTGAAGTGTGCTTGCCACTCTTCCAGAATGATATTAAATATAATGTTTGCATTTAGACTTATTTTATCAAATCCTCTGTTCTATATGACCATCCTCCTGCATGCCACCTATGCATTCCTAATGGAAGAAAATTCACAGCAGGGAATGAATAAAAAATCTCAGCAAGGTAACACTACAAACATAGCACAGTTCAAGCATTTGATGGCCATGTCAATATGGCAGTTGAGAATTTGAACTCTGAGCACATCTATAAAGAATTAGTACTTGAGTCAGATCCAAATGTCAAGAGATTGTGTAGTTGATGAGAAGGCCCAGTTTATGGTGGGTGGTGGGTGGGACTAGTCCATGAACAGTAAAATAAGGTGGAAGGAATTGGTTAAGGATGTTGGATCCTTTGGGATATTTGATCAGATATGCTGGTCTGGCAAATGAAGATTGTCCCTCTCAGCAGTCTGTTGATTCCTGGTGAGGGATGTACTGTATTGCCAAGTTGGACAACTGGGCTATCATAAGCCAAGGAACAAATACCTTGTTTCTCTATAAGTTGTTTGGTCATGAATTTGTCAGTAACATGCCACACTTATTCTTATTTATTACTCTGAATCTAGTCTATACCTTACCTGGTTGTTATGAGTTGGATGGAGGAAGTTTTCTCTATGACAAGTCAGAAACCCAAGTTTTCCAAGAATCCACCATTTGTAATATCACCTTATACAACATTTTGTCTCCTCTGTTCCCTGGGAAACAAAAGAGTATGTGTTTGTATGTGTGTGTGTGTGGGGGGGTAAACTAGTGAATTAAGTAAGGATTCAGAAGATTCATATATCCTGTCTTGAATATTGTTCTACACAATGTAACTGTTCAATTTA
Source organism: Typhlomys cinereus (assembly GCA_023101885.1). Taxonomy (NCBI): domain Eukaryota; kingdom Metazoa; phylum Chordata; class Mammalia; order Rodentia; family Platacanthomyidae; genus Typhlomys; species Typhlomys cinereus. The sequence goes on from JALPQD010000082.1 coordinate 409,519, forward strand.
TTTTTAACTGAGAAAGCATCTTGTATGTATCTTTGCTGACATAATATTTACTATGTAGTTTACATTACATGCTAGGGATACAAGTTATGTACTGCTAGGTCAGACTTTCAAAATAACTTCCTACAATAGCAGTAGTCATCGCTACTTGTGGCCATCAAATGCTTGAACTGTGCTAATGAAATTCAGGAAATAAATTCTAAATTTTAAGAAAGAAAATGAATTTAACATTCAATATGAATAACCGCTGTGGTTAGTAGCTGCTATATGGAGTAGTGTCTGACTTCACTCTGTTCATGATTACTCTTTTTATCTTGCTCTCACAAGGTGGAAAGGGTAGCCAAGTTACAACTGGAATCTTTTTAAAGGATTCCATTCCTCAGGATTCCACCCTCATGGGAGCTAGGATTTCAATGTGACAATAAGGAAAATGGGATTTTAATGTCCAAGTCATCACAGCTAGAATTCCCTTCCTCTTGAGAAGTCTACTGACAGTCCTCACAATGGCTGCAGCTGCTGAAATTGTTATTTCAATAGATGTCAACCCCATATGACCTAGGTGCAAGATTCCTTTGCAAGCAGAAGCTTACAATAGTTGTGAGCACAAGAAGGCAAATGTGTCATATAAAAATGCCTTGTTTGAGGACAGAAATCAATAGAGTAACACTGTCCTGAATTTGCTGTGGACTTTAGTTTACAGGTGAGTTTTAATCTGCCAAATGCTTCTTTCAGGTCTTGTAGTGTGTGTGTGTGTGTGTGTGTGTGTGTGTGTGTGTGTGTGTGTATGTGTGTGTTCTAAAAAGTAATGAGTAGGGACAGTATTTTAATATAGTGAGAACATTAGGAAGAATTTTCAGGTGAATTTACAAACTTCAAGTGGAGTTCTTCCCAGTACATTAGACTTTAGAGTACTTTTGCAATGATATCATAGCTTGACATCTGCAAGGGTTTAGTGCTTATGAATAATCCTACATCAAAAGTATTCAAATCTGGCATCATTAGACAGATCTAATGAGTAACACAGCTTAAGGAGCACACTTCACATCTATTTTCAGAAAGTTCACATCTTCATCTATTCTGCCTGTCTGTTAACTGGAAATTAGCTTAAACATTTTTAGACCTTTCATCATTTTAAAAAAAATTACTTTCATTTGATGTATTTTAGTTGAATTTAACAATCTCTAATGCTCAAGAGAGAAAGTTTCTTTCTTAAAATAAGGGAAACCTCTGTTTAATTCCTAGAATGTATATGATGGAAGAAGAAAACCAACATCTACAAGCTGTCCTCTAAGCTCCACATGCACCAGTAGTAGAATACTCATAAGATAAATTCAATTAAAAATAAAAAAAATTTAAAAACATGTACATTTATAAGAAGAAAATTCTACATGTACATTAAGAATAATTTGTTGAACCGTATATTTGCTCCCAAAAGATTATTACGCAAAATTTCGTGAACTATCACATGCTTCTGACGATTAATGTCAATTGTTTTTCTTATTCTCTCCCATAGGAAGGCATCAGTGCTCTTAACAGTTTTGGATTTTACCTCCTAAGTTTGACTTCAAGAGTTCTACTTTCAGACAAGAAAATCATTAAATATACCTGGTGCATCTTAGACTACATGAAATGAACATTTAGTTTACCATCTATTCTCTTTTCTGTTTCACATAACAGTGTTACTGTACCTCTTTTCTAGAGGAAGAATAGATGGCATCTTCTCCCTGTGCCTCTGCCTGTGCCCCTTTGTTTCCACAGGCCCCCCTCAATCAATTAATATCTACTACATTAAAATTCTTTGTAGAGTTTCAGTGAGAAGTGTCATTGTTCAAGTCCTAAAATGAATGTTAATCCATTTTCAAAACTCAGTGTACATATGTTCATATTATTCTTTTAAATTTTATTTACCTAGTAAATTTTATTTACCTAGTAAATTTTATTTACTTCACAGTAACATACAGACATACAGTATACACACACACACACACACACACACACACACACACACACACACACACACATTATATTAGCATAGTTATCAGAATTGGAACCAAGAGTTTATCTCTGTGAACTTAAAATGACCTGATTTTTTTTACTGCCAATTCTGAATAAATTGTCTCACCATGCATAGATTCCAATAATCTTCCTTCTATTTTCTGCCTACTCTATGTTTACTCATTCTTCTGATGGCACGTGAGATAATAGCAGACCAACTTACTGTATGTGACTTTATCTCACTTTGTTAATTCAGTCAGCAGTCTTAACCTCATCTGCTTCCATTAGAGGCTCATGATAGATCCCAGAGGCTCTGATTTCCACTTTGCTATCACATCATTCATCTCCAATAAGTATGGTCTATCCATTTCAAGAAAACTAGTGATACATTATCTTTGAGTCAATGGTTATAATTGAACTCGTATGATTATATCTGGTAGAGGACAAAAAAATCAATCACTAATTCTGTGAAATTCTTTTGCTTCTTTCATGAGTTTTCATCCTTGCCTCAAATGTGTGATACATTTCTACAACTCTAAGGAAATGTAGAGGTTCATTATAAAAAGAAGGTGAGCGGGGGGTGGGGTGGGGAGGGTGTAGAGTGGGGGAGTGAGAGCGGGAATGGTTTGACTTTTAAGTGTGAGAAAATTTGATAGAGAGATAGCATAAAAGGCAGAGTCCAGAGATACCCTCCAAGGGCAGCATGGTAGTAGTGAGTGGATCTGAAGTCTTTAGAGAAGTTTCTAAAAATCCTAAAGATCTTCAGAACTGATAGGACAAAGGGGACTTGAAATTTCATAGCTTTTCCACAGTGCAGTGGAAAGTTTTACTAGCTGCTCAAGGAGGGAGCAGGGAACTGAGGTAATTGAGAATTTTCCTTTCTTTGACCTGACTTGCCATCAGATGTTACCAGGGAGTTATTAGGATGGTAGAATGTGAGGAGGGAAAGAACATCAGGTAAATTATAGTTATCTTTCAAGGCTGACTACTATTCTTAGGGTCAGGAAGATTGGGAGGTCAGGAATCTAGGAAGAGATGATACTTTAGGGAATGGCTATTGAAAACATATGCAGTCAATTTATGAATAACCATCTACTAAACAAGATAGAGGGGTTTTACAAAATGGTTTGGTCATCACTAACAGTAACTATTAATACCCTATCCAAGAGTCCATAATCAGCTAGTTCTATTTGCTCAGAAGTTGTGTATACCCAGAGTATTTAGTCCCCAAGTTCAGGGCCCCTTTTGTCTAATTTTTGTTTTTTAAATTTCTGTCATGTGGCCAAAGTGAAGGTGAGGGGGAGCAATCAGTAATATTTTTTAAGTGAGAAGTTAAGTTCAGTGAAGTCAAGTGATCAACAGGTTAAAGATCTAGAGTCATCAACTTCCTCCATTGCTCAATCAGTAATACTTATTATAGTCACTTCTTCCTTTCACCTAGTGATTCAGTTCTGAGAATAAAATCTGCACCTCTAAATATTGTGGACCTGCTGATGGTAATGTTCCCAGTGTCCTTATCTCATGAAACATATTTTATCAAGTCTATGTTTAAGAATTTTAAATTAGTGCTGTCTATACTACTTCTTCATAAGTGAAATATGCTGTTCAGTTTCCTTGGAGTAGAACTTATTGATTCAATTAATCTACTTTGAGAATAACACACAATTATATGTATATATTTACATAAAGATTGCATTTAACTTAAATTTATTGTGAAATACCAAAATATGGATATGATTAGACAAATCTAATAGTCTACTCTTTCTACAATTTAGAGTCTAAGACTCTTCTTATTGTTAAGCTCTTGTTTTTGGTATGGCATCAAAGTCTCCTCTGCTTCTGTTCTAGTTTCCTACATTTCCTGATTCAATGTGACTAAGTTTTTTTAAGAAATTTTCTTTTTTCTTTTTAAAGCTTCTTTTAAAAGATCTTGAAAACCACTGTGATAAAGTTGCATAAAATGAGCTGACCTTGCTTTATGACAAATTAGACAAAACTTTGCTTTAGACAAAACTTTCCTTCTTTTGAGTATTTCAAAGCGAATGTTTTGAACTAACATCATGAACTAGTGTTGTTTTCTTCCTTGTGAAAATTTCTTTCTGGTGAAGTTTGTCAGTATTTCCAAATATACTAGCGGTTCATTTTTCCTAAAATTGCTTGTAGATGGTAAATTTAAGGAGACAAGGGAGATAAGATAGAACAGACGTGAAGTTCTGTGGTTTTCATTCTATGCAGCTTATACTTTTCCATATTAACTCAACAGATACTTTGCATCTCAGCAGATATTGAACTTGAGAACTGTAGGTTCTCAGATGATCAAATTTATTTTCAGCAAAAGATAATGAAAATGATTTTGTGTAATTCTAGGACCATGCATACTAGTGGAATAATGGGAGAGTTGTTCTCTGTAACCTAGTTTTTTAAGTTTGGTTTTAGATTGTGTCCCCCAAAGTCTCTCATGTGTTAGATGGGCTGATAGCCTCTTGGAAGGTGTTTATGACACTGGGGACTCCATCCTCATGAACTTATTGATGCTGCCATCACCAAACACACTAGCTTTTCTAGGATTCTGTTAATTCCTATGAGAATGAGATACAAAAAGAGCTAGCCTGCCTATCTGCAGTCACTCTTTCTGACTCTTGCAAGACTTCATTTACCAGGTTGTGTTTTTGTTAGAAAGCCTCTGCATAACTGAATAAGTGTTTGAACCTTCAAGTTGTGAGTTTGTTTCTCTTATAGAACTCAGCATTAGATATCTTGCTAAAGAATTAAGAAATGGAATAAGATGGGGGGATGACTTTACCAATAACTGAACAAATTCTCAGTACAAGAATGAAAAACGTGTCTGCAGCTGTAGTTGAGTGTGTTAGAAAGTTTAGTGGTTATTGGAATATTCATTTGTCTCCTCATTCCACTGTCATTGAGACCCGGTTTTCGCTTATGAAGTTTTATTTTCTGTGCTTTAGTTGTCTGGTCTATTTGGCTGCAATGAGTCTGTAGTTCAGATATAGTTTAATTTTAAAGGATGCATTACATTTTTTTCCTTCATTTTACCGTTCACCTTGTGTCTTAGTCTCATAGTCTCTTGTTAGAATGACCCAAATAATTTAGAGGAAAAAGGAATCTTTAATCATGTTTATTTTCTAGGTTTTAGACAATCATCATAGCACAGTTATCAACAGGGTTCAAGGAAACTGGACCTACTATATTTAAAGTAAAAAACTGAGAGACACATAATCTATAATTTTCCAGTTTTTCAAATTTCCGGCTGGTTCTCTTCCATTTTACTCACCAGCCTAGGAAGTTGTTCTATCCATTCTGGGCTTGTTTCTCCCATATTAATTAATCTCCCAAAGTCTGTTCAATGGCTTGCCTTGACTAAATAAATCTTCTTAGATATGCCCAAAAGCTCAGTTCACATTTGTCAAGTTGATGTAACTAATTGCTACATCTTGCTCAATCATTTTACCACTGGATTTACTGCTTTCAGCTTGTATTTTCAAAATGAATATTCTATTTTACCTTACTTGTTTCACTGTTTTTTATTTTCTTCTCTTTTCAGTTTTTCCACTTTTTGTCCTTTCTTGGTTGTGTACATTACTGCCTGGACTACCATTTCAAGGCCTTATATATGGATTTACCTAAGTATTTACTTGTTGCTGCAGCTACTTTGCACCATTGCTGATAAAATCACTATCAAACAGCTTAAGGGAACAAGGGGTTTGTTTTCTTTTATGATTGTCCAGTTACAGTTCCTTACTCAGCATGGCAGGTGAAACTCATACCAACACCAGGGCCAAGGGAATGGATCATGGCCTATGTACATAGTAGCTGAGAGAGGAACAATCCTTACTTTCCAGATCAGCATGTCCACATGTTTACAAGGATGCCTCTTTCTCAAACAGTGCCCTCCATTTTATTCACCTGCCCTGTGAATAGCCCCATCCACCATTGGCTGGGTTTCCCCATCCACAAGAAAGTCTCATGCAGATTTGCTCTGGGCTTACTCAACTACGAATTCTCTACAAATGTTCCCAGAGGTCAAACCCTCAACCATCAAGTTGATTCCTGTGTCTAATTATGACACTCTACCCCTTGTCAACTTGACACAAGAACATATCACATTTAAACTATAATCTTCACCTTGTCACCAGAGGTGTTAAATTTGTCTTATAATATAAATATATTTAAAAGTCTGAAATCTTATAACCATAAAATCCTGTCCAATCAGATAAATACTTCAACACATTAAAATGGAAAATACCAAGCTTTAAAACTAAAGTCCAGCCTGTCAAATATTACATCCTATAGCTCATTGTCCCTCTTCTATTGTTCATGGTGGCCCAAAGATTCTGGGAAATCCCAGTCCCTCTTTAAACAGCATTTCTCTGGATTGGGTTGAATCTCCACTTATTGCCATGACATCTCATGTATACACCTATTTTTGGCAGATGTGCCACGTTGGCTCTGGCATCTCCAACTTATTCACTTTTCAATGGCAAACCAGGCTTCAGGTCCACAGCATAAAATGCCCTTCTTGGGCTTCTCTGCAGGCTTCCTGCCACACACTGCCTGGGTTCCTGCCATTTTCTGAAACCTTGGAGGAAGGATCCACTATCTCCTTCCTCTTGCATGACTCTAAAACCAGTCCTTTGTGGACAAAGTTGCCAAGTTCTGCCATAACCTCCAGATGGAGACTAATTCCCTGTAATCACAACTGATTTAGCTTCTCTGTGCTGACTCTCAGACAAATCTCTACGTTGGGCAGAATCTCAGTGCAGTGGTATTCATTCTTTTCACCATCCCAGTGAATCAGGTTTTTCTTCAATAACATTCACTATTCAACAGCCTGCAGCTGCTCTTTTTTCTGCCTTGTTCACATACAAAACTTCCAGGCTGCCTACACAGTTCTCTACTATAAAGTGTACCAGTCCATCATCTTTAAATTCAGCTTCATCAAAGTCCTTGTTTCCTTTATCACAAATTGGGTTCAAATAATTCACAACTTTCTGAGAATCTCTAGTCTCCAAATGGCCCATTAACTCTAGAATGGTATTTGTAATCCACAATCCCAGAATCTTCAAATGTTTCAAACTTCATTTAACACAGCAATTTAAAATCCAGATATCCAGATTTATCAGCAACACCCCACTTCTCTGGTGCCAAATTCTATAGCAGTTCACCTGCATTGTTTCTGATAAAATCATGACAAAATTGCTTAAGGGAATGAGGTTTATTTTATCTTACAATTTCTGGTTACAGTTGTTTGTCCAGCTTGGCAGGAAAGCATGCACCAACACCAGGGTCAAGGGAACTGACCATAACATCTCCACATAATGGCTGAGAGAGGGACAATCCATATTTGTCAGCACATGTGGACAAGTACACAGAAGGATGTCCACTTTCTCAAACAGCTCCATCATTTTATGCATCTGTCCTGGGGCTAGTGCCACCCACCATGGGCTGGGTTTTCCCCATCGACTAGACAATTTCATGCAGATTTGCTCTAGAGTTACTCAAATACTAATTCTCTACAAATGTGCCCAGAGTCAAAACCTCAATCACAAAATGGACACCTATGTCTAATTATGACACTTGCTTATAAAATTCTGCAAGCAAGAAGAGAAAAAAATGTTATCTCTCAAAATATATATTAATGAAATTGTATTATTTCTTTTAAAATAAAAATAATGACCATTTATTGCGACCCAAAGACAGAGCAACTCTAACCCAAGTGAGTTATTACCTGACTTCTTAGTCTCCAAAACAACCTTTATCAGTGTGCTGGTTTTCATTCTTGTTACAGAACAATCTTTCCTGGAAATGCCCATTCTTCCCTTTTTGAATGGGAATATTTATTTTGTATCATTGTATGCTTTAAGTATGTAACTTGTCTTTTGATTCTACAGGAAAAGTGAACTTGGGACTTTTGGCCTGTATGTAGTCTATGATGTAGTCTATGAGAACTTTTAAAGGCAAAGAGCCTGTGGGAGTCAGGGGTGTAGTGTCATGGTATTAAAGTGAGTTGTCCCCCACAACTGAATCTCTAGTTTATGCCTGAATCTCTAGTTTGGGAAAGTCATGTAACCTTTAGTAGATGGAGCCTTGTGGAAGGAAGACAGTCAACAGGGGGTGGGCCTTGAAGCTGTTTAACCCCACTCTTTTAGAGTGAGTGACTTTGCTCTTGAACAAGCAACAGCTCTCAGCATCCATGAGGTCTGCAGTGACTGAGACAATCTTCAGCTTCTGTTACTCAACCAGGCCTTTTATGCCATAACGGACTGTATCTCCTCTATGGAACCATAAGCTGAATAAATCTTCCCTTCTCCTTTAAGTTCTTTGACTATGGATGTTTACTCACAGCAAAACAAATAGTAACTAGTATCCCCATGTTTTTCCATTGTTAACTTGTGTGTGTATTTAATGAATGAATATAATGAATTTATGTCATTTTCATCCATTTTGACCTAATCTCATCTTCTGTACCTATCCCACTGTAAAATATCTTTACCTATCTCCCTCTTATTTGTATTTCAGTTTGTATATGTGGTCCACTGAGTTCATCTGAGTAGTTGAACTGGCCTTTACGTAATGTGGATGCCATATACTAGAGACTCATGATGATCCTCGAATCAAGAGGAAATAGAGGGGGAAAACACTTTACTACCAATGAAAGACTGAGTTTTTGGAGAAAATTCATAGTTCAGTTGCTTTTGATGACAGTGTAAACTTATTTCTCAGCTTTGTCTAGACAATTTATGCAGTATTCATTTGTTTGGCAGCATGAGTAGACCACATAAAACACTTTTTGCTTACAATTTTTATGGGCCATGATTTAAATAATGACCAATGAGTCTTTCATTCATACACTATAGAAATGTCCTAGCTCCATGACATCCTGGAGTACAAAGAAATAATAATGCTGTGTTATGCACCATACTAATAATAGTATGTATAGAATAATGGTAAGTAGTATATACTTTTTTAGCTTGATGGAGAACAATTGTATGTGTAGCTTAGGAACAATATAACATGGCAAGGCCTGCGAAAACGCACCCATCAGTTTGGACTCTGTTCATCGTAGTCTTCCATGCTGCCTAAGGAAAAAGCACATGAAGGATGTCTAGGCATGGAAGGAAAATATCTCAGAGTGGATTCATCTGACAGCTAATGGCTGCCTTGAAAGTGAGAGAGGACTGGGGAGGACAGTGAGAAGAGGGGAATGGACATCAATTCATTTTGTTTGTAAAAAAACAAATTTCTTTCTTTCTTTTCTTCCTTCCTTCTTTCTTTTCTTCCTTCCTTCTTTCCTTCCTTCCTTCCTTCCTTCCTTCCTTTCCTTCCTTCCTTCCTTCCTTCCTTCCTTCCTTCCTTCCTTCCTTCCTTCCTTCCTTCTTCCTTCCTTCCTTTCCTTCCTTTCCTTTCTTGTTTTACAAGTATATTGAGTACTACTTCCTACTTCCCTCAATTGCCTCCTGCTTCCCATGTCCCTCCTATTCCCTCATCAATCCATTCCACTCCCTCTCACCCTCCTGTCTGGCTGTTTCTATGGATCCCAGGGTTCCCTGTGGTTTGTCTACTCTTGTGGGGGTTCAGGCCTCTGTAGCATACCAAATCATCCCTCTTAGGGTAGCCCACTGATAGGGGCACTTCCTTTCAATCATCCAGATCTAGTTCCTAATATTGCCCCTGTGAGTTCTTATCTCTCTTCAGTTCTTCATAGTTTATGGGGGCATGTTACTATTTCAATCATTATGCAGGTCTGATAAAGATAAGTCTCACTGCTGTGAGTTCCTAGATGCAGCATCCTTGCCTTCAATGGAATGTCTTGTCCAACAGTGAATCCTCCCATCTTTAGGTTGTTACAATCTTACAACTCTCTCTTCCACAAGGTTCTCCAAAATTTAGGATGGGGAGAGATTAGGATGGCCTGATTCTGGATTAGCATTGCTGGGTTGCTAGTGATCTGTATTATACCTGGCAATTTCCACATCACTGCTCTTCTGCTGGCCTAGGCTCCACCCTGTTAGGATGTTGAGATTCTCTAACTCTCGTGTAGAATATTTCTAGGCTGATTGCCAAGTGCTCTTCAAATCTGTGAGTATAATAGTAACTATTTACAAAGCAGTTTGTACTGTCTTCCTACCTGTAGGTTCATTGGCAGTTTTTCCCTATTGACCTATTTCCTTCCTTTTTTTAAGGTTCTTGTTCTAGTTTACAGTAACAGGAACATGTTCCATTCTGACAAGCAGGTCTTGAGTTCAATCAGAAAGTTGTTGGTTGTCTCCTTGATATTCATGCCACTATTACACTGGTGGTCACCTGTTGACGTGATTGTTTTTGCAGATCTCATGAGTTGATGAGTCCTGTGATTATTTCTCTCCCCCAGTAGCTTCTACAGTATTCCTTGGTAATGTGTAAGCTATCTAGAAAGGGCGAAGTTCTCAGACCACTTCCATATGATATATTTTGCCCATGTTCTGTGATCCATTTGTATTGCTTCTTCAGTAGTAGGGTCTTAGTGACTTTTTTTTGGAGAGCAACCAAGAGCAACGACAAAGACTATTGTTTAGGGGCCTTTGAGACCCTTCTGACTTACATTTTATCAGGAAGAGCCACACTCCTTTAATTTCTACTATATCACTAATTGTCACTGAGTACTAAGTGTATCAGCTTTGGGCTTTATTTGTTTTACTGTTTTCCTCACTCTGTACACCTTTACATATTACATATACATTATTCCTTTCTTTAAAAGACTATTTTTGACATATTATTAGCATGTGAGGTTCCTATGGGGTTACTTCCCACAGTCTTAAGGATTTTCTAGAAATCTCTGTGTCCCTCCTATATCCTATCCCCTTAATCCCCCTAGGTATTTTTCCCAATTATTTCCTCCCTCATTCTACTTGAGGTGGTATCCCAAATCTCCCCCTTTAAAAGTTCTCTCCTAATCACTCCTTCCTACCTTGCAATTCATTGGTTCCTTTTGAATTTTCTGGCTCTTACAATAATTCTAAACCATATGCACTGACAAAGATATTAGTACTAGCATCTTATGTCCTATGTCCTATGATTCTCTAGATTTCTCCAGTATCTGCTATAATTTCCCCATTTTCTTTTCTGATTTATTATTTGAGTGTTCTCACTTCTTGTTTTGGTTAGTAAAGCTAATGGCTTGTCAATCTTGTTTATTTTTCGAAAATCTTGCTCTTTCATTAATTTTTTTGTGTTGTCTTTTTTCAGTTCCAATTCATTGCTTTCTGCTTATATCATATATTTCTTCGATGTGCTACTTTTAGGATTGGTTTGGTCCTTTTTTTCTAAGGCTTTCAGTTATACCATTAAGCCATTTGCTGGGGATCTTTCTTTTTTGTGTGTGATGTAGGCATTTGGTGCTCTCAACTTTCCTCTTAGAACTGTTTCAGTATGTCCCATAGATTTTGATAGGTTGAATATTCATTTTCATTGGCTTCAAGAAAGTTTTTGATTTCCTGTTTTATTTCATTTCTGACCTATTCCTCATTCAAACATGAGTTATTTAGTTTCCTGAGTTTGTGTGGTTTCTTTAGTTTCCTTTGTTGTAGATATCTACCTTTAATCCATGATAATCAGTGATTGATTTCACTTTTTCTGTATACATGGATGTTTGATTTGCATCCTAGTATGTGGTCTATTTTTGAGAATGTCCAATGAGCTGTTGAGTAGAATATGTACTCCTTAGTGCATGAAATATTCTGTAGATATCTGTAAGGTCCTTTTGATTTATGGTTTCATTTAACTCTAGTGTGTCTCTGCTTAGTTTTTGACTCATTGACCTATTTAATGATGTGAGTGGGTACTAAAGTTATTACTGAAAGAAATTCAATGATTCCTGACATATTTTTTTCTTTTTGTGTTTGCATTTTTAGTCCCTCATTCAGCTTTTGACCTGGTATTATTCATTCTGTTCATCTTCTTTGATGTGTTTATGCTTCTTTTCCATCTTGTGCAATTCTTATAGTACTCTCTGTAGCCCAGATTTAGTGGCTAAATAGTTTTTTAGTCTGTTTCTGTCAGGGAAATTTGTCTTTTGCCTTCTATTAAGACTGACAGTTTTGCTGGATATAATAATGTCTGTTGGTATTCATGTTCATTCAGAACTTTCATTGTGTCTCTCCAATCTCTTCTGGCTTTCATTGTTTGTACTGAGAAGTCAGTTGTTATTTTGACAGGTGTACCTCTGTATGTGACTTATTCGTTTTGTCTTGCTACTCTTATGATTCTGTCTCTGGTGTATATATTTAGTGTGTTGCCTGTCACGTGCCATGGGGTGTTTCTTTTTTTGTCTTGGGTGTTTGGTTTTTGAATGCCTCTTGACTCAAGGTGGGTACATCTTTTTTTTTAGGCAAGTGAAACTTTCCTCTATTTTCTCATTCATAATGCATGGTTGATTTTTCTCTTGTGTGTGTGTTTTTGGGATACCCATGATCCATATGTTATGCTTTTTGTTGGTGTCCCAGATTTCCTGTATGCTCCTTTCAAGTGTGTTTTTCAATTTATTGGTTTCTCTTATTGACTTATCAACTTCTTCTGCCATATCTTTCAGTACTGTGGCTGTCTTCTATATAGTCAATTCTATTTTTGAGACTATTCAATTTTTTTATTGCACTGTTTAGATTTTTTAGTTCCATTGTTACTTCAATTTGTGTTTTTTTCAGTATTTCTATGTTTGTTTGCAGATCACTTTGGGTTTTGTTCGTGTTTCTAGATCTGTTTGCAGGCTCTCTATTTTCATTCCTATTGTATCTTGTTTGTGTTTTCTTGGTTTCCTTTCCTGATTTTATTTTGTGCTTGAAATTTGTTTAACCATTTGTGTATGTTGTCTTTGAGCTGTTAGAACATGTTTAAAATCGATCTTTGAAATTTTTTGTCTTGGATGTTTTTCTCTTAAATATCTTCCAATGAATTCTGCTCTGTGGGGTCTGAATATTTGGATTTGGTTATCTTGAGACATTATTTTTAGATTCTTGTATTTTTTCTGTTTTTCCTGTGAGATGTCAGCATCTAGAATTAGGTTGTTGTTTATTTTCCTTGATTTATATTGTTATCTTGCTTATGTCTACTATTTGAGTTAGATTTTTTATTTGTCTGTACTGTTTATAGGATGAGTATATGTTGTTTGTAGCTTTATTTGAAGTCACTGAGTACTGATGTTTGGTGAGGTGATGGTCTTCTATCTGGAGTGCTAATCATCAGCACTTAGATGATATTAGTAATGTCTATGCTTTTGTGTTAGGAACCAAATGTTTGGGCCTTCACTTGGAAAAGGAGGTAAAGATTCTGATGTTTTCTGGCTATAGTCTGGTGATATTTCTCAGATGGGCTTTCAGAGGTGACTATTATGTTTTCAGAGGCCTTTTCTCTCTTTATTTTTTGAAGTTTGGTGCTACATGAAATCTTCTACTTGACTTATTTCCTATATGTGTGATTAAGTGGGGTAGGGGGGATAAAAGTTAATCTAGGAGATCTGGGCAAGCTGGATGACTCCCATCCAAAATGCAAACTGTCTCAGAAACCACCTTACCAGAACACAAAAAAAATTCTTAATAATAAAAGAAAGTGGGGTACATTATTTCTGTTGACAATGCATTATATCAGTGGCCACATGGATCCACTCCACTCACACATTATCAGGAAGGATAATTTAATTATGTTTAATAATGAATCAATAGTACATTTGAGGGCAGACATGAATACCTGTCCAAAACTAGGACTTTATCTGGTTCTGCATTCAGGAAATTTGCAGTCATTGGCTCAGGAAGAGGTGAAGGAAGGGAAAAGTCAGAGATAGATTCAGATGTATGGATGATGCAGAGAATGTTTTTAGGAAACTCCAGTCAGAAACTAGAATATATGTGGAGCTAAAGTCATAGTCTTCTTATACTATCTAGGTCTTGAAGTATGGTGTGCACCAGTCTAGTCATAGTCCTTAAAATATATTCATTAGTAATCATTTTTATATAAATGGTGAAATTGGGGCCCACGAAATCATAACTAATGGATCAAATCAGAAGACTTTGTAGTCCAAGTGTCTCTGAAACCCCCTGTTTCTGAAAAGTCTCTGTTGGATCTAGAGGAGATTTTGTTGGTAGAATTTTTGCTAGAAATAGGAGTTGCATTTAACATTAAAGAAAAGATTTTAGAAATATCTTGAAACCAAAACAGTGATTTCAATCCAGGTGATTTTTTCCAGTACAAATTGTAAGATATTTCTAACACACTAATTCCTACCAGACATGAGACAGTACATTTACTTTTGCAGGGAGTGGTGTAGAGATCCATTGGTATTAAATAGTGTATTACTGTAAAAGGAATAGTTGACGTTTGAATTTGGAACAAACCAATTATATTATCTGCCATTCATAAACCCAAGGTAATGAATATAACAATGCATTATTTATGGGGTAGAAAATTGTACACCACTCACCTCAAACAGAATGGATTGAAGGCAATAATATATGCATCCAGTTGCATACTTCTTCATTTGTCTCTGGATTAGAAGTGTTTAGAAAAGAATAGTGTTACAGAAAGAATTTAAAAGCAAAGTTTGGATCCAGTTCCTGTTTATAAATGTGGAAAGATCTGTGCATCAATAAATGTATTGGTCCCTAAATAGCACTAAAAGATTCTGAATTGTTCAAACGGACCATAAAATCATGGGAGGGTGTAAATTAAAGGTAAAAAACACTGTATCTCTTCTAACACCTAAGAGGGCAGCATATAGCAATATCCTAAATATACTTTCAATATGGGAAGTAGTAGACAGTAGAAGGGATACATAATCTATAGTGGTTAGGAAAAATCATAAAGATCAATTTCTCTTATTTGTAATACTTTGAGATATGTGCAAGGATTACTTGTTTATATAGATTTTGGGTGGTGCTAAGGGCAATTTATTTTCTCCTTATCGTTACCAGTGTTACACTCAGGCCATCTTACATGCCCATGTTACTATCATTTTAACAGATAAATTTTATCTTTTATTTCCCCTCGAGAATCTTCAGAGCAGTCAGCCCAGAAGTAGGGCATCTGCGCTGGGCTTTGAGACTCTGGGAAGGAACTTGGGCTGTCATTTCCCACATTACAGCTGTAGCCCCAGCTGACGGCTCATGCTCCCTCGTGTCTTTACTGAGGCAGCCACCTATTGATTTCCTAATTTGCCATCACCAGAAGGCATGGACTTCCTCTTTTACTAATTATATACTTAATTTGAAGTTGGGAAAGGGCAACTAGTAATGAATATTGTTTGTAGGTTAATCTTCCTCCGTTAACCTCAGGTCCTCTTTCATGCTGAACAGGATATGAAATTATAATGTGCTCAGAGAGAGATAATTTATATCTCCACAATCAACCAAGAAAAGGCTTTGACTTGTTTCTGAATGAAGCATGAAGACCTTCTTCCTCCTTTTAGTGTTGCATATTGACACTACTGTAAAGTTTATGGTTTTTGTTTTGATCTGCCATGCTGGAATGGGATCATTCCCTCCTGTGTCTTAGAATAGTAGCATTGAAATTAAACTTTACTCCCTGCATTTTGGAATTTCTTTTACAGTTGAAGATAATGTCTTGAACCAGAGGATTACTTTCATAAAGTGAATAGACACATCTTCACTTGAAGCCAAGAAACAGAATAAGATTGCTTCTAAGAATCAGCATTGAGGCTAGAGAGATGGCTCAGGGTGTAAGACTCTACCTCTCAAGCAGAAGGTCCTGAGTTCAGATTCCAGTTCCACTAGTGGTATAAAAACGCCAGGTGGAAACAATGGTGGCCTGTACTTCCAGCCTTGGTGGGTGGAGCCAGGGAAATTCCAGAGCAAAGCAAAAAAGGTGGTAGAAACAACTCAGGATGATTCCTCAGGATGGTCCTCCACAAAGACATACAATGCCCTCTGATATACCTCTCTTTTTTCTCTCTCTCTCTCTTTTTCTCTCTCTCTCTCTCAATAAATAAATAAATAATCACTATCTTACTTTATGAGATACTATACAGTTTCTGAGTAAAATGTCAGACAGTCAAATCAAAGAGAAGCTGTCTCCATGCATGTACTCACAAATTTCTTTCTATTTGGTAACTTGAATATTCCTTGATTAAAAAGAAAGTTGAAACACACTTAGGTAATAGCTAGATGCAGGTGTCGACTTGACAGAGGCAAGCTGAACTTTGGCACAGCCATTTAATTTGATAGTTGAGATAAGCCCTTGAATAAGCCTGCAGGAGAAAAATCTCACTGATGCGGAAGACCCAGTTTATAGTTGGTGGTACTTTTCAGTGGTGGAATAGATAAAGGGAATTGCAAGGGGGAAGGGAAATCCCCTTTCTTTTGTCCTGTGCTGATTGTGTTGAGTTCACTGGTGCTGCCTTTCTTTGCTGCTTCTGCAGTTCTCTGACATTGGAGCCCAGCCTCTCTGTCCTCCAGTATGGCTGAGGTTTAGGGTCTCTTTGGGAATTTTCTAACTTCCACACATACTGGGATTGCTGGGAGTATTTCCAGGAATCATTGGGACTTCAGAATCAGCTTGGAATTCTTGACATATTCTGTTCAAGAACTGAGCAGCTAGCTATGAATAGCTTCCATTGGATTACTAAGAAAATTAGCTGTATATCCATTCTATTGGTTCTGCTCCTTTAGAGAACTCTAATACAATGGTAATATTTTGTAAGTCTTATGGTTGCAGAGGTATAGTGTAAATGTAGTTAAAACTGAAAACACTCATTTTTATGATAATCTGTTTCTTGCTTTACCATATTTTAGGCTCAAATTGGAATAAAATTATTTCTACATGTTTAAATATTTTAATATAGTTATTTTCTAAGAACTTGTTACACCAATTTACTTTTGTGTTTTTAGAATAGAATGTAGTTGTTTACAAAAAATCACATCAGGCATTTGAACTTTGAAATTTTAAATAAAGGGAACAGTTCAATTAAATATTCTAAGATGTGAGTTGTAGAATATATGAAATAAAATTGCTTTTTTTAATTAATTTAGTTTTTGCTTATTTTTTAATTTATTTTTTCCATTCATACGAACTTTTTTATTTTTATTTTCATTTTTTTAATCAATTGTGTGTGTGTGCACGTGCGCGCATGTGTGCGTCTGTATGTATGTGTGTGTCTCTGTGTGTGTGTGTGTGTGTGTGTGTGTGTAGAACCACGGGCGAATTCGGGAACCACCATGGACCGCCTCCACCTCCTCCTTGTTTACTCTGCCCCAGGATTCATAGGCTCCGCCCTACCAGGACTAGAAACGCAGGCCGCCCCCGCTTCAGCCTGGCGTCTATACGTGGGGTCTAGGATCTGAACTCAGGATGCAAGGCAGAGGCTTAACCCCTGAGCTACCTCTCCAGCCCACACTCATACAAACTTACTCCTTCCCTCCACCTCTTCCTGGACCCCCTTGCTCCCTCCCTTCCTTTTCGCTTTTCTTTTCCCCTCCTCCCTTTCTCCCATTGCTTCCTCTTCCCCAATCCCTGGAGCATCCTTTAGTGTGAATGTCAGCTTCCCTCTGGGTCCTCCACTCTAATGAGGTGTAAGGACTCAGTAGCATTGCCTAGAGCCCTTTCTTGTGTTCCCTTTTAGTATAGGAACACTATTGTGGCTATTAATCCATTGCGTCTAAGGATCCTAGTGCCTGTGATCCATGCTAGACTTTGGGGGGTCAATGCTACATAAGTCATTGCGCAGGTCATGGAAAGTCCTATTATGGTTACTTCAGTCCTAACTTGTGTGGAGTATCTTCCATATCATTGCTCCTCCCCATCTTTAGGCTCTTATAATCTTACTGCCCCCTTTTTCCCATATTTCCCTGAGCTTTGGGATGGGGAATAATTAGGCTGGCCTGGTTCCAAGTGGTTAATGTAGGGTCTCTGATATTCTGAATTATGGTGTGTTGTTTTTTTTGTCTTTCCAGTTCTGCTGTTCCTGCACCACCCTTGGCTCCATGCTGATGGGTATTGGATGTCACCTCCTAGCCAGAGATAAAAGGCTGTTAAAATAGAGTCTTACTATAAAAGTAGATTCATAGGTAGATGGAATAAGAGTAGGAGACTGCAGTGAAGGGGGGTCAGTCTCTCATTTGCAGGATGGTTACCATCTATCCGCCAGTTTCTATGCCTCCCTGACTGGTGAGATCAAACCCCCTCAGTTGCAAATGACCAGGAAGGAAAGTGAGAGAGCATAACCGATGTCTCACTACTTACTTGCAGTACTTAATGGTGGCCTGTTTTCTCTGCTGGAGCATGATCCCCTCATTCCCTGTTTCTGGTGGGGCCCTCCTTTCCCTTCTCTCCTGTTTATTATCTTTGCAATTATTGTAGGTATTACAGAGAATTATCTTTGAGTATGTCACTAAGTGGGTTTGGTATTAGGATCCACCTATTAGGTAGTACATACGGTGCTTAATTTTCTGTGTTTGGGATACTTCGCTCAGTATAATTTTTTTCTAATTCCATCCATTTTCCAGCAAATTTCATTAATTCACCCTTTTGGATGCTGAGTAGTATTCCATTGTATAAATGTACCACATTTTCCTTATCCACTGGTCAACTGTTGGGCATTTGCGTTGATTCCATGAGTTGATCTATCTCATGTTGAGAGGGCAGTGTTGAAATCCCCAAGAATTATCATTTGGGGTTGATTTCTTGCTTTAGATGCTGTAGGATTTGCTTAATTAATTTGAAGAAGCCCATATTAGGTGCATATATGTTCAGTATTGTGAGGTCTTCCTGGTGAATTGTACCTGTTACTAAAATTTAGTATCCATCTGTGTCTCTTATGATTTTTTTTGGTTTGAAGTCTACTTTGTCTGATAGCATAATAGCTACCTTTGCCTGTTTCCTGGTTCCATTAGCCTGCATAATTTTTGACCAGACTTTTATTTTTAGGATGTGCCTATCTTTTGTGGTGAGATGAGTTTCCTGAAGATGGGTTGTAACTTTTAATCCAAGTGTGTAATCTGTGTCTCTTGTTTGGTGAGTTAATTCCACTGGCATTTAACGTTATAATGGAGAAATTACTTTTAATTCCGGACACTTTTTATGTTTAGTGGCTTTTGTAAGTATATTATTTCGCTTTTAGGTTTTGGTGGTATTATACTTCCCTTTTGTCCTCCTGGATATGCTTATTCTTTTCCTCAAGCTTGAGTATATTTTCTAGCACTTTTTGACAGCCTGGTTTGGTAGATATGTCAGCCTTCAAGTTGTCTTTGTGCTGGAAAACTTTTCTTTCCCCCTCAATCATGACAGATAGTTTTGTGGGGTATGTCAGCCTGGGTTGACATTTTTGCTCATTCAATACTTGAATTACGTCTCTTCAAGCTCTTCTTGCTTTTACTGTTTCCATTGAAAAGTCATTTGTTATTTTAATACGTTTACCTTTAAAAGTGACTTGGTTTTTTTTCCCCTTGTAGCTCTTAGCACCATTTCCTTGTCTTGAATGTGGAGTGTTTTGACTATTATTTGCCTTGGTGAGTTTCTGTTTTGGTCATATCCGTTTGGGGTGAGGAATACTTCTTGTATTTGGATGGGCCTCTCTTTCTTTAGATATAGAAAGTTTTCCTTGATGATAATTTGAAAAACTTCCTCAGGTGTGTTATTTTGGCATTCTTGTTCTGGTATTCCATGAATGTGCATGTTAGGCTTCTTCAGGGTGTCCCATAACTCTTGAATATTTCTCTCAAGTTTCCTTTTGCTTTAACAACCTCTTTCATTGAGCTGGTTAATTCTTCTACCTTGTCTTCAAGATCACCAGTCCTATGGCTACTATTTTAAAAATTACAGCAAGCTTACTGTCTTTATCAACACACATTAATTTTTTTTGGAATTCCCAAAGATGGATTATAACATAGGTTTTCCTTGGTTCTTTCTGTTGGGTATGAGTAGGGTTGCTTCCTTAATTTTTTTAGCTTTTAGATGCTATCCTGTTTCTGGATTTGCACCTCTTTTTCTATGTTCAAAGACAGCAATGTTCATGAGGTCTTCTCACATCAGATCATATCATGCTGATCTTCCTCTGCCCACTTTTAAGAATTTTTATAACTATGCTTGGATGCATGAAAACAAGATTAACATTCTACTCTAATATTACTCATTAACAGCCTGAGTCCCACCCTGCAATCTTGATTTCTTTTTTTTTATGAGGTAAAGTGCAGATTCCAGAGATCATCTAGCTTTAGGGACCATTTGCCTTCTTATCATACCTGATCATATTTTTTTTAGATTAAAAGTATACTGCCCAGGGGGCAACCCACCACTTCATGATTAGCTCTGAGGCCTACACCATGGCCTACACATGCTTGGTACTGTGGAACTGGTCACAGTCTATGACTCTGTAGGAAAAGACTCTGTGGTCTACTTCCAGTGCTCAAAGTGATAAGAATAAGGGACTACTGTGAGCCAAGGCTCAAAGAGGACTCTGATAGTTGAGTCAGGAGTCAACTTCAAAGTTGCAGGCTGAGCTTGAGGCATCGCTGTAGAGTTGATAGTAAGGTAAAGCCTTTGAATAAACCTGCAGGTGACTGTTTAATTGATATGGAAACTTGTAGTGGGTGGCGTTTTCCAGTGGTGGACCAGATAAAAGGCCTACGGGGAGGAACTTGCCCTCTTTTGCCCTGTGCGGACTTGCTGTTTTGAGTCCATTTCTGGAGGTCGGTTCCTGTTTTCTCTGCTGCCACGGCTGGTGCTCTTGGCTGGCATCACAGCCTGGCCTCTGGGTCCCGCTGCTGCTCAACTGCCTTTGGAATCTAAGCGTGCAGAACTTGCTGCTCATTATCACTGCTGCTGGATCCCAGCCTTTGGGTCTTGGTGATCATCACTGACATCAGAACCCAGGCTTTTCAGTCCTTCAGCAGCATGGAGGTTTGAGAGTTTCCAGGGGTAATTTGGTTATCTGAGATATTCAACTCAAGAACAGAGCAGCTATAGACAATTACTGTCACACTATACTGATGTAATTTTGAGTTAACCTAATAAAAATCCCTTATATACACACACACACACACACACACACACATTCGTTTTATCAGTTCTGTTATTCTACAGGACACTGACTAATACAGGGACATCTATTTCACCTCTCTGAATTACAAGCGTTTTCACAGTACAGTGGGTGAAGGACTGTGAGAGCTGAAGGATGGGAAGGAATGTAATGGGTCAGTGTTTCTGGATATGACAGGGACATTGCAGTAATGAACACACAGCAGATATTACGCAGATATTACTGCTCAGATCTAGTAAGAAATGAAAGAAATAAAGGGAATAGGCAATATAGACATAAGTGGGGGTCTTTTGATAAGAAAGTCAGTGGGACAAGAGAAGGCAACAGGGGCTGATCATGAACACAATGATTATGTATAAGCTTACTATGTTAATGTCAAATTTTCAGATTAAAATATATGATAGCATAAGAGGTACAAAACTCATATGTACACATAATGCACACATTCTCACGTCTCATGATGACTCAGATAAGAAACAGTCTCATTGGCATCACAGCAGACTTCAAGTGCTCAGCTCAGGTCATCACGGACCCTACTTGAAAGTAAATGCCCTCATGACTTTCAACAGTATGGATTAGCTCCAACCAGTTAAAAAAATATTTACTGAGATATAATTTTCATACTCTACTAGTTACTAATTTCAAGTATTTGACTCAATGACTTATCCTATTCAACAAACCCTTTAAGTGCGGTTGTGAATGTAATTTTGTTAAACTATGTATGTATTTGAAGGCAGAACAGACACATTTGTGCTTCTGAAAGTCCCATCATGTGGGCTATGGGGATCACCTTAAGCTATCTCTTCTGTTTTAATGCTCTCCCATCTTTAGGTTAAACTATAGCTCCCTGGGGCACTTATTAGCTACTATGTAAATTTCAGTTGACATTTTACTCTTAAAATGCAAGAATGTGATACGTAGTCTGTATAAATGTACTTTATCACATTTATGATTTTAAAACATTTTTTCATTCTCTAGGTTACATTTCCAATTTTTTGGTGATTTCTTTTGAAGCACAAATGTTTGCAGTTTTGATGTTCGGTTTATCATAAATGTGTATGTGTGTGTGTGTGTGTGTGTGTTTGTGTGTGTGTGTGTGTGTGCACGCGCACGTGTGAAAAAGAGAGAGTAAAGAAAGATGACGTGAAATTTTGGTACTATATTAAGATATATCCATTGTCAAATCCAAGTTCACAAATGTTTGTTCCTATATTATGATCTTTTCATATGTCATGAGTAAAATGTTGTTCTTGTGTATATGAATATTCCACTTTCCTAGATATATTTGTGTAAAATTCTGTTTCCAATTTAAGTATTTTCCATTAGATATACTTATCTTATTTTATTGAGAAACATATCCATACTTTTTATGAGTTCTTAAGGATTGAACTCTTATATATGCTGGGCAAATTCTCTGTCACCGGGTTACATTGCTTGCTCTCATCCACATCTTTGCATGTAGTTGCTTTATTCTCATGGGCTTTGAATAGCCTGTTGTGTGAATACATCATAACTTATTTAGTCATTTTATGTTTAGACACTTGGACAGCATCTAACTTAAGAGATGGTATTCAAGAAGAAAATTTACAATTCATCATTAATTTGAATCCTTTCTTATTATAAGATATATCTCATTCTTAGAAAACATACAGGTTTTTATAACAATCACAAACAAAAAATGGAGAGGCAGTGACAGAGTTGTGTTGGTAGTACTGGTTTTCAACATGTTCTCTTTGACTTCATCTTATCAAGGCTTTGGAAATTGTTTAGGCTTCTTTTTAGAATTAGAGTCTGTATTTTTTTCTTCCACATTTTATTTTTTTTCCTAAGTATACAAGCTCAATAGGTATCCCTGTCCTCTCCCTCTCTTGTCCCCTCCCCACTCATCCCTCTTGCATTCTTCTCCCTTTCCCCCTTCCTTTCACCCTCCTTCCTTTCCTTCCCTTTAGAGAGTACTCAGTCTAAGGTACAGACACAGCAACATATAAGTAGGGAAGCACTGTACAGCTTGCTGAGCTCTGAATCTTTGTTACAATTCAATAAAACAGTGAAGGTTCCCAGAAGTGATGTGTTGGCTCAGCCAAGACAGGACTATGGGTAGTAGTTTGTACCCGTGGTATGTTGAAAAGAAAGGTAATGCTGAAGATAAAAAAATTACCAACTGTTTACTCAAGGTATATATCTCTGGAGGAAGAATGTGAAATGGGGCCACATGGAAATGGAAGAGGTGAACATGATTTAGTGTTTTCTAAGTTGATGGATTCATTAACATCCTTTAACTAATGGGAGCTTTTCTTCAAAGCTACTTGAAATAATAGAAAGTTAGAGGACCTTGGCTTAAAGTCTGATTTTATGTTTCCCTGTCTGTATTTATTTAGAGAAAGCATTAATTTTATTTTTTATTTAGAGGTGGAAGAGTAAAGATGAAGAAATGTAGACATTGTGGTAGATATGATGTCATAATGCTTTGAAAGTTGTATTTCAATAAACTTGCTTCTCCTTACATCGATATTTGCTTTTTTCATAAATATTTATGAATATAAGAGCACTGTCATGATAATGTATCAAGCTCAAGAACTCCATATAAAAATAGTTAGATGCCCAATTTATTTGAAATTCAAACATGTCAATAAGAATCAAAGTTTTTTTTCTGTTTAAGTAAACTACATCCAAAAAACAGTGTATGTTGAAAGAGCAGTTAGGAGATCACAGGAAGGACTCCCATTTATTGGCTAGTGAAAGTACCCCCACTGTAGAGCTTACCTGATATGCTTAGGTGTATTCCTGGTAGCAAAGTCTTCAAGCAGCCTGTGGTTATGGGACCACTACGCTTACATTTAATTTTTTAATACTTTCAAGTTTCTCATAATCATTGTTTTTCTCTTTTTGAGTGCAAGTAGATCTAGGAGATAGTTGTTTCTCATATAAGTTTTCATAGTAACCACTATCTTGATATCTCAGCAAACTTCAACTCATAATCCTATAAAATTGTTCAGTAAAATCCAGGAAATAATTTGAATAAGAAAAGGCAGAGGTGGGCCTCTTTCTAAGTCTCTGACAGAAGTTTTTCAAGAAAATCATTTTTTTCTTCAAGTAAATATCAAGTTAGAGTGACACAGTTTTCAGTAGAATTGTTGTAAAATCTTTGGCAAAGAATGTTTGTCTTTGTGTATCACATTAGGAAATAAAATTAACTTTATCTTGTTATTTTTTCATCAGAATATACAGATTCTAAATATTTGAGCATAGTTGGATTATTCACTTAGCCTAAGTCTTGCTCTGGGTTGCTGGGTATTTTTTTAAAAAAAAGAATGAAATGTTAAATACGATTTTAATTAATTTAAAGAAATCTTAATATAAACCTTTGAGTTTTTTCAAGAATATCAAATTTTCCAGATGATTGGCACATTCTAATCCATAGTGCCAATACAACCTACTGTCTGCTTTTATTAAGTTCTATTGTTACACATATCTTATTTGGTAATAGTGTCTTGGGGACCTTTCTTTTCTTACAGGAGAAAATTTGAGTTGATATGAAACATATCACAAGGCCCATAGTGTTTGTTCTCTGCCTTCAGTGAACCCTTGGTTTAGGATACAAGAGTTTGTTTGTGAACAAAGAATGTTTAAGTAGACTAGGAACTGTATAACATTTCGTTTAGTCTGATTTGTTCGAAGAATCTTAGGCCATCTGATGTTTCCTACCATTATATGTTAAAGAATTTTTTAATTTGAAAAATTAGCAAGCTCTGAAGTTTCTCAAAATTCCTACAGGCATCACTGTGACTTTATGTTCTGGCTGTAGCATGGTTTTGTTATATTTTTGGCTAATCCATGCTCCCTTGAGCATAAGTAATAGCATGACTAGAGCCACCATGCCTTCCATCTCTGGCCTAAGATTCTTCGAACAAATCAGACTAAAGTATGATAAGCTCAGATCTATAGTTAAACTTGGAAATTGAGCCTTGGTACATCTCTAAGGACTTATTTAGTTAAGAAAGCTTCTGATCACAGTCAGAGAAGTTTTATTTAATTGACATGGGAGAACACTGGCCATAGTTACTGGGGCCCTTTCTTCATCAGGTGGAAAAGACAGCTGCTTAACATTTTAGACAGGTTGGCACACTGGCAAATTAAAAGAAGTATTTTCTTCCTTCTCTTAACTTGTTTTTTTTTAATTTTATTTTTTCTTCCACTCATACAAAGTTGATAAGTACCCCATTCCCCTCTCTCCCCCCACCCCTCTCTGGATCCCCTTGCTCCCTCCCCACCTTTTTCCTTTCCTTTCTCCCTCCCTCCCTTTCTCCCAGTGCCCCCGCCCCCATTCATGGAGCATCCTTTAATGTGCATGTCATACTTCCCTCTGGTGTGTTCCCCTTTAGTATAGGAACACTATTGTGGCTGTTAATCCCTTGCCTCTAAGGATTCTAATGCCTGTGATCCATGCTAGACGTTGGAGGTTCAATGATATGTTGGTCATTGTGCAGGTCATGCAAAGCTATATTATGATTACTTTGACGCTAACTTGTATGGACTATCTTGCATATCATTGCTCCTCCCCATCTTTAGGCTCTTACAATCTTACCGCCCCCTCTTCTGCAAATTTCCCTGAGCTTTAGAATGGGGAGAGATTAGGCGGGCCTGGTTCCAGGTGGGTGATGTAGAGTCTCTGATTTTCCAAATTATGGTTTGTTGACTGTTTTTTTTCAGTTTTGCTGCTCCTGCACTGCCCTTAGCTCCATCCTGATGGGTACTGGATGTCACCCCCTGGCCAGAGATAAAAGGCTGTTAAAATAGTCTTATTATAAGAGTAGATTCAAAGGTAGATGGAATAAGAGTAGGAGACCATCTGCAAGATGGTTACCTTCTATCTGCCAGACACTATGCCCTCCCTTTCTGGTGAGTTCATACCCCATCAGATGCAAGTGACCAGAAAGGAAATTCTGCAATCCCAACCAGATGTCTCATTGCTTAGTTACAGTCCATGATGGTGGCCTATTTTCTCTGTCATAGCATGATCCCCTCTCTCCTTGTTTCTGGCGGGGCCTTTCTTCCCCATCCCTCCCTGCCTATAATCTTTGCAATTACTGTAGGTATTATAGAGATTTATCTTTGAGTGTGTCACTAAGTGGGTTTGGTACTAGGGTCCACCTATTAGAGAGTACATATGGCACTTAATTTTCTATGACTGGGATACTTCACGCAATATAATTGTTTCTAATTCCATCCATTTCCTAGCAAATTGCATTAATTCATCATTTTTGATGTCTGCATAGTATTCCATTTTATAAATGTACCACATTTTCTTTATCCACTTGTCAACTGTTGGGCATTTTGTTGATTCCATGGCTTTACTATTGTAAACAGTGCTGCTTTGAGCATGGTTGTGCTTGTGCTGTCAAGGTGAATGTTTGCTGCATGGGGGATTATTCCCAAAA
Organism: Typhlomys cinereus; assembly: GCA_023101885.1. Taxonomy (NCBI): domain Eukaryota; kingdom Metazoa; phylum Chordata; class Mammalia; order Rodentia; family Platacanthomyidae; genus Typhlomys; species Typhlomys cinereus. The sequence continues at coordinate 435,982 of JALPQD010000082.1, forward strand.
GTGGAATAGCAGGGTCATATGGCATTTCAATCATTAACTTTTTTAAGAATCGCCAGACGGCTGACCAGAGTGGTTGTATGAGCCTGCATTCCCACCAGCAATGTAGGAGAGTTCCCTTCTCTCCACATCCTCTCCAGCATTTGGTGTTGTTTGTATTGTGGATTTTGCCATCCTGACTGGGGTGAGCTGGTATATCAGGGAGGTTTTGATTTGCATTTCCTTGATGGCTAAGGATGTGGAGCATTTTTTAAGATATTTGTTAGACATTTCAATTTCTTACTTTGCAAAGTTTCTTTAAAGTTCAAAGTCCCGGGCTGGAGAGGTGGCTCAGGGGTTAAGCCTCCGCCTTGCAGGCGGAAGGTCCCGAGTTCGGATCCCAGATCCCACATATAGACGCCAGACGGAAGCGGAGGCGGCCTGCGCTTCTGGTCCTGGTAGGGCGGAGCCTGTGAACCCCGGGGCAGAAGGAGGTGGAGGCGTCCATGGTGGTTCGCGAGTTCGTCCGTGGTTCTACACATACACAGACACACACATACACACACACACAGACACATGCGAGGCGCGCACATACGCACAGTTGAATAAATAATAATAATAATAATAAAAAAAATTTAAAGTTCAAAGTCCCATTTTTTAATTGAACCATTTGTTTCCTTGGTGTTTAATTTTCTAAGTTCTTTATGCACTCTGGATAATAGAGCTCTCTCAGATATGTGGTTAGTGAAAAATTTCTCCCATTCTGTGAGGTGCCTTTGTGTACAAGTTACAATCTCTTCAACTGAACAGAAGCTCTTTAATTTCATAAGATCCCATCTGTTGAGTGTTGGTTATATTGACTGTGCAATTGGATTTCCAACTAGGAATTGTTGGCTTAGACCAATCAGCTCGAGGGAGTTCCCTAACCTTTCAACTGAGGTTTTTATAGTCTCTGGCCTTATATTGAGGTCCTGATCCATTTGGAATTAAGTCTTGTACATGGTGAGGAGTAGGGGTCGAGTTTTAATCTGCTGCATGTGGACATCTAGTTTTGCAAGCACCATTTGTTGAAGATGCTGTTTTTCCATTGGATTTTTTGGGTCCCTTTCTGAAAGATCAAATGGCTGTAGTTATGTGGGGTTATATCTGGGTCTTTGACCCTTATCCATTGATCTGTGTATTTTGGAGCCAGTACCAGGCTGTTTTTATAACTATGGATTTGTAGATAGACTAAGGTTTGGTATGGTGATACCTCCAGCAGTGTTTTTGTCAGGATTGTTTTTGTTATCCTGGGTCTTTTGTGCTTCCATATGAATTTTGAGATTGTTTGATCAACCTCTTTAAAGAATTGTTTTGGGATTTTGATTGGTATAGCATTGAATCTGTATATTGCTTTTGGTAGGATGGTCATTTTTATGATATTGATTCTGCCAATCCAGGAACATGGGAAGTCTTTCCACCTTCTGGTGTCTTCTGCAATTTCTTTCTTTAGGGTTTTAAAGTTTTCATTGTAAAGGTCTCTTACTTCCTTGGTTAGGTTTATACCAAGGTATTTCATTTTTTTAGGGGCTATAGTAAATGGGATTGTTTCTCTAAGGGCTTTTTCACTTCTTTCATTCTGGGCATACAGGAAGGCCACTGAGTTTTTTTTTTTTTAATTATATACTGCCCCCTGCTAAACTCCTGTATTAGTTCTAGGAGCTTCCTGGTGGAGTTTTTAGGAACACTCAGGTGTATGATCATGTCATCTGCAAATAGAGATAACTCGACTTCTTTCTTGCCGATTTGAATCCCTTTAATCTCCCTTTCTTGAATTATGGATTCAGCTAAAACTTCAAGAACAATATTGAATAGAAGTGGTGAGAGAAGACAGCCTTGTCTAGTTCCTGATTGAAGCGGGAATGCTTCAAGTTTTTCCCCATTGAGTATAATACTTGTTGTTGGCTTGTTGTATACAGCTTTTATTGTATTGATAAAGGTTCCTTTCATTCCAACTGTCTCTAGGGTTTTGATCAAAAAAGGCTGTTGGATCTTGTGAAAAGCTTTTTCTGTATCTATCGAGAGTATCATGTGGTCTTGGATTTTGGACTGGTTTATATGGTGAATTACGTTTATTGATTTTCCAATGTTGAACCTAACTTTTGTGCCTAGGATTAAAGACTACTTGATCCCCATGAATGATCTTTTTGATATTCTTTGAATCCGATTTGCTAAGACTTTGATGAGAATCATTGAATCTGTGTTCATCAAAGAGATTGGCTTATGGTTTCTTTTTATGTGTATCTTTATTAGGTTTTGGAATTAAGACAATATTAGCTTCATAGAAAGAATTTGGTAGTGTTCCTTCCTTTGCTATTTGATGGAACAGTTTAAGGAGTATTGGTGTTATTAGCTCCTTAAATGTCTGGTAGAACTCTGTGCTGCATCTATCTGGTCCTGGACATTTTTTGGTGGGAAGATTCAAGATTACTTCATCAATTTCCTCATATGTTATAGAACTATTTGAATAATTCACAACTTCCTGATTCAATTTAGGTAAGTTGTGCCTACTTAGGAATTCATTCATTTCTTTTGTGCTGTCAAATTTCACAGAGTATAAGTTTTTGAAATATGATGTTATAATACTCTGTATTTCTTGGGTATCAGTTGTAATAACTCCATTTTCTTTTCTAATTTTGTTAATTTGTGTTTCTCTTTCTTGCTTTTGGTTAATTTAGCTAGGAGTGTATCAATCTTATTGATTTTTTTCAAAGAACCAGCTTTTTGACTGGTTGATTCTCTGTATCATTTTCCTAATTTCAAATTCAGATATTTCTCCCCTTATTTTGCTAATCTCTTCTCTTCTACTGCTTTTGGGATCAGATTGCTCTAGTTTCTCTAAAGCTTTAAAGTGCATTTTTAAGTTATTTATTTGCAATGTTTACATTTTTTATAGTCATTAAGTCCTATGAACTTATCTCTTGGGACAGCTTTCATTGTGTCCCAAAGATTTTGATAAGTTGTATTCTCATTATTGCTCATTTTCAGGAATTCTTGAATATCCTTTTTAATTTCTTCCTGAATCCAATTCTCATTCAGCATCATAGTGTTACGTTTCCTGGATTTGGTTTATTTTCTGTTGTTTGTTGTGTTGTAGATGTCAAGCTTTAGACCATGGTGGTCTGATAGGGTACATGCTAGAATTTCAATTTTCCTGTATATGTTGAGATTCATTTGGTGGCTCAATATGTGATCTATTTTGGAGAAAGTTTCGTGTGCTGCTGAGAAAAATGTGTATTCTTTGGTGTGTGGATGAAAAGTTTGATAGAGATCTGTGAGGTCCATTTCAGTAAGAGTTTGATTAAGTTCCAATGTGTCTCTGTTAGGCTTTTGACCTGTTGATCTATCCCATGTTGAGAGGGCGGTGTTAAAGTCCCCATGAATTATTGTTTGGGGGTTGATTTCTCACTTTAAATGCTGTAGGGGTTACTTAATGAATGTGGCCTGTATTGGGTGCATATATGTTCAGTATTGTGAAGTCTTCCTGGTGAATTGTTCCTATGATTACAATGTAGTATCCATCTGTGTCTCTTATGATTTTTTTTGGTTTGAAGTCTGCTTTGTCTGATAGCATAATGGCTTCCTCTGCCTGTTTCCTGGTTTCATTAGCTTGCAGAATTTTAGACCAGCCTTTTATTTTTAGGATGTGCCTATCTTTTGTGGTGAGATGAGTTTCCTGCAGGCAGCAGATTGATGGGTTGTCATTTTTAATCCAAGTTTGTAACCTGTGTCTCTTGATTGGTCAGTTAATTCCATTGACATTTTATGTTATAATGGAGAAATTATTTTTAATTCCAGACATTTTTTGTGTTTAATGTCTTTTGTAAGTGTATTATTTGGCTTTTATGTTTTGGTGTTATTATACTTCTCTCCTCTTGGATACGCTTGATTTTTTCTTCAGTCTTGAGTATCATTTCTAGCATTTTTTGAAGGCCTGGTTTGGTAGACATGTATGCCTTCAAGTGTCTTTGTGCTGGAAAACTTTTCTTTATCCCTCAATTGTGACAAATAATTTTGCTGGGTATATCAGCCTGGGTTGACATTTTTGCTTATTAATACTTGAAGTATCTCCCTCCAAGCTCTTCTTGCTTTTAGTGTTTCCATTGAGAAGTCATTTGTTATTTTAATAGGTTTGCCTTTAAATGTGACTATTTTTTTTTGAAGCTCTCAGCACCTTTTCTTAGTCTTGAATGTGGAATGTTTTGACTATTATTTGCCGTGGCATGTTTCTATTTTGGTCATATCTGTTTGGAGTGCGAAATGTCATTTGTATTTGGATGGGCCTTTAATTCTTTATTTGAGGGAAGTTTTCATTTATGATAATTTGAAAAATTTCCTCAGGTGTGGTGTTTTGGGATTTTTGCTTTGGTATTCCATGAATACGCATGTTAGGCTTCTTCAGGGTGTCTCATAACTCTTGAATATTCCTCTCAAGTATCTTTGTGGCTTTAGTAATCTCTTCCATTGAGCTGGTTAATACTCCCACTTTGTCTTCAAGATCTGAAATTCTCATTTCTGCTTCATTAGTTCTGCTAATGAGACTGTCTATTGAGTTCTGGGTTGAAGATAACTTGTCTTTTAGTTCAGTTTTTTTTTTGGGGGGGGTAGCACATTTCCCTTTGTTTTATTTATTTTTTTTTATTTTTTTTTATTAGCAAAACATTCATTAAAATTTTAATGGAGATCAAATTGAACAAATAACATTGATTTGAGATGATATAACATTGCCTTCCAACTCATGAACACAATGAATCTTCTACTTAGATAACTATTCATTAAAGGTCACAATTTTCTCAATTAGTCTGGTGTGCCTCTTCTTGGCTTTTTCTGAGAATGTATTGCTTTGAAATTCTATTTTTTTTTTTATTGTTTTTTTTTTTTCCTTCAAAGTAGCCACCTACAGCTACCTCATTTTTTTTTAATTAAAAATTTAATTATACATTTTAAAATTTTTTACCAGTTCCCTCCCTCCCCCCTCCTCCCCCTCCCCTTCCCCCAGTGCCTCCCCCCAATTCCCAGAGAGTCCTTTATTGTATACGCCTAACTCTCCATTGGGTCCTCCTCTCCGATGACATATAAGGACCCAGTGGCATTTCCATAAGCCCTTTCTCTTGTTCCCCTTAAGCATAAGATCACTACTATGACTGTCAATCCCTTGCCTCCAGGGGTCTCGGTGCCCTTAACAGATGCTAGACTTTATGAGGGCAACAGTGCGCTGGACATTGCGCAGGGCATGCAAAATCCCATTACGATTGCTTTGGCCCCAACTATTGTTGAGAATCTTGCAAATCGTTGCTCCTCCCATCCTTTTGCTCTTACAATCTTACCGCCCCCTCTTCCGCAAATGTCCCTGAGCTCCAGGATGGGGAGAGATTAGGCTGTCTTAGTTCTGTGTGATTGATATAGTCTCTGAAGTTCTGGATTGTGGTTTGTTGATTTTCTTTTGCAGTTTTGCTGCTCCTGCAATTCCCTTCACTCCATTCTGCTGGGCACTGTATGTCACCCCCTGGCCAGAGACAAAAAGCTGTTAAACTGGAGTCTTGTTGTAATAGCTCATTCAAGGGTAGATGTAATAAGAGTAGGAAACCTCCCTGAGGGAGGGGTCCATCACCCATTTGCAAAATGATTACTTTTTATCTGCTAGACTATATGCCCTCCCCTTCTGGTGAGATCAGGAAAGAACGTCTGTGAACTTAACCAGGTTTCTCATTACTTACTTGCAGACCTTGATGGAGGCCTATTTTCTCTGCTGTAACATGGTCTCCTCTCTCGTTTCTGGTGTGGCCCTCCTAACGCATCTCTCTTGTTCATAATCCTTGCAATTACTGTGTTTCATAGGTTTACTTTTGAGTGTCTCAATGTGGGCTGGGTGAGTTTGGTACTAGGAGCCACCTATTAGGGAGTACATACGGCGCTTAATTTTCTGGGTCTGGGATACTTCACTTAATATAATTCTTTCTAATGACATCCATTTCCCAGCAAATTCCAGTAATTCATCATTTTTGATGGCTGAGTAGTACTCCATTGTATAGATGTACCACAGTTTCCTTATCCACTCGTCAACTGTTGGACATTTAGGTTGATTCCATGACTTTGCTATTGTAAACAGTGCTGCTATGAACATGGTCGAGCTTGTGCTATCGAGGCGAACCTCTGCTGCATGGGGGGTTATTCCCAAAAGTGGGATAGCAGGGTCATATGGCATTTCAATCTTTAATTTCTTTAAGAATCTCCAGACAGCTCGCCAGAGTGGCTGTATGAGCCTGCATTCCCACCAATAATGTAGGAGAGTTCCCCTCTCTCCACATCCTCTCCAGCATTTGTCGTTGTTTGTATTGTGGATTTTTGCCATCCTGACCGGGGTGAGATGATATCTCAGGGAAGTTTTGATTTGCATTTCCCTGATGGCGAAGGAAGTGGAGCATTTTTTAAGATAATTGTTAGACATTTTAATTTCATCCCTGGTAAAGTTTCTTTGAAGTTCCAGGGCCCATTTTTTAATTGGGCCAATGTTTTCCTTGGAGTTTAATTTTCTAAGTTCTTTGTGCACTCTGGACAGTAGAGCTCTGTCAGATATGTGGTTAGTGAAGATTTTCTCCCATTCTGTGGGTTGCCTTAGTTCAGTTTTAAATTCTGCTTGAGACTGTTTTAACTGCTCTATGCCTATTTTTGTTTCTTGAACTGATTTTATCAACTCCTCCAAGTGTCTGTTGTGTTCTTGTTCAAAGTGGTTGTTGTGGTTGTTTAACTCCTCCCAGATTTCCTCTTTCATAGTATTGATCATGGTAATGATCATGCTTTGAAATTCGTTATCTTGGGTCTGGTTTTCTTGGCTATTTTCTGTGAATTTTTTTTGGTTGGAATCCATCATTATGGGGTTAAATTCTTTTGGTGGGAGATTTGTCTTCTTGGGTATTGTTTCTCATTGATCTGCGCTTTGACTTGGGCATTGTTGTTTTGTCTCTTAAGACCTTTCAGTTTTTGTGTGTTTTTGACTATTCTTGGGAAGTTATTACTAGTGCTTGCCTTGGAGTTGAGTACGTTTGTCTGTTTTTAGTGTTATTTCCTAGATGTGGCTATTAGGCTGTTAGTACATCAGTTAAGCCAGGTTAAGTAGACAGGGGTGGGTGAATATTAGTATGGTAGTGCACTTTTATGATTTTGCACCTTGGTGATATGTGAGGGTGTGTGGTATAATCCCTCGAGTTGTATATATTTTTGAGGTGGCTGTATGGAAAAGTTAATCTACAGTGATTAATACTAAAAAGGAGCAATATGGTTAAAAAAAAAGTTTACTTATCTTTGGGCTGGATGTGAAGAATCTCTCCCATGTGATAGGATGATTTTAGAGGACTTCAGATGTATGGCCTTTGTACCCTAGAGCTTTGCTTGAGTTGAATTCTGAGTAGCAGTTTGTCTTCACTGTACCGCAAGCAAGGGTCCTGAGTGGGCCAAAGGGGCAGAGGGGCTGGGACCTGGGTCGTGGCCCACACAAGCCCAAGACAGCCTGGATGTTGCTCAGGCTGGCTGGTGGGAGGAGCTGGGACAAGCAGCCACCTGGGTACTGGGGGAACTCACCTGGGATGGAGGGTGAATCCTGTCCCAGGCAGAGGGGAGGGAAGAACAAAGGGGTTCTCTTGACTTTTGACTTTGGATATATGTGGCCAATTCCCTTGGCCTATGTTGATGACTTTGCTGTCATAATGGACTTTAATCTGAAGATTTAAGCCAAGGGAACCTCTTTTTAGTCCTGTAAAAGGTTTGGATAACATGTTAATTTCAGTAGCAGAAAATGAAACAAGACATGCTTATTTTAACAAATTCAGAAATTAGGAATACAAGAAATCTTGACATAGATGTGGTAGTACATTCCTGTAATCCCAGCATTTAGGAAGTAAAGGCAAAAGGATCAGAATTTCAGGGTCACCCTTGACTACATAACAAGTTTAAAATCAGCCTGGGATATATGACACCCTGATAACAACAAGTAAATAAATAAATAAAAAAACAAAACAATAAAATTAAGATTAGTTATAGTCTTATTGCTATCATGCATAAAATTGATATAGTGCTAATATCTAAGTATATTTTTCTTCTAATGTTAATTCGTGGATGTATATCCTAGCAACAAACTACATGACATTTTCAAATTTGCATTTTTTGCCTCCTTATATTGTACATGAATAACTTCCAGGAATATGAATTACTTTTGAAGTCAAGAATTTTGATTAACACATAATAATCTGTATTAGTGACTATGCCACAATTTAATGAACTCCTGCAGAGCTTTCTTTTGGTCCTTTTCAGTTGTATGCTATTATTTCTTTATGCCTTAATTTTTGTCTAAATTTATGATCATTTCCTTAGGAAATGCTTACTGGAAAGCTCAAATGAGTGAGTAATTTTGAACTCTTTCTTGAGTACAGAAGACCTAAACGAATTAAATAAATATATCTAGATTCTAATAATGTGAATAAGATTTGGAATTTCAAATTATTCCAGATATGTATTTTTAAATGAACTTACAGGAACATTTTTCATAATATTTATTATATTGGAGTTCTTTATTGCCAGGTGAACATGCAGAGCACCCATATGAAAAACATCAGGGGCACATATAGGCTTAAAAGTAGAAGGGAGACCTGTTTCATTCTTTTTCTTTTTCTTTTTCTTTTTCTTTTCTTTTTGAGGATTAAAGTAGGGTTTATTGAAGGAGAGAGAATGCAACTCATGGGCTACAGACTTGTGATACCATGAGGGGCAAAAGCCCTCAAATTCTTTTTCTATTTATATATTTATGTGTTTAACTTCTAATTAAGGAGGAAAGAGAAACAAATACATTATACTTTTTTTTTCAGGTGAAAGTCTGTCAGTAGAAGGAATTATTACTGGATTTTTTCCTATATACTTAGAGGAGGGAAATATTTTCTCTCTTGGAGTTCCAAGAGTCTGTTAGCTTCCTATGGTTAGGAAGTACACATTATAGCTAAGGCAGCTTGGACACCCTGCTGTTTCACCAGGTGTAATTCAGCTCAGCAATACTTGTCATCTGGGTGGGTGTCATGGTTTAAATGTGAGTTGTCCCTCACAGGCTTATGTTTGCATCATTACCTTTTAGTTTTTAGGAAGGTTGTGGCACCTTCAGAAGATGGAACTATGCTGGAGGAAGGCATGTGATGGGGGGCAGGCCTTGAGGTTGGTTAGCCCCACCTCTCTTCACTAAGGGTCTGCTCTAGTAGTCTGCACTTGGCAATGTTTTCCTTTTCCTCTCTTGGCCTCCATGATGATGTCTGGGATGACCTGAGGCTCCTGTGATTTCTGCTGTTTGCCATGACTTCTGTTACGGGATTTCTGAAACATTGGTCTGTATTTCCCTTCTGGAACCATAAGCCAAGTAAATCTCCCTTTCTCCTCTTAAGTTGCTTACATGTGGGTATTGTCTCACAGCAGCAAAAGTGAGGTTCTTCAGCAATGCATTTCTTCTGGGCAGTAAGTCCCAGATTTCTCAGTGTTCTTATCATTACCATGCCCAGCTTATTAAGACCAGGAAGCTTTGCCAGAAACTTGGTCAAGTTGTTGTATGTAGTACAGTATCACCCAGGTGCCTTTTCAGTTTCTGTATTTATGAGTCTCTCTAAAGGTTTAACACTTCATAGCTTTGTCTGCCTGTCAGGCCATTTTGAAATGAGGGTCCCAGGATTGGCTCACATGGATGAAGTGAAGCACAGTAGCAACCATCTCCTCTTGACATTGCCCTAGAGTAGTGGTCTTAATTGTTCTGTCCCAGAAGAGGGATAAATTAATTTACACCACTGAATATATAGCCAATGAAGCTTTTGAGTATCTCCAAGGGACCTTATACTGTCAGAAATTTATATGGGTGGAGACTTGGTTCTTCATCTTTTTTTTTAAATACATTTTTTATTATTATTTCAGCTCATACAAACTCAACGGGTACACCAGTTCCCTCCCTCCCTCCTCCTCTCCCCGTACCCCCTGCTCCTCCTCCCCACCCCCCTCCCTTCCCATCCTGCAGTGCCTCCTGCCCCAATTCCCAGAGAGTTCTTTCTTGTGCATGCCTGATTTTCCTCTGGGCCCTCCTCTCCGATGACGTACAAGGACCCAGTGGCCTTTCCCTAAACACTTTCCCATGTTCTCCTTAGGTATAGGAACACTGCTGTGTCTGCCAATCCCTTGCCTCCAAACATCCTGGTGCCTTTAGCAGATGCTGGACTTTGTGGGGTCAATAGTGTGTTGGACAATGCACAGGGCATGTAAAGTACAATTATGATTGCTTCAGTTCTACCTTGTATGGAGTATCTTACATATCATTGCTCCTCCCATCCTTTTGCTCTTACACTCTTACGGCCCCCTCTTCCACAAATTTCCCTGAGCTTCAGGATGGGGAGAGATTAGTCTGGCCTAGTTCTAGGTGGTTGATATAGAGTCTCTGAAGTTCTGGATTGTGGTTAGTTGGTTTTCTTTTGCAGTTTTGCTGCTCCTGCAATGCCCTTCACTCCATCCTGGTGGACATTGTATGTTACCCCCTGGCCAGAGACAAAAAGCTCTTAAACTAGAGTCTTGCGATAAAAGCACATTCAAAGGTAGATGTAATAAAAGTGGGAAATCACAGTGAGGGTAGGGGTCTATCACCCATTTGCAAAATGGTGACTTTTTATGTGCCAGACAATATGCCCTCCTCTTCTGGTGAGATCACACCCCCACAGTAGTAAATGATCAGGAACAAAAGTCTGTGAACTTAATCACATGTCTCATTATTTATTTGAGTCCTTGATGGAGGCCTATTTTATCTGCTGTAACATGGTCCCTTCTCTCCTTGTTTTTGGTGTGGTCCTCCTACCCCACCCCTCCTGTTCATAATCCTTACAATTACTGTCTCTAGGTGGGCTAGGTGGGTTTGGTACTAGGAGCCACCTATTAGGGAGTACATACGGCACTTAATTTTCTGGGTCTGGGATACTTCACTTCATATAATTGTTTCTAATGACATCCATTGCCCGGCAAATTCCAGTAATTCATCATTTTTGATGGCTGAGTAGTACTCCATTGTATAGATGTACCACTGTTTCCTCATCCACTCGTCAACTGTTGGACATTTAGGTTGATTCCATGACTTTGCTATTGCAAATAGTGCTGCTATGAACATGGTCGTGCTTGTGCTATCGAGGTGAACCTCTGCTGCATGGGGGGTTATTCCCAAAAGTGGAATAGCAGGGTCATATGGCATTTCGATCTTTAATTCCTTAAGAATCTCCAGACGGTTCGTCAGAATGGCTGTATGAGCCTGCATTCCCACCAGCAATATAGGAGAGTTCCCCTCTCTCCGCATCCTCTCCAACATTGGTTGTTGTTTGTATTGTGGATTTTTGCCATCCTGATCGGGGTGAGATGATATCTCAGGGAAGTTTTGATTTGCATTTCCCTGATGGCTAAGGAAGTGAAACAATTTTTAAGATATTTGTTAGACATTTTAATTTCATCCCTGGTAAAGTTTCTTTGAAGTTCCAGGGCCCATTTTTTTAATTGGGCCATTGGTTTCCGTGGTGTTTAGTTTTCTAAGTTCTTTGTGCACTCTGGACAGCAGAGTTCTATCAGATGTGTGGTTAGTGAAGATTTTCTCCCATTCTGTGGGTTGCCTTTGAGCTCGTGTTACAATCTCTTTATCTGAACAGAAGCTCTTTAATTTCACAAGATCCCAACTGTTGAGAGTTGGTAGCAGTGACTGTGCCATTGGATGTCTGTTTAGGAAATGTTGGCCTAGCCCATTCAGCTCGAGGGAGTTCCCTATTCTTTCAACTATGGTTTTTATAGTCTCTGGCCTTATATCAAGGTCCTTGATCCATTTGGAATTAATTCTTGTACATGGTGACAAGTACGGGTCCAGCTTTAATCTTCTGCATGTGGAGATCCAGTTTTGCCAGCACCATTTGTTGAAGATGCTGTTCATTTTCCATTGGATTCTTTGGGCCCCTTTGTCAAAGACCAAATGGCTCTAATTTTGTGGGTCTTCAATCCTTATCCATTGATCTGTGTGTCTATTTTGGAGCCAGTACCAGGCTGTCTTTATAACTATGGATTTGTGGTATGGACTTAGATTTGGTATGGTAATACCTCCAGCTGTGTTTTTGTTACTTAGGATTTTCTTTGCTATCCTGGGTCTTTTGTGCCTCCACATGAACTTTGAGATTGTTTGGTCAACTTCTTTGAAGAATTGCTTTGGGATTTTGATTGGTATAGCATTGAATCTGTATATTGCCTTTGGTAGGATGGTCATTTTTACGATGTTGATTCTGCCAATCCAGGAACAAGGGAGGTCTTTCCACCTTCTGGTGTCTTCTGCTATTTCTTTCTTTAGGGTTTTAAAGTTATCATTGTAAAGGTCTTTTACCTCCTTGGTTAGGTTTATACCAAGGTATTTCATTTTTTTAGGCACTATAGTAAATGGGATTGTTTCTCTCAAGGCTTTTTCACTTCTTTCATTTTGGGCATATAGGAAGGCCTCTGATTTTTGCACATTTATTTTGTATCCTGCCACCCTGCTGAACTTCTCAATTAGTTCCAGGAGCTTCCTGGTGAAGTTTTTGGGATCCCTCAGGTATAAGATCATGTCATCTGCAAATAGGGATAGTTTGAATTCTTCCTTGCCGATTTGAATCTCTCTTATGTTCCTTTCTTGTCTTATGGCTTCAGCTAAGACTTCAAGTACAATATTGAATAGAAGTGGTGAGAGTGGACAGCCTTGTCTAGTTCCTGATCGAAGTGGGAATGCTTCCAATTGTTCCCCATTGAGCATAATCCTTGCTGTGGGCTTGTTGTATACAGCTTTTATTATATTGATAAAGGTTCCTTTCATTCCTACAGTCTCCAGCGTTTTGATCATAAAAGGTTATTGGATCTTGTCAAAAGCTTTTTCTGTATCTATCGAGAGTATCATGTGGTCTTGGACTTTGGACTGGTTTACATGATGAATTACATTTATTGATTTGTGTATGTTGAACCAACCTTGTGTGCCGTGGATGAAGCCTACTTGGTCCCCATGAATGATCTTTTTAATATGTTTTTGAATCCTATTCTCTAAGACTTTGTTGAGATTCTTTGTGTCTGTGTTCATCAGGGAGATCGGCCTATAGTTTTCTTTTTTAAGCGAATCTTTATTAGGTTTTGGGATTAAGACGATATTAGCTTCATAGAAGGAATTTGGTAGTGTTCCTTCCTTTGCTATTTGATGGAACAGGTTAAGGAGTATTGGTGTTATTAACTCCTTAAATGTCTGGTAGAACTCTGTGCTGAATCCATCTGGTCCAGGACATTTTTTGGTGGGAAGATTCAAGATTACTTCTTCAATTTCCTTATATGTTATAGGACTATTTAAATAATTCACAACTTCCTGATTCAATTTAGGTCAGTTGTGTTTACTTAGAAATTCATCCATCTCTTTTGTGTTGTCAAACTTCACAGAGTATAAGTTTTTGAAATATGATGTTATAATTCTCTGGATTTCTTGGGTATCAGTAGTGATAACTCCACGTTCATTTCTGATTTTGTTAATTTGGGTTTTCTCTTTCCTGCTTTTGGTTAATTTAGCTAGGGGTGTATCAATCTTACTGATTTTTTCAAAGAACCAGCTTTTTTCTTTTATTAAAAATTTAATTATACATTTTAAAATTTTTTACCAGTTCCCTCCCTCCCCCCTCCTCCCCCTCCCCTTCCCCCAGTGCCTCCCCCCCAATTCCCAGAGAGTCCTTTATTGTGTACGCCTAACTCTCCTCTGGGTCCTCCTCTCCGATGACATATAAGGACCCAGTGGCATTTCCATAAGCCCTTTCTCTTGTTCCCCTTAAGCATAAGATCACTACTATGGCTGTCAATCCCTTGCCTCTAGGGGTCTCGGTGCCCTTAACAGATGCTAGACTTTATGAGGGCAACAGTGCACTGGACATTGCGCAGGGCATGCAAAGTCCCATTATGATTGCTTTGGCCCCAACTATTGTTGAGAATCTTGCAAATCGTTGCTCCTCCCATCCTTTTGCTCTTACAATCTTACCGCCCCCTCTTCCGCAAATGTCCCTGAGTTCCAGGATGGGGAGAGATTAGGCTGTCCTAGTTCTATGTGATTGATATAGAGCCTCTGAAGTTCTGGATTGTGGTTTGTTGATTTTCTTTTGCAGTTTTGCTGCTCCTGCAATGCCCTTCACTCCATTCTGCTGGGCACTGTATGTCACCCCCTGGCCAGAGACAAAAAGCTGTTAAACTGGAGTCTTGTTGTAATAGCACATTCAAGGGTAGATGTAATAAGAGTAGGAAACCTCACTGAGGGAGGGGTCCATCACCCATTTGCAAAATGATTACTTTTTATCTGCTAGACTATATGCCCTCCCCTTCTGGTGAGATCAGGAAAGAACGTCTGTGAACTTAACCAGGTTTCTCATTACTTACTTGCAGACCTTGATGGAGGCCTATTTTCTCTGCTGTAACATGGTCTCCTCTCTCCTTGTTTCTGGTGTGGCCCTCCTAACCCATCTCTCTTGTTCATAATCCTTGCAATTACTGTGTTACATAGGTTTACTTTTGAGTGTCTCAATGTGGGCTGGGTGAGTTTGGTACTAGGAGCCACCTATTAGGGAGTCCATACGGTGCTTAATTTTCTGGGTTTGAGATACTTCACTTAATATAATTCTTTCTAATGACATCCATTTCCCAGCAAATTCCAGTAATTCATCATTTTTGATGGCTGAGTAGTACTCCATTGTATAGATGTAGCACTGTTTCCTTATCCACTCGTCAACTGTTGGACATTTAGGTTGATTCCATTACTTTGCTATTGTAAACAGTGCTGCTATGAACATGGTAGAGCTTGTGCTATCGAGGCGAACCTCTGCTGCATGGGGGTTATTCCCAAAAGTGGGATAGCAGGGTCATACGGCATTTCAATCTTTAATTTCTTTAAGAATCTCCAGACGGCTTGCCAGAGTGGCTGTATGAGCCTGCATTCCCACCAACAATGTAGGAGAGTTCCCCTCTCTCCACATCCTCTCCAGCATTTGTCGTTGTTTGTATTGTGGATTTTTGCCATCCTGACCAGGGTGAGATGATATCTCAGGGAGGTTTTGATTTGCATTTCCCTGATGGCGAAGGAAGTGGAGCATTTTTTAAGATATTTGTTAGACATTTTAATTTCATCCCTGGTAAAGTTTCTTTGAAGTTCCAGGGCCCATTTTTTAATTGGGCCACTGTTTTCCTTGGAGTTTAATTTTCTAAGTTCTTTGTGCACTCTGGACAGTAGAGCTCTGTCAGATATGTGGTTCGTGAAGATTTTCTCCCATTCTGTGGGTTGCCTTTGAGCTCGCATTACAATCTCTTTATCTGAACAGAAGCTCTTTAATTTCACAAGATCCCAGCTGTTGAGAGTTGGTAGCAGTGACTGTGCCATTGGATGTCTGTTTAGGAAGTGTTGGCCTAGCCCAATAAGCTCGAGGGAGTTTCCTATCCTTTCAACTATGGTTTTTATAGTCTCTGGCATGATATCAAGGTCCTTGATCCATTTGGAATTAATTCTTGTACATGGTGACAAGTATGGGTCCAGCTTTAATCTTCTGCATGTGGAGATCCAGTTTTGCCAGCACCATTTGTTGAAGATGCTGTTCTTTTTCCATTGGATTCTTTGGGCCCCTTTGTCAAAGACCAAATGGCTGTAACTTTGTGGGCTTATATCTGGGTCTTCAATCCTTATCCATTGATCTGTGTGTCTATTTTGGAGCCAGTACCAGGCTGTCTTTATAACTATGGATTTGTAGTATAGACTTAGGTTTGGTATGGTAATACCTCCAGCTGTGTTTTTGTTACTCAGGATTGTTTTTGCTATCCTGGGTCTTTTGTGCCTCCATATGAACTTTGAGATTGTTTGGTCAACTTCTTTGAAGAATTGCTTTGGGATTTTGATTGGTATAGCATTGAATCTGTATATTGCCTTTGGTAGGATGGTCATTTTTACAATGTCGATTCTGCCAATCCAGGAACAAGGGAGGTCTTTCCACCTTCTGGTGTCTTCTGCAATTTCTTTCTTTAGGGTTTTAAAGTTTTCATTGTAAAGGTCTTTTACCTCCTTAGTTAGGTTTATACCAAGGTATTTCATTTTTTTAGGGGTTATAGTAAATGGCATGGTTTCTCTCAAGGCTTTTTCACTTCTTTCATTCTGGGCATATAGGAAGGCCTCTGATTTTTGCACATTTATTTTGTATCCTGCCACCCTGCTGAACTTCTCAATTAGTTCCAGGAGCTTCCTGGTGAAGTTTTAGGGATCCCTCAGGTATAAGATCATGTCATCTGCAAATAGTGATAGCTTGATTTCTTCCTTGCCGATTTGAATCCCTCTTATGTCCCTTTCTTGTCTTATGGCTTCAGCTAAGACTTCAAGTACAATATTGAATAGAAGTGGTGAGAGTGGACAGCCTTGTCTAGTTCCTGATCGAAGTGGGAATGCTTCCAATTGTTCCCCATTGAGGATAATCCTTGCTGTGGGCTTGTTGTATACAGCTTTTATTATATTGATAAAGGTTCCTTCCATTCCTACTGTCTCTAGCGTTTTGATCATAAAAGGCTGTTGGATCTTGTCAAAAGCTTTTTCTGCATCTATCGAGAGTATCATGTGGTCTTGGACTTTGGACTGGTTTACATGATGAATTACATTTATTGATTTGCGTATGTTGAACCAACCTTGTGTGCCGTGGATGAAGCCTACTTGGTCCCCATGAATCATCTTTTTAATATGTTTTTGAATCCGATTTGCTAAGACTTTGTTGAGAATCTTTGCGTCTGTGTTCATCAGGGAGATCGGCCTATAGTTTTCTTTTTTAAGTGAATCTTTATTAGGTTTTGGGATTAAAACGATATTAGCTTCATAGAAGGAATTTGGTAGTGTTCCTTCCTTTGCTATTTGATGGAACAGTTTAAGGAGTATTGGTGTTATTAACTCCTTAAATGTCTGGTAGAATTCTGTGATGAATCCATCTGGTCCAGGACATTTTTTGGTGGGAAGATTCGAGATTACTTCCTCAATTTCCTTATATGTTATAGGACTATTTAAATAATTCACAACTTCCTGATTCAATTTAGGTAAGTTGTGTTTACTTAGAAATTCATCCATCTCTTTTGTGTTGTCAAACTTCACAGAGTATAAGTTTTTGAAATATGATGTTATAATTCTCTGGATTTCTTGGGTATCAGTAGTGATAACTCCATGTTCATTTCCTATTTTGTTAATTTGGGTTTTCTCTCTCTTGCTTTTGGTTAGTTTAGGTAGGGGTGTATCAATCTTGTTGATTTTTTCAAAGAACCAGCTTTTTGATTGGTTGATTTTTTCTATCGTTTTCTTAATCTCGATTTCAGATATTTCTCCCCTTAGTTTCCTAATCTCCTCTCTTCTACTCCTTTTGGGATCAGATTGCTCTAGTTTCTCTAAAGCTTTAAGCTGCATTGTTAAGTTGTTTGTGATGTTTCCATTTTTTTGATGTAGGCATTAAGAGCTATGAACTTACCTCTTAGAACAGCTTTCATTGTGTCCCAGAG
Organism: Typhlomys cinereus; assembly: GCA_023101885.1. NCBI lineage: Eukaryota > Metazoa > Chordata > Mammalia > Rodentia > Platacanthomyidae > Typhlomys > Typhlomys cinereus. The sequence goes on from JALPQD010000082.1 coordinate 453,583, forward strand.
ATTTTGGTAAGTTGTATTTTCATTATCGTTCAATTTCAGGAAATCTTGAATTTCCTTTTTAATTTCTTCCTGAATCCAATTCTCCTTCAGCATCATATTGTTAAGTTTCCAGGAGTTAGTGTATTTTCTCTTGTTTGTTGTGTTGTGGATGTCCAGCTTTAGCCCGTGGTGTTCTGATAGGGCACAGGTTAGAATTTCAACTTTTTTGTACATGTGTAGATTTGTTTTGTGGCCCAGTATGTGATCTATTTTGGAGAAAGTTCCGTGTGCTGCTGAGAAAAATGTGTATTCTTTGGTGCGTGGGTGAAAAGTTCAATAGAGATCTGTAAGGTCCATTTCTTTAAGGGTTTGATTAAGGTCCAAAGTGTCTCTATTAAGCTTTTGACCTGTTGATCTATCCCATGTAGAGAGGGCGGTGTTGAAGTCCCCAAGAATTATCGTTTGGGGGTTGATTTCTTGCTTTAGATGCTGTAGAGTTTCCTGAATGAATGTGTAGGGGGCCGTACTGAGTGCATATATGTTTAGTATTGTGAAGTCTTCCTGGTGAATTGTACCTGTGACTAAAATGTAGTATTCATCCGTGTCTCTTATAATTTTCTTTGGTTTGAAGTCCACTTTGTCTGATATCATAATGGCTACCCCTGCCTGTTTTCTTCTTCCATTAGCTTGTAGAATTGTTGGCCAGCCTTTTATTTTTAGAGCGTGCCTATCTTTTGTGGCGAGATGGGTTTCCTGCAGGCAGCAGATTGATGGATTGTGATTTTTAATCCAAGTTTGTAATCTGTGTCTCTTGATCAGTGAGTTAATTCCATTAACATTTAGTGTTATAATGGTGAAACTATTTTTGATTCCAGACATTTATTATGTTTAGTAGTTTTTATAAGTATATTGCTTGGCTTTTAATGGTGTTATACTTGCCTTCTGCTCTCCTGGATATGCCTGTTTTTTTTCTTCACGCTTGAGTATCATTTCTAGCATTTTTTGAAGGCCTGGTTTGGTAGACATGTATCCCTTCAAATTGTCTTTGTGCTGGAAGATTTTTCTTTCTCCCTCGATCATGACTGATAGTTTTGCAGGGTATATCAGTCTGGGTTGACATTTTTGCTCATTCAATACTTGAAGTATGTCCCTCCAAGCTCTTCTTGCTTTTATTGTTTCCATTGAGAAGTCATTTGTTATTTTAATAGGTTTACCTTCAAAAGTGACTTGTTTTTTCTCCCTTGAACCTCTCAGCACCAGTTCTTTATCTTGAATGTGGAGTGTTTTGACTATTATTTGCTGTGGCAAGCTTCTGTTTTGGTCATATCTGTTTGGGGTGGGTAATGCCTCTTGTATATGTATGGGCCTCTCTTTTTTTAGATGAGGAAAGTTTTCCTTGATGATCGTTTGGAAAATTTCCTCAGGGGTGGTATTTTGAGATTCTTGCTCTGGTATTCCATGAATACACATGTTGGGCTTCTTCAGGGTGTCCCATATCTCCTGGATATTTCTCTCAAGCATCTTTTTGGCTTTAACAATCTCTTCCATTGAGCTGGTTAATACTGCCACTTTATCTTCAAGATCTGAAATTCTGTTTTCTGCTTCCTTAGTTCTGCTGATAAGACTCTCTGTGGAGTTCTGGGTTGAAGATAACTTGTCTTTTAGCTCAGTTTTAAACTCTGCTTGAGTCTGCTTTAACTGCTCTATGCCAGTTTTTGTTTCTTGCACTGCTTTTCTCTACTCCTCCATGTGTCTGTTGTGTTCCTCTTCAAAGCGATTGATTCGATTATGTAATTCCTCCCTGATTTCCTCTTTCATAGTATTGAACATGGTAATGATCATATTTTGAAGGTCGTTATCCTGGGTCAGGCTTTCTTGGCCATTTTCCATGGGTTTGTTCTGGTTGGAGTCTAACATTATGGGATTAATTCCTTCAGTGGGAGATTTGTTTACTTGAGTTTTGTGTCTCATGGATTTGCACTTAGACTTTTGCATTGTCGGTTTAACTCTTAATATCTTTTAATTTCTGTGCGTTTTTCACTAAACTGAATTATTTGGCCTGGGGCTCTGGGGGTGGGCGGGGACCAATCTTACCTGGGTCGAGGCCCGGTGAGGCCGTGCTGGACCACAAGCGCGTGTCCCGGGCGGCGGAGTGGAGGGGAAGGGGGGATGGGGCGTTGGCGGGGCGCTATTTAAACCTGGGCCACCCGAGGGTGGGGCCGGGCGCAGAAGGGGTGCCCTCTCCTCCTCCCAGGCCTTGCGCGCGGCTCCGGCTGGATGGGGGGGGCTGGGTCCACTCGGGCGGCCTGGGGCTCTGGGGGCGCGCGCGGACCGATCTTACCTGGGTCGGGGAGAGGTGAGGCCCGGCTGGACCGCAAGCGTGCGTCCCAGGCGGCGGAGTGGAGGGGAAGGGCTTCTTCATCTTTTAAGCTGTGTAAAGATGCACTAATCAATTAAATTATGAAGCAATGTTATCCTATGTAAAAATGAGGTATATTGACCTTGATTACTATCTTTAACTTTTATTATATTAAAGACATGGGTGGTGTGTGTATGTGTGTGTGTGTGTGTGTGTGTGTGTGTGTGTGTGTGTGTGTGTGTGGTGTGTTTAGAATTCATTCAGTAAATATGAACAACTTTTTGGACTGACTAGAGAATATAATTAACTTCCATACAGAGAAGAATTAAAAATTGCAATTTGTTAGTGAAATCTTTTTATGAAGTTTTATTTTTCTCAACTGGATATTCAAAGTAAATAGCTAAATTAAAAGGGAAGTTTGAAGAGGTTTTAGAGAAAAAATTCATATACTAGATTTTAGCAGATTACGATCTATGTAAGCAAAGATGATTTCATGCCATGTCAATGTGTTGCATAGAGTGTATGAATCATGCAAGTATTACACTCCCTTAAAAATTAGAAGAAAGAAAGAAAGAAAGAAAGAAAGAAAGAAAGAAAGAAAGAAAGAAAGAAAGAGAAAGAAAGAAAGAGAAAGAAAGAAAGAAGAGATAGTTACAAGGTGAGACACATTCAGCGAAGACATCAAGTGAAACAACATCTGCCAAAAATTAGCAGAAATCCTAAAGGAAAGTCTGATAGATTGTTGTGAAAATGTGGAAACTCATCGTGACTCCAATAGTACTGATCATATTTCCCCTGTCAGAATATGGCAGTCAAGTGTTCTGCAATCTTGTATATCCTCATTTACTTGCTCTATTCAAATCACTAGATGAAATAGGACAAAGATAGAAGGGAACATGGAACAGACGTTTGGCAGGTCATGCTTTACAGTCCTGGCATTTATCATTTTTAACAAGTTTTAAATTTGGTAAAATGTATTGCTACAGAGAAGGAGGCAATGTAGCCATGGAGTTAGAGACTGGAGTGTTGCAGAAAAAGCCAGCAGAAGACAAAGAATGAATGGATTCTTTTCTAAAACATTTTGGGAGGTAAGACCATTTTTAAATCCTAACCATCATTTTTTTCTAAAATAAATTTCTATGATAACTATGAAGGATTGGATTCCATTGTTGTAAGCCACTGAGTTTTTGTTAATCTATAGTAGTAGTCTCAGGAAAGTGATAAAGATTTTGGTGCTAAAAGGCAGGTATTGTTAGAGAAAATATATAAATATATAAAAATGTCGTTCCAGCTGGATAATGGATAGAGATTGGGAGAATTTTGTGGTGCATGATACAAAATATTCTATATTAACTTAAATAGATTATTGGAAGGAACATAGATGCTGAAGGTATTGCCATCTAAGGCATGAAAGGAAGCAGGGAACATATTAAAAAAAGGAAAAGTTAACTTTGTTACATAGCAGAAAACATGACTGAATTTTGTTCTGCTCTCTGAAGCATAAATTTTAAACAGTGATGTTGGATATAGTTGAAGATGCTTCAACTCAGAGTGTTAAAGCAATAGCCTAGCTTTTTATCACTTGTAGTAAAATAAAAAAGGAAAAAATTGAGAAAGGTGCTGTTGAGGAAAAAGAACTAGTATGATGCCTTGGGAGTATTTGTATACCATGATTATGATGATACCATAACAGGGTTTACATATTTCTATTCTGAGAATTGTCACCATCTTGTGTATAGAACTAGCTTCTATAGAATCAGCATCCCAGGAAGGGGAACCTTGGTGTTCACATAAGGCATGAGCAAGAAGTTTGCCTGAGAGTACTTACTCAGCCTGGCCTTGGGGTGACGTGTATTGCTGGATAATAATGAACACTTATTATTTTAAGGAATTAATATTTGAGATGGTTTGTTAGATATCAGTTAGACAAAGACATTTTTCAGGTTATTGAAGAATATCAAAGCCTGTTTTATGATAATAAAAATGTCCAAGAAACTGTAGGGATAGTTGTGGCCCCAACCATGTCCATATAGAAAAGTACTAATTAAATATGTGCAAGATCAATTGAAGAAAATTGAAACTTGCCTTAGAGCTGATTTTTGCAAGTCTACTGCTGCTTCTGCGTTGGTTTCTACATTTGGAGTGAGAGTCTAGGATAGTTGACATAAGGTGATGATACGTCTCATGAACATACCAAGCTAATAAGAGAGCTGAACGTGTGGAGTGTTCAAGCATGGGTTTCGACTTGAGCAAAGTCAAGAGGCCTCTGTGATCCATGTATTGCTAACATATAAGAATGTGGGGCTGGAGAGGTGGCTCAGGGATTAAGCCTCCGCCTTGCAGGCGGAAGGTCCTGAGTTCAGATCCCAGATCCCACGTATAAACGCCAGGCGGAAGCGGGGGCGGCCTGCGTTTCTGGTCCTGGTAGGGCGGAGCCTGTGAATCCCGGGGCAGAAGGAGGTGGAGGCGTCCATGGTGGTTCCCAAATTCATCCGTGGTTCTACACACACACAGACGCACACGCGCACACACATATACACACGCATATGCACACAGTTGAATAAATAATAATAATAATAATAAAAGAAAAAAAAGAATGTATATACAGCCCTATCAGACTTTTGCCTTACCTTTGAAGCAATTATCCAAGATACCAAGTAGATCAGTGGATAATTTTCCCCATAACTTCTCTCCCCCCTTTTTCAACTTATGAAATCATTACTTGCAGATTGATAGTAAATCATTTCACAAGGGAAATTGGGTAAGGAAATCCAAAGACTAGATAAAATCCCTCATTAAAATTGTACTCCACTGGTCCTTAATGTTGACACCTTAGTTTTGAACTCTTAACTGTCTGCCGCACTCAATGGCTCTGAGCATCTCTTTCTTCTTTATCATCACTTTTCTGATCCCTCCTCTGTTTTCTGAGTTCCCAACAGAAAATTATGCAATCTCCCAGATGGGTTAGCAAGCCCTTCTTTTACTTGCAGTGATAATAATTTTTTTTTATTTTCAGTTTTATTACAGTCTCTTGAGAGTGAGACTGATTTCCATTTTTCCTAGCACTTAATTAAGGATGTCACCTTCCCAGTGCCTTGAAAACAGTTGCATTTTTTTTCCTCCCTGGGCAGACCTCCAACAGTTACCTCCCACATTTTCTGCTACAGTCTTTTTTATTACTTTAATGACAAATAATTGGACGGATTCTGAGTAATGAGAGGAGAGCCAAAGGACTGTTGCAAGGGAGATGGCTACATGTTACAAGACACTTTTAGTGGTCTCTAAATCAGACAGACAAGTGGAGTAATGTTCATCTTGCTGTAATGAGACACAATTAAGAATCACCATGCAAATGATAAAGCAGTTCACTGAACAGCAACATTCTTCCTCATGTTCTCACTCAGTCCTTTTTTTTCTCCAAAGGAGATCGATTGAAATGTAATTAGAGCATCTTCATTTGCAAGGCTATTCTTAAAATTTGTCACACAGCCAATGAATGTCACATATATTTAAGGTTTGTTTTAAAATTTGGAGTGTCAGATCTTCATCTAAGGTAGAAAGTACAGATTCTCAGTGTTAGAAAAGGTCTTACAGTTGCCTTGTTTATAATACATTCTTGAAAGCTTATTTTACCTTAATAGTCCACAGTTTTTTAAACTTTGGCATGTCCTAAACACCAGGTAAAGCTTGTTAACTTCTGATTTTTGTATCTGATGTAAGGACACCTTAGTGTTGGTTAAAAAAAAAGTGCCCAGATCATATTACTGCTGCTTGTCTAGAAACTGCTACCTCAATTAGTGTTTACACTGAGTGGGGATTAAAACCCAAACTGTTAAGTCACATAGTTCATAGGTTAAGAGCATTTTTGTTTTCAGTTTAAGAGAACAAATTCCAAATCATGTAGAAGAGAAGCAGTATTCTCTTCAGAAATTCACTAAACAACCTTTTTGTTTCTAGCTTGGGATTTCTTAATGAATCAAATGCCATTTTGAAAATATTCTCTTTTTTCACCCACATTTTACTTTTTTCTTGTCATACAAGCTCAATAGATACACCTGTTCTCTCCCGCCCTCCTCCCCTCCCCAATTGTCTCACTTTGCACTCTCCCCCTTCTTGAAAATACTCTTATATCCTGAATAGTTCCACACCTGCCTCTCCCAAAACAGTTACTTTGGAATGGGAAATGCATTTCTAATCATAAAGATACTCAAACTGGAATAAAATATAAAAATATCCAAGTTCATAGAAATTTTATGATAATGGTAGAGGCAACTCTTAAGTTGCTTGTTTTCACTGATTGGCATGTATTATTTTACATTACATGAAGGACAGATGATGCATTGTATTTTGTGGTATATTTGAGTGCATGGTTTGAAAGTTGGAGAATAATTCATCATTTGCATTCAATTCTTTAGAGGAATGTGGAAGTATAAATATTACTAAGGCCATTTGCTTTTTTGCCTAAGAAGATAAATTTTAGTTATCCAAGCCTTACACCACACATATATTTAATAAATAATATAAAATAAATTTCACAAGTGGAAACAATTTGGTAGCAACTGTGAATATGTTTGTGTAGTACATGAATGAAGGAAAGTCATTTCTTTATTATTTTCTGAATCTACTAAACCAAGCATTTGTTTTAGCATTATGAAGATACATTCGAAGGGAAATTTAATGAAAAATGTTAAAAGAGATGATTAAATTGATTAAAAGTATTAATGAAATTCAGACACCCAAATTAAACATTTGCAGCTCTTGGTGGCTTCATAGTCTATAGGAACAAAGGAACAGAGGAGACCCTGACTACACACTCTCAGTAATTAAAGTAATTACCATAAAGTGAGTCTTACTCTGTAACAAAGCAAATACCAAAAGTAATCCAAAGTTTCAAATGGTTATTTCTTGTTTATGTCAACTCTATTGTGAATCTAAGTACTTTGAAGGCAATATTTTTCCATTTAGAGGTTTTTTTAGACTTATTGCTTGAATCTTTTTGGTCCCCCATCTCAGTTACACCCCTCTAACTTAGAGGAAAACAGTGTGAGAAGGTAGAGCACTGGCCCAGAAAGCTTTAGCTCCATGGTGTCAGATATATATATCACTTTTGCTAACAGCCTATGCTTCATAATTAATTGAAAAATTTTTGTCCATTTCCAAGGCTTCATGGACAGATAAATATTTTATGTATCTAGGAGAAGAGGGCAGTAGTCTATACAAAATTACCGATGCTTTGTGGAATCTATATTCACCTAAGAGTATGGCATAGAGATTTTATTTTTTATTTTGGTGTTTCCTCTTCTACACTTTTGTTAATCCAATATGGATGAATATCTTAATCGTGCTGAACACAAAGGGTTTACAAAGTGTTTTTTTTATCCCTTATCTCAGGTAACATAATCTGCATTAATGTGTTTAGTAAGGTATCATTGTCAGTTTTAGAAAACACATTTCTGTTTATTTGGTTTGAAATAACCTCAAGTTTTCCTTTGTTAAGTAAATAATGAAGATAATTCCAAAAAGACAGAACTTCTGATTTTGCTAATTTCACCACACCATGTCCCTGTTTGTGAAAGTATGCTGTTATTGTTCTCAAATAAAATTTTAAAAATAGCAATTGTCTAATTAAACATGAAATATTTTGTGTCTGATTTGACTTGGGGATTAAACTCAATTTAAGTTATTTTTTTAAGTTGTAGGTTGTTTTGTCACAAGATGGTCATAGAACTCATCAAGCAATAATTTCTTTTTTAAATTTTATTTATTTGTTTATTTATTTTAGTTTAGCAAGTTTTACTGGCTACTCCCTCTGGCTTGTCTAATCTTGTGTAGGTTCAGAACTTTGTGACATACCAAGTAGTTTATCTCCTTAGGCCACCACACTGATAGGGGCATTTCACTTTATTCATCTAGCTTTAGTCCCTAAGGATTCCACTGTGTGTTGTTATCTCTCTTGAGTTCCTCATTGTCTATGGGGACATGCTGATATGTCAGTCATTATGCAGGTCTGGAAATGACAAGTCTCACTGCAGTGAGTTTCTGGATTCAGCAATCCTTCCTTGAATGGAAAGTCTTGTACAATGGTGGAACTTCCCATTTTTTAAATACTTACAATCTCACTGCCCCCTCTTCCCCAAGGTTCCCTAAATCTTAGGATGGGGAGAGATTAGGATGGCCTGATTCTGGGTGAACATTTCCAGGTCACCTGTATTCTGCATTTTGGATGGCTATCATTACCTACTTCACTGTTCTTCTATTGGCCTAGGCTCCATCCTGTTAGGATGTTGAGATTCTCACCTCTCTTGTAGAAGAAGATTTCTAGGCTGATTGCTAAATGTTCCTCAAATCTATGAGTATAATAGCTATATACAGAGAAGTTTGGTGTACTGTTTTCCTACCTGTAGATTCATTGGCTGTTTTCCTCTACTGTTGTATTTCCTTCCATTTTTTTAGATTCTTGTTCTAGTTAACAGTAATAAGAACGTGTTACATTCTGACAAATGGGTCTTGAATTCAATCAGAGAGTTGTTGGTTGGTCTCCTAGTTATTAATGCTACTATTATACCTGTTGTCATGGTGATTTTTATTGCATTGGCTGATCTCAAGAATTGATGAGATCTTTGATTATTTCTCTCCCCCAGTAGATTCTACAGCATTTCTTGGTACTATGTAAGCCATGAAGCAAGGAGGAAATTCTCAGACCAGTTTCATTTGATGAATTTTGCTTATATTCTGTGATCCATTTGTTTTCATCTTCAGTAATAAGGTCTTTTCTGATTTTTTTGGGAGAGCATCCAACAGCAATGGCAAAATCCTATATTGTTTGGGAGCCTTTGAGACCTCCCTGAACATTTTATCAGGAAGTGCCACATTCTTGTTACTTCTAGTATATTTCTAATTGTCACTGGGTACTAAGTGCAGCTTTGGGCTTTTGTTTTATTTTGCCCTGTTTTACTTACTCTGTGCTCCTCTGCATAAGTGCTGCCCATTCTTGTTCTTTTCTTTAAAAGAAACTTTAATTTCTTTCAGCAATATTTTGTAGTTTTCATTATGTAGGTCTTTCACTTTCTTTGTTAAATTTATTCCAAGGTATTTTATTTTCTTTGTACCTATGGTGAATGGGATTGTTTCTCTCATTTTTTTAGCTTGTTTGTTGATGCCAAATCCCCCCCCATTGGGGGGGGGAGGGGAAGAGAAGGAGTCACCAATCAGACCCCAGGAATCAGGTGAGGAGCAAGCAGTGGACGAGTTGCTGCAGATTCAGCTTATTCAGGAAGAGTTTGGGTTTATATAGGGTCGGGGGGGTCCAATCAGGTGTTGCCACCTCTCTGCTGGGGGGGAGGGGTGAAGTAGCCACCAATCATTTAGCTATTTACTAGGTGTCCACTACAGAGGCAGGTTAGATGGCCGCTTCCCATTGGTTGTTCATCTCTCCTTCCCATTGGTTGTTCATCCTTTTACCTGTATGCTTCCTCTATTGGGACATGTTCAGGGCATATCTGTACTTGTATGGTCTTGTCTGTAGCCACACCTCCTGGATTCCAGAGCCGCGGCTAGGGCTTCCCTGAATCGGTAGTGGCACAGTTTGCCTCTGGAATATAGGAAGGCTACTGATCTTTCTATGTTGATATTGTAGTCTGCCACTTTACTGAAATTGTTTATTAATTCAAGTAGTTTCTTAGTGGAGTCATGTGGAACTCTCTCAAGTATAGAATCCATCTGCAAATAGGGTTGCTTTAACTTCTTCATTATCTATTTCTATCCCTTTTATCTCCTACCTTATTGTTCTAACTAGGACACGAAACACAATATCAAACAGGAGTGGCAATAGTGGAAAGCTTTGCTTCCTTCCTGATCCAATTTACAATGCTTCAGCTTTTTCCCTCTTTAGAATAATGCTTGCTTTGGGCTTGTCATACATAGGCTTTATCAAGTTGAGATAGTTCCCCTCTATTCTTGTTTTCTCCAAAGCTTTTTTCATGAAGGCACGGTAAATTTTATCAAAGGTCTTTTCTGCTTCTATTGAGAGGATATGATTTTTGTTTTTGAGTCTGTTAATATGGGAAATCACAGTTATTTAGTTACAAATGTAAAAACCATCCTTGCATTCCATGAATCTGATTTGATCATGGTGTATGATCCTCTGGATTTGTTTTTGGATTTGTTTGCTAATATTTTTTGAGGATTTTTGCATCTGCGCTCTTTAATGAGATTGGCTTCTGATTCTCTTTCCATAATGTGGCTTTGCATGGCTTTGGAATAAGAGCTTAGAAATATTCCTTCTTTCTCTATTTTAGGGAATCATTTGAGAAGCAGTGGTATTAGTTTTCCACTGAAGGCTTGGTAGAATTCTGCACTGAATCCATTTTGGTCCTGGACTTTTTTTAGTGGGAAGACTTGTAATTACTGTTTTAATTTTATCTCTTGTTATTGGCCTATGTATCTACTTCATCTTTAGTCAGTTTTGGTAGGTTGTATATATTTAGAAATTCCTCCATTTCCTTTAGAGTGTCCAGTTTAACAGAATATAAATTTTTAAATTATGCCCTTATGATTCTCTGGATTTCTCTAGTATCTGTTGTGATTTCCCTATTTTTATTCCTGATTTTGTTGATTAGAGTGTTTTCTTGTTTGGTTAGTGAAGCTAAGAGCTTGTCAATCTTATTTATCTTTTCAAAAAAACAGCTCTTTGTTTTATTGATTTTTGTGTCATCTTTTCAGTTCTAATTCATTGATTTCTGCTCAGATGTTGGATATTTCTTACATGTGGTACTTTTAGAATCGTTTCATTACCTTTTTCTAAGGTTTTCAAGTGAAACATTATGTCATTTACTTAAGATCCTTTTTTGTAATGTAGGCATTTAGCACTGTAAACTTTCCTTTTAGAACTGCTTTTAATGTGTCCTATAGATTTTGGTAAGCTGTATACTCACTTTCAGTGGCTTCAAGGGATTTTTGTTTTCTTGATTTATTTCATTTTGACCCATTTCTAATTCAAAAATGTGTTATTTAGGTTCCGTGAGTTTGTGTGGTTTCTTTTTTTAAATTTTTTTTATTATTATTTATTCAATTGTGCATGTGTGCATATGTGTATTTATGTGTGTGTGTAGAACCATGGGCGAATTTGGGAACCATCATGGACCACCTCCACCTCCTCTTTGCTTATTTTCTTTAATTTATATTGCTATGTTGCTTATATCTACTGTCTGAGTTAGGTTTTCTCTATGTGTGCACTGCTTTTAGTATGAGTAGATTTTGATTATAGCTTTATTTGAAGTTGCTGGTTAGTGATGTTTGATGGGGTGGTTGGGGTGGTATTCTTATATATGGGGGTGCTGTTTTCAGCATTTAGATGATGTTAGTAGCATCTATGTTTTATGTTAGGAACCAAATATTTGGGTCTCCACTTGTAAAAGGAGGTAAAGATTCTAGTTTTTTTTGGTTGTTGAATTGTGTTGATGCTTCTCAGATAGGTCTTCAGAGGTGACTATTATGTTGTTTTTTTGGAGACTTTTTTTTTCTTATTCTTTGAGGTTTGGTGCTGTATGAAATCTTCTAGTTGACATGTTTCCTGTATGTGTGTGATTATGGAGGAAAGGCAATTCCAGCTCTGGGGCAACCCAGGAAATCTAGGTGGGGGTGGAAGTCTCCCATCCAAAACAGACCAGCTCAGAGACCTGCTCACCTGACACAGGTCACACACACACAAACATTGATAATATTTTAAGAATCCAAAATGCACTCTGATTTTATTCCATTTTATTTGGTCCTCACATATACTTAAAATTCAAGATGACTGGCTACTAAATTAGGTTTGAACTTTGTATAATTATGAAGTCTTAGCTAATATGTGATTTGTAATATCTGAGCTTCTTCAGCAATAAATTGAGGTGTATCAAATTTTCTATTGGCATTTTATATTTCTTTTCATCTAGTAACTTCCATTCTTGTTCAAATAATAGTAGGAGAAATTAAGTTCCTTGGAATTAGTCATTCATTTGTGTTTCACCAGGAAGAAGATAAGGCGAAGTATAGTACAAAACTGCTTGGTCCCCAACCTGTAGTGACTTTTAGCATGCACAACAATGTTTTCTATTGATTTTATCAGATCTGAAAATTGTATAAATGTTTGCCCAACTGTCTAAAATACAGGAAATTAAGGATGTTTATAGCATAGTTCCTTATAGTGTATAAGCCCAATTTCACTGAATTTATGGTACAGATAACTATACATCATTCCCACATATGGCAATAGTAAGTTATTGCCAACTTCTTCAACTCACTTATACAGGTAATACAATTAAAGAATAGGTCTCAATCTATCATGGGTGGAAGTTGAAGAATAAATATGGCAGTTTTCTGACCCTTCAGGTGGAATTAGTTGAGGTTTATTCTACATTTGTCATAGGACTCTATGACAGTTCATTTATTTGTGAATATTAGTGTTTCTTCTTGTTTCATTTTCCTTCTTTTTCTGTAATTTTTGTCAAGATATGCTTCTGCCCATTATATTCTTATTTTGGGGATTGTTTTGTAGGGACCAGTATAAGACACTTAGGTTTTCAGTTACTCCAGTGCTACATCTAAATTCTGTTGACTAATTCCAATAGAGGATGCAATTATGTGAGTCTGAACACTAATAGCATTATTGTAAGGTCCTGTTTCATTAAGTGAAATAACAAAATATCATTCTTGCTCTTATTCTCAGAGACCTTATTGAGGAAGTTTGTAATTCTCATGCCCACAACTTTAGAGAGGAGAAACTTCCAGTGGAGAAAAACCTCTACAGATTATTTCAATGTAGTTGGAGCTGCTGTTTAGCCACTGAGCCCCTTATACTAGTTCAGTATGCACCAATAAGAGCTGCCATGTAACCAGGGCAATACTTCTTGGAACATAATGAATTAGCCACATAATATGGAAAAGAAGATTATAACTGTCACTAAGTTTTTCTATCACAGTGTCCTTTAGTATTCATATGTATTTCAGAATTTTAGATGTATGCCAATTTTATATCAGTTGTAGATAGTTTTTCTAAAGCAACTTTGAAGTATAAATACATGTGAAATTATAGGTAGGTCATTGATAAGACCATTGATAAGGTCATTGATATTGAAAGGAAGGAAGGAAGAAAGGAAGGAAGGAAGGAACAAAGGAACGAAGGAAGGAATAAAACAAGACATTTCTTTTTTATACAAAACTGTCTAAATATCTCAATTCATGTTCTATATTCTTTATACATCCAAGAATGCACTCACGGTATCTGATTATTAACTGAGTTTATAAACCATGGGCTGAGATTCCTTATTAAAAAGATCAAGTCACTCCACCAAGAAAGTAGGAGACAGAAAGAGGAATTCTAGAACTGAAAATATTGGGTCACAATAATATTATAATGCTTCAATGCTTAGTATAACACAATTTCTGCAGACTGTCACATAAATTTTCCTATTATAAATGAATGAAATTTTGAAAGGTCAATCCTTATGTTAAGGCACTGCGTCTGTCTGGTACTAATCATTTTGAGGATGGCATCCTTGTTTGGTTCTTACCATTACTTTATCATTCATCATTTACTCTTTACATGACTTTTCCTCATAGAGCTACCTCAACTCTTCATGCATATTTAAATCCATACCACAGAGTTTATTTCAAAGAAATTAGACCTGAAAATTCCATTTCATAAGACAGGTTTTCTTTTTTTTAAGATATACAGTTAGAGGAAAAAGAGTAGTTTTTTTCTCATCTTTTACAGAGCTAGAACAAATTTAAGGTTTGTAAGAATTTTCCTTTATATAATGTTTTATAATTTGTTATACTAAATGTCTAGTATAGTTTAGAAGCCTGTTTTCCTTGGTTAGCTATACATATGATATATGAAAACATTAGCCAAAATAATTTGTTAGAAGAATGTTACATTGAAAGATAGACTTGAAATCATCAGTTTTTGTTGCTTATAAGACTTAGGGTTTCACTTTAAAAGGATTCATGTTATAGCAGTTTCTCTTAATGTTTCTGATAAATACATGAATAAACAACTTAGGGGAACAAGCAGTTTATTTCAGATTATGATTGTAGTTTTTACTCCAGCTTGACAGGAGAATTCATAACATCAAGGGGTGAAGGAATTAGCCATACAATATCCACAGAAAGCTGAGAAAGAGACATACTTTTCTCTTACCAGAATACCTGAATATCAATACAATAAAGATGCAAAAATATGCCAAAATACCAAACCAGTTTTCACTATTTTATTCAACTACCCAAGGAATGGTCCCACTCATGGCAGCCTGGGTCTTCAAGCATAATATTTCACAGCTTTGTTTAGAAGTTGCCTTAACTAATTCTTTTCAGATGTGCCCAGAGTCTCAGTCTCCAATTGTGAAGTTGATATCTGTATCTAACTACCATATGTATTAAGTAGTCATTTGAGATTCTGGTTACATTAATTTTTTGAGACTCTCTGGCAGTTTCAGGAGTAGAGGAGTACAGGGATTAAAAACACATTATGGAAATTTTAAGAAAGTTAAAAGACTCTAGATAATCAAAGGAAACATGCATAATAGGCACAACCTGCAAACACCATGGCAAAATAAAAATTCCCAGTGTAAATACAGAGTAATTATCTATTGGTAATAAGTTCAGCAGGATCATAGTAATAACTAAAAATAAGAAATCATCAATTTTTATACTCAATAAATAACATATGGAATCTACATTCAAAAGTATAATATTATTTATAATTAATTCAAAGAGAATGAAGAACAACTGACATATATAGAATCTGTATGACAAAAATTAAGAAACACAAATTAAGAAATAAAATAGGAAATAATAATTTAGGAGAAATATAGTGTTCATTACTGGAAAGGAAAACATTGTAAAAAAGTAAATTTTTCTGACATTGATGCATCAGTTCAATAAAATAACTATGAAATTTTGTATGGATACAGATTGCTTTAAGATTCACACATGTGGCATAAGCCCAGGAACAGATAAACACCCTTAAAAAAGAATAAAGAGTGAGGCATTAGTCAGGTACCTATTAAACCATATTCTACATATACTGGGATTAAGAAAGTGTTTTAATGACAAAAAGAATGGATCACAGATCATTTTAATTAAATGGATCACCCTTAATTATATTCACACATAGATGCTTGCTTGACTTTGTCCTAGGTCCAAATGTATCCAAAAGATGAGATAGCCTTGTCAACAAATGATACTAAATTGCAGATCATTTCCTTCCAAGAGAACAGATGCAGTTAATGTTTCACCTTGAGTTTCCAAAATAAAATTGGGATGCCTGGAGAAGAACTAGAAAACTGATTCTGATATAAAAATGTGTTCACTCATAGCAATTGATTTTTAAGAAAATATGGTGGATTTTTTTTTAAGATTCTAAGTCAGAGATCAATTCTATGATGTAAAAATAAATTACAAGAGAAGGCAGGAAGATAATGTTCTCTCTACTAAGAATGAACAAAATGAAGATACCCACAAAATTTTAGATTCCAAGAGATTGCTTTAGGAATGAGAAGAAGCAATGTTAACTGATATATTCAACTAAATGTGTAGGTAAGGACTGATTTTGTAAAATCAGAGCATGTGACTATCTAGCCACTTAGTTGGAGCAGGAAGTGAACCAGGTTTATGAATGAAACATAGGCACTACATGTTGGAAAGGAAGATCAGCAGAAAGAGCCCAGAACCATCTCTCAACCAGCACCAAAATCCTTGGGGAGCCAGAAAGTCATCAAGGCATCCATCAATATTTGTGACCTACCTGATTTCACCAGCACATTGCCTGTGCATCATCCAGCAGTTGAAATGGCAGCTTCTCCAAAAAAAAAAAAAATATTGAGACACAATCAAGTTTCCATGAATGGCACTCTGTCGATGATCCAGGATGCTCAGAAATGTCTGTGATATATATATACATATATATTATATATATGTATATATATATATTATATATATGTATATATACATATATATTATATATATTATATATGTATATATATATAAAACACAAAATAAGAAAATAGTCATAGAGCAATTTCAGCTAACGTCATCCCAAGAGTATCATTTCCCTAAATAATTTACTTTCCCCTTTAATTCAACAAAGGCAGACATAAAGGAGACACGTTGATGTCTTTACTTTCCTATCAACTTTACAGATTCTTATTTGACCTTGAGGTATTTTTTTTTTACTGACACTAGATGTCAATATTCATTGCCATTCATTTTTATAATGATAAGAAACATTTTCAAAAGCATTTTAGAGGGTGAATTATGTACTCACCAGAAAATAGCCATGTGGCCATTACTTTTGGGCATTTTCAAACCAGATTACAGAAACAATACATTTTACTCAACAGATTTATTTTAATCTAATTATGTAGGTGAATAAAAATTACTGCATGCTGGTGCATCTAATGTAAGTTATCTATTATTCACACCACATTTACTTTTAATATTCATGCATATTCCCTTTGACATAACCTACTGTGTCACAGCTAATCCAATAAAGGTAAAATATAGCTCAGAAAAACACAAGTCAATTCCAGCTTTCTGGTAATTATTAAAGAGAATTTCACACTGATTCCTTCAATCAATGTATTTCCCCTTGGCTATGATGGCTTTTTGAAGTTGTCAATACACAAAGCTAAATACACCCAGCAGTATGTAAAAAAGGGAAACTACTAAAGTGCATTAGTTCAATGTTCAGATCCTGTATAAATAATCAGAAAACCAAGTATATATAAGTTCACCTGACATACTCCACCTCTACATAAATCTGACATTCTTCAAATTTCAAGGGCCAAGAAAGAAGACCTCCATCACATCATGTTTTATTTGCCCCTGGTGTTTCCACATTTTTCCTTTTCATTGTCTTTTAGTAGTATTTTTACTTTATTATTTATATTATAAAATGTTTTGTGTTTATATTTGTTTTAAATTTTTGATTTAAAATACTTTTTTCAAAAGAACACTTTTTCATATATAGATTTTCTGGTAGTTTTTAACCATCCCTATTATTTTTATAGAGCTTAATGCTGGAATGGATTCTGTGATAAATTATAAAACTTGATCATCATCTGAAGTTCTTTCCATATGTTTATTTCATGTGAACTATGAGTTTTGACTGCCCTTGTGAAGACTAAGTGAAGATCTTTTCATAGTTATATTTGTGTGACTTCTTTTCAGTATGGACACTCTGCCAAAGTTGAAGATTCAAATATAAATAAAATGGTTCCCACACTCGTACACATAAATGCTTTTTTTTCTGCTTGTGACCTGCCATTCATGTGGAGAGTGAAGCTCCACCTGAAGTCTTTTGTATTCATTTCACATTTGCATGGATTTTCTTCAATAAGGACTTGAATGTTTGAACTCCAACTGAGAGTTTTTACATGCCGTTTATATTTTAATGATTTTCCTCCATTGCAGTTTATCAGATGGTTCACAAGATTTGACACCTGGCTGAAAATTTTCCCACACTCTCAAAATTATTTGTTTTCAAATACTTTTTGTGTGGATTCTCTGACAAATTTTAAGATCTGATTTTTGACTGAATGCCTTTTTATACATTTCGCAATTATATGATTTCTCTCCGATGTGCATTAAGTGCTAAATTCAAAGCTATGAACTGAATAAAGTCCTGCTCAGATTTCCATACATACATGGTTACTGTGCACTGTGTGTGTGTTTTGGGGGACCTGAACATATTAGAATCAACTGAAGCCCTTACCATGAAGCTCACACTTGAAGGGTTCCCTCCTGTGTAGGTTAATGTTGTTCCTCATACTCTTCATACTTTTCACATCAGAATGTATTTTCTCCAAGCTGGATTCTCAAAGGGGCTTGAAGAATTAAACCCAAAGAGAAGCCTTTACTCTACACAGTTTGATGTATGACTTGTCTACAATATGTACTCTCCAATTGGCTAGAAAGATTGAATGCTAAGTAAAGCCTTACCATACTTCTTACAATCATAGGATTTTCCTTTTTGTGAACTTCATGATGGATATAAATATTCAAATGATTTTTCTCCTATTTACACTCTCTGATGGGATGGAAGATTCAAATTCTTACATTGTTCACATTTGTATACTTCTCTTGTATGTATACTCTGATGGGAATTAAGATGGATATTTTACTTGAAACTTTTACCACATGCATCACATTTGAATGATTCTCCTCTCATCCCTACAAGCATGGAGTCTTGGGTAGTCTAGAAAGTAAGAGTCCTTCTGAACTTTTCACAATGATAAGATGTCTACAATAAATACTAAATGCAAATCTACAACTAAAATCTTTCTCATTGCTCATATTCATGGCAATATATTGTTATCTTTTGCAACATCACTGAATTCATAATTCACTTTTGTGACATCTGGGAAAGATGGCAGTATTGAATCATCCTCAGATTTAGTATAAGATCATGGAAGAATAAAGAGAACAGGAACCTTCTGTCACAGTACTAACTACATCCTTCAAAACTCATCCAATAAACAGCCATAAGAATATGACTATTTACCAATTACCTTGACTCATGAGACCTGGGGATGAAAATGAAGCAGATTCATCACTCTGAATGCATAACTGAAATCTATAAACTGAACTATAAGAAATTTTCCAGGATTTCTAAGGAAGTAGCACTGGTAGAAATGTAGAAAAAGAAAAAAAAAAAAAAGAAATATAGAAAAGGGTTCTGTCAATACCTAGCAGGGCAACTTGGAGATAAGCAAACCATGGATATCAAGTTTGCACCATGGATATCAAGTTTGCACCATGGATATCAAGTTTGAACAGTCCATTTTGCTCCACAATGCTGTCAGTTGCTATCAGCCCAGGGAAACTACAGCCACTGTAAAAGAGTGGAATTCATTTCCATCCTCACCAGCTTCCCAATCACAGCTAACTAATTACATGAGAAAAGAATACAAAGGCTACTGATGATAAATAAAACTACCCAGAAACAGCAAGAAAAGTTTCTTTATGTTCACTGCCTCCACATGCACTTAAAAAGAAATACCTTGGGATGTAGGAATTGCAGAAACCCATGAAAAAAGAACTCTCACACATGATTTCCAAAGAAGTCCAAGAAACACAAGGAAATCTCTGACCCTTGCACAGATAACTACCTACTTTTTCCTACAGCCAGTGAGCTCTGTGAATTTCACCTTTCAGCTAAAATCTTCTGTGTCATTAATTCACATGATAACCCGCCTGCCTGCCTGCCTGAGACAGGACTCGCTCCGAGTCGGTCGGTCCTCCATCCCAGGTGAGTTACCCAGCCTGCGCGGGCCACTAAGCCAAGTCCCAGGTCCCAAGTGAAGAGTTCTGCCATCACCATCAGCCCCTCTGCCTCTCCGGCCCAATGGGGACCCTCGCTCGTGGTCCACGGGGACACACTGATACTCAGAATTCAGCAGAATCCAAAGGAAACCCAAGCAAAGCTCTAAGGGACAAAGGCCATACATCTGAAATCCTCTAAAATCATCCTATCACATGGGAGAGATTCTTCACATTCAGCCCAAAGATAAGTAAACCTTTTTTTTTTTAACCATACTGCTCCTTTTTAGTATCAGTCACCGTAGATTAACTTTTCCATACAGCCACGCCAAAAATATATACAACTCCAGGGCTTAATTCACATGATATGATAAATGCTTTTATTTTTGTATTTGCTTGCTTAATTTCCACTTTTGAATATTTAATGAGGAAGGGGTTTTAGATTATATATCTCACAATTATGATTTTATATTTATGTTTAACATTCTCCATCATTTTACTAAGTGATAAGAATCAAAAAACATCAATAAATCACATCAATAAAAATCAATAAACAATAAATATCAATGTGATCAATTATCCAGTCAAGAGATATAGGCTAACTCCCTTCCCCCACTCAGCCGCCAGGGATGCTCACAGGAGGTCCAGCCTGGCCTCACCATGACCTAGGTAAGCTCCACCTCCTACCCACCCCCAGGACCCCAGGCCAAATAATTCAGTTTAGTGAAAAACGCACAGAAATTGAAAGAAGATCTTAAGAGTTAAAACGACAATGCCAAAGTCAAAGTGCAAATCCATGAGAAACAACACTCAAGTAAACAAATCTCCCACTGAAGGAATTAATCCCATAATGTTAGACTCCAACCAGAACAAACCCATGGAAAATGACTAAGAAAGCCTGACGCAGGATAACGACCTTCAAAATATGATCATTACCATGTTCAATACTATGAAAGAGGAAATCTGGGAGGACTTAAATAATCAAATCAATCGTTTTGAAGAGGAACACAACAGACACATGGAGGAGTTGAGAAAAACAGTGCAAAAATCAAAAACTGGCATAGAGCAGTTAAAGCAGACTCAAGCAGAGTTTAAAACTGAGCTAAAAGACAAGTTATCTTCAACCCAGAACTCCAGAGAGTCTTATCAGCAGAAAACAGAGGAAGCAGAAAACAGAATTTCAGACCTTGAAGATAAAGTGGGAGTATTAACCAGCTCAATGGAAGAGGTTGTTAAAGCCAAAAAGATACTTGAGAGAAATATCCAGGAGATATGGGATACCCTGAAGAAGCCTAACATGCGTATTCATGGAATACCAGAGCAAGAATCTCAAAATACCACCCCTGAGGATATTTTTCAAATGATCATCAAGAAAAACTTTCCTCATCTAAAAAAAGAGAGGCCCATACATATACAAGAAGCATTCCGCACCCCAAACAGATATGACCAAAACAGAAGCATGCCACGGCAAATAATAGTTAAAACACTCCACATTCAAGATAAAGAACTGGTGCTGAGAGCTTCAAGGGAGAAAAAACAAGTCACTTTTAAAGGTAAACCTATTAAAATAACAAATGACTTCTCAGTCGAAATAGTAAAAGCAAGAAGAGCTTGGAGAGACATACTTCAAGTATTGAATGAGCAAAAATGTCAACCCAGGCTGATTTACCCTGCAAAACTATCAGTCATGATCGCGGGAGAAAGAAAAATCTTCCAGCACAAAGACAACTTGAAGGGATACATGTCCACCAAACCAGGCCTTCAAAAAATGCTAGAAATGATACTCAAGCGTGAAGAAAAAAACAGGCATATCCAGGAGAACAGAAGGCAAGTATAACACCATTTACAGCGAAGCAATATACTTAAAAAAGCTACTAAACATAATAAATGTCTGGAATTAACAATAGTTTCTCCATTATAACACTAAATGTTAATGGACTTAATTCACCGATCAAGAGACACAGATTACAAACTTGGATTAAAAATCACAATCCATCAATCTGCTGCCTGCAGGAAACCCATCTCACCACAAAAGATAAGCATGCCCTAAAAATAAAAGGCTGGTCAACAATTCTACAAGCTAATGGAAGCAGAAAACAGGCAGGGGTAGCCATTATGCTATCAGACAAAGTGACTTCAAACCAAAGAAAATTATAAGAGACACGGATGGATACTACATTTTAGTCACAGGTACAATTCACCAGGAAGACTTCACAAAACTGAACATATATGCACCCAATACGGGCCCTATCACATTCATTAAGAAAACCCTACAGCGTCTAAAGCAAGAAATCAACCCCCAAACGATAATTCTTGGGGACTTCAACACCGCCCTCTCAACATGGGATAGATCAACAGGTCAAAAGCTTAACAGAGACACTTTGGAACGTAATCAAACCCTGAAAGAAATGGACCTTACAGATCTCTATCGAACTTTTCAACCACGCACCAAAGAATACACATTTTTCTCAGCAGCACACGGAGCTTTCTCCAAAATAGATCACATATTGGGCCACAAAATAAATCTACACATATACAAAAAAGTTGAAATTCTAACCTGTGCCCTATCAGACCACCACGGCCTAAAGCTGGACATCCACAACACAACAAACAAGAGAAAATACACTAACTCCTGGAAACTTAACAATATGATGCTGAATGAGAACTGGATTCAGGAAGAAATTAAAAAGGAAATTCAAGATTTCCTGAAAGCGAATGATAATGAAAATACAACTTACCAAAATCTCTGGGACACAATGAAAGCTGTTTTAAGAGGTAAGTTCATAGCTCTTAATGCCTACATCACAAAAATGGAAACATCAGAAATAAACAACTTAACAATGCAGTTTAAAGCTTTAGAGAAACTAGAGCAGTCTGATCCCAAAAGTAGTAGAAGAGAGGAGATTAGCAAACTAAGGGGAGAAATATCTGAAATCGAGATTAAGAAAACGATAGAAAAAATCAACCAGTCAAAAAGCTGGTTCTTTGAAAAAATCAATAAGATTGATACACCCCTAGCTAAATTAACCCAAAGCAAAAGAGAGAAAACCCAAATTAACAAACTTAGAAATGAACATGGACTTATCCTACTGATACCCAAGAAATCCAGAGAATTATAACATTATATTTCAAAAACTTGTGCTCTTTGAAGTTTGACAACAGAAAAGAGATGGATGAATTTCTAAGTAAACACAACCTACCTAAATTGAATCAGGAAATTGTGAATTATTTAAATAGTCCTATATCATACAAGGAAATTGAGGAAGTAATCTCAAATCTTCCCACCAAAAAATGTCCTGGACCAGATGGATTCAGCACAGAGTTCTACCAGACATTTAAGGAGTTAATAACACCAATACTCCTTAAACTGTTCCATCAAATAGCAAAGGAAGGAATACTACCAAATTCTTTCTATGAAGCTAATATCGTTTTAATCCCAAAACCTAATAAAGATTCACTTAAAAAAGAAAACTATAGGCCAATCTCTCTGATAAACACAGACGCAAAGATTCTCAACAAAGACTTAGCAAATCAGATTCAAAAACATATTAAAAAGATCATTCACGGGGAACAAGTAGGCTTCATCACCGCCACACCAGGTTGGTTCAACATACGCAAATCAATAAATGTAATTCATCATGTAAACCAGTCCAAAGTCCAAGACCACATGATACTCTCCATAGATGCAGAAAAAGCTTTGGACATGATACAACAGCCTTTTATGATCAAAACACTAGAGACAGTAGGAATGGAAGGAACCTTTATCAATATAATAAACGCTGTATATGACAAGCCCACAGTAAGGATTATGCTCAATGGGGAACAATTGGAAGCATTCCCACATCGATCAGGAAATAGACAAGGCTGTCCACTCTCACCACTACTATTCAGTATTGCACTTGAAGTCCTAGCTGAAGCCATAAGACAAGAAAGGGACATAAGAGGGATTCAAATCGGCAAGGAAGAAGTCAAACTATCCCTATTTGCAGATGACATGATCTTATACCTGAGTGATCCCAAAACCTCACCAGGAAGCTCCTGGAATTAATTGAGAAGTTCAGTAGGGTGGCAGGATACAAAATAAATGTGCAAAAATCAGACGCCTTCCTATATGCCCAGGATGAAAGAAGTGAAAAAGCCTTGAGAGAAATAATCCCATTCACTATAGCCCCTAATAAAATGAAATACCTTGGTATAAACCTAACCAAGGAGGTAAAAGACCTTTACAATGAAATCTTTAAAACCCTAAAGAAAGAAATAGCAGAAGACACCAGAAGGTGGAAAGACCTCCCTTATTCCTGGATTGGGAGAATCAACATCGTAAAAATGACCATCCTACCAAAGACAATATACAAATTCAATGCTATACCAATTAAACTCCCAAAGCAATTCTTCAAAGAGGTTGACCAAACAATCTCAAAGTTCATATGGAGGCACAAAAGACCAAGGATAGCAAAGACAATCCTGACTATCAAAAACACTGCTGGAGGTATTACCATACCAAACCTAAGTCTATACTACAAATCCATAGTTATAAAAAGAGCCTGGTACTGGCTCCAAAATAGACACACAGATCAATGGATAAGGATTGAAAACCCAGATATAAGCCCACAAAGTTACAGCCATTTGGTCTTTGACAAAGGGGCCCAAAGAATCCAATGGAAAAAGAACAGCATCTTCAACAAATGGTGCTGGAAAACTGGATCTCCACATGCAGAAGATTAAAGCTGGACCTGTACTTGTCACCATGTCTAAGACTTAATTCCAAATGGATCAAGGACCTTGACATAAGGCCAGAGACTATAAAAACCATAGTTGAAAGGATAGGGAATTCCCTCAAGTTTATTGAGCTAGGCCAACATTTCCTAAACAGACATCCAATGGCACAGTCATTGCTATCAACTCTCAACAGGTGGGACCTTGTGAAATTAAAGAGCTTCTGTTCAGATAAAGAGATTGTAACATGAGCTCAAAGGCAACCCACAGAATGGGAGAAAATCTTCACTAACCACATATCTGATAGAGCTCTACTGTCCAGAGTGCACAAAGAACTTAGAAAACTAAACACCATGGAAACCAATGGCCCAATTAAAAAATGGGCCCTGGAACGTAAAAGAAACTTTACCAGGGATGAAATTAAAATGTCTAACAAATATCTTTAAAAAATGCTCCACTTCTTTAGCCATCAGGGAAATGCAAATCAAAACTTCCCTGAGATATTATCTCACCCCGGTCAGGATGGCAAAAATCCACAATACAAAACAACAACAAATGCTGGAGAGGATGTGGAGAGAGGGGAACTCTCCTACATTGCTGGTGGGAATGCAGGCTCATACAGCCAGTCTGGTGAGCCTTCTGGAGATTCTTAAAGAAATTAAAGATTGAAATGCCATATGACCCTGCTATTCCACTTTTGGGAATAACCCCCCATACAGCAGAGGTTCACCTCGATAGCGCAAGCACGACCATGTTCATAGCAGCACTGTTTACAATAGCAAAGTCATGGAATCAACCTAAATGTCCAACAGTTGACGAGTGGATAAGGAAACAGTGGTACATCTATACAATGGAGCACTACTCAGCCATCAAAAATGATGAATTACTGGAATTTGCTGGGAAATGGATGTCATTAGAAACAATTATATTAAGTGAAGTATCCCAAACCCAGAAAATTAAGCGCCATATGTACTCCCTAATAGGTGTCTCCTAGTACCAAACCCACCCAGCCCACCTTGAGACTCTCATAGGTACATCTATGTATTACCTACAGTAATTCCAAGGATTATGAACAGGAGGAATGGGGTTGGAGGGCCACACCAGAAACAAGAGAGAAGTGACCATGTTACAGTAGAGAAAATAAGCCTCCATCAATGACTACAAGTAAGTAATGTGACACCTGGTTAAGTTCACAGACGTTTGTTACTGATCATTTACCACTAAGGGGGTATGATCTCACCAGAAGGGGAGGGCATATAGTCTGGCAGATAAAAAGTAACCATTTTGCAAATGGGTGATTAACCCCTCCCTAATTGTAGTTTCCTACTTTTATTACATCTACCCTTGAATGCGCTCTTATAATAAGACTCCAGTTTAACAGCTTTTTGTCTCTGGCCAGGGGGGTGACATACAGTGCCCATCAGGATGGAGTGAAGGGCATTGCAAGAGCAGCAAAACTGCAAAAGAAAATCAACAAACCACAATTCAGAACTTCATAGATTCTATATCAACCACCTAGAACTAGGCGAGACTAATCTCTCCCCATCCTGAAGCTCAGGGACATTTGTGGAAGAGGGGACGGTAAGAGTAAGAGCAAAAGGATGGGAGGAGCTGTTTCGCGCTGCTCGTCTCGCCAGCAAGAACGACGCAACACGATCAGGATCCTTCTGTAGCAAGCTTTAATGCATCTTGAGAGGGAGAGCACTAGCTTTCAGCACGGAGACCCCAACTGCCTAAACCGCCACCCTTATATAGGGATTCTGTCCCGTCTTGGACGTGGCAGCACCTGATTGGTAGTGGGCGTGTCACCCGAGGTGGCGTGATGGTCTTGCGATCAGGGCTAGAGCGGGAAATGGGCCTGGCGCTTGCGCATTGGCTTGTTTTGCTGAGAGGAGAAGGAGAACTGGCGCCATCTTAGAATGGCGGCATGCAGGGCGGCGCCCTACAAGGAGCAATGATTTGCAAGATACTCCACACAAGTTAGGGCCGAAGCAATCATAATTGGACTTTGCGTGCCCTGCGCAATGTCCAACACACTATTGACCTCACAAAGTCTAGCATCTGCTAAAGACACCAAGATCCTTGGAGGCAAGGGATTGACAGCCACAGTAGTGTTCGTATGCTTAAGGGAAACACGGGAAAGGGTTCAGGGAAATTCCACTGGGTCCTTGTATGTCATCGGAGAGGAGGGCCCAGAGGAGAGTCAGGCATGCACAAGAAAGGACTCTGGGAATTGGGGCAGGAGGCACTGAGGGATGGGGAAGGAGGGGTGAGGTGAGGGGGAGCAGGGGGTATGGGGGGAGGAGGAGGGAGGGAGGGAACTGGTGTACCTATTAAGTTTGTATGAACTGAAATAATAATAAAAATTTATTAAAATAAAAAAAGACCAAAAAAAGAGATATAGGCTAACAAAATAGATAAAGAAAGAAAACCCATAAATTAACTGTTTCCAAGAAATACATTTCGACACACAAAAAAGACACTATCTTATGATGGCAAGATATTCTAAGCCAATAGAGTCAGGTAATAAGGAGGAATTTCTCTTTAAATATCTGACCAACTAGACTTTGTATTAATAAATGATAAGAGGTAAAGAATGTTACTAACTAGTAAAAGGAACAATCTATCAATAAGAATTCATAATTTTAAACATAAGCCTGCCAAATGTAGGTTCACCCAAATTCATTAAATAAGCACTATGATAAGTAAACTTTTTAAGTCAATCTAAACATGGTGATTCTAAGAGATTTCAATATCCCATTATCATCAATAGACAGATCAACCAGTTGAAAGCTCAACAGACACATATTGGAATTAAAAAAATCAGCAAACTAAATTGAACTGAGAAGCATCTCTAGACCATTAGATTCAAACACTGAAGAATGCATATGTTTTTCTACAGAATTTTCTATGGACAAGAGCACATTGTAGGACATAAAGCAAGCTTTCACAAATATACGAAAAGAAAATAAACCTTGAATGATCTCTAATAATCATAGAATAAAGCTGTTGCAGTTTGCTTGCATGGTTGCTGATAAATCACCATCAAATGGCTTAAGAAAACAAAGGATTTATTTCCTCTTATGATTACTGGTTATAGTTCTTAGCCCAGCTTGATGGGTGAGCATGTCCCAATACCAGGCCGAGGGAATTGGCAACACCATCTCTACGTAATGGCTAGGGGGATGAAACTTACTTCCCAGATCAGTATGTCTGGCCAAGTGTACAAAAGCATGCCAACTTCTTCAACCGACTCTCAGTATTTTATTCATCTTTTCAGGGCCTAGTCCCACCCACCACAGGCTGGGCCTTCCCGATCAACTAGACAATCTCCTACAGATTTGCTCTGGGCTTAACCCAACCACTAATTCTCCACAAATGTGATCAGAACTCAAAACCTGAACAGTCAAGTTGACACCTGTGCCTAACTATGAAAAAAACTATATATCTACATCAAGGGAAACAACAGAAAGAAAAAAAAAAACTCATTCAAACTAAACATTCTGTAGTTGCATAAGGAATATTTATGAGAAAAATAAAAATGAGGTCTCCTCCTGCCCTGGATCCATACCAGGTCAGACTTGCTGCTCCTCAAGTAAAGCCCCTAGACCATGCCTCAGGCCCCAGATCACCTGCCTGTCTCACCAGCAGGCAGAGTAGCATTCTGGCACTGGGGAAGGCCCCTAAGCCATGTGCCAAGTCCCAGGTGATCTGTGTGCCACACTAGGCACCCTCTGCTCCTGCCCAGGACCCATGGCGAACTCCCTGCTCCTCAGAATTCAACAAAGTCCAGAGAAAACCAGAACAAAGCTCTTAGGGAACAAATACCATATATCTGAAGTCCTCTAAAATCATCCCATCACATGGGAGAGAATCTTTGCATCCAGTTCAAAGATAAGTAAAACCTAAAGAAAGAAATTACAGAAGTTACCAATAGATGGAGAGGAGGGAACTCTCCAACATTACTGGTAGGAATTCAGGCTTATATAACCACTCTGGCAATCAGTCTAGTGATTTTTAAAAAAGTTAAAGATTGAAATGCTATATGACCCTGCTATTCCACTTCTGGAAATAATCCCCCATACAGCAAAAATTCACCTCAATGACACAAGCACAAACATGTTCATAGCAGCACTATTTACAATAGCAAAGTCATAGAATCAATCCAAATGCCCAACAATTAACGAGTGGATAAGGAAAATGTGGTATATTTATACAATGGAATACTATTCAGCCATCAAAAAAGATGAATTAATGAAATTTGCCAGGAAATGGGTGGAATTATAAAAAATTATATTGAGTGAAGTATCCCAGACACAGAAAATTAAGTGCTTAATAGGCGGATTCTAGTACCAAACCGACTTAATGACATATTCAAAGATAAATGTCTGTAATACCTATAGTAATTGTAAAGATGATAAACAGGACCTATAGTAATTGCAAAGATGATAAACAGGAGGGAAGGGGAAGTAGGGGCCCCCAGAAATAAGGAGAGAGGGGAGCATGCTTCAGTAGAGAAAATAGGTCACCATAAAGTATTGCAAGAAAGTAGTGAGACATCTTGTTTAAGCTCATTCTCACTTTTCTTCCTGGTCACTTGTGACTGAGGGGGTTTGATCTCACCAATCAGGGAGGGTACAGAGACTGGCAAGTAGAATGTAACCATTCTGCAAATGGGAGACAGACATCCCCCTCCTCACTGAGGTCTTCTACTCTTATTCCATCTACCTTTGAATCTCCTCTTATAGTAAGATCTTCATTTAAACAGCCTTTAATCTTTGGTTAGGAGGTGACCTCCAATACCAAACAGGATGGAGGAAAGGGCAGTACAGGAACAGCAAAACTGAAAACAACAATGAACCATAATTCAGAACACTAAAGACCCTTTATTAATCACCTGGAACCAGACCGGACAAATCTCTTCCCATCCTAAAGTTCAGGGAAAATTGGGGAATATGGAGTAACAAGACTATAATAGCCTAAAGATGGAGAGGAAAAACAATATGCAAGATACTCCACACAAGTTAGGGTCATAGTAGCCATAATTGGACTTTGCATGACCTACACAATGACTGACATGTCTAGCATGGATCACAAGCACTAGGATCCTTAGAGACAAGGGATTAACAGTCAATAGTGTTCCCATACTAGGGGAGCCCAAGAAAGGGCTCTGGGCAATGCCACTGAGTCCTTACACCTAACTAGAATGGAGGACTCAGAGGGAAGTTTGGCATTCACACAAAAGGATGCTGCAGGGAATGGGAGGGGGGGGGAGGGAGAGCACTGGGAGAAGAGGATGAAGGGGAGGTGAAAGGAAGGGGAAAAGGTGGAGAGGATGAAAGGGGGAATGGGGAAGGGTGGAGGGAGGTAGGGGACTGGGGTACCTTTTGAGCTTGTATGATTGGGAATAAATAAATAAATATAAATTTAAAAAATGTAAGACAAAAGTTTTTAGAACTCAACTAAAATTAAAACACAATTTGCCACAATCTATGTGACACAGTGAAAGTTGACTTAAAAAATAAGTTTATAGTTTTAAGAGCCTACATCAAAAACAAAATAGAAATATCACAAATAAAGAATTTAATGATTCACCTTCAGGCTTTAGGAAAAAAATAACAAACCAAGATCAGGACGTAAATCAAAGAAAGAAAACTGAAAATGAAAATATAAGAAATAAATGAAACATAAGTTACTTATTTGAAATAGTAAACAAGAAGAGTAAATCCTTAGTTAAATTAACAAAAAAGGAAAAATGAGACATCTCCCTCCTCATTGAGGTCTCCTACTCTTATTCCACTGCTAAAAATTGCTAAAATTAAAGATCTATATGGAGATGTGCTGCAGATACTGAGGAAATCCAGGTAATCACAAAGGTGTACTTTAATAATTTAAACTCCACTAAAATGGAAATCAAAAGGAAATGGATGTATATCTAAAAATATGTGACAAGTTTCGTTAACAAAGAAATTAAATTGAAACAGAAATTATAAATCTCCCAACTAAATAATATATTCAATAGAATTATTTCATAACTTCGAAGATAAAATATTACCTCTGTTTTTTAATTTTCAGAACAAAAAGGGAGAAAATACTCCCAAACTCTTTCTATCAGACTTTTTTTTTATTTCAGCTCATACAAACTTATTAGGTACACCAGTTCCCTCCCTCCCTCCTCCTCCCCCCGTACCCCCTGCTCCCCCTCCCCACCCCTCTCCTTCCCCATCCCCCAGTGCCTCCCACCCCAATTCCCAGAGAGTCCTTTCTTGTGCATGCCTGATTTTCCTCTGGGCCCTCCTCTCCGATGACGTACAAGGACCCAGTGGCCTTTCCTGAACCCTTTCCCGTGGTCCCCTTAGGTATAGGAACACTGCTGTGGCTGCTAATCCTTTGCCTCCAAGGATCTTGGTGCCTTTAGCAGATGCTAGACTTTGTGAGGTAAACAGTGTGTTGGACAATGCGCAGGGCATGCAAAGTCCAATCATGATTGCTTCAGCCCTAACTAGTATAGAGTATCTTACATATCATTGCTCCTCCCATCCTTATGCTCTTACACTCTTACCGCCCCCTCTTCCGCAAATTTCCCTGAGCTTCAAGATGGGGAGAGACTAAGCTGGCCTAGTTCTAGGTGGTTGATATAGAGTCTCTGAAGTTCTGGATTGTGGTTTGTTGATTTTCTTTGCAGTTTTGCTGCTCCTGCAATGCCCTTCACTCCATCCTGGTGGACATTGTATGTTACCCCCTGGCCAGAGACAAAAAGTTGTTAGAGTCTTGTGATAAAAGCACATTCAAAGGTAGATGTAATAAAAGTGGGAAACCACAGTGAGGGAGGGGTCTATCACCCATTTGCAAAATTGTTACTTTTTATCTGCCAGACTATATGCCCTCCTCTTCTGGTGAGATCACTCAACCTCAGTAGTAAATGATCAGGAACAAAAGTCTGTGAACTTAATCAGATGTCTCATTACTTATTTGGGTCCTTGGTGGAGGCCTATTTTCCCTGCTGTAACATGGTCCCTTCTCTCCTTGTTTCTGGTGTGGCCCTCCTACCCCATCCCTCCTGTTCATAATCCTTGGAATTACTGTCTCTAAGTGGGCTGGGTGGGTTTGGTACTAGGAGCCACCTATTAGGGAGTACATACGGCGCTTAATTTTCTGGGTCTGGGATACTTCACTTAATATAATTGTTTCTAATGACATCCATTTCCCGGAAAATTCCAGTAATTCATCATTTTTGATGGCTGAGTAGTACTCCATTGTATAGATGTACCACTGTTTCCTTATCCACTCCTCAACTGTTGGACATTTGGGCTGATTCTATGACTTTGCTATTGTAAACAGTGCTGCTATGAACATGGTCGTGCTTGTGCTATCCAGGTGAACCTCTGCTGTATGGGGGGTTATTCCCAAAAGTGGAATAGCAGGGTCATATGGCATTTCAATCTTTAATTTCTTTAAGAATCTCCAGACGGCTCGCCAGAGTGGCTGTATGAGCCTGCATTCCCACCAGCAATGTAGGAGAGTTCCCCTCTCTCCACATCCTCTCCAGTATTTGTCGTTGTTAGTATTGTGGATTTTTGCCATCCTGACCGGGGTGAGATGATATCTCAGGGAAGTTTTGATTTGCATTTCCCTGATGGCTAAAGAAGTGGAGCATTTTTTCAGATATTTGTTAGTCATTTTAATTTCATCCCTGGTAAAGTTTCTTTTAAGTTCCAGGGCCCATTTTT
Organism: Typhlomys cinereus; assembly: GCA_023101885.1. Taxonomy (NCBI): domain Eukaryota; kingdom Metazoa; phylum Chordata; class Mammalia; order Rodentia; family Platacanthomyidae; genus Typhlomys; species Typhlomys cinereus. Next base: position 485,668 of record JALPQD010000082.1, read on the forward strand.
AATTGGGCCATTGGTTTCCTTGGTGTTTAGTTTTCTAAGTTCTTTGTGCACTCTGGACAATAGAGCTCTATCAGATATGTGGTTAGTGAAGATTTTCTCCCATTCTGTGGGTTGCCTTTGAGCTCACGTTACAATCTCTTTATCTGAACAGAAGCTCTTTAATTTCACAAGATCCCAACTGTTGAGAGTTGGTAGCAGTGACTGTGCCATTGGATGTCTGTTTAGGAACTGTTGGCCTAGCCCAATCAGCTCGAGGGAGTTCCCTATCCTTTCAACTATGGTTTTTATAGTCTCTGGCCTGATATCAAGGTCCTTGATCCATTTGGAATTAAGTCTTGTACATGGTGACAAGTACGGGTCCAGCTTTAATCTTCTCCATGTGGAGATCCAGTTTTGCCAGCACCATTTGTTGAAGATGCTGTTCTTTTTCCATTGGATTCTTTGGGCCCCTTTGTCAAAGACCAAATGGCTGTAACTTTGTGGGCTTATATCTGGGTCTTCAATCCTTATCCATTGATCTGTGTGTCTATTTTGGAGCCAGTACCAGGCTGTCTTTACAACTATGGATTTGTAGTATAGACTAAGGTTTGGTATGGTTATACCTCAAGCTGTGTTTTTGTTACTCAGGATTGTTTTTGCTATCCTGGGTCTTTTGTGCCTCCATATGAACTTTGAGATTGTTTGGTCAACTTCTTCGAAGAATTGCTTTGGGATTTTGATTGGTATAGCATTGAATCTGTATATTGTCTTTGGTAGGATGGTCATTTTCACGATGTTGATTCTGCCAATCCAGGAACAAGGGAGGTCTTTCCACCTTCTGGTGTCTTCTGCTATTTCTTTCTTTAGGGTTTTAAAGTTTTCATTGTAAAGGTCTTTTACCTCCTTAGTTAGGTTTATACCAAGGTATTTCACTTTTTTAGGGTCTATAATAAATGGTATTGTTTCTCTCAAGGCTTTTTCACTTCTTTCATTCTGGGCATATAGGAAGGCCTCTGATTTTTGCACATTTATTTTGTATCCTGCCACCCTGCTGAACTTCTCAATTAGTTCCACGAGCTTCCTGGTGGAGTTTTTGGGATCACTCAGGTATAAGATCATGTCATCTGCAAATAGGGATAGCTTGATTTCTTCCTTGCCGATTTGAATCCCTCTTATGTCCCTTTCGTGTCTTATGGCTTCAGCTAACACTTCAAGTACAATATTGAATAGAAGTGGTGAGAGTGAACAGCCTTCTCTAGTTCCTGATTGAAGTGGGAATGCTTCCAATTGTTCCCCATTGAGCATAATCCTTGCTGTGGGTTTGTTGTATACAGCATTTATTAGATTGATAAAGGTTCCTTACATTCCTACTGTCTCTAGTGTTTTGATCATAAAAGGCTGTTGGATCTTGTCAAAATCTTTTTCTGCATCTATCGAGAGTATCATGTGATCTTGGACTTTGGACTGGTTTACATGACGAATTACATTTATTGATTTGGGTATGTTGAACCAACCTTGTGTGCCGGGGATAAAGCCTACTTGGTCCCCATGAATGATCTTTTTAATATGTTTTTGAATCCGATTTGCTAAGACTTTGTTGAGAATCTTTGCGTCTGTGTTCATCAGGAAGATCGGCCTATAGTTTTCTTTTCTAAGCGAATCTTTATTAGGTTTTGGGATTAAAACGATATTAGCTTCATAGAAGGAATTTAGTAGTGTTCCTTCCTTTGCTATTTGATGGAACAGTTTAAGGAGTATTGGTGTTATTAACTCCTTAAATGTCTGGTAGAACTCTGTGCTGAATCCATCTGGTCCAGGACATTTTTTGGTGGGAAGATTCGAGATTACTTCCTCAATTTCCTTATATGTTATAGGACTATTTAAATAATTCACAACTTCCTGATTCAATTTAAGTAAGTTGTGTTTACTTAGAAATTCATCCATCTCTTTTGTGTTGTCAAACTTCACAGAGTATAAGTTTTTGAAATATGATGTTATAATTCTCTGGATTTCTTGGGTATCAGTAGTGATAACTCCATTTTCATTTCTGATTTTGTTAATTTGGGTTTTCTCTCTCCTGCTTTTGGTTAGTTTAGGTAGGGGTGTATCAATCTTATTGATTTTTTCAAAGAACCAGCTTTTTGACTGGTTGATTTTTTCTATCGTTTTCTTAATCTCAATTTCAGATATTTCTCCCCTTAGTTTGCTAATCTCCTCTCTTCTACTACTTTTGGGATCAGATTGCTCTAGTTTCTCTAAAGCTTTAAGCTGCATCGTTAAGTTGTTTATTTCTGATGTTTCCATTTTTTTGACGTAGGCATTAAGAGCTATGAACTTACCTCTTAGAACAGCTTTCATTGTGTCCCAGAGATTTTGGTAAGTTGTATTTTCGTTATCATTCACTTTCAGGAAATCTTGAATTATTTTTTTAATTTCTTCCTGAATCCAGTTCTCATTCAGCATCATAGTGTTAAGTTTCCAGGAGTTAGTGTATTTTCTCTTGTTTGATGTGTTGTGGATGTCCAGCTTAGGCCGTGATGGTCTGATAGGGCACAGGTTAGAATTTCAACTTTCTTGTATATGTGTAGATTCATTTTGTGGCCCAATATGTGATCTATTTTGGAGAAAGTTCCGTGTGCTGCTGAGAAAAATGTGTATTCTTTAGTGCGTGGGTGAAAAGTTCGATAGAGATCTGTAAGGTCCATTTCTTTCAGGGTTTGATTAAGTTCCAAAGTGTCCCTGTTAAGCTTTTGACCTGTTGATCTATCCCATGTAGGAGGGCAGTGTTGAAGTCCCCAAGAATTATTGTTTGGGGATTGATTTCTTGCTTTAGACGCTGTAGGGTTTTCTTAATGAATGTGGAGGGGCCCGTATTGGGTGCATATATGTTCAGTTTTGTGAAGTCTTCCTGGTGAATTGTACCTGTGACTAAAATGTAGTATCCATCCGTGTCTCTTATAATTTTCTTTGGTTTGAAATCCACTTTGTCTGATAGCATAATGGCTACCCCTGCCTGTTTTCTGCTTCCATTTGCTTGTAGAATTGTTGACCAGCCTTTTATTTTTAGAGCGTGCCTATCTTTTGTGGTGAGATGGGTTTCCTGCAGGCAGCAGATTGATGGATTGTGATTTTTAATCCATGTTTGTAATCTGTGTCTCTTGATCGGTGAATTAATTCCATTAACATTTAGTGTTATAATGGAGAAACTATTGTTAATTCCAGACATTATGTTTAGTAGCTTTTATACATATATTGCTTTGTTTTTAATGATGTTACACTTGCCTTCTGTTCTCCTGGATATGCCTGTTTTTTTCTTCACGCTTGAGTATCATTTCTAGCAGTTTTTGAAGGCCTGGTTTGGTGGCCATGTATCCCTTAAAGTTGTCTTTGTGCTGGAAAATTTTTCTTTCTCCCTCGATCATGACTGATAGTTTTGCAGGGTAAATCAGCCTGGGTTGACATTTTTGCTCATTCAATACTTGAAGTATGTCTCTCCAAGATCTTCTTGCTTTTACTGTTTCGACTGAGAAGTCATTTGTTATTTTAATAGGTTTACCTTTAAAAGTGACTTTGTTTTTTCTCCCTTGAAGCTCTCAGCACCAGTTTTTTATCTTGAATGTGGAGTGTTTTAACTATTATTTGCCGTGGCATGCTTCTATTTTGGTCGTATCTGTTTGGGGTGCGGAATGCCTCTTGTATATGGATGGGCCTCTCTTTTTTTAGATGAGGAAAGTTTTCCTTGATGATCGTTTGAAAAATTTCCTCAGGGGTGGTATTTTGAGATTCTTACTCTGGTATTCCATGAATACGCATGTTAGGCTTTTTCAGGGTGTCCCATATCTCTTGGATATTTCTCTCAAGTATCTTTTTGGCTTTAACAACCTCTTCCATTGAGCTGGTTAATACTGCCACTTTATCTTCAAGGTCTGAAATTCTGTTTTCTGCTTCATTAGTTCTGTTGATAAGACTCTCTGTGGCGTTCTGGGTTGAAGATAACTTGTCTTTTAGCTCAGTTTTAAACTCTGCCTGAGTTTGTTTTAACTGCTCTATTCCACTTTTTGTTTCTTGCACTGTTTTTCACAACTCCTCTAGATGTCTGTTGTGTTCCTCTTCAAAGCGATTGATTTGATTATGTAATTCCTCCCTGATTTCCTCTTTCATAGTATTGAACATGGTAATGATCATATTTTGAAAGTCTTTATCCTGGGTGGTGCTTTCTTGGCCTTTTTCCGTGGGTTTGTTCTTGTTGGAGTCTAACATTATGGGATTAATTTCTTCAGTGGGAAATTTGTTTACTTGATTGTTGCTTCTCATGGATTTGCACTTTGACTTTGGCATTGTCATTTTAACTCTTAAGATCTCTCAATTTCACTAAACTGAATTATTTGGCATGGGTCCTGGTGGCGGGGCGGGGCTGAGACTTACCTAGGTCATGGGGTGAGGCACGCGGGACCGCCCGTGCGCATCCCGACCAGCGGAGCGGGGTGAAGGTGCAAAAGGGGGGATGGGGGCGACGGGTGAGCTATTTAACCCGAGGGTAGCTGGGGGGCAGGGCGGGCGCGGGGGAGGTCCTCCTCGTCCCTCGGTCCCGAGTCGGCTCCGGCCGGCGGGGATGGTGGGGAGTCGATCCTGGTCCCTGTGTGCCGACCTGGGGTCCTGGTTGGGCGGTGGGGGGGGAGGACTCACCAGGTAGGGGAGGGGCCGCGGGTGAGGCCGGCTGGACCCGCGCGCGTGTCACAACCGGCGGAGCGGGGTGGGGTGGGCAAAGGGGGAAGCGGCGACAGCGTGGAGCTATTTAACCCGAGGGCAGCTGGGCGGGGCCCGGGCGCAGGGGGTCCCCGCGTCCCTCGCCCCCCGCGAGGCTCCGGCTGGATGGCGGGAGTCAGAGCCGGGTCCCTGTGGGCCGACCTGAGGTCCTGGTGGGCGGTGCGCAAGGGGGGGTGGTTTGTCACCAGCTAGGGCACGGGGTTGAGGCCCGGTTGGACCGCGCGCGCGTCCCGACCGGTGGAGTCGGTTGGGGTGCAAAAGGGGTCTATCAGATTTTTGATGAATGTGCCAAAGATAGGCATTGACGACCACACAACAACTTCAATAAATGACTCTGGGAAATTTAGAAATCTACATGTAGAAAAATAAAACCTTTTCAGACTTGAAACTCTGAAACTTCCAGAGGTAAGAATAAGGAGCACACAAAAATTGATAGGCCTAAAGTCCTTCTCAATGGCCCCTCCATAGGCAGAGCAAATAAGACTAATAATCAATAAAAATATCCTCAAAAATTTATAATCCAAGAATATACAAAGCTCTCAAAAATTAACTTTTGCAATGCAAAAAAATCAATTTAAAAATTGGTCTTTTGGTCTAAAATGAGATTTTCAAATAGAAATTCAATTATCTAAGAAATATATTGAGTCAAGGGTGGTGCAGGAGCAGCAAAACTGAAAGCAACAACAAACCATAATCCAGAACACCAGAGACCCTACATTAATCACCTTGAACCAGATTAGCCAAATCTCTCCAAATCCTAAAGCTTAGGGAAACTTGAGGAAGAGAGGGCGGCAAAATTGTGAGAGCCTAAAGATGGGGAGGGCCAATGATATGCAAGAAACTCCACACAAAATTTGGCCGCAGTATCCATAATCAGACTTCGCTTGACCTGCGAAATGACTGACATGTCAACGACCCCACCAAAGTCTAGCATGGATCACAGGAGGCAGGATACTTAGAGGCAAGGGATAAACAGTCATAAGAGTGTTCCCATACCAAAGGGGAACCCAAGAAAGGGTTCTGGGCAATGCCAATGAGTCCTTACACCTCACTAGAATGGAGGACTCAGAGGGAAGTTTGGCATTCACATAAAAAGATGCTCCAGGGAATGAGAGGGGAGTAAGGAGGAGACACTGGGAAAAGGGGAAGATGGGGGTGAAATGAAGGGGGAAAGGGGGGAGGGTGCAAAGGGGACTGGGGAAGGGTGGAGGGAGGGAGGGGAATGGGGTACCCATTAAGTTTGTATGATTGGGGAAAAAAAAGAAATATATTGAAAGTGCCCAACATTCTTAATCATTAGAGAAATTCTAATTAAAACTACTTTGAAGTGCAATGTTGTCTCAGTAAGAATAACTAAGATCAAGAACATAAATAATAATAAATGCTGATGTGCATATGAGGGAAAAGAAAGCTTTATTCACTGTTGCTGGGAGAGTAAACTGGTATAGTTACATTGGATACCACCATGGATGCTTCTCAAAAAAAATCAGATATTTGTCAGCTGATGAATGGATAATGAAAGTATGATACATATGAACAATGTAATACTATTCAGCTATAAATAAAAATGAAATTATGAAATTTGTTGGTAAATGGATGAACTGGAAAATACTTTATTAAGTGATTTATTCCAGCTATAGAAAGAAAAGTGTTGTATATTCTGTTACATGCTGAAATACCTGAAAAAAAATTAAAAAGGTAAAGGGACCATTAAACTCTGGTAGATACTTGCATGTTAGAAAGAAGACCTTAAAGAAGGTTGTAAAAAGTTGGAGAGGGGAATAATTGAGAAAATGTTTAAAAGGGGAGGGAGATAAAGGGATAGTAAGGGATAGAGAATTGACAAGTAGCACTGAAGTTGTAAGGTACAGCCATACAGAAGCATTCTCTAATATAAACTCATTCTAAAATTTTTATGTGAAAAGACATATACTATGTGAGGAACACTGAAGGAGGATGGTAAGATATACCAGAATATGACCTGTGATGCTTCTAATTAGAAGTAATATGAAATAATGAAACATTCCCAGTATCATGTATCTCATAATAAACTGTTAATCTAACTTTCTGTTTCTGGGATACTTCACTCAATATAATTGTTTCTAATTCCATCCATTTCCCAGCAAATTTCATTAATTCATTAATGACATATTCAAAGGTAAATCTCTGTAATACCCACTTTAATCATAAAGGATTAAAAACAGGAGGGAAGGGGAAGGAGGACCTCAAAAGAAAGAAGAGAGGGGATCCTGCTTCAGTAGAGAAAATAGGCCACAGTCAAGTATTGCACGTAAGTAGCAAGACATCTGGTGTAGCTCACTCTCACTTCTCTTCCTGGTTTCTTGGAACTGAACAGGTTTGATCTCTCCAATCAGGGAGGATATAGGGACTGGCAGATAGATGGTAACCATCCTGCAAATGAGACACTGACTCCCCCCCCACACACACTGCTGTGCCCTACACCTATTTCATCTACCTTTGAGTCTCCTCTTATATTAAGATATTCATTTAAACAGTTTTTTATCTTTGGTTAGGAGGTGACCTTCGATACCAATTGGGATGCAGCCAAGAGTGGTGCAGGAAAAGCAAAACTGAAAACATCAACGAACCATAATTCAGAACACCAAAGACCCTACATTATTCACCTGGAACTAGACCAGCCAAATCTCTCCCTATCCTAAAACTCAGGGAACCTTGCAGAAGAAGGAGTGACAAGATTGTCAGAGCTTAAAGATGGGGAGGACCAATGATATGCAAGATATGCAGCAGCCAGAATTGGACTTTGCCTGACCTGTACAATGGCTGACATGTCACCCCCCCTAGCCTCCCCCCCCCGCAAAGTCTAGCATGGATCACAGGAGAGAAGACTCCAGGCAGTAGGATCCTTAGAGACAAGGGATTAAACAGTCACAATAGAGTTTCCATACTAATGGGGAGCCCAAGAAGGGGCTCTGGGCTATGCCACTAGGGTGGAGGACTCAGAGGAAAGTTTGGCATTCACACAAAAGGATGCTCTATTGGGATGGGAGGGAGGAAGGGGAAGGCACAGGGCAAGAGGGAGGGGGTGAAAGGAAGGGGGTAAGAGAGAGAGTGCAATGGAGGGGTGACTGAGGAGGAGAGGGAAAGGGAGAAGACAAGGGTGTCTATTGAACTTGTATGATTAGGAAAAAAATAAAATGTGGGAGAAAAAAATAAACTGTTGGTCAGAGAAAGCACAGAAATACAGATTTGCATTTATTTTAGTTGCCTTCCAGAAATTTATAGGAAGAACTTGTTGCTAAAGACATTATGTATGTTAGTCATAGAGCATGGACAAAATAAGCTGGGACTGATCGAGAAGCTTCTTCCCTACTGACCAAGTTTCATAGTACCAGAAGGCATTCTACAAGTTTTTGGGGGAGAAAAATTCAACAATCACACCCAGCTTCTAAAATGGCAAGCTTCAATAACAACCAATTAGGCCAGAGGTGATCATTATTGCAATAGTAGCATGAATGTTAGAGGGCTAAACCTAACATTCTTTGTGATTATATTTATGATCTTATCAGTAGATAATGCCCTCCTGATTGTGTAAACCAGAATAAGTGTCTTTGGAATGGGAGGACGTAGGCCCTAGAGGAAAAGAAACCACTAAGATTTAGTTATAAGGACAATACTAAACAGCTTTCTATATGTTTATCATTCTGCCCACAGATCAGAAGAGTACTTGGCACTCAACCAAGAACCTTCCTTTTGTAATGGAAGGTATTTAATATAGAGAACCACCACTGGTCAAAGTGAAGGAAATAAGTGACTGCAGATTTCTTGTTCCTAAACAAGATTGCTCAATCACCTCCTCATACCCCAAATCTACTATCTATATCGCAAATCTCAGGTGACATCAAGAAGATAGATAGCAACAATGTAAGAGTCTGAATGGGGGAAGCAGAATGGCCTAACACTATCTTCTGGAAAGGATAAGTAGCTGCATCTATAACCTTATTGTTATGTGCCCTTCCACAAGCCTGTACACAATTTATACTATCAATATTTCTCTATGGGAGAGGAAAGATCTCAAGAAACTCCTTAACTTCATAGGATATGCTGGATGTGAGAAGTGTTGTTACATTCTTCAATGCTATTGGATCAATGCTCCAGCAAGTTCCTTAGCACATTCCATTAAAAAGCAACGCAGATGAAGCTCAGTGGTCATCTCATGCAGGAAATCACGAAAGTAGGGGAGGACTTGTAAAGAAAAAGTCTGTAGTGGAAAAATGTTGGGATGATATTGTATAGTCAGGGATGCCACTAACATAAATTCAGGTTGGGGAAATGGCTTAGTGGTTAAAGTCTTTGTCTCAGGTCCAATGTAAAAGTTCTCCAGGTGGGTATGGCAGTCTGCCCTTAATTCTATCCCTGGAAGCTGAAACTGTGAATTTTTAGAGCAAGTTGGCTAGCCTACATGGCTCTAATGTCATGCTCTGGGTATAATTAGAGACCCAGGTTCACTATATTTAAAGCCATAGAGGATGATTGATAATATTGCTCTTGGACTTCCATAGGAACACATACTCAAATATATTCATGAATACATACATGCACATATACATACACCTAACTGCTTGCAAACACACACATGTGCACGCACACACACACACACACACACATGCACACATGCACCACACACAGGAAAGAACAAAAGCAAAAAATGACATAAATTAATTGCTATTTCATACATATATGAAAATCAAAAAAAATTGAAAAACTAAAAGACATGGATCAATTTCTAGATACATATAACTTACTGAAATTAAGATAAAATTAAATAAATAGATCTACTGTCATAATTGAAACTGAAATAAAATCTCCCCAACTAAAACATTCCTTTATTAGATTCATTTACTGCAGAATTATACCAGATTATTAAAAGGAACAAACTCAGTCTTAAGAATGGGAAAAAAATCTTTGACAGCTCTATACCTGACATCTACATGAATCATCAGAATATATAAAAAACTCAAAAAATTAAACAAGGAAATAAAAATCAATATAAAATAGACAAAGGAATTGAGTGGAAATTCCTCAAAAGAAACAGAAATGGCCAATAAATATCTTAAATTTTTTTATCATTACTACAAACTAAGAAAGAGAAAATTAAAACATTTTGAGACTCCATTTAAACCCAGTTAGCACGGATATCATCAGGTAAACAAATGGCAGCAAATGCTCATTCACCGTTGGCAATCTGTAAACTGGTGTACTCACACTGGAAATCAGTGTGAACTTACTCAAACTACTAAAACTAGAATGCGCATATTAACTAACTGCTGATAAAGACCATATACACAAAGCAATCACTATCCTGTCACAGATTCAGTTATTGCAGAGATTATTGCATGCAAATGTTATATAGCTGATTTATAGTATCAGCTTAAATGCCCATAGACTGATTCATGGCAATGAAAATGTGGTCCATATTCACAGCAACATTTTATTTATCTATAAAGAAAACTGAAAGTTTGAAATTTGAAGGAAAATGCATTGAAATGGAAACTTTGTGTAAATCTATGCATATGTGTGTGCATTTGCGTATGGGCATTTGTGTATAAATGTACCAGACAACAATTATGTGTGCATGCAAAGGGCCAAGTGTGACTCTGGAATCATTCTGATTGCTATATCTCCTTATTGCTGTGTTCTGGGATTTCCCAGACTTCATCTTTCAGAGTCAGAAATGTAGGCTGCCACCATTTGTGTCTTGAATTTTTATGAAGGATCTGGGAATATGAACTCAGGTCTTGCTTATGAAGCAAAGGTTTTAACTACTGTCATCTTACCAACCCCTGGAAAAATCATTTTAAATGAAATAACTCAAGCTCAGAGTAACACATACCACATTTGCAAATTTTGACTTTAATTTTCATATTTTTAAATTTTTGTAGGAAAAATAATCTACAGAGTTCAAGAAAGTAGAAAGTAGAAAACAGATCATTAAAGGGGAAGAGGAAGATTCTATAAGTGGGAGATAGAGGTAGTAGAATACATGTGCTACAAAAATTCTACAAGGAAACTAAGAGTGGTAAGTTTGAATAGGAAGGGGGGGGTGGACAGATTGGGGAAAAAGGGGTTTTCAGGGGGTTTTATTTAAAATTAATGAAAACTGATATATAGTAAACTAATGGAAAAATAAATGATATTGGATAAAAGTTCCCTGTGTAGATGGATGAAGACATAAGCTATTAAATGAAAATTTCAATGCCAATGAGCAACCTACTTTTGAGTCGAGGTCCCAAAACAATGCATAATAACTGACCAAAGAACTGAGAAAAAAAATAGTTGTTAAATGGCCAGCTGATAATAGAATAGCTGCATCACCAACTTAGGGAACAGTCTTGGCGGGCTAGAAAGACTGTAAGTCCATGGGTCCTGAGTAAGGCACTGGACTCCTGGCCTGTCCTTGGCAACTCCCCTAGGCTCTGGGATACCAGCAGGCATTTTGAACAGGAGAGGATCTTAACATCCAGATAAGATGTAGCCATGTGCAATGCAATAAAAGCAAAATAGATAACAACAAATAATCTGAATACAAAATACCAGCAACCCTTCAACGTTCACCTGGAACTAGGCCAGCCAATGTTTCTCCATCCAGAGGCTTAGTAAACCTTGTGGAAGATGGTGCAGTAAAACTGTAATATTCTGAAGATGGAGAGTTCTGTTGTTGGACAGGTCACTCTACTCAAGATAGGGCAGCTGCCGCCAGGAACTCATGGCAATGGGACTTGACTTTATCAGGCCTGCACAGTGGCAGACATGTCAGCATGGCCCCATGGGCTTGTGTGGATCTCAGCAGAAATAGTATTGGAAAGAAGTATCCTTAGGAGTCAGGGGTCAGACAGAGGTAGGGGAGTACCCATATCGGTGGGCCACCCAAGGAAGGGTCTCTTGATCTGCCACAGAGGCCTGAATCCCCAAGAGAACAAATGATATAGAGGGAATTTCAGGACCCTTAGAACCTAAGGACAGAAGAATAGAAGGGAATAGATTGTGCCCAGATAGGGAGAGGAAGGAGAGTGGAATGGGATGAGAATGGGATAGAAGGAGGGAGGAAGGTAAGGGGGAATGATGGAGGCAAAGAGAATGTATGTAAAAATGTAATTTAATAAATTTATTTTTTAAAAAAGACAAATATCCACAGAAATTTGGCTCTGAAAAAAAAAAAAAAGAAAAAGAATGTGAGCCCAAATAGAGAGTTGGAGAGAAGTGCAGAGCACTGATTCTGGGTACGAAGCTTCCCAGAGGATTTTTCACAGTGTTAATGGTGGGAAAGACATTTTTTTTTAACATGACTTATGATAGAGTGTCAGTGTTCCTGTAAAGAGCCCTAATGAAGCTAATTGTCACACATACACACACACACACACATAAAAGCAGAAGGAGGGGAGGAAGGATTAGTGGAAATGAGAACAAAAAGAGGTGAATGGGCAATAAGGGGTGATTATGACTGAAATGATTATGAATTTGCCTGAAAATATGCAATGGCAATTGCCTGTGTTACTTGAGGTACCTGTGCCTCCTTGACCAATAACTTTCAAGAAGGTGTCACACATTTCTTACTGATATTGTCATTTAACAACTCACATCTTCTGAAAATAGCATTCTTGTGACTGAAACGAAGTACTTCTGTTCAAACTCCTTTTATCTTTTTATTAATTATATTTTTAAATCAGCTTACAAGATGGTGACTTTCCACAAAGTTTTGTTTTTTATTTTTTTAATATATTTTTTATTATTTCCGCTCATACAAAATTAATAGGTAGACAAATTCCCTCCCTCCCTCCTCCTCCCCCCGAACCCCTTATTCTCCCTCACCTGCCTCCCCATCCCCCAGTGCCTCCCCCCAATTCCCAGAGAGTCCTTTATTGTGTATGCCTAACTCTCCTCTGGGTCCTCCTCTCCGATGACATACAAGGACCCACTGGCATTTCCCTGAACCCTTTCTGTTGTTCCCCTTAAGCACAGGAACATTACTGTGGCTGTCAATACCTTGCCTCCAAGGATCTTGGTGGCTTTAGCTGATGCTAGACTTTGTGAGGTCAATAGTGTGTAGGACATTGCACAGGGCATGCAAAGTCCAATTATGATTGCTTCGGCCCTAACTTGTGTGGAGTATCTTGCAAATCGTTGCTCCTCCCATCCTTTTGCTCTTACACTCTTAACGCCCTCTCTTCCACAAATGTTCCTGAGCTTCAGGATGGGGAGAGATTAGTCTGGCCTAGTTCTATGTGGTTGATATAGAGTCTCTGAAGTTCTGAATTGTGGTTTGTTGATTTTCTTTTGCAGTTTTGCTGCTCCTACACTGCCCTTCACTCCATCCTGATGGGCACTGTATGTCATCTCCTGGCCAGAGACAAAAAGCTGTTAAACTGGAGTCTTATTATAAGAGCACATTCAAGGGTAGATGTAATAAAAGTAGGAAACCTCAGTGAGGGAGGGATCAATCACCCATTTGCAAAATGATTACTTTTTATCTGCCAGACTATATGCCCTCCCCTTCTGGTGAGATCATATCCTCTCAGTTGTACATGATCAGGAACGAATGTCTGTGAACTTAACCAGGTGTCACATTACGTTCTTGCAGTCCTTGACAGAGGCTTATTTTCTCTACTGTAACATGGTCCCCTCTCTCCTTGTGTCTGGTGTGGCCCTCCAACCCCATCCCTCCTGTTCATAATCCTTGCAATTACTGTATTACATAGGTTTACCATTGAGGGTCTCAATGTAGGCTGGGTGAGTTTGATACTAGGAGCCAGCTATTAGGGAGTACATACAGTGCTTAATTTTCTGGGTTTGGGATACTTCACTTAATATAATTGTTTCTAATGACATCCATTTCCCAGCAAATTCCAGTAATTCATCATTTTTCATGGCTGAATAGTACTCCATTGTATAGATGTACCACTGTTTCCTTATCCACTCCTCAACTGTTGGACATTTAGGTTGATTGCCATGACTTTGCTATTGTAAACAGTGCTGCTATGAACATGGTCGTGCTGGTGCTATTGAGGTAAACCTCTGCTGCAAGGGGGGTTATTCCCAAAAGTGGGATAGCAGGGTCATATGGCATTTCAATCTTTAATTTCTTAAAGAATCTCCAGATGGCTCACCAGAGTGGCTGTAAGAGCCTGCATTCCCACTAGCAATGTAGCAGAGTTCTCCTCTCTCCACATCCTCTCCAGCATTTGTTTTTGTTTGTATTGTGGATTTTTGCCATCCTGACCGGGGTGAGATGATATCTCAGGGAAGTTTTGATTTGCTTTTCCCTGATGGCTAAGGAAGTGGAGCATTTTTTAAGATATTTTTTAGACATTTTAATGTCATCCCTGGTAAAATTTCTTTTAAGTTCCAGGGCCCATTTTTTAATTGGGCCATTGTTTTCCTTGGTGTTTAGTTTTCTAAGTTCTTTGTGTGCTCTGGACAGTAGAGCTCTATCAGATATGTGGTTAGTGAAGATTTTCTCCCATTCTGTGGGTTGCATTTGAGCTTGTGTTACAATCTCTTTATCTGAACAGAAGCTCTTTAATTTCACAAGGTCCCACCTGTTGAGAGTTGGTAGCAGTGACTGTGCCATTGGATGTCTGTTTAGGAAATGTTGGCCTAGCCCAATCAGCTCGAGGGAGTTCCCTACCCTTTCAACTATGGTTTTTATAGTCTCTGGCCTGATATCAAGGTTCTTGATCCATTTGGAATTAAGTCTTGTATATGGTGACAAGTACGGGTCCAGCTTTAATCTTCAGCATGTGGAGATCTTCTGCATGGAATCAACCCAAATGTCCAACAGTTGACGATTGGATAAGGAAAATGTGGTACATCTATACAATGGAGTACTACTCAGCCATCAAAAATGATGAATTACTGGAATTTGCTGGGAAATGGATGTCATTAGAAACAATTATTTTGCCAGCACCATTTGTTGAAGATGCTGTTCTTTTTCCATTGGATTCTTTGGGCCCCTTTGTCGAAGATCAAATGGCTGTATTTTCGTGGCCTTATATCTGGGTCTTTAAGCCTTATCCATTGATCTGTGTGTCTATTTTGGAGCCAGTACCAAGCTGTTTTTATAACTATGGATTTGTAGTATAGACTTAGATTTGGTATGGTACTACCTCCAGCAGTGTTTTTGATACTCAGGATTGTCTTTGCTATCCTGGGTCTTTTGTACCTCCATATGAATTTTGAGATTGTTTGGTCAACTTCTTTATAGAATTGCTTTGGGATTTTAATTGGTATAGCGTTGAATGTGTATATTGCCTTTGGTAGGATGGTCATTTTTACAATGTTGATTCTGCCAATCCAGGAACAAGGGAGGTCTTTCCACCTTCTAGTGTCTTCTGCAATTTCTTTCTTGAGGGTTTTAAAGTTTTCATTGTAAAGGTCTTTTACCTCCTTCGTTAGGTTTATACCAAGGTATTTCATTTTTTTAGGGGCTATAGTAAATGGGATTGAGTCTCTCGGGGATTTTTCACTTCTTTCTTTCTGGGCATATAGGAAGGCCTCTGATTTTTGCACATTTATTTTGTATCCTGCCACCCTGCTGAACTTCTCAATTAGTTCCAGGAGCTTCCTGGTGGAGTTTTTGGGATCCCTCAGCTATAAGATCATGTCATCTGCAAATAGGGATAGCTTGACTTCTTCCTTGCCGATTTGAATCCCTCTTATGTCCCTTTCTTGTCTTATGGCTTCAGCTAAGACTTCAAGTACAATATTGAATAGAAGTGGTGAGAGTGGACAGCCTTGTCTAGTGCCTGATCAAAGTGGGAATGCTTCCAATTGTTCCCCATTGAGCATAATCCTTGCTGTGGGCTTGTTGTATACAGCATTTATTAGATTGATAAAGGTTCCTTACATTCCTACTGTCTCAAGCGTTTTGATCATAAAAGGCTGTTGGATCTTGTCAAAGGCTTTTTCTGCATCTATCGAGAGTATCATGTGGTCTTGAACTTTGGACTGGTTTACATGATGAATTACATTATTGATTTGCGTATGTTGAACCAACCTTGTGTGCCCGGGATGAAGCCTACTTGGTTACTGTGAATGATCTTTTTGATATGTTTTTGAATCCGATTTGCTAAGACTTTGTTGAGATCTTTGCATCTGTGTTCATCAGAGAGATCAGCCTATAGTTTTCTTTTTTAAGTGAATCTTTATTAGGTTTTGGGATTAAAATGATATTAGCTTCATAGAAGGAATTTGGTAGTGTTCCTTCCTTTGCTATTTGATGGAACAGTTTAAGGAGTATTGGTGTTATTAACTCCTTAAATGTCTGGTAGAATTCTGTGCTGAATCCATCTGGTCCAGGACATTTTTTGGTGGGAAGATTTGAGCTTACTTCCTCAATTTCCTTATATGTTATAGGACTGTTTGAATAATTCACAACTTCCTGATTCAATTTAGGTAGGTTGTGTTTACTTAGAAATTCATCCATCTCTTTTGTGTTGTCAAACTTCACAGAGTACAAGTTTTTGTAATATGACATCATAATTCTCTGGATTTCTTGGGTATCAGTAGTGATATCTCCATGTTCATTTCTAAGTTTGTTTATTTGGGTTTTTTCTCTCTTGCTTTGGGTTAATTTAGCTAGGGGTGTATCAATCTTATTGATTTTTTCAAAGAACCAGCTTTTTGACTGGTTGATTTTTTCTATCATTTTCTTAGTCTCGATTTCATATATTTCTCCCCTTATTTTGCTAATCTCCTCTCTTCTACTACTTTTGGGATCAGATTGCTCAAGTTTCTCTAAAGCCTTAAGTTGCATCGTTATTTATTTCTGATGTTTCCATTTTTCTGATGTAGGCATTAAGAGCTATGAACTTACCTCTTCATTGTGTCCCAGAGATTTTGATAAGTTGTATTTTCATTATTGTTCGCTTTCAGGAAATCTTGAATTTCCTTTTTAATTTCTTCCTGAATCCAGTTCTCATTCAGCATCATATTGTTAAGTTTCCAGGAGTTAGTGTATTTTCTCTTGTTTGTTGTGTTTTGGATGTCCAGCTTTAGGCCATGGTGGTCTGATAGGGCACAGGCTAGAATTTCGAGTTTTTTGTATATGTGTAGATTCATTTTGTGGCCCAATATGTGATCTATTTTGGAGAAAGTTCCATGTGCTGCTGAGAAAAATGTGTATTGTTTGGTGCATGGGTGAAAAGTTCGATAGAGATCTGTAAGGTCCATTTCTTTCAGGGTTTGGTTAAGCTCCAAAATGTCTCTGTTTAGCTTTTGACCTGTTGATCTATCCCATGTTGAGAGGGCGGTATTGAATTCCCTAAGAATTATCGTTTGGGGGTTGATTTGTTGCTCTAGACGCTGTAGGGTTTTCTTAATGAATGTGGAGGGGCCCGTATTGGGTGAATATATGTTCAGTATTGTGAAGTCTTCCTGGCGAATTGTACCTATGACTAAAATGTAGTATTCATCTGTGTCTCTTATGATTTTCTTTGGTTTGAAGTCCACTTTGTCTGAAAGCATAATTGCTACCCCTGCCTGTTTCCTGGTTCCATTAGCTTGTAAGATTTTGGACCAACCTTTCATTCTTAGAATGTGTCTACCTTTTGTGGTGAGATGAGTTTCCTGAAGGCAGCAGATTGTTGGATTGTGGTTTTTAATCCAAATTTGTAATCTGTGTCTCTTAATCGGTTTGTTAATACCTTTAACATTTAATGTTCTAATGGAGAAATTATTTTTAATTCTGGACATTTTTATGTTTAGTAGATTTTGTAAGCTTATTTTTTTACATTTATATTTTGCTGGTATTATATTTCCCTTCTATCCTCCTGGATATTGTTGTTCTTTTCTTCAAGCTTGAGTATCCTTTCTAGCATTTTTTGAAGGCCTGGTTTGGTAGACACGTATCCCTTCAAGTTGTCTTTGTGATGGAAAACTTTTCTTTCTCCCTCAATCATGACAGATAGTTTTGCTGGGTATATCAGTTGGCATTTTTGCTCATTTAATACTTAAAGTATGTCTCTCCAAGCTCTTCTTGCTTTTACTGTTTCCATTGAGTAGTCATTTGTTATTCTAATAGGTTTACCTTTAAAAGTGACTTGCTTTTTTTTCTCTTGAAGCTCTCAGCACCTTTTGTTTTTCTTGAATGTAGAGTGTTTTGGCTATTTGCCGTGGCAATTTTCTATTTTGGTCATATCTGTTTGGAGTGCGAAATGCCTCTTGTATTTGGATAGGCCTCTCATTCTTTAGTTGTGGGAAGTTTTCATTTATGATGAATTGAAATATTTCCTCAGGTGTGGTATTTTGGGATTCTTGTTCTGGTATTCCATGAATGCGCATGTTAGGCTTCTTCAGGGTGTCCCATATTTCTTGAATGTTCCTCTCCAGTATTTTTTTGGCTTCCATTTTTGGCTCAATGTCTTCCATTGAGCTGGTTAATTCTCCCACTTTG
The DNA here is from genome assembly GCA_023101885.1 of Typhlomys cinereus. Lineage (NCBI taxonomy): Eukaryota > Metazoa > Chordata > Mammalia > Rodentia > Platacanthomyidae > Typhlomys > Typhlomys cinereus. The sequence continues at coordinate 503,843 of JALPQD010000082.1, forward strand.
TCTTCAAGATCTGAAATTCTATTTTCTGCCTCATTTGTTCTGCTGATAAGACTCTCTGTTGAGTTTTGGGTTGAAGATAACTTGTCTTTTAGTTCAATTTTAATCTCTGCCTGAGACTGTTTTAATTGCTCCATACCTATTTTTGTTTCTTGAACTATTTTTCTCAACTCCTCCAAGTGCCTGTTGTGTTCCTGTTCAAAGTGGTTGACACGGTTATTTAACTCTTCTTGGATTTCCTCTTTCATAGTATTAATCATGGTAATGATCATACTCTGAAAGTTGTTATGTTGGGTCTGGCTTTCATGGCTATTTTCTGTGGATTTGTTGTGGTTGGAATCCATCGTTATGGGATTGATTCTTTTGGTGGGAGATTGGTCTTCTTGGGTTTTGTTTCTCATGGATCTGCAGTTTGACTTGGGCATTTTTTTTTTTAGGACCTTTCAGTTTCTGTGTGTTTTTCACTGAACAGATATAGTTGGTATTGTTACACTTGTCAGTTATTACTAGTGCTTGCCTTGGATTGAGTATGTTTGTGTATTGTTATTGTTATATCCTAGATGAGATTACTAGGCTGTTAGTATGTCAGTTAAGTAACTAGGGAGTGAAGATTAGTATGGTAGTGCACTTTTACGATTTAGTATCTTGGTGAAATGTGAGGGTGAGTGGTGTACTCTCTGGAGTTGTATGATTTTGGGGTGGCTGTATGAGGAAGTTTATTCTACAGCAGTGATACTACAAAGGATCAGTAAGGTGAAAAGAAAAATAAAAGGAAGTTTACTTATCTTTGGGCTGGATGTGAAGAGTCTCGCATGTGATACAATGGTTGTAGTGAAGTCCAGATGTATGGCCTGTGTTGCCTTTGTTCCTTAGAGTTTTGCTTGAGTTTCCTTTGGACTCTATTGAATTCTGAGTAGCAGTGTGTCTTCCGTGGACCACGTGCGTAGGTCCCTGGTGGGCCAGAGAGGCACAGGGTCTGATGTTGATGGCAGAATTCTTCACCTGAGACCTGGGGGGGGGAGGGGGCGGAGGCGTGCAGGGCCAGGAGGGTGCAAGGGGCTGGGGTCCGGGGCGGGGCCCCGGGGGCTAAGCCAGCGCCCCTGGGGGTGCTGCTGGCCTGGTGGCTCAGTGGTGGGGGGCTGGGCTAGGCTGGGAGTTTTGTTTTTTAAACACTTAGTTTGGGTTATCTCTTTTTTAAATCACCTCTACTTCCTCATTTCCCTACTCTGTCACTGTTTAACACTTTAACCCCAGTATTATTCACCTTTTTACCTTTCATTTCTAGTTGCCAATCTCTAGAGATAAAACCAATTAAACAAACATTTTATTGTATTTTTGAATAATATAATAAAGCAGCAGATTTCTATCAGCTCCATCAAGCATCCTTAGTGCAGATTGTCCTTCTCTGCCTTGCTTTGGATGTTCCTCCCCTTGTTCATCCTTCTTCCCTTCTCCCATTATTCCCTTTGTAACCTTCATATAATTTGTATACGTTTACTTCCTCTTCCTTCCTTAATATTTTTTATCACTTTTACACTTCCTTAGTGACCCTTTTCCCCCAGGCTACAATGCGTATTTTTTGGATTAAGCACACAACAATAACCCAAAAGTTCCAACAGAGGTGCCCCACACAAGAATATGCACAGAAGAGGAAAATAGAAGTAATAGAAACTGCCATGAGATGAGCCTTGCAGAAGATAGGAAGATATGTGTTTTGTTAAACATAAACTAAGCCTCTTCCCTGCCAGCTAGCTTTCATAATAGGCTATTGTGAAAGGGAAGTTATGAATAATCTTATCTGTTACAAATCCTAAAAGTGATAATATGAATCAAGGGAACAAGATGTGCCTATTATCATAATAGTGGCATGAATTTTATGGAGATACCCAAACTCTGATTGGAATTAAGGCCCCTTAGTAGAAGCGAACTCATACCTGAAAATCTTACTAAGAATCTATGGATGGGGAGGTCCTAGACCCTAGAGGAGAACTCACTACTGCTGCTTTGCTGAGCAACAAATTACCTTCCTAACACTTGTCTTTAATTCCATAGATTAGCACAACTCTTAGCCTTCAACCAGGAGGCTTCTTTCTTCAATGGATAATGGTTAAAACAGAGAATTGCAGATGGTTAAAGTGAAGAGAATGTGTGACTGTGCAGTGTTCAACCCTAAACAGGACATTCAGATCTCCCCTCTCCAAAGGCTCAGGAAACATCATAGAAGAGACGAAAAAGACATTAGAGGCAGAAGATGGGGAGAAATACTCTCAAGCAGCATCTCTATAAGATCACAACAGCCAAGAACTCAGTGCAGCTGTATTTTGTTGCAGATCTGTACAAGACTGGGCCAATCAATATTCTATCACATGTAATATGATGTAGCCACATGCTGGCTGAAGGAAGGGAAACCACTTACTGTAGTGGTGTTGCCGATGATATATCACCTATACTATTGTGGGTGCCCAGGCGTAAGCTAACACGGGCAGCCCTTAATGGACTCAGTAGGTTGCACACACAAGAGAAGACATAAAAGTAGGAGGGGGGGGCTGGAGAGGTGGCTCAGAGATTAAGTTTCTGCCTTGCAGGCGGAAGGTCCTGAGTTCAGATCCTAGACCCCATGTATATACGCCAGGCGGAGGCGGGGGCAGCCTGTGTTTCGGGTCCTCATAGGGCAGAGCCTGTGAATCCCGGGGCAGAGTAAACAAGGAGGAGGTGGAGGCGTCCATGGTGGTTCCCGAATTCGTCCGTGGTTCTACATACACACACACACACACACACACACACACACACACACACACGCATGCACACAACTGAATAAATAAAAAAGGTAGGAGGGAAACTTATTCGGAAGAGAAGGATTTTAAAGGAAAAGGAATGGGAATAAGTTGGTATTATGAAGGGAAAAATGATAGACATTCTTTGAAACTATCCCCACCAAAAAAAGCCCGCAAAAAAAACTAAATAATAACAAAAAAAGGAACCAGCAAGATGAGTAGATAAGGTCTAAGTTGATAAGGTCCTTTCTGCCAAGTCTAAAAACCTGAGTTTGATCTTGGAATCATCTACATCAAATTCATTGATCCATAAGAGACACAGAATATTATGTCCATTTCATTCCATTTTCTAAAGGCAAGTTCAATGGCAGTTGTATGTGAATTCATTACTATGGAAGATAATATGTTATGGATCTCATATCCTTTAAATTTGATTTCTCTGTTCTTTTCTTCTCTTCTTGTTTGTTCTCTTTTTCTCCCTTCCTTTTTCTTGTAAATTTTATCAAATTTTGAAAGCTTTAAGTAGTATAGTCTCTTTCTCACTTTCTTAATATCATGAACTTAAATAGCTTCAGTTAAAAAAAGTCATGAATACTTTATTCTCACATAATATGAAATGTCATGAGCAAATTCTTTATAGTCAGCATTTCTGATCTTCCAAAGTCTTAATAGAATGTTTAGGGCTCTGGAGTTAACACCACCAACTTTTCCACATCACCCTGTAAACAGATACAAGAGGTTTATAACCACAAGGTCAGTTTTATCACAGCAATGGCTTTACTTCTTCATAGCAATTTTTTTTTGTATTGGATACTATTCTCTTGCTTTGACAAAATATTTAATGAAAACAACTTAAAGTGCTTTAAAAGCATAGGTGAGCCTCTAGTCCCTCTACAATGGGGGCCAAACTCACACTGTGGATCCATCACATAGCCTGTGCATACTTTAAAAGGAACACAGATGCGTCCATGTGCCAATATTCTCCATCTTCCACCAAGCTTCCCCTAGCAACCTCACTACCTAACCAACACCCCACCTGTGTCTCTCCACAAATCTTTAAAATAGACTCCAAGAAATTAATAGAGGTCACAGGAACCTCAGGACAGGAACCAGCAGACTAACACCATATAGCTGAGGACCCCAAGAATCTCAACATTCAGTGGAAGAGAAACTTCACACCTAATCCTAAGCTAAATAACCCATTTTATTTTCCTTTTAACTTCAATTTATAGCCCCCATACCTTAAGATTTCAATACAGCATAAAGAAAACTATATACAAGACTTTTTCAGGGTCTTAGCCATTCACCTCTCAAATCCATAACAATCTCAACTCCAAGTCCTGCCTACTATATCCAGCATATATTATCTTCTTAAAGTTCTTCCTATATATTTAATCCAAACCTCACCTAACAAACCCTGACACCCAATCTTAAATCTCTCAGATAAAACTAGATGAAACCCTGTAACCCTCCTGCCCCCTTTAACCACAGCTGGGCTTACATACTTCTTGGGTACTACAAAAATCTTAACCACAAAACAGCACCAAGCAACTCTAGGTTGACCCCTTTCACACCCAGACAAGCAGTCACAGCAAGCGTTCAAGTGTAGTAATTCTACTGGGCTCAAAAGAGTCAAAAACTCATACCAAAGAAAAAAACCTGAGCCCAAATATGAAATGTTTAAGTCACACTATAAATCCATACAATACAATAAAAACAAGGACAATGTCACCTACCATATGCCAACCCCACAATGATTCCAACTAGAAGATATTAGTCTTCTTGGATATTAGTCAAGAAACCTATAACCAAGATAATGATTTTCAAGGCTTGATTGTTCATATGATCAAAGCAGTGCAAAAGGAACTCCATGAGGAGTTGAATAAATACATAAGCAAGTACAGGAAAAATAACAGGCACCTGGATGAAATGAAAAAAAGCAGTTGAAGAAACAAAGCTAACCATAGAGCAGTTGAAAAAAAATCTTATGCAGAGATTATATTTGAAATCAAAAAGTTAATTGCAATCCAAAACTCAATAAAGAATTTTAACAATGATCCTTACTTGCCAGACCAGCATGTCTGACCAAGTGTACAGAAAGATGCCAACTTTATGAACCAACTCTCTGCATTTTATTTATCTGTTCAGAGCCTAGTCCCACCCACCATAGGCTGGGCCTTCGCTATCAGCTAGACAATCTCTTCTTCAGGTTTTCTCTGGGCTTAACTCAACTACTAATTCTCCACAAATGTGCCCAGAGCTCAAACCCTCAACTGTCAAGTTGACACCTGTGCCTAACCATGAGAGAACCTAAAAAGGAATCATCCCAAATGTCCAACAGTTGATGAGTAGATAAGGAAATTGTGGTACATCTATATAATGGAGTACTACTCAACCATCGAAAATGATGAATTACTGGAATGTGCTGGGAAATGGATGTCATTAGAAACAATTATATTAAGTGAAGTATCCCAAAGCCAGAAAGTTAAGCGCCGTATGTACTCCCTAATAGGTGGCTCCTAGTACCAAACCCACCCAGCCCACCTAGAGACACTCAAAGGTAAACCTATGTAATACAGTAATTGCAAGGATTATGAACAAAAGGGATGGGGTTGGAGGGCCACACCAGACACAAGGAGAGAGGAGACCATGTTACAGCAGAGAAAATAGGCCTCCATCAAGGAATGCAAGTAAGTAATGTGACACCTGGTTAAGTTCACAGACGTTCGTTCCTGATTATGTACAACTGAGGGGGTATGATCTCGCCAGAAGGGAGGGCATATAGTTTGGCAGATGAAAGGTGATCATTTTGCAAATGGGTGACTGACCCCTCCCTCACCGAGGTTTCCTGCTTTTATTACATCTACCCTTGAATGTGCTATTATAACAAGACTCCAGTTTAACAGCTTTTTGTCTCTGACCAGGGGGTGACATACAGTGCCCATCAGGATGGAGTGAAGGGCATTGCAGGAGCAGCAAAACTGCAAGAGAAAATCAACAAACCACAATCCAGAACTTCAGAGACTCTATATCAACCACATAGAACTAGGCCAGACTAATCTCTCCCCGTCCTGAAGCTCAGGGACATTTGCGGAAGAGGGGGCGGTAAGATTGTAAGAGCAAAAGGATGGGAAGAGCAATGATTTGCAAGATTCTCCACACTAGTTTGGGCCGAAGCAATCATAATTGAACATTGTATGCCCGGCGCAATGTCCTACACACTATTGACCTCACAAAGTCTAGCATCAGCTAAAGCACCAAGATCCTTGGAGGCAAGGGATTGACAGCCACAGTAGTGTTCCTATGCTTAAGGGGAACACGAGAGAGGGTTCAGGAAATGCCACTGGGTCCTTGTACGTCATTGGAGAGGAGGACCCAGAGGAGAGTTAGGCATACACAATAAAGGACTCTGGATATTGGGGGGGAGGCACTGGGAGATGGAGAGGGAGGGAAGGGGAGCAGGGGGTTCGGGAGGAGGAGGAGGGAGGGAGGGAACTGGTCTACCTATTAAGTTTGTATGAGCGGAAATCATAAAAAATGTATTAAAAAAACGAGAAAAACCAAATCACATTTAATGGTAAGTCTATTAGAATAGCAGCTGATTTTTCAATAGAAGTGAAAAAAAAAACCAAAACAAAACAGAAGACCTTGAAGAGATGTACTTTAAATTATGAATGAACAAAAATGCCAACCCAGGCTGTTAATAATCATCAAAACTATCATCTTGATTGAAGGAGAAAAAATATTTCCACCATAATCACAAACTGAAGGTCTACATAACCCCAAATCCAGACCTAGAGAAGATGCTAGAAAAAATATTCAAGTTTAAATAAAAGAACAAATATACCCATGATGATGAAAGGGAAAAACAGTGTCAACACAACTACTAAGCAAAGAAACACATATAAGTACCACAAATCAGAAAAATGACAAGAATCAGCAAACATTTCTTAAGTATAACCCTAAAGGCCAATGGGGCTAAACAATCAATCAAGAGACATAGGCTATAACCATGGATTAAAAATCACAACCCATCAATCTGATGCCTTTGGGAAACACATTGCAATGAAAGATGAGCACAATCTCAGAGCAAAAGTCTCGTCAAAGGTACACCAACTAATAGAACAAGGGAACAAGCAGGAATAGCAATTCTAATATCTGACAACATAGACTTGAATCCAAAAGAAATCATAAGAGTCACAGAAGGATATTGCATATTAGTCAAAGGAAAGATCTGTTAGGAAGTCTTCACAATTCTGAATATATATGAACTCAATATATGTTCATCCACATTCATTAATCAAACACTACAATGTAGGATGAGCAATTCTAATATCTGACAAACTAAACTTCAAACCAAAAAAATCAGAAGATACACAGAAGGATCCTACATATTAGTCAAAGGAAAATCTATCAGAAAGACTTCATAAATATAAACATATACATACCAAATAAAGGCTGATCCACATTCATTACAACATCTAAAACAACAAATTAACCCAAAAACTTTAATAGTAGAGATTTCAACACCACACTTTCTCACTGGATAGGTCAATAGGCCCAAAAACTGAACAGAGACATATTGGAGCTCAATCAAACCATAACCCAAATTGTTGCTGACTGGCCTCTGGTGAACTTTCCATCCTAGATCCATGGAAAATACATTCTTTTCAGCAACCTATGGAACTTTCTCTAAAATACACCACATATTTGGACCACAAAGCAAGTTTCCACATAAACAGAAAAGTTGAAATTACATCCTGTACTTAATCTAACTACCAAGGAATAAAGCTAGATATCTACAAGGTAAATGACAGAAGATACACAAATTCTTGGACATTAAATACCATGATACTGAAATAGGAATGGATTTAGTCTGAAATCAAAATCAAATACAAAAATTCTTAAGAGTGAATGATACTGAAAACATAAAATTTCAAAATATCTGGGAAAATAAGGCTGTTCTAAGGGGAAAGTTTATATCACTCAATACTTACATCAAAAAATGGAAACATCTTAAATAAATTACCTAACTGCAATTTAAAGAAATAAGAACAATCCAATCTCAAAAGTGATAGATTAGCATACATTAGTAAAGTCAGGGATGAAATATCTGAAATTGAATTAAATAAAATGATACAAAGAATCAACCAAACAAAGAGATCGGTCTTTGAACAACTCATCAAGATTAATAAAATCTTAGCCAAATTAACCAAAACCAAAAGAGAAAAAATCCAAATTAATAAAATTAGACATGAAAATGGAGTTATCACAAGTCATACCAAGAAACTGATGCCAGGGAATTTCAGAGAATCAGAAGATCATACTTCAAAAATTTATACACCACAAAATTTGACAATCAGAAAAAAGAATGGATTTCTAAGTACATACAACTTACCAAATTTGAATCAGGATGAATTGAACTATTTAAAAAGTCTTATAACCAATGATAAAGTTAAAGATTTAATTACAAATTTTCCCACCAAAAAAAAGCCCAGATTGGGATGGATTCAGTGCAGATTTTTACCAGACATTTAAAGAAAATCTAACACCAATATTCCTTAAAATATTCCACAAAATACCTAAGTAAGGCACACTTTCAAATGCCTTGTATGAAGCTAATATTACAACTGATCTCAAAACCAAATAAAGATACATTAAAAAAAACTATAGGCCAATTTCATTGACAAAAATAGATTCAAAGATCCTCAAGAAAATTTTAACACAACTGATTAAAAATTATATCAAGAGGATCATTCACTACGACTAAGTAGGATTTATTTTAGGCACAAAAGACTGATTCAACATATGCAAATCAATAAATGTAATTCATCATGGAAGGGCCAAAATCACATGATTCTCTCCATGGATACAGAAACTTTGAACAGACTCCAGCATTATTTTATGATGAAAGCCTTGGAAACAATAGGAATGGACGGAACTTATATCAACAAAACAAGCAAGTACATTCCAACATAACATAACTTCATTCTAAATGGTGAAAAGCTTCAAGCATTTCTACTTCAATTAGGAACTAGGAAAGGCAGTACACTTTCACCACTTCTGTTCAATGTTGTACTTGAAATATTATCTAGATCCATAAAAAAGAGGTAGATAAATTTATAAATAGTGTAAGAAGAAGTCAAAATATTCCTATTTGCAGATGACATGATTCTATATCTGAGAGATCCAGAAACTCCACCAGGAATCTCTGAAATTAAAAAGTAAATTCAGTAGAGTGCCCTGTCATGAAATTAACGTTCAAATATCAATGACTTTCTTATACATAAAGATGAGAAAACATGAGAAAATCCTAAGAGAAGCAATTCAATTTACCATAGACCCTAAAAAATAAAGTACCTTAGTGTAAATCTAACCAAGGATATGAGAGACTTGTATATTGAAAACTTTAAAAGCCTAGAGAAAGAAATTTCAGAAGACACTATGACGTGGAAATCCCTCCCATACTCCTGGATTAGTAGAAATAACATTGTGAAAATGACCTTCCTACCAAAAGCAATATACAAATTGAATATAATACCAATCAAAATTCCAAGGCAATTCTTCACAGTAATTGATTTAAAAAATCTCAAAAATCATATGGGAGAACACAAGGTCCAAGATAGCAAAAAGCATTCTTGAGTAAAAGAAACTCTGTTGGAGTTAGCACCATATCATACCTTAAGCTATACTATAAACTCATAGTAATAAAGATGGCATGATTCTGGCTCCAAACAGAAACATAGATTAATGGATAAGGACTGAAGTCTCAGATATAAGATAATATACCTATAGTCAACTGATTTTTGACACAGATGCCCAGTAAAAAACATTGGAAAAAGAACAGAATCCTCAACAAACTTTGCTGGTAAAACTGTAACTACATGCAGAAGATTGAAACTGGACCTTTACTTGTCACCCTACATAAAAATCAGCATCATGTGGATCAAGGACCTCAATATTAGATCAGAGACTATAAAAGCCCTAAAAGAAAGAGTAGGGAATTCCCTTGAACTTATTGGGTAGGCCAATATTTTCTAAACAGGACCCCAATTGTACAGGAAATAGAACCAACACTTAATAAGTAAGATTTCATGAAATTACAGAGCTTCTGTTCAGCAAGAGATATTGTTAGCTGAGGAAAAAAGATAAGCTTCTAATGGGAGAATATTCTGGTAAAGGACTAATATTCAGAGTATATAAAAACCTAAAAAACTTAAACACCACTGAGGCAATCAATTAGATAATGTGCCTTGGAACTTAAAAGAAATATTTTCAGGATGAAATTAAAATGTCTAAAAACAGCTTAAAATGTTCCACCTCCCTAGCCATTATGGAAATGTAAATCAAAACCACTATAAAATATCATCTCACCCTGGTCAGAACGTCCAAAATCCAAAACACATACAACAAATAAAGCTGGAAAGGATGAGGAGAGAAGGAAGCCCTCATTCATGTTCGTTGTTCATGCATGCTTGTATAACTTCTCTGAAGATCAGTATTCCAGCTCTTAAAAAAATTAAAAGGCTATACCACTTCCCCAAGAGCAAAACAAAGTAATGGAATCAGCCTAAATGATCAATAGTAGATGAATGGATAATGAGAGAATAACTCATATATACAATGGAATATTATTCACCTATCAAGAAAAATGAATTAACAAAATTTCCTGGTTAATGGATGGAGTTAGAAGAAGTTTTACTGAGTGATGTATCCCAGAAACAGAAAAGTATGCATCACATCTTTTTTCTTATAAGCGAAACCTAGTCCTAACGTCTCAAAATGATATTCTCAAAAGGAAATCACTATAGTATCCACTCTAATTCCAAAAGGAATATAACTTGGCAGGATAAGGGAAATAAGACCCCAAGAGAGTGGCAAAAAGCAACACAGGTAAATAGATAAATAAGACCACTATGGAAGAAAAGTCCATAAGGGGAGGGATGTAAGGGGATAGAGATTAATTAGATCTCAATTAAAGGTATGGGAGGGAAACAAAGGCAAGTGGCTCAGGGGAAAAAAAATAGTCAAAGACCTAACTCTGTAGTGAATGTCATAAACCACTACAACTCCAGTAAGAAGACTTATGGAGGTAGCAGATCCATAGGCAAGCAATTTATCTCTGAATGGGTTCTAATCCACTTAATAGCAGGGAACATGAGTTTAAAAGAGTTAAATATGAAAGATTGACAATATAACACTATCTGTATATTCCTTTTTAATACTTAGATAAGAAAAGCTCTCAGCTTTCTGCCCTGGACCTGGACCAGGGCAGAATCCCTGCTCCTCTGGTAAGGCCCCTAGACCACACCCCAGACCCAAGTCACCTGTGCACCCCACCAGCAGCCAGTCTGCCCTTCTGGCACTGCGGAAGGCCCCTAAGCCACACCTCAAGTCCCAGGTGATCTGCAGGCTCCACTAGCCACTCTGCCTTTCTGCCCCAGGCTTGAACCAGGGTGGACTTTCTGCTCCCCCAGGTCCCAGGTGATCTGCAGGCCCCACTAGCCACTCTACCTTTCTGTCCTGGACCTGGACCAAGGCTGACTTCTTCCTCCTCAGAATTAAAGAGTCCAGAGAAAAACCAAGGAAACCTCTAGGGGACAACACCATTCATCTGAAGTCTTCTAAAATCATGCCATCACATGGGAGAGAATCTTTGCATCCAGCTCAAAGATAAGTAAACCCTTTTTACCATCTTGTTCCTCTCAATTATTAGTCACTGTAGTTTAACATTTCCATATAGCCACCCAAAAACCCATACAACTTCAGGGACTATAGCATTTACCCTCACATATCACCAGGAAGTAACCTAAAAAATGCATTACCTTACTAATCTTCATTCTCTGTCTACTAAACCTGACTTAATTGACATACTAACAGTCTAATAGCCTCATCTAGGAGATAACGCCAATATCAGACATGCATACCCAACACCAAGGCAAACACTAGTAATAACTGCTCAAGTGTAGTACTACTATCTAATTCAGTACAGCCAAAAACACACAGAAACAAAAAGAAGAGATAAAACAAAAAGGCCCAAGTCACAAAACAAATCCATGAGAAACAAAAACCAAGACAACAAATCTACAGAAAGAATTAACTCCATAATAATGGAATCTAACCAGAACAAGTTTGCAAAATATAACCAAGAAAGCCATACCCTAGATAATGATTTACTATGATCAAAACAATGAAAGAGGAAATCCAGGAGGAGTTAAATAACCGCATCAACCACTTTGACCAGGAACACAACAGACACTTGGAGGAGTTCAGAAAAACAGTTCAAGAAACAAAAATAGGCATATTGCAGTTAAAACCGTCTCAAGCCAAGTTTATTTATTTTTATTTTTTTATTTTTGGTTGCAATTGTATTCTTCTTTTTTTAACATTTTTTATTATTATTTCCGCTCATACAAACTTAATAGGTACACTGGTTCCCACCCTCCCTCCTCCTCCCCCCGAACCCCCTGCTCCCCCTCCCCTCACCCCTCCTTCCCCATCCCCCAGTGCCTCCCCCCCAAAATCCCAGAGAATTCTTTAATGTGTATGCCAGACTCTCCTCTGGGCCCTCCTCTCCGATGATGTACAAGGACCCAGTGGCATTTCCCTGAATCCTTTCCTGTGGTCCCCTTAAGCATAGGAACACTACTAGGGCTGTCTATTCCTTGCCTCCAAGGATCTTGGTGCCTTTAGCTGATGCAAGACTTTGTGGGGTCAATAGTGTGTTGGACATTGCGTAGGGCATGCAAAGTCCAATTATGATTGCTTTGGCCCTAACTTGTGTGGAGTATCTTGCATATCATTGCTCCTCCCATCCTTGTGCTCTTACACTCTTACCGCCCCCTCTTCCGCAAATGTCCCTGAGCTTCAGGATGGGGAGAGATTAGGCTGGCCTAGTTCTAGGTGGTTGATATAGAATCTATGAAGTTCTGGATTGTGGTTTGTTGATTTTCTTTTGCAGTTTTGCTGCTCCTGCAATGCCCTTCACTCTATCCTGATGGGTATTGTATTTCACCCCCTGGCCAGAGATAAAAAGCTGTTAAACTAGAGTCTTGTTATAAGAGTATAGTCAAAGGTAGATGTAATAAAAGTAGGAAACCACAGTGAGGGAAGGGTCAATCACCCATTTCCAAAATGGTTACTTCTTATCTGTCAGACTATATGCCCTCCCCTTCTGGTGAGATCATACCCCCTCAGTTGTAAATGATCAGGAATGAAAGTCTGTGAATTTAACCAGATGTCTCATTACTTACTTGCAGTCCTTGATGGAGGCCTATTTTCTCTGCTGTAACATGGTCCCCTCTCTCCTTGTTTCTGGTGTGGCCCTCCTACCCCATCTCTCCTGTTCATAATCCTAGCAATTACTGTAGGTATTACAGAGATTTATCTTTGAGTGTCTCTAGGTGGGCTGGGTGGGTTTGGTACTAGTCAAGCCAAGTTTAAAATTGAACTAAAACACAAGTTATGTTCAACCCAGAACTCAACCAAGAGTCTTATCAGCAGAACTAATAAAGCAGAAAAATAGAATATCAGATTTTGAAGACAAAATGGAAAAACTAACCAGTTCAATCGAAGAGGTTGTTAAAGCCAAAAAGATAGTTGAGAGGAATATTCAAGAGTTATGGCACATGCTGAAGAAGCCTAACATCCGCATTCACGGAATATCAGAACAAGAATCCCAAAATACCACGCCTGAGGAAATTTTTCAAATTATCATAAAGGAAAACTTTCTGCATCTAAAGAAAGAGAAGCCCATCCAAATACAAGATGCATTCTGCACCTCAAAATGATATGACCAAAACAGAAACTTTCCATGGTAAATAATAGTCAGAACACTACACATACAAGACAAAGAGAATGTGCTGAGAGCTTCAAGAGAAAAAAAAAAGTCACTTTTAAAGGTAAACCTATTAAAATAACAAATGACTTTTCAATGGAAACAGTAAAAGCAAGATGAGCTTGGAGACACATATTTTATATATTGAATAAGCAAAAATATCAATCCAGTCATGATTGAGGGTGAAAGAAAAATTTTCCACAATAAAGACAACTTGAAGGCTTACATGACCACCAAAACAGGCCTTCAAAAAAATGCTAGAAAAGATCTTCAAGCTTGAAGAAAAGAACAAGCATATCCAGGAGGACAGAAGGGAAGTATAATACCACCAATACCTACACTTTTGAAAGCCATTAAACAAAAAAAGTTTCAGGAATTAAAAGTAACTTCTCCATTATAACACTAAATGTCAATGGAATTAACTCACCAATCAAAAGACATAGATTACAAAGTTGGATTAAAAATCACAACCCATCCATGTACTTCCTTCAGGAAACACATCTCATCACAAAAAGATAGACATATTCTACAAGTAAAAGGCTTGTCAAAAATTCTGCAAGTTAATGGAACCAGGAAACAAGCAGGGGTAGCAATTATGTGATCTGACAAAGTGGACTTCAAACCAAAAAAAAAATCCTAAGAGACACAGATGGATACTATATTTTAGTCACAGGTACAATTCACCAGGAAGACTTCACAATACTGAACATATACACACCTAATATGGGCTCCTTCACATTCATTAAGAAAATGCTACAGTGTCCAAGACAAGAAATCAATCCAAAAATGATAAATGGTGATTTCAACATTGCAATCTCAACATGGGATAGATCAACAAGCTAAAGACTCAACAGAGATGCATTGGAACAAAATCAAACCCTTACTGAAATGGACCTTATAGATCTCTATTGAACTTTCCATCCAAGCACCAAGGAATACACATTCTTCTCAGCAGCCCACCGAATTTTCTCCAAAATAGACCACGTATTGGGCCGCAAAACGAATCTCCACATATACAAGAATGTTGAAATTGTATGTTCAAATTGTATTATGTACCCTATTGGACCACCATGGTCTAACATTTGACATCCACAACACAACAAAAAGCAGAAAATATGCTAACTCTTGGAGACTAAACACTATGATGCTGAATGAGAATTGGGTTCAGGAAGAAATCATAAGGGAATTCAAGAGTTCCTAAAAATGAACAATAATGAAAATACAACACATCAAAATCTCTGGGACACAATGAAAGCCATCCTAAAAGGTAAGTTTATAACTCTTAATGCCTATACCAAAAAAATAGAAACATCACAAATAAATAGCTTAATAAAGCAGCTGAAAGCTTTAGAGACACGAGTACAATCTAATTCCAAAAGCAGTAGAAGAGAGGAGATTAGCAAAATCAGGGGAGAAAATACAAAATTGAGAAAAAGAAAATGATACAAAGAATCAACCAGTCAAAAAGGTGGTTCTTTGAAAAGAATCAAAAAGATTGATACACCCCTAGCTAAATTAATCAATGTCAAGAAAGAGAAAACTCAAATTAACAAAATTAGAAATGAAAATGGAGTTATCACAACTGATACCCAAGAAATTCAGAGAATTATAGTCATATTTCAAAAACTTACACTCTACGAAATTTGACAACACAAAAGAAATGGCTGAATTCCTGAGTAAGCACAACACCTTAATTGAATCAGAAAGTTTTGAGTTATTTAAAAAGTACTATAACATATGAAGAAATTGATGAAGTAATCTCAAATTTTCCCACCCAAAAATGTCCTGGACCAAATGCATTCAGCACAGAATTGTACCAGACATTTAAAGAACAACTAACATCAATCAATACTCCTTAAACTGTTCCATTCATCAAATTGTGAAGAAAGGAACACTTCCCAATTCTTACTTTGATGCTAATAGCACATTAATCCAAAACCTAATAAAAATCCACTTAAAAAAGAAAACTATAGACAAATCTCTTTGATGAACACAAGTGCAAAGAGTCTCAACAACATCTTTCCAAATCAGATTCAAAATATATCAAAAATATCATTCACTGTGATCAAGTAGGCTTCATCCCAAGCACATGAGGTTGGTTCAATATATGCAAATCAATAAATGTAATCCATTATATAACCAATCCGAAGTCCAAGACCACATGATACTCTTGACATATGCAGAAAAAGCTTTTGATAAGATCAAAAATCCTTTTATGATCAAAACCCTAGAGACAATTGGAATGGAAGGAACCTTTATCAACATAGTAAAAGCTGTATACAACAAGCCAACAGCAAGGTTTATATTCAATGAGGAAAACTGGAAGAATTCACACTTCGATCAGGAAGTAGACAAGACTGTCCACTCTTACCACTTCTATTCAATATCATACTTGAAGTCTTAACTGTCACCATAAGACAACTTCAGGAGATAAAGGGATTCCAAGTGGCAAGGAAGAAGTCAAGAAAACTCCTGCAACTAATACAGAAGTTCAGCAGAGTGGCAGGTTATGAAATAAATGTGTAAAAATCAGTGGCCTTCCTACACATCAAAAATGAAAAAAGTGAAAAAATCCTAAGAGAAACAATCACATTTACTATAGTCCCTAAAAAATGAATTTTTTTTAACCAAAGAAGTGAGAGACCTTTATAATGAAAACTTTAAAACCCTAAAAAAAGAAATAACAGAAGATACCTGTATGAGTCAGGGTTCTCTGAAGAAAGAGAATCTACAGAATGTATATATATATATATATATATATATATATATATATGTATGTATGTATATATCTATAAATTTATCAAAAAATAACTTACAATAAAAATAGTGTTCTTCAAGGTAGCCGCACATTGCAGCCTCATTCTTGACTGGAATTTTCTGAAAAGCCAAAAGATCCTGAGAAGGTTTCAAACCTTTGGCCCTCTGGGGGGTAGAAGATCCTGGGTTCCAACATCGGTGAAGAACAGCTGGGCACTGACATTGGCAATGAACAGCAAACAGCAGCAAGGCCTAGAGATCAGGCTCCAAAAGCAGCAGTAACAGCAACAACGTGATGGAAAATGTGAAGATCCAAATCAGCCAAGGATGAATGCAGCAGAATCATCATCAGCAGCAGCAGCAGCAAAGAAGATCACAATGCTCTAAAAGCAAATGACGCACACAGAGTGGGCTGCACAGCAAGTCGACACTGGATAAGGGTAGGACAAATCTCTCCTTCTTGCACCTCCTACTGTCTGATCCACCACTGGAAAGTACCACCCACTATGGGCTGGGTTCTCCACAGCTATCAATCAAGTACCTGCAGACTTGCTCAGGGGACATTCCAACCATTAACCTTCCACAGCTGTTCCCCAAACAGTCTGCAACTGTCAAGTTGACACCAAATTGCAACCATAACAATGCCAGAAGGTTGGAGAGACCTCCCATGCTCCTGGATTGGCAGAATCAACATAAAAATGACCATCCTACCAAAAGCAATATACAGATTCAGTGCTATTCCAATCAAAATCCCAAAGAAATTCTTTAAAAATTGACCAAACAATCTCAAAATTTATATGGAAGCAGAAAAGGCCCAGGATAGCAAAAACAATCCTGAGTAACAAAAATACTGCTGGAGGTATCACCATAGCAAACCTTAATTTATACTACAAATCCATAGTAATAAAAACAGCCTGGCACTGGCTCCAAAACAGACATGTAAGTCAATAGATAAGGGTTGAAGACCCAGATATAAGCCCACACAATTACAGCCATTTGATCTTTGACAAAGTGGCCCAAAAAATTCAATGGTAAAAGAACAAATGGTGCTGGCAACACTGGATAACCCCATGAGGAAGATTAAAACTGAACCTGTACTTATCACCATGCACAAAAATTAATTCAAAATGGAATTCAATATTAGGCCAGAAACTATAAAAACCCTAGTTGAAAGAGTAGGAAACTCCCTCAAGTTGATTGAGCCAACAGTTCATAAATAGAAATCCAATAGCACAATCCCTAGAATCCACACTCAACAAATTGGATCTTATGAAATTAAAGAGCTTCTTTTCAGATAAAGAGATTATAAACCAAGCGAAAAGGCAATCCATAGAATGGGAGAAAATCTTCACTAACCACATTTCTGATAGAACTCAATTTCCAGAGTGCACAAAGAACTTAAAAAACTACACACCAAGGAAATAAATGGCACAATTAAAAAACGGGCCTGGGAACTCAAAAGACCTAGTAAGGTGTAAGGACTCAGAGGGAAGTTTGGCATTCACATAAAAGGATGCTCCAGGAAATGGGAAATGGGGAGACACTGGAAGAAGGGGAGGTAGAAGGGTGAAAGGAAGGGGAAAAGGGGGAGAGGGAAAAGGGGGACTTGGGAGGGGTGGAAGGAGGGAGGGAGAGGACCAGGGCACCTATTGAGTTATATGATTGGGGAGAAAAATAAAAGAAAAAAATCTCAGGATACAACTAATAAATTAATTTAATAAAAAAATCTAAAAAAAGGAAAATTCTAATTCATGATTTTTTTGTAATTTGGATTCAGAAATAGATAAATGAGATGTCATGAGAAATATCTTTGATTTGCAGGTAGAAGTAATATCTACTAGGTAGGCATAGGATTTATGAAGGTGAAAGAGTGCGCAGATTGGCATTCTCACTTGGTGCTGCTAGAGGCATATGGTGAACATATAGAATATGGAAATCGATACCTTGACTATTGTGAATAGTGCTGCAATGATCAAGGAGTGGCAGGTATCTTTTTGGCGTAGCAATTTAATCTTATTTGGATGTACATAAGCTACCATTTGAAAAAAGTAATAGTTTGTTGCTGTCTTCTGATAAATGAGTTCCATTTCTAAAGACTATGAGGTTCATTAGTCAGGCTGGGTTACAATTCCATAGAAGGAGATGTGACCTTGTAAAGGGCTGATGGTTACCTAAGTTTTATGTCCATTATGATAAATGGCTATTTTCAAGAGCAGTATAAATCTCCCTCCACACACCACTGAAGAGGTAGTGTTCACTGCTATTCTACAGGAAGATTTTTCAAATAATATATTTCTTTCCCCTAAACATTATATTTTAATACCTAAAATACTGCCTAGTCTTTATATCTATGCATAAATGATCTTGGTATCTTGACAGCCTAAATAAAAGCTCTCAGAGTTCAATCATTATGCACCCTATTTCAATGCAAGACAAGTGAGGCAGAAAACTATATCAGGCTAGAATACACAATATCAATACTCAGCCCATCAAAATATTATCCACACTGAAACTCATGGAACCTCTCAGAAGATGGGGCAATAAGATTTAAGAGCCTAAAGGTGGGATGAGGTACTCTTGACCAACACACTTCAGTCATCACAGGGCTGCTCTCACTGTGATGAGAACTTCTACCACCAGATATACACAATGGCCAACTTACCAACATTTCCCAAAAGACTGACAAAGATCTCTGAAGAAACAACTACCACTCTGTGGAAAAGGGAAGAGGAACATCCCACTTACGATTTTTCCCACTGAAGATCCACATAAAGTTCAACAGAAATCTGACTCCCTTACAACACAGGCACCCCAAAGAGAGTTCTGTGATAGACACAAAAAAAAAAGGACAGGAGGCGGGTTGGGAGCACAGCAGGATAGATGAAGGGAGGGGAGGGTGGAAGAAGAGTGAAAATGATGTGTGAATGGGGATAGTGGGAGAATAGGGAAGTGGTAGTAAGTATCAGAGCAAAGATATAAACTCAGTTTGTAAATAAATAAATTAATTTAAAAAAGAAAACAAATCAAAGGACCTTTTAAGCAAATAGCATCAGGTTTGGCTTTTGACACTGTGATACTTGGAATTTTGAGGTTCAGTGAGTGAGACTTAAGTATCACAGTGATTCAGGAGAAAGGCACATCTTTGGTATGATGGATCCCACTAGAGGATATGCTTCTGTAAGCAGGCAAGTCACTTGCAGTGATGGGGAAAGAAAAAGTCTTTTCTTGGCTTTATATCTATCAGTAATCCTCTTCCCTGAAAGAAAGATTAGGATGGGCAGTGAATGGGCATCAAATACCTTACCATTTGGTTTGCTGAATCTTTAATATGCATAAAAGGATCAAAGTTCATTGTACACTGATAAATGGTGTAAACTAAGACTTAATTCATGTCCATGTCACTCTTTTGTTGATGGTGGTGACAGGGTGTCCTCAGACTCTTTCACATGTCATCAAGTTTAACTCAACTTTTGAACAGATTATGTGAAGCCTCAGTAGAACAAGACAAAAATATTTAATTAACTTCTTTGAAGATAAACTTCAGATACTGCCTTGTAGTTTTCTTCATAATTGCCTATTGGCCTTTAACAGCTGTTCCTTAAAAGTCTGTTAAGCACAGATGTTTAGTCCCTCCTGAAGCCTTTATTTTATGCTGTGCTACATTTAAGTCCGCTTAGTTGTCTACATTTCTAATAAAAAAATAACTGAAGCTTCTTTCTGCCTGTTTTTTCCAACAGCAACGACTTTGAACTTCTTCTGCATTTTGGATTACATGTGAAGTTCTGAAAAGCCCTGAAACTCTTACAGTCATTTTGGGCAGTTAAATGAGAAACCATTGGAGATAAGGTAGAGGCTTCAGTGTTTTCCATTGTGCAGTTACATTTGGGAAGACACTATTTTTAGACAGTGCTTATCCAGTGGGGTCAGTTGAAGACTGTTAGAAATGCAAAGTCCTATTCCATACCTGAAGAATATAATCTATCAGCAAAAGTGTTTGATCATAGAGTTATATCATCTGTTCTTGCTCAAGCTGCCCATTAGAAATGTATAGACAGCTTTGAAAACACAAATTCCCGGCTGCATATTAACAGGATTCAGTTACAATGTGGGTGAGCAGAAGAAACCAGAGTAGTTTCTGATCATTACTCATAGTTCAAATTAAGAACCACTCCAGGCTTTTCAAACTTTTATTACTGTTTTCAATACATTCACAACATCAAATACTATGAACTATGAGCTGTTAAGTCTTAGTGTCTACAGATTCCACACCACCAGCCAGAAAAACTTAGATAGTAATTGTGATTTGGACTTCTGTGCCACATTGATGTGATCTCATTTGCTGAATCATGGAGAAAATTCTAAACACATTGTAAAAAAAAGTTTCAACATTTTATTGAGAGTTTTCAAGAAAAGTTTTACCCAAAGAAATTTGGCCCTTCCTGCAGTTTATCTTCTGGGCCAGGTGAAGCCACAGTGGCAGTGTGGTCAAATGCAAGCTAAGCTGACTGGAAAGAATAAGGGACAAAACTGCCTTCTTTGGCATGATCAAATTTTCTTAGTCACACTACAATGCATAACAATGAAATGAGTTGTGCCTCCCTCAAAAAAATAGCTTAGGCACTACCTCCATGCATTTCAAATGTGATCCTACTCAGAAAGATGTAACGGTTTTAGTCAAATTGCAGAGCGAGGTATAAAATAGCATGAAAATGCTTGGTGTCCCTACAGAAGGAGGAAATTTTGAAAAGAGAAGATGGTGAGAAGAAGCACAGGCTTAAATAGCCCTTTGACTAAGTCACATGGGACAAGTTAGTCATGATGGGGATGGTCTGCAAAGACTGGGTTGTCCATTAAACATCAAAATAACACTACTTTTGCACAGCTTGTTAGATTTCTGGTGTTTTATAGTTCATGTCCTGACAATAAGATGTCTGAAAATGAAATAAAATATCACTTTTCAAAATCAACCTAAATAAAACAAACTAGAAGAAGAAATTTTAAAACAATGTATCTCAGGAGAAAATTTTCGCTGATAGGTATAAGAAACCTGATGTTGAAAATAAAGCATTGAAGAACCCCTTCCATGAAAGGGTGACATTTTCCAACAAGCACTGAATAAAACTTTGTGGAAATGTTTTTCCCTTTCAAACCATTAGAGCATGTATTAGTCAGGGTTCTCTGAAGAAACAGAATCTACAGAATGCAATATATATATATAAATAAGTGTATTAAAATAATTCACAATAAAAAATAGTGTCCTTCAAAGTAGCCGTCTACAGCTGCCTCATTCTTGACCAGAATGTTCCACAAAGCCAAAAGATCTCAAGAAGGTCTCAAGCCCTTGCTTCTCTGGCGGGTTGAAGATTCTGGGTTCCAATGTCGGTGAAGAACAGCTGGGCTCCGATGTCAACGATGAACAGGGAACAGCAGCAAGGCCTAGAGGCCAGGCTTCAAAGGCAGCGGGAACAGTAACAACGTGGTTGAAAAGATAAAGCTCCAAGGCAGCACAGATGCAAACAGTAGCAGCCGCAGCAGCAACAAAGGTCACAATGCTCTAAAAGTGAAAGACGCTCACAGAGTGGACTCCACAGCAACTGAACAGAAGATTAAGGAAGAGCAAGTCTCTCCTCCTTGGACCTCTTGTTATCTGGTCCGTCACTGGAAAGTACCACCCAGTGGTACTGCTGGATTTTCCACAGCAATCAATCAAGTACCTGCAGACTTGTTCAGGGGCCATTCTAACAATTAACCTTCCACAGCTGTGCCCCAAACAGTCTGTGAACTGTTAAGTTGATACCAAAATGCAACCATAACAGCACTATTTTTATACTAGTTTACAGTTTGTTAGAAATATAAATATTGCTTTGATGCACATATTCTAAGAATTGTTCCTCAAGGAGACCTAAGATGATGCAAAAACAAAATCACTTCTTACAATAGACAGTAACTTTTTACATATCAGACAAAATATGTTTTGTACTGAGGGACTCTTAAGTTTCAAAATATTTGGAGAAGCAAAAAACTATCAAGACAAAAAAAGCCTATGAGGTTTATACTCCAGTAGCGACCAAATTTGCCAAAAGCTTGATGCTGCCTTCGAAAACGTGTTGCCCTCCGTCTTTTTATTCTTTGCTTCTGGGCCAGTAGGCCTTGCAGTACAGAAACCAAGGTTCCTAGCAACCTTTTATATTCTCCTCCCAAGGACCTCAGATGAAAGTCCACAGATTCATTTTACTTTTTCAACAGCTCCTGAAGTTTCTACAAAAGTGTGTTACTGACCGGAAACTAGGTCAGGTAATTGTTCTTCAATAAGGACAGTCTTTTGAAGTGTCTCAGCAGCAGTCAATTGTAACAGCTATCCCATGGATTATGTTCTTCACCAATAGAACTTGGGGCCTTAGGTGTCATTTCTCCTTCTTCAGTAGGAATAAAAAAGTCCTTTTTACCTACCATCATCTTTTGACTTCATGACTGATGAAACTATTCACTTAAGCCAGAGGTTTTTAAGTCACACTTGAAAAATAAAACCACTTTTTAAAAATATATTTGCCAAGAAAAGTTTATATAAAGCTAGGTCTCAGGATGCCACCACTTGCCAAGGAAGAATTCCAATAGGAAAACTGATTTCAGTTTGAGCAAGTTTTGGTAATTTAGAACCAGAACTATTTTCCAAATCAGCTTTCTTCACCCCTTTCCAATGAAGGCATTTTTGTGCTTTAATTTGCCAATTAGAGCAGAAATATGATATAGTTTTATCTATAAATACATTTATTATGTTATAGCTTATCTAAATATTAGCATATTCAGAATGAAGTATTTATAGCCCAATTAGATGAAATTTTTTTAACAAGAGCATAACATGAATAATGATGGAATGAACAATCATGGTCAGAAATATCTTGTCTTTCAGGAGTGAGATAGAGATGGAATATGAAGAAAAGTAACAAATGTGACAGGAAACTGAACAAAGTAATATTGTTTATAAATATTTCTTTTACTATCCAATGGAATTCAAATGATTCACTGGTTAGAATATAAGTTTAATCAGATCATGTGGACTGAGCAAAACGATGTTATCATTAATTAAGCTTGTGCTCCATGAGGGCAAGCAGATGATGTCAACTATCTAATTTTGCATGTTTTTTTTTTTAACAGCTAAAACCAACTAAAAGAATGCTCTCTTGTGAAACACGGAAATAATTCTATAAAGTTCAAATTTTACAACATAACATATAATGTAACAAAAGCAGTTTTTCATAGAACAGCTGTGACCATTCCTTTATATGATGCCTACCTGCACTACTGGGGCAGAACTGAATAACTTTCATTATGTGTATGAATGTGTGTATGGGGTGCACGAATGTGTATATATCCATGTATGTTGGCATAGGGTAAGTGCATATGAGTAGTGCATATGCATGCAGAGGTCAAAAACTATATTGAAAACCATCTTCCATTGCTCTTCCAAACTAATTTGTTTGAAACTGGGTTATTAATAAAATCAAGAGATACAAATGGGGCTACTCTGACTATCCAGATAGCTGTAAGGATTATCATATTCTGTTATCTGACATAGAAATTACAGATAGACCTTCATGCCTACCAGCAAAGTTTAATGTGGCTTGTGGGGATCCAAACTTTAATCACTGAGCCATTTCCCCAGCTCAGATTTGAATAATTATAACAGGGTCTGTAAGGGCTAATATATTTATCATTTGTCCTCTTCCAGAAAAAATTCTCTGCCTCCATGGATATTAAACTATTTGTATACTATGAAGGGAAAGACATTAATAACAGATCAGATAATAGAGCATATTTTAATTTGGTGTTTTCTCAAGTTATCCAGAAATCCCAACTGCCAGTTGCAGAATGTTTTACACTGACACCACAGAACTATGCGACCAGGATTGAACCTAAATCAGCCAGGACTTCCCTTATTTGCATGTTGCAGATTGTATAACTGGAAACAGCATACAGAGCAACACATCCCTAACTTCCTAGAACTATATACTGGCTATTTTCCCTTCACATGGTATGAATTCTATGGCAGAAAATTGTGCAGAAAAAGGTGTTCACCCTAAGCAAAACTACATTTCTCTAACATGGAGATCACTATCATAAGCTGCAGGCCACGTCTAGGTATTGCCCAGCCCACTGTGTTCTTCCCTGAAATCAAAAAATTTCTTCCTAGTTGAGTCCAAGAGGATGATTCTTTATATGCTTTCCTTATCATCTCAGTGCTCAATGCACATAAATACATGTAGAAATAAAATATGTATTTATCTATATCTGTCATCTTTTTTCTTTAAAATTTCCCTTCTATACAAAAACAAAACTTTCATGGTTTCATTTCTTGTCCAAAGCAAAGTAACGTAATAGCCCAACCCAGTAATATATCTTTGTCCACACATTAAATTTCACAGTTAAAAAGAATATAGGTTATATTGCAGCCTGCCTATATATTGCTGATATATTGATGATGAAACAATTTAAGGGAATAAAGCATTTTATTTTTGCTTCTGATTTTTAGTTACAGTTCTTGGTCTTAACTTGGCAGGCAAGTGCATATCAACACCAGAAGCCTAGGATCACACCATAGTAGAAAAACCTCACTTGCCAGACCACATCTGCCAAAATTTGCCCAAGTACTGAGCCAGCTCTCTCCATTTTGTCCACCTTCTTAGGGAATAATCCTATCCCACTATGGCTGGATTTCCCCATATAAATTAGACAACCTTCCCAGGCTTGCTTTGGGCTTTCCCATTACCAGTTCTTCACAGATATCCCCAAAGTTTGGCCTTATATTGTCAAGACATCCCCAAAGTTTGACCTTAAACTGTCAAGTTGACACATACATGTATAACTAGCACAAGCTAAAGAAATATTTTATCACTTTTTATGCTTATCTTGATAAAACTCAAAGTACTCAATATTATTCTGACTGGCAGGCAATATGTTTACCCAGAATCTGGCTCATGAGGATATCTGAAATTCTATGATAGTAACTTCAAAAATAAAATGAAAATGTCAGTAGCAAATATAGTGAAGTTTTAAATGCCTCCCCTGAAGTTATGACATTGATTCCTATCCATATAGTTAAAAAGTGACTTAAATCTTGGCTTTCACCTAAGTAGTATTTTAAGTGACTATGCAAGAAAGACTTGAAGAACATTGCTTCCAGAGAAATCATTTTGATCCTCAACATGGGGAAGATGCTTTCCTTTAATTTTTATGAAGTAACTAATGAGAACTTGGGGTCACCAACTCAACTCATCTGATTTTTGTTTACGATATCTGGGAAAGACCCTTGAGATTTTCTGGATGGTTTTTATTATTCACAATGAGCTCTTTTCTTCTACATATTATGCTAACAAGGTGACTCATGATGAGTCCTGGGGTAATTTGAAGGAAGGGACTAAAAAATCCCAAGCAGGTATTGCAAAGAGGTTGGAAACTTCAGTCCCGTCTTTGGGACTGGAAGGACTGGAAATTGAATTCAAACAGGAGCATTAGGATTTCTAAGATTTCCCCGCCCAGGTCGCCCCATGTCCAGGCGGCACCCAGGCTGCCTCGGGCTTTGGCCTGCACCACGCCCCCGGACCCCGGGTCCCCTTCTCCCTCACGCGCCACCTTACTCCGCCCTAATGCACCGCCCACTCCCCCGCTTTGCCAGGCCCCAGGTGAGTCTCCACACAGCCCCGCCCCAGGTTGCCCAGTGTCCGGTTTTGGCCTGGGCGATGCCCCAGGCCCCAGGCCCCTTTCCCCCTCCCGCCTGCCTGTCTGCCCAACTGGACAGGATGTGCTCAACTTGCCATCATCTCTGGAGCTTGGGTGGGGAACTAAGCCAAGTCCCAGGTCCAGGGTGAAGAATTCTGCCATCAACATCAGCCCCTCTGCCTCTCTGGCCCACCGGGGACCCACGTACGTGGTCTACAGAAGACACACTGCTACTCAGAATTCAATAAAGTCCAAAGAAAATTCAAGCAAAGTTCTAAGGGTCAAAGGCCATACATCTGTAAACCTCTACAATCATCCTATCACATGGGAGAGATTCTTCACATCCAGCCCAAAGATAAGTAAACCTTTTTTTCACCTTATTGTTCCTTTCTAATATTAATCATTACAGATTAAATTTTCCATAAAGCCACCCCAAAAACACAACTCTGGGGATCATAACACTCACCCTCACATATCACCAATATACTACATCGTAAAAGTGCACTATCATACTAATATTCACTCCTTGTCTACCTAACCTGACTTAATTGATGTACTAACAACCTAACAGCCTCAACTAGGATATAAATAATAACAAAAGACAAACCTACCCAACCCCAAGGCAAGCACTAGTAATTACTGCCTAAGTTAAATGAGTCAAAAACACACAGAAACTGAAAAGCCTTAGAAGACAAAACAACAATGCCCAAGTCAAAGTGCATATCCATGAGAAACAAAACCGAAGAAGATAAATCTCCCACTGAAAGAATTAACCCCTTAATGATGGATTCCAACCAGAACAAATTCGCAGAAAACAGCCAAGAAAGCCAGACCCAAGACAATGAATTTCAAAGTATGATCATTACCATGATTAATACTATGAAAGAGGAAATACAAGAGGAATTAAACAACAGAATCAACCACTTTGAACAGGAACACAACAGGCATTTGGAGGAGTTGAGAAAAACAGTTCAAGAAACAAAAATAGGCATAGAGCAGTTAAAACAGACTCAAGCAGAGTTTAAAACTGAACTAAAAGACAAGTTATCTTCAACCCAAAGATCAACAGAGAGTTTTATCAGCAGAACAAATGAAGCAGAAAATAGAATTTCAGATCTTGAAGACAAAGTGGGAGAATTAACCAGCTCAATGAGATTGGTAAAGCCAAAAAGATACTTGAGAGGAACATTCAAGAGATATGGAACACCCTGAAGAAGCCTAACATGCGCATTCATGGAATACCAGAGCAAGAATCCCAAAATACCACACCTGAGGAAATTTTTCAAATTATCATAAATGAAAACTTCCCTCAATTGAAGAATGAGAGTCCCATCCAAATACAAGAGGCATTTCGCACTCCAAACAGATATGACTAAAATAGAAAATCGCCACGGCAGATAATAGTCAAAACACTCCACATTCAAGACAAAGAAAGGGTGCTGAGAGCTTCAAGAGAAAAAAAGGTAAAGCTATTAAAATAACAAATGACTTCTCAATGGAAACAGTAAAAGCAAGAAGAGCTTGGAAAGACTTACTTCAAGTATTAAATGAGCAAAAATGCCAACTCAGACTGATATACCCGGCAAAACTATCTGTCGTGACCGAGGGAGAAAGAAAAATTTTCCAGCACAAAGACAACTTGAAGGGATACATGTCTACCAAACTATGCCTTCAAAAAATGCTAGAAATGATATGCAAACTTGAAGAAAAGAACAAACATATATAATATAATACCACAAAGTATAATACCACAAAAATATAAATGTAAAACAATAAGCTTACAAAATCCACTAAACATAAAAAATGTCCAGAATTAAAAAGAATTTCTCCATTATAACATTAAATGTCAATGGGCTTAACTCACCGATTAAGAAACACAGATTACAAAATTGGATTAAAAATCAAAACCCATTGATCTGCTCCCTTCAGGAAACTCATCTCACCACAAAAGATAGGCACATCCTAAAAATAAAAGGCTGGTCCAAAATTCTGCAAGCCAATGGAACTAGGAAACAGGCAGCGATAGCCATTATGCTGTCGGACAATATGGACTTCAAACACAAAAAAATCATAAGAGACACAGATGGATACTACATTTTAGTCACAGGTACAATTCACCAGGAAGACTTCACAATACTGAATATATATGCACCCAATACGGGCCCCTCCACATTCATTAAGAAAACTCTACAGCATCTAAAGCGAAAAATCAACCTCCAAACGATAATTCTTGGGGAATTCAACACTGTCCTCTCAACATGGGATAGATCAACAGGTCAAAAGATTAACAGAGACACTTTGGAGCTTAACCAAACCCTTACTGAAATGGACCTTACAGATCTCTATCGAACTTTTCACCCACGCACCAAAGAATACACATTTTTCTCAGCAGCACACGGAACTTTCTCCAAAATAGATCACACATTGGGCCACAAAATAAATCTCCACATATACAGGAAAGTTGAAATTCTAGCCTGTGCCCTATCAGACCACCACGGCCTAAAGCTGGACATTCACAACACAACAAAAGACAGAAAACACACTAACTCCTGGAAACTTAACACTATGATGCTGAATGAGAACTGGATTCAGGAAGAAATTAAAAAGGAAATCCAAGATTTCCTGAAAGCGAACGAAAATGAAAATACAACTTACCAAAATCTCTGGGACACAATGAAAGCTGTTCTAAGAGTTAAGTTCATAGCTCTTAATGCTTACATCAAAAAATGGAAACATCAGAAATAAACAACTTAACAATGCAGCTTAAAGCTTTAGAAAAACAGGAGCAATCTGATCCCAAAAGCAATAGTAGAGAAGAGATTAGCAAAATAAGGGGAGAAATATCTGAAATCGAGATTAGGAAAATGATAGAGAAAATCAACCAGTCAAAAAGCTGGTTCTTTGAAAAAATCAATAAGATTGATATACCCCTAGCTAAAATAACCAAAAGCAAGAGAGAGAAAACACAAATTAATAAAATTAGAAATGAAAATGTAGTTATCACTACTGATACCCAAGAAATCCAGAGAATTATAACATCATATTAAAAAAACTTGCACTCTGTGAAATATGACAACACAGAAGAGATGGATGAATTCCTAAGTAAACACAACTTACCTAAATTGAATCAGGAAGTTGTGAATTATTTAAATAGTCCTGTAACATATAAGGAAACTGAGGAAGTAATCTTGAATCTTCCCACCAAAAAATGTCCTGGACCAGATGGATTCAGCAAAGATTCTCAACAAAGTCTTAGCAAATCGGATTCAAAACACATCAAAAAGATCATTCACGGGGACCAAGTAGGCTTTAACCCCGGCATACAAGGTTGGTTCAACATATGCAAATCAATAAATGTAATTCATCATGTAAACCAGTCCAAAGTCCAAGACCACATGATACTCTCCATAGATGCAGAAAAAGCTTTTGACAAAATCCAACAGGCTTTTATGATCAAAACGCTAGAGACAGGAACCTTTATCAATATAATAAAAGCTGTATACAACAAGCCCACAGCAAGTATTATACTCAATGGGGAAAAACTGGAAGCATTCCCACTTCCATCAGGAACTAGACAAGGCAGTCCACTCTCACCACTTCTATTCAATATTGTACTTGAAGTGGTAGCTGAAGCCATAAGACAAGAAAGGGACATAAAAAGTATTAGAATCAGCAAAGAAGAAGTCAAGCTATCCCTATTGGCAGATGACATGATCTTATACCTGAGGGATCCCAAAAACTCCACCAGGAAGCTCCTGGAACTAATTGAGAAGTTCAGCAGGGTGGCAGAATACAAAATAAATGTACAAAAATCAGTGGCTTTCCTATATGCCCAGAATGAAAGAAGTGAAAAAGCCCTTAGAGAAACAATCCCATTTACTATAGCCCCTAAAAAATGAAATACCTTGGTATAAACCTAACCAAGGAGGTAAAAGACCTTTACAGTGAAAACTTTAAAACCCTCAAGAAAGAAATTGCAGAAGACACCAGAAGGTGGAAAGACCTCCCATGTTCCTGGATTGGCAGAATCAACATTGTAAAAATGACCATCCTACCAAAGGCAATATACAGATTCAATGCTATACCAATCAAAATCCCAAAGCAATTCTTTAAAGAAGTTGATGAAACAATCTCAAAATTCATATGGAGGCACAAAAGACCCAGGATAGCAAAGACAATCCTGAGTAACAAAAACACTGCTGGAGGTATCACCATACCAAACCTTTGTCTGTACTACAAATCCATAGTTGTAAAAACAGCGTGGTACTGGCTCCAAAATAGACACACAGATCAATGGATAAGGCTTGAAGACCCAGATATAAGCCCACAAAACTACAGCTTTTTGGTCTTTGACAAAGGAGTCCAAAAAATCCAATGGAAAAGAACAGTATCTTCAACAAATGGTGCTGGCAAAACTGGATCTCCACATGCAGAAGATTAAAGCTGGACCCGTACTTGTCACCATGTACAAGAATTAATTCCAAATGGATCAAGGACCTTGATTTAAGGCCAGAGTCTATAAAAACCATAGTTGAAAGGGTAGAGAATTCCCTCGAGCTGATTGGGCTAGGCCAATAGTTCCTAAACAGACATCCAATGGCACAGTCACTGCTACCAACTCTCAACAGTTGGGATCTTGTGAAATTAAAGAGATCTGTTCAGATAAAGAGATTGTAACTTGAGCTCAAAGGCAACCCACAGAATTGGAGAAAATCTTCACTAACCACATATCTGATAGAGTTCTATTATCCAGAGTGCACAAAGAACTTAGAAAACTAAACTCCAAGAAAACTAATGGACCAATTAAAAAATGGGCCCTGGAACTTAAAAGAAACTTTACCAGGGATAAAATTAAAATGTCTAACAAATATCTGAAAAAATGCTCCACTTCCTTAGCCATCAGGGAAATGCAAATCAAAACTTCCCTGAGATATCATCTCACCCCGGTCAGGATGACAAAAATCCACAATACAAACAACAACAAGTGCTGGAGAGGATATGGAGAGAGGGGAACTCTCCTACATTGCTGGTGGGAATGCAGGTTCATACAGCTACTCTGGCGAGCCGTCTGGATATTCTTAAAGAAATTAAAGATTGAAATGCCATATGAACCTGCAATTCCACTTTTTAGGATAACCCCCCATGCAGCAGAGGTCCACCTCGATAGCACAAGTCCGACCATGTTCATAGAAGCACTGTTTACAATAGCGAAGTCATGGAATCAATCCAAATGTCCAACAGTTGACAAGTGGATAAGGAAACTGTGGTACATCTATACACTGGAGTACTACTCAGCCATAAAAAATGATGAAGTACTGGAATTTGCTGGGAAATGGATGTCATTAGAGAAAATTATATGGAGTGAAGTATCCCAGACCCAGAAAATTAAGTGCCGTATGTACTCCCTAATAGGTGGCTCCTAGTACCAAACCCACCCAGCCCACCTAGAGACACTCGATGATAAATCTCTGTAATACAGTAATTGCTAGGAGTATGAACAGGCGGGATGGGGTAGGAGGGCCACACCAGAAACAAGGAACGAAGGGACCATGTAACAGCAGAGAAAATAGGCCTCCATCAAGGACTGTGAGTAAGCAATGAGACATCTGGTTAAGTTCACAGACTTTTCATTCCTGATCATGTACAACTGAGGGGGTGTGATCTCACCAGAAGGGGAGGGCATATAGTCTGGCAGATAATAAGTAAGCATCTTGCAAATGAGTGATTGACCCCTCCCTCACTGTGGTTTCCTACTTTTATTGCATCTACCTGTGAATATACTCTTATAACAAGACTCTAGTTTGACAGGTTTTTATCTCTGGCCAGGGGGTGACATCCAATACCCATCAGGATGGAAGGAAGGGCATTGCAGGAGCAGCAACACCACAAAAGAAAATCAACAAACCATAATCCAGAACTTCAGAGACTCTATATCAACCACCTAGAACTAGGCCAGCCTAATCTCTCCTCATCCTGAAGCTCAGGATATTTTGCCGAAGAGGGGGTGGTAAGATTGTAAGAGCACAAGGATGGGAGGAGCAATGATATGCAAGATACTCCACACAAGTTAGGGCTGAAGCAATCATAATTGGACTTTGCATGCCCTGTGCAATGTCCAACACACTATTGTCCCCACAAAGTCTAGCATTTGCTAAAAGCACCAAGATCCTTGGAGGCAAGGGATTGACAGCCAAAATGGTGTTCCTATGCTTAAGGGGAAAACAGGAAAGGGTTCAGGGAAATGCCTCTGGTTCCTTGTATGTCATTGGAGAGGAGGACCCAGAGAAGAGTCAGGCATGCACAGTAAAGGATTCTCCAGGGATTGGGGGAGGGGAGGCATTGAGGGGTGGGAAGGGAGGGGTGAGGGGAGGGCAAGCAGAGGGGTGGGGTTGTGGAGGGAGGGAGGGAACCGGTGTACCTATTAAGTTTGTATGAGCGGAGGTAATAAAAAATGTTAAAAAAAAAAAAAGGATTTCTAAGATTTCCTTTACATGGGAATCCTGTCTTTCTCCTGTCATGCAGTCCAGAAGTTATGTAATTTGTAGCTTTTCAGAGTTTTAGTCAAGCTTCTCAAAGTCAGATGATTGCTTAACAAGCATATTTTAAAGTATAGAATTTGTTCTTGGTCTGAATCCTTCTGTAATTTAAATAATATAAAATTGCTTAAAGGATGGGGGGTGATCAGAGTCTGAGATGGTTCTCAAGCATTAACACAAAAGATAAACGAGATTGAAGATAACTGTCTGGACTAAAGAATATTATCTCATTACTATTTAAATATCCCCTGTGTGCAATACACTTTTTCTTGTGAAAAAAAAATACAGGGTTTGAGAGTTAAGCCAGCTCTTAAACACAGTAATCTTCATAATTATTTTGAAAACGCTTATTAACATTCCCCCTAAAATGTAATTCCATAGACTTTACCATCCTTATTATATTTAGCATATCTCTTCAAGTCTCTTCTTGAGTTGTGCCACGGAGCTCAGACCTATAGCCTCAGTACTTAAGAGGGTGAGACAGGAGGATTGCCATGAATCTGAGACCAAGCTTGCTGCATGTTTGTTCTCAGACAATCTTGGCTATAGTAATAGTAAATCCTGTTTAAAACAAAACCATTATTTCCTTTCATGTACATTGGAGAATTAATAGTACTTTCCCTCATCATTGTGACAGTCTGAAAGGAAATGGTATTTTCTTTCTTGTATGTAATAACTTAGAATGTAAATAGAAAGAAATGAAATGTCTCATGAACAAGGTAAAGGAAGTAATTATATTTATTGTAAAGAAGTTATATTTATTGAATGTAAGTAGTGAGCTTAACACTATAAAAATTATGCCCTTTGTACTTTACCAAAAGACAATAAGGAAAGACTTAGCAGATGAACAAATAAAGAAACTCAAGATTCAAGGAGATTTACAGTTTTGTAAGCATGACATACTTCCTCGAACTTCAGGTGGCTGGATTAGGTCTTTCTGACTTACAAGTTAAAATTAGTAAAGATAGTTCAGATTGGGAACAGTAAGGAACAGGACTAACATGAAACCCAATAGCCCACCCTTTGTCCCCCAACACACAAAGATGTGGAAGTAGGAGAGAGACTGAGTGGAAGGGAGAAAATATATGGTGGTACAGGACAAAAGGATGGGTAGTATGGGGTAAAAACACTGTAAATTCAATGTATTTATGTATGAAAGTGTCAAGGACTAAAAAATAAAAGGAAAAAAAGAGAGTCATAGGCTGGAGTGATGTTTCAGTGATTAAGATTCTGTCTCTCAAGCAGAAGGTCCTGAATTTGGATCCCAGTTCCCACATAAAAATGCCAGGCAGAAACAGGTGGCCTGCATCTCTGGCACTGGTGGGCAGAACTTGCACAATTCCAGAGTGAAGCAATCCAGGATGATTCTTGAAGTCACTCTTGGTCCTATACAGGGACACACAGTGAGACAGACAGAAACACACATGCACACACACTAAATGAAAAAGTAAATGAAGCTTTAAAAACAAAGCAGATAAAATGCAACATAGAAAACAAAAGACTTGTTTTAATTTTTGTAGATTAAGTGCTTTGAAAGTTGGGCTCAGTTATTGTGGCTGTTCCAACTCAACATGTGTGCCAGTTCTGATTGTCTTTTTGTTATGAGTAAAGGCTGTTAAGAGAAGTGTTATCCCGCTTCAAACGGGATAAATGGGACAGGGGAAGATGGCTTGTAGTTAAAATCTTTGCCTCACAAGTAAAGGACCTTGAATTCAGATCCCGTATCCCACTTAAAAATTTCATCTTGAAGATCATAGCATAAGAATCCCTAGAACAAAGCATTAAGTGGTAGAGTAATCCAAGATGATTCACAATATTACCTTTGGGTCTCCACAAGCATGCATACTCAAGCTTCTTGTGTACACACACACACACACACACACACACACACACACACACACACAAATAAAGGTGGGGTATAAGACACAGTTTATTCTGGAGTCAACTATGTGTGATGATGACCTGGGAATTCTGATTACCCCAAATTATGCATTCCAATGTGGTAACATAATCTCATACAATTTTATAGCAACAGAACAAAGGAAATCTTAAATGGAGACAATTATTTTTTCAAATAATTATGTTGGTGGAAACATCAAGCAGGTAACAGCAAACTTGAGAAATCTCAACTATGGGCCTCAGAGGATATCTGACCACATTCTTTCTGTTTATATAAACTAGTAGAACAATTGAGTTCCAGCAACAGTAGCTAGAATTAAGTGAGCTGGCTTTAGCCTGAAATGATTTCAGTCAGTGGAAATCTTTACATTGAGGATTATGTAATGAATGTTGACAAAAATTATATGCCAGATATATCAGGGACTACAAAAACGGGCATATACTTCTTCAAACAATTAGTACTCAAGAGTGCTGCCAGGGTACCCTGTTATAATTAATACGTCCTATCTCATGCTTCTTCTGGACCCAAGAGAAACAACAAGCTACTCTGATATTATGCTAGTGTATCTGTGGTCTTCTGTTTATATTTTGCTGTATAACAGTATATAAATAAGTTTTGACAATTTAGTAATATCAAGCTATAGATCTAAAAACTGATGATAGGCTGTGGGCAATTTATCTGAATACATAGAAGTTCCCAAACTCTGATTTGCTGCATTTGTAAAAGGCTGCTTTAGAGTTACAGGACAGGATGACTTATAATTTAGTAAATTATAGATTTAGCTCTTTTAGATCAGCCTGTTAAAAACTCAATTTCAGATTCCTTAAAGATCTGTAGATGTTACATTCTTTTGAGTAATTTATGAATTCCTGGGAACTCAAACCCTGAGTTACATTAACTACAGAATGGATAATAGTGATTGCAACTCAGGAAGCTTGAATCAAAAGTGAATTTTGAGAAGTCAGTAAGCTGAATAATTGTTCTTTCCCTTCCAAGTAACAGAAAAGGCAAACACTGTGATAAGTGGTGTTGGGAAATTGGATTATAGACTTCAGAGAGTAATTAGGGCAGATTTTATAGTTCATGATATTAATATATGTCAGGAATTCTAAAATATTTTACTTATTTTTTTTAATTTTTTATTAAAAATTTAATTATACATTTTAAAATTTTTACCAGTTCCCTCCCTCCCCCTTCTCCCCCCGAACCCCCTCTTCCTCTTCCTCTTCATCCCCATCCCCCAGTGCCTCCCCCCCAATTCCCAGAGAGTCCTTTATTGTGTACGCCTAACTCTCCACTGGGTCCTCCTCTCCAATGACATATAAGGACCCAGTGGCATTTCCATAAGCCCTTTCTCTTGTTCCCCTTATACATAAGATCACTACTATGGCTGTCAAACCCTTGCCTCCAGGGATCAAGGTGCCCTTAACAGATGCTAGACTTTATGAGGGCAACAGTGCGCTGGACATTGCGCAGGGCATGCAAAGTCCCATTATGATTGCTTTGGCCCCAACTATTGTTGAGAATCTTGAAAATCGTTGCCCCTCCCATCCTTTTGCTCTTACAATCTTACCACCCCCTCTTCCGCAAAGGTCCCTGAGCTCCAGGATGGGGAGAGATTAGGCTGGCCTAGTTCTATGTGATTGATGTAGAGTCTCTGAAGTTCTGGACTGAGGTTTGTTGATTTTCTTTTACAGTTTTGCTGCTCCTGCAATGCCCTTCACTCCATCTTGATGGGCACTGTATGTCACCCCTTGCAGACCTTGATGGAGGCCTATTTTCTCTGCTGTAACATGGTCCCCTCTCTTCTTGTTTCTGGTGTGGCCCTCCTACCCCATCTCTCTTGTTCATAATCCTTGCAATTACTGTGTTACATAGGATTACTTTTGAGTGTCTCAATGTGGGCTGGATGAGTTTGGTACTAGGAGCCACCTATTAGGGAGTACATACGGCGCTTAATTTTCTGGGTCTGGGATACTTCACTTAATATAATTGTTTCTAATGACATCCATTTCCCAGCAAATTCCAGTAATTCATCATTTTTGATGGCTGAGTAGTACTCCATTGTATAGATGTAGCACTGTTTCCTTATCCACTCGTCAACTGTTGGACATTTAGGTTGATTCCATGACTTTGCTATTGTAAACAGTGCTGCTATGAACATGGTCGAGCTTGTGCTACTGAGATGAACCTCTGCTGCATGGGAGGTTATTCCCAAAAGTGGGATAGCAGGGTCATATGGCATTTCAATTTTTAATTTCTTAAAGAATCTCCAGACGGTTCGCCAGAGTGGCTGTATGAGTCTGCATTCCCACCAACAATGTAGGAGAGTTCCCCTCTCTCCACATCCTCTCCAGCATTTGTTGTTGTTTGTATTGTGGATTTTTGCCATCCTGACCGGGGTGATATGATATCTCAGGGAAGTTTTGATTTGCATTTCCCTGATGGCTAAGGAAGTGGAGCATTTTTTCAGATATTTGTTAGACATTTTAATTTCATCCCTGGTAAAGTTTCTTTGAAGTTCCAGGGCCCATTTTTTAATTGGGCCATTGTTTTCCTAGGAGTTTAGTTTTCTAAGTACTTTGTGCACTCTGGACAGTAGAGCTCTGTCAGATATGTGGTTAGTAAAGATTTTCTCCCATTCTGTGGGTTGCCTTTGAGCTCGTGTTACAATCTCTTTATCTGAACAGAAGCTCTTTAATATCACAAGGTCCCAAATGGTAGCAGTGACTGTGCCAATGGATGTCTGTTTAGGAAGTTTTGGCCTAGCCCCATCAGCTCGAGGGAGTTCCCTATCCTTTCAACTATCGTTTTTAAAGTCTCTGGCCTTAAATAAAGGTCCTTGATCCATTTGGAATTAAGTCTTGTACATGGTGACAAGTACAAGTCCAGCTTTAATCTTCTGCATGTGGAGATCCAGTTTTGCCAGCACCATTTGTTGAAGATGCTGTTCTTTTTCCATTGGATTCTTTGGGCCCCTTTGTCAAAGACCAAATGGCTGCATTTTTATGGGCTTATATCTGGGTCTTCAACCCTTATCCATTGATCTGTGTGTCTATTTTGGAGCCAGTACCAAGCTGTTTTTATAACTATGGATTTGTAGTATAGACTAAGGTTTGGTATGGTAATACCTCCAGCACTGTTTTTGTTACTCAGGATTGTCTTTGCTATCCTGGGTCTTTTGTGCCTCCATATGAATTTTGAGATTATTTGGTCAACTTCTTTAAAGAATTGCTTTGGGATTTTAATTGGTATAGCATTGAATCTGTATATTGCCTTTGGTAGGATGGTCATTTTTACAATGTTGATTCTACCAATCCAGGAACATGGGAGGTCTTTCCACCTTCTGGTGTCTTCTGCTATTTCTTTCTTGAGGGTTTTAAAGTTTTTGTTGTAAAGGTCTTTTACCTCCTTGGTTAGGTTTATACCAAGGTATTTCATTTTTTTAGGCGCTATAGTAAATGGGATTGTTTCTCTCAAGGCTTTTTCACTTCTTTCATTCTGGGCATATAGGAAGGCCTCTGATTTTTGCACATTTATTTTGTATCCTGCCACCCTGCTGAACTTCTCAATTAGTTCCAGGAGCTTCCTGGTGGAGTTTTTGGGATCACTCAGGTATAAGATATGTCATCTGCAAATAAGGATAGCTTGACTTCTTCCTTGCTGATTTGAATCCCTCTTATGTCCCTTTCTTGTCTTATGGCTTCAGCTAAGACTTCAAGTACAATATTGAATAGAAGTGGTGAGAGTGGACAGCCTTGTCTAGTTCCTGATCGAAGTGGGAATGCTTCCAATTGTTCCCCATTGAGCATAATCCTTGCTGTGGGCTTGTTGTATACAGCTTTTATTATATTGATAAAGGTTCCTTTCATTCCTACAGTCTCTAGCGTTTTGATCATAAAAGGCTGTTGGATTTTGTCAAAGGCTTTTTCTGCATCTATCGAGAGTATCATGTGGTCTTGGACTTTGGACTGGTTTACATGATGAATTACATTTATTGATTTGCGTATGTTGAACCAATCTTGTGTGCAGGGGATAAAGCCTACTTGGTCCCCGTGAATGATCTTTTTGATATGTTTTTGAATCCGATTTGCTAAGACTTTGTTGAGAATCTTTGCATCTGTGTTCATCAGAAAGATCGGTCTATAGTTTTCTTTTTTAAGAGAATCTATATTAGGTTTTGGGATTAAGATGATATTAGCTTCATAGAAGGAATTTGGTAGTGTTCCTTCCTTTGCTATTTGATGGAACAGTTTAAGGAGTATTGGTGTTATTAACTCCTTAAATGTCTGGTAGAATTCTGTGCTGAATCCATCTGGTCCAGGACATTTTTTGGTGGGAAGATTCGAGATTACTTCTTCAATTTCCTTATATGTTATAGGACTATTTAAATAATTCACAACTTCCTGATTCAATTTAGGTATGTTGTGTTTACTTAGAAATTCATCCATCTCTTTTGTGTTGTCAAACTTCACGGAGTACAAGTTTTTGAAATATGATGTTATAATTCTCTGGATTTCTTGGGTATCAGTAGTGATAACTCCATGTTCATTTCTAATTTTGTTATTTTGAGTTTTCTCTCTCTTGCTTTGGGTTAATTTAGCTAGGGGTGTATCAATCTTATTGATTTTTTCAAAGAACCAGCTTTTT
The DNA here is from genome assembly GCA_023101885.1 of Typhlomys cinereus. Lineage (NCBI taxonomy): Eukaryota > Metazoa > Chordata > Mammalia > Rodentia > Platacanthomyidae > Typhlomys > Typhlomys cinereus. The sequence continues at coordinate 543,011 of JALPQD010000082.1, forward strand.
GACTGGTTGATTTTTTCTATTGTTTTCTTAGTCTCGATTTCAGATATTTCTCTCCTTATTTTGCTAATCTCCTCTCTTCTACTACTTTTGGGATCAGATTGCTCAAGTTTCTCCAAAGCCTTAAGCTGCATCGTTAAATTTTTTATTTCTGATGTTTCCATTTTTTGATGTAGGCATTAAGAGCTATGAACTTACCTCTTAGAACAGCTTTCATTGTGTCCCAGAGATTTTGGTAAGTTGTATTTTCATTTTTGTTCACTTTCAGGAAATCTTGAATTTCTTTTGTAATTTCTTCCTGAATCCAGTTCTCATTCAGCATCATAGTGTTAAGTTTCCAGGAGTTAGTGTATTTTCTCTTGTTTGTTGTGTTGTTGTGGATGTCCAGCTTTAGGCCGTGGTGGTCTGACAGGGCACAGGCTAGAATTTCGACTTTTTTGTATTTGTGTAGATTCATTTTGTGGCCCAATATGTGATCTATTTTGGCGAAAGTTCCGTGTGCTCCTGAGAAAAATGTATATTCTTTGGTGCGTTGGTGAAAAGTTCGATAGAGATCTGTACGGTCCATTTCAGTAAGGGTTTGGTTAAGCTCCAAAGTGTCTCTGTTAAGCTTTTGACCCATGTTGAGAGGGCAGTGTTGAAATCCCCGAGAATTATCGTTTGGGGGTTGATTTCTTGCTTTAGACGCTGTAGAGTTTTCTTAATGGATGTGGAGGGCCCATATTGGGTGCATATATGTTCAGTATTGTGAAGTCTTCCTGGTGAATTGTACCTGTGACTAAAATGTAGCCATCTGTGTCTCTTATGATTTTCTTTGGTTTGAAGTCCACTTTGTCTGAAAGCATAATTGCTACCCCTGCCTGTTTCCTGGTTCCATTAGATTGCAAGATTTTGGACCAACTTTTCATTCTTAGGACGTGCCTATCTTTTGTGGTAAGATGAGTTTCCTGAAGGCAGCAGATTGTTGGATTGTGGTTTTTAATCCAAGTTTGTAATCTATGTCTCTTAATCGGTGAGTTAATGCCGTTGACATTTAATGTTATAATGAAGAAATTCTTTTTAATTCTGGACATTTTTTATGTTTAGTTGATTTTGTAAGCATGTTGTTTGATATTTATGTTTTGGTGATATTATACTTCCCTTCTGTCCTCCTGGATACGCTTGTTTGTTTCTTCAAGCTTGAGTATCATTTCCAGCATTTTTTGAAGGCCTGGTTTGGTAGACACGTATCCCTTCAAGTTGTCTTTGTGCTGGAAAACTTTTCTTTCTCCCTCAATCATGACAGATAGTTTTGCCGGGTATATCAGTCTGGGTTGGCATTTTTGCTCATTTAATACTTGAAGTATGTCTCTCCAAGCTCTTCTTGATTTTACTGTTTCCATTGAGTAGTCATTTGTTATTCTAATCGGTTTACCTTTAAAAGTGACTTGCTTTTTTTCTCTTGAAGCTCTCAGCACCCTTTCTTTGTCTTGAATGTGGAGTGTTTTGACTATTATTTGCCGTGGCGATTTTCTATTTTGGTCATATCTGTTTGGAGTGTGAAATGCCTCTTGTATTTGGATAGGCCTCTCATTCTTTAGTTGTGGGAAGTTTTCATTTATGATGAAATGAAATATTTCCTCAGGTGTGGTATTTTGGGATTCTTGTTCTGGTATTCCATGAATGTGCATGTTAGGCTTCTTCAGGGTGTCCCATATCTCTTGAATGTTCCTCTCCAGTATCTTTTTGGCTTTAACAATCTCTTCCATTGAGCTGGTTAATTCTCCTACTTTGTCTTCAAGATCTGAAATTCTATTTTCCTCCTCTTTTGTTCTGCTGATAAGAGTCTCTGTCGAGTTTTGGGTTGAAGATAACTTATCTCTTAGTTCAATTTTAAACTCTGCCTGAGACTGTTTTACCTGCTCTATACCTATTTTTGTTTCTTGAACTGTTTTTCTCAACTCCTCCAGGTGCCTGTTGTGTTCCTGTTCAAAGTGGTTGATACGATTATTTAACTCTTCTCGGATTTCCTCTTTCATATTATTAATCATGGTAATGATCATACTCTGAAAGTCGTTATGTTGGGTCTGGCTTTCATGGCTATTTTCTATGGATTTGTTCTGGTTGCAATCCATCATTATGGGATTGATTCTTTTGGTGGGAGATTGGTCTTCTTGGGTTTTGTTTCTCGTGGATCTGCACTTTGACTTGTACATTGTTGTTTTGTTTTTTAGGACCTTTCAGTTTCTGTGCGTTTTTCACTGAACCGATGTAGTTGGTATTGTTACACCTGCCAGTTGTTACTAGTGCTTGCCTTTGATTTGGTATGTTTGTGTATTAGTATTGTTATATCCTAGATGAGACTACTAGGATCTTAGTAGGTCAGTTAAGTAACCAGGGGAGGAATATAAGTATGGTAGTGCACTTTTATGATCTAGTGTCTTGGTGAAATGTGAGGGTGGGTGGTGTACTCCCTGGAGTTGTATTTTTTTGGGGTGGCTGTATAAGGAAGCTGACCTACAGCATTGATACTAGAAAGGATCAGTAAGGTGAGAGAAAAAAAAAGTTTACTTATCTTTGGGCTGGATGTGAAGAGTCTCCCGCATGTGATACAATGGTTGTAGTGAAGTCCAGATGTATGGCCTGTGTTCTCTTTGTTACTTAGAGTTTTGCTTGAGTTTCCTTTGGGCTCTATTGAATTCTGAGTAGCAGTGTGACTTCCGTGGACCACATGCGTAGGTCCCCGGTGGGCCAGAGAGGCAGATGGTCTGATGTTGATGGCAGATTCTTCACCTGCGACCTGGGAGGGGGGGCGGAGGGGCGCCGGGGCGGGAGGGCACAAGGGGCTGGTGTTGGGGCGGGGCCCCGGAGGCTAAGCTGGTGGCCACGCAGGTGCTGCTGGCTGGGGGGCTCGGCTCCGGGGTGGGGCGCTGGGCTGGGAGGGGCTTTCTCTCACCTCGGCTTGGTCGGGGTTCGGCGCGGAGGGGGGGCTGGGGGCAAAGCCGGCGGCAGCACACGCGGGTGCTGCTGGCCAGGCGGCTCGGCTCCGGGGTCTACTTATTTATTTTATGTGTGTGTGTGTTCGTGTGTGTGTATCAGAGGGCACTATGTGCCCCTGTAGAGAGCCAAGGGTGACATTGGAAATCATCATGAATTGCTTCTACCTCCTTCTTACTTTGCTCTGGGATTTCCAGGCCCCACCTACCAGGGCTGGATATGCAGACTGCAGCCATTTCTGCCTGGTGTTTTTATGTGGGATCCGAACTCAGGACCTTCTGCTTGTAAGATAAAGTCTTTATTTCCACTCATTCAAACTTAATAGGTAGACCAGTTCCCCCCCTGGCTCCTCCTCTCCCCCCCAACCCCCTACTCCCCCTCCCCTCCCTCCCCATCCCCCAGTGCCCCCCCCCAATTCCCAGAGAGTCCTTTATTGTGTATGCCTGACTCTCCTCTGGGTCTTCCTCTCTGATGACGTACAAGGACCCAGTGGCATTTCCCTGAACCCTTTCTCGTGTTCCCCTTAAGCATAGGAACACTACTGTGCTGTCAATCCCTTGCCTCCAAGGATCTTGGTGCCTTTAGCAAATGCTAGACTTTGTGAGGTCAATAGTGTGTTGGACATTCCGCAGGGCATGGAAAGTCCTATAATGATTGCTTCAGCCCTAACTTGTGTGGAGTATCTCGCATATCATTGCTCCTCCCATCCTTTTGCTCTTACACTCTTACCACCCCCTCTTCCGCAAATGTCCCTGAGCTTCAGGATGGGGAGAGATTAGTCTGGCCTAGTTCTATGTGGTTGAAATAGAGTCTCTGAAGTTCTGGATTGTGGTTTGTTGATTTTTTTTGCAGTTTTGTTGCTCCTGCAATGCTCTTCACTCCATCCTGATGGGCACTGTATGTCACCCCCTGGTCAGAGACAAAAAGCTGTTAAACTGGAGTCTTGTTATAATAGCACATTCAAGGTAGATGTAATAAAAGTAGGAAACCTCAGTGAGGGAGGGGTCAATCACCCATTTGCAAAATGAGTTACTTTTTATCTGCCAGACTATATGCCCTCCCCTTCTGGTGAGATCATACCCCCTCAGTTGTACATGATCAGGAACGAACATCTGTGAACGTAACCAGGTGTCACATTACTTACTTGCATTCCTTGATGGAGGCCTATTTTCTCTGCTGTAACATGGTCCCCTCTCTCCTTGTGTCTGGTGTGGCCCTCCAACCCCATCCCTCCTGTTCATAATCCTTGCAATTACTGTATTATATAGGTTTACCTTTGAGTGTCTCTATGTGGGCTGGGTGAGTTTGGTACTAGGAGCCACCTATTAGGGAGTAAATACGGCGCTTAACTTTCTGGGATTGGGATACTTCACTTAATATAATTGTTTCTAATGACATCCATTTCCCAGCAAATTCCAGTAATTCATCATTTTTGATGGCTGAGTAGTACTCCATTGTATAGATGTACCACCGTTTCCTTATCCACTCGTCAACTGTTGGGCATTTAGGTTGATTCCATGACTTTGCTATTGTAAACAGTGCTGCTATGAACATGGTCGTGCTTGTGCTATTGAGGTGAACTTCTGCTGCATGGGCGGTTATTCCCAAAAGTGGGATAGCATGGTCATATGGCATTTCAATCTTTAATTTTTTTAAGAATGTAAGATAAAGTCTTAACCTCTGAGCCATCTCTCTAACCCTGTGTCAGGAATTCTAAACTTCATTTAATCAGAATAAAGAGCAGTACCTTTTCTAAAACCAAAAGTATGTGTCATTTGACAAATTGCATTCTATGATTCTATAAGGCAAACCACTGATATATGCATTAATCTCTATATATCCACCTGTATGATGACTTGGGGTCATATTTGTGTAAGAGAAGACACAAGGGATTCCTGAAATATTGGAAATAAAACACAAGATGGAAAGATAATAGGTAAACATCCTTAGGAAAGAACTTGAAAATTAGAATTGTGTGCTATAATGGTTACTTTTTCTGTTGCTATGAGAGAATACCCAAAGTCAAGCAACTTAAGGGAGAAAGGGAAATTTATTCAGCTTACAGTTCCAGAGGATAAATAGTCTTTAATGGCAGACATGACATGCCTAGAAGCAGAAGCTGGAGGAGGCCTAGGTCACTGCAAACATCTTGGAGGCTGAGAGCCACAAAGCCCCTTGCTGCAAAGCAGACCTCTCCAGGAGATAGGGTGGGACTAATCCACCTCAAAGTCCACTACTTTTGACTACCTTCATCCAGTAAGGCTCCACTCTTCAAAGGTGCCATGACCTTGTCAAACACATGAGACTGTGGGGGATATTTTTCAAACCATGACATATACTAAACATTCACACAAGTGAAGGATTTGATCTTATTTTTGAAGACACTGCTCAGATATATCTGAGATGTAACTAGAATCTGCTTGTGTTAGTAGGTCTGCCCAAAAAGGAAGTTGTATGTGTAAACCACATTCTGAGAGCCCACAGACTATGCAATCATTGATTGACGGTATTAGCATTGCCCGGTCACATGGCAGAACAAGACAAAAGTGTAGTTTTTAAAAACTCACAAACCTGTCTCCCACTCACTAGTTAGTCAATACTACACAGAAAACTATGCTTTCCCCAAAAAAACTTTTGTGAGAGTAGAATTTTATACAGGCCATACTTAGATTTAAAAATTACAATAAATTGTGATATGGCAATTGGCAGGAATATAGTTATAATAAAATGGACAAAGACTAGATGGTGATTTGGGAATAATAAAAATTTAGAGCCTTGCAGAGTGTATTTGTACAAGCAAATGGACCAGAGTTGGGGTCCTCAAATCTCATGTAAAATGTCAAGTGAGTGTGGCAGCCTGTTTATTATTCCAGCCATTTAAAGCAAACATTCAGATGCCGCAGAGCAAGCTGCCTAGCCAAAAGAGCGCTGTTGGAGACCTCTGTGCTTGATTTGAGACCCACTCTCAAAAGAGTCAGTTGCAAAGTGACTGAAGGTGATTCTGGATGTCAAACTCCACACACATGCAATCACATATGTAAGTGTACCTGCATGTGGCCCAAACATGTGGCCCGCACATGTGAACATATACACACATACCCCACACACATATGAAGCACAAAATGAAAGCTATATCATTATAATAAAACGACTGATACTTTTCAGGCATCAGTTAAAGTTCTTATCAATGCTGATACAGAAATTCCTTGGCATCTTTTTATAGGAAATCATTGATTTTCAGTTTGAAATAGAATGAACAATAAATATATGATTGTCATTCCACTTGATGTTCAAACAGAGTTGACCTGAAGCACATCCTGGACTGGAACATGAATATGTTACTCAGAACTAAATCAAAATTTCTCTATGCCATTCTGCAGCTAACATGCAAGATCCACAAACTGAAAGGGAGGTGAGTGATAATAAATAAATAAATGAATGAATGAATAAATAAATAACAAATAGCAATTTCAGAACTTTATGATTTTCAATCTTTCTCATGAGGCCCAGATGGGAGAAGGGAGTGGGGGAGGGCAGAACATGAGAGGCAAAGTCTTGTTTTAAAGCCATTTTCCCCATAAGCATCAGTGAAAATAGCTGAGGAAAAGAGAGAGTGGAGCTGTGCGGCTTCCACTTGCTCCAAAAGCCCTTGTGGTGTTCTCTTTCTTCAGAAGCCCTTGTGGTGTTCTCTTTCTCCTTCCTTTTCATTCTTATATGTAGGGCAGCAAGGTAGAAAACTGTCGATTCAGAAAAATAAATAAATAGAATCTGTTATTCAATATATTGCCCACAGGGAGGGAGAAGTACATCAAAGTTCTGAGGATTGAAAGGGAGTGTGGTTCATGGGCCAGTGCTTCAGTGTTAGGAAAATGCTCAAGTGTCTACTTTACCTATGTTGCTGAGTCAAAGCCATCCAATGGCATAGAATAACTTAAGATTACTTATTAGTTAATTGCATTTTCATGACAATTTTTAAATTTACATCTAATGTTAATTTAATAAAATAGAGTGAAGGTAATTTATTCATATCTGTGAAAAGTTTCATCTACCATAAATGATTCTTATTACTTATCATGCTAAAGGAGTGGAGATGCATTTTCTTTATGAACTTTAAGTTAGCATTCAAAGTAATGGCATTTTCACACCTATGTATTAAAATTTCTGGCTGTTCATGTCCTTCCCCCACATGTCCTCCCTTTCCAATTGACTAGCTCCTTTTCTTCTCTAAGACAGTCTTCCTGCTTTCATTTTACATGTACTCCATTGCCCTTTCTTTGTCTCTTTAAGATATCCTCCTTTTGTCTCATGAAGACATTACAAATTTTCTGATCGGTATGAACCTATATATGCACACAACTGGCACACAATATCTAGGACTATGTGTTGTATAGTTCTAGGGTCTTAAAAATCTCCAACTTAGTATTGAATCATGTTTGCATTGAACCAGACTTGCACAAAATTTATCTCTTACTATTATTTTCTGGTTATAGTGATCTTCACACTATATATCTGTTGCAGCAAGTGCTTTGCTCTTCCATTTGGGTTTACCACTTTTCAGACTCTGGTGGAGTAGAAGAAGGAATGCATGTCTTCAGTATTCATTACAGGATTTGAATCAGGAATTGTTCATAATTTTAGTCAAGAAAGTAGTTGGAACATATAGATTAAAATTTCTTGTAAACAAAGAAAATGATTTCAAAATAGGTGCATTATTACACACTTGCTTCAAGGATCAACAAACATTCATGATTACACAACCATTTCATGCCTGGATCAATATTCATGAACTGCAAGATAACGCATTAGGTTCTGCAAATTTGGTCTGCACAATGCAGTTGGTATCACATTCTGCATTTCATTTCAGAAAACACTGATTGGAAAGATGACAGGTGGATTTATATGCAGTGATGATCACAAATATATAAAACTTGACTTCGAACAGCATTGCTCATCTGAATGTTGAATCCTTTCATGAAAACAGTATGCTACCAGTATAAATTTATATTAATATCTTCAAATCCTGAACTTAACAGGAAATATATTTTTTATTTATGATGAGAAATAGAATATAAAATTCTACTTGTCATGTAGCATATTACTTTCCCCTTCCCACATTCTAAAAATTCAGAGCAAAATTGGGTGGAAAAGCATATCCAGCAGACACTATCTCTTAAGTCTAAATTAAGAGTCTTTGTCATGGGTTCTGTTGGAATTATATATTTTTGGTCTTATATTCCCCACATCAGTTCTCTCTTGCTGTATATTTCCCAAGTCACATCAGTCCTATTCATCCTCAAGTTCATAAAGTTATCCATGACTTTTGTATTTTCTCTTCTCTCTGCCTGAAATATTCTTTTCATGTAGTTTTTTTTTTCCTTTAGTCAGTTTTGTTCTGATAATATATTGTTGCAGTCTGCCTGCATGGTTGCTGATAAATGACCATCAAATGGCTTAAGGGAACAGGGGGTTTATTTTCTTACTAATAGTCCGGTTACAGTCTGTCCAGCTTGAGAGGAGAACATGTACCAACACGAGGCCTAGAGAACTTGCCACACCATATCTACATATTGACTGAGAGAGGGATGATCCTTTCTTGCCAGACCAGCATGTCTGGTCAAGTGTACAGAAGGATGCCAACTTTGTCAACCAGAAGTCTGTGTTTTATTCAGTGTTAACCATGAGCTGGGCCTTCCCTATTAGCTAGAAAATCTCCTGCAGGTTTGCTCTGGGCCTAAATCAACCATTGATTCTCTACAAATGTGCCCAGAACTCAAACCCTCAACTCTCAAGTTGACACCTGTGCCTCTAGTTTAGAATACTTTCTGCACAAAATTTTTAAAAATAACTTTCCTTATCCCCATTTTATCTGGGTTTTTTTATTTTTCATATTATGCCTATGCTGTCTGCTGTTTTCTTTGTCTGTGTTCACTGACTGATTTTCTTCTAGTCTTATCTAGTATTCATGAATAAAATAACCCTGCTTTATTTCTACTTTATCCCTAGTCCTCCCAAAATAGATGTCTCATATTAGGTGCTTTAGTCTCTTTCAGTGGTGAAATGATTGAACATGATTGCCAACTTGATGGGATCAAGCATCAACCAAGAGACATGTCTCTAATGGGTCTTTTGAATTAATTCTAGGAAAGATTAGCTAGGGAAAGACTTCCCCCAGAGTGAGAGTTTCTTTTGTGCGTGTCTCAGATTTAAAGTTGCTAAATCATAACCATTCATTTGAACTACTGGTGGTACAAAAATCACATGCTAATAAACAGTGAAGAAGCTTGCTGTGTCCTTAATAAGGTTAGCAAACTACATTAACCATTCACTCATTTGTGACTCATAATTAATCACTCTTCAGAGTTACATTGTATAATAAATGAAGATAGATATGATTCATTAAAACTTCTAATTAATTCCATAGTTCATTGATAAGTACTCATAGAAGTATTATACTGTAGAATATTTGATGCATTGCTGTTGAAGAAGGGAAAATATTTAAGATGAATAGATACTTGAAAATAAAAATGTCAAATGCTTATAAGCACCACACCTAATTCTGTACTCAGGGGTGTGGCAGCATCATGAGGAGGAAATTCCATTTTCAGAGAAGTAGCAACTTGTGAAAGCTCTTCTCCATTAAGCCTTTATGTTCAGTGACTCAGAATAGTAATAAACTAAATTTATTGTTTTCCTTTATTGGTTTATGAGAATTTTGTAAGCTAACAGAAAAGATCCATTTATATAAGAACATAAATACTAACAAATAATTGTAGGATTATTTGAATTCATTATGGATTGTGTGTATATTTGTGCTAAACTAAACATTAAAATAGAAAGTACATTAAGATTAAGAAAAAAATGTGTTGAACATAACTACTGTTTTCCAGAAGAGAAAAATCAGATATCATCTCTAATAATAAATTACTTTAAATTCAGTAAAGAAAAATGCACTGCTAACATATTTTCTTTTATATTTTTAACTACATAATAATTTTCCAAACTATTTCATAAGAGTCACTATTAAATCCATGATATCAATGGAGTGAAAACACAGAGAGACATATGTCAAAATGTGTATTCTAATTTTTAGAAAACTTTGAAAACTCAGCAATAAATAATCATAGACTTGAACAGATATGCCAGAAAAAGGAAAGACACATGGCCAATGAATAGATGAAGCAGTGTTGAACACTACTAACTACTGGAGAAATGGCAATTGAAGCCAAAAGATACTCTTCTATATTCATTGGCCCTGGTAAAAAATATTCCAGAAGTTTCTGGGAAGATTAAATGAGACATATAAATCACTCCTGCTACTTGGAGAACCATTGCCATTATTGCATTTAACAGCTCTCTTTATAACCTTTTTGTTATAAAGGAACTCATCATTAATTCTTATGTTGACTATGTGAGCTTGAACTTTCATTAAAGTCTTCAGTGAATGAAAGAGGCCATTTTTCCCTCAGGGACTTCTGAGGGAAAACTCTTGGTTGAGAAGACACAGTTAGGTCTAGGTAAAGAACCATCTTTTTTCTTTTTTTAATTCTTTTTTTATTATTTATTCAATTGTGTGTGTGTGTGTGTATGTGTGTATGTGTAGAACCACGGGCGAATTCGGGAACCACCAGTGGACCGCCTCCACCTCCTCCTTGTTTACTCTGCCCCGGGATTCACAGGCTCCACCCTACCAGGACCAGAAGCGCAGGCCGCCCCTGCTTCTGCCTGGCGTTTATACATGGGATCTGGGATTCGAACTCAGGACCTTCCGCCTGCAAGGCAGAGGCTTAAGCCCTGAGCCACCTCTCCAGCCCGGTAAAGAACCATCTTAAAGAACTCATGTTCATGATTGAAAGCACCCAAACTCCCTTGCCAAGGGACTACTGATGTTTCTACGAGCATTGATGGTTCCACAGTTATACTTAAGGAAACTTAATACAGAAGGTATATTTATCCAACTTATGATTCCAGAGGTGGTTTTTTGTGGTGAGATATGCATAGTAAAAGGTATAATGACCAAAGGCCAAAGCAAAAGGCAAATTCATTTCATGGCATACCTCTTAAGCTAGATAGAGTGAGGGAGAGAGTAAGCAGGTCTGAGCTAACCAACTTCCACGTCACCTCTCCCTCAATTCTTTGGCTCCTTTGGCAAGACTCTCTACCTTTAAAAGTCCCATCTTCTCAAACAACACCATCGGCTGGGGATCAGTATTTAAGTACATGAGTAAGTGGGGGACGGCTTACAATTAAAGGATCTCAATCCACCCCATGGTCTACCATGAGCTTATGACACCTCATGATCCAAACTTCACTTAAATTTTAATGATCCCAGGCCTATATAAGTGCAAACACTGTTTCAAAGTCCATAGTTGAAAGTCTCTTCTGAAAGTCAAGAAATCTCTCAACTATGGCTGCCTATAAAATCATAAAATAAGTTACACATTTCTAGTATACAGTGGCACAGAGTAAACTTTTCATTCTAAAGGGGCAGGAATAATGTACATATTCAGGGACCATAATATGATGGAAAGCCATAATGTCCTGTAGTTCTGAGTCTAGCACACAAACCATCTGCTTGAAATACCCTTAGTTCTGGAAGCCTAAGTTTCATCCCTCTAGCTTTACTTCACACATAGTACATATTTTTTTCTCTTGGTTTGTCTCCTTTTTAATAGATAGTCTCTTTTCTTTTCCATGTCTCTGGCATCTCTGACATCTTCACTTCTTGATGGCAGTACAGGTTATATCTTCTCAAAGTCCTTCAGTGGCCTCTCAGGGATTGTTTACAGAGACCCTGACCCTGAAATACACTGCCACACTTCACCATTTTTTCTAAATGACAGAGAAAGAATCCATGACCGCCCTCAATCTTGCCAATGCCTTCAAAGCCAATATTTTGAGAACAATGCTGCCACGTTTTGCTATATCTTCTGATTAAAGACAGGACTGGAGTGATCACAGAATTTTTGTGCTGACCTGGGAGTATTTCCAGAGGGAGTTGTTTTGAAGGAGCATAAAATTCTTTTGGTGCTCTGACCTTTGGCTCTGTCCTTCCAAAAGAATCTCCATTCTTATGGACTGGTACCAAACACTTGGGGGAAGAGGAAATATTCTTTCCTATGTTTGGTAGACTTAGTAACAGAAATGAACTCGCAAGTTCACTACTAGGACTGCCGGTTGCAACTTCCAAGGTCTACCTTCATAAAGCCTAGTGATGGGAAAGTTGACACTCACTATAATAAGCAACATCATTTAGCAAAAGCTTAGTGGACAAAGAGAGAAAATTGGATCCGTAATGGGAAAAAATCTTTCATCCAATGTTTGTCTAGGATTGACAACCCAACTCTCCTATGTAATGAAGGGAATGATCTAAATCTCAACTATGTACCAAAAATGGCGTCAAACAATGTTTATTGATGGTAGTGGCCTGAATGCACTAAACCCAAAGTCTTCAATACTGAGTATATGTTAGAATAATTTAAGAACTTGAGGACATGTTCCCCCCTTAGCCCAATGGAAAATGACTATGAAGGGGCTAGTTACTGTCGCATTCACTGGAAGCAAAACACTGAGGTTTGAAACCACAGTTTTGGTGCATACTTGTAATAGAAATCATAACTATTAATTTAAAGAAGTCTCATTTACTTTATAAACACAATTTATTTACACAACAATGTAAGATATTAAAGAAGCTAAATTTGAAAATTTGGGAGGATTTTGGATTTAACTTTTCTGAGCTAGAATTCAGGTATTCCTTTAAACCAGACAATTGTGATTATTTTGTCCTTTGTGCACTGCAATATATGCTATCGGTGTCATCATTAGCTTACTGCTCTGTAGCTGCCAAACAATTCTTCCTCATCTGTTTTATAATAATTGATATTTACTTTTTTGAAGTTGTGCAATGTTAAACTCTGTGATTTTTCCTTGTTCTTGCTGTATAGCTCAGAAATGATTGATATAGGTAGGATCTTGGCAAGATGAGAACTGAGTCCTAAGTCTTCACTTACTTTCATTATCTTAAATAATTATGGTTGTATTCACTCACCTCTAGAGAAACTCCTCTGTTTAAGGCTGATGGTAAGCTTATTATTATTATTACTAATATATGTATGTTTGCGTGTGTGGGAGGAATATGTGTTCAAAAGGATACTTACGTGTGTGTGCCTGTAGAGACCAAAGAGTGACGTTAGGAATCATCTTGGATTGCTCTTCCTCTTTATTGTTTTGGTATGGAATTTCCCAGACATTTAACTTCCTAAACCAGAATTACAGAATGCCACCATTTCTGCCAGGCAGTTTAACGTGGGATCTGAGACCAGTTCTCTTGCTTGCAAGACTTTAACCATCTCTTCAGCCCAAGACTAACTTTTTTATGATGTTTCCTGACATATAATAGGAGAGAGTTAGATGAATAGACCCAAGAGCTCTGTCACATACAGAGAGAAGCTGGTGTGAAAGCCAAAAGCTGTTCTAATCAAATAGGTTAAAAATAAATATTGGGAAGGCAGCTTGATACTATGTGTTAGTAAAACAATAGCACTGAATTTCTCCCTACAATCTATAACCACCCTATCCACAGGTACTTAATGTGGTTTGCAGTAACAGACATGAATGTCCTTCTGTACAGCAGGCCTTATATCCAATTGGAATGTGATTGATTTTCCATGATAATCATTACACTATTATATCACAGATACACTTGCCATGGTGGTCCTTGTTGTAGCTCACAGGATTCATAGGTGGGCAAAACTGTTAATGACTTTTTCTCATCTACAGCCTGTATAGAATCTTTCTTATACTATGAAAACTAATCAGTAGGGATTAAACTTCCAGGTCAACTGCAGCTTCATTTTTTTCATGTTCTGTGACCAAATTGTGACATATCTTAAGCACTAGGGTCTTACCATCATTTTTTGATGGCCAATCAAGAACAAAGACCTTTGAGACTTCTCTGACTAACAATACATCTGAAAGTCTCCCATACATGTGGGAAGTCTCCCAAACCTGCTAATGGAGTTTTGTTTAATCATCAGTGGCTTCTGGGAAATGACTCTCAAGGCAATTTCTGCCCTTCCTTTCTTCTTCTCTCTTCCTGTCTCTGTGAGCTCCATAAAGTATCCCTGTTCAAACTATTTATGTGTGTGTGTGTGTGTGTGTGTGTGTGTGTGTGTGTGTGTGTGTGTGTGATTCTGTTCTGTGTGTGCAGAGGACACTTGAGGGAGTGTGCTTGTGCAGGTCCAAAGATAGCATTGAGAACCATCCTGGATTACCCTACCTCATTGCCTCATTGTTTTGCTCTGAAGTATCCCCGATTTCACCTGCTAAGGATGGAATTATGGGTCACTGATAATATAAGCTCAACATTTTTATTTGGGTTCTGGGGATCTGAGCTCAGGTCCTTTTGCCTGTGTGATAAATACTTTAACTCCTGAGCCATCTCCCCATCTGCAAATTACTTACTTTGTTGTATTTTCAAATAAGGTAACAAATTAGAAAGTTTCCATAGAGCTTTATCATAATCATTAGTATTTTTATTCTTTCCCTTATCTTTTCTACCAATCTCCTTATTCTCATAATTCTGTAAACATTCCCTACCACATGATTCCCATTTCTACCATCATACCACTTTCTTCTACATATATCACTCATAAAGCTCAGAGGCTTTTGCAGAAAAAGAGTTAAAAAGAATATAGAGCTATAGATAGGAAAAAGTATTGTGAAATGTTATTCTCAAAAAAAATCTGCTTGGCAATTATTAGCTTGCAACAGAGATAGTTACTGACACTAAGTCTGCAACAGATCTACCTGCCAATGGTCAACTATGAACAGAGGAGAAACCCATGGGCCCCTACAAAGTACTGGTTAACAATGTGGGGTCTGGTGGGGGACAGGAGAATATATCTATTTGTATATCCACTGGGAAGCCTATTAGCTTCCAAGAGATGGCAGTTCAAAGCCCAGAATCATAAAAAGGCCATGAATCCAGTGGGACAAAGAAAGAAATGACCTAAATATGGGAAGAAACTTTAAAGAGAAGGGTTGTTGGCATGGAGAAGTGTGGGAGAGAAGAAAAGGTAGAGGGAAAGATATCAGAATGCATTATATACATTCATGAAATTGTTAAAATATTATCTAACAAAAGCAAGAAAAAAAAGAGTGACTGATAAGGACAGTCATTGATGTTCTTCTCAATGGCATGCCTGAGATGTGTAGGCACTAGGTGATTTTGAAACTCTAGCACAGTGTTGCCTTAGTACATCTTCCTAGTATAGAGTCTATTCTCCACACGTCACAGTCCCTGTCAAACAACAACTGAACTTCTTCTAACCAAACACCACCCACTAGATCATACTGTCAAGTCTCACTTTATCTTCAAAGACAGACAGAATTTTAGTCTAAAAATACATTGCTATGAGAAAATACCTGACACAATTGATGTAGAAACATAAAGGAATTTATTATCTCATTATTACTTCTACATTATAGTGCATCATTGTGGGAGTTAAAATAGCAAGAGCTTGTTGCAACTGGTAGGATAACATCCTTAGCAAGACCAGAAGGCAAGAACCAATACCTGCATGGTTTATTGTTTGCTTGCTTTCTCCATGTGTACACATCCTCAAACCACCTGGCTACAGAATTGTCCTGCCCTGAATTGATTGGGTGTTCCCATATCAATTGTACAATAAAGATAATCCTTCAAGCAATAAAGAAAATCACCTGCAAGTATAGCTTGCTATGAGTGGCAATGTCCAATTGTTAATTTTAACAGTTCAGTATTCATTAGAATACCAGGAATACCTTCTGAACTGCCAAAATTTCATTACAAAAATTTTGTAACATTCACTCAAAACACTAAAACTAATAATCAGATGTCTCTGATTTGAATGTGTGGAGTGATTCTAACTTATATGCTATTAGAACTTAGGAGTTGAAGTACTCCAATCAGCAACTAACTGGAAATCTTTATATATACATATATATATTATATATATACATACATACATATATACATATATACACACACACACATATATATATATAATATATACATATATATTCCTGAAATGTACATCAGAAGATATACTAGCAGGTAGGGGCCATGAGTGATAGGCCATGAGTCATATCTAATTACAAATAGCCAAATTGGTGAATTGAGTTTATGTCACAATGAAACTAGGACTTGAATGCACACCCCTGTATTCCAGAAGTTTTCAGAGTCACTCATGGACTTACTATGGTGATGAGATTGCAAGAATCTAAAGATGGAAGGTTCATCACTGGACAAGACATCCATCCAAAGCAGGGCTGCTGCATCTAGGAGCTCACTGCAGTGAGACTTGTCCTTATCAGGCTTGCATAACAACTGACATACCAACATGTACCCATAGACTGTTCAGGAACTCAAGAGAGATGATAACATGCAGTGGAAACTTTAGGGACTAAAGCTGGGCCCTATCAGTGGGGTGACCTAAAGAGAGGCAAATTGGTATGCCACAGAAGCCTAAAACCCCAACAGGAGTAGACAAGCCGTAGGAAATCCTGGGGTCCATAGAAGCAGACAGGCAGGAGGTGACAGGGTGGACGGATGAAGAGAAGGGACGGGAATGGGAGGAAGGGGGGGTGAAGGAATGGAGGGAAACAGGGATAAGTACTCAATAATGCTTGTAGAATTATCAAAATAAATATAAATTTTATAAATTCTCAAAATTTAACCTGAAAAAATGTGCAACTGAAACAAACATCAAAGTTATTTAGCGTCACAAACAAACAAAAAATTCAAGTAGGTGGCAGTATTTTGGAAAATTCCACAAGTAAAGGAAACTTAGACAAAAAAGTAGGGTTAATTGAAAATAATTGGCATGTTTTAAGTAGATGCATAACAGATTTAAGTTATTATGTCAGACACTCAATAAAGGTATTTAAATGTCTAAAATGTTTTACATTAAATACTTCTTTGGACATTATTGCTTTGCTTGACTTTGGCTTCTGACTTTGAAGTAATTTTACCATTTAAAATTCTTCCACCTTTAGGAGAGTCACAAAACTAATAAACTGACTTTATAAGCCTTATCTAACATGCAGTCATAGATAGCAAAAATTCAAATCTAACACAGGGATGCCATCCAGCAGGCAGTGCTTGATTTTTCAGATGGATCTCAAGACAGGGCACCAGGATTAAACTGCAGAGGCTCTTGCCTGCATTTGAATCTGTATCATCATGAAGGATTATGTCTTACTTTATTCTCTGTTCCCACAACAGAACACCTCATATTCACTAATTTCTAAAGAAAGGAAATTTATCTACCCCATTGTTTTGGTGGTAGGAAGTACAAAATTGAGCGTCAAGTCTAGAAACAGCCCTATTTTTGTATTAGAAAATGCTAAGAAAGAAGAGAAGGCAAGTGGACACACATGGGAGAGAAGCACGAGTGTGTATGACAAGACATTGGAGAGCAGGGGATCCAGTTTGCCAGTAATCAGTTCACTGCTGGGATAGTCAGAACTCCAAGCATTAGGCTGTCTTGGTGACTAAATTACCCCTTCATGCACCCACATTCACTACTAGCACTGCTTCCATGAGAAATTCAAGCTCACAGGTGTTTCTATGAGGATATTCAAAACATCGCAAGCATTTGAGAGCATTATGCTAATGAAAATAAATGGAATATCGGGAGTAAGGTTTTAAGACTATGCTGGGCATATGCCTGTGCTCAATAATCACTACCTGTATGTATTTTATTCTTATCTCATTTAATAAAACTGGTAAATCTTTAAGATTCCACCCTCATTATTCCTGGTGAAGTTCTGAACTGTAAAGACAAACTGAAGGAAAAGTGAAATCTGTTTATGAAGTTCTAAAGCATTGAGGTGTATGGCACACTGTTTTTGCTTCCCATAAACAATTCTTACAATTTTTCTTTGCCTAGACTGTAGAATGGGCAGAATCACTTTCCGTATATGATTCCTACTTTCATTTTAGGCAAGCTATGCCCAAGACAACCAGCATGTGGCACCATGTCAAGTACACTGACCCAGGGATGCTTCAACTAACATGAAACTCGCTGGCTGTTTGAAGCAATGCCTATCCTCCCAACTAAAAATTAGGACCAAGGAGCCTGTAGTTCCACTGACAGAGGCAACCAGCTTCAGTTTAGAGGGATATTAGTCTTGCACTTCAGCTTCCAAAAGAAGAAAAGTCAAAGATGTCTACAGAAAAATGGAGACATATCCTTATGGTATTTAAGGTTCACTCTCTTAGACTTAGGTGTTTTCTAATTGTGGGTTTGACAAAAATCTCTTTCAGATTTGATTTTATTTATTGACATGGATAGAGAGAGAGAGAGAGAGAGAGAGAGAGAGAGAGAGAGAGAGAGAGAGAGAGGGGAATGTATGCCCAAGGGAATGTGTGGAGTTCAGAGGAAAATTTTTCAGAAGCAGATTGCTTCAATTATGTGGGCTCTGAGGATGGAACTCTCAGTTCTCCAGGTTTCTTATTTTTTTCTCCCACATTTTTTTTTTCCTAATCATATAAGCTCTCCCTTCCTCCTTCCTTCCCCAGTCATACCCCTTGAACTCGCTCCCTTTCCCACTTTCCTTTCAGACCCTAGAAGCCCCTTCTTGGGCTCCCCGATAGTATAGGGATTCTATTATGACTATTAATCCTTTGCCCTAAGGATCCTACTGCCTGGAGCCTTCTCCCATGTGATCCATGCTAGACTTTGGGGGTAATTGACAAGTCAGCCATTGTGCAGGTCAGGCAAAGTCCATTTCTGGCTGCTGCAGCCCTAACTTGTGTGGAGTATCTTGCAAATCATTGGTCCTCCCCATCTTTAGGCTCTTATAATCTTGCTGCCCCCTCTTCCACAAGGTTTCCTGAGGTTTAGGATGTGGAGAGATTTGGCTAGTCTGATTCCAGGTGACTAATGTAGGGTTTTTGGTGTTCTGAATTATGGTTTATTATTGTTTTCAAAGCTGCTTTTCCTGCACCACCCTTGGCTGCATCCTTACTAGTATTGAAGGTCACCTCCTGCCATGGTTAGGCACAGGTGTCAACTTGACAGTTGAGGGTTTGAGCTCTGGGCACATTTGTGAAGAATTAGTGGTTGAGTTGGTCCCAGAGCAAACCTGCAGGAGATTGTCTAGCTGATGGGAATGCCCAGCCTATGGTGGGTGGGATTAGGCCCTGGAATAAAAGACGGAAGGCTGGTTGAAAGAGTTGGTACCCTTTTATATACTTGGCAATGAAGGATCGTCCCTCTCAGCCATTATGTAGAGTTGGTGTGGCCAGTTCCCTTGAACATACTGTTGGTGTGAACTCTCCTGTCAAGCTGGACTGAGATCTGTAACCAGAAATCATAAGAGACAATAAACCCCTTGTTCCCTTAAGTTGTTTGATAATCATTTATCAGCAACCATGCAGGCAAACTGGAACAGAATTTGGTACCCCAGGGGCTGGAGAGGTGGCTCAGGGGTTAAGCCTCTGCCTTGCAGGCGGAAGGTCCTGAGTTCGGATCCTAGACACCACGTATAGACGCCAGGCAGAAGCAGGGGAGGCCTGCGCTTCTGGTCCTGGTAGGGCGGAGCCTGTGAATCCCGGGGCAGAAGGAGGTGGAGGCGTCCATGGTGGTTCGCGAATTCGTCCGTGGTTCTGCA
The DNA here is from genome assembly GCA_023101885.1 of Typhlomys cinereus. Taxonomy (NCBI): domain Eukaryota; kingdom Metazoa; phylum Chordata; class Mammalia; order Rodentia; family Platacanthomyidae; genus Typhlomys; species Typhlomys cinereus. The sequence continues at coordinate 562,640 of JALPQD010000082.1, forward strand.
CATACACAGACACACACACACACACACACACACACACACACACACACACATACGCCGCATGCACATACACACGCATATGCACAGTTGAATAAATAATTAAAAAAAATTTAAAAGAGCAATACTATTAAAAAAAAAAAAAGAATTTGGTACCCCAGAAGTGGGGTATTGCTGATAAATCTGGCTATGTGGCTTTTATGGATTCTGAACTGTTTTGTTGGAGAAACTTCGAGATGTTTGAAACTCCTGAGCTTATGGATTACAAATACCGTTTTGCAGAGTTTAATGGGCCATTTGGATAATGAAAATGCTGAGAGAGTTGTGGATTGTTTGGGCCCAGTTTGTGATGAGGGATCGAGGATTTTGGTGAAGTTGATTTTAAAGATGATGGACTGGTTTGCTTGATAAAGAAGAATTGGGTGGGTAGCTTTGAAGTTTTGCATGAAGAAAGGGCAGGAAGCCTAATAGCTGCCATTTTGGAGAAATGAGCATCAATGAAGGAAAACCTAGTGACTTACACTGGGATGGTGGAAAACATGAACATGTGTTCGGTGATTTTTTGGGTTGAAAACCCAGATTCCTTCAGGGGCCAAAAGCCCAAGTTGAAGCCATTTCTTGCCCTTTGGAAGTTCTGGCTGCCTAGAAAGGGGCTTTACCAGAGTCAGCAAGCTAAGGTTGGTACAGCTGTGGCTCCAGTGGACCAAGCTACATGTCAGCCTCAATGTAGACTCTGCGGGAATCCCTCAGGTGGTACTGGTTTTGCTGTACAATTACAGCATTCATGGAGAGCAGCAAAAGCTTGGCACCAAGTGGCAGGTATAGAGTTCCTACAAGTAAAGGTGAAGCGTATAGCTACAGAGGTGAATCAAAGTGTTGTTGGAGATGCCAGAACCATGGGATGTATGCTGAGGACAGCTTCAAGTGGAGATTCATCCTGGTTCAAAGGAACTCTGCTTCACTTTGAGCTGCAAACAGGGACTGAGAATGCCACTTAGAATCTTTAAACCATCATGACTACTTGCTGAGCAACAGAAGATGGACATTGAAATAAAGGATGCAGTACTTGGTTTGCTGAGATTTGATCTTAATGTTTTCTTGTTACATCAAGATACTTCTGTTTTAATGTTTTGTGTGTTTTAAAGTATTTAACTTATTTTTGATTTGATACATTCTTAACGTTAAAAAAACTTTGAACTTTTAAAATGTTGAAACTGAGATTTAATGAGATAACATTTTAAAACTCGTCTATGAGAACTTTTAGAGATTTAGGATTAATAGAATTAAATGTATTTATATTTTAAGATAATTTTTAACACCCATGGGAACAAGGATTGAAGGTTGCAGTTTAAAAGCACTATGTTTTTGTGTTAAGTTGACAATGATTGGAGTGTCATAGTTAGGCACAGGTGTCAACTTGATGGTTGAGGGTTTGAGCTCTGGGCACATTTATGGATAATTAGTGATTGAATTGGGCCCAGAGCAAACCTGCAGGAGATTGTCTAGCTGTTGGGAAGGACCCAACCTATGTTGGGTGGGATTTGGCCTTGGAATAAAAGATGGAGGGCTGGTTGAAGGAGTTAGCACCCTTTAATATACTGGCAAGTAAGGATCATCCCTCTCAGTCATTATGAAGAGATGGTGTGGCCAGTTCCCTCAAACATGGTGTTGCTGTGAGCTTTACTGTCAAGATGGACTGAAAACCATAACCAGGAATCTCAAGAGACAATAAACCCTTTTCCCTTAAGCCATTTGATAGTCATTTATCTGCAATCATGTAGGCAAACTGCAACACCTCCTATCCAAGATAAAAGACTATTTAAATGAAGATCTTAAAATAAGAGGAGACTCAAAGTAAATAGAAGCATAGACGTAGGACACAGCAGTGGGGGACAGGGGGCGTCAGGGCCCCATTTACAGGATCTTTACCATCTATCTGCCAGTCCTTATACCCTTCCTGATTTAGGGACAACAAACCTGTTTAGTCGCAAATGACCAGGAAGGGAAGTGAGAGTGAGCTGCTACTTACATGCAATACTTGATGATGACCTATTTTCTCTACTGAAGCATTATCCCTCTCTCCTTTTTTCAGGGAGAGGGCCCTCCTTCCCCCTCCCTCCTGTTTATAATCGTTGTGATTATAGTAGGTATTACAGAAATTTACCTTTGCATATGTCATTAAGTGGATTTGGAATGAGCATCCACCTATTAGAAAGTACATATGGTGTCTAACTTTCTGGGTCTGGGATACTTCACTCAATATAATTTTTTCTAATTCCATCCATTTCCTGGCAAATTTCATTAATTCATCTTTTTTGGTGGCTGAGCAGTGTTCCACTGTATAAATATACCACATATTCATTATCCATTCATCAACTGTTGGGCATTTGGGTTGATTCCATGACTTTGCTTTTGTAAATAGTGCTGCAATGAACATAGTTGTGCTTATGTCACTGTAGTGAATTTGTGCATTATGGGGGATTATTCCCAGAAGTAGTAGAGCAGGGTCATGTGGCATTTCAATCTATAACTTCTTCAGAAATCGCCAAACTGATCATCAGAGTGTTTGCATAAGCCTGCATTCCCACCAGCAATGTATGAGAATTCCCTTATCTCCACATCCTCTCCAGCATTTGATGTTGTTTGTATTGTGGATTTTCACCATCCTGACCTGGATGAAATTATATCTCAGGGAAGTTTTGATTTGCATTTCCCTGATGGCTAGGGATGTGAAGAATCTTTCATGATACTTGTTAGACATTTCAATTTCATCCCTGGAAAAGTTTCTTTTGAGTTCCCAGGTCCATTTTTAATTGGGCTATTTATATACTTGGTGTTTATTTTTCTAAGTTCTTTGTGTAGTCTGGATAATAGAGCTCTATCATATATGTGGTTAGTGAAGATGTTCTCCCATTCTGTGAGTTGCCTTTTTGCTAGGTTTACCATCTTTTTAGCAGAACAGAAGTTCTTTAATTTCTTTAAGATCCCATTTGTTGAGTGTTGGTTCTAATGACTGTGCTGTTGGATTTCTGTTTAGGAACTGTTGGCCCAGTCCAGAAAGCTCAAGGGAGTTCCCTACTCTTTCAACTAGGGTTTTTATCCTCTGTGGCTTAATATAAAGGTCTTTGATCCATTTGGAATTAATTTTTGTGCATGGTGACAAGTATGGGTCCAGTTTTAATCTTCTCCATATGTATATCCAGTTTTGCCAACACCATTTGTTGAAGAGGCTTTTCTTATTCTGTTGAATTTTTTGGGCCCCTTTGTCTAAGATCAAATGGCTGTAATTGTGTGGGCCTATTTCTTGGTCTTCAACCCTTATCCATGTTTATTTTGGAGCCAGTACCAAACTGTTTTTATTACTATGGATTTGTAGTATAATGATAGCTCCAGCAGTGTTTTTGTTACTCAGGATTGTTTCTGCTGTCCTGAGTCTTTAGTGCTTCCATATAAATTTTGAGATTGTTTGGTTAATTTCTTTAAAGAATTGCTTTAGGACTTTCATGGATATAGCATTGAATATGCATATTGTTTTTGATTGATGGTCATTTTTATGATGTTAATTATGCCAATCCAGGAGCCTGGGAGGTCTTTCTATCTTCTGGTGTTTTCTGTAATTTCTTTCTTTAGGGTTTTAAAGTCTTCATTATAAAGGTCTCTCACTTCTTTGGCTAGATTTATATCACGGTATTTCATTTTTTTAAGGGCTATAGTAAATGGGATTGTTTCTCTTAAAATGTTTTTGCTTTTTTCATCCTTGGTGTATAGGAAGGCCACTAATTTCTGCAAGTTTATTTTGTAATCTGACACCCCGTTTTTAGGATCACTCAGGTCATTTGCAAATCACGTCATTTGCAAATAGAGATTTCTTGACTTTTATCTTTTTTTATACCTTTTATCTCCCTATCTGGTCTTATACCTCTAGCTAAGACTTCAAGTACAACATTGAATAGAAGTGGTGAGAATGGACAGCCTTGTCTAGTTCCTGATAAAAACAGGAATGCTTCGAATTTTTCCCCATTGAGTGTAATCCTTGCTGTTGGCTTGTGTACATAGCTTTTACTATGTTGAAAAAAGGTTCCTTCTATTCCAACTGGTTTTGATCATAAAAGGATGTTGGATCTTGTCAAAAGCTTTTTCTACATCTATCAAGAGTATCATTTTTTCCTGGATTTTGGATGGGTTTATGTGATGGATTACATTTATTGATTAGCGTATGTTGAATCAACCTTGTGAGTCTGGGATAGAGCCTACTTGATCACAGTGAATGATCTTTTTGATGTTTTTGAGTCTGATTTGCTAAGATTGTGTTGAAAATCTTTGCACCTGTGTTCATCGAAGAGATTGGCCTGTAGTTTTCTTCTTGGGATTAGTACAATATTAGCTTCATAGAAAGAATTTAAAAGTGTTTTTTCGTTTCCTAGTTTATGGAACATTTTAAGGAGTATTGGTGTTACTTGTTCCTTAAATGTCTGGTAGAATTCTGTGGTGAATTCATCTGGTCTAGGACATTTTTTGGTGGGAAGATTCGAGATTACTTCATTGATTTCCTCATTTCTTATAGAACTATTTAAATAATTCAAAACTTCCTGATTCAATCTAGGTAAGTTGTGCTTGCTTAGGAATTCATCCATTTCTTTTGTGTTATCAAATTTCAGAGTATAAGTTTTTGAAATATGACTGTATAATTCTCTGAATTTCTTGGTTATCAGTTGTGATTACTACCTTTTCATTTCTTATTTTGTTAGTTTGGGTTTTCTCTCTCTTGATTTTGGTTAATTTGGCTAGGGGTATATCAATCATATTGATTTTATTCAAAGAATCATCTTTTCATCTGGCTGATTCTTTAAAGGTATCATTTTCCTTATCTCAATATTGGATATTTCTCCCATGATTTTGATAATGTCCTCTCTTCTACTGCTTTTGGGATTGGATTGCTCTTGTGTCTCTAAAGCTTTAAGCTGCATTGGTAAGTAATTTACTTATGATGTTTATATTTTTTGATATAGGCATTAAGAGTTGTAAATTTACCTCTTAGGACAGCTTTCATTGTGTCCCAGAAATTTTGATATGTTATATTTTCATTATCACTCACTTCTAGGAAATTTTGAATTTCCTTCTTTATTTCTTTCTGAACCCATTTTTCATTCAGCATCATAGTGTTTAGCTTCAAAAAGTTAGTGTATTTTGTCCTATTTGTTGTGTTGTGGATGTCAACCTTTAGACCATGGTAGTCTGATAGGATATAGGTTATAATTTCAGCTTTCCTATATATGTGGAGATTTGTTTTGTGACCCAATATGTGGTCTCTTTTGAAGAAATTTCCATAGGCTGCTGAGAAGAATGTGTATTCCTTAGTGCTTGGATGGAACGTTCAATAGAGATCTATAAGGTCCATTTCAGTAAGGGTTTGATTTACCTCCAATGTGTCTCTGTTGAGTTTTTGGCCTGTTGATCTATCCTATGTTGAGAATGCAATGTTGAAATCACCAAGTATTATCATGTTTGGATTGATTTCTTGTCTTAGACATTGTAGCATTCACTTAATGAATGTGGAGGAGCCCATATGAGGTTCTTATATATTCACTATTATGAAGTCTTCCTGGTGAATTGTTCCTGTGACTAAAATTTAGTGTCCTTCTGTGTTTCTTATGATTTTCTTTGGTTTGAGTCCACTTTTTCAGAAAATTGCTATCGCTGCTTGTTTCCTGGTTCCACTAGCTTGATGAATTTTGGACCAGTCTTTTATTTTAGAATGTGTCTATATTTTGGGATGAGACATGTTTCCTGAAGGCAGCAGATGGATGGGTTTTAATTTTTAATCCATGTTTTTAACCTGTGTCTTTTGATTTGTGAGTTAATTCCATTGACATTTAGAGTCACATAATTGAAATTTACTTTTAGTTCCTGAAATTTTTTGTGTTTAGTGTCTTTCATAAGTGTATTATTTAGCATGTAGCTTGTGGTGGTATTATACTTCACTTCTGTCCTTCTTAATATGCTTGTTCTTTTCTTCAAGTTTGAGTATGTTTTCTAGCATTTTTTGAAGGAGCAGTTTGGTGATCATGTAAGGCTTCAAGTTGTCTTTATGGTGGAATTTTTTCTTTCACTTTTGATCACGATTGATAGTTTTGCTGGGTATATCAACTTGGGTTCACTTTTGTGCTCATTCAATTCTTGAAGTATGGTGTCTCCACACTCTCTTGGCTTTTACTGTTTCCATTTAAAAATAATTTGTTATTTTAATAAGTTTACCTTTAAAGTGACTTGTTCTTAGGAGAGAAGTGACCATGTTACAGCAGAGAAAATAGGCCTCCATCAAGGACTGCAAGTAAGTAATGTGACACCTGGTTACGTTCACAGATGTTCGTTCCTGATCATTTACAACTAAGGGGGTATGATCTCACCAGAAGGCGAGGGCATATAGTCTGGCAGATGAAAAGTAACCATTTTGCAAATGGGTGATTGACCCCTCCCTCACTGAGGTTTCCTACTTTTATTACATCTACCTTTGAATGTGCTCTTATAATAAGACTCCAGTTTAAAAGCTTTTTGTCTTTGGCCAGGGGTGACATACAGTGCCCAGCAGAATGGAGTGAAGGGCATTGCAGGAGCAGCAAAACTACAAAAGAAAATGAACAAACCACTATCCAGAACTTCAGAGACTCTATATCAACCACCTAGAATTAGGCCAGACTAATCTCTCCCCATCCTGAAGCTCAGGGACATTTGCGGAAGAGGGGGCAGTAAGATTGTAAGAGCAAAAGGATGGGACGAGCAATGATTTGCAAGATACTCCACACAAGTTAGGGCCGAAGCAATCATAATTGGACTTTGCATGCCCTGCACAATGTCCAACACACTATTGATCTCACAAAATCTAGCATCTGCTAAAGGCACCAAGATCCTTGGAGGCAAGGGATTGGCAACCACAGTAGTGTTCCTATGCTTAAGGGGAACACGGGAAAAGGTTCAGGGAAATTCCACTGGGTCCTTGTATGTCATCGGAGAGGAGGGATGCACATTAAAGGACTTTCTGGGAATTGGGGCGGGAGGCACAGGGGGATGGGGAGAGACGAGTGAGGGGATAGATAGGAGGGGGTTCGGGGGGGGGGAGGAGGAGGGAGGGAGGGAACCTGTGTACCTATTAAGTTTGTATGAGCGGAAATAATAAAAATATTTTTAAAAAAGTGACTTGTTCTTTCTTTATCTTGTATGTGTAGTGTTTTGACAACTATTTGCCATGGGGGGGTTGTATTTTCATCCTACCAGTTTTGGGTGCAGAATGCCTCTTGACTTTGTACAGGCCTTTCTTTCTTTATATGTGGAAAGTTTTCCTTTATGATAATTTGAAAAATTTCCTAGGGTGTGGTATTTTGGGATTTTTGTTCTGGTATTCCATGCATGCACGTTAGGCTTCTTTGAGGTGTCCCATAACTTTTGAATATTCCTTTCAAGTACCTTTTTGGCTTTAACAACCTCTTCTATTGAACTGGTTAGTTATTCCACTTGGATATTCTATTTTCTGCTTCATTAGTTCTGCTGATAAGACTCTCTGTTGAGTTCTGGGTTGAAGATAGCTTGTCCTTTAGTTCCATTTTAAGCTCTGCTTGAGATTATTTTTATTGCTCTATGCCTGTTTTTGTTTCTTCAAATGATTTTCTTATCTCATCCAAGTGCTTACTGCATTCTATTTAAATTGGTTTATGCAGCTATTTAATTTCTCTTGGATTTCAGCTTTCATCATTTTGATCAGAGTAAAAATCAGGCTTTGAAAATCATTATCTCGGGTATGGATTTCTTGGCTATTTTCTGTGACTTTTTTCTGATTGTATTCTATCATTATGGGTTTTTTTGTAGGAGATTTGTTCTCTTGGTTTTTGTTTCTTGTGGGTTTGTGCTGTGACCTGAGTATTTTTCATTTTATCTATGTCCTTCTTGATGTGTTTTTAGCTCATCTGAGTTAGACAATATTACTACACTTGAGCAGTTATTTCTAGTGTATGCCTTGGAGTTGGATCTACCTGTATGGTGTTGTTTGATATTGCATCCTAGGTGATGCTGTTGGAATGTAAGTACATCCGTTAGGGTGGGCTTAGTAGATACAGATTTGAGATTAGTATGGTAATGCACTTTTTAGGTTTACTTCCTTAGTGATGTGTGAGGTGAATGGCATAGTTCCTGAAGTTATATGGATTTTTGCATGGACTATATGAAAATCTTAAACTATAGTGACCTGCAGATGACCTGGGTCCTGGGATGTAGCCTAAAGGCTTTCCTCACTTTAACAGGAGAAGCAGAGAACCCACTGGGGCCCACAGCAGAAAGGTAGGTGTTCCCATTTTTAACCATAATTTATGCTATGAAAGAAAGATGAATAGACATTAGAAACAAGATCATTTGTGCCCTGAGTAATATCTTGTTTTATAAATTCCTTAGATACTTAGTTTGATTCGAGAATAAACCACTTTAAATGCAAATAAATTATATCTAAAAGGAGCTAGGAGGAAAATGTCCTGATTTTATAAAAAAGAGTCATTTGTTCTGCAATAATTTCCAGATTCCTTCTCTCTCACCATATTTTTCTCTCTCATTCAGTTCAGACATAAGTGTCTCTGTATTTGTTTTTAGAGTATTACTATAACATTAAAATGGAATGATATCCCCTGACGTAATATATATCTTGAGTTCTAAAAAAGTACTTCTCTTCTATTTTCCAATAAAATCCCATTAACACTGATTAATTAAAAATGAGTCTTTTTTTGGCAATAGGAAAACTTGATTTCCCCTTATTTAATGCTTTATTAATAAAAATGCTAGACTTTAGATGCACATTTACAGGACAAAATTTTAGTTCTTTATCACTAGAGCTTCATGAATCTTGTCTTTTAGTTGTCAACTGTCGTGGTTAGTAGTGATTAGTAATTCTAGGATTACCTATAATTATCCCATAGACTGTCAATGAACTCAAGAGAAATAATTGCATGCAGGTGGAAACTTAGGGGCTAAGGCTAGATAAGTGAAGAAAAGTACCCAAATCAGTAGGTCTACACAAAAAAAGGCCACTTAATCTGCCACAGAGACCTGAGTCCATACCAATACAGACAACCCAAATGGAACCTTATGGTCCATATAAGCAGACAAGTTTATATGTAAAAATAATACTCTTTATGACATATATTTATGGTATACTGCATGAGGTTTTTAAAAGTACATACATTATGAAAAATTACCACAATAAAGCCAATTAATATGTCATCATCTCACATGGTTACTTTTTTGTGTTGAGTGTATTTATTCGTTAATGTCTTATCTAATTTCAATGGCAAAGAGACTCTATACTATACATTAGAGTCCTAGAATCTGTTCATTTTGCATAACTTAAATACCCATTGAATAACATCTTCCAGTTCCCTCCACACAATCAGTGTTCCATAGTTCTCTTGAGTGCTGACTAAAAAGATGTGGATATGACTTATTATAAATTATGGCTTAAAGTTGATAAGCCTCCCCCAAATGCCAAATACACTGCAAAATGGTTTTAATAAAAATGTTTCAAATTTTGTGTTTATGATACCTTATATGATTTAATCTTTAAATTTGAGATATAAGAAGATGGCTCCTTTTTTATGGGAAACTACAGGTTTAATTTGTCAACTCTGCTTAATCATATGTTCTTTCTTAGAGAGCATATAGATAGAACTCTTTAACACTAAGGGTCAGCTTTGAGTTAGTTATGATCCTTGTATCTCAAAGACACATACTACATTGTGGCAGAAAGATGACTCAAATGAGGTAAAAAAAAAACCTGAAATAAGTTCACATAATTCATTTTCCATTCTGTCAGCAGTTTCATTCTTGTACATGGTGAAAGTTTCAGAAGCACAGATATAGAAAAACACTAGGGAAGTTGAATTGAAGGGTTTTTTTTTGACTCTACACATGAAATATGAATATTAAAAGGTCTTGAGTGGGCATTCATTTGATACCATGCAAAGATGAGATATATACTGTTGGGATAACAAAACTCATTAAAAAGGGGGAATCCAGCTTTCATTATGCTTTATTTTATAAAATCAGATAAATTTTAAAATGTCCTAATGAAATTTTGGAGCAAATTCCTTTTTATCAGCCAGGATTCTCCCATCTTCAGATGTTTATGGAAACCTGGTCCTGATCAAGAGATATAGCAGGAACTCTTTGCATGACATGAGCATAGAATTACAGTTAAAAAGATGATGCAAAATTTTGGAGACAAAATTTGTAAAGAGCAGAAAAAACTTTGAACCTGTTAAACAAAAAATGCTGGTGGTAAGTTTTTTTGAGAAATTCCTAATTCACCCTTTATAGACCTGATGACAAATTATTAATGACACATTCAAGATTTTGGTTCAAATCCATGACTTGTGTGATTTCCTTATTAACATAGCTTCTATGTGCCCAAACATGCTGCATCATCACCATTTAAAAATAAATCAGTTTACTAATATTAGGTGAAATTCACAGTGATCCCCTAAATTTCCAGTGCTATGTTATTCATATATACAAGTTAGATATTTAGGAAGGCTTTGAAGTTTGATGTCTTTGAATTTAGTCGACTTCAATTATTTATGGGAAGGAAGATAATGATAAACAAAATCTTCTTATTAAAAATTAATTGCATTTTCATGGAAGACAAGGTAATGCGTAAGATAGCTTAATGGGAGAATAGAAGAGCTGAGTGACTGTGCTTTAGCAAATCATAGACATTATCTGTCTATAACATAGTTTTAGAATCTTTGTTCACTATGAACACACATTAGTGTTGTAGCAATATTCCACCTAGAAGTTCTTCATCATGGATAGTATGTGCAGAAGTCCTCTAAGCCTCTTCTACGTGTACGTCTCTATCTGTGACAGCCTAGGTGCACATGCTCTTAGCCATTTCTTCATGACAGGAAGTCCCTAAGGTAGGGGATGACTCTTCTTGTTACTTTAGTTGTTTCCTGCCAAACTGTGTTCCCAAGCCTGACTTCTTGGTCATGCATCTTGACTAGTATTATTCCGTTTATAGACTAGGCAGAAGCTCGTGGGAGGCAATTACATTTTTCTTTCTTTCTGATAGACTTGTAAGACCAACAAGCTGCAGGCAACTGCCACTGAATTCTGGGAGAGTAGTTGAATTCAAAGAATAAAATTCAACTTCCTATCCAGGGAAAAAGTAAAGGGATATTTTTGAAGAAAAAAATTGGACTTACTATTCAAATGTCAGGACCACAGCATTTGTAGAGTGAGAACCAATGCTATTTAAGATAGTTTGAATAATTTGTTTTTCGAAACATTATAAGACTAGGGTACAACATCTCATTGTTTTCCTTTTTTAATGGTATAATTCATCATTCCTCTGCATGAAATAACAGTTGGTTTATATATGAAATAAATTATCTCTTGTGATCACTGAAGGCCCTGTATTTCATTAAGATGACTTGGAGAGCTGGAAAGCTTGCTATTTAGGAATGCTTAGACCCACATTTTTTAGGTTGAAAGATAACAGAAATGATGACATATAAAGCAAGCATCCGGGGAAAGGAGAATATTCATCCATGTAAAGGAACACCTGAGATACTGACTTATTCTGTAATGTTTTGTTGTAGCCCTTGACTTCAATTAAATACTTATGGGGGAAATATAAAGTGCTCCAGAATCTGAATTAACTTCAAGGGGTTAAAAGTGAGAATTTATTCACCACGATGAAAGACCTCGTCAAGGACTTCTTGAAACTTATACTGATAACAATTCTTTTTCAGTAAGAATGACCTGACAGTCACTCAATTAAGCAAAATGACTTGACAACCACAGTAACCACTTGGTTTTTATGGCTAATGATTATTAAAAAATGTTATCATCTATTTTATGTTAGGATTTTCTGTTCCCTGAGAATTAGAATTGCATTTTAAAATAAAAGGAAAAAATACAAGAAATTTTTGTAAATGTGTGCTTGCATGATACAGAGGAAAATGAAATCCCCAAAAGCAAAATCTTGTAATCATCATGTAGGTTCTTCTGCTTAGATGTTATCCAAAATGATATTTTATGCAATTTATAATTCACCCCAGGTTTCATATGGTGAGATGCCATATTAAAACTGGAGTTGATGTAGCTACTTTATTTTTTAATTAATTAATTTTATTTGTGTGTGTGTCTGAGAGAGAGAGAGAGAGAGAGAGACAGAGAGGGAGAGACGGAGAGAGAGAGGGTAATGGATGCCCCTGTGGAAGACCAAGCATAATTTTGGGAATCATCCTGAACTGTTTATACCTCCTTTTTGCATCATTTTGGGACTTCCCAAGCTCCACTCACAGGGCTGCCACCATTTCCGTGTGGCTTTTTTATGTGGAACCTGGGATCCAAAAGATTCTGCTGGAGAAGGAGAATTTTTACCCCTGAGCTATCTCTTCAGTCCTGTAGCTACTTTAATAGACATATCACTTAGCTTTTGCCTTAGATTTCCTTTGGTTGCAGCGAAATTATAATTCATACAGGCACTTTGCAGAAAGCAAAAGATTGAGTTCTTAAGCACATTCTGTCAAAGAGTTCATTACAGTCTAGTAGATAGCTTTGTAGTCTACTCACAACAAATTCCTAGCATAGGACCTAGAACAAAAAAGTATCTACTTTATACTTGGAATAAGCGCCTGCTTCCACTTACCATGTGTTGCGTCGATGAGGGACAAAATTTTCCATATGCAAAATTGGTCACTGGAGGACAAATAAATTCGTGCTTCCACAGTTGTTAATATGGTTTAGCAAACTGAATAAGAACATTGATATTATCTAGGACTAACAATAGTATGTGTACTTTGGCCTTTTTCAGCTTCAAGGAGCAAGGAGCAAGAAAAAAGAAAGTGAAAGTGGATGACCTAATGGACAGGAAACAAAAGACAAAAAAAAAAATCCTCTCTGCATTTGCCTCCCCTTCTGGTTCAACACAACAGGAAACCAGGCAAGGTACCTATTGATTTGTTGTGACAAGCGTCTTGGGCACAGAATAAGGATAGGAACTGGGTCTTCACTGACAGCATGCCATCTCCTATAAGCCGGTCTCTGCCTGTGTAGTGAAGTGCACATAAATAACAGAACAGTGTAATGTAGAAAGTTATAGATAAGCTAAGGAACAATGAACACTAAAAGATGAGAGAGGAATATTTTGGTGTCTATATGCAGTGTGTATGTGCGCGTTTGTGTGTGTATTTTTTACTAAAGGACACTTGAGTGTATATGCCTGTGGAAGGCCAAAGGTAACCTTGGGAGTCATCCTTAATTGCTCTATTTCCTTATTTCTTTTCTCTGGACTTTTCTAGGCTCCTCCTTCCAGGAATGGAAGTGCAGACTTCTGCCATTTCCACCTACCTTTTTAATGTGGGAAGCACATAGCCTTTGAGCCATCCTCCCAGACCCTAAAGAAGACTGGTTATAATGCTGAAGCTATGTTTGGAACAATGTTACTACTTTAGAACCAGAGGCAAGATTTACTAGAATAAACCAAAAGACAAATCAAAACAATAGTACTTTAGATAATTAACAGTCTAGAAAAGATCACATGGCCTCACAAGGAACAGAAAGCATCAGTGGAGCCTCTCCAGAAAGGTATATGCTAATCTGTGTTCAGCTAGTCTGCCAGAGGACACTTATCCCCAAATTAACTCATAAGGAAAACAAACATCCAGGCAGACTGTTCTTCATTCATAGGCATAGCCTTCCTCCAGCCTTTTCATGCGCAGGTGAACTTGTGCCCCTTCAGGGTAATTAACATTGCAACACAACTACAAACACAAAACATACACACAACACACACACACGCGCGCACACACACACGGGCGCACACACACACACAATGAGAAGAAATAAAGAGGCTATAACGAATAAAAGTGATCTGTAGAGAATTCCTTTCTTAGCAACAAAATTATGTCAAGGAGTAATTCCAAAGTGTTTCTTATACTCATAAGGTAGGCTGTTCTAGGCCCCCCAAAAAATGACATCAGACCAGATACAGGGAAATTTGGTCCTGATTAAGGTGTCCACATGTTCTGAATTGAATGATAATGTCCTAGCTTCCAGAATTGATTCAATACAATTATTTACCATGTCTTTCCTTTATTTTTTAGAGTGCTTTTTGCATGATAAAATCATATAAATGACATAATCTCTATAATGAAGCAGATTGTCTCTCTGGACAAATTTCTCATTTTCACACCTCAGTTTCTTAAATTTCATTAATACAACTTTTAATATTTATGTGAGCATAATATTATACAGTTCTCTTAAGGCAAAAATATTGAAGAGTTTTGTGAAATACAAATGCTTTGAATTAAAGATTTCTGATTAGCATGTTTGCTAACTTTCTTAGTACAACTGCCTTTAACTTACTTGATGACATTATTTTACAATTATTGGAAAGATCCTACAAGTTCCAAACTAAAGATCTTGAATGCAAGATCTCTGTCTTCATGAAACATGTTGACCTACATTAACTTTAAAGCATTCTTTGAACTTAAGTCTGTTTAACTCTAACCATTCTCATAACCAACATCCTTACTTAAAGCGCTCTAAGCAAAAACAGTGAAGGGCTTTCATGTGAATCCATGACAAGTGAAAGTATTCTTCAATAACAAAAAGCAAACATTCTTGCTGCATGCTTGTGATTCCCCTCCCCCAAGATTTCAAAGTGGTAGATTAGCCCTCTTTTGGGCTCCTGCCCAAGAACAGCAGCAGAAACAATGAGAAACTATGGCAGGGTTACTTGTCCCTATAGTCCAAACAAGAATAAGTATCTTCCACTCACACATCATTCATCAATTCAAATTAAGGGCCTACAAGTAAATCCAAGGGTATAAGGAGTAAAATTCCCTCTACAAACCAGTCAGGAGAATAGAAGCATTTATCAAATAATACTGGTGTCATGGCAATGTATACCTATGGTGCCTTAAATTCATCTAGTAGCTTTAAAACTCTCACAGGATCAATTATTTCTCAGTGAAACTCTATGTATTTACATAGGCATTTTAATTTTTTCTGCTTAATGCTTCATTAGGCCCTTTTCCAGCCATAAACTTAAAGTCTATCTGATTAAAAAAAGAAGAGCTTCTTTTTGTCCCTTGTGTCTTTGGTACAGATAGAAGGCATGGATAACACATCATCATCCTGATCCAACCTTGTTCCTCCTTTCTCACACACACAAGGTCTTTGCTGTATCTACAATATAACCAAGATATGACAGTTCAGTGAAGGAAAAAGCGTGTTTACTTCAGGAAAGGGTGTCTCCATGACATTGATCTGCTCTGATGAATCCACTAATGTGAAATTTCTGACCTAATAGGCAGAGAATGCACAGCTCTGAGACTCTTCTCATTATTCATGAAATATGTGCCACATGGCATGAGCCCTGTCCCTGCGGACTCACAGCCAAGCAATTACTCATTTCCATCACTTACCTTTTTATTATTATTTTTCAGTGTCTGTCTATATATTCAGCACACTTTGAAAATCAAAGCACAGTCCCAGAATGACAATGATGCTTGTCTTATTTGATTTCAAATAAAAAAGCACTTTGAAGTTCTTAAAAATTGATATTGCTTTAAATTTTACAACAAGCAATAGGAAAACTGGTAGCTTCAGAAATAAATGGAAAGCTTCTGCTACAGGATTTGCTACCCAAGAACTGCTAGAGGGAAGGTCTCATATGTCTTGATTTATTTCTGACTCTTCCCAACAGGCTTTCAGAGAAGAAATGAGCTAAAAATGGCCATTGGGCTCTGACGAAAGCCCTTTCCCAGGGATAGGGATACTCTTATGTAGTGGCCCATGCTTGGGAAAGAGAGAGGCTCCTAGAAACTTGTCCTTTTTCTATGATAAGGCTTACTTGTTAAGTCCTTGTAGATATAAACCTTAATGGAGAAGAATGTGATATCATCTGAGTAAAGTGCTTAGAGACTTGTACACATTACAAGGGTGCAATTTTTCAACTTAGAGGTCATGCCAGAAATTTTTAAGCCTTTTGAAACATAATTGACCTGAATCTTAGCTTTAAAAACAATCTCAGTTGTAAAATCTTATATTTTATGCAGATGAAGGATTGTCCTCAGTTTGTCACTCTGTATTGACACTTTTCTACATGAATCTAGTATACTAAAAAAAATCTTTCTACAGCTCCTGAATGTGAGCTGGTCTTATGGCTAACCTGTACTGTAGGATATGTAGAAGTGATAGGGGGTTACCACAATGCAACTGCATTGCAGCCTTGCAGTTGACATGAAAATGTACCCAAGGAAGCTTGCTAAGAGAACATGGGAGCACTCCACTCTTCCCTACATGTCCCAACCAAATCTGTAGAAAATCCCACAACTATGTGACTCCAAGACACTTGAGAGAGGCAACCTAAGATCAGAGGAATCTATGCTACCTCAGCTAACCTTAGAGAAGTAATACAGTAACATTCTGTAACTTATTATAAAGTGTTGCATAAATATATAATTCATGCCTTGTCAAAGAATTGACATTCCTTCTCACCTGTTTCACACCTCAACCTGATATATTCTACTTCATTGTGCTGTCTCCCTTTTTAATTTATGAAATCATTATTATTAAGTATATATTATGCTGTTATAGGAAATATGATTAATACAAAGAATAGTGAATCAAAGAGCTTTCCCTCAAGGAGCTTTCATTCTAAAAAAAGAGTTCTCATTTTTTATATTGGCACTTAATGAGTAGCATGAATATGCTCAAAAACTAACTGAAAGTATGAAAATTTTTCATTTGCTATTTTGTACTTACATCTCCTTAGGTAGAAGAATGCTAGTAAGTAAACGTTATATTAAAAAGTTTGAAACAGATGTCACCCTAAATCATCAGTATGTTATTTTAGTTACTGTTTAACACAAACTGCAACTTGCATCAGAACACTAAATCCTGCAGACCTGGGCACCTAGGAAACTTCCTTGAAGTACTTCCAGGAAAAATCAAACTCTAATCTAAATAACCTAGTAGTTTGCAGAGGTGAAGTCATATAATTAGAAAGAAAGCACTCTTTATCGTGTCTCCTGCAAACCCACATATCTCCCAGTCCTTTGGGCTGGGTTCAGTGAAGTTTTTATCAAAGCCCTGAAATTATATGTGATTGCTACAGTTTGCTGAAATAGAAAATAGGCTGGTTAAACCTCTGAGAAGTACTTTCTTTATTACTGATTTTCTCATAACAGGGTTTACGTTTCCAGACAAAAGCATGTCAAGTCAGATCTGTCACTTCTTTACTACCTGGTAAATGATGACCTTGGTAAATATATGTATTTATCTCCCTGGACTAATGTTTTTTTTTTTCCACTTTGTTGAATGCTTGATAATCTATGTAGGTACCATTTAACCTCAGTTTCTGAGCCATGTTTTCCTTTGGCTATTTTCCCTACCAGTCTAAAGAAATAGACATTATCTTTCCCACTCCTGATTTTGAGGACCCACCTCTGCAAGTAAAGCTACTCCGTATAGGGGGAGGCCTTTGGAACTGTTTAAAGGACAGCTCTCTCCTTGCTTTATTCTTCCATGACTATCTTAACAAGATGTGCTTATTGAGTTTCAGTCTATTGAGTGTTCCCAAATAGCTTCTCTTCTATGTGACAGCTTAGGAATGGGAAATCACTACCCACTGGAAGGAGGCATCGCAGTGAGAACTACAGTTGTATCTACATAGAAATCTGAGATATCGAATGAAGCCTTTTTCTATCATTCAGAAAACACTCATAAAGGGCTTTTAAAGATTAGAAATTTAACTTTTCTGCTTTGAGAAAGAGCTGCTGGCTCAATATTTTATTCTGAAAGAGACATAATATTTTGTTATAGGCAGAAATCTACAGACTTTCAGAATATTTTGTCACCTTTATGAATTCTATAAGTGAATACTGTCTAATGCACTAAACCAAAGGCTCAGGGGCAGAATAATTCTGCCAGCTGGTGTCACCTTACAGTAGTCCGTAGTGCTGGTTTTCAAAATTGCTACCTTCTGCCTTTTTCTAAGCTCACCCTGGGTATTTTTAGGAATTCCATAAGACAAGCTGATCAATAACAAAAATATCCAAAGATAGTTCTATAGGTCATTCTATGTGCATATAAAGTCCTTGCTAATTCTTAAAAAAGTGAAAGATTGAAATGCCATATGACCCTATTATTCTACTATTGGGAATAATCCCCCACACAGCAAAAATTCACATCGATAGCACAAGCATGATCTTGTTCATAGCAGCACTGTTTACAATAGCAAAGTCATGGAATCAACCCAAATGTTCAACAGTGGACGAGTGGATAAGGAAAATGTGGTACATTTATACAATGGAATACTACTCAGCCATCAAAAATGATGAATTAATGAAATTTGCCAGGAAATGGATGGAATTAGAAACAATTATATTAAGTGAAGTATCCCAGACACAGAAAATTAAATGCAGTATGTACTCCCTAATAGGTGGATCCTAGTACCAAACCCACTTAGTGACACACTGAGAGATAAATTTCTGTAATATCTATAGTAATTGCAAAGATTATAAGCAGGCAGGGAAGGGGAAGGAGGGCCCCGCCAGAAGCAAGGAGAGAGGGGATCATGCTACATCAGAGAAAATAGGCCACCATCAAGGACTGCAAGTAAGTAATGAGACATCTGGTTGGGCTCGCAGACTCTCCTTACTGGTCACTTGCGTCTGATGGGGTATGATCTCATCAGAAAGGGAGGGCACAGAGTCTGGCAGCTAGAAGGTGACCATCCTGCAAATGGGAGACTGACCCCCCTACTCTTATTCTCCTACTCTTATTCCATCTACCTTTGAATCTACTCTTATAATAAATAAGACCCTATTTTAACAGCATTTTATCTCTGGCCAGAGGGTGATATCCAATACCCATCAGGATGGAGCCATGGGAGGTTCAGGAGCAGCAAAACTGAAAAAAAAATCAACAAACCAAATTCAGAAAATCAGAGACTCTACATCAACCATCTGAATCAGGCCAGCCTAATCTCTCCCCATCCTAAAGCTTAGGGAAATTTGCAGAAGAGGGGGCGGTAAGATTGTAAGAGCCTAAATATGGGAAGGAGCAACGATACAAGTTAGGGCTGAAGTAATTATAATAAGACTGCATGACCTGCGCAATTGCCAATGTATCATTGAACCCCCAAAGTCTAGCATGGATCACAGGCACTACGATCCTTAAAGGCAAGGGATTAAAAGCTACCATAGTGTTCCTATATTAAAGGGGAACATAAAAAGGAGCTCTAGGCAATGCCACTGAGTCCTTACACCTCATCAAAGAGGAGGACCCAGAGGGAAGTTTGACATATACACAAAATGATGCTCCAGGAATGGGGGGAGCACTGGGAGAAAAGGAGGAGGGGGGAAAGGAAAGGAAAAAGGGGGGTGGGAGCAAGGGGATCCGGGGAGGGGTGGAGGGAGGGAGGGGAATGGGGAACTTATCAACTTTGTATGAGTAGAAGAAATAAATAAATAGAAATAGAAATAAGTAAATGTCCTTGCTATGCTACAGGGACGGCATGAAGAGAAGTGGTAATGGGACACCCAGAAAATAAAAGACATACCTGAATCCACTTTGGCCTAGGAAAAGAGCGAAACATAGAACTGGATTAATTCAAGGTCACTTGCTAGCAATAGATGGTTATAGTTTGGTAACAAAAACTTTTGGGGAGAAATCTACAGATAGATCTCTCAGAATAGATGAACTATGAAAGGCATTTTTTTCTCAACAGAAGAAAAATCAGATGATCAGGTGCAACCTAGTCTTATAGGTTTTGGACAACCTGTGTCTTGACAGGAATATCCTGTAATAAATCCATTCCCCATGGGATACTCCTGGAACTTATGTTTCCCAGATTAAACCCTGGGGATGGAAGTATATACAACTATGTAATTTATACTTTATATTATACAACTACATAATTTGGAGTCAGTTGGACATATTACTTCTGACACACAACCAAAATCAAAAAACTATCTTACTTCTCTGTGTCTTAAACACAAATTAAATGGTTTGTTAATGAAGTTCCTTCAGCTAAGATTAAAAAGTCTCTAAAGCTCAATTATATGTTGCAAAGAATATATAATGTTAAAATAGTTAGAATTTTTAATCAACCCACATATTCTGAAGACACAAAACAGTGAGGTCATGTAAAACCTGGGTCTCCCTGGAGGGTCACGGTGGCTCTGTAGTATCTTTTAGGAACTTCATGAGTCTATTCCAATTCTGTGGTAGTAAATGATTTAATGTGTGTGCGTGTGTGTGTGTGTGTGTGTGTGTGTGTGTGTGTGTGTGTGTCTGTGTGTGTGCATGCGTGTGAGTGTGTTTACTAATAAGGAAAACTGAATAATTTATAAGAAATGTTAAATCTTATCTTTTCCTTCACAAATGACTAATATTTTACCTTAAAGGCAATTGTGAGGTACTATAGTTTGAAATAAAAGAGTTATTTGTTATCTGTTCAAGTTAGAGTTCAAAATTAATAATACAATTCCTGAAACTGTAAAAAAAGGAGAAAACTCAATAGTCAGAAAGGTAACAATAAAAATAAGCATTAAATTACTTTGAACTAACTCAAAGAAACAACCAGAAAGATCAAGAATTTTGTGGAGATTCTGGATATGACAGAAATGTTGTACCTGTGAACTCACAACACCTGTCTTTACTTCCACAAACCTACACAAGATTTGGCTTATGAATATTTTGCCTTTCAAGTGGGAAGGTATCAAGAGACATCCCACTTCTTTGAGGCATTGTTAGTATTAACAGTGGATGGGGGAGGGGGAATATTTTTCTCAGTGGTTGGTTTACCATCCATGTGCTCAGGAGCGTACCAGTTCAGGTAGCCCAGATGAAATTCTGTGGACCATATATGAAAAAAATGAAAGGGGATAGAAGACTAGTTTTAAACAAAATGGTAACAGAAGGAATGGATGAGGGTGAAAATATCACAACCTTATTTTATGAATGAAACTATCCGGGAATTTTAAAGTGTTAAAAATGTTGAAAAAAGAATTATGTTGCCAAAACTAAAGAAAGGCTCATATTACTATGGTTAGAAATTTGTTTGTCCAACTTTAACAATGGCTACATTGTTTAATTGAGGAAGAACGATGAAAGTATGCCTGTTTTTTACCCAATTATAATAACAGCTTCTTTCCATCACAAAGCACATAAATGGTCTACTATCATACATCTGTTGCACCTGGAATAATTGGGCTAAATGTACTATCCACTCTAGACTGGGTCATGTTACCGTTACAACCTCCAAAATTTGAATGTCAATTTCTCACTCATATTTTATATTCTTCATGAATCAGCTGAGGCCTCTGCTCTTCCTTAACTCAACCCAGGATCACTCTGAAAGAACAAAATCACTCCATCTCGCTCATATTTCAATATTGGGAACATCACTAAGTGTTTTGTTATCATTGTGCTACTTTTTTCTGGCCTAGAACACACTTTAACCCATGCTGGTTGGTCAAAGTAAATTAACACATGGTCATATTCAACTTCATGGAACAGAAAAGTATAGACTTATGTGTTCAAGTATAAACAGAAATATTTTGGGAAACAAGTGGAAATGTCTATTTACATTGGTCATAACTTTCTCAGGTGCATTGAATATAATAAAACTATTGTCTGATAGGTTAAATTACCTCAAAGTCAAACCCCATGTAAGATTACTAATATCTTGAGAATAATTTCTGCTCTGGTTTGTCTTATCAAAAATATTCCTTGCACTCTGTCCCGCCCTCCCGTCTGCCTGGGACAGGACTCGCTCTCCATCCCAGGTAAGTTCCCCAGCACCCAGGTCGCTGCTCGTCCCATCTCCTCCCACCAGCCGGCCAGAGCAACACCCAGACTGCCTTGGGCTTGCGTGGGCCATGCCCCGGGTCCCAGAACCTCTGTCCCACCAGCCCGGAGAGGACTCGCTCCCAGTTCTCCATCCCAGCTTCTCTGCCTCACCCGCCTTGCTCTGACCCTCGCTCAAGGTCCAGAGAGGACACACTGCTACTCAGAATTCGAGTCCAAAGGAAACCCAAGCAAAGCTCTAAGGTGTGGGGCCTCAGCCTGAGTGACCTCAATAATCTGTCAAGTTTAGACAAAGATGTTTTGATGGAAGAAGTCTGAAGGGCAGTTTAGGATGTTTTGACCAGCTCAGAGGAAGTCAGGAGGGGGCAGCTCAGAATGTGTTGAACAGTTCAGGATGGAGGAAGTCAGGAAGGAGTAGCTCAGGATGTTCTGAAGAAATTTTGCTACATACAGCCTTTGTGCTTGCTTGACCTTTAAGATAATTGGTTGCCCCTTTCCTCGCCCTGGAATTCCCCAGCGAGGAAATGGGCAACCAACTGCCTTTATAAGATGGCTGTGGACTTGCAATAGAGGAATTCCTGCTTGACTAGACTCCTTGTCCTGTTTGATTGTCCTGGGGAAAAAGGGCTGGGAGCGGCAGACAGTGCACTCACCTTTCCCCAATCCTCCTTGTGGAGGACCCGTGGGACCAGCCTACAGGCTGGAGCTGCGATCCCCGGGGCACCCCCACACTAAGGGACAAAGGCCATACATCTGAAGTCCTCTAAAATCATCCTATCACATGGGAGAGTTCTTCACATACAGCCCAAAGATAAATAATGCTCTTTTTTTAACCATACTGCTTCATTATAGTATTAATCACTGTAGATAAACTTTTCCATATAGCCATCCCAAAAATATATACAACTTCAGGGATTATACCACTCAACCTCACATTTTACCAAGGTACTAAATCGTAAAAGTGCACTACCATACTAATATTCACTCCATCTACTTAACCTGACTTAACTGATATACTAACAGCCTAATAGCTTTATCTAGGAAATAACACTAAAAACAGACAAACGTACCGAACTCTAAGGCAAGCACTAGAAATAACTGCCCGAGTGTAGTAATACCAACTAATTCAGTTCATCCAAATACAGGTCCATCCAAATACAAGACAAATACAATACAAAAACACACAGAAACTGAAAGGTCTTAAGAGAAAAAGCAACAATGCCCAAGTCAAAGTGCAGATCCATGGAAACAACATGGAAAACAACACCCAAGAAGACAAATCTCCCACTGAAAGAATTAACCCCATAATGATGGATCCCAACGAGAAAATAACAAGAAAACCAGACCCAACACAATGACTTTCAGAGTATGGTCATTACCATGATCAATACTATGAAAGAGGAAATCCAGGAGGAGTTAAACAACCACATCAACCACATTGAATAAGAACACAACAGACACTTGGAGGAGTTGAAAAAAACAGTTCAAGAAACAAAAATAGGCATAAAGCAGTTAAAACAGTCTCAAGCAGAGTTTAAAATTGAACTAAAAGACAAGCTATCTTCAACCCAGAACTCAACAGAGAGTCTCATTAGCAGAACTAATGAAGCAGAAAAAAGAATTCCAGATCTTGAAGACAAAGTGGTAGTATTAAGCAGCTGAATGGAAGAGGTTGTTAAACACAAAAAGATACTTGAGAGGCATATTCAAGAGTTATGGGACACCCTGAAGAAGCCTAACATGCGCATTCATGGAATA
Organism: Typhlomys cinereus; assembly: GCA_023101885.1. Taxonomy (NCBI): domain Eukaryota; kingdom Metazoa; phylum Chordata; class Mammalia; order Rodentia; family Platacanthomyidae; genus Typhlomys; species Typhlomys cinereus. The sequence continues at coordinate 586,256 of JALPQD010000082.1, forward strand.
CGAAAGCACAAATACCACACCTGAGGAAAATTTTCAAATTATCATACATGAAAACTTCCCTCAACTAAAGGACAGAGAATAAGAGATTTGGAAAGAGGCCCATCCAAATACAAGAGACATTTCACACCCCAAACAGATATGACCAAAATAGAAAATCGCCACTACAAATAATAGTCAAAACACTCCACATTCAAGACAAAGAAAAGGTGCTGAGAGCTTCAAGGGAAAAAAAGTCACTTTTAAAGATAAACCTATTAAAATAACAAATGACTTCTCAATGGAAACAGTAAAAGCAAGAAGAGCTTGGAAAGACATACTTCAAGTATTAAAAGAGCAAAAATGCCAACCCAGGCTGATAAACCCAGCAAAACTATCTGTCATGATTGAGGGGGGAAAGAAAAGTTTTCTAGCACAAAGACAACTTGAAGGCTTACATGTCTACCAAACCAGGCATTCAAAAAATGCTAGAAATGATACTCAAGACTGAAGAAAAAACAAGCATATACAGGAAGACAGAAGAGAAGTATAATAACACCAAAAACTAAAAGCGAAACACTTCACGTACAAAAGCCACTAAACATAAAAAATGCCCAGAATTAAAAATAATTTCTCCATTAAAACATTAAATGTCAATGGAATTAACTTGCCAATCAAGAGACACAGATTACAAACTTGAATTAAAAACCACAATCCATCAATCTGCTGCTTTCAGGAAATTCATCTCACCACAAAAGACAGGCACATCCTAAAAATAAAAGGCTGGTCAAAAATTCTGCAAGCTAATGGAACCTGGAAACAGGCAAGGGTAGGCATTGTGCTTTCAGACAAAGTAGACTTCAAACCAAAAAAAATCATAAGAGACACAGATGGTTACTACATTTTAGTCACAGGTACAATTCGCCAAGAAGATTTCACAATACTAAACATATATGTACCTAATACGGGCTCCTCCACATTCATTAAGCAAACCCTACAGTGTCTAAAGCAAAAATCAACCACCAAACGATAATTCTCAGGGATTTCAACAATGCCTTCTCAACATGGGATAAATCAACAGATCAAAAGCTTAAGAGAGACACTTTGGAACTTAATCAAACCCTTACTGAAATGGACCTTACAGAGCTCTTTCGGACTTTTCATCCACGCACCAAAGAATACACATTTTTCTCAGCAGCACATGGAACTTTCTCCAAAATAGATCACATATTGGGCCACAAAATGAATCTCCACATATACAGGAAAATTGAAATTCTAGCCTGTACATTATAAAACCACTGTGGTCTAAAGCTTCATATCCACAACACAACAAACAACAGAAAATACACTGACTCTTGGAAACTTAACACTATGATGCTGAATGAAAATTGGATGCAGGAAGAAATTAAAAAGGAAATTCAAGATTTCCTGAAAGTGAACGATAATGAGAATTCAACTTACGAAAATCTTTGGGACACAATGAAAGCTGTCCTAAGAGGTAAGTTCATAGCTCTTAAGGCCTATATCAAAAAAAATGGAAACATCAGAAATAAATAAATAAACAATGCAGCTTAAAGCTTTAGAGACACTAGAGCAATTTGATCCCACAAGCAGTAGAAGATAGGAGATTAGTAAAATAAGGGGAGAAATGTCTGAAATTGAGATTAGGAAAAATGATACAGAGAATCAACCAGTCAAATAGCTGATTTTTTGAAAAAATCAATAAGATTGAGACACTCCTAGCTAAATTAACCAAAATCAAGAGAGAGAAAACTCAAATTAACAAAATCAGAAATGAACATGGAGTTATGACTACTGATACCCAAGAAATCCAGAGAATTATAACATCATATTTCAAAAACTTATACTCTGTGAAGTTTGACAACACAAAAGAAATGGATGAATTTCTGAGTAAACACAACTTACCTAAATTGAATCAGGAAGTTGTGAATTATTTAAATAGTGCTATAACATATAAGGAAATTGAAGAAATAATCTCAAATCTTCCCACCAAAAAATGTCCTGGACCAGATGGATTCGGCACAGAGTTCTACCAGACATTTAAGGAGTTAATAACACAAATACTCCTTAAATTGTTCCATCAAATAGAAAAGGAAGGAACACTACCAAATTCCTTCTATGAAGCTAATATCGTTTTAATCCCAAAACATAATAAAGATTCACTTAAAGAAAACTATAGGCCAATCTCTCTGATGAACACAGACGCAAAGATTCTCAACAAAGTCTTAGCAAATCAGATTCAAAAACATATTAAAAAGATCATTCACGGGGACCAAGTCGGCTTCATCCCAGGCACACCAGGTTGGTTCAACATACGCAAATCAATAAATGTAATTCATCATGTAAACCAGTCCAAAGTCCAAGACCACATGATACTCTCGATAGATGCAGACAAAGCTTTTGACAAGATCCAACAGCCATTTATGTTCAAAACCATAGAGACAGTAGGAATGGAAGGAACCTTTATCAATATAATAAAAGCTGTATACAACAAGCCCACAGCAAGGATTATGCTCAATGGGGAACAATTGGAAGCATTCCCACTTTGATCAGGAACTAGACAAGGTTGTCCACTCTCACCACTTCTATTCAATATTGTACTTGTAGTCTTAGCTGAAGCCATAAGAAAGGGACATAAGAGGGATTCAAATCGGCAAGGAAGAAATCAAACTATTCCTATTTGCAGATGACATGATCTTATACTTGAGTGATCCCAAAAACTCCACCAGGAAGCTCCTGGAACTAATTGAGAAGTTCAGCAGGGTGGCAGGATACAAAATAAATGTGCAAAAATCAGAGGCCTTCCTATATGCCCAGAATGAAAGAAGTGAAAAAGCCTTGAGAGAAACAATCCCATTTACTATAGCCCCTAAAAAAATGAAATACCTTGGTATAGACCTAAGGAGGTAAAAGACCTTTACAATGAAAACTTTAAAACCCTAAAGAAAGAAATTGCAGAAGACACCAGAAGGTGGAAAGACCTCCCTTGTTCCTGGATTGGCAGAATCAACATTGTAAAAATGACCATCCTACGAAAGGCAGTATACAGATTCAATGCTATACCAATCAAAATCCCAAAGCAATTCTTCAAAGAAGTTGACCAAACAATCTCAAAGTTCATATGGAGGCACAAAAGACACAGGATAGCAAAGACAATCCTGAGTAACAAAAACACTGCTGGAGGTATTACCATACCAAATCTAAGTCTATACTACAAATCCATAGTTATAAAGAGAGCCTGGTACTGGCTCCAAAATAGACACACAGATCAATGGATAAGGATTGAAGACCCAGATATAAGCCCACAAAATTACAACCATTTGGTCTTTGACAAAGGGGCCCAAAGAATCCAATGGAAAAAGAACAGCATCTTCAACAAATGGTGCTGGCAAAACTCCATCTCCACATGCAGAAGATTAAAGCAGGACCCGTACTTGTCACCATGTACAAGACTTAATTCCAAATGGATCAAGGACCTTGATATCAGGCCAGAGACTACAAAAACCATAGTTCAAAGGATAGGGAACTCCCTCGAGCTGATGGGGCTAGACCAACATTTCCTCATCAGACATCCAATGGCACAGTCACTGCTACCAACTCTCAACAGTTGGGATCTTGTGAAATTAAAGAGCTTCTGTTCAGATAAAGAGATTGTAACACGAGCTCAAAGGCAAACCACAGAATGGGAGAAAATCTTCACTAACCACACATATGATAGAACTCTGCTGTCCAGAGTGCACAAAGAACTAGAAAACTAAACACCAAGGAAACCAATGGCCCAATTAAAAAATGGGCCCTGGAACTTCAAAGAAACTTTACCAGGGATGAAATTAAAATGTCTAACAAATATCTGAAAAAATGCTCCACTTCCTTAGCCATCAGGGAAATGCAAATCAAAACTTCCCTGAGATATCATCTCACCCCAGTCAGAATGGCAAAAATCCACAATACAAACAACAACAAATGCTGGAGAGAATATGGAGAGAGGGGAACTCTCCTACATTGCTGGTGGGAATGCAGGCTCATACAGCCACTCTGGCGAGCCATCTGGAGATTTTTAAAGAAATTAAAGATTGAAATGCCATATGACCCTGCTATTCCACTTTTGGAAATAACCCCCCATATAGCAGAGGTTCACCTCGATAGCACAAGCACGACCATGTTCATAGCACCACTGTTTACAATAGCAAAGTCATGGAATCAACCCAAATGTCCAACAGTTGACGAGTGGATAAAGAAACAGTGGTACATCTATACAATGGAGTACTACTCAGCCATCAAAAAGGATGAATTACTGGAATTTGCCGGGAAATGGATGTCATTAGAAACAATTATATTAAGTGAAGTATCTCAGACCCAGAAAATTAAGTGCCGTATGTACTCCCTAATAGGTGGCTCCTAGTACCAAACCCACCCAGCCCACCTAGAGACAGTAATTCCAAGGATTATGAACAGGAGGGATGGGGTAGGAGGGCCACACCAGAAACAAGGAGAGAAGGGACCATGTTACAGCAGAGAAAATAGGCCTCCATCAAGGACTCAAATAAGTAATGAGACATATGATTTAGTTCACAGACTTTTGTTCCTGATCATTTACTACTGAAGGGGTATAATCTCACCAGAAGAGGAGGGCATAGAGTCTGGCAGATAAAAAGTAACCGTTGTGCAAATTGGTGATAGACTCCTCCCTCACTGTGGTTTCCCACTTTTATTACATCTACCTTTGAATGTGCTTTTATCACAAAATTCTAGTTTAACAGCTTTTTGTCTCTGGCCAGGGGGTAACATACAATGCCCACCAGGATGGAGTGAAGGGCATTGCAGAAGCAGCAAAACTGCAAAAGAAAACCAAGAAACCACAATCCAGAACTTCAGAGACTCTATATCCACCACCTAGAATTAGGCCAGCTTAATCTCTCCCCATCCTGAAGCTCAGGGAAATTTGTGGAAGAGGGGGCGGTAAGAGTGTAAGAGCAAAAGGATGGGAGGAGCAATGACATGTAAGATACTCCATACAAGTTAGGGCTGAAGCAATCATAATTGGACTTTACATGCCCTGCGCATTGTCCAACACACTATTGACCCCACAATGTCCAGCATCTGCTAAAGGCACCAAGATGTTTGGAGGCAAGGGATTGGCAGACATAGCAGTGTTCCTATACCTAAGGGGAACACGGGAAATTGTTTAGGGAAGGCCACTGGGTCCTTGTACGTCATCGGAGAGGAGGGGCCAGAGGAAAATCAGGCATGCACAAGAAAGAACTCTCTGGGAATTGGAGCGGGAGGCACTGGGGGATGGGAAGGAAGGGGGGTAGGGAGAAGAAGAAGGGGGTATGGGGGGGGGGAGGAGGGAGGGTGGGAACTGGTGTACCCATTAAGTTTGTATGAGCTGAAATAATAATAAAAAATGTATTAAAAAAATGGGCCTTGGAACTTAAAAGAAACTTTACCAAGGAAGAAATTGAAATGTCTAACAAATATCTTTAAAATGCTCCACATCCTTAGCCATCAGAGAAATGCAAATCAAACCTCCCTGAGATCATCTCAGGCCAGTCAGGATGGCAAAAATCCACAATACAAACAGCACCAAATGCTGGAGAGGATGTGGAGCAAAGGGAACTCTCCTATATTGCTGGTGGGAATGCAGGCTCATACAACCATTCTGGTGAGCTGTCTGGCAATTCTAAAAAAAGTTAAAGATTGAAATGCCATATGACCCTGCTATTCCACTTTTGGGAATAATCCCCTATACAGCAAAAATTCACACAACCATATTCATAGCAGCACTGTTTACAATAGCAAAGTCTTGGAATCAACCCAAATGCCCAACAATGGACGAGTGGATAAGGAGAATGTGGTACATTTATACAATGGAATACTACTCAGCCATCAAAAATGGTGAATTAATGCAATTTGCTGGGAAATGGTTGGAATTAGAAACAATTATATTGAGTGAAGTATCCCAGACACAGAAAATTAAGCACTGTATGTACTCCCTAATAGGTGGATCCTAGTACCAAACCCACTTAGTGACACACTGAGAGATAAATCCCTGTAATACCTACAGTAATTGCAAAGATTATAAGCAGGGAGGGAAGGGGAAGAAGGGCCCCGCCAGCAACACAGAGAGAGGGAATCATGCTACAGCAGAGAAAATAGTCCACCATCAAGGACTTCAAGTAAGTATTGAGAGATCTGGTCTCTTGCATCTTTTGGGGTATGATCTCACCAGAAAGGAAGGGCATAGAGTCTGGCAGATGGAAGGTCACCATCCTGCAAATGGTCTCCTACTCTTATTCCATCTACCTTTGAATCTACTCTTATAATTAAACTCTATTTTAACAGCTTTTTATCTCTGGCTAGAGGGTGATATCCAATACCCATCAGGATAGAGCCAAGGGCAGTGCAGGAGCATCAAAACTGAAAAAAAAGTCAACAAACCATAATTCAGAAAATCAGAGACTGTACATCAACCACCTGGAACCAGGCCAGCCTAATTGTTCCCTATTCTAGAGCTCAGAGAAGTTTACGGAAGAGGGGGTGGTAAGGTTGTAAGAGCCTAAAGATGGGGAGAAGCAACAATATGCAAGACACTCCATACAAGTCAGGGCCAAAGTAATCATACCTTTGCATGACCTGCGCAATGACCAACATATCATTGAACCCCCCAAATCTAGCATGGATCACAGGCACTAGGATCCTTAGAGGCAAGGTATTAACAGCCATAATAGTGTTCCCATACTAAAGGGGAACACACCAAAAAAAGAGCTATAGGCAATGCCACTGAGTCCTTACACCTCATCAGAGAGGAGGACCCAGAGGGAAGTTTGACATGCACACTATAGGATGTTCCAGAAATGGGGGGGTCCTAGGAGAAAGGGAGAGAGGAAAGGAAAGGGAAAAGGTAGGGAGGGAGTAAGGAGATCCAGAGAGGGGTGGAGGGAGGGAGGGGAATGGGGTACTTATCAACTTTGTATGAGTGGAAGAAATAAAAAAAAATCTTCCTTGCAGTCTACCTAGGGCTTTCCAGAGCCAAAGCTTGTTTCCCAACTCTGCCCTGATATGCACAGTGAGGGCTAAACAGAGGTCTTCTCTCATTTCAGTGTTGACTGTGCATCCATGAGGCGTGGAAAGCTAATTTGGTGGGAAACAGGGGACTTAATTTAATGAGAAGAATATACTATACAGATATTTGAGACTGTCTCTCTTTCTCTTTCTCGCTCTTATGTCAGGGAAAATTTGTGCCTTTTCATATACTCTAGCATTTGGTTACATTTTCTTCATCTTCTACAAAATTCAACTTCAACCTCTGATCTTTTTTTTTTTTTATATTCTAACTAAAGCGGTGTGTGGGGGGACTTTTAATGAAAGTTCTACAGTCTTAATCAGAAACAAAAGAAATGCAGGTCAGGATAAAGGGCCTTGACCACCCTAAGTAATAAGCCCATACTAGACCCCTAGGCAGGGGTCTCATGTTTAATAAGAAACAGCTTTTCTGAGGAAAAATATTAACCAGAATATTTGGATAAAGTTTACTTTTAAAACACTCAAGATGAACTTGTGTGAAGTAAAGTTGAAAACCCTGTCTAGTATTGATCCTTAATCTTATATTTCCTTAGGTCTTTTGACTGGAAAGTAAAATAATGACACTTTCCTGAGTCTCTTGACCTCTATTCAATTTCAATTATAAAAATAGTCTTTCCATAAACCTCTGACATGTAATATATATTCACATACTTTTCCTTTTCTTATAATTGCATATTAGATGTTCAAAGTATCATATTCTTTAATCCTGATTGGCCCCCCCACTCATGGTTCAGGTTCCTGTACTCTTTTCAAATAGTTCCTCTTCTAATTTCATAGTTTTTGGAAAGTGTACATTGGGTTACTGTCTCCAGCTGTTTCATTGGATGAACATTTCTTTTTCTCCTTAAAAATGAATGAAGGGAAACACCCCTATCAGAGGGGTGGCCAAAGGAAGGACAACTTAGTATGTCACAGAGGCCTGAACCCCCATAAGAGTAGGATCCAGACATGTTAACACAGAGGATGGTCCCACCCTAGAGGTTGGAATAGAAGGGGGACCAACCTCCCTCACTTGTCATTTCTTGTCAACTTTACTCTTTCCTGCATCAGAATGATAAATGGACCTTAGATATAATTGGAACTTCAGACTTTTGTTAAAACCACAGGAAACACTGACTCTTTGGATAATATCAGACGGAAGCATATCACAATTTTCATCTGTGAATGGCCTGCCTCAAAATGACAAAAGTGTGAAAGAGTGAAAAATGCTGCCCAGAAAAGGAGACACATACAAAGAAAGCCATGGCTGCCTTGTCAAACTCAGCCATAAAGGCAGGCTGGTAGGAAGAAAGGAGGTGACCATGGACTGATGCCCAGAAGCACATTGTCACCCCTTCTTCACATCCACAAAAGGCCACCCCACATACTTCTTGCTGCACTAAACCTTACTTGCTGTCTGGAGCAAATGTGTCCTCCATTCAGCTCTTTTTACCTTTTGAGAACCATGGGAATCATATTCCATGTGATTTGAGAATTACAACCCATGTTATATTTCCTATACCAAGTGTAATTCCTGGAAGCACATGGGCTGCATGATTAAAGAACTGCAGTAACTGCATTAGAGAGTTCTACACAGAGTGTCTTGATCTACACAACCAAGTGCATAGCTCAGAAAAAAATTAGAGCTACTGAGGGGAAAATGCTTCTTATTTTCCTTATCTTTATGGTCCAGTCCAAGTCAAATGCAAATTGAGATTGTTGAGTCTGCTCTATTGTTGTTCAGAAGGCAGCCTCTGGCCAAGTTGTGAGAAGACTGCTAAAAGCAGAGAGCAGCCACGTGCTATTATAGGCTGGATCATATCTCTGTAGACCTCTAAGAGGCCAAGAGATGGGGCAGGGCCGAGCTGGGGCTGCTGCTCTGATTTGTGGAGGAAGTTCCACTGTACACTGTAGAAAGGGGAGGAAGACAGACAGTTTCCAAAGAGAGAGGCTAAGAGACAAGCAGAATGAGTTCTTGTTTTGTTGTTAGCATACGCTCCAAAGGAAATTGGCAGCAGCTATCTGTGTGTGAGGACCTGTAGTTACTTGAAGGAAATGCAGCACAGGTACAATTCCTGGGTCTGTTCTCATTTCTTTTTCCTGTGTCTGCTTCATGTAATACTTCATTCTAACTCTTAGAAAAAGTTGGTTTAATATCTTTGCATACAAGAAATATGTTGAAGAAAACTATAGAGGTCTAACTACTGAGAATCATTGTTTATTTCTATATTAGATTTGCATAAGATGTTTTATTTTTTCTCCAAAAGGAGAGGTTACCTTTGTGTTTCCTCACAGAAGCTCTCTTGATACCTGTCAAATCCCTGAACAACTTCAGATCTTTTACCTGAGTTACATTTGCTTCTTTTAATTCATGTTGAAATTGCATCTAAGTGCTACTTCCCTATGTGACCAGAAAATATATATCACACCCAAAGCAAATGACAGTAAATGTGACTTGGGCAATAAGGCACACATTTCTCTCCACTAGATAAGTACATTGATGATTCATGGGTTCATATTCTATTTATTTCTTGTGTTACCTTCTAAGTTTCACCAGGCTTCCTTCTCCTCATCTCCTGTCTTCAACTTTAGTCATCTCATGTGTACCAAACCAAGAACAAGTGGTCTATGGATGTGGATAAAGTCAAATTCCACATTGCTGGAAAAGATTGCAATAATGCTTATTAAAATACAGCTAGTGAATAGAATTCTGACCCAGCTCTTGAGGAAAATATGAATAGACTATCTGTCCAAGTGTAAACAACAGTTATTTAATTCTATTCTCTGATAAGATAACTTCAAAATGCAAGTAAATCCCCAAAGTCATTCACACGCATGCACTGTATGAATGAGAACAATTTTCTAATCTCTGCTGTATCTGTCATATGCTGGCTTTGATCAATACAAAATCAGTCTTAAAACAGTGCCTCATACTTATTTGGAGCCTCTCAGGTTTCTATTTTGTGGCAGAGGGAGGAAAAGGAGCTCATATTTCACTTGATATTTTCAGGTAATTTTTTCTCAGTTGCTCCAGTGCAGGCTGAGATGGCTTTCATTGAAATCCCATTAACAGTAATTGTGACTAAATTGACTCCATTTTTCTCCTTTGCAACAAGAATGCCATTTCACATATGTGTGCAAATACGGAGTTGGTAAAATGACATTGACAGTGTTGGAAGTATGTATTTCAGTGAAACATAAACTTAAGGTAAAAGTGATCTCCAGAACGACCTACAGGGATAGGTAACATGTTCAAGTCTCTCAGTGTTTCAGTGAGAAACAATGGAATGGTGTTGTTGATCATGTGTATCTGCTTTGCCTTGTCTTAAAAATGATGTTGCTTAAATATCTCAGAGAACAATGTCAGGAAAAATGTAGTGTATGCTAGCTACCAAATATTAGTGATGAAGTAAATATTTCCTGCTTTATACTTCTGCTCTTAACTTTCTTGGTAATGGCATTGAGAATAACAAGAAACTCAAGCTACATAGTTAAAATTCTTCATTAACACTGATGGTTATGTAAAATCCTACCAGTATGACAGACAAGGGCAAAGAGATTGAGAAAGATGCTATTCAGGGACATGCTGACTACCAATTTGCGCATATCTCACCCAGGGTCCTTCACATAGGCTGTCACAAGAGAATTACACTAGTGAATCTAGAGTGCCTCAAAGCTGGTTGTCAGACATCTAGGTCAATATATTCAGTTACCTAGCCAACAGTAACTGAGCTGAGTTTCAAATTTCCAACTCCAAACTGGATGAGAAGCAGTGACCAAAAAGTCAGGAAACTTTGTTTTGGCTCTGACATGAATCTTTATGTCCTTAGGCAAATCTCCCCACACATGTCCTCATCTGCAGCATACAGCTCATGAACTTCTCAAGTAGTACAGAAAAGCATAAAACAGTCCTATGAAGATAAGGAAAATCTGAATTCCAATTGCCTAGAACTAACCTACAGATGAAGACTGAGGTTATTCCTATAAAATGAAAAAAATTGTTTATGAAAAAAGAGAAATGATTTATGCTAGTGAGGAAAAAATATAAAAAATATAGTTTAAAGATATGCAATCAATATGTTCCTAGCTGGTAAGAACAAGAATTCTGAGCTTTGATGACTGGATCTCCCTTCCACTTTGTTCACTAAGCAGAAATGGAGATGGGACATCCTCCTAATGTCTCTCTGTCCAGTTCCCTCTCCCCTGGCCCTTTGGATGGAGATAAGAATTTGTATAATGCCATGTATTATAGAAGTTCTCTTGAGAAACCATGGGATGGAAAGTAAAGGTCAGGAGAAAGTCAAGCTACAACATGATTTCAGAAAGTACTTCATGGGTCTAGGTACTTTGGCTTATTTATAAATTAAGTTTTATTCTAGTGACTATCCCTGAAAATTGCAAATATCAGCTCTTGGAAGTGAAGTCTGGAGCATACAGCAGTGTTTAAAATGCTGAGGAAAGGAAGCTCAAATTATGTTCTCCCCTCTTCCACCAATTGTGCTTCAGTAAAACCCTTGCTTTATTCAGCTGGCCAAGTAGAATAATAAACATAACTATTGGCATAACAACAGCACACTAGTAGAGCTAAGCTCTTTAGAAATCTAGACAGTAAGAAAAAAATAATAGCAGCATCAGCTTAGAGATTAGAGGTTAAGCAAAGTGGGACGAGGCACAGCAAGGGAAAGTTGTTGCTGAGCGGACCTCATTTTTCTGCTTGCATGTATGAATTGACACTTGTCATGTTATGTTATGTCATGTTAGCCGGCAGTATTCTTAACCTGCTTTTGCCCATTGCTACTAGGAATAAAATATACATGGACAGTCCAGTTGAAATAAGGGCAATTATTACCCACAAGATTTGTTCAGCAAATAAACTGCACCAAGACTGTGGATAAAGATTCAGACTTAATCATTTGCTAAGCATAACATTACAATGATATTCTGAATAAGATATGACTAAGTTCATTTTACAGATTAGAAAACTGAGTCTTAGAGAGGTCATGCAGCATGAACATATAATAAAATTTTATTACTTTTTGATTAGACACTGTCCTGTTGTTACCATGAAAGCAGATCCAACCCAAACTGCCACAGTGATTTTATGTCCAGTGTAATGTCCAGTTTCAAAAATGTGAAGCAAGTAGATGCAGAAACAAGGCTAAACAACTCAGAGAAACCAGGGCATATCAGCAGGGCATGGCTTATTCACTAACTGCAATAGCAGTGAAAGAGCAAGATCTCTGTCACCAAAGTTGTGCTTTGGGAGTGCCTTGATCTCAAAGTGATCAGGATTCTATGATGTTGTGAGTTTTGTTGGTCACTCTGTAGAGAACAATATTGTATGACTGCATACAGTATATGCCTACAGGGTCTGAAAGAGAAAATGTCTTATGTTCTGGACCCTTGCCTAATCCTGGCAATCAGCACCTTTGAGCTTCTTCCTAACTGCCTGTGTGAGCACAACAGAGCCTGAAATCTAGACTCTGATGGAGAGCTCTGAATTATTCAACAATCTGATAGTGGCAGGTGATGAGATCTTTCCCTGATATGCCCCTGTCAGAAGGTGTTTATTAATCTGTTGTGCCAGCCACCCTGCTCTGACTAGGAGGCCAGAAGAGTCCTGCCTGCCTGATATGTATTGACAAAGATAGCACTTTAAAGACTCACTTTTGCCTGAGAGGTCATCTGAAGGTTATTAGGAACAAATTATTTCTTCATTTCCGCTGACTGAGTTGATAGTGTTAATGATCTGTCACCTAGCAATAGCCTGCCTGTTCAAACATAAAGAATGGTGGGCTGATGGGCTCATAACTAGAATCAGTTCATTTTAGCTATTCTTTTGTCAAGCATGTTCCAAGATACATATAGTATTTACATATTCATGAGCCTATGCCAACACTGCTGCTGTGAGGGCCTGTCTGATAATGTGAAACAAGTTTGTGCCATGTCCTCGGGCTCTTAAAGTCTATTAAGTGAATAAAGTCTAGCCAGGAGGCTGGGGGTTTCCTCTATTTTAAACATGGGAGAGAGAACATTCCAATGTCAGGATCTAAATAAGCTTCTTTCTGTTTTTCACCCTCCAATAACCACCAGGATGTCCTCACCCTATTCTTACAGAGAAGGGGTTCTGGTCAGAATAGCTTTCCCTCTTACCCACAGAATAAACTCATGCAAGTGGGTTTGCTTCATATTCCTTCAAACTTCATGTAGTTAGTTGAAATTACAGTATATTAAGCAAAGTGAGGTCATAGAACTGATGTAGTAAATTTTAGACTTTGTCAGTCTTAAAAGACTGCCTTTATGGACGACTGGTAGTTAAATACTATCTCATGCTTAACTTCTTGTTGGGCTATGGTCTTGTATCCATTTAGTTGAATATGGTGCCGTGGGTATGAATTTCCTTATAAAAATAAAATAAACCACTTGGAGAAGACCCGTTTATCAAGTATATAGGAAATTTTACTAATCATTCCTAATATTACACTTTTTACTTCACCCAAATATATCTTCTAAAGTTAATGTGATTTGCAATAGGAAAAATGAGATTAGTTTGGACATCTTTCCAACTTCATTCATTTTGTAGACATAATCAATGTTGGGAAACCTTCAGAAAGCTAGGAATGCATATGTACAATGCAAACTCAGATTCCATCTCAGATTCTATCCAAGGTACTAAGGTCTATCCTTAGGAATAAAATCAAATCACGATAAATGCTTAGGAATAAAAACAAATCATAGACAACCAATGATCCATTTAAGCCAAGTTTGTGCCATTCATTTGAAAATGTACAATAACTTCATCTTTCACAGAAGCTTCCAGGATATCCCAGGATGGGCATGAGCTCTTACTGGCAGGAGTCAGGGTGTCAAATGAAAGCCTATGATACGACAACCCAGAGTTATTCTTGACATGTGGACTAGGAGATCCTTACTTCACAAATCCACTGCTGTTACCAAAAGGAAACTAGTTTAAAGACGAAAATTTTGAAAATCAGAATGTTTTCTACCTGAGGAGGTAGCCAGTAGCCTCAAACAACAATTTAAATGTAAATTTAAATTACTTAAAATAGAGTGAAATGGAAATTTAGTTTCTCACAGTGTCCTCATATTGTAGTCTCCATAGCCACCATAGTTAATTGCTTCTATATAAGATGGTAGAGATTCAGAACATGTCCATTGTGCTGTCAGACAACTAGAGTACAAGCTTTTTCTTTAGACTGCAAGATGCAGAACAATGACTTGAGAAGTTCTTTCAAATTCACATTTCTGAAATACTCTCCACATCTCAGGGCAACCATAGGATATTAATAATTAAACATTTATCAGTGGTGCTGCTGGAACAGTTGTTGTAGCCATTAATCTTATCCAAAGTTTGTTGTACAGACCAACAGTATTAGCAAAACATGGCAGATTGATTGAAAGATAGAGTCAAGAATTTTGGATGAAGCTTTGCAGTATATTAATGAGTTCTTTTGGACAGTAGAGAAATATTAATGAGTACTTTTGGACAGTAGAGAAATACAACGGTAGTAGAAGCATTATTGAAATGTAGGTTTTAATGTTTATAGTCTAAGGTGATTATTCTGAAACTTACTTGCACGTTCATGAAATCTACCATGTGGAATTAAAATGGGCATGGTGATGCCTACCTGAAATCCTAGCACTCTGAAGGCTGAAGTTGGTCAGTGATGACACAGAGGCAAACATGGACTGTATAGCAGTTGAAAAAACAGTCTAGGACACTATGTAAGACACTGTCTTAAAACAAAGCATGTGCACACACACGCACACGCACACGCACATGCACATGCACACACACACACACACCAAATCAACATACAGATATGTCCATTTATCCGTCTCCTTTTCAAAATTTACATAGCTTTTGTAGTATTCATTATATGTGTAGCAATGTGATAAAGAATTGGGAATAAATATATTTTGTGAATAACTAGGGTTGAGGTGCTCAGAGGTTCCTGATAGAAATAATTATAAGAACATGGGAATGTTAATGACCCAATGGAGCAATTTATGCTGTATCCACCTAACGAAATACTAAGTGGAACCACAAACACATCATTAAAATTGGTAAAAAATATTTAAGGAGATGGAAATGTTAGCTATTCTGATCTTCACATTAATATATATATACATATACTTCACACACATACATATATACACACCATACTCCCATGTCCCTGAGTTTGTACACTTGATTATAAAACCAAATTTTAATGTAACAGTAATGAATATGCTCTAATCCCTGAAATTAAAAAGTGTGCAGTGTACTACTGAGAGCTAAATTGTCCTTTCTTCTAATCTAGGACTTGGGAAATGGAATAAAGACAAGATTACTCAACACTTGGCATGGGATGACATGCTGCAACAGCAAGGTCTCCAGTTGTTTGCATGACATAGTCAGCAGCTTTGACATGTTCACATAGATATTTAGGGAGTGATAAAAGACTGAACTCAGTCAACACTGAAAGTATTTTTGAATAATAGTGGGTAATGGAATCCTCTTTTACTGCAGAAATGAATGCTTCAACAGCTTACTTCAGTGAATTTAACTATTTAATATCATCAGCATCATTTGTTTTAAAGCAAAGTTATTTTTATGATACTCATAGATGCTGTGATAGTTAATTCTGGGTGTCAACTTGACACACCTGGTATTACCTAAGATCAGCTAAGACCACACCTGGTACGATCAGCAGAGATCACCTAAAGAGATTATCTGGATAATCAAGATCAGCCCTAGATCCCATGGGAACCTCAATACATCTTATAAGAACCTCCTAGTAGTGGACCACATAAAAGGGAACCACGAAAGAGATGCTCTGTAGCTGTGCTAGGAATCAGTCTTCTTCTGGCTGCACAGTTTCTTTGTTTCTTCGACTCTCTAACCCTCAAGTCTTCAATGAGACTAAAGATTCTCTAGGAATCCTCCAGCATTCAGCCATCACCCACTGGACTACTGGACTGAGCAGCTATTGGCAGCCATCGTTAGACTATCTTGGCCATATGTGGAAGCCAACTCAACCTCCTTATTTATATATTCATTTTGTTAATTATGTAACTCTAGAGAACCTGACTAATACAGATGCCTTTAGTTTATTAATTTCTTTTCATATTTATTTTATTGTTAATGTACATATATGGAAATAAAATAAAAATGTTAAAATTATGGCATCAATTACATATAATATCTGCCTTCTAATTCTCACTTTCTCAAGAATTATAGCTTTTCAACTAATTTCAAATAATATAAATTGTAAATGTAGCCACTGAATGTTATTTTTTAAATAAATTCTCAAGTCTTCTACTTCTTGTTTGTATTCATGATAGTTTGAGTCCATGCATATGCTTAGTTGAGAGAAAGCACATGTTTTCAAGAAATATGGAATTATTGAGAGATGAAGTAGTATCTGAGTTTTACTTTCATTAAAACGAAGGGAGTTAGAAAGGTAAAAAGACATGAACAGTGATGGTCATGAGTTAAAAGGATCTTAAGTCTTGGTGGTGGTCCCTAGGAATTAATATTTTTTCTAATTTTGCTTTTCTTTACCAGCTAAGTATTAGGTAAAAAAATCAAAATCTTACTTTTGATACTAAACATGTTAAGATTGTGTCATTGATTCCAATGTTTGTTGTCCTACCTTTAACTGATTAGACATGAATAGTAACACCTAAATCCACTAACTATACTGCATTTTGCAAAGCACAATGCTCTAATTCTTTCATTCTTCTACCTTTAATAGCAGCAGTATTTGTAAAGAGAAGCATCTCTTAGTGACTATTTGAATAACCAGTGATATATATTATTTTACTAAACAGTAACAGAAAAGAAATGTTTGGTTTTCCCCTTTTTATTTGTCAGTTGTCTAACAAGTAGATTTTATGAATTCACAGATTGAAACATTTAACATTTCCTTGTATTGCAGTTATTGCATTCGGTCATTTTCAGAAGAAACTTTTTTGGTTTCCTGTGACCTGATAGTCTTTCATAATTTTCTGTTCTCTCTCTCACACTGAGTTATGGCTTATTTTATACAATCCCTCACTCAGAACCTGGAATCGATTATTTCTATTATGGATCTTGTTTCCATTTAATGAAAAATATTATTGGGATTAAAACACTTTAAGGTTGACCACAGTTACTGAGATTGGTTGCTATTTTATGAATTTTCATCAAGTAAATTCAGGAAATATACTAAAGATAAAATATATTTTATGTAAATATGTTTCCTAGTTAATAGTGATTTACTGCACAATATTGTGACTTTACCATAGTGAGAAAATGGTTATATTTAATGGTAATCATATTAAGAAATTGAAATTTGAATTTAAATTTTTTGGAGGTTATATTATTTATTTATTTATTTATTTATTTATTTATTTATTTTACTTCTACGCATATTGGCATATTGGGTAGTCAGCCCAGCTTCCCTCCTCCCTCCTCCCTCCCATCTCCACCCTTCCCTTCACCAATCGCTCTCACTCACTCCCAACCTCCAGGCCATATGCTACTAGGGACCCTAGGGTTTGCTCTGGCTCTTCTACTACTGTGGGGCTCAGAACTCTGAGGTATATCAAGTTACCTTTCCAGGCCACTCTACTGATATGTGCATTTCCCTTCACTCATCCAGCTTTAGACCCAGAGTTTTCCACTGTAAGTTTCCATCTTTCTTGAGTTCTTAGATTCACCATCAGACATTACACTCATGGTAGGACTGCTGCATCTGTGAGCTCACTGCAGAGGGACTTGTCCTTCCCAGACCTGCATAATAACTAACATACCAACATGCCCTCAAAGACTACCTAAGAACTCATAAATTTTAATTTTTAATATATTTTATCATATGTTAATTACACACAATAAAAGATTTCATTATGTCATTTTCATATGCATGTATAATGTATTTTAACAACTTCAATCCCTATTTCCTTCTTTTCTTCCCAATACTACTGATTTATTGTCTTTTACCATTAATTCCCTTCTAAATCATGCCGTGTGTGTGTGTGTGTGTGTGTGTGTGTGTGTGTGCGCGTGTGTGTGTATGTGTGTGTGTGAGTTTCATTAGGCTTACTTACAGGACAGAGGATGGATGAGGTGTCATTATAAGATCATAGGAAACTGACTATTACACAGAAATAAATTTCTCTTTCTTCCCACTAGCAAACCTTAATTTCTTTATAGTACTCAAGTGAGATTTGTGCCTTGTTGAGCTTCTCTTCACAACAGAATTTTGATGTTACCAACCTTAAACAGGAAACCAATGATGCTGAATCTAAGAGTCCAGTACCTATGCCATGCTTAGAAGACACTCTTCCACATTTCTCTACATATTCCTCTGGCTTATACATTCTTTTCATACCACTTTCCTGAAATTTTCTGAGCTTTTTAAGGAATGATCTAAATTTTCTATTTAAGATTGAAAGTCAATAATCTCTTATTCACATAATTTTGGCAATCTATGAACTGTGATAATCATTTCTGACTGCAAACAAAAGTTTCTTTGACCAAAGCTGGCAACAGCACAAATCTATGGTTATCAGCATAATTACTTAGAAGGAGATTCAATAGCCATATCATGTCAATTTAGCAAAATAACATTAGTAGCCTTCCTATTGGGGCCAATGATCTTCTTAGCTATGTGCTTTTGAACAGGTTCCAGTAGCACTATAATACGGATTATGGAGCAAGTGTCAAATCTAATCATAAAACAGTTGGTTAAGCAAATAGCAGACAAAGCAGTGTTATTTATATCTGTGGATGCGTATTTCCTGACTGGTCAATAGTTAAGTAACACAACTGATGACAATTCTCTCCCACTTACTTGCATAGGTTCCTTCTGGTTCTGAGTACTACAAAACAGTAAAAAAGATTCCAGTTCTGTTCCAGTTTGATTTCTTTATGTCCCACAAACCAAAGTATGTGAACATCTTCAGCAACTAAGCTTTATAATGTAGTTCTGGTTGGTAATGAACAGCAGAGGCAATAGCCTTTATTCTTTTGGATCTGTAATAGTTAGTCTCAAGTGTAAACCTGGCATCTAAGCCATGAGTTCATGGGTATACCTATAAGAAATTATCTAGTTAAATCAGGCCTTTGGTCAAGGATCTAGGAAATTGTCTTTGTTGCTTTAATTTCAGTGAGATCTGCTATTTGTGGGTAGCGCCATTCCTTAGGCAAAGTATATGTAAAAAATGTGGACTGTATAAAATGGAAAGTGCAAGCAATCAAGATTTCTTCATTTGCTTCCAACTCTTAGCTATGGATGTGATGTTGCCTCAAGCTCGTATCTCTGACTGCCAGGGTGGACCGTAACCTGCAATTATGGAAAGGATTAAACTCTCTCCTACTTTAGTTTGTTATTGTTGAGTATTTTGTTACAATGAAGAAGTGAATGATTAAGACAGGGGGTCTTAGGAGCCTCCCAGTTCAGTGAAAAAAGGAAGGTAGCCCATCCCTGGTATTGATATCTTTGTTTACTCACTTAAGGCTTTTGGTAGCAGCTCTATACATCCATGCAAGATACCTCCATTTCAAATCTTTAGGTTTATTTTTCCATTTCTGTGCATGCATGTGTGTGCACGCATGTGTGTGTGTTTGTGTTTGTGTGTGTATGTTGCAGGTACATGGGCATATAATGGGTGTGTATGTATGCATGTATGTGTTCATATATGTGTGTGTATATGCTTGTGCATATGTGAGTGTGGGCCCAAGGTACTGGAAATTATATTTACTGCTATTCTTTGAGACACAGTCGCTAATGAAACTCCTAGCTCATGGATAGAGTTAAACTGGCTCATCAGCTTGTACTGGGGATTAAAAATCTCTGACTTCCATTGCTGGAATTACAGGCATGCTGCCACACCACAAAACATTTACATGGGATACAAGGATTCTCCACTCTAGTACTTTAGTTGCATATTAAGTGTTTTACATCTGGTTTGTATCCTTAGCCCCAGTCTTATTTGTTAATCAGCTTACAGTTAGCAGGTTTTCTTATTCTTTCCACAATACTTAATTTTGGACCAAAATTGGAAATTTGGAAAAAAATAGGAAAACACCAGAAGCTTCTTATCTTTCCTACTGGAGATTTCATATTGCCTTAAAAAATAGTACAGTGATTGTGCTCAAAACTGTGTAGCTCTTTCTGAAAACTTTATTTTTTGAAGGGAAGAGAAAGTGAATACACGCATGACAAAATCTTTCCTTTCAAAAATGTAATTCTTAATGGTTGAAATTCAGAAAATGTTTGGAATGAAGGAAGACAAACTAATATCTGTCTAAGAAAAATAGGCAATTGTGTTGCCCTGGTATGTGCATATTTCCTTTACCTGTCCATTTAGGAAGACTAGATATAATATCACCCAGAATACTGGAGATAACCTAACTGCATAAAGAACAATATAAGATAGTTATTTGATTGGGAAAGCTCATCCCATGATAGATGGAAATTTTTCCCTGAACAGGTAGATAACATAAAGGCGATTCAGGGAGCTGACATTCCTCAGTGTGCATGCTATCTGGAAAGTGACGATTATTTCTCTGTCAACAATCCCCTGGATCTGGTGTGACAAGTTCTCTGAGCTACTGTATTGCTATCATCTCTCTTGTCAATCTGTATTAAGAAATATTAGCCAGCTAGAACAAAACTTCTTGTGACTCCTTAAGCTATTTGGTCATGAATTTATTGGCAACAAGCAGGCAAACTTCAGTAGCCCTTCAACTGGTTGTGTCAGAGTTTTGTTCACAGCAAAAGAAGATAACTTCATTAGAAATTGAGTCCAAGGAGTAAGATGCTGCTGTGTCATTAAGAAAATATGGTACAAAAAGTGGAGTGTGTTGTGACACTGAGAAAATATGGTAAGAAGAAATGTGATTATTTCTTTGAGGTGGCTGTTGTGCCCTTGGAACTCTTTTGTGGGAGAAATGTGAAGAACATTGTTGCTTTGGGCTGGTAAATCCATTCTCTATTAGATAAAGAAGTTCAAGACCATTCCAGTAAGAATTTGGAGGACAGCAATGCTGAGAGAGGTGACAACTATGGCAGCCCAATTTAGAAAGGGAAAAAGATGGTTTGGGAAAGTAAACTACGGACAATAAGAGTGATGTTCTGGCTAAGAGCTTGGCCCCAACTTGTCCACATACTGAAAGCTTGCCTAAAGGTGAACTCAAATATAATATTCTGAAATGTTTGTCAGGAAGTTTCGAGACAGCATACTCTTGAATCTGTGGCATGGCTACTTTTTAGAAGTCTATTCAGACTTACAATGCAAAAATGCAACGAATTATCATCTTGAAAGAAATAAAACCTGTGAATTTTGGTAAAGAAAAATTGTGAACAAGCAATGATGAATTAGTAGAATACGGACTGAAAAATGATAATCATTGTTAAAGAGATTATGCCCCTAAGTGAGCAAAGGCATATTTTTCACTAGGAAAATAGGAAAGACCACACTGTGAGGCAAGACCTTCAAGGAGGACTCCTCCTCGTAAGAATGAAAATACTTTTGAAAACACAAAGTCAAAGATCAGAGCTCCTGTTGCTTTAAAGCAACTCTACAGATGAAATCACCCCAGTGTTAACATGAATCTGAACAAGATGTGATTTACAGAGGCCAGTCTGGACCTGGAAGTTATACCAGAACTTGGCATCATCCTCATGGCACTGGTTTTGAAGGCAATAAATTTAGTGAATATGCAAGGAGACCCTGCAAATACACTGTGTGATGTGAAGTTGAAAACTATATTGCTGTGGAGACATGAAAATGTTATGGAGTAATAAGTGACAATGTGGGACATCTGACAAAAAGGGTTATATAATCATAAGAGGAGCCACCCAAGACTGATTAGTTCTTCCCTTGGCTTTGCTAGAAGGGAAGAAAAGAAATCTTCAGAACTGAGATAATTTCAACTAGTGGTTCATATGCTTGACTATGAGTGATAGAATATGAAGTTTTTCCTGCTAGTTTTCTGTCTTGTTATGGTCCAATATTTCCTAGCTATGTCCTCATTCCTCCCTCATGGAATGGGAATGTTTATCTGTGCCATTTTATATTGAGAGTTAGTAAACTATTGTCTGATTTTCCATGATGTCACAATTAAGAGACTACCCTAAGTTTCAAAAATAAGTTTTAGACTAAAATTTTAAACTCGTTAGACTGCTATAGACTATGGGGACTTTTAAGGTTGGACTGCATGCAATTTAAGTCATAGAGATCTATGAAGCAGATGGGAGCCAAGGAGCAGAATGATATGATTTGGGTGGGAGTTACTTACCCTTCTCCCCCACAGACTCATGCGTTATAGCCTTTAACTGATGTTAATGTTTGGAAAGTTTGTGATCCTTTGAGAAGTGGAACTTTTCTGGAGAAAGGCAAATAACAAGGGTAGGATTTGAGATTTGGTACGTTGACCCTGGTTTCCTTTAGTTGGTTCTTGCTCTCTTTTCCTTCAAAATAGGTGCAGAAGCCTCAACTAGTATCTTGTTTCTTCCTCAAGCCATGACTTTGTGATGTGATTATTACCATAAAGAACTTTATCTCCTCTGTTATCAGAAGTTAAAGAAATTTGGGGCTGGAGAGGTGGCTCAGGGGTTAAGCCTCTACCTTGCAGGCGGAAGGTCCTGAGTTCGGATCCTAGACCCCACGTATAGACGCCGGGCGGAAGCGGAAGCGGGGGTGGCCTGCGTTTCTGGTCCTGGTAGGGCGGAGCCTGTGAATCCCGGGGCAGAAGGTGATGGAGGCATCCATGGTGGTTCCTGAATTCGCCCGTGGTTCTACACACACACAGACACACACACACACACACACACACACACACACACACACATACACATAGCACACATGCATAATTGAATAAATAATAAAAAATTAAAAAAAA
This sequence comes from Typhlomys cinereus, assembly GCA_023101885.1. NCBI lineage: Eukaryota > Metazoa > Chordata > Mammalia > Rodentia > Platacanthomyidae > Typhlomys > Typhlomys cinereus. Next base: position 609,213 of record JALPQD010000082.1, read on the forward strand.
AGAAGTTAAAGAAATTTATCTTTCTTCCCTAAAATATTCCTCCAGTGGCTATACTATTTAACTATCTTTTTATTTATCTTTCCAGTAAGATATGACTGTACTCCTATGTACCATGTACTATGTAATGTTAAAAAAAAAGTGACTTAAGTTACTGGCACATATTGTAGACAAGTCTGATAGCAAATTGTCTTGTGTACAAAACCAAGTAAGTCCCTTTCCCCAACTGCTTGGGATGTGCGAAGTGGGACTCAACAAAACCTAGGTAAGCTCCGCCCCTGCCCACCCCCAAACCCCAGGCAGCTCACTGGACCCAGCTCCTCCCAACAGCCGGCTGGAGCAGGAGCTGCTCTATGCCAAATAATTCAGTTCAGTGAAAAATGCACAGAAATTGAAAGAAGGTCTTAAGAGTTAAAACAACAATGCCCAAGTAAAAGTGCAAATCCATGTGAAACAACATCTAAGAAAACAAATCCCGGACTGAAGGAATTAATCCAATAATGATAGACTCCAACCAGAACAAACCCATGGAAAATAGCCAAGAAAGCCTGACCCAGGATAACGACTTTCAAAATATGATCACTGCCATGTTCAATACTATGAAAGAGGAATTAAATAACCGCATCAATCACTTTGAAGAGGAACACAACAGACACTTGGAGGAGTTGAGAAAAACAGTTCAAAAAACAAAACAGGCATAGAGCAGTTAAAATAGACTCAAACAGAGTTTAAAACTTAACTAAAAACTCGACAGAGAGTCTTATCAGCAGAACAAACAAAGCAGAAGTGGGAGTATTAACCACCTTAGTGGAAGAGGTTGTTAAAGCCAAAAAGATACTCCAGAGAAATATTCAAGAGATATGGGACACCCTGAAGAAGCCTAACATGTGTATTCATGGAATACCAGAACAATAATCCCAAAATACCACACCTGAGGAAATTTTTCAAGCTATCAACAAGGAAAACTTTCCTCATCTAAAAAAAGAGAGGCCCATCCATATACAAGAGGCATATCGCAACCCAAACAAGATATGACCAAAATAGAAACTCCCTACGGCAAATAATAGTTAAAACACTCCACATTCAAGATAAAGAAATGGTGCTGAGAGCTTCAAGAAAAGAAAAAAACAAGTCACTTTTAAAGGTAAACCTATTAAAATAACAAATGACTTCTCAATAGAAACAGTAAAAGCAAGAAGAGGTTGGAGAGACATACTTCAAGTATTGAATGAGCAAATATGTCAATCCAGGCTGATATATCCTGCAAAACTATCCATCATGATCGAGGGAGAAAGAAAAATTTTCCAGCACAAAGACAACACCAAACCAGGCCTTCAAAAAATGCCATAAATGATACTCAAGTTTGAAGAAAAAAAACAGGCATATCCAGGAGAATAGAAAGAAAGTATAAAAGTGAAACGATACACTTACAAAAACCACTAAACATAATAAATGGTTGGAATTAAAAATAGTTTCTCCATTATAACATTAAAAGTTAATGGAATTAACTCACTGATTAAGAGAACAGATTACAAACTTGGATTAAAAATCACAATCCATCAATCTGCTGCCTCCAGGAAACTCATCTCACCACAAAAGATAGGCACATCCTAAAAATAAAAGGTTGGTCAAAAATTCTGCAAGCTAATGGAATCAGAAAAGAGGCAGGGGTAGGCATTATGCTATCAGACAAAGTGGACTTCAAACCAAAAAAAATCATAAGAGACACGGATGGATACTACATTTTAGTCACACGTACAATTCACCAGGAAGACTTCACAATACTGAATATATATGCACTCAACATGGGCCACCCCCACATTCATTAAGCAAAACCTGCAAGGTCTAAAGTGAGAAATCAATCCCAAAATGATAATTTGGGATTTCAATATCGCCCTCTCAACATGGGAAAGATCAACTGGTCAAAAAATTAACAGCGACACTTTGGAGCTTAATCAAACCCTTACTGAAATGGACCTTACAGATCTCTATCAAACTTTTCATCCACGCAACAAAGAAGACACATTTTTCTTAGCAGCACACAGAACTTTCTCAAAAATAGATCACATATTGAGCCACAAATGAATCTCCACATACACAGGAAAATTGAAATTCTAGCCTATACCTTATCAGACCACCACGGCCTAAAGCTGGACATCCATGACACAACAAGCAACAGAAAATACCCTAACTCCTGGAAACTTAACACTATGATGCTGAATGAGAACTGGATTCAGGAAGAAATTAAAAAGGAAATTCAAGAATTTCTGAAAGTGAATGATAATGAAAATACAACTTACCAAAATCTCTGGGACACAATGAAAGCTGTCCTAAGAGGTAAGTTCATAGCTCTTAATATCTATATCAAAAAAATGGAAACATCAGAAATAAATAACTTAACAATGTACCTAAAAGCTTTAGAGACACTAGAGCAATCTGATCCCAAAAGCAGTAGAAGAGAGGAGATTAGCAAAATAAGATGAGAAATATCCAAAGTGGAGATTAGGAAACTGATACAGAAAATCAACCAGTCAAAAAGCTGGTTCTTTGAAAAAATCAATAAGATTGATACACCCCTAGCAAAATTAACCAAAAGCAAGAGAGAGAAAGCCCAAATTAACAAAATTAGAAATGAAAATGGAGTTATCACTACTAATACCCAAGAAATCCAGAGAATTATAACGTCATACTTCAAAAACTTATACTCTGTGAAATTTGACAACACAAAAGAGATGGATGAATTCCTAAGTAAACACAACTTACCTAGATTGAATAAGGAAGTTGTGAATTATTTAAATAGTCCAATAACATGAGGAAATCAAGGAAGTAATCTTGAATCTTCCCACCAAAAAATGTCCTGGACCAGATGGATTCAGCACAGAGTTCTACCAGACATTTAAGGAGTTAATAACACCAATACTCCTTAAACTGTTCCATCAAATAGCAAAGGAAGGAACACTACCAAATTCATTCTACGAAGCTAATATCATCTTAATACCAAAATCTAAGAAAGATACACTTAAAAAAAGAAAACTATAGACCAATCTCTTTGATGAACACAGATGCAAAGATCCTCAACAAACTCTTAGCAAATCAGATTCGAAAACATATCAGAAAGATCATCCACAGGGATCAAGTAGGCTTTATCCCAGGCGCACAAGGATGGTTCTGCATATGCAAATCAAAAAATGTAATTCACCATGTAAACCAGTCCAAAGTTCAAAACCACATGATACAATCGATAGATGCAGAAAAAGCTATTGACAAGATCCAACAGCCCTTTATGATCAAAACCCTAGAGAAGGTTGGAATGGAAGGAACCTTTATCAATATAATAAAAGCTGTATACAATAAGCTAACAGCAAGGATTATACTCAATGGGGAAAAACTTGAAGCATTCCCACTTCCATCAGGAACTAGACAAGGCTGTCCACTGTCACCACTTCTTTTCAATATTGTACTTGAAGTGTTAGCTGAAGCCATAAGGCAAGAAAGGGACATAAAAGGGATTTGAATTGGCAAGGAAGAAGTCAAGTTATCTCTATTTGCAGATGACATGATCTTATACCTGAGTGATCCCAAAAACTCCACCAGGAAGCTCCTGGAATACAAAAGTTCAGCAGGTAGCAGGATACAAAATAAATGTACAAAAATCAGTGGCCTTCCTACATACCCCAAATGAAAGAAGTGAAAAAGTCCTGAGAGACTCAATCCCATTTACTATAGCCCCTAAAAAAATGAAATACCTTGGTATAAACCTAACCAAGGAAGTAAGAGACCTTTATAATGAAAACTTTAAAACCCTCAAGAAAGAAATTGCAGAAGACACCAGAAGGTGGAAAGACCTCCTATGTTCCTGGACTGGCAGAATTAACATCATAAAAATGACCATCCTACCAAAGGCAATATGCAGATTCAATGCTATACCAATTAAAATCCCAAAGCAATTCTTTAAAGAAGTTGACCAAACAATCTTAAAATTCATATGGAGGCACGAAAGACCCAGGATAGCAAAAACAGTACTGAGTAACAAAAACAAGGCTGGAGGTATATCACCATACCAAACCTTAGTCTATACTACAAATCTGTACTTGTAAAAACAGCCTGGTATTGGCTCCAAAATAGACACACAGATCAATGGATAAGGGTTGAAGACCCAGATATAAGCCCAGACAACTACAGCCATTTGATCTTTGACAAAGGAATCCAAAAAAATCCAATGGAAAAAGAACAGCATCTTCAACAAATGGTGCTGTCAAAAATGGATCTCCACATGCAGAAGACTAAAGCTGGACCTGTACTTGTCACCATGTATAAGAATTAACTCCAAATGGATCAAGGACTTTGGTATAAAGCCAGAGACTATAAAAACCATAGTTGAAAGTTTAGGGAACTCCCTCCAGCTGATTGGGCTAGGCCAACAGTTCCTAAATGGACATCCAATAGTACAGTCACTACAACCATCACTCAACAGATGAGATCTTGTGAAATTAAAGAGCTTCTGTTCAGATAAAGAGATTGTAACTCCAGCACAAAGGCACAGAATGGGAGAAAATTTTCACAAACCACATATCCAATAGAACTCTATTATCCAGAGTGCACAAAGAACTTAGAAAACTAAACACCAAGGAAACAAATGGAACAATTAAAAAATGGGCCTTGGAACTTAAAAGAAACTGTGAGGATGGCAAAAATCCACAATACAAACAACACCAAGTGCTGGAGAGTATGTGGAGAGAGGGGAACTCTCCTACATTGCTGGTGGGAATGCAGGCTTATAAAACCACTCTGGCGAGCCATCTGGCAATTCTTAAAGAAGTTAAAGATTGAAATGCCATATGACCCAGCTATTCCACTTTTGGGGATAACCCCCCACACAGCAAAAATTCACCTTGATAGCACAAGCACGACAATGTTCAAAGCAGCACTGTTTACAATAGCAAAGTCATGGAATCAGCCCAAATGTCCAACAATTGACGAGTGGATAAGCAAAAAGTGGTACATTTATACAATGGAATACTACTTTGCCATCAAAATGATGAATTAATACAATTTGCCAGGAAATGGATGGAATTAGAAATAATTATATTGAGTGAAGTATCCCAGACATGGAAAATTAAGCACCGTATGTACTCCCTAATAGGTGGATCCTAGTACCAAACCCACTTAGAGACACTCAAAGACAAATCTCTGTAATACCTACAGTAATTGTAAAGATTATAAACAGGAGGGATGTGTAAGGAGGGCCCCACCAGAAACAAGGAGAGAGGGGACCATGTTATAGCAGAGAATATAGTCCACCATCAAGGACTGGAAGTAAGTAATGAGACATCTGGTTAAGTTCACAGACTTTCCCTCCTGATCTTTTGCAACTGATGGGGTGTGATCTCACCAGAAGGGAAGAGCATGTAGGCTGCCGTACTAGAAAGTAACCATTTTGCAAATGGGTGATTGACCCCTTTCTCGCTGTGGTCTCCTACTTTTATTCCATCTACCTTTGAATATACTCTTAAAACAAGACTCATTTAACAGGTTTTTATCTCTGGCCAGGGGGTGATATCCAATACCCATCAGGATGGAGCCAAGGGCATTGCCAGAGCACCAAAACTGAAAAAAAAAAAAAACAAAAAAAAAAAAGAGAAAATCAGAGACTTTACATCAACCACCTGGAACCGGGTCAGCCTAATTTCTCCCCATCCTGAAGCTCAGGGAAATTTGAGGAAGAGGGGGCGGTAAGATTGTAAGAGTACAAGATGGGAGGAGTAATGATATGCAAGATACTCCACACAAGTTAGGGCTGAAGCAATCATAATAGGACTTTGCAACTCCTGTGCTATATCCAACACATTATTAACCCCACAAAGTCTAGCATGGACTAAAGGCACTAGTATCCTTGGAGGCTAGGGACTGACAGTCACAGTAGTGTTCCTAAGCTTAAGGGGAACACAGAATAGGGTTCTGTGAAATGCCCCTGGGTCCTTGTACCTCATCGGAGAGGAGGACCCAGAGGAGAGTTTGGCGTACACATTAAAGGATGCTCCGGGGATTGAGGGGGGGGGAGGCACTGGGAGAAGGGGAGGGAGGGTGAGGGGGGCAAAGGGGTTGGGAGGAGGTGGAGGGAGGGAGGGGACTGGTGTACCTGTTAAGTTTGTATGAGCAGAAATAACAATAAAAATAATTAAATCTGATTGGTAATACAAAAAAAAAAAACACACCAAAAAACCAAGTAAGACAAGAAAGCTCAGTTTTTGATGATTGGAGATGGCTTTATTGAAAAAAAGTGCCATCTTCTACTTCTCATGTATAAGTAGGAAGTAATTGTATAAAAGAGATAATAAAAAATAAATATAAGAGCAAAGCTGACTCAACAAATACTCTGTTGGATTTGAAGTTCGTTAATTTAATAAGGTTAATTTTTCCATCTATTATGAGCAAAGATAAAGAACAATACATAAATATGAAAGGAGAGTGTATGTAAACACACATGTACTTAAAATTTCTGAGTATGTAAGCAAATAAGCTTTCAAGATGACCTAGGTCTTAAATGATTTTTCATTCTAACAGAAGAAATATCATTCCTCTCTTTGATAATGTATTCTATTATAACACAATACTCGAAAGTGGTATATAAAAAAATGGAGATTGCTTCTCAGAGTTCTGTCTGCAGCCTGGGAAATCCAAAGTGCACATTTGAAAATATTCTTGCTGTATCATTCCATGGTGAAATGCTGGGGAGCCTGAGAACTCGTGTGCATGAAAGAAAGCAATGAAACTCAACCTTGAGCTATACATATTAGCAATAATCGATTTGTTAGGGATACAAGAAACCATAGTGCTTCCATTTTAATGGAAACTTGCCACTGAAGCAGTATTTTATAAATAATGGAAATGTATATACTTGGGAAGATAGGTAATGAAAGTAAATGTCTTAGTCCACTTAATGTAACAAAATTTGGTTTTGATAAATGATTTATGCAATTTTCATAGTTGAATGCAGCAGGGTTTTTTTATTGCTCATATTACAATTTGATCTGACATTCTGAGGTTTCCTTTAGTTTTCCAACCATCAGAAGATTTGAAATCCAGGCTAATTCAAGTAATTGCACCATCTAGAACACATTGTCACCATCTGTGGCAAGGCAGTTTCTAGAATTGATCTAAAAACCATGTAGAATGATCTTCTGTCTCTTGTATAACCATCTTCTTTGAGTGGAGATTGAACCTGAATAGTTGCCTCTAATAAATAATAGAATATGGAACAAATTGTAGGATGGAAAGATGATTCTGTCAAGTAATAACAAAACTTCCTTATATCTTGCTTATTCTCTGTTATCATCCATACATAAAATACTAAAAATGAATATATAATGAGCCTTCTTTAAAAATTCACATTGTATGACAGAACAATTGATTTAAATGTGCATGACAATTAGATAGTTGTCCATTTCTTTAAAAGATTCATCTAGAATCCGAAACTTTTCTCTTCTCATTTGAGTTATTTATTTTCAGTTTCCTGTGGCAGGAATATTTAAAAATATTTCTGTATTGCACTAAAAACACATTTTTCCCTTCATTCTTTTATTATAGTTTTCATAGTAATTGTAAGAGCTAGTTTAAGTGAGGTAAAGATGAACAAAGATAGCATGGAAATTTGTGGAATCAAGAGCCCTGTGATCAAAAGTCTGGAGCTGAGGGAAAGCAAAGCAAAATAAATTATAACTATTGTATATAGCAAAATGGCATACCTCCAGAGATGGATGTTGATATAAATCATCATTATCATCTAGACTTGACAAGAAAGTTTATAATTTTTCTGAGGGCAATACAGAAGCAACTGAAGGATTTTAAGAATGAAAGGGATAAGTCAGATTGTTGGTTTATGAAGACCATAGTATTTAGTGGATACATTTCAGACAGAAACAAATAGAGCTAGTTGTAAGCTATGGGGAGGTCCCAGGTAGACAGTGAAGATATAATTTTTTCTTTTTGAAATTTTATTAAACTTCTGTTTTTAGTTAGTACATATGCCAATTCACTGTAACTGTCAACTTCAAGCCTTCAGACACATATATGAAGAATTAGTAGTTACAAAAAACAAGAATCAAGTCTATAGGAGATTGATTAATTATTGTGAGAAGAACCAACTCATAGGGGACATGACCATTTCCTGGGGAAATGAATGAGATGGGAAGAGCTAGTTCAGTAATTTGGAAGACTTTGGCATTCTGGCTGTTTTAGTTTGTCCTGCATGTTCATAACCAAATTCATGATCAAATGGCCTAGGGAAACAAGACATTTTATTTTGGTTCATGATTGTTCAGTCACAGTTCTTCATCCAGAACTCTTCACAGTAGAGTTCTACCAGAACCAAAAAATGAAAGAACTGACTACACCATACCCACAGAATTGCTGAAAAAGGAACAATCCTCATTTGCCAGACAGCACATCTGTCCAAGTACATCAATGGATGTCAACTCACAGAACCAGCTCCTTCCATCTTATCCACCTGCCCAGGGAATACTTTCACTCACCATGGGCTGGGTCTTCCCCATCAATTAGACCATCTCCTGAAGACTTGGCCAAAGTTAGCTTTAATTATCACTTCTTCACAACTGTTTCTAAAGATCAGACTTCATCCGTAGAGTTGACACCTATTTCTAACTATCACACTGACATATAGGCATTCCAGTAATAATTGAGAACATATGTTCCGTTTTCAACAATTTCTGTGTATATGGTATGGCTAGTTCCCTTGGCTTCTAATGTTGGAATGAATTCTCCTACCTTGCTGATAAATTGTAACAAAGAGTTGTAAAATGTAAACAAACTCTTTGTTCACCTATGCTGTTTAAATCCCATAGTCATATAAGCATCATGAAGAGTAAATACAGAAGTAGGTCAAATATTAGAGTGGATTTTAGAATTGTCAACATAATCTTTTTATCTTTCTCTGTTCATTTTCTCCTCTATGCTCCTGCCACCTGTGTACACTTCCTCCCTCATTTCTACTTTCAAGTCACTCATGTTCTATTGCTCTCACCTGTTTCTCAGTAGCCTTTTTGTTGCCTCCCTAAGTCATAATATATACCCACAATAATGTTCATATAATAGTTAAATATTAATAACTAGGATACACATATGAGAAAAATATGTAATATATATCTTTCTAAGTTTGAGTTACATTGTTTCATGTCATAATTTTGAGAAATATGATTTGCAACTATTTTATTAATGTTCAAGGTTGAAATCAGAAGTTTTTCTAATCTAGGAGAGGCAGCATGAGGTAATGGGGAGACAGAGAGGTAGAAAAAGCTCAGAAATCTATGTTAATGTCTTGTTTATATCTAAACGTTCCTGAGCATTGATATTTCCTCTCATATGGAGAGTTCCTCTATCAAGGCTCCATTGCTTAAAGGTTGTACAACCTTCCTATAGGCTGGAGAATTGGCTCAGGGGTTAAGAGTCTGCCTTGGAAACAGAAGGTCCAGAGTTCCAGTCTCAGGTCCCATGTAAAAATGCCAGGTAGAAACAGTGGTGGCCTACACTTCTGGCTCTGGTGAGCGTAGCCTGGGACATGCCAGAGCGAAGCAAGAAGGAGGTAGAAGTGATCCAAGATGATTCCTGAAGTCACCCTTGATCCTCTACAGGGACACAGTGTTTCTCTCTCTCTCTCTCTCTCTCTCTCTCTCTCTCTCTCATACACACACACGTAAATAAATAAATGGAATATTTAAAAAAGATTCTACTAACTTCCTAAGCAGTTCCAGAAGCTGAACATCAAATATTCAAAAATATGAGCCTATGTCACAGCACACATTCAAGCCACAATACCTTCTGAGGAAATGGCACAAAGTAGAAAGCAGCGTGCTCTGATCTTTGAGGAGAAATTGAAGCAAGGTCCTGTCTAATTGGTGGCACTGTATGTAAATAAATCCCCACTCTTGGAAGCTGTCACGGTTTGAGTATGAGTCACAAGCTCTTGAATTTGGATCCTTACTTGATGTTAATATTCAGGAAGGGCATGGAAACTTAAGGAGTGGAGTCTTACTGGAGAAAGGCACACCACGAGAGATGTCTTGATGTGGAGCCCCACCCTGCTTCTACTAATAGTCTGCTGTTTCAGTCTGTTTGTTCTCTCTTCTTCCGTAACGATATTTCCTGTGACCTGAACTATCTTCAGCTTCTGCAGTCTGCTCTTCCATCTTTCTGTAATGTGCTGTTTCCCATCTGTAACTGTAAGGCAAATAATCTCCCTTTTCTTCCCTTAACTTGCTTGATTCTGATGTAAAGAGTAACTGGGATACAAGCATTTAACTACTAAACTCATTGCTTTGGTTGTTATTAACCTTCTCTATCTGTCCCAGCACCATCACAACAAAGCACATTTTGACTTCTTAAATAGTGTTGTCACAGGTTGTAGTGGTTAGATTCAGGTGTGAACTGGACACATGAAAGCTATTTGAGGCACAGCTGTAAAGAATCCATGTTTCGGGAAGGTCTTTGAACAAGCCTGCAAGTGATTGTTTCATTGATAAGGAAGACCCAGGCAATAGTGAATTGTGCTTTCCTGTAGTGAAACAGATAAAAGGAAGTGCAAGGAGGAGGGACTTATTCTTCCTTTATTCCGTGTGCACTTGCTGTGTAAGTCCTTTGCTAATATATCTCTACCTCCTTTGCTTGCTGCTGCTGTTACTCCTCTATTCTTGGCTGACATCAGAGCTCAGCTTTTTCAGCCATGCCATTGTTCTCGCTGCTGTTGGAATACAGGGTTTCAGCCCTTGCTGCTCCTCATCACTGAAATTGGAGCCCAGCATCTTCATCCTGGCTGCCATCCATTCTCCACATCAGAGCACAACCTCTTCAGCCCTCCAGTGAGTTTGAGACTTGAGACTTTTCCTGAATCCTTGATCTTACAAGACATTCTACTTAAGAACGAAGCATCCACTCGTGGGTACTTTTAAGCATACTGCTTTCACTTGTAAGTTGATTTAGTCAAGTTTCATAGGCTTCTGTGGGCAGTTTCAGGCATCCTGTGCTGTGGGAGAGAGAGAAAACAATCTTATCTTTAATTTATTTCCACAAGTAGGGGACTATTTCTGGGAGCTTGACAGAATATGTTACTGCATGGATCTGATTTTCATGATTCTTACTCAAGACAGCTGGATTATGTGTTCTCTTTGTTTTAACTCTGGATTTGCAAGAGGGTAGGTTTATGTTTTGGATTTTACAAATATCTTAAATCATTGAAAGGCAGCATTAGATTTTAACAGAAAATAATGCAAACGTAACTGGAACATTTCAATGACCTAAATGCTTTCTCATTGCCTTTTCCTGCTATTTTGTGCCCTTAAATTAAAAAAAAAAAAAAGATAGTCTTCTATGGATCCAAGGGTTGCTCTTGGCCCATCTACTACTGTGGGGATTCAGGCCTATGGAAGCAGACAGGCAGGAGGGTGAGATCGAATGAGTGATGGAAAGGAGAGACCGTGGAGAGATGATGGAAGGAAGCAGGGATAAGTGCTTGATATGCTTATAAAAGGAGAAAAATTAAAAAAAAAAGAATAGACAGGCCAGAAGGAGCCCTGGGATCCATGAAAGCAGAACAGGCAGGGAGTTGAGAGGGAGTGAGAAGGATTGAAGAAGGGAGGGGAAGGAGGATGGGTGAGGGGGGGATGGAGGGAAGCAGGAATGAGTACTCAGTGTGCTTGTAATACTAGAAAAATAAAATAACAAAAAACTTTAAAAAAAGAATACACGTCAGCGATGAGATAAAGAAAACTATGTCATGCTACAGAATCATTAGATGAAAAGCAAACACAGCCCAACACACCTCTCTACATGAGGGAAGTGAGAATCAACATATTAGTGAGAGTAATCTGAAAACTACAGAGGTGCTCTATCAGCTCTGCAAACAATACAACACTAAATTGTTTTGCTTTGCATTAAGACAAAGTAGAAAAGCTTGTAATGTTCCTGAAAGAGTTCAGTTACCGAAATATGACCTTATAATTCTCTAAATTTCTTCAGTGTCAGCAGTGATAACTCCCTTTTCATTTCTAATTTTGTTAATTTGGGTTTTCTCTCTCTTGATTTTGGTTAATTTAGCTAAGGTGTATCAATCTTATTGATTTTTTCAAAGAATCAGCTTTTCAATTGATTGAATTTTATTTATAATTTCTTCCTGAACCCAATTCTCATTCAGCATCATAGTAGTTTAGTTTCCAAAAGTTAGTGTATTTTCTGCTGTTTGTTGTGTTGCAGATGTGAAACTTTAGACCATGGTGGTCTGATAGGGTACAGGCTAAAATTTCAACTTTCCTGTTTATGTGGAGGTTCATTTTGTGGCCCAATATGTGTTCTAATTTGGAGAAAGTTCCATGGGCTACTGGAGCCATAAGACAAGAGAGGGAGATAAAAGGGATTCAAATCAGTAAGGAAGAAGTCAAGTTATCTCTATTTGTAGATGACATGATCCTATACCTGAGTGATCCTAAAATCTCCACCAGGAAACTCCTAGAACTAATACAGAAGTTCAGCAGGGTGGCAGGTTACAATGCAAAAATCAGTGATCTTCCTATATGCCAAGGATGAAAATAGTGAAAAAGTCCTAAGAGAAACAATTCCATTTACTATAGCCCCTAAAAAAATGAAATACTTTGGTATAAATCTAACCAAGGAAGTGAGAGACCTTTGTAATGAAAACTTTAAAACCCTAAAGAAAGAAATTACAGAAGACACCAGAAGGCAGAAAGACCTCCCATTCTCCTGGATGGGCAGAATCAACTTCATAAAAATGACCATCCTACCAAAAGCAATTAAACAGATTCAATGCTATACCAATCATAATACCCAAGCAATTCTTTAAAGAAATTGACCAAACAACCTCTCTGGCAATCAGTCTGGCGATTTTTAAAAGAGTTAAAGATTGAAATGCTATATGACTGAGGGAGTTTGATCTCACCAATCAGAGAGTGTATAAAGTCTGGCAAACAGATGATAACCATCCCGCAAATGGGAGACTGACCCCCTTTCACTGCGGTCTCTTACTCCTATTCCATCTATCTTTGAATCTCCTCTTATAGTAAGATTCCATTTAAACAGCCTTTTATATTTGGTTAGGAGGTGACCTCCAATACCAATCAGGATGAGCCAAGAGCGGTGTAAAAACAGCAAAACTGAAAACAACAACAACCATTATTCAGAATGCAAGAGACCCTACAGAGTGGAGGAGAACAAAGAGAGGAGAGAGAGAGAGAAAGTCAGAGATAGAGAAACAGAGAGCAAGGAGATGGCGAGAAGCCGAGGAAAAGATGGGAATGAGAAAGAAACAGGTGATTAAATGCTTGTGGAGGACACAGGCAAACTTTTGGAAGTCAGTTCTCTCACATGGTTCTGGGTATGAAAGTATGTCATTGACATAGTTAGACACAGGTGTCAACTTGACAGTTGAGGTTTGAGCTCTAGGTACATTTGTAGAGAATTATTGGTTCAGTAGAGCCCAGAGCCAACCTGCAGGTGATTGTCTAGCTGATGGAGAAGGCCCAGCCCTAGTGGATAATATTAGGCCCTGTAATAAAATACAGAGAGCCAGTTGAAAAGTTGGCATCCTTGTGTACACATGTACACATGCTGGTCTGGCAACTAAGGATCATCCTATTATATAGAGATGGTGTGGCCAGTTCCCTCACCCCTGGTATTGGTGCATGCTCTCTCATCAACATTGACTACAAACTGTAACTGAACTAATATAAGACAAATAACCACTTGTTCCCTTAAGCTGTTCAATGATAATTTATCAGAAACCATGCAGGCAAACTGCAACAGTTGTCATATTTGTGTCTAGATGCCTTTACCCGCTGAGTCCGCCTGATTGCCCAGAAGAATAAAATTTGTGTGGTTCCTCTCTAAAGAAAAGAATGAAACAGTCTTTGAACTGAAGCATGAACTGAAGCAGGGAACTGGGATAGCAGAGAAGACTGGTGGAAAAATAAATTAAAATTAAACGTTAAGTGAATTGGTCCACATAGATCAACTCTGAATAGTTGATACTATTTATTTTTTTATAAAAAGTTTCCTCTTCATTATTGCCTAAATTACCATGAATCCCCAGTTAGATGCCAAATTTGGCTGATTTGAAAGTATCGATGAAGAAGGTATTAAAGGCTTTAAACTATTTTTAATTCCTTCATGCCTAATTTGGATAAGAAATAGCAAAAAGTTTTATTATTAGTAGGAAATCTTTAGGATATACCATTTATATTTCAAAAATTTCAAGATTAAAATAAGACTCATCTTACATTTTCTTGTTTAATGGTTAGAATCACTTCTCGTCTTTGTTGTGGGTTCCGGTTGCTCAGAGATTCACCACGGACTACAAGTTAAAATTTAATAAGGGAAGTTTATTAAAGAAAGCTAAAAGCTTATGTACCAGGGCTAATACCAGTTACCAAGTCCTCTGAATGTGAAGCCCCAATATGTGACTTCATACAGTTTTTAAAGATAGTATGGAATGAAGAAGATAAGGGAAATGAACTTCATTCGCAGACCCTCAGTTGCAGATGTGGGGATGTACACAGGCAGATGTGTAGACATACAGGTGCCAGAGCTGAAGTGAATTTATTACAGGTTTGAGGTAACACAGTTAGTTGTTAAGAGTTATAACCATCTCTTAGCCTGCACATACATGTTAGGCCTGATGTTTATATTTTAACCAAGGGGGTTACTGGTCAGAGGATGAAATCCCAGGAAATTAGTTAGGTGAGGGTGGCATTTGTCAGCCTCTTGTGGGTGGCTGCCTACCTGCCATTTTAAAGGGTTCTCATTTCTGTTCCTTATAGTTTTTAAACTTTTCTTTTTTATTCTTATTATATTCCCTTCAGAAGTCTTCTTGCATGGATCTCAGAAATATGCACTTCACGGGTTAAATAGCTCCACGCCGTCGCCCCCATCCCCCCTTTTGCACCCCACCCCGCTCCACCTCAACCCCGCGCCCTAGCTGGTGAGTCCCCGCCCCGCGCACCGCCCACCAGGACCCCAGGTCGGCCCACAGGGACCTGGCTCCGACTCCCACCATCCAGCCTGAGCCGAGCTCGGGGCCGAGGGACGAGGAGGACCTCCCCCTGCGCCCGGGCCCCGCCCCAGCTGCCCTCGGGTTAAATAGCTCCACGCCATCGCCCCCATCCCCCCTTTGCACCCCACCCTGCTCCACCGGTTGGGAAGCACGCACGGTCCAGCCGGGCCTCACCCCACGACCTAGGTAAGTCTCCGCCCGCACCGCCCACCAGGACCCCAGGCCAAATAATTCAGTTTAGTGAAATTGAGAGATCTTAAGAGTTAAAATGACAATGCCAAAGTCAAAGTGCAAATCCATGAGAAGCAACAATCAAGTAAACAAATTTCCCACTGAAGAAATTAATCCCATAATGTTAGACTCCAACAAGAACAAACCCACGGAAAAAGGCCAAGAAAGCCCCACCCAGGATACAGACATTCAAAATATGATCATTACCATGTTCAATACTATGAAAGAGGAAATCAGGGAGGAATTACATAATCGAATCAATCACTTTGAAGAGGAACACAACAGACATCTGGAGGAGTTGAGAAAAACAGTGCAAGAAACAAAAACTGGCATAGAGCAGTTAAAACAAACTCAAGCAGAGTTTAAAACTGAGCTAAAAGACAAGTTATCTTCAACCCAGAACGCCACAGAGAGTCTTATCAACAGAACTAATGAAGCAGAAAACAGAATTTCAGACCTTGAAGATAAAGTGGGAGTACTAACCAGCTCAATGGAAGAGGTTGTTAAAGCCAAAAAGATACTTGAGAGAAATATCCAAGAGATATGGGACACCCTGAAAAAGCCTAACATGCGTA
Source organism: Typhlomys cinereus (assembly GCA_023101885.1). NCBI lineage: Eukaryota > Metazoa > Chordata > Mammalia > Rodentia > Platacanthomyidae > Typhlomys > Typhlomys cinereus. The sequence continues at coordinate 625,086 of JALPQD010000082.1, forward strand.
TTCATGGAATACCAGAGCAAGAATCTCAAAATACCACCCCTGAGGAAATTTTTCAAACGATCATCAAGGAAAACTTTCCTCATCTAAAAAAAGAGAGGCCCATCCATATACAAGAGGCATTCCGCACCCCAAACAGATACGACCAAAATAGAAGCATGCCGCAGCAAATAATAGTTAAAACACTCCACATTCAAGATAAAGAACTAGTGCTGAGAGCTTCAAGGGAGAAAAAAACAAGTACTTTTAAAGGTAAACCTATTAAAATAACAAATGACTTCTCAGTCGAAACAGTAAAAGCAAGAAGAGCTTGGAGAGACATACTTCAAGTATTGAATGAACAAAAATGTCAACCCAGGCTGATTTACCCTGCAAAACTATCAGTCATGATCGCGGGAGAAAGAAAAATCTTCCAGCACAAAGACAACTTGAAGGGATACATGTCCACCAAACCAGGCCTTCAAAAAATGCTAGAAATGATACTCAAGCGTGAAGAAAAAAACAGGCATATCCAGGAGAACAGAAGGCAAGTATAACATCATTAAAAACGAAGCAATATACTTATAAAAGCTACTAAACATAATAAATGTCTGGAATTAACAATAGTTTCTCCATTATAACACTAAATGTTAATGGAATTAATTCACCGATCAAGAGACACAGATTACAAACATGGATTAAAATCACAATCCATCAATCTGCTGCCTGCAGGAAACCCATCTCACCACAAAAGATAGGCACGCTCTAAAAATAAAAGGCTGGTCAACAATTCTACAAGCAAATGGAAGCAGAAAACAGGCAGGGGTAGCCATTATGCTATCAGACAAAGTGGATTTCAAACCAAAGAAAATTATAAGAGACACGTATGGATACTACATTTTAGTCACAGGTACAATTCACCAGGAAGACTTCACAATACTGAACATATATGCACCCAATACGGGCCCCTCCACATTCATTAAGAAAACCCTACAGCATCTAAAGCAAGAAATCAACTCCCAAACGATAATTCTTGGGGACTTCAACACCGCCCTCTCAACATGGGATAGATCAACAGGTCAAAAGCTTAACAGAGACACTTTGGAACTTAATCAAACCCTGAAAGAAATGGACCTTACAGATCTCTATCGAACTTTTCACCCACGCACCAAAGAATACACATTTTTCTCAGCAGCACACGGAACTTTCTGCAAAATAGATCACATATTGGGCCACAAAATGAACCTACACATATACAAGAAAGTTGAAATTCTAACCTGTGCCCTATCAGAACATCACGGCCTAAAGCTAGACATCCAAAACACATCAAACAAGAGAAAATACACTAACTCCTGGAAACTTAACACTATGATGCTGAATGAGAACTGGATTCAGGAAGAAATTAAAAAGGAAATTCAAGATTTCCTGAAAGTGAATGATAACGAAAATACAACTTACCATCTCTGGGACACAATGAAAGCTGTTCCAAGAGGTAAGTTCATACCTCTTAATGCCTACGTCAAAAAAATGGAAACATCAGAAATAAACAACTTAACAATGCAGCTTAAACCTTTAGAGAAACTAGAGCAATCTGATCCCAAAAGTAGTAGAAGAGAGGAGATTAGCAAAATAAGGGGAGAAATATCTGAAATCGAGATTAAGAAAACGATAGAAAAAATCAACCAGTCAAAAAGCTGGTTCTTTGAAAAAATCAATAAGTTTGATACACCTCTAGCTAAACTAACCAAAAGCAAGAGAGAGAAAACCCAAATTAACAAAATTAGAAATGAACATGGAGTTATCACTACTGATACCCAAGAAATCCAGAGAATTATAACATCATATTTCAAAAACTTATACTCTGTGAAGTTTGACAACACAAAAGAAATGGATGAATTTCTAAGTAAACACAACTTACCTAAATTGAATCAGGAAGTTGTGAATTATTTAAATAGTCCTATAACATATAAGGAAATTGAGGAAGTAATCTCGAATCTTCCCACCAAAAAATGTCCTGGACCAGATGGATTCAGCACAGAATTCTACCAGACATTTAAGGAGTTAATAACACCAATACTCCTTAAATTGTTCCATCAAATAGCAAAGGAAGGAACACTACCAAATTCCTTCTATGAAGCTAATATCGTTTTAATCCCAAAACCTAATAAAGATTTGCTTAAAAAAGAAAACTATAGGTCGATCTCCCTGATGAACACAGACGCAAAGATTCTCAACAAAGTCTTAGCAAATCGGATTCAAAAACATATTAAAAAGATCATTCATGGGGACCAAGTAGGCTTCATCCCGGCACACAAGATTGGTTCAACATACGCAAATTAATAAATGTAATTCATCATGTAAACCAGTCCAAAGTCCAAGACCACATGATACTCTCGATAGATGCAGAAAAAGCTTTTGACAAGATCCAACAGACTTTTATGATCAAAACGCTAGAGACAATAGGAATGGAAGGAACCTTTATCAATATAATAAAAGCTATATACAACAAGCCCACAGCAAGGATTATGCTCAATAGGGAACAATTGGAAGCATTCCCTCTTCGATCAGGAACTAGACAAGGATGTCCACTCTTACCACTTCTATTCAATATTGTACTTGAAGTGTTAGCTGAAGCCATAAGACAAGAAAGGGACATAAGAGGGATTCCAATCGGCAAGGAAGAAGTCAAGCTATCCGTATTTGCAGATGACATGATCTTATACCTGAGTGATCCCAAAAACTCTACCAGGAAGCTCCTGGAACTAATAGAGAAGTTCAGCAGGGTGGCAGGATACAAAATAAATGTGCAAAAATCAGAGGCCTTCCTATATGCCCAGAATGAAAGAAGTGAAAAAGCCTTGAGAGAAACAATACCATTTATTATAGCCCCTAAAAAAATGAAATACCTTGGTATAAACCTAACTAAGGAGGTAAAAGACCTTTACAATGAAAACTTTAAAACCCTAAAGAAAGAAATAGCAGAAGACACCAGAAGGTGGAAAGACCTCCCTTGTTCCTGGATTGGCAGAATCAACATCGTGAAAATGACCATCCTACCAAAGGCAATATACAGATTCAATGCTATACCAATCAAAATCCCAAAGCAATTCTTCAAAGAAGTTGACCAAACAATCTCAAAGTTCATATGGAGGCACAAAAGACCCAGGATAGCAAAAACAATCCTGAGTAACAAAAACACAGCTGGAGGTATAACCATACCAAACCTTAGTCTATACTACAAATCCATAGTTGTAAAGACAGCCTGGTACTGGCTCCAAAATAGACACACAGATCAATGGATAAGGATTGAAGACCCAGATATAAGCCCAAAAGTTACAGCCATTTGGTCTTTGACAAAGGGGCCCAAAGAATCCAATGGAAAAAGAACAGCATCTTCAACAAATGGTGCTGGCAAAACTGGATCTCCACATGCAGAAGATTAAAGCTGGACCCGTACTTGTCACCATATACAAGACTTAATTCCAAATGGATCAAGGACCTTGATATCAGGCCAGAGACTATAAAAACCATAGTTGAAAGGATAGGGAACTCCCTCGAGCTGATTGGGCTAGGCCAACAGTTCCTAAACAGACATCCAATGGCACAGTCACTACTACCAACTCTCAACAGTTGGGATCTTGTGAAATTAAAGAGCTTCTGTTCAGATAAAGAGATTGTAACGCGAGCTCAAAGGCAACCCACAGAATGGGAGAAAATCTTCACTAACCACATATCTGATAGAGCTCTATTGTCCAGAGTGCACAAAGAACTTAGAAAACTAAACACGAAGGAAACCAATGGCCCAATTAAAAAATGGGCCCTAGAACTTCAAAGAAACTTTACCAGGGATGAAATTAAAATGTCTAACAAATATCTTAAAAAATGCTCCACTTCTTTAGCCATCAGGGAAATGCAAATCAAAACTTCCCTGAGATATCATCTCACCCCAGTCAGGATGGCAAAAATCCACAATACTAACAACGACAAATGCTGGAGAGGATGTGGAGAGAGGGGAACTCTCCTACATTGCTGGTGGGAATGCAGGCTTATACAGCCACTCTGGCGAGCCGTCTGGAGATTCTTAAAGAAATTAAAGATTGAAATGCCATATGACCCTGCTATTCCACTTTTGGGAATAACCCCCCAAACAGCAGAGGTTCACCTCGATAGCACAAGCATGACCATGTTCATAGCAGCACTGTTTACAATACCAAAGTCATCGAATCAGCCCAAATGTCCAACAGTTGAGGAGTGGATAAGGAAACAGTGGTACATCTATACAATGGAGTACTACTCAGCCATCAAAAATGATGAATTACTGGAATTTGCCGGGAAATGGATGTCATTAGAAACAATTATATTAAGTGAAGTATCCCAGACCCAGAAAATTAAGCGCCGTATGTACTCCCTAATAGGTGGCTCCTAGACCAAACCCACCCAGCCCACCTAGAGACAGTAATTCCAAGGATTATGAACAGGAGGGATGGGGTAGGAGGGCCACACCAGAAACAAGGAGAGAAGGGACCATGTTACAGCAGGGAAAATAGGCCTCCACCAAGGACCCAAATAAGTTATGAGACATCTGATTAAGTTCACAGACTTTTGTTCCTGATCATTTACTACTGAGGGGGAATGATCTCACCAGAAGAGGAGGGCATATAGTCTGGCAGATAAAAAGTAACAATTTTGCAAATGGGTGATAGACCCCTCCCTCACTGTGGTTTCCCACTTTTATTACATCTACCTTTGAATGTGCTTTTATCACAAGACTCTAACAGCTTTTTGTCTCTGGGCAGGGGGTAACATACAATGCCCACCAGGATGGAGTGAAGGGCATTGCAGGAGCAGCAAAACTGCTAAAGAAAATCAACAAACCACAATCCAGAACTTCAGAGACTCTATATCAACCACCTAGAATTAGGCCAGCTTAGTCTCTCCCCATCTTGAAGCTCAGGGAAATTTGCGGAAGAGGGGGCGGTAAGAGTATAAGAGCATAAGGATGGGAGGAGCAATGATATATAAGATACTCTATACTAGTTAGGGCTGAAGCAATCATAATTGGACTTTGCATGCCCTGCGCATTGTCCAACACACTGTTGACCTCACAAAGTCTAGCATCTGCTAAAGGCACCAAGATCCTTGGAGGCAAAGGATTGGCAGCCACAGCAGTGTTCCTATACCTAAGGGGAACACGGGAAAGGGTTCGGGAAAGGCCACTGGGTCCTTGTACGTCATCGGAGAGGAGGGCCCAGAGGAAAATCAGTCATGCACAAGAAAGGACTCTCTGGGAATTGGGGTGGGAGGCACTGGGGGATGGGGAGGGAGAGGGGTGGGGAGGGGGAGCAGGGGGTACGGGGGGAGGAGGAGGGAGGGAGGGAACTGGTGTACCTAATAAGTTTGTATGAGCTGAAATAAAAAAAAAGAAATATGCACTTCAAATAGAAGAGAAGAAAAACTTATCTTTCCTAGAAATATAATAACAAGATAGAGGGTATGGAAAAAGTAATTTCAGTTAAGCAGCATTCACTTTCATTTTCAAATGATCACTGTAGATCTGATCCCAGAAATAAGGAAGACATAAAACATTATTTCACTGAAATGCCTCCTTCCCTTCTCAGAACTCTTCTCAGGTCAAGAAGACAGTGAAAAGGAACAAGAATAAAATGTCCAGATAAGCGATATATGAAGGACACTTTATTTAATCACTACAGTGAGAATGAAAACAAGAAGTGTTATTTAGAGGAGGATCTGATGTTTTGTGCATGCAAGTGAAACAATGGAACAATTCAAGGTAATGACAACAATCCTTAGATCATCAACTAACAGCACACCTTCCTTTTACAGGGCTCAGGGTGGAGAATTGTGGAAAGGATAAGAACTCTGGTTTCAGCAAACCACCTTGGAACTTATATTGGTACTATTGGATTTTATATTCTTTGGTTGGAACTTCCTTTTTAGTAAATTTTGGTAAACATTATGTTTATATCTTACATGCTGCCATAATATTTTCTAAGATCTCTTAGCAACCTATCCCAAGGCTATAAAACAACTCAGATGTAGATTATTCTTGAAATGTAAAGTGAAAATATATGTTTCTTGTAATTAGTAGTCCTTAAATTCTTAAGGTTTTATCTTGTGTTCTCATTAAAAATTCATTTATACATTTCAGTTTTTGAAAGTGACCCAGAATACGCATAGAGGAAGGATGAGGATGAAGAAAGTTTTAGAAATAAACCTATGTGGCCTAATTGTATACTGGAAGCTGTAGTAAGCAGATCTATGGAAGGAAAGAAGGAAGGAAGGGAAAAGAGAGGCAGAAAGGAAGGAAGAAAGGAAAGAATGAAGAAAGGAAGGAGGGAGGAAAGGAAAAAAGAAAGGGAGGGAAGGAGAAATGGAGGTGAAAAGGGAGGAAGTGAGGGAGGAAAAGAAGGGAGGAGGGGGAAAGGGAAGAAAATAATATGCACATATATAAACTTCATATTTTTCAAATATATAAATGCTATATAGCTTTACATGTAAACTGTAAAGCTGTATAATGTAGACAATATTTATGAGAAAATATAAGACAAAGATCGAGGTGAATATGTCAGTATTTTTACATACTAAAATCATGATCCATAAAACAAAAGATTTGATGAATGCCATTGAAACCCTAAATCCTTCCAAAGGTACTTCAAATGACACTACTATTAAAGGAACAAGAAGTATTATTTAAAAACCAGCCATTGCGGAATGTATTTTCAAAACACATATTTAGAAATTGCATCTAAAATAGAATTCTCAAGACTCAACTATAAGTTTGAAAAAGAGCAGTCCAGTTTTAGTGGATGCCAAGGAGGATGGCAGGTAAGCAAAAAAGAGATACGGCCATAATATCATTAATCAAATTAATTAAAATGATGATGATATATCTCTGTACACTTTATTAGAAATGATAAAATTCATAACACTAGCAACATCATATACTGGTAAGTGTGGAGAAGAACAGGAATCTTCATTCATATAAACAAGGAATAAACAAGGACAGTCACCTTGAGCAGAGTCTAACAGCTTCCTACAAAACAAAACGGAGATTTATGACATATTCAAGCAATCAAGCTCCTTGACATTTAACCAAATATGATGAAAAGGGGTCTATGGAAAGATCTAGCTATAAATATCTGTGTTGTGTGCTTACACACAATTCTTTATAATAAACATTCTGAAAGAATAGAATAAGAAAAGTAGTATGCAATTTTGAAATGATAAAGTACAGATATACATAAAGACTGATTAATATGTTTAACAAAGGTTTGGATAGCCAATACACCGAGAACACCTGTGTGGAAGACATTCCTAGTGTCCTGTCCCTTGGATTTTAGGTATTATTCAGAACTAAACATGGTGAGGAAACTGCACCCTTCTTCTTGGGCTAGTCACTGAGTTATGTCAAAATCTCTTCTGCTATGTAAATGCAAATACTTCATTTAAAGCTTAATATGACAAAAAAGTATATGAGAACATTTCCCATTTCCCATATAAGAGAGACACTTAAAATGACCCTTAAACCAATCAGACAAGGGATAAAATGGAGACAGTCCTATTCTCGCTCCATAGTGACCAGGTAAGCTACAGCCCTTTGGTTCAGTGAATTTATTTGGTCCTTAGACTAATAGAGTCAGTCCTGACTTTGCATGGGAATGTTGAGTATTTATATCTACTGTCCGTTTGCCTGATGAACCTCTATCACTGCTGCTTTCTCCTTCACATGTAGCTTCTTTGGTTCCTTTTCCCTCAACCAGCTTTCATGTGTTACAGCACAATTATTTCCTGATGTGGCTTCTAAATAAGTAATAGAATAAAGGTGTAATTTGGCTTTGTAAGTTCAGAAATCAAAGAAATGAAAACCATCCTCCCCATATCAATAGCATTGCTGCCCTCCACAGAAGGAATCAGCAGTACTTCCATTAGAATCTCATGAGGTTTAACTTGATAAATCATTTAGAGAATGAACAGAGGAAAGCTATTCTGCATAAGCTGAGTGTCAAAGATCAGGGAAAGGCACTTTATACTATGGGAAGGGGCAGTACTTCCAAGGTAGGTGTTTTTGTAATATCAGCTATGTGAACATCCTTTTGATCTCTGCAGTATGAAAAGAACTTGAGATAATGGCACTTGGCCAAACTTTATTAGTACTACACAGAAGGAGAGCAGGAATAAATCAGTATTATCACTGGCAAAACTCTTCTTTCTGGGAGAATAATACAATTTTTTTGATGTTATCTTTCTATTGACCCCTCCAAAAGAACAAAGTTGAGTGTGGTTCAACAACATGTAGAGTTTCAAACAGAGGAGGACCCACAGGGAAGTTTGACATGCACACTAAAGGATGCTACAGGAATGGGGGGAGAAAGGGAGGGAGGGGGAGAAAGGAAGAGGAAAAAGGGGGAAGGAACAAGGAGGTCCAGGGAGGGGTGGAGGGAGGGAGGGGAATGGGGTATTTATCAACTTTGTATGAATGGAAGAAGTTAAAAAAAAGTTAAAAATATTACCAGAAAGTATCCTGTCCCCTAACTTGTTATGATTTTATACATTATGGGACTCCCTCAGCCAATGGGAGGGTGGATTTATACTTCCTATCATATGTTGTTCTTAACTCCTAGGTCATAAATGTAGAAACATTGGGTCTCTTTTCTCCACTTGAGTCCTTTTTTGCAGTGTGTCTATTCTACCCCTGAGATAATGCAGGATATTTCTCACTCAGCACTAGGAAAATCTGTCTTGTTCTGAGCAGATAATGTTGTTTATAAAAAATTAAATTTGCCGTAGAAAGTAACTTCTAGTTGGAATGCTGATTGTTTTTTCAGTCTATGAGTATAACAACAGATATTTAAAAAGTTCAGTGTATTGCTTTCCTAGTTAAAGATACATACTTTGCTCTTGATCTAGGTCCTATGTCTTTCCCTTTCATAGATTCTTGTTCTAGTTTATAGCAGCAGAAAAATGTTCCATTCTGAGGAGTTAGCCTTAAAGCCAATCAAAAGGCTGCTGGTTGTCTCCTTGATATTCATGCCACTATTACACTAATGGTCACCTGTTGCCATGGTGAACGTTACTGCAATTTTAGATTTTATAGATTGATAGACCGTTCTCTTTTCCCTGGTAGCTTCCATGGGACTATTTAAGGTATCTAGCGAGGAGAAAGCTTCCTAACCAGTTCCAGCTGGTATTGTTTGCCCATGTGTGATCCATTTGTGTTTTGTATTTGAGGGAAACCAAGAGCAATGGCAAAAGTCTATATTGTTTGGAGGGTCACTGAGCATCTCTGGCCAAAAACATACAAAAAATTATCCCACATCTGTTACTTTTATCACTGTTTAATTGCCTCTAGGTTCTAGGTTGAGCAGGACAAAGCATTTTTTTTTTCTTATCAACCTTTCTCTGTGTTTTTCTATATAAGGACTGTCAATTCCTGTTCTTGACAATTCTTGTCAATTCTTTTTAAAAAACTAAAATAATTTTTGACATATAGATATTATAGGAGGTTCTTATCTGGTTTCATGCCACCTTCTTAGGTTTTTTGTTTTAATTAGGGTTTTTTATTAGTCTTTCAGCTCCTCAGCCTCTCACTCCCCCCAGTGTTTTCTTTCATTATTTCCTCCTTTACTATGCCACCTGTGGAATACTATATTTCCTGCTCCCAAATTTTCACCATAACCTTCCCTCTCCACTCTCCCACTCATTAGTCCCTTTCAAATATTCTAACTCTCACAGGAATTACAAGCCAACTACTTTACTCAAGAGATCAATGTTAACATCTTCACATAAAAGAGAATATGCAGTGTTTGTTCTGCATGTCTGAGTTACATTGCTCAACATTATATTTCCAGTGCCATTCATTTACCAGAAAATTCCATAATCTCCTCCTTCTTGATGGCTGAAATAGTATTCCATCATGTGTACGTAACAATTTTCATTATCCATTCCTTTGTTGGAGTTTATTGCTTATAATCACAGCTCACCAAAATGGAAAAAAAAAACACGTGACTGTGGACTGCTTGTCCTTAAACTATATGTCATCCACCCCATCCCAAGACTGAAGGAGCATCAAAGAAGATGGGACGGTAAGACTGTAAGAACCTGAATTGAGGCAATGGTGGGGCAGACATTATCTCCTGGACATGACAGAGTTGTGATATAGAAAATTTCAAGGCAGATATGAATGCTTATGCAAGAATTGCATGAGATCTGTCTCAACATCTCACCATGAAAGTAGAAAGATCTCAAGAAGATTTGTCGCTCTGAGATACTGATGGGGAAGAAAAGGAAGATGTTAACCTAAATGGTCTTATGATACTTGCTAGAGCATAAAGTATGCCAGACATATGTCATTAAAACAAACAAGATGAAAAATAGTGGCCTATACAAGTGAAAATGGGAGGGAGTCTCTGGGAGATGGAGTATTACAACAGGAAAATCAGAGAGGATGGGACTTGGGGTTTAAGGGTGAAAACTGAAAATATCATGAATTCCATATATTCATTTACACAGCATTAAAAAATGAATGGGGAAAAATTCTGATTCCAAATGCATTGAGCCCATAAGATCTTTGTTGATGTCTTCGAATCTGAATGAAATAGCTTCTGCTTTGAAGTTTAATAAAATCAGAAACAAGTAGCCCTACAGAGACCTGGAAAAAGTAATAATATAGAAAATGTTAGCTCTAGATTTCCCAGGAGAAGAGAAAAAGAAGAAGAAAAAAGCAAGCGTTCGACTCAGAGTTCATTGTCTAATTTTAATGCCACCGTTCTCACGCACTCTGTATCTTCCTACTTCAGGCCCATTGTACAAAAGCAAGTCAGATTTGCAGGTGCTAAACAGTCAATACTGTTTGGAACTATAGGAACTCACTGGTGTTCTGTGGGTTCCTCCCCCAACATGGAAAAGTTTTCTTAAGCCTAAAACCCTATAAAATGACAAGGCTCATCGCAAGATTATCAATATTTGAGTTAGGGCCTAAGAGTGCATTGAAGTAAAAGACTGGGGAATCTGAAGTATGAACTTCTGAACAGGCTATCTCTCATTTTTACTTTAACTTCCTTCCAAAAGTTAAGCCTCCTTTTGAAAGTACTACTTCTCCTTAGCTCCTTAATACAGCAGGAATATTAACCAGGTCTGCTCGGATAGTCTGGGACTACCCCTGTACCAGGTAAGGGTCCGCAGAGTCAGAGGATGAATGACCCTCCTGTCCCAGCAGCCTGGGACTAACTCTTGTGCCAAGTAAATATCATGGGAGCCAGGGGACAACTCCCATACCAAGAAATACCCACATCACACAGCCAGAATATCCCATCCAAATCCAGAGAAGCTTTCCCAACGACAGCCAAAATCAGAGTAACTGACCTGACTCAGGAGAACTAAAAGCAACTGAAAAAACAAAGCAGCCACAGAAGATGCCTAAGTCAGATCTTAAAGAACAAATTACACTAAATACCAGGAAAAATTGTCTCCTACAAAAAAGCATCAATCCAACTATGATAGATTCCATACAGTATAACATCATGGATACTAGTTAAGAAAGCAACATTCAGGATAATGTGCTCCAAAGAAATGTTATTGGCATGATCAATAAGCTTCCGGAGAAGCTACAAAAGGAATGTGGGAAATGGTAAAAGGAATGTGAAGAACTTAGGGAGGAAATAAGTAAGTGTATGATATTATATAAGTAGGAAAATAGTAAACAAAATTATCTGAGATAAGAGAGGAAGAATATGCATAGAGCATGTGAAAATACTCCAAAGTGAAACTCAGCTGGAATACAAAGTTAAGCTAACTGAAATTGAGTACTCAACAGAGAGTATTACACACAGAATGGATCAAGCAGAAGATAGACTGTCAGATCTGGAAGATAAGCATACAGAACCAGATTGTTCAATGAAAGAAGCTTAAAAGACTGAAAAAAAGCATGAAAGGAATATTCAAGAACTATAAGATTCTATGAAAAAGTCAAACCTTCATATTCATGGAGTCCCAGAACAAGAAACCCAAGAAAATACTCTAGCTCAATTCTTTCAGTTAATCATAAATGAGAACTTCCCACATATGAGGAAAGAGAGCCTCATCCAAATATGACCAAAAGAGGAGCATAATAAGGCAAATAATAATAACAACATCTCAGGGAGGATTAACAAAACATTCTGAGTGTTGCAAGAAAGAAAAAAATAAATCACATTAAAGGCAAGCCTATTAGAATAACAGCTGACTTTTCAATGGAAACAATAAAAGGCCGAAGAGTTTGTAAGGGCATTCTTCAAGTCATGAAAATTACAACTGCCAACCCAGGCTGGTATTTTCAGCCAAACTATCAATCATGGTTAAAGGTGAAAGAAAAAAAATATTCCCCCAAAACAACAACAAAATAACGAACAGAACAAAACAAAAAACAAAAACTAACTTCCCTCTCTGCCAAACCAGGCCTCCAAAAGATACTAGAAAAAATTCTTAAGACAGACAATATTGATCAACACAATCAAGAGGACAAAAGAGAAAAATAATGCCAAAGCAACTACCAGACAGAGAACTGTCAACACAAAAAATTGATAAAATCAAACAATTACAGGAATAAGCAGAAATTTCTCATTTGTAACTTTAAATATCAATGGGACCTACTCCCCAATCAAGAGACACAAGCTAGCAACTAACAGCACAGATTAAAAGCTACAATCTATCAATCTATCACTTTGAAAGATAGTCACAATATGAGGGTTAAAATATGAACACAGACGCTCTAAGCAAATGTATCCAGGAAACAAAAAAGTCATATAATATCTGACAAAATAGATTTCAAACCAAACAAATCATAAGAGATACATAAGTATACTACTACTACTTACCAAAGGAAAAATACATCATGAGCAGTTCATAATTCTAAATATATATGCTTCAAGCATAGGCTTTCCCAATTCTTTAAGCAAGCATTACAAAATGTATGTGATAGTTAATCCTGGGTTGTAAACTTGATGCACCTGACATTAACTGCCATCAGCTGAGACCACCTGAAGAGATTATCCAGATCGATACATTTACAATACAAAGACTAGCCCTATATCTGATCTGAACCTTCTTAGAGCTCATTGGAACCTCTATTAGTGGACCAGATAAAAGGAACCACAGAAATGAAGACAGAGAAGAAAAAAGACTCTCTAGGAATCCTTCATCCATATGGATGATAGTGACTTAGTAGGCCAGCTTCAGCCACTAGCCAAAAGTAAGTTGAATAAATCTCCCTTAAGTTGTTTGACTTTGAATGCTCTTTTACAGCAATAGTTAAGAGTAACCATAACAATGTAGAACAACGAATCATCCCAAACACCATAATAATAGGGGATTTCAACACCCCACTCTTACAAATAGACAGATTGACAAGCCAAAAACCAAACAGAGATACACTAGAACCAAACCAAATGAACCTGACAGACATCCTCAGAGCACTCCATCCTAACATCAAGAAATATACATTATTTTCGGCAGCCCATGGATCTTTCTCCAAAATGGACCATGCAGTAGGTCACAAAGCAAGCCTATACGAACACAGAAAATCAAAATCGCCACCTGTGCTCTTTCTGACTATTTTGGAATAAAGATGGAAATTCATAACAAGGCAAGAAACAGTACACAAATTCATTGAAACTTATCAATATGCTACTGAATAGGGAATGGGTCTAGACAGAGATAAATTAGACATTCAAAAATTTCAATGATAATGAAAGCACACCAATCACATCAAAACCTTTCGGATACTATAAAGACGAAGGCAGTCCTAAGAGAAAAATTCATGACAAGAAACACCTATATAAAAAAAAAATGGAACCATCACAAATTACAATCCTAATAATGTAGCTAAAAAGTTTTAGAGCAGCAAGAACCAAGAAGCCCAAAACAAGTAGACATGTGAAGATTAGTAAGATCAGAGGAGAAATAATTAAAATTGAGAAAAAGTACATAATACAAAGAATCAATCAAACAAAAAAATGGTTCTTTGAAAAAGATTAACAAGATTGATAACTGGTGAAATTGACCAACAGAAAAAGAGAGAAAACACAGATTAATAAAATTAGAGATGATAAGCCGACCCCCCGTCAAGCTCCCAGCCCGCCAAGCCAGCAGCACCGCCTCAGCCACCTGCTTAGCCCCCGCTCCGCCCGGGACCCCAGCCACTCCCAACCTCCCACCCCTGCGCGCCCCCCCCCCCCCCCCCCCCCCCCCCCGTCGCAGGTGCAGAATTCCGCCATCTACATCAGACCCTCTGCCTCTCTGGCCCACCGGGGACCTACACATGTGGTCCACGGAAGACACACTGCTACTCAGAATTCAATAGAGCCCAAAGGAAACTCAAGCAAAATTCTAAGGAACAAAGGGAACACAGACCATACATCTGGACTCCACTACAATCATTATATCACATGGGTGAGTTTCTTCTCATCCAGCCCAAAGATAAGTAAACTTCCTTTTATTTTTCTTTTCACCTTACTGATCCTTTCTAGTATCAATGCTGTAGGTCACCTTCCTCATACAGCCACCCCCAAAACATACAACTCCAGGGAGTACACCACCCACCCTCACATTTCACCAAGACACTAGATCGTAAAAGTGCACTACCATACTAATATTCACACCCAGATTACTTAACTGACGTACTAACAGCCTAGTAGCCTCATCTAGGATATAACAATAACAATACACAAATATACCCAATCCAAGGCAAGCACTAGTAATAACTGGCAAGTGTAACAATACCAACTACATCAGTTCAGTGAAAAACACACAGAAACTGAAAGGTCCTAAAAAACAAAACAACAATGCCCAAGTCAAAGGGCAGATCCAGGAGAAACAAAACCCAAGAAGACCAATCTCCCACAGAAAGAATCAATCCCATAATGATGGATTCCGACCAGAACAAATCCACAGAAAATAGCCATGAAAGCCAGACCCAACATAACGACTTTCAGAGTATGATCATTACCATGATTAATACTATGAAAGAGGAAATCCGAGAAGAGTTAAACAACTGTATCAACCACTTTAAACAGGAACACAACAGGCACCTGGAGGAGTTGAGAAAACAGATCAAGAAACAAAAATAGGTATAGAGCAGTTAAAACAATCTCAGGCAGAGTTTAAAATTGAACTAAAAGACAAGTTATTGTCAACCCAAAACTCAACAGAGAGTCTTATCAGCAGAATAAATGAGGCAGAAAATAGAATTTCAGATCTTGAAGACAAAGTGGGAGAATTAACCAGCTCAACGGAAGAGATTGTTAAAGCCAAAAAGATACTGGAGAGGAACATTCAAGAAATATGGGACACCCTGAAGAAGCCTAACATGCACATTCATGGAATACCAGAACAAGAATCCCAAAATAACACACCTGAGGAAATATTTTAACTCATTATAAATGAAAACTTCCCACAACTAAAGAATGAGAGGCCTATCCAAATACAAGAGGCATTTCGCAATCCAAACAGGTATGACCAAAATAGAAAATTGCCACGGCAAATAATAGTCAAAACACTCCACATTCAAGACAAAGAAAAGGTGCCAAGAGCTTCAAGAGAAAAAAAGCAAGACACTTTTAAAGGTAAACCTATTAGAATACCAAATGACTACTCAATGGAAACAGTAAAAGCAAGAAGAGCTTGGAGAGACTTACTTCAAGTATTAAATGAGCAAAAATGCCAACCCAGACTGATATACCCAGCAAAACTATCTGTCATGATTGAGGGAGAAAGAAAAGTTTTCCAGCACAAAGACAACTTGAAGGGATAGATGTCTACCAAACCAGGCCTTCAAAAAATGCTAGAACTGATACTCAAGCTTGAAGAAAAGAACAAGCGTATCCAGGAGGACAGAAGGGAAGTATAATACAGCCAAAATATAAATATCAAACAACATGCTTACAAAATCTACTTAACATAAAAAATTTCCAGAATTAAAAATAATTTCTCCATTATAACATTAAATGTCAATGGTATTAACTCACCGATTAAGAGACACAGATTACAAACTTTGATTAAAAACCACAATCCAATAATCTGCTGCCTTCAGGAAACTCATCTCACCACAAAAGATAGGCACATCCTAAGAATGAAAGGCTGGTCCAAAATCTTGCAAGCTAATGGAATCAGGAAATGCAGGGGTAGCAGTTATGCTTTCAGACAAAGTGGACTTCAAACCAAAGAAAATCATAAGAGACACAGATGGATACTACATTTTAGTCATAGATACAATTCACCAGGAAGACTTCACAATACTGAACATATATGCACCCAAAACGGGCCCCTCCACATTTATTAAGAAAACCCTACAGCGTCTAAAGCAGGAAATCAACCCCCAAACGATAATTCTTGGGGACTTCAACACCGCCCTCTCAGCATGGGATAGATCAACAGGTCAAAAGCTTAACAGAGACACTTTGGAACTTAATCAAACCCTGAAAGAAATGGACCTTACAGGTCTCTATTGAACTTTTCACCCACGCACCAAAGAATACACTTTTTCTCAGCAGCACACGGAACTTTCTCCAAAATAGATCACATATTGGGCCACAAAATGAATCTACACATATACAAAAAAGTTGAAATTCTAACCTGTGCCCTATCAGACCACCACGGCCTAAAGCTGGACATCCACAACACAACAAACAAGAGAAAATACACTAACTCCTGGAAACTTAACACTATGATGCTGAATGAGAACTGGATTCAGGAAGAAATTAAAAAGGAAATTCAAGATTTCCTGAAAGTGAACGATAATGAAAATACAACTTACTAAAATCTCTGGGATACAATGAAAGCTGTCCTAAGAGGTAAGTTCATAGCCCTTAATGCCTACATCAAAAAAATGGAAACATCAGAAATAAATAACTTAATGATTCAGCTTAAGGCTTTAGAAAAACTTGAGCAATCTGATCCCAAAAGGAGTAGAAGAGAGGAGATTAACAAAATAAGAGGAGAAATATCTGAAATTGAGACTAATAAAACAATAGAAAAAATCAACCGGTCAAAAAGCTGGTTCTTTGAAAAAATCAATAAGATTGATACACCCCTAGCTAAATTAACCAAAAGCAAGAGAGAGAAAACCCAAATTAACAAAATTAGAAATGAACATAGAGTTATCACTATTGATACCCAAGAAATCCAGAGAATTATAACATCATATTTCAAAAACTTATACTCTGTGAAGTTTGACAACACAAAAGAGATGGATGAATTTCTAAGTAAACATAATCTAACTAAATTGAATCAGGAAGTTGTGAATTATTTAAATAGTTCTATAAAATATGAGGAAATCGAGGAGGTAATCTCAAACTTTCCCACCAAAAAATGTCCTGGAACAGATGGATTCAGCAGAGAATTCTACCAGATATTTAAGGAGTTAATAACACCAATACTCCTTAAACTGTTCCATCAAATAGCAAAGGAAGGAACACTACCAAATTCCTTCTATGAAGCTAATATCGTTTTAATCCCAAAACCTAATAAAGATTCACTTAAAAAAGAAAACTATAGGATGATCTCTCTGATGAACACAGACACAAAGATTCTCAACAAAGTCTTAGCAAATCGGATTCAAAAACATATTAAAGAGATCATTCATGGGGACCAAGTAGGCTTCATCCCCGGCACACAAGGTTGGTTCAACATACGCAAATTAATAAATGTAATTCATCATGTAAACCAGTCCAAAGTCCAAGACCACATGATATTCTCGATAGATCCAGAAAAAGCCTTTGACAAGATCCAACAGCCTTTTATGATCAAAACGCTAGAGACAGCAGGAATGGAAGGAACCTTTATCAATATGATAAAAGCTGTATACAACAAGACCACAGCAAGGATTATGCTCAATGGGGAACAATTGGAAGCATTCCCACTTCGATCAGGAACTAGACAAGGCTGTTCTCTCTCACCACTTCTATTCAATATTGTACTTGAAGTTTTAGCTGAAGCCATAAGACAAGAAAGGGACATAAGAGGGATTCAAATCAGCAAGGAAGAAGTCAAGATATCCCTATTTGCAGATGACATGATCTTATACCTGAGTGATCCTAAAAACTCCACCAGGAAGCTCCTGGAAGTAATTGAGAAGTTCAGCAAGGTGACAGGATACAAAATAAATGTGCAAAAATCAGAGGCCTTCCTATATGCCCAGAATGAAAGAAGCAAAAAAGCCTTTAGAGAAACAATTTCATTTACTATAGCCCCTAAAAAATGAAATACCTTGGTATAAACCTAATCAAGGAGGTAAAAGACCTTTACAATGAAAACTTTAAAACCCTAAAGAAAGAAATTGCAGAAGACACCAGAAGGTGGAAAGACCTCCCATGCTCCTGGATTGGCAGAGTCAACATCGTAAAAATGACCATCCTACCAAAGGCAATATACAAATTCAATGCTACACCAATTATTCAAAGAAGTTGACCAAACAATCTCAAAGTTCATATGGAGACACAAAAGACCAAGGATAGCAAAGACAATCCTGAGTAACAAAATCACTGCTGGAGGTATTACCATACCAAACCTTAGTCTATACTACAAATCCATAGTTATAAAAACAGCCTGGTACTGGCTCTAAAATAGACACACAGATCAATGGAAAGGGGTTGAAGACCCAGATATAAGCCCACAAAAATACAGCCATTTGGTCTTTGACAAAGGGGCCCAAAGAATCCAATGGAAAAAGAACAGCATCTTCAACAAATGGTGCTGGCAAAACTGGATCTCCACATGCAGAAGATTAAAGCTGGACCCGTACTTGTCACCATGTACAAGACTTAATTCCAAATGGATCAAGGACCTCGATATAAGACCAGAGACTATAAAACCATATTTGAAAGGATAGGGAACTTTCTCGAGCTGATTGGGCTAGGGCAACATTTCCTAAACAGACATCCAATGGCACAATCACTGCTACCAACTCTCAACAGTTGGGACCTTGTAAAAGTAAAGAGCTTCTGTTCAGATAAAGAGATTGTAACATGAGCTCAAAGGCAACCCACAGAATGGGAGAAAATCTTCACTAACCACATATCTGATAGAGCTCTACTGTCTAGAGTGTACAAAGAACTTAGAAAACTAAACTCCAAGGAAAACAGTGGCCCAATTAAAAAATGGGCCCTGGAACTTAAAAGAAATTTTACCAGGGATGACATTAAAATATCTAACAAATATCTTAAAAAATGCTCCATTTCCTTAGGCATCAGGGAAATGCAAATCAAAGCTTTCCTGAAATAAAGAAATTAAAGATTAAAATGCCATATGACCCTGCTATTCCACTTTTGGGAATAACCCCCCATACAGCAGAGGTTCACCTCGATAGCACAAGCACGACCATGTTCATAGCAGCACTGTTTACAATAGCAAAGTCATGGAATCAACCCAAATGTCCAACAGTTGAGGAGTGGATAAGGAAACAGTGGTACATCTATACAATGGAGTACTACTCAGCCATTAAAAATGATGAATTACTGGAATTTGCTGGGAAATGGATGTCATTAGAAACAATTATATGAAGTGAAGTATCCCAAACCCAGAAAATTAAGCACCGTATATACTCTCTAATAGGTGGCTCCTAGTACCAAACTCACCCAGCCCACATTGAGAACTCAAAGGTAAACCTATGTAATACAGTAATTGCAAGGATTATGAACAGGAGGGATGGGGTTGGAGGGCCACACCAGACACAAGGAGAGAGGGGACCATGTTACAGCAGAGAAAATAGGCCTCCATCAAGGAATGCAAGTAAGTAATGTGACACCTGGTTAAGTTCACAGACGTTCGTTCCTGATCATGTACAACTGAGGGGGTATGATCTCACCAGAAGGGGAGGGCATATAGTCTGGTAGATAAAAAGTAATCATTTTGCAAATGGGTGATTGACCCCTCCCTCACTGAACTTTCCTGCTTTTATTACATCTGCCCTTGAATGTGCTATTATAACAAGACTCCAGTTTAACAGCTTTTTGTCTCTGACCAGCGGGTGACATTCAGTGCCCATCAGGATGGAGTGACGGGCATTGCAGGAGCAGCAAAACTGCAAAAGAAAATCAACAAACCATAATCCAGAACTTCAGAGACTCTATATCAACCACATAGAACTAGGCCAGCCTAATCTCTCCCCATCCTGAAGCTCAGGGATATTTGCGGAAGAGGGGGCGGTAAGAGTGTAAGAGCAAAAGGATGGGAGGAGCAATGATTTGCAAGATTCTCCACACTGGTTTGGGCCGAAGCAATCATAATAGGACTTTGCAGTGCAATGTCCAACACACTATTGACCTCACAAAGTCTAGCATCAGCTAAAGCCACCAAGATCCTTGGAGGCAAGGGATTGACAGCCACAGTAGTGTTCCTATGCTTAAGGGGAACACGGGAAAGGGTTCAGGGAAATGCCACTGGGTCCTTGCACCTCATCGGAGAGGAGGACCCAGAGGAGAGTTAGGTATACACAATAAAGGACTCTCTGGGAATTGGGGGGGGGGCACTGGGAGATGGGGAGGGAAAGGAGGGAGAGCAGGGGGTTTGGTGGGAGGAGGAGGGAGGGAGGGAACTGGTCTAACTATTAAGTTTGTGTGAGCGGAAATAATAAAAAATGTATTAAAAACATCAAAAAATTAGAGATGAAAAAGGAGCTACACAACAGATATTAACAAAATACAGATATAAGATCAAATTTTATTTTCCACAAAATTTGACAACCACAAGGAAATGGAAGAAATTCTAAATACATACAATTCACCAAAGTTAAATAAATTGAGTTATTTAAATAGTCTTATAACAAGGAATGATATTGAAGAAGTAATCACTCCACAAAATAGAAAAGGAAGGAAAATTTTGACACTCTTTCTATGAAAACAATATTACACTCCTCCCCAACACCACTGATGAACACAGATGCAACAATTGCCAACAAAATTCTAGCTAACCAGATTCAAAAATCTATTTAAAAGTCCATACACTATGACTGGGTTGTGTTTATTCCAGGAATACAAGTTTGGTTCGATACACATATACATATATCTATACATATATTCAGCATGTAGAAAGAAATACAAGCACAAAAATGACATGATGCTCTCAACAAATGCTGAAAAAGTTTTTGACAAAACCCAACATCCCTTTATGATAAAGATCCTGAAGATCAATGTAATAAAGGTCATATATAATAGGCTTATGACAAAAATTATCCTAAGTGGTGAAAAACTGGAAGCATTCCCATTCATATTGGGAATTAGACAAGGCTGTTCACTCTCATCAGTTCTACTCAAAATTTTACTTTAAGTCTTAGCCATAGCCATAGATAAAATGGATACAATTTGGAAAAAAGAAATCAAGTTATCCTTGTTCACAGATGACATAATTCTTATACCTCAAGGACCCTAAGGATTCTGCTGGAAAATGCCTGGAATTAATAAATAAGTTCAGGAATGGAGAGATAGCTCATGTGTTAAGACTGCCTCACATTCAGAAGGTCCTGAATTCAGATCCCAGGTCCCATGTAAAAATGCCAGGTGGAAATGGCAGTGGCCTGCACTTCTGGCCCTGGGGGCACAGCAAAAAGGAGGTAAAAACAACCCAGGATGATTCATGAAGTCACCCTCTTCCTCCACAGAGTGCCCTCTGATACACACACACACACACACACACACACACACACACACACACACACAGAGAGAGAGAGAGAGAGAGAGAGAGAGAGAGAGAGAGAGAGAGAGAGAGAGAGAAATTAAATAATTCAAAAATTAAAGAAAAAATAAATTCAGTAGAGTGGCAGGACACAAAAAAAATCAACGACTTTCCTACCCCAAGGATAAAAAATGTGAAAAAAATCCTAAATTTGCCATAGCTTCTAAAAAATGAAATTCCTTGGAATAAACCCAATCAAAGATATAAAAAATGTATGCAATGAAAATTCTGAAACACTAAACAAAAGAGATTACATCAGACACTAGAAAATGGAGAGATCTTCCATATTTCTAGATCAGCAGAAAGAGCATTGTAAAAATGACCATTTCGCCAAAAGCAATATACAGATTCAGTACAATACCAATCAAAATTCCAACCAACTTCTTCACAGAAATTGGTAAAACTATCTCAAAGTTCATATGGAAATATAAAAGATCTATGATTGCTAAAAATATCCTGAGTAATTCAAAAGAAATCCACAGAAGGTATCGTCGTATCAGACTGTTAAAGTATAATATAACGTCCATAGTAATAAAAACAGCATGGTATTGGCTCCAAAAAAATGAGATGTAGACCCATGAATTAGAATTAAGTTTCAAATGTGAGTGAACACACTCAGAGTCAACTGGTATTTGATATAGGTGCGCCCTTCAAAAAACCCATTGAAAAAAGGGAAGAATCTTCAATAAATGGTGCTTGAAAAATTGGATATCTACATACAAAAGAAAGAAACTGAACCCTGCATGAAAATCAACTTCAAATGGATCAAGTACATCAATGTTAAATAGAGATTATAAAATTCCTACAATTAGGAATTTTAAAATTAGGAAATATCCTTGGTATTGGACTTGGCCATCATTTCCTCAATAAGACCCTAAAGTCACAGAGAATAAGTCCAACAGTAAACAGGTGAGACTATATGAAATCAAAAAGCTTTTGCTCAGCAAAAGAGACTGTGCATTGAGCAAAAAGGCAACCTACAGAGCAGTAATTAGTCTTCCTATATAAGATTAATATCTAGAGGACTCAAAGACTTCAACAATTAAATACCAAGAAAGTAAACAACCCCATTAAAATGGTCTATAGAAGTGAAAAGAAATTTTTATCAAGTGAACTTGAATAAACAGCTAAAAAAGGCTTTTATGTATGC
This sequence comes from Typhlomys cinereus, assembly GCA_023101885.1. Taxonomy (NCBI): domain Eukaryota; kingdom Metazoa; phylum Chordata; class Mammalia; order Rodentia; family Platacanthomyidae; genus Typhlomys; species Typhlomys cinereus. The sequence goes on from JALPQD010000082.1 coordinate 647,932, forward strand.
AAATCTCAAAAGGATGGTAAGAACAGGAATAGGAAGCAGTAGAAAATGGGGTCAGCTTTTAGGCAACCAACCAGCTCCTATTCCCTGCCCCCCAATGACAGGGAACATATACCCAGTAATAAAAATTAGTCTAAATATCAGTGAAAAGGGAGAGTACTAATAGTAGATAGTATCAGATGCCTTAGTACTAACAATAAACATATGAGAGTAATCGTCCATCTAAACTTCTCATTTTATCTCTTGATGAGAAGATCCAACACCAAAGCAAAAGACAGCCTAGTATAAAGAAAGAGCAGTGAAGAAAACACCAACCAACCAGAGGAAAAGTTTTAAGGGTTCAAAATAAATTTGGGAAATCTGGAGAGCAGGCACGGGATAGGGTATGTGCAACCTGGGTTATTTGAAGATGGAACAAGGAGTTGACAAGTATAAGGTACAAAATGTAATTGAGGGAAAATGAATATGTGGGAAAGTTACACGATGGGTCAGAGAAAAAGGATAAAGAGGTATACAAATTAAATCCATTAAGGATTTGAGAAACAGGCATGACCAAAGTTATTTCTGATAAAATTTCCTGGTTAGCATAGGGTGGGAGGTTATACATAACTTCTGAAAGGAGAACAGGGAAATGGTTGCAAGAGGAAAGGATCAGTTTTACTGTAGTGGATGGAAGGACTCATCTTATTTGCCAGCCTTTGGCTGCTTAGTGCTATTCTAGGAGCCAGTGGATGCAGTAGCTATAACAATGAGACAGATAATGTCTGTCCCTCTGTTGTAGATACAGCATGGGCAGCAACCCACTGGGTTTTCTAACCACATGACGGTTGTCACTTTATTTTCTCATCAACTTTAATTCAAAAAGATTCTTACCTCTTGTCTATATATCTTGCTAGCAGATTTTTATTCTTTAAATTCCTCATATCCTTATCTTTTAACTGAAACCTTGCTTTGAATATAAGTTCATCCCCTGGTTTTCAGTTGAGTTTGTATAACTGGAAAAAAAAGCATGAGTCTGAACACTTCACAACCTCTGCCTCCGCCTTGCTTCAGTTTTGTTAAATGCTCCCTGCCCTGCAGAGCCAAACACAGTTACTGTGGTTTGATGTTAGAACAGGAAAGAAAAAGACAGGAAATCGGACTTACTGGATACCAGAAAAGCATGGGACACTAATGAAAGACAGTGATGGGTTTTACACATCTATCTAGCGTGCTCCCTGAAAAGCTGTTTTTGGAGAAGATAGGAATCTGATAGGAGCAGAAAAGGATATTTTCCTCTAAGAGTGCTGAGCATCTCAAAATTTCCAAGAGGTTTCCAAGGAGTCTTTTCCAGAATGAGAGATAAAACACCTTATTGTTTCTTTGTCAGTAAAATGACTCATCATTAAAGACATGTAAATTAGAGTTTTTTAAACTGCTATGTTCTAAATAGGTACTTATGTATTTCCAGTAAATATTAAATAAAACCATTTGTTTTTAAAATAGTCAATGCAGTTGATTTAATCAGAATTGAGTAAACCATTGAACTACAGTTATCTTTCCTGAGGTTAAATTATCTAATCATATCATTCATTCTAAAGTATAGTAGGTATTAGATAGACTTTCCATCAGGTATTGACATTCTTTGACTACTTGATACATAATTCGAAATTCATGTGAGTCAGATAAGAATTTTATATGGTTTCTTCTCTTTATTCTTTCATAGAGACTGTTGACTCTTCAGAGAGCTGGCAGTGATTGGTAAAGAGTTGAGGGGAAAAATAGTAATAAACTTGACTCTTTATATCAGCAAGCAAACTAACCAAGAAAGCACATCAAAGAAGTTGCAATAGAGTTAGGAAGGTGCTCAGCAGTTAAAAATTTGCTCCTTAAATCAAAGGATTGGAGTTTAAATTCCCAGATTCCCTTATCAACACAGGATGGTCATTGTCAGGGAAGCAGAATCTAGAACTCTTCAAAGCAAGTTGCCTTGATGGGTTTAATCTCTGGAAAGGTGGAAAATCAAATTTTCTACTATCATGCCTCCACATGGAAACATATGCATGAACAGACACACACACACACATGACACACACACATGCTCACACTCACACACACATGCAAAATCAGAAGTCACAGTAGTCACACTACAGTTCTACCTTATTGAAGGATAAAGTATCTGAAAGGTACTTTTTGTACTGTCTGTTTTTTTTTTCTGCTGTAGGACTAACACACCATATATGGGATGCAATTGTCATTCTTCTTATCACTAATAAACCCAGTCAAGTAAGTACTCATCTCTTTCTGTTCTAACAAGCTTCCTTATGTTTCAAATGAGAATATTCAAGCCCATGTGTTTATAATCTCTAGCCTCAGGAATATAATTTTGAGGAAAATGCCAGAGGGCAAATGAGCCTGGAACAACTGGAAGACAATCATTTCCAAATATAATTTCTAGTATTTTTATATTTAATGTTGCAATCGATGTTATTATTTTAACAGTAGTGCCTAAGAAATGTTTCCCATGAGTGCCTGTTTCCCCATGTGTCCACAGCTGGTGGGGATATTTTGGAGAACTTATGTAAACTTTTGGACATATGGCCTAGCTGGAGAAGGTCATATGCCCTCTCTCTCTCTCTCTTCTCTACCCATATATGGTACCATGTAATAGACAGCTGATACATGTTCTACATGGAACTGTCCACTTGATGGGGCACATGATGGAATGTACTACCTCAAACAATAAACCAAAGTAAGTCCTTCCTCTCTAAAGTTGCTGCTTTTAGGTAAAATATTTACCACAGAAGTAAAATAGGTAAATAGTTCAGAATATTCAGAAAATTAACAATGACCATGTAGTTTGCAGTTTTGGAAATACATTTGTTCAAGGACTGTTGAAGAGTTCGAAGTTAAAGACAAGAGCAGCCCTTGAATGGAATAAGCAGAGTTTACTGAGATATTCTGGTTGGAATGTGAAATGCCAGAATACCTATGGAGATGCAGACAATAAAACCTCATGAGTTTCAGATTTGTTACAGTTTCGTTTCTAATTGTTGTAATAAAATATACTGAAACAGAAAAAAAACAAAGGAGAAAAGATTTGAGTGGTTCAAAATTCCAAATTATATACCATTGTGAGAAGATACAGCAGCATGAAGTTGAAACACCTGGTCACAGCACATCCACAGTAAGACCGTAAAACAATGAATCTGTGATTGCTTGCTTGCCTGCTTGATTATCCCATCACATCCCTAGACTACCTATTCACCTACCTACCTATGTACTGTCCATCATAGGCTTCATTTCCCTGTAACAATGCAATCAAGAAAATTTCTCATTGATATTCCTATAGGCCAAACTTATTCTAGAGAATACCCCTCCAGTGGGCCGGGAAACCTCTCTCCCAGATGACAGGTGGACAACTAGGGCTAACCATCTTGAAATCATTCATCTTACATTCTGACAAAGAAACTTTCTTGTTCTGTCTGTGCACTAAAAACTTGTGTGAGGTTGAACATAAATGTGAAGGGCTAATTTGTGTGGTAAATGGACTTTCCAGACAGTCCAACATCCAACTTTGGCAGGGTTGATGCTCAGTGCTTTCAGATTGGGGAATGTGTAGCAGAAATTTCAGATTTCAGGGAATGTATAACAGATACATGTGGCAAGAGTATATTTTGATGAGAAAAAGTGTATAAACCCCATTAACTCCATTCAAATTTAGGATAGAGTGAATGCAGATGAAATGGCTATTATTGATAAAGAAATGTTGTCCCAGTTACACCTCTCTGTTACTGTGAGACAATACTCAAACAAAAGCAACTTAAGGGTTTAGAAAAGGATAATTATTTGGCTTATGCTTTTAGAGGAGAGATTTGGTCCATTAGGGCAGAAAAGCATGGCTGGCTGGTATAAGCTGGAGGTGGTTCAGGTCACTGCAGACATCATGGAGGCAGAAGGAACAAGCAGCAGACTATAAGAGCAGACTAGTTCCAGAAGCAGCATGGGGCTAACCAACCTCAAGGAAAGCCTATCTCCTGTGACATGCCTCCCTCCAGCAAAAATCCATCTCGCATAGGTGCTATGACCTTCCTAGATACCAACATCAGTTAAGGCTGCAAACACATGACTCTGGGGGGGACTTATATTTAAATCATGGAAATATTAGTTCCACAAATACTAGTACCACTGAAAAGGTGCCTCTAGTATAAGACTTTAAACATTCAATGGCTCTATGTTTGGAAAATTAAAAACTCACCCACTAGAAGGTATTTATTTGAAAGTAAAGTGCCTGACCAAATAGTGTCTCAGCCAGATTTCCCTCCATAAAACACTAACAAGGGAAAGGTTTCCTCCAGTTCAGCCATGGAACCTCACACCATAGTCTGAAGAGGCCAGGGTATCTCTCACACTGGTAGTAGAATTTGGTACCATCTTCCACCTATGACTGATTTTGCAGACATACAAAATGCAAAAGTAATGGTATAATGTAGGCTTGCAACAAAATTCAAGAAAGGTGATTAGTCCAGAAAACATGTAGCAATATTGGTTTTGCTGCATGGATTCCTGAACAGGTTGTAAATGAAAGTAAAGATTGAGTTATATGAGCCTGGGGTTATGTAGACCCCAGAGAGTTATAAATATGAGTTATAGTATATGGTTATATATAGATTATATATTATAGTATATGAGACATATGCAGAGGCACCAAATAGAACCTACCCAGCAAAAATCCATACTTGCTAAACATCTGGAGTAACAGGACCATTCATACCTGTAGGTCCCTGGCAAAGTTGCCATCAACTTCAGATTGTGTGTGAATGAATTTTAACATTATTTTCCACTGATGGCATGACTAGGGTGCACAGATGATGGCAGAACATATTGTCTCAAGTTTCAAACCCTCTGATTTTTGGTTAGGAGGTCATAGAAGGAAACACAGTGAGCCTGGAATCTTTTTGCATGCTAAATCAATGCTGTGATGGAGGACCGGCCTCAGTATAACCCCAGGTAGAGCTGTGAGGCACCTTCCAGTTCTGTACAAGCAGTGAGGCCAAGTCACTGAATGTACTCCAGGGTCATAGCTGTTTTTCACCCAGAGTATAAACTGCTCCTCAATATTTGTTATGGTACTGATCTTGTTCTCTGTGCTACTGACCCTTATCATGAAGGAGTGTGTGCCAGTCTTTGTTTTCAATCACTCTTAACATATCTAGCATGGAGAGTTCCTCTTCCGTCTTCAGAGACTGATCCTGCTTTTCTTTCAAGGTTACACTCTCCCCTGTCTTACCTGCTCTATCTCCTCTTCATGTAGGTAACATCACACACACACAAGAAAACCCAGCTGCTTACCCCTTGCTTGATGGAAACTGACTTAATCCTATGCAGAATTGTCTACCTTTCTTCATCTAGTAGTTGCTGATAATTCCACAAGTTGTTAACTTTATAATAGTAGCAATGGCACATAGAACTGAAGATATCACAAGCAACCTGAAGGATGAATGGTGAATCCAATAAGGTTTCTTCCCTAAGAACCAACCTCTCTGGGTTCCCCAGAGAAAGGCATTAGTGAAAAAGCCAAGGTAAAATGTAAGGAAACTAGAAAAATAAAAATTCACCTTCAGTCCCTCATTGTACAACTAGGCACTACTTTATTGAAAGCTGGATATGTGATTCATGATTCATTACCCAAGTAAGAGACAGCATAAATTCACAGACTATATATTACAATTTTCTACTGTATTGAGCATATACAGTGCTCTGGAATGAGTTGTAGCCCTTTTCTACTTCATTGAAGCATCAAAAGCATGGTAGTTTAAAAAGGAAGCAAACCTAAGTATGAATAGGCATCTTTTGTTACATTCTCTGAAGAGAGTCTCTAAAGAAAGTCTCCTTTGTATGAAGATGAATTTTGTAAATACTATCTCCCTCACTCTACCTCAGTCTGTTCTGAGACTCATTCTGCTGATCTTGTACTTGCAGAATCATTCTGTCATAGAAATAATCTTAGACTTTCACCTAGTCTATTATAAATTATATTATCCCAGCATTTGAAAACTTGTTGAAAGAATCACTGTCAAAAGTATTTAAAAGCATTATAGAACCAGATGATCCTAATGGTAATTTCAAAATTAATCATTCTTAAGACTAGCTAATGCTTTTATTCTATATATATTGAAATTCATGTGTTGACTCACTTTAGTACCACACAATGACTCTACATTTGGCAACAGGGCCCTAAAAAGATAATCTAATTATATTGAGCCTATTATGGCAGAACTTTATCCAGTCTGGTTAGTGCACTTACATGAGATACTGGGCATGCATATAGACAGGACAAAGACTGCACAATCACTGCAACAGTACATTCATCTGAATGCAAACACCAAGTGAGCACATAGTACCAAGGCATTCATCTGAAAGCAAGAGAGGCCTCAGTGCAAGACAAACTGCCCACACCTTGAAATTTGACTTCAGCAGCCAGACTTCGTGAAAATAAATCTCTGCTGTCAGGCTGTTCAGTCTGTGGTATTTTGTTAATGCAGCTTTAGTAAACTTATGTTCTATTCAAAGACCAAGGTTTCGTTAAAATTAACTTACTGAAAATACAAGACATATATTTTTGTTAAGTAACTAATTTGTGCATCTGAAAAATTTCCTTTGTAAAATATCTGTTATTTCCAAACCGTTTCATGTATACTTTTAATTCATTTATTAGGTAAATAGTACATAACCTGCCATGAATCTTGAATCATGCTAGATACCAAGAATACTGCAAATATGTAATAAATGTCTTTATATAATAAAGTATCACAATAGGAGAGTAATAAGGAAATATATAAAGCAAAGTGAAATAGTTTTACAGGTAGGTGAGAGAGCTTGTATAGAGATCAAAGTGGGATGTTATATATGCAACAGCAAAAAATGAATTTTGAAAGAAATAAGGCATAAGTAAATCGAACAGCAAGAAAAAATTGTGCAGGGGGCTGGAGAGGTGGCTCAAGGGTTAGGCCTCTGCCTTGCAGGTGGAAGGTCCTGAGTTCGGATCCTAGACCCCACATGCCAGGCTGAAGCGGGGGGCGGCCTGCTTTTCTGGCCCTGGTAGGGCAGAGCTTGTAAATCCTGGGGCAGAGTAAACAAGGAGGAGGTGGAGGCATCCATGGTGGTTCCTGAATTCATCCGTGGTTCTACACACACATACACACACACACACACACACACACACACACACACACACACACACACACATATACACACATGCGCACACATGCATACACACATGCGCACACACGCACAATTGAATAAATAAAAAATATATTTAAAAAAGAAAAAACTGTGCAGGAATTTAGATTTGATATCAGTTTCTGGGTCAGAATGTTTCTTGGAAATAGACTAGGAAAGGTCTAGAACTCAAGAGTGGCTTAGAACAAGAGGAATTTGGAAGCCAATCTAACTTATTAGATGGATGAAACAAAGTAAAGTGTTAGAAGCCCAGCTTTCAAGGTATGTAGAAGTGTTTTGTTCTTAGCTGTGTTTGTGACTATGTGTAGGTCTCATCTTCCTGTTCTAAAATATAATTAAAAAATAAAAGGAAACAAAATACTTGCTTACCTCATTGTACTTGGAAAATCCTTGTAGAAGTCAAATAAAAAGCTTGTTTAATATATGCATATTATAAATATTTGCCTTTTACTTGGTATCTGGAACAAAGTAAGTACTCAATAATTAAACTTTCATGATGTTGAGAAGTATTATTTAAAATTTCCTTTCATGAAGAGAGAGATGTCAAGTGACAATCATAAGGACTAGATTTTTTAAAAAAATAAAACCTTTAAATCTATGTAGATATCTTCATTTTTTTCTCTTTCATCTTTCCTTCCTTCCTTCCTTCCTTCCTTCCTTCCTTCCTTCCTTCCTTCCTTTCTTCCTTCCTTTCATAGATTCTTTAAGAGAGATATATTTTACTTATGACACCAAAAGGGAGATAGAAAACTTAATGTCATGATTCCTCCAAAATAAGCTACACATAAACAAAATATGTGAAAATCACATTTAAGGGTAAGAAAGTTAGCGTGGGCATAATCTTACCATCAAAGATATTTGAAAAGACAACAGTTTAACCAAGTTTCAAATATTGTTTGTTGTTTTTATCCTTCATTTTAATTTGAAGACAGTGGGTTAAACATTTTCTAATCTCATAAAAACCATTGTTGCAGTAACCCATATTGGATAGTGTGTCACTCATAAAAAGAACATTTTTATCACTTCCTGTGCTTGACTGTACTGCTTTTTTTCCTAGTCCACTCACTTGAACAAGCCCTGGCAATGAGGCTAGACTTTTTTTATCATTACAAGTCCAGCAGGTCAGCTGGGACCTGAGAGGTCATAGTCTGATGTCTTCAGTGTGTTCTCCTGAAGTTTCAGAACAGGTACATCTTCTCATGATTGAAGCTCTCTGACAATAAGAAATGATGTATTGTGGAGCAATGCTGACAATGAAGGCCTTAGCCTTATTCTAAGGATGGTGCCATGATGAATTAGTGTCATAAATGAGTCAGTTATGGTGGTTTTTGCTGAAAGCTGATACAGCCCCTTAGTCATTGCTCCTATATTACTTTGATCACAACTGCTTTTGCTATGCTAAATGCATTGTTGAAAAGACTAACAAAGCAAAACAAAGAAGTTAGCAACTGGCCACCATCCTTTCCCCCTACTCCACTTGAGATGGTTTTCCAAATCCATATAAAATAGAGATGGACTCAGGGGCATCTTCCATTCAACAGACTGATCTTTGACTGTGTGAGATTACTTTTCAAAAATATAAGATGCATAAGTGCCATTTCATCGCATGAAGAAAGCATGCCCACCGGCAAATGAATCATATTATAGAAATTGATTGTATCCCAAAAGGGAAAAATGTTATTGAAGATCCAATGGCCTGGGATGATACACCATTGATCATTGTAAGAAATACTTCCAGAAACCGTTTTTAATCTTTCCACCAGAGCATTAGCAATTATTCTTTAGCTCATGGTGAGTAATGACTTGAGTTTCCCAGCTTCTCAATCGATAAAACATTTACCCTACCGCTACAAATGTGCTCTTCGCTTAGACAAGCAGAATTTTTCTTCCAATTACTCTTTTTAGTGTGACCTCATAAAATATTTTTAAACATATTTCAAGGGGTTTTTTTAAAGGAAAGGAGCAATCTTCTTTTGGTATGTTTTTTCTTTCTTTCAAAACATAAGTCCTGAGGTTTTCACAGTTATTTGGATAATTGAGTTTGCTTTTCATCATCATTTTCAACAATAAGACATGGTTTGCATTCTAATAACTGCTATGTATTGAGTTTGACAATCAAAATAATCTCCATTCTACTTACCAGTGGGGTGGCATAAGGAGGGGCAACTTGGTATGCCACCAAGGCCTGAAACCACACAAGAATAGACAAGTCAAAGAGAACTCTGGGGTCCATAGAAGTGGCCAGACACGAGGGTGGGAAGAGATTGATGGATTGATGAAAAGAAGGGAAGGAGATGGGAGAGAGGCAGGATGGAGGAAAGCAAGGATTAGTATTCCAAATTATAAAACTAAAAACAATAAGATAAGTAAATTTTACAAAATTTAGATACATTTAAGTAAAATGTCTTTAATTAAAATAAAATAATGCTACTGAAGTCATACACACACGAGAATAATCTCCCTTCCTTCCTTGCCTGAATGAGGATGTTAGAACAATTGTGTTGAAAATCAACAGCAAGCACTACTAAAGAAGATTAGATAGATCCTCTGTATGGCTCATAAAACATTGGTTAATAGATAACAATAAAAAACATACTGTTATCAGGCTGAAAATAGCTGTGTAGAACATTAGAGATCAAAAAGTGTTCAGCGGTATGCTCCAATGACTGAAAATTTAACATTGCAGCAACTTCTTTCTGAAGAAGTTAGCCTTGCTTCTACTTGAAATCACTATCTGAACTTGAAACAAAGCATTTACTATTCTTATCATTGTTTTTGTCTATGTAGATCTCAATGTATGTTCTCACCCATTAAGTTGAATTTTTCAAAAAGAAAAAGAGATTGCGTAATTCCAATAAGCCTGATTCTTGCTGAGCTTCTGTGTTTAAGTCTTGTTTTGTGATATCAGATATTTTTATTTTAATTGAATTGGGAAAACCAAATCTATCACTTATAAGGTACATTCCTAATAGTTTATACGTCAAGAACAGTTTTTCACAGAAAGCAACAAACCATAATTCAGAACACCAAAGACCTTACATTATTCACCTGGAACCAAACCAGCCAAATCTCTCCCCATCCTAAAGCTCAGGGAACCTTGCAGAAAAGGGGGGCAGTAAGATTGTAAGACCCTAAAGATGGGGAGGTCTAAGCATAAGCAAGATACTCCACACAAGGCAGGGCTGCAGCATCCAGGATATAGCTGCAATGCGATTATACCTTGCCTGACCTGCACAAGGACTGACATGTCAACAACCCGTTAAAGTGTAACAAAGATCACAGAGGAGAAGGCTTCAGGCAGTAGGATCCTTAGAGGCAAGGGATAAATCAGCCATAATAGAGTTTCCATGCTAGTAAGCAGCCCAAGAAGGGGCCCCAAGTTATGCCACTGAGTCCTGAACCCTCACTGAGGTAAAGGGCTCACAGGGAGTTTCAGTGCCCACATAAATGGATGCTCTGGGTGATGGGAGGGAGGAAGTGGTAGGCACCTGAAGAGGAGGAGGGAGGGAGGGAGGTGAGAGGAAGGAAAGGGGGATAGAGTGCAATAGAGGATGACAGGGGAGGGGAGGTTAGAAGGAAAGGAGGGGGCTTGCAGAATTAAGTAAAAATAAAATGTGTTATAAAAAAAGAATAGTTTTTCAACAAAATGTGTTCTGAGCTGAGTAAAACAGGTGAAGTGTGGACTTTTCCCTCTTACTAAAAGTTCAAGATACAACTGGTATGGATAAAAGAAATCAACATTTAGCAGTTGCTCAAGTTTAACAGATACTCCTAGGAAACAAGATGTTCTTTCATTCTAAAGTAGAAAGCAATATAGCTGTAACACAAGCACAGTGACTAGAATGTAAAGCAAGAAAGGAAAATCTACCTTTATGCTTGTGTTCCTATCATTGGATATTGGTAGATGTATACTAGAATAGCTGTAGAAATATGCATTATCAAAGTTAATCAGGTCTGTGGTAAATTATCACATTAATTCAGTAAACACAATTCTAAGGTTAGAGATTCAGAAAGAATTGCATTTGTAAAGTATCCCATTAAGAATACATAGTTTATGGCTGGATAGGTGGCTCAGAGGTTAAGCTCTGCCTTGCAGGCAGAAGGTCCTGAGTTCCGATCCCAGATCCCACGTATAGACGCCAGGCGGAAGCGGGGTCGGCCTGCATTTCTGGTCCTGGTAGGGTGGAGCCTGTGAATCCCGGGGCGGAGTAGGTGGAGGCGTCCATGGTGGTTCCCAAATTCGTCCGTGGTTCGACACACACATACATACGCACACACGCACAATTGAATAAATAAAAAAAAAATAAAAAGAATACATAGATACATAGTTTACAATTTTCCTTACCTGTGTTTGATCATAGGTGGCAGAGGAGTCACTAAGTTTGAGTTATTTTAAGGTTTATTAGATTCTTTCATCTTCTCTTCTTCCCATCCATTTATTTGTGCAGCAAATGTTACAAGAATGCATTTAACATGCTGGGTATTTTATTTCACTTTGCTGATCTACAACTCATTATCCAATCAGAATGACAACATGTAAAAATTTTTTTCTTGTTGTGCATGAAGTTCCAGAAATAGACATAACCTTGTACTTCTTGATCACATGAGATCTCCTACCAAACTAAAATATTTTGCAGATGTGTACTGTCAAACACTTATCTTTATCTGATTCCTAGCTGCCAAACTCTAACTGATCTTACTTAGTGACATTCTTCCTTCTTCATTATTTGAACAGAGAGGCATTGCTAAAGAAAATGAATAGATGAAATCTTCTGATATATGGAAGAATTGGAAGAAACTACATTGAGAAGACACATAAATACAGATGCTGCATGATTTACATTGTTAGTGGAACCTACCATTAAAGCCCTCAAAATAATGCACTCAAAGGGAAACTTTTATAACATCCATAAACTACACAGGAATGTAAGTCAGGGGCAGAGGTAAAAATCTTAAAGGAGTGGAGTAAAAAGAGCACAGGTAAAATAGATTAATAAAACCATTATAGAAGAAAAGTCTTATAGGGGAGAAAAATAAAGGGCTCAGTCTTAATTAAGGGTAAAGGAGGGAAAATAAATGCCTCAGGGGAAAAAGAAAGATCAAGGACCTCAGCTGGCTATGAACATTGCGATCTATTCCAACATTTTAAGAAGATTAGTTTACACAGTATCAAGGAATACTGTAGGAGTTACTAGGGGAATTAATAATCACAGACCTCATCAACTCATGAGATCTGCAAGTTGCAATAAAAATCACCCTTGCAACAGATGACTACCAGTGAGTTTCAAAGAGACAACCAACAGCTTTCTGATTGAAGTCAAGACCCACTTGTCAGAATGGAACATGTTCCTATTACTATTAATTAGAACCAGAACCTAAAAAAATGGAAGGAAATAGATCAATAGGGAAAACAGCCAACATATAGCCAAACATACAGGTAGGAAGATAATACACCAAACTGCTCTGTAAATAGCTACTATTATACTCATAGATTTGAAGAGCACTTAGCACTCAGGCTAGAAACCTTTCTCTACTAGGGAGGTAGAGAATCTCAACACCCTAACAGAATGGGACCTTGGCCAATAGAAGAGTAGTGATGGCCAGCCATCACTGGCATTACTGGCAACCTGGCAATACTCACCCAAAATCAGGTCATCCTAATCTCTCCCCATCCTAAGGCTTGGGGAACCTCACAGAAGAGAGAGCAGTAAGATTATAAGAACCTAAAGATGGGAAGTATACTGTTGGACAAAACATTCCATTCAAGTAAGAATGCTACATGCAGAACTCACAGCAGTGAGACTTGTCCTTATCAGACCTGCATAATGACTAAAATATCAATATGCCCACATAGACCATGAAGAACTGAAGGGAGATAAGAATATGTAAGGGAAACCTTAGGAAATGGAGCTGGATGAATAAAAAGAAGCATCCCTATCAGCAGGGTGGTCCTTGGAGGAACAACTTGGTATGCCACAGAGGTCTGAACCCCCACAGAAGTAGACAAATCAGAGGGAACCCTGGGGTTCATAGAAACCTAGGCCAGGTGAAAAGATGGGAGTGGAATAGATAGATGAGGGGAAAAGAGGGGAATGGGAGGGGGACGGAACACAGCAGAGATTAATGCTCAATATGCTTATAAAACTAAAACATTAATAAAAAGTAAGAATCCAGGGAAACAGCAGCTGTAAGTAAAACCCCTGGGTGAGTGATTATACTCTGAATGGATTCTAAATCCATTCTTATTTCCAGGGAACTCATGCCTAATCCTGTAAACCTATTCAAATAACAGTAGAAGAGAAAAAATAGACACTAGATAAGAGCAGATGTCGTAGTGCTAACTATAAAAACTTTATAGTAAACCACCATCTAAAACACTTATTTAATCTTAGATAAGAAAGTTCTCACATCTCAACAAAGATGCGTCCTATTACAATAGAAGACAGTGAAATAGAAAATCACAACTCTCCAGAGTGCAGAATATTGGCAGTCCTAGAATCCTTAGTTCTAATGAGGCCATCAAAATCTGCAACTCAGAAAATGTATTTGGGCAGGTACTGGGCAAGAGAAGAAGGATCTTTGCTTTAATGACTTTGCCCACCGAAGAATTACATCTACTGTAAGATGTATTGATTCCCTTACCAACAAGCACTACCAAAGCAAGAACTGTGATCCATGCACACACAGAGACAGGAGGTTAGGTAGGACATGACTGGGATGAGGAAGAGTTAGGTGGGTGGGAAAAAGGTAGGACTATGACATAAACCCATTTTGTTTGTATATGAAACACTTCTTAATTAAAACAAAAAGAAAAACAGCAAAGAAACAAAAGGAGGGCACTGGCAAGTAATGATGAAGAGTGCCCCTGGGTCTAACCCTCCAAAACAAAGAAAGATTGTGCACAAGCAGTTTGTTGTCCATGAAGCACTGTGACCTCCACAGAGCACCATATAGGTATAAAGATTATCATGTCATTATAGTTATTCTGGAGAAAAAATATGTATGGATAGGAAAAATTATTTCCTGAAGGTTTGTGTACTACTGTAAGATACAAACTTCATTTATTACATGAAGTCATCACCTTGTGACTTTTCTCTACTGAAAGTTAATCACATGCAAGCATTTTTTTATTCTGTAGCAGGTATCCTAAGACACACAATTCAAAATCAACAACTGACCTTGCTGCTTATTCTAAAGGATATGATCCAGATTGTATTTCTCTTTAATAAAGAGAGATGCTGGGGAGGAGAGGCAAGTATTACTAGCTGAAATTTAGCTGAGGGTCAAAACATAACACACTTTACTTCTCAGAAACTCTTCTGAAAGAAGCCACTTGTCCCCAGCAGTCACATGATGGTATCTCTAAGGATTTCATGGTAGCTCATCTTGACCTTTAGCAAAATGAAATCTTATGCAATGGTTGAATCACATATATTTTCTTGGTCACTTATTGGGCACTGTATTTCCAGCATTGTTGAAAAGTAGCTTAGGAAAGTAAAAATTGCTTCTGCAGTAAGCTTCTCCCTGGAGTACCATGCCATACTTGAAATGGGAAGAATTAAACAAAGCAGTCCAACAGGTGATTCATATTTAAAGCCTTTCATACTGGGCTACATATGCAACTAAAAAGCATTCTTAAAAGAGATCCTATCCCTTGCCTCCTCTCTGCCCTCTGTCGTCTCTGCTCCATTTCTGAATTTCGTTTTTCTTTTTTCTTACCTAGTGTCACAGATCAGTATTTCTCCCTGCTTGAAGTCTAATTTCCAAGATTTTTTATTGTGTTGGGATAATTACACTTTATGTATCTAAGGTTTAGTTAACTGAGTAAATTTTAAACTCCTTTTTTTTTGGAGTGGTATTCATGAATATTAAATTGTGTCTATATTTCATATGCAATACAGACTAAAAATAAATTTTAGCACTTTGTGGTGATTAATTGCATCGAATGCATATAAGTACAAGTGTAAGCTAAAAGAAAATTTAATGAATTTACTAATGACCTACAATTAGAGATATAGACAAATTCTGACCTCAGAGGAGATGCTAGGACACAGATGGTAAAATTATAGCATAGAGTTGTGCAGTTTATGTTCTGAACAGTGTCAGGGCATTCTCTAGCATGGCATAGTGAAGAAGTTAAACAAGCTGTTCTTCATGAACAAGTCTGTATCCTTGTGAGGTGAGGGAAGCACTCAAAATTAAGCCTCAATACTTTTCCTACATTCTTAATACATGATTTTTCTTTCATAAAGGACCAACTGACTTCTTTGTGGTGCTATACTATCGCTGTGAAATTACCTAGTGTTCAGAAAGAGGCGGGAAGTGATTTAATCATGAATATTCTGACCATGAATGGATGAATCCATAGCTTAAAGAGTTTGAAAAGAATAGTTTTATTATGCAAAACAGCAACAGAACACGTGATCTTGTTTGTTCTCCTTGCTAACCTGGCTGCCAGTGTATTACTCAGAAAAGGATCTAAGTGGCTATGAAGAAATGATTATTCTAAAAAATGCACTCTGAGTTGTATGGTAGACAGAATTCTGAGAAGACATCCACATTCATATCTTCAAACTTGAGAACCAGACTTCTGACACTGATCATTCCAGGGCACACGTTTATGACATAACTATGCATCCTTAGCCCTTGCCATAGTTCTTCCCCTTATTAACATAAACTTATGTCCACACTCCAGAGGCAAATTTAGGGCCACTGAAATTCCTCTGTCTTTTTCCTTTTCACACCATAATAATATTTACTGAATATTTGTTCTTGACTTTTGATCAATATTCATTTCCTCAATAAGTATATTCAAGGAAAGTCTAGTTTAGGGAGAGTTGATTCTACTAGCCTAGTAACATTCTTGGTTAGGATTTTGAGGTTAACAGCAATATTTGTCATTTTTTGAAGTTTTTTCTCTATTCTTTTAGAGTTTCATACATGGGTATAGTAATTTATGATATATTCACATCTTAATCTACAATTGCCCCTTCTTCTCCCATTGCAATCCTCCTGTTTCCTTGCTAGTTTCCTTCCTAGTTTCATGAGTTGTTCCTTTTGACTTATAAACTATTCTTAAAGTTGAAATTCTAAACACAGTTTCCAAATGGCCATGCAGTTTATTTACTGCAACCACCTCAGTCTCTTTTCTGTCTTCTCTGTTCAGCCATCCCACCATCATAGAACTGTAGCGTGGAACATGATGAATATAGGTACACTGAGCATGGGAAAGGAAAGGATGAAAAAGAAGAGAGAGAGAATGTAAGAGAAATAGAGAAAATAAGAGAGAGAGAGAGAGAGAGAGAGAGAGAGAGAGAGAGAGAGATTTCAAATGGAATCTCTAATGGCAATACTGAAAACTTCTTCAGATCCAAATTATATAACGTTCGAGTCTAGTGGCCCTTTTAAATTTCAGATGCACTCATATGAAAGATGGTATCAGATTACCTGTGACAGATAAAATAAGTCATACTCTATCAAAAAAGTAGAAGGCAGGCTTGAATTGTATGGGAAATGCAAAAACTGCTTTCTTTCCTATAGTGAAAGACTTGTGCAGTCCTCACTGCACTGAAGGACATTTTCCTTCCTGGGTGATGTTTCAGTTTAAAGAAACTTGGTTAGCTTCTACAATTTCCATTTCTATCAAATGGGTCCAAGTTCATAATTTCAGGTTGATTGTTAAATTTCTAAGTTGGGAATGGAGTTCTGTTTCTGGTTCATCCAACTTTCAGGGATGGGGGATTTCCATATTAGACCACCTCTAGTTCGGCTCTCTTTGATCTTTATTGTGTCCTCTGCATATTCTGAGGGAATCTTCCTATGTTATCCAATCAGGCTCAACATCCTTTATTTTGTAGATGACAGCTACTTTGTCAAAAAATCAAGCTCACTGAGGACCAAGATGTTGGAACTCAAACTTTGGTCTCTAGATGGCAGTCTAGACCTACTGAATTTGACTAATTCGTAATATTGGAAGATTTGAACAGAAGATTTTTATAAATAAGTAAAAATAAAATAGAAGCAAAAACGGACACAGAGAGTCAATGCCAAGGCATAACAAAGGTGAGATATTAATTTTTGGACTATGAACAAATGATTGTTTTTTAGCACAGGTTGAAAACAATATGTCTACAAATATGATAAAAGTGCTACTTGACATTCCTACTTGATATAAAATTAACTAAAGATGTATATAGATGATTCTAACATGGAATGAATGATTTTCCTGGGTTTTCCTGCACCAGAAAAAGAAAAATGTGGCTATTCTCAATTTATTAAGACTTCTTTACAGATTTGTATTTCTGTTTACATATGAATAATTTAGTCAACTAAGTCCGAATGAGACACTATGATAAAACTAATCACAATTCTTTGAATTTTTTTCACCTAAGTAGAATGATTATTTGCATAGATTAGTGGGACCCTATTGTGAAGAGCTGCAATGATCATATGTACATTTAGTAGATGAGTTAAGTGTTAAGTTAGATCTGTGGTTAAGATAAACATCATGCAATAGTGCTCTAAAAGAGACCTTTGGAATTATTTGTGTTCAATCTTTTTGCTGTGTAGGTAACAAAGCCAACATTTAGACATTGTCTAGGTCCAAGGCCTGGGTGGACTGAATTGACTTAAGGTGACTTGGGACAGAACCTGATTTTGCTGTGGGTTCTTTATGTTGTACATTGCTAGTGTATGCCAACAATAGCTCTGAATTGAGTATAGATAAATCTTGAATTATCAAAAATATTTTCTTTTATTTGATTCACTTAGTATATACTTTCGAGTCTTAAAAGTACAGATGCTAGCTTATACCAGGATATTTCCTGAGTGTTAGAAGATTTCATTCCATGAGCTAATAAGAGGTGTTGACTGAACTCCTGAGACATATCTTTCAATAAGATATGTCTCAACATTCTCACCTATAAAGATAGTCCAAGGAGTTCATTCTTTCCTATTTTACAAAAGCATGAAGTTCAAATTATACGAAAGAGTAAATATACTTTCTAGAGAATATTTCACAAGGAAGGAAAGATTAAAAATTTTAATCCTTAATTTTGTTAAGTGAAAGAAAGAAATTTATTTCATGAATTTATCCATAAACTCTGTAGTACAGATGACTTTGTAGAGATAGAAAATACATTACACATTAATGATTGCTGTGGTTGAGCCTGGTATGGAAAATGGAGAATGTTTTCAGGGGGCATGTGGCTTCCCTTTTGGAAGAAGACAATATTTTACAGCTAAATTATTTTGGAGGTTATTCAGCATTATGAGTGTACTGTATGTTATTGGGTCGATTGCTTTAAAATTATTAGTCTCATTTTATGTGAATAAAAGAAGAAAAGGTGAAGTATATCAAGGGATGGATTAAGGAAATTTTCAGAAGTGTTGGCCAGGATGGTTTTGGAACAATATTGAACAGACAAGCTAATAGGTTCCTTCATAGGAGTATGTTCTTAACATTTGCTTTCCAATTGCTATAACTGAATCAGGTTTATGTGAATGGTAGAAAGTTGCTACTGAAATCAATGAAGTTTATTATTTTTGCAACTTTCATAAACAAGTATAGGTCCAATCTCTTGGAAATACTCATAATATGTCAAATGTGATGTCTGCATGACAGATTTTTAATTGTCCAATAAGCCTTTCATTTTTTGTCTAAACATATTCTTTCCAATAACACTTGGATGTTAATCTAGAATTGTAGTGTTGTCTGTATCTTATGTTTATTCATGTTCTTATGACAATTTGTTACCCATATCATATATAATACACCAGATACAGGAGAAACTAGTATCACAGTTGTCTTCCTGTGCCTATGTGTTGAATGTGATAAAATCAGTGTACATGACTTAATGCAACTGAGTCTAGACCTGTTATGTGAATTTTTAATTGCCAAACATGAACAAAAAAGTGGGATTATGGGAAGCAGATGCATTTTAACAGAAGATTCATAACAAAACAGTATAAGGAAGAAGAAGGTTTCCTTGAAATACTTGTGCATGTAGTTAGAATTTTGTACACTGTTTTGTTTGCTTAAGAGTTACTTATGGTCCTAACTTGAGTTCAAATAACAACTCCTCGGTTGAGTTTTCTACGATTGTTTTCCTTTCTGTTTTCATGATATTTCAAACAGTTGTCTTTAGTGGAACTGGTATGAAGTTATATTTTGCATTCCTACTTTCTGCACTAGACCACAGGCTCCTTTGAAGCACCTGATGTGTAACTAGTCTCTTATGGGCACTGAATAAACAGATGAATGTTTGTCTTCGACTGGTACATCTAAAGTTGATACAAATTAAGAGGGTAGATCATGTTATCAAGTAGAATTCCCACTCAATTTACTGTTCTTACTAAAGAATTTTATTTTATTTCCTAATTTGTAGAAAAAGATATTAAGCCTTTTTTTAAAAAAAAAGTTAGCAATTGTTTTCATTATACTTTTACTTTAAAATTAGATTTGAAATTTATATATAACTATAAGTAAACAGGGATCTGTTCTAATATGATTGGGATTTTAAAATCTTAATAAATAGATTTAGATCTATATATTTATCACATAACATGTGCTTATTCATAGAAGAGGACATGATTCTTTAAAACTTGCCTGTTTCATCACATAGTTGAGAAGAAATAATTATCAACTGATATTCAAATTAAAAAACTTAATTTTTCAAAGTGCCTTGCACTGTATGTTTATCATTACAGTATTTACAAAGAGGACAGCTAGAATTTATAATTAAGTGTCTTAAAATATTCAAAACCATAGCATAAGTCAGCAAACACTAATGTACAAATGTATTGATAAAATTCTTAACCAATAAGAAAGCTGGGTTTTAGTCTTAAAAGCAGACTTAGACATTTCTGACATATAGACTCTACTCTCATTTGTTCTCAAATGTATACAGATAATTACTATAAAATTAAGTTTCCAGGTGATTATATCGTGTATTCACAATGTGGATGAAATTATCATCTGACAAGAATTATATAAAGTTCAAGAAATAACTTGCAGAAAACAACTCCTTCTGCTCTTTATGATCAAGTATCTTTGTATAATAGGAGTTTAGTAGCTTAAAGGTTTCATCAGGCTGTACCTGTCTAGCTTTTGCTACTATAAATCTGACCTGTTTTTGGGTCTGGTGTTGAAAATCTTTGGTCAGATATTTTTTTGGGTGTTGAGCCTATCAAATGATCGCCTTGAGTGGATACTGACAGGTGCCCTCTGACTGGTGGATTATTTCTGTCATGGTTTTGTGTCCCTCTTAGTATCCTTTCTCTTCAAAGGATTATAAGGTAATATTATCTGGGTAAACTTTCCAGATACTTTTGAATCAGGATTTCCACCATATCACCAGTTTAATCTGTTTATATTTTCATTCAACTGACTGCCCAGTATATCTGTAAGTCTTATTTGCACAATGAGAAGAACGCAGGAAAAATGTCTGCAATTTAAAGTGTTACTTGAGAATTGGGTTTCAGGCTCTTAGTCTCCTTGTTAAAAATAATACTTAGACGTATAAGTACCATGTCATTAGAGTTTGGAGGAAATGAATAGATCAGGAAACCTTTAAAATATGGCAGCTGCAGCAAGAAGAGGGACAGAGAAGGGGAAGAGGGAATTATCATGCCTTTGTGTTATGGATCTAGCAAGGCAGGCTGCTTTAACAATGAAGATCAGCAAACTGCAAGGAGATAGCTGGAGTGTCTTCAGAGTGAAAGTGGGCAGCACCCAGAATGTCAGATAAAGCTGCTTCCCCATAGGTAAAGGTAAAGGAAAAATTAGGCTGAATTATTTAGTTAAAACTCAAAAAAGCAGGAATTCTTAGTAAGGAAGAACAACTTCATGGAGAGGGGGGTTCTGGCAAATGTAAATACATTACCTCATTAATAAGGCAATTATTCTTCCTGTCTCCTTAACATGTCTTCATATATATCAGATTTTCTGAGAGGTAAACTCCTGGATAGGCAATTTATAGAACCAATTGGATTAATTTACAGGTGGAGACAAGAGTTTGCAATGCAAGAGTACACAATGCAGCTTTCACTTCAAATGACAGCTTATTTTTCAGCCAAATATGAGTGATGATGACCTCAAGAACATACTCTTAAGTGTCGACAAACACCGTGCTCCAATGTTGTAACAAGTTTGAAATTAAAGAATGAAGAAAATTATGTATCAGGACACTTTTCAAATAAATATATTGTTGGAAACCTGAGATTAGACAGTCACACGGAAGCTGGAAATCAGTTGTAGGCCCCAGATGCAACCTGATGACATTCTTGATGCTTTGGTGATTGGAAGCCAAAAGGATTTCCCTGATTATCAGAAGAAAGTCACATGCAGAGGTGGGCAGTAGGTGGCTATTTAGGTAGCTAAAATGGCTTAACCTGTAATATTACGACCTTCCACAATCATTGAAGTTTTAACCAGTTAATGAACCTTAAAAAATGCTTAGAAATTTGATTTTTAGTGCCACAGGCACAGATCTGAGTTTGTGGGATACTTGCTGTAGTTTCCAAGCTTCTGTATACCAGAACCTAGAACTAGCTAGAGGTCTGTGTCCTTTATGTAACAAGTCATTCTTTTGGTATCTGCTTGTTCTGGATAGTATCATGTGGACTTTTCTCTCTCATGTGCTGTTTGCTATGTGGAACTCAGACTAAGAAAAGTTTCCCATTACTTTTGTCAACTGACTTTTTCCTTATGCTAATCTTGGTGTCACTTTCCCTAGTTCATACTTTGCTACCATTTGAGAACTTAGGTTTACAGATCATGATACTCTCCACCCACACTCAGTTCTATTACTATTTGCTTTGCCACCTCTCACAATTGAATTAAAAGTTTGAGGAAACTACTTACATATTTGATATTATTTAGTGAGGAAATGACACCTGATTTTGAAATCACAGTGAGTTTATAAATAATGTCACAGAATTTTGCTAAGGGGACTTCAAGTAGGAACAGCTTGGGAACATAGGGACATTAAATCAAATGAAAATACTGATCAGATGCACAAAATAATAGGCAAATCCATTTTCCTCATGTTGGTAGGTAGGAGAGTTGGTACATGGCTGTTGCTACTATATCTCGAGGTAGGCAACTATGCATGCATTAAACCAGGCTTCTGTCTAACATCCCCAGAAAATAAACAAATGCTGCCTTCTTTGCTAGATCCCAACAGGTGAAGAAAGTTAATTTAGATTCCACAAGGCCAAGGTTTCTAGTGTCCAACAAGCCTGAAGGAGGCTCTTGCTGCTCACAGCAGGGAGATTGCTTTGAAGGATTGGTGCCCTCCTAACCTATCCCTTGCCCTACTGTTTTATTTTGGCCATGCCACAGTAAACTCTCCCTAAAACATGTCCTGCTATTGTTTCACAGCTGAACAAACCCAGCTTCAGCTTGTTCCGTAAGAGTCATCCTTACAGTGACCCCTGAGCTTGCTAGTCTTTGGGGATATTGTTTTTGACTAGAGGTTCAGTCTGTTTGCATAGTAGGTTGTGACTCCTCACTCTGACCACAAGCAGTGGATTCTACAAGTACATTGTGCAGGATCTGAGAGGAGACAATCAAAGGAGCTTTCAGACCAGCCAAAACAGGGACCATTGCACTCCCCAAATTGCAGCATTTTACATAACTTCCCAGGCCTGTCCCAATGATTACTAGAATGTCAGAAGGAATCTCCCCACCAGTAGCATTCTGAATTATAAAGTAATAATCTCAGAGTTCTCTCTGTGCCACCACCTCAGAATAGTTAAACAGATGTCTGAGTGAACCTTGGGGGAGGGAAGGGATTCCTTATTTCTCCCCATTGGTGAGTGGTTCAATGAGTCATCTTCCAGAAGATATCTGCCCTGGGCCATCTTAAATTTAAGCTAAGTTAAAATTAAAAAATAAGAAACAGTGTTCTCTAGGCTGGGATGAAAAAGTCCAAGATCTATAGACACGGGGAATCTAAATCAAAGGTTCTTACTCCATTAAGGAAAGCACTCAGTATGCTTACTTTTTAAATACCATACCCACATATCAACCACAGAAATTTAACAGAGAAGGAAAAACAGCCTGAATTAAGCCACCTCAATATGATGGTATGCCAATAATTATATCAGATATAACAAACAGAGTTAAAAAAGTAGACTTAATCATATCAGTATAGAGACTCTTTTCATTGTTATCTCTATATTTATGTAGTATTGCCTAAAAATAGAGTAAGAAGTATCATACACTTTTCATAGTGTTTCTGAGATTGCTGTAATTAAGGATCTACCTGAAGCTAAATAAGAGCACATTTTCCTTTCCTATTTATTTTTTTCAGCTCATATACTGTAGTTATTTTAGAAGGCATTGAGAGGAAGATAAGTATATATTCATTTTTAACTTGGGATCCTTTGCATCAATAAGCATACATCTTAACATTGATGAAAGAACCAGCTTTGTGTGAAAGCTCTGATTTCAAAGCTCTCGAGGAAATAAGCCCGGAATTTGGAGAAGACAATTCAAATTTCGTACTCAGTTCATTAAAGCATTAAGGTGCATTAATTGCTTTCTAGTCATTTGGTTGTGTTCACTGACTCAAGCTAACAACTTCCTTTTTGCTAAAACTAGTAGTTAGGATAAAGCACTCAAAATGGGTTTCTAATGATCTCATAAACACAGCATTTCTTCTGATTGCTCAGTAGTTTCCGTTCTTTCTTCTCTTTTTAATTCCTGGCTTCCAGTTCCTCGTCATTATGGTTACAAACAGCTGAACTTAGGCTTTCTTTTCCCCCACAAAGACTTTATTAGTGAATGGTCATAAGGATGACTTGTCACTGAACAAGAGAGTCAGCTATGACTTGGAACACAACTGAAGTGGAAACATTTTTGTTTCAAACAAGTTTCAGGAAGCTTTCCTTTATAAAAGTCATACATATTTTATTTTTAGTATTATATATATGAATATATTGAATTTCTGTTAATATTTTCTCTTAAACTCCAATCCCATTCCACTTACCCACTTTTAACCCTTCATCTCCCCTACCATACTCCCTTCTATTTTCTAGTCCTTTCACTTGTGTAGCTCAATGTATTTCATCTAATTTGCCTTTGATGAGCAATGTCTGACATAATTCATGCTCCAGCAATTATCATAGATCAGTGGGTATACCATTGAGGAAAGAATCTTCCTTTTCTTCATTAATATGTCATTTTATTCTACTGGAATAAAATGTTGGAATCACATGTTTTCTATGTTCGGCCACCTTTTGTTGTAGAAGGAGGTTTTGATGCTGAGTGAGTATTGAGTGCTATTCTCTAATCTTTGGGTATAACAGCAAGTGTTTGAAAGGCAGTTTGGTGTAATATCTTCATAGCAGCACATTCAGAGTCTGTACTTACTTCCCCTGGGACTTATGTTCTCCCCTTTAATAGGCCATTCTACTTTCAAATGCATTCCCTGCTGATAAGCAGGCTGTAAATCTGAATAGAAAGTTGATGGTTGTCTCCTTGCTATTCATGCCACTGTTATACTTATGGTCACCTCTTGCCATAGTGATTGTTATATACTGCTTGCTATTTGATGAGAATATTGATTTCTTTTTTTCCCCTAAGTTGCTTCCACAGAATATTCTGTACAATGTAAGCTATCCTGCAAGGAGGAAGCTTCCAGACCAGTTTCAGCTAGTGTTATTTGTCCATGTTCTGTGATCCAGGTATGTTGTATCTTTAATAACATGATCTTGGTGTCAGCTTCTGGAGGGTGACTAAGAGCATGGGGTATTTGAAACTTGGTGGGCCAACAGTTTATCAGAAAATATCACACACCTGTTATTTCTAGTATTTTTCAGTTGCCTCTGGGTTTAAATGGAGCATCCCAGGATTGTACAAGAATTGTCCATTTTGTAGAATAAAATGACATATTAATATCATAAAAGGTTCCTATCTCTTTGCATTCCACATTCTTGGGTTTTTTCTATTGTTCTCTCAATCCCTCTTATAACCCATCCCCTCATCTCCCCTAAGTATTTTCTCCTATTATTCTCTCTTTTACTCTACTGCTGCAGTATGCATCAACTCCTTCAAAGTCTTTAGCCCTAACTTTCCCTTCCATGCTTCCCACTCACTGGTCCCTTACAAGTTTTCTCATTGATACTGTAATTTGAAGCCAAATACTTCAGTCAGGAGATCATTGGTAGTATCTGTATATGAGACAACATGTGCCAATTGTCTTCCTATGTCTGAGATACCTGACTTGATATTATATTTTCCAATTCTATCCATTTACTAGCAAATTCATCCTTCTTCATGGCTGAATAGTATCCCATTGTGTATATGGATCGCATTTTATTACCAATTTCTCTGTTTATGGACATGTTGGCTAATTCTATTTTTACGCTATTGTGAATAGAACTGTGATGCACATGAATGAATAAGCGTTTTTAATAGCAAGATGTAGAGACCTTTAGGGGTATTCCCAAAAGTAGTATAGCTGAATCATATGGGAGTTCCATTTTTAGCTTTCTGAGGAACCGCCACACTGATTTCCAAAATGGATATACAAGTTTACAGCCCCACCAACAATGAATAAGTGTTTTCTTTTTCTTGAATCCTTCTTAGTTAACAGGTGGGTGGCGCTATTTCCCAAAAGTAAATTTCCAAAATCAAAGTTTATCTAAATTTCAAAGTTGTACATTTGTGAACCCAAGGTCCTAAAAGGCAGATATACCTGTGAGGCTGCTTAACACCTTAAAGCATCAATGCCATGAAGAGCGTCAAAATTTCTCAGCCTACAGAATTTTCTTGGGCTATGCTTAGGTCCTTCAATAATCATTTTATTACCTAGTTCTATATGTGATTGTATTAGTCAGGGTTTTTTGGAAGACAAAATCAATGAAAAATATATATTCACTACTTACAATAAAAGTAGTATTCTGCGAAGTAGCCACCTGTAACTGCTTTGTTCTTGACCAGAATGTCTCATAAGGCTGAGGGATCCCAAGAAGGTCTCTATCCTCTATCTGCAGGGTTGAAGGCCCTGGGTTCCATGTTGGCAAAGAACAGTTGTGCTCCAACATCAGTGAAGAAGGTCCGAGCAGTGGCAAGGTCTAGTTTCAAAAGCAGAAGGAAAGGGCAGAGCTCTGTATCAGCCAAGGGCAAATCCAGTGGTGGCAGCAGCAACAAAGAAGGCAATGATGCTCAAAGAGTAGACTCAACAGCAAGTTGACACAGTCCTATTATCTTACACTTCCTATTTTCAGATCCACCAGTGGAAAGCACCATTCACTGTGGGCTGGGTTTTCCACATCAATTAAGCAAGTACTTGCAAACTTGTTTAGGGGCTTGCTCCGACCATTGATTCTTCACAGCTGTGCTCCAAATAGCCTACAACTGTCAAGTTGACACTAGAATCTAACCATTTGAAATAAAATTGATCTTTGATCTGGTCAGTAGGTAAAAATCTGCAGTTTATAATTTTTAGATGGCATGGGGTGACAACAGAAGGTGACTAAACCAGCAGATGGATCTGTGGCCATGCAAACATGTGGACTTTTCAAACTGCACCATATGCCAAGAAAAATAAAAGGCACAAACAACCAAGGACTACAGAGTCTTCTGCAATTAAAGCAGAGATGTCCTTTGTAAGAGGTCTGCAACCTAGATTACAGCATTGAGTTTAGCAGAGAAGTAAGTGATAGAAAGTTCTAGTAATGAAAATGTTTAGTGTTCATTGTATCCACATTTTTCCTTCTATCCTAATAAGAGATGATTTCCTAAAAAATTGTACCTTCCAGAATTTTCTATATATATGCTATCTAATAATGCAGCTTTTTTGTCAAAGGAAATCCTTTCCAACAGACAGACAGAAACCCAATTATTCCTATCTTGAATGACTTTCTGCAATGTTAACCTAAAGAAGAAACAAACATTTGCTCCAAGAAACAAGGGAATATGAATGTTGTTGCATTTTCCATTCTCTTATCAAGTTATTATAAAATTAATTTGGTAGTCATTCATGCACTTATAGAAAATGTAAATACATTTATAATACAATTAGCACTGCCTAATAAGACTTACATGTACATACAGATACATACACAAACACACACATTGACACATTCATATTCATGTGCACACATAAATGTATACATGAACATTTACAAACATGTACACATACAGCACATAAACATACCCACTCCAAACATAAACATGAATACAGGCACACTCATATATAAAAACTTACACCTACTTAAATACACACATATAGGCATGCAAACACATATATAAATATACTCAGAGGAACATACATGTGTGCACTACATACACTAAGAGAAATACTCACAGGTATATATAACATAAACATATAAACCAACACATATACAAACATATAATAGATAACCTACAGACATAATCATATATAAAAGCATATGCTCAAACATACACATACCAAAAACATATGAAACAAATAAACGTAAATACACATGCACAACTACATAAGCACACAAACACACACAACACATATACATAAACATTCATAGACACATGCAATATACACAGTATACACATACACAAACATATACTTACAAAATATATACTCACAAACATACACACAATATATACATCCACAAATACACACATACATGCATACAAACATACTCAAACACACATATACAGATTCACACATAAACATATACACACACGTGCATATGCACACATATATACATATAAACACATACATGAATACACATATAGCCAAAGTGACATACAGTCAAACATACTACATACACACAAACATACAAGCACACAGACAGATACAAACACCTGCATATATAAATACACACACAAATATATACACAACAATAAACAAAAACATATACACAGTACATACATATAAAACACACACATACCCACAAAATACGTATACAAACATACACAAATATACACATGTAACTTATATGCCTAGAAGTATATATATACACGCATCCAAATGCTGGAGTGATTCTCCCAGGCACACACTGTGACGACTCCAGGCTGTCAGGGTGGAGAAAGGCGAATGTGCTGCAGGCCCTTTACCCCCTCACCCAAATTCAGGGGACTCCGGACATTCATTCACTCAGTTATACAGCTGCTGGCTGTGATGACGAAGATAAGTAAAGCCTGAGCACCCGCACCTCCGCCTCAGCCCTCCAGAGACTCGGCCACGGACGGGGAGTTTGTCAGAGCAAGATCTCAGTTTATTGGGAGTAACAAATCAGCTTATACAGACAAAGAATCAGAGCGCGTGAAACAGGCAGCCAATTACCTTGATGGTCAGTATAGCACATATTCTGCATAGGTCAGACTAAAAATAAATCTATGTTAGCCAATCTATAAGCCAAATCTATAAGCCAATTAGGACTCTGTGTAATGTGATCAGGGTTATGCCTAGGACACTAGCTCCCAGCGCCATCTTTGGTCCCATGTGCTAAGCCACGCCCTGCTCACTCCCTCCCAGACCATTATTCCTGGGCAGGCCCAACATGCAAACACACGCCTAATTTAAGGAGATGAGAATGCTATTGGATGCTAATAAAAGTGGGGAATCAGTTTAAGTTTCCCATTATGAACTTCAGTTTTTTTTTCACTGAATGTTTGCTTTACCTTTTAGATCATAAATTCTTGTATTTTAGCAGCACAGAACATATTTTTAAGCACAGTTCTTATGCAGGATTGTACATTAAATATTTGTTAAGTTGATTAAAACATGTTGACATTTCTTTAATGTTTGAATAGTAAACTAATTTTATACGTACACAGATGCTCACACACCTCTGCGATGAGGAGCATATGAGAAGTTTCTCAACTTTTACTACCCAGGATGAATAGCCTTGAGATAAACAACATTTCCAGACATGTTGGTCTTCCAAGGAAGGATGGGTTTCTGTCAGGGGCTTGTGCAACTCTAGTTAGGGTGGTCTGACTGAGCGGGTGATCAGTGAACACTGGATATAAGAATACCGTAAAACCAGAGCAAGAGTTTCTTGATGTTGCTTGGCAGAAATATTTACCAATTAAGATGTTAGAGACGTAATCTCAGTGGCCATTCTCTTATGCACTTCTATTACAGAAAATGAACATGCATTTATAATTATATATATATATATACACACACACACACACACACACAGACATTTACTGTGGTTTGTGAAAACAAAAGCATTTTAATCTCAGGTAAAACTAGAAAAAGCTGAGATTATGTTGATGAATGACAAAGGGAAGATAATCTTCATAACGGTGTATCTGCTTCGTCTCCTGCAGAACCTGAGTGAACCAGTAAGGCAATAGGCCACACTGTCACACTAGTGCTTCTGCAACCACATAGAGGTCATATGTACTGCCCTTTTAATCCTCTCCCTACTTCTATTTAAGATAGCTTGTGAATGCATTCACACTCTTTTCACTGAGCATGCCTTGTGTATATATGTTGTTGAATAAGACTTTCTGCAGTCCTTACAGGTGAGCTGTCAATTCAAAAGGTTCAAATGTAGTATTTTAAAATTGTTTAAAATTTTGAAGTTTATTGAGAATAAATAAAGCTTCTCTGGTTATATAGTGTCATAGTTAGGGACAGGTGTCAACTTGATGGTTGAGGGTTTGAGCTCTGGGCACATTTATGGAGAATTAGTAGTCGAGTTAAGCCCAGAGCAAACCTGCAAGAAATTATCTAGCTGATGGGGAACATACAGCCCATGATGGGTGGGATTAAGCCCTGGAATAAATCATGGAGACCTGGTTGAGGGAGTTGGCATCCTTCTGTATACTTGGCTAGACATGCTGGTCTGGCAAGTAAGGATTGTCCATTTCTCAGCCGTTATGTGGTAATGGTGTGGCCAGTTCCCTCAACCCTGATGTTGGTGCGTGCTCTCCTGTCAAGCTGGACTGAGAACTATAACCAGGAATCATAAGATAGAATAAACCCTTGTTCCCTTAGGGCATTTGATAGTAATTTATCAGCAACCATGCATGCAAACTGCAACATATAGCAAATATTTTACTGAAACAAGACTTTAGCCTCTGTGTTCTGAATGCATTTTGAACCTTTTTTTAATGAATTCGTGCGTACATGAGGCATTATTTTTGAAGACAAAGCTGTGTGTGAATATTAATTAATTTATTATAAGAGATCATATTAAAAGCATTTAATCGAGATAAAAATGCACTAATGGAGATGTGGTTTAAATATGAGGACAAACGAATAGAACCAGAGAAATGGAACAGAGGTTAAGTCTGCCTGATTTTAATTATAATCCCAGATCCCATGTAAAAACAACATATTGAAATAGTGGCAGCCTGCAGGTCTGCACTTCTGGCCTGGAGCACAGAGCCTGGGAAATTCCAGAGCAAAACAAAAAGAAGGTAAGACCAATCCACAATTCCAAAAAGCACCCTTGGACCTTCATAGGCACATATATTCAAGTGCCCTCTATCACATAGAGACACAGACATAGACACAAACACACACACTAAAAAAGATGATTAAATAGCAATTAAAAGGAATGATATGAATATCGATGTTTTGTATATACATAAAGCAGATCAAAGACACTATTCTTAAGTAAGTTACAGAATATAGTATTTTAAGTGTCATATTTTCCACAAAAAGCATGTGCACATTCATGTGCTTATGTGACATAAATATGACACAAAAAGCCTGGGAAAGAGTCAGTCGATGAGCCAGGAAGTGTTTTGTGACTTACACAACTTCCATATATGCAAAATTTTATTTGCAACATTAAAACATATAACTAAATAATAAATATAAAAATAAATATGAAATTAAATCTAACATTTTTATAAATTAAACTGGTTGAAAAATGTACATCATTAATGTCATATACTAGATATCATATACTAAAGTAGGCTCCCCTCCCTATAAACAAATAAAATTTCCAAAAGCCAGTTTTACCAGTTAGAATGACCTTTCTTGGTGGTTGATGGTGTATAGAAATGGTTAAGGAAGGTGGAATATAAGAGCTCTTATGTTTTCTTCAACTTTTCACACAAAAAGAGTTGCAGGCTATCTTCCTTCTATTCACTATAATTTATAATAAGCATCTTTTATTAAGACTCAAGCTCACTAGAGATAACAACTTGAAACAAGTTCAGTTTTCTCAGTCATGGCTTGGATGTTTGGCTTAGTCAACCCAGTATTTCTCCTAAGGACAGTAATTTTCTGGAAAATTTTTGTCAATTTCAGTTGTAATTCTTTCACATACTTCATTCTATCTCCTCTAAATTTCCAGCTACCTCTAGGATGAAACAGAACTTGAATGAGCTTTGAACTTTTTTTAAAGATATTTTTATGGTGACAGAGTACAGGAGGTACATGTGGGGGGAAAATCAGCCATCTGTTTACTTAAATCTACATTTTCCATTTATTTTTTGGCAATTAACACTTCTCTAGCCATCTACTCAACTGAAGACCTCATTGCACACTCATCATATTGCATGGAGTACATCTTTTTGTTTCTGAAGGATGCTTTGGGCTTCTATATTTCCATGTTTTCCTC
The DNA here is from genome assembly GCA_023101885.1 of Typhlomys cinereus. Taxonomy (NCBI): domain Eukaryota; kingdom Metazoa; phylum Chordata; class Mammalia; order Rodentia; family Platacanthomyidae; genus Typhlomys; species Typhlomys cinereus. The sequence continues at coordinate 679,675 of JALPQD010000082.1, forward strand.
TACATTTTATTCACCAATCTTTTACTGTTCCTCATTTATTTTTTACACGTTAGTGTGTGTAGAAGAGGACAATTGAGCATAGCCTGAAGAGGTTCAATAGTAACTTCAAAAATGATCCTAAATTACTCTACCTCCTTATTGCTTTGCTCTGAGGTTTCCCAGGATCCACCTTCCAAGGCCAGAAGTGCAGAATGTTTCCATTTACATCTGGCATTTTTATGTGGGATCTGAGATCAAAATCCAGGTCATTCTACTTGAAAGTCAAAGACTTAACTTCTGAGCCATCCTTCCAAACCCCATTTCCATTCCTCATAACTGATTTTCTTTCAGGGTCTTTTTCTTCCAGGAAGTAGAACAAATATTTTAGCATAAAAGCACTGTGCATACCAGATTGCACCACTGATTCTCTTAACTTTCATTCTCTGTTTTTGCCTCAACTCTGTCTTAAAATCTGTGGATAGTTGAGTCAAGGATATAATTGGAATATCCAGTGTTTATTTTTCTGTATGCAATTGAACATTTATTCCTCTGCACACTAGGTAAGAGAAGTCCTAAAGAGCTATATTCCTATTCCTTTTTTCACTTCTTGCTTTGACACAATACAGCTTTTAACTAAGTTTTCAGCCTTGTGTCAAAATTGCTATATAGCTCAGGCAAGTCTTGAAATCAAAGGCCTTCTTCTAGGACATTCCTCTCAAGATAGGTCTGCTTCATCCAGGAACTCACGGCAATAAGACTTAACATCACCAGACTTGCATTACGTCTGAAATATCAACATTCCCCCATAGACTAGCCAGGAACTCAAGAGAAATAGTTAAGTGCAGGGGGGAACCATAGAGGCTAGGGCTAAACTTGAAGGGGAGTGTCTCTACTGGTGGATCTACCCAAGGAAGGGTGACTTAATCTGCAACAGAAGTCTGAGTCCCTACTGTAGCAGACAATCCAGAGGGAACTTTGGGCTCCACACAAGAAGACTGGCAAGATGGTAGGAGGGATTGGGATGGATTAGTGAACTGAGGAGAGGTTTAGAGAATAGGGTGAAAGAGGAAAAGGGGAGGGAGAGAGGGAAGGGGAAGGAGGTAGGCAAGGACAACCACTCATTATGCTTATAAAATGAGAAAAATAAAAAAGAATTTAAAATTTTAAAAAACAAAAGTCTCTTTCCCAGCCTCCCAAGTAACTAACACTATTAGCCTGCAATGTCAGGCCCACCTGGCATACAAAATTTTGGAACTGATTCTAAGAGGGAGGCCTTACAGATAAGAGATGTTGACTGTTGGAAGTACTTCACTCACAGAGTGGTTAGTTTTTCTGGTCTCAGCATTGGACCCTGGAGTAATTAAATATTGTGATTCAGCATCTTTATCCATTCATCTTCAACACTTAGACAACTAAGGTATAAATACCAAAATCCAACTAGTCCCACCATCTATTGGAAATGAAGAATCATGTTTCAGTGCAAAGCATTGCTCACATACTTGGAAATTTGTTTCAATCTTTTAGAGAGTACTTTTTTTAAATTTTTTAAATTATTATTATTATTTATTCAACTGTGAGCATATGCGTGTGTATGAGCGTGCGTGCGTGTGTGTCTGTCTGTGTATGTGCAGAACCACGGACGAATTCGCGAATCACCATGGACGCCTCCACCTCCTTCTGCTCCGGGATTCACAGGCTCCGCCCTACCAGGACCAGAAGTGCAGGTCGCCCCCGCTTCCGCCTGGCGTCTATACGTGGGATCTGGGATCCGAACTCAGGACCTTCCGCCTGCAAGGCGGAGGCTTAACCCCTGAGCCACCTCTCCAGCCCTTGAGAGTACTTTTATACATTTTCATTCAATAGCCAAAGTTCATGGTAACCACTTCCACAAATGTAAAGATTGGAAATTGGAAGGTATCATATCCTTATGAAGTCTGATACCAATCATCTGGTTTCCACATGTGATATGTTCCACAGAGGAAAACACCAAGCAGGAATGATGGAATGTGAGTAAAAGCCTATCTGAGTTCATACTATGGACAATGTGAGTTACCACTACTGAATTTGCTTGGTTTTGGAAAAGCAAATTATAAAGTAAGAATAGTCCATTGTTTATTTATTTATTTATTCATTCATTCATTCATTCATTCATTTATTCATTTATTATTTATTTACTTATTATTTATTTATTTACTTATTTCCACTTATACAAACTTAATAGGTACATCATCCCCTCCCTCCCTCCACCAGACCCTGGACCCCCTTGCTCCCTCCCCTCTATTCCTCTTCCTTTCCTTCCCTCCCTCCCTATCTCCCAGTGTCTACTCCCCTTCATCCCTTGAGCATCCTTTAATGTGTATGTCAAACGTCCCTCTGGGTCTTCTTCTCTGATGAGGTGTAAGGACTCAGTGCCATTTCCTAGAACTCTTTGTTGTGTTCCCCTTAAGTATAGGAACACTATTGTGGCAGTTAATCCCTTGTCTCTAGGATACTAGTACCTGTGATCCATGCTAGACTTTGAGGGGTCAATAATGTGTTGGTCACTGGCAGGTCATGCAAAGTCCTATTATGATTGAAAAAGAAATATTTTACATTATTTATTTATTTACATTCATTTATTGTATATGTGTGTGTGCGTGTGTGTGTGTGTGTGTGTGTGTGTGTGTAGATGCATTCATGCAGGTGCATTCATGCCATAAGGCCTGAAATCAATTGTAAATGATTAGATGGCAAGTGTGTTTATCACCACTGCACCTTCTTTGAAACCAGGTGGACCTGCATCTTGTTTTAAAAGGAATTTGGTAGCTTCTTCATGAGGTTTATTCATGTGTCACTTTAAAATGTATGAGAGTTCCTTTCTGTCCACATCTTCTCCAGCATTTGGTGCTGTTTATCTTATGGATTTTTGCATCCTTGCCTGGGTGAGATGATATCGCAGGGAAGCTTTGATTTGCAATCCACTGATGGCTAGGAATGTGCAGCATTTTTTAATGTATTTGTTAGACATTTAATGTATTTGCTATTTCAATTTTATCCCTGGAAAAGTTTCTTTTCAGTTCCCAGGCCCATTTTTTAATTGGGTCATTTATCTCCTTGGCGTTTAGTTTTATAAGTTCTTTGTGCATTCTGGATAATAGAGCTCTATCAGATATGTGGTTATTTAAAATTTTTCTCCCCTTCTGTAGGTTGCCTTTTTGCTTGGTTTAAAATCTCTATTTGAACAGAAGCTCTTTAATTTCATAAGATCCCATTTGTTGAGTGTTGGTTCTAGTGATGGTGCTATTGGATTTCTGTTTAGGAACTGTTGGCTTAACTCAATCAGTTCGAGGGAGTTCCCTACCCTTTCAACTAGGGTTTTTATACTCTCTGGCCTAATATTTAGGTCCTTGATCCATTTGGAATTAATTTTTGTGCATGGTGATAAGTGCGGGTCCAGATTTAATCTTCTTTTTTTAAATTATTTTACTATTTTTTTCCATTTATACAAACTTAATAGGTACCCTGGTCCCCTCCCTCCCTCTACCCATTCCCAGATCCCCTTGCTTCCCCCCCTTTTCCCCTTCCTTTCACTCCCCTCCCTCCCTTTCTTCCAGTGCCTCCCTCTTCCTCCTCCAATCCCTGGAGCATTCTTTAGTGTGAATGTTAAACTTCCCTCTGTGTCCTCCACTTTAATGAAGTATACGGACTTAGTAGCATTGCCTAAAGCCCTTTCTTGTGTTCCCCTTTAGTGTGGAAACACTATTGTGACTGATAATCCCTTGTCTCTAAGGATCCTAGTACCTGTGATTCATGCTAGATTTTGGGGGTTCAATGTTGGTCATTGCGCAGGTCATGCAAAGTCCTCTTATGGTTACTTTGGCCTTAACTTGTATGGAGTATCTTGCATATTGTTGCTCCTCCCCATCATTAGTCTCTTACAATCTTAACGCCCCTCTTTTGCAAATTTCCCTGAGTTTTAGGAAAGAGAGAGATTAGGCTGGCCTGGTTCCAGGTGATTAATGTAGGATCTCTGATGTTCTGAATTATGGGATTTAATCTTCTGCATGTGGACTATTCCAAGCACTATTTCTTCAAGACGCTATTCTTTTTCCATTGAGTTTTTGGACCTCTTTGTCAAAGATCAAATGGCTGTAATTGTGTGGGGTTATATCTGGGTCTTTAACACCTATCCATTGATCTACATATCCATTTTGGAGCCAGTTACAAGCTGTTTTTTATTACTGTGGATTTGTAGTATAGATAAAGGTTTGGTGTGTTTTTGTTACTCAGGATTGTTTATGCTATCCTGGGCCTTTTGTGCCTCCATATGAATTTTGACATGGGTTGATCAATTCCTTTAAAGAATTGCTTTGGGATTTTGATTCATATAGCATTGAATATATATATTGCTTTTGTTAGGATGGTCATTTTTATGATGTTGATTCTGCTGATCCAGGAACATGGGAGGTCTTTCCACCTTCTTTCTTTAGGGTTTTAAAGTTTTCATTGTAAAGGTCTCTCATTTCCTTGGTTAGGTTTATACCAAGGTATTTCATTTTTTTAGGAGCTATAGTAAATGGGATTGTTTCTCTTAGGTCTTTTTCACGTTTTTCATCCTTGGTGTATAGGAAGGCCACTCATTTTTGCATGTTTATTTTGTGACCTGCCACCCTGCTGAACTTCTGTAATATTCCAAGAGTTTCCTGGTGGAGTTTTAGGATCGCTCAGGTATACGATCATGTCATCTGCAAATAGAGATATCTTCACTTCTTCCTTGCCAATTGGAATTCCTTTTATCTCCATCTTTTGTCTTATGGCTCCAGCTAATACTTCAAGTACAATATTGAATAGAAGTGGTGAGAGTGGACAGCCTTATCTAGTTCCTGATCGAAGTGGGAATGCTTCAAGTTTTTCCCCATTGAGTATAATCTTTGCTTTTGGCTTGTTGTATATAGCTTTTATTATGTTGATAAAGTTTCCTTTCATTCCAACTGTCTCTATGGTTTTGATCATAAAAGGCTCGTGGATCTTGTCAAAAGCTTTTTCTGCATCTACCTAGAGTATCTCGTACTCTTGGACTTTGGATTGGTTTTTATGATGGATTACATTTATTGATTTGTGTATATTGAACCAACCTTGTGTCCCTGGGATAAAGTCTACTTGATCCCCATGAATGCTCTTTTTGATATGTTTTTGAATCTGATTTGCTATGATTTTGTAAGAATCTTTGCATCTGTGTTCATCAAAGAGATTTGTCTGTAGTTTTCTTTTTTATGTGTACATTTATTAGGGTTTGGGATTAGTATGATCTTAGCTTCATAGAAAAAGGGAAGTGTTCCTTCCCTCACAATTTTATGTAACAGCTTAAGGAGCATTGGTGTTAGCTGTTCCTTAAGTATCTGGTAGAATTCTGTGCTGAATCCATCTTGTTCAGGATATTTTTTGGTGGGAGGATTCAAGATTGCTTAATCGATTTCCTCATATGTTATAGGACTATTTAAGTAATTCACAACTTCCTGATTCAATTTAGGTAAGTTTTTCTTACTCAGAAATTCATCCATTTATTTTGTGTTATCAAATTTCTGAGAATATATGTTTTTGAATAACATTATAATTCTTTGAATTTTTGGGGGTATCAGTTGTGATAACTGCATTTTCATTTCTAATTTTGTTAACTTGTGTTTTCTTTCTCTTGATTTTAGTTAATTTAGCTAGGGGTGTATGAATCTTTTTGATTTTTTCAAAGAAGTAGCTTTTTGACTGGTTGACTTTTTGTATCATTTTCCTTATCACAATTTTGGATATTTTTCCCGTGATTTTGCTAATCTCTTCTATTCTTTGGGATTGGATTGCTCTTATGTCTCTAAAGTTTTATCAGCATTGTTATTTATTTGTGATATTTCTATTTTTTATATAGGCATTAAGAGCTATAAACTTACCTCTTAGGACAGCTTTCATTGTGTCCCAGAGATTTTGATATGTTGTATTTTCATTATCATTCATGTCTAGGAAATCTTGAACTTCTTTTATGATTTCTTCCTGAACCCAATTCTTATTCAGCATCATAGTGTTTAGTTTCCAATAGTTAGTATATTTTCTGCTCTTTGTTGTGTTGCGGATGTCAAGCTTTAGACCATGGTGGTCTAATATAGAGTACAGGATAGAATTTCAACTTTCCTGTATATGTGGAGATACGTTTTGTGACCCAATATTTGGAGAACATTCCATGGACTGCTGAGAAAAATGTGTATTCCTTGGTGTATGGATGGAAAGTTCAATAAAGATCTATAAGGTCCAATTCAGTAAGGGTTTGACTAAGTTCCTTATTAAGTTTTTGGCCTGTTGATGTATCCCACATTGAGAGTGCAGTATTGAAATCCCTGAGGACAATAATTTTGGGATTGATTTCTTGCTTTAGATGTTGTAGCATTTGCTTAATGAATGTGGAGGGGCCCATATTAAGTATATACATGTTCAGTGTTGTGAAGTCTTCCTGGTGAATTGTACCTGTTACTAAAATGTAATATCCTTCTATGTCTCTTATGATTTTTTTTTGGTTTCAAGTCCAATTTGTCAGATATCATAATTGCTACTCCTGCTTTTTTTCTGGTTCTATTAGCTTGAAGAATCTTTGATCAGCCTTTTACTTTTAGAATGTGCCTATCTTTTGTTGTAAGATGAGTTTCCTCATGGCAGCAGATGGATGGGTCTGATTTCTAATCCGTGTTTGTAATCTGTGTCTTTTGTTTGGTGAGTTAATTCCATTGACATTTAGTGTTGTAATGGAAAAATTACTATTAATTCCTGACACTTTTTGTGTTTGGTGGCTTTTATAAGTGTATTATTTAGCTTGTAAATTTTGTTGGTGTTATATTTCCCTGGATATGCTTGTTCTTTTCTTCAAGCTTGAGTATCTTTTTTAGCATTTTTTGAAGACCTGGTTTGGTGATCAGGTAAGCCATCAAGTTGTCTTTATGTTGGAAAATTTGTCTTTCATTTCAATTATGAGTGATAGTTTTGCTGGATATATCAGCCTGGGTTGACATTTTTGCTCATTCAGTTCTTGAAGTACATCTCTCCAAGCTCTTCTGGCTTTTACTGTTTCCATTGAATAATCATTTGTTGTTTTAATAAACTTACCTTTAAAAGTGACTTTTTTTCTCTCAAAACTCTTGGCACATTCTCTTTATCTTGTACGTATAGTATTTTGACTTTTATTTGCCATGGTGAGTTTCTATTTTGGTCATATCTGCTTGGTGTGTATAATGACAGTTGTATTTTGGTGGGTCTTTCTTTCTTTAGATGTGGTAAATTTTCCTGTATGAAAATTTGAAAAATTTCCTCTGGTGTGGTAGTTTGGGACTTTTATTCTGGTATTCCATGAATGCTCATGTTAGGCTTCTTCAGGGTATATATCTCTTGAATATTCCTCTCAAGTATCTTTTTGTCTTTAACCATCTCTTTCTTTGAGCTGGTTAGTTCTTCTACTTTGTCTTCAAGATCTGATATTCTATTTTCTGCTTCATTTGTTTTGCTGATAAGACTCTGTTGAGTTCTGGGTTGACAATAACTTGTCTTTTAGTTCAATTTTAAACTCTGCCTGAGATTGTTTTAACTGCTCTATACCTATTTTTGTTTCTTGAACTGTTTTCTCAACTCCTCCAGGTGCCTGTTGTGTTCCTGTCCAAAGTTGTTAGTGTGGTTATTTAACTCCTCCAAGATATACTCTTTCATTGTTTTGATTATAGTAAAGATCAGGCTTTGAAAATCATTAACTTGGGCATGGCTTTATTGGCTATTTTCAGCGAGTTTGTGCTGATTGGACTCTATCATTATGGGGTTAATTCTTTCAGTAGGAGATTTTTTGTCTTGGTTTTCAGTTTTCATGGATTTGTACTGTTACCTGGGCATTTTTGTTTTACCTATTACACCCTTCTTTTAGTTTCTGTGTGTTTCTGACTGAAGTGAATTAGACAGTATTACTACACTTGAGCATTTATCACTAGTGTTTGCCTTAGAGTTGGGTACTCTTGTCTGGTATTGATATTATTTCCTATATGAAGCTATTTGAGGTTAATACATCAATTAAGTCAGGTTTAGTAGACAGGGAGTGACAATTAGTATGGTAGTGCACTTTTTAGGTTTACTTCCTTTGTTATATGTGAGGGTGAATGGTATAGTCCCTGAAGTTGTATGTTTTTTGGAGTGGATATATGGAAATGTTAAACTACAGTGACTAATAATTGAAAGGAACAGGATGGTAAAAATGTTTACTTATCTCTGAGCTAGATGTGAAGATTCTCTCTCATGTGATGGGATGATTTTAGAAGACTTCAGATGAATGGTGTTTGCCCCCTAGAGCTTTGCTTGGGTTTTCTCTGGGCTCTGTTGAATTCTGAGGAGCATGGAGTTTGCTCTGATCAGGGTTGGGGCAGAAAGGCAGAGGGGCTAGTTGGGCCCACAGATCACTTGGATCTGGGACATAGCTTAGGTTCCTTCCCCAGTGCCAGAGAGGCAGACTGGCTATTGGTGGACCGCAGGTGACCTGGGGTCTGGGGTGTGGAGTAGGGGCCTTACATGAGGAACAGGGAGTTCACCCTGGTCCAGGTCATGGCAGAAAGTATGGAGTGTGTCTTATGTTCAAGAGGTTGTCTCTTTTGTCCAGGTGGTGACTTGGTCTCTAATCTTTCTATCACAGATGGCATTCATAGCACAAATTAAACAAGACACAGAAATTCTTAGACAGATGATGAGAAAGTTGGGTAGCAAGAGTAATGAAACCAGAAAGAAGGTAGTTGACCTAAAGAGTCTAAAGAGTAAGGTGGGATGGGATCTAAGGTGGGGATAAGTAAAAAAAAAAAAATCTGGTTTTTCTTTTAAAAAAAAAAATCTTTAATAAGGTGTAATTCTTCACACAGAAACAACAACAGTTCTCCCCGCCACACCCAGACGGCCTCGGGCTTTGCCTGGGCCCCGCCCTGGACCACAGCCCCTTGCCTCCAGTTCCGCCCATGAGACGCCGACCCCCACCCACCAGGTCCCAGGTCCCCAGGCCTGCGCCTCCGCCAGACAGGACCTGCTCACATTCCTCCATCCCTGAAGCTTGGGTGAGCCCTAAGCCAAGTCCCAGGTCCCAGGTGAAGAATTCTGCCATCAATAGCAGACCCTCTGCCTCTCCAGCCCACCCACTGGGGACCTACGCACGTGGTCCATGTAAGACACACTGCTACTCAGAATTCAATAGAGTCCAAAGGAAACTCAAGCAAAACACTAAGGGACAAAGGTCATACATTTGAAGTCCTCTACAATCATCCAATCACGTGGGAGAGATTCTTCACATGCAGCCCAAAGATAAGTAAACCTCCTTTTTTTCACCTTACTGATCCTTTCTAGTATCAATTGCTGTAGATCAACTTCTCCATACAGCCATCCCAAAAACATACAACTCCAGGGAGTACACCATTCACCCTCACATATCACCAGGATACTAAATCGCAAAAGTGCACTACCATACTAATATTCACCCCTTGTCTACTTAACCTGACTTAACTGATGTATTAACAGTCTAATAGCCTCATCTAAGAAATTACAATAACAATAGACAAACATACCCAACCCCAAGGCAAGCACTAGTAACAACTGCCCAAGCGTAGTAATACCAACTAAATCAGTTCAGTGAAAAACACACAGAAACTGAAAGGTCCTAAGAAACAAAACAACAATGCCCAAGTCAAAGTGCAGATCCATGAGAAACAAAACCCAAGAAGACCAATCTCCCACCGAAAGAATTAACCCCATAATGATGGATTCTGACCAGAACAAATTCACAGAAAATAGCCAAGAAAGCCAGACTCAACACAATGACTTTCAGAGTATGATCATTACCATGATTAATACTATGAAAGAGGAAATCCAAGAGGAGTTAAACAACCGAATCAACCACTTTGAAAAGGAATACAACAAGCACTTGAAGGAGTTCAGAAAAACAGTTCAAGAAACAACAATAGGCATAGAGCAGTTAAACCAGTCTCAGGCAGAGTTTAAAATTGAACTAAAAGACAGATTATCTTCAACCCAAAACTCAACAGAGAGTCTTATCAGCAGAACAAATGAAGCAGAAAACAGAATTTCAGATTTTGAAGACAAAGTGGGAGAATTAACCAGCTCAATGGAAGAGATTGTTAACGCCAAAAAGATACTTGACAGGAACATTCAAGAGATATTGGACACCCTGAAGAAGCCTAACATGCACATTCATGGAATCCCAAAATACCACACCGGAGGAAGTATTTCAAATCATCATAAATGAAAGCTTCTCACAACTAAAGTATGAGAGGCCCATCCAAATACAAGAGGCATTTCACACTCCAAACAGATATGACCAAAATAGAAGATTGACATGGCAAATAATAGTCAAAACACTCCACATTCAAGACAAAGAAAAGGTGCTGAGAGCTTCAAGAGAAAAAAAGCAAGTCACTTTTAAAGGTAAACGTATTAGAATAACAAATGACTACTCACTGGAAACAATAAAAGCAAGAACAGCTTGGAGAGATGTACTTCAAGTACTAAATGAGCAAAAATGCCAATGCAGACTGATATACTCAGCGAAAATATCTGTCATGATTGAGGGAGAAAGAAAAGTTTTCCAGCACAAAGACAACTTGAAGGGATAAATGTCTACCAAACCAGGCCTTCAAAAAATGCTAGAAATGACACTCAAGCTTGAAGAAAAGAACAAGCGTATCCAGGAGGATGGAAGGAAAGTATAATACCACCAAAACATAAATATCAAACAATACGCTTACAAAATCCACTAAACATAAAAAAAGTCCAGAATTAAAAATAATTTCTCCATTATAACATTAAATGTCAATGGTATTAATTCACCGATTAAGAGACACAGATTACAAACTTGGATTAAAAACCACAATTCAACAATCTGCTGCCTTTAGGAAACTCATCTCATCACAAAAGATAGGTGTGGGGGCCTCAGTCTAGGTGACCTGTGTGGTTTGGCAAGCTTAGACAAAGATGTCTTGACAGAGGAAGACAATAGGGGGCATAGCTCAGGAGGAAGACAATAGGGGGCGTAGCTGGCTTGACCTTTAAGATCATTGGTTGCCCATTTTCCCACCCTAGAATTCCCCTTGCAGTTTCTGCCTTTTTTAAATTTTTTTATTATTATTTATTCAATTGTGCATGTGTACGTATGTATGTGCGCACGCGCGTGTGTGTGTGTCTGTGTGTGTGTAGAACACGGATGAATTCAGGAACCACCATGGACGCCTCCACCTCCTTCTGCCCGGGGCAGAAGGCTCAGCCCTACCAGGACCGGAACGCAGGCCGCCCCCGCTTCTGCCTGGTGTCTATATGTGGGATCTGGGATCTGAACTCAGGACCTTCCACCTGCAAGGCAGAGGCTTAACTCCTGAGCCACCTCTCCAGCCCAGTTTCTGCCTTTATAAGAGGTCTATGGACTTACAATAAAGGAGTTCCTGCTTGACTAGACTCCCTGTTGCGTCTGATTGTCCTCAGGAAGGATGGCTGGGAGCAGGCGGACAGCGCACTCACCTTTCCCCGATCTCCCTTGTGGAGGACCCGCAGGACCGGCCTGCAGGACAGAGCTGCCATCCTCAGGGACCCCCAAATCTGGCACCCAACTGTGGTGCACAAAGAGTTCATGGAGTGTTGAAGAATTCGATCTGGGGCCAAGCGGTCTTCCAGGTGAGTGAGACCCTAATAGATGGGTAACACAACTACTAAGTCTCAAGACCCAGTGCTCAAGACGCTGAGATACATTTTTAAAAATAGGGGCTTAGAAATCTCTAATTCCAAGGTTTTAAAGCTTTGGGAGGCAGTTTCGTGGAGAATGCTGTGGAGAGAGAGGGAGGGGCCTAGCAGGCAGTACAATGCCCATATGCCTTCACAAAAACCTCCCGAACCTGCGCTTGGGCATGGTCCCCTGCCAGGCTAGAGTGGGGAACTGGGGAGGGGGGGGCTGAGGAAGACTACAAATTCCTCAGTCCCTGCTTAGGAGGGCTCTGTGCAGGCATGTGGGAGCCGCCTCTGTTTGTGTTTGTCTATGTTAACTTTGTGTTGTCTTTGTGTGAACTCAGACAGACAAAACAATGGGACACAGTTAACTTTGTGTTGTCTTTTGTGTGGACTCAGATGGATGAAACAATGGGACAGAGTTAACTTTATGTTGTCTTTTGTGTGGACTCAGATGGAGGAGAAACAATGGGACAGACTGTTCCTAGTCTCTTATACCTGTTGCTAAGAACTCATAAAAAGACATTAGGGAAAAAACCCAAAATCTAAATGTTGAGATAAACAAAGGGAAATTTGCCACTCTCTGTTCTGATGAACAATCCACTTTCTAGGCCAAACAATGTGTGTTTTAAACTGTTTCCTGATTGATTTAAGGAAGCTTCTGCCCCCTGCACTGGTGAGACCATAAAAACTGTTGTTCTTTGTACTTTTCCTGTGATGATAAAGGGTTACTTTAAAAAGTTCTGACTTGCTTGGTTTCCTATAAAATGTGTGTTTTATGTTTCAAAATAACATCTTGTGACCACTTCAGGTTTTGTTGAGCACTTATGATCACATTTTGGTTTTTGACTTTACTCATTATTTGACATGCCCAATTTAAATGCATGTGCACACTTAAAAATGAATCATCTTGATAACAGTAAAAGGCCTGAGTATATACTGACTAAAATATTTTGTTTTATCTTGATTTTTATGAAGCTTCACAAAAGATGGTATTGTGTTTTTACCTAGGATCTAATAACATCACTTTTGTAATTCCTTCAAAAATTTGTTTTCCCATGTGTAATACTAACATATGTAACAGACAGAAAGAAAAACTGATTCATTGAAATTTCTTCATTCTCCTGGTATGTATGAGCTCCCTTCCTTGGGGACAAGTCTGATTTCTAATTCCAGGTATACTCCTGTGTTCTGCTATTGTTTTGAACAGGTTTTAAATGTAATCATAGGGATTCACAGCTGCCAGAGGAAAAAGGTCTTCAGTATATAGCTTAGCTCTTGGTCTTTACACCAGACAGACAGTGACTATTCCAAGCAAGGTAACAGGTTCTCTTTACTAACTCTTGCCAATACCCACAATAAGATTGCATGAGCTTAGTTGGTTTATCCCATTTACCTTCTAAATTAATGATTTAAAAAATTTAAAAGCTGTGTCTTTTTTAGAGGTACCTTAAAGTAATAAAGCCATCTGTCAAAGACCTCTAGACCATCCCAGCACTTCATAAATGAGGACATCAGACTGCTTTCACTCACATGGTCCCAATTCAGCAGGAAGTAGCCAAGAGCGGTCATCGCTCCACATCCCTTGAGCAGTCTGAGTCCTCAAATAGGTATATGGGGAAATGAGACAGGATTAAAACAACCATTCTGGGATGGGTCTCTCAAGGTCTTTTAAGGTCTTTGGAATTTCAAAAAGACACCCTGACTGCTGGATGACCCCATACCCAACCAAATTAAAACAAATAATGGCCCTTGTTTAAAACAAAAATGGGGGGGGTAAGCCCACACCAACAGCTAGGGTTGGCATTATTTACCATCAACATTTTAAATTTTCAAAAGGGACAACTTAAATCAAGATTCCCTCTTATCTACCAAACCTTCTGTCAAGAAACTATCCACCATGTGCTTAGGGAAGATGCTAACCATAATCCTCATAGGCCTGACCTAACTCAAGATGGCCTGATTGATATCTTACCTAAACCAAAGGGGAGTCAATCTGGGTTTGACCTAATATCTACAAAGAAATGTTCTTTTAATTATTATATTGCTTAAGTGTTTCCTCAGCATATCTCTCAGCAGTGCTCCATCAACGAGACCATGCTACAGACATTTATGGCCCTTGAACATGCACGCCATGGCCCCCCAGAGATGAGATTCAAGCTTGGAGGCTCGTAAGTCCTTGGTCTAAACTACTAGCCACATATCCTGGCATACCATCCAGAGGAGAGGTCTTTCCAGGGCTGGCAGCCAATGACGGGTAAGGCTCCACAAGAGGGTGGTGACCAACCCAAGCCAGGCGCAGTCCATTATGCTGGACCCCCTCTGAGGCGGGGTCAACAAGGTCAGAACCAAGAATTCTGGCTCCCGCTGGCTGCCACAAAGGATGGATATGTAGGAATAACATACCAGGCAGGCCTGTATTGTCTGAATGGGCTGCATGCAACTTCCCCAAACTGCCTGCTGCCATTTCTGGCGCTAATGTCAACCTGCCTGACTGAGAAGACCAACCCGGACAGGAAAATAACAGAAGCTCATGCTGAGACTTATGGGATGTTGGACATACGTGATACTATGCTTGTGGATCATCAGAGAAGGCTTAGAGGATACGGGGAGAACTTGTGGGGTTTGTTTAGAACTTGTAGGGTTCCCTCAAGGAACAACCCTTTGAGCCCACCTCATTACAAAACAAAATGGGGCACATGTGGGGGCCTCAGTCTAGGTGACCTGAGGGGTTTGGCAAGCTTAGACAAAGAAGTTTTGATGGAGGAAGACAATAGGGGGCGTAGCTGACTTGAACTTTAAGATGATTGGTTGCCTGTTTCCCCATCCCTAGAATTCCTCTTGAAGTTTCTGCCTTTATAAGAGGGCTATGGACTTGCGAAAAAGGAGTTCCTGATTGACTAGACTCCCTATCTCCTCTGATTGTCCTCAGGAAGGAGGGATGGGAGCGGGCTGACAGCGCACTCACCTTTCACCAATCCCCCTTGTGGACGACCCGTGGGATCGGACGGCAGGACAGAGCTGCAATCCCCGGGGACCCCCACAATAGGCACATCCTAAAAATGAAAGGCTGGTCCAAAATCTTGCAAGCTAATGGAACCAGGAAACAGGCAGGGGTAGCAATTATGCTTTCGTTCAAAGTGGACTTCAAACCAAAGAAAATCATGAGAGACAGAGATGGATATTACATTTTGGTCACAGGTACAATTCACCAGGAAGACTTCACAATACTGAACATATATGCACCCAATACGGGCCCCTCCACATTCAATAAGAAAACCTACAGCGTCTAAAGCAAGAAATCAACCCCCAAACGATAATTCTTGGGGTCTTCAACACCGCCCTCTCAACATGGGATAGATCAACAGGTCAAAAGCTTAACAGACACAATTTGGAACTTAATCAAACCCTTAAAGAAATGGACCTTACAGATCTTTACTGAACTTTTCATCCATGCACCAAAGAATACACATTTTTCTCAGCAGTACATGGAATGTTCTCCAAAACAGATCATATACTGGCCAAAAAACAAATCTACACATATACAGAAAAGTTGGAATTCTAGCCTGTGCCCTATCAGACAACCACGGCCTAAAGCTGGACATACACAGCAAACAAACAAGAGAAAATACACTAACTCCTGGAAACTTAACACTATGATGCTGAATGAGAATTGGATTCAGGAAGAATTTAGAAAGGAAATTCAAGATTTTCTGAAAGAGAATGATAATGAAAATACAACTTACAAAAATCTCTGGGACACAATGAAAGCTGTTCTAAGAGGTAAGTTCATAGCTCTTAATGCCTACATCAAAAAAATGGAAACATCAGAAATAAACAACTTAACAATGCAGCTTAAAACTTTAGAGAAACTAGAGCAATCTGATCCCAAAAGTAGTAGAAGAGAGGAGATTAGCAAAATAAGGGGAGAAATACCTGAAATTGAGACTGAGAAAACAATAGAAAAAATCAACCAGTCAAAAAGCTGGTTTTTTGAAAAATTCAATAAGATTGATGCACCCCTAGCTAAATTAACCAAAAGCAAGAGACAGAAAACCCAAATTAACAAAATTAGAAATGAACATGGAGTTATCACTACTGATACCCAAGAAATACAGAGAATTATAACATCATATTTCAAAAACTTATACTCTGTTAAGTTAGACAACACAAAAGAGATGGATGAATTTCTAAGTAAATACAACTTACCTGAATTGAATCAGGAAGTTGTGAATTATTTAAATAGTCCTATAACATATAAGGAAATTGAGGAAGTAATCTTGAATCTTCCCACCAAACAATGTCCTGGACCAGATGGATTCAACACAGAGTTCTACCAGACATTTAAGGAGTTAATAACACCAATACTCCTTAAACTGTTCCATCAAATAGCAAAGGAAAGAACACTACCAAATTCCTTCTATGAAGCTAATATCATTTTAATCCCAAAACCTAATAAAGATTCACTTAAAAAAGAAAACTATAGGCCGATCTCTCTGATGAACACAGACGCAAAGATTCTCAACAAAGTTTTAGCAAATCGGATTCAAAAACATATTAAAAAGATTATTCACCGGGACCAAGTAGGCTTCATCCCCGGCACACAAGGTTGGTTCAACATATGAAAATCAATAAATGTAATTCATCATGTAAACCAGTCCAAAGTCCACATGATACTCTCGATAGATGCAGAAAAAGCTTTTGACAAGATCCAACAACCTTTTATGATCAAAACGCTAGAGACAGTAGGAATGGAAGGAAACCTAATTAATATAATAAAAGCTGTATACAACAAGCCCACAGCAAGGATTATGATCAATGGGGAAAAACTGGAAGCATTCCCACTTCAATCAGGAATTAGACAAGGCTGTCCACTCTCACCACTTCTATTCAATATTGTACTTGAAGTCTTAGCTGAAGCCATAAGACAAGAAAGGGACATAAGAGGGATTCAAATCAGCAAGGAAGAAGTCAAGCTATCCCTATTTGCAGATGACATGATCTTATACCTGAGGGATCCCAAAAACTCCACCAGGAAGCTCCTGGAACTAATTGAGAAGTTCAGCAGGGTGGCAGGATACAAAATAAATGTGCAAAAATCAGAGGCCTTCCAATATGCCCAGAATGAAAGAAGCAAAAAAGCCTTGAGATAGATTCTCAACAATAGTTGGGGCCAAAGCAATCATAATGGGACATTGCATGCCCTGCGCAATGTCCAGCGCACTTTTGCCCTCATAAAGTCTAGCATCTGTTAAGGGCACCGAGACCCCTGGAGGCAAGGGATTGACAGCCATAGTAGTGATCTTATGCTTAAGGGGAACAAGAGAAAGGGCTTATGGAAATGCCACTGGGTCCTTATATGTCATTGGAGAGGAGGACCCAGTGGAGAGTTAGGCGTACACAATAAAGGACTCTCTGGGAATTGGGGGGGAGGCACTGGGAGAAGGGGAGGGGGAGGAGGGGTGAGGGAGGGAACTGGTAAAAAATTTTAAAATGTATAATTAAATTTTTATAAAAAAAAAGCCTTGAGATAAACCATCCCATTTACTATACCCCCTAAAAAAATGAAATACCTTGGTATAAACCTAACCAAGGAGGTAAAAGACCTTTACAATGAAAACTTCAAAACCCTAAAGAAAGAAATTGCAGAAGACACCAGAAAGTGGAAAGAACTCCCATGTTCCTGGATTGGCCGAATCAACATTGTAAAAATGACCATCCTACCAAAGGCAGTATACAAATTCAATGCTATACCAATTAAAATCCCAAAGCAGTTCTTTAAAGAAGTTGACCAAACAATCTCAAAATTCATATGGACGCACAAAAGACCCAGGATAGCAAAGACAATCCTGAGTAACAAAAACACTGCTGGAGGTATTACCATACCAAATCTAAGTCTATACTACAAATCCATTGTTATAAAGACAGCCTGGTACTGGCTCCAAAATAGACACACAGATCAATGGATAAGGATTGAAGACCCAGATATAAGCCCACAAAGTTACAGCCATTTGGTCTTTGACACAGGGGCCCAAAGAATCCAATGGAAAAAGAACAGCATCTTCAACAAATGGTGCTGGCAAAACTGGATCTCCACATGCAGAAGATTAAAGCTGGACCCATACTTGTCACCATGTACAAGACTTAATTCCAAATGGATCAAGGACCTTGATATAAGTCCAGAGACTATAAAAACCGTAGTTGAAAGGATAGGGAACTCCCTCAAGCTGATTGGGCTTGGCCAACATTTTCTAAACAGATATCCAGTGGCACAGTCACTGCTACCAACTCTCAACAGTTGGGATCTTGTGAAATTAAAGAGCTTCTGTTCAGATAAAGAGATTGTAACACGAGCTCAAAGGCAACCCACAAAATGGGAGAAAATCTTCACTAACCACATATCTGATAGAGCTCTACTGTCCAGAGTGCACAAAGAACTTAGAAAACTAAACACAAAGGAAACCAATGGCCCAATTAAAAAATGGGCCCTGGAACTTAAAAGAAATTTTACCAGGGATGAAATTAAAATGTTTAACAAATATCTTAAAACATGCTCCACTTCTTTAGCCATCAGGGAAATGCAAATCAAAACTTCCCTAAGACATCATCTCACCCTGGTCAGGATGGCAAAAATCCACAACACAAACAACAAATGCTGGAGAGGATGTGGAGAGAGGGGAACTCTCCTACATTGCTGGTGGGAGTGCAGGTTCATACAGCCACTCTGGCTAACCATCTAGAAATTCTTAAAGAAATTAAAGATTGAAATGACATATGACACTGCGATTCCACTTTTGGGAATAAACCCCCATACAGCAGAGGTTCACCTCGACAGCACAAGCACGATCACGTTCATAGCAGCACTGTTTACAATAGCAAAGTCATGGAATCAACCCAAATGTCCAACAGTTGACGAGTGGATAAGGAAACGGTGGTACATCTATACAATGGAGTACTACTCAGCCATCAAAAATGACGAATTACTGGAATTTGCCGGGGAATGGATGTCATTAGAAACAATTATATTAAGCGAAGTATCCCAGACCCAGAAAATTAAGCGCCGTATGTCCTCCCTAATAGGTGGCTCCTAATACCAAACCCACCCAGCCCACCTTGAGACACTCAAAGATAAATCTATGTAATACCTACAGTGATTGCAAGGATTAAGAGCAGGAGGGATGGAGTTGGACTGCCACACCAGAAACAAGAAGAGAGTGGACCATGTTACAGCAGAGAAAATAGCCTCCACCAGGACTGCAAGTAAGTAATGAGACACTTGTTTAAGTTCACAGGCTTTCCTTCCTGATCATGTACAACTGAGGGGGTATGATCTCACCAGAAGGGAAGGGCATATAGTCTGGCAGATAAAAAGTAACCATTTTGCAAATTGGTGATTGACCCCTCCCTCACTGTGGTTTCCTATTTTTATTACATCTACCCTTGAATGGGCTCTTATAACAAGACTCCAGTTTAAAAGCTTTTTTGTCTCTGGCCAGGGGGTGACACACAATGCCCATCAGGATGGAGTGAAGGGCATTGCAGGAGCAGCAAAACTGCAAAAGAAAATCAACAAATAACAATCCAGAACTTCAGAGACTCTATATCAACCACCTAGAACTAGGCCAGACTAATCTCTCCCCATCCTGAAGCGCAGGGAATTTGCAGAAGAGGGGGCGGTAAGAATGTAAGAGCAAAGGGATGGGACGAGCAATGATTTGCAAGATACTCCACACAAGTTAGGGCCGAAGCAATCATAATTGGACTTTGCATGCCATGGCAATGTACAACACACTATTGACCTCACAAAGTCTAGCATATGTTAAAGGCATCAAGATCCTTGGAGGCAAGGGATTGACAGCCACAGTAGTGTTCCTATGTTTAAGGGGAACACGGTAAAGCGTCAGTGAAATGTCACTGGGTCCTTGGACGTCATCGGAGAGGAGGGCCCAGAGGAGAGTCTGGCATGCACATTAAAGGACTCTCTGGGGATGGGGGGGGGACACTGGGGGAAGAGGAGGGAGGTGTGAGGGGAAGGGGAGCAGGGAGTTCCGGGGGAGGAGAAGGTAGGGAGGGAGCTGGTGTACTTATTAAGTTTGTATGAGTGGAAGTAATAATAAAAAATGTTATAAGGAAAAAAAAAGAAACAGCAACATCCTCCTTGCAATTATTAAACCATAATCCAGAACTTCAGAGACTCTATATCAATCACCTAGAACTAGGCCAGCCTAATCTCTCCCCATCCTGAAGCTCAGGGAAATTTGCGTAAAGGGGGCGGTAAGAGTGTAAGAGCACAACGAAGAGAGAAGCAATGATATGCAAGATACTCCACACAAGTTAATGCCGAAGCAATCCTAATTGGACTTTGCATGCCCTGCGCAATGTCCAACACACTATTGACCTCACAAAGTCTAGCATTTGCTAAAAGCATCAAGATCCTTGGAGGCAAGGGATTGACAGCCAAAATAGTGTTCCTATGCTTAAGGGGAACAAAGGAAAGGGTTCAGGGAAATGCCGCTGGGTCCTTGTACGTCATCGGAGAGGAGGACCCAGAAGAGAGTTTGGCATGCACATTAAAGGATTCTCCGGGGATTGGGGGAGGGGAGGCACTGGGGAGTGGGGAGGGAGGGGTGAGGGGAGGGTGAGCAGAAGGATCAGGGGAACGAGGAGGGAGGGTGGGAACCAATGTCCTATTAAGTTTGTATGAGCGGAGATAATAGAAAATGTTAAAAAACAACAACAAAACCCTCCCGCCCACCTGCCAGCCCAAGACGGGACTCTCTCTTGGTCAGTCCTCGATCCCAGGTGAGTTACCCAGCCCCTAGATCGCCCCTTGACCCAACTCCTCCTACCAGTCAGCCTGGGCAACACCCAGGCTGCCCCCGTTTTGACTGGCCCATGTCCAGGGAACCAGCCCCTTTTTTACTTCTGCCTGCTTGCCCGCCCAACTGGGACAGGACTTGCTCTGGGTCCTCCATCCCTGGAACCTGGGTGGGCCACTAAGCCAAGTCCCAGGTTCTAGGTGAAGAGTTCCGCCATCACCATCAGCCCCTCTGCCCCTACGGCCCAACAGGGACCCTCACTCATGGTCCACGGAGGACACACTGTTACTCAGAATTCAATAGAATCCAAAGAAAACACAAGAAAAGCTCTAAGGGACAAAGGCCATACATCTGGAGTCCTCTAAAATTATCCTATCACATGGGAGAGATTGTTCAATTCCAGACCAAAGATAAGTAAACCTCTTCTTTTTTTTACCACACTGTTCCTTTTTAGTATTAATCGCTGTAGATTAACTTTTCCATACAGCCACCCCAAAAATATATACAACTCCAGGGATTGTACCACTCACCCTCACATGTCACCAAGATACTAAATCGTAAAAGTGTACTACCATACTAATATTCACCCCCGTCTACTTAACCTGACTTAACTCATATACTAACAGCCTAATAGCCTCATCTAGGAAACAATACTAACACAGACAAACAAACCCAACCAAAAGGTAAGCACTAGTAATAAATACTTGAGAGTAGTAATACCAACTAAATCAGTTCAGTCAAAAACACACAGAAACTGAAAGGGGTTTTTTGGTATATTTTTTTTTCTTATTTTATGTCTGACATCATTTGGGGGAGTGAAAAATGATATGTAATATAATCACTTCACAAGGTAAGACACTGTCCAGGTCAACAGATGAGGAGGGCAAGAATTCTAGAAGGTGAGGTGCTTTAAGTTGTGGTGTGGGTATCACACCCAAAGTTGAAAATGTTGGAATTTGCACCTTCCAACCCACATGTAGCAATTGTCCATAAAAGATAGAATATTGCTAGCAACATTTCTATTTCTTCTTTTTCTGTATATGAAATGTTAACCATTTACTTATTTATTTATTTATCTATCTATTTATTTATTTATTTTTATTTCCACTTATAAAAACTTAACAGGTACACTGGTCCCTTCCCTCCCCCTACCCTTCCACCTCCTGTGTCCCCTCCCCTCCCCCTTCCCTTCCCATCCCCCAGTGCCTCCCCCTCCCATCCCCGGAGCATCCTTTAATGAGCATGCCAAATTCTCCTCTGGGTTCTCCTCTACGATGAGGTGCAAGGACCCAATGGCATTTCCCAGAACAGTTCCTGTGTTCCCTTTAAGCATAGGAACACTACTGTGGCTGTCAATCCCTTGCCACCAAGGATCCTAGTGCCTTTAGCAAACGCTAGACTTTGTGGGGTCAATACTGTGTTAGACATTGCACAGGTCATGCAAAGTCCTATTATGATTGCTTCAGCCCTAACTTGTGTGGAGTATCTTACATATCATTACTCCTCCCATCCTTGTACTCTGACAATCTTACTGCCCCCTCTTCTGCAAATTTCCCTGAGCTTCAGGATGGGGAGAGATTGGGCTGGCCTAGTTCCAGGTGGTTGATATAAAGTCTCTGATGTTCTGGATTATGGTTTGTTGGTTTATTTTTTTCAGTTTTGCTGCTCCTGCAATGCCCTTCACTCCATCCTGATGGGTATTGGATATCACCCCCTGGCTAGAGATAAAAACCTGTTAAATTAGAGTCTTGTAATAAGAGTATATTCAAAGGTAGATGTAATAAAAGTAGGAAACCGCGGTGGGAGAGGGGTCAATCGCCCATTTGCGAAATGGTTACTTTCTATCTGCCAGACTATACGCCCTCCCCTTCTGGTAAGATCATACCCCATCCTTTGTAAATGATCAGGAAGGAAAGCCTGTGAACTTAACCAGATGTCTCATTAATTACTTACAGTCCTTGATGGTGGCCTATTTGCTCTGCTGTAACATGGTCCCCTCTCTCCTTGTTACTGGTGTGTCCCTCCTTCCCCATCCCTCATATTCATAATCTTTGCAATTACTGTATGTATTACAGAGATTTATCTTTGAGTGTCTCTAAGTGGGTTTGGTACTAGGAGCCACATATTAGCGAGGACATATGGCACTTAATTTTCTGTGTCTGGGATACTTCGCTCAGTATAATTGTTTCTAATTTCATCCACTTCCCAGCAAATTCCATTAATTCATCATTTTTGATGGCTGAGTAGTACTCCATTGTATAGATGTACCACCGTTTCCTTATCCACTCGTCAACTGTTGGGCATTTGGGTTGCTTCCATGACTTTGCTATTGTAAACAGTGCTGCTATGAACATGGTTGTGCTTGTGCTATCGAGGTGAACCTCTGCTGCATGGGGGGTTATTCCCAAAAGTGGAATAGCAGGGTCATATGGCATTTCAATCTTTAATTTCTTTAAAAATCTCCAGATGGCTCTCCAGAGTGGCTGTATGAGCCTGCATTCCCACTAGCAATGTAGGAGAAATCAACCCCCAAACAATAATTCTTGGGGATTTCAACTCTTCGCTTTCAACATGGGATAGATCAACAGGCCAAAAGCTTAACTCAACCAAATCCTTAAAGAAATGGCCTTACAGATCTCTATTGAACTATTCACCCACCCACCAAGGAATACACATTTTTCTCAGCAGCACACAAAACTTTCTCCAAAATAGATGGCATATTGGGCTACAAAATGAATCTCCACATATACAGGAAAGTTGAAATTCTAGCCTGCACCCTATCAGATCACCATGGTTTAAAGCTTGACATCCACAACACAATAAACAACAGACAATACACTAACTCCTGGAAACTTAACACTATGATGCTGAATAAGAATTGGATTCAGGAAGAAATTACAAAGGAAATTTAAGATTTTCTGAAAACAAACAATAATGAAAATACAACTTACCAAAATCTCTGGGACACAATGAAACTGTCCTAAGAGGTAAGTTCATAGCTCTTAATGCCTACATCAAAAAAATGGAAACATCAGAAATAAATAACTTAACAATGCAGCTTAAAGCTTTAGAGACACTGGAGCAATCTGAACCCAAAAGCAGTAGAAGAGAGGAGATTAACAAAATAAGGGGCGAAATATCCAAAATTGAGATTAGGAAAACGATCAGTGAATCAACCAGTCAAAAAGCTGGCTCTTTGAAAAAATCAATAAGATTGATATACCCCTAGCTAAATTAACCAAAAGATAGAGAGAACAAACACAAATTAACACAATTAGTAATGAAAATGTAGTTATCACTATTGATACCCAAGAAATCCAGAGTATTATAACATCATATTTCAAAAACTTATACTTTGTGAAATTTGACAACAGGAAAGAGATGGATGAATTCCTAAGTAAGCACAACTTACAGAAATTGAATCAGGTAGTTGTGAATTATTTAAACAGTCCTATAACATGTGAGGAAATCAATGAATTAATCTCGAATCTTCCCACCAAAAAATGTCCTAGGACAGATGGATTCAAAACAGATTTCTCCAGACATTTAAGGAGCTAATAACACCAATACTCCTTAAACTGTTCCATCAAATAACAAAAGAAGGAACATTACCAGATTCTTTCTACGAAGTAATATCGTCTTAATCCCAAAACCTAATAAAGATACACCTAAAAAAGAAAATTATAGGTCAATCTCTCTGATGAACACAGATGCAAAGATTCCAACAAAGTCTTAGCAAATCAGATTCAAAAACATATCAAAAAGATCATTCACGGGGGCCAAGTAGGCTTTATCTCAGGCATACAAGGTTGGTTCAACATACACAAATCAATAATCGTAATCCACCATATAAACCAGTCCAAAGTTCAAGACCACATGATACTCTCGATAGATGCAGAAAAAGCTTTTGAAAAGATCCAACGGCCTTTTATGATCAAAACCCTAGAGATAGTTGGAATGGAAGGAACCTTTTGTCAATATAATAAAAGTTGTCTTCAACAAGCCCACAGCAAGGATTAAACTCAATGGGGAAAAACTCGAAGCATTCCCACTTTGATTAGGAACTAGACAAGGCTGTCCACTTTCACCACTTTTCTTCAATATTTTAGTTAAAGTCTTAGCTGAAGCCGTAACAGAAGAAAGGGATATAAAAGGATTCAAATCGGCAAGGAAGAAATCAAGTTATCTCTATTTGCTGATGACATGATTTTATACCTGAGTGATCCCAAAAACTCTACCAGGAAACTCCTGGAACTAATACAAAATTTCAGCAGGGTAGCAGGATATAGAATAAACATACAAAAATCAGTGGCCTTCCTATATGCACAGAATGAAAGAAGTGAAAATGCCCTCAGAGAAACAATCCCATTTACTATAGCCCCTAAAAATGAAATACCTTGGTATAAACCTAACCAAGGAAGTAAGTGAACTTTACAATTTTAAAACCCTAAAGAAAGAAATTGTAGAAGACACTAGAAGGTAGAAAGACCTGCCATGTTCCTGGATTGGCAGAATCAATATCATAAAAATGACCATCCTATCAAAGGCAGTATACAGATTCAATGCTATACCAATTAAAACCCAATAGCAATTCTTTAAAGAAGTTGACCAAACAATCTCAATGTTCATATGGACACACAAAAGACTCAGGATAGCAAAAACAATCCGGAGTAATAAAAACACTGCTGGAGGTATCACCATACCAAACCTTAGTCTACATTGCAAATCCATAGTTGTAAAAACAGCGTGGTACTGGCTCTAAAATACACACACAAATCAATGGATAAGGGTTGAAGAGCCAGATATAAGCTGACACAATTACAGCCATTTCATCTTTGACAAAGGGGCCCAAAATATCCAATGGAAAAAACAGCATCTTCAACAAATGGTGCTGGCAAAACTGGATATAGACATGCAGATGATTAAAACTGGACCCGTACCTGTCACCATGTACAAGACTTAATTCCAAATGGATCAAGGACCTCAATATAAGGCCAGAGACTATAAAAACATTAGTTGAAAGGGTCAGGAACTCCCTGGAACTGGACTAGGTCAACAGTTACTAAACAGAAATCTAATAGCGCAGTCAATACAACCAACACTCAACAGATGGGATCTTATGAAATTAAAGATCTTCTGTTCAGGTAAAGAGATTGTAACCGGAGCACAAAGGCAACCCACAGAATGGAAGAAAATCTTCTTAAACATATATCTGATAGAGCTCTATCATCCAGAGTGCACAAAGAACTTAGAAAATTAAACATTAAAGAAGCAAATGGGCCAATCAAAAAATGGGCCTTGGAACTTAAAAGAAACTTTAACAAGGATGCAATTAGAATGTCTAACAAATATCTTAAAAAATGTTCCACTTCCTTAGCCATCAGGAAAATGCAAATCAAAACCTCCCTGAGATATCATCTCAATCTGGTCAGGATGGCAAAAATCCACAATACAAACAACACCAAATGCTAGAGAGGATGTGGAGAGACGGGAGCTCTCCTACATTGCTGGTGGGAATGCAGGCTCATACAGCCACTCTGGCCAGACATTTGGTGATTCTTAATGAAGTTAAAGATTGAAATGGCATATGACCCAGCTCATCCACTTTTGTGAATAATCCCCCAAATAGCAAAAATTCGCCTTGATAGCACAAGCTCGACCATGTTCATAGCAGCACTGTTTACAATAGCAAAGTCATGGAATCAACCCAAATGTCCAACAGTTGATGGGTGGATAAGGAAATTGTGGTACATTTATACAATATAATACTACTCAGCCATCAAAAATGATGAATTAATGCAATTTTCCACTAATGGATGGAATTAGAAACAAATATATTGAGTGAAGTATCCCAGACACAGAAAATTAAGTGCCTTATATACTCCCTAGTAGGTGGATCCTAGTACCAAACCCACTTAGAGACTTAGAGAGCTAAATCTCTGTAATACCTACAGTAATTGCAAAGATTATAAACAGGAGAGAAGGGGAAGGAGGGCCCTGCCAGAAACAAGGAGAGAGGGGATCATGCTACAGCAGAGATAATAGGCCACCATCAAGGACTGCAAGTAAGTAACGAGACATCTGGTTAAGTTCACAGACTGTCCTTCTTAGTCACTTGCAACTGATGGGGTATGATCTTAACAGAAAGGGAGTGCACACAGTCTGGCAAATAGAAGCTAACCATATTCCAATGGGAGACTGACCCACCCCTCACTTCAGTATGCTACTCCTATTCCATCTACCTTTGAATCTATACTTACAATAAGACTCTATTTTAATAGGTTTTTATCTCTGGCCAGGGGGTGGCATCCAATACCCATCAGTATGGAGTCAAGGGCGGTGCAGAAGCAGCAAAACTGAAAAAAAAAATCAAGAAAACATAATTCCGAACATCAGAGACTCTATATCAACTACCTGGAATCAGGCCAGCCTAATCTCTCCCCATCCTGAAGCTCAGGGAAATTTGCGGAAGAGGGGGCAGTAATATTTTAAGAGCACAAGGATGGGAGGAGCAATGATATGCGAGATACTCCTCACAAGTTAGGGCCGAAGCAATCATAATAGGACTTTGCATGACCTGCGCAATGACCAACATGTCATCCACCCATCAGAGTCTAGCATGGACTAAAGGCACTAGGATACTTAGAAGCAAGGGATTAACAGTCACAATAGTGTTCCTATACTTATGGGGAACAGAAGAAAGAATTCTAGGAAATGCCACTGAGTTCTTACACCTCATCAGAGGGGAGGATCCAAAGAAAAGTTTGATATATACATTAAAGGATATTTCAGAGATGGGGGAGGGGGGCACTGGGAGGAAGGGAGGGAAGAGTTAAAGCAAGGGGAAAAGAGGCCAAGGAGCAGGGAGGTCCAGGGAGGACAGGGGTACCTATTATGTTTGTATGAGTGGAAAAAAAACATCAAAACTTCTATTCTCCTTTTTTTCCCTTGAAGAAACTTCTCTACCACAGCAAATCTCTGAGAATATCTTGCTTCTGGGTTGTGTTTTTACAATGGATGTCACCTCTTGGGACTCTTCATGTGTGTCTGAGAGACAAGGGCTTATTTTCTCTCAAGTCACTGTCTATTCCACCTTTACCTCTTTTTCCTTTATAAAGTGATCTACATCATAAAAATAGTAAATCTTTGCAATCTATAACCAAAATAAGCTGGTAAAGTAATTTTAGGGCTGCCAAACATTTAGCAAAACCTTCACAGTGTTTAGGAGAAATCTTGTTGCATCCTGCATATAATGACAGAAAAGCACAGAATGCTGAAAGTTTTCCTATGGGGAAACCTTCTGACAATTTTTGGCAGAAGGCTATGCATATACTTCTTCATGATACATTACATACCTAAAAAGTGATTTCTACCACTTCTTTTAGATAGAGGTAGAATAAATTAAAACAAGATAGAGGAAAGATATGAAAAGAAGAAAACAAAAAACCCTCACACATACCCAGCAGTAGACAGCTTCAAATTTGCATAAACCATGAGAAAATGTACAACTGAAGTGCTGTGATAAAAATCTTACAATCTTCATGAATGTTAATTATTAAGAAATATAAAATTTCGGGGGCTGGAGAGGTGGCTCAGGGGTTAAGCCTCTGCCTTGCATGCGGAGGGTCCTGAGTTCGGATCCTAGACCCCATGTATAGATGCCAGGTGGAAGCAGGGCAGCCTGCGTTTCTGGTAGGGCGGAGCCTGTGAATCCCCGGGCAGAGTAAACAAGGAGGAAGTGGAGGCGGTCCATGGTGGTTCCCAAATTCGTCTGTGGTTCTACACACACATACACACATACATACACATGTGAACACATGCATACACACACAATTGAATAAATAATAAATAATAATAAAAAAATTAAAAAAAATAAAATTTTCATATTCCAGTGAGTTGAAAATTCCCTGAGGAGAGCCAATAAGGTAGAATTTCAACCACATCATAGATATTATGGTGATGAAATTAATGTCACCTAATTTGTAATATTACAAATAAAATATTTCAAATACATACTTTTTATATTACAATTGCATGCATTTTTAATTTGTTCTTGAAAGTAGAAATAATAAGATTTTTTTGTCTATAAGGTGAGCTTAAGTACTTAATTCAAAGGCTCAGACTACAGAGTTGTATCTGAATAGCTTACTGACCATTAGTACGTACAATGGAGAATTCTGACAATTAGTTTGATATTTAAAAAATATTGGAGCTGGGGAAATGACTCAGTCATTAAGTTCCTGATGTACAAGAATTAGGACCTGAGTTTATACATAGTTATATAAATTGTAATCATGGGTCAGTGGAATGTGGAGAGAATAAAGACAGGTAGATTTAGATTCTTGTAGCTCCCTGGCTACAGTCAATGAAATCAAGGCTCAGTATGAAAACTTGTCTCAAAAATTAAAGTGAAAAATAACCAAGGGAAGCACCCATTAACCTCTGACTTTCATATGCACACACTCACATTTGCACATGAAAAGCAGTTAAGACAGGCTCCAAGCCAGCCTATAGAAAAATATTTAATTGATGTGTGAAAATACAGCCCACAGTAGGTGGGACCATTCCCTAGGCAGGTGGATCTGGCTCAGTTGTTTGGCAATCTTCAGCATACTTTGGCAACCTTGTCTTCCAAATAAGGTTCCTGTCAGTAATTCTTGTGAATATGATATGATCAGTTCCTTTTGTCCTTGTTGTTAGTATAAACTCTCCTGCCAGGCTGGACTAAAACTATAATGAAAAACTATCAGTCCAAATAAAACTGTTTTGGTCCCCTAAACTTTGTGGTGGTGAATTTATGAAAAATATGCAGACAAACTGCAACAGTATGAGTGTAAATCAAAGTGGATGCATAGGAATTGTCCATAGCCTCACCAGTGAGACAATATAAAATGCAGGAAGAACTGGACACTAAAGGGTAACAGAATCAGCATCTAAGTCTAATAACTGCAAATCTTCAACATACCCTATCACTCTTGAATAAGTGGAATTAGGAAGCTATTATGAAAGCAACATTATCAAAATAAAGAAACTTCTCTAGCTACATTCACTGTACTGTTTTTCTTCCTGGTTTATTCTTAATGGAAGGATTTTCCGTAACTGGGCAATGATCAGAGATCAGCGAATGCTCAGACCATCAAAATCAGTGAATATTGCTCCATTATAGAGAAGAACTTGTTTCCCCATGCAGCATAACTTAACCTGTTACAACATAAAAAGAATCTCCGTAACACACTATTTTACACAGCAGACCAATCCCAAGAATGGAAGATGGTTGTTTGTGAGGTTATTTCAGGGCATAGTCAGCAGGAAGGACATGAGACTCACTGTGTTCTACAACTGACTAAAGTTTTAAGAACATTGCATTGAATATAAACTGGGGAATATCATTAAATCCTCTATCATAACTGTGTGAAGTTGATGCACGCTCAAGAGAATTTTTGCTGGTGCTACCTCTATCAGCTCAGGTGATATAGGTTTCTGGGAACTAGAGAAGACTTACTTGTGTTGCAGACTACATTAGATGGTACTCTGGCTAGACTTTCTTTGTAGAGTGGCGACAAGAGGAGTTTCTCCTTTGGTTCAAACAAAAGAAAGGTTTGGCAATGGGAACTTGTGACAATGAGGCCACTCCAAGTCCTCATAGAAGTTGAAATAGCAGCAGGTATCTATAGAATCTTAGAGCTTCTGAAGTTTGAGCAAAGGCAACAGATTTCTTTTTGTTTCCTTGATTGCCTTTCTTTCCCAGACTTCAAAAAAAACCGCAAGAGTCTTGATCTTTTCACTACACGTTCAAGAAATCTAGGGGTATTAATGATTATTTTACCAATTTCCTTTACACTGCCATCAGAAATAATGCATTTTCCCACAGATATGCAGAATATCTAAAATGTTACAAGTTTTTCTGACTCATCTCTTGTCTATTTTAACAATTAAATGTTGCTCACTGATTATTGTGGTGTAAATCATCATAGCGATATATAGGAGGTACAAAAGTCTTCACTAAAATACAAAAAAAAAACCCCCAAAAATATGGGAAATGAAAAGAGAAGATGGAAAACAGACGTGAGAAATGTCCTTACATAAAATTAATTCTAGGGCTAGGATATACCTCAATGATAAAGCATTTATGAACTGAACATTTTATAATGAAACAACACGTGTGATAAAGTTTCTCCAAGACTGGCTGAGAAATTAGAAGCTATTGTGGAGAGCTGAAATACAACAGGTTCAGGGACAATTTGCCTTAGTCCATATTTAGAATTGTAATAGCCATTTATTGCCCAGATTTGTGTGTATAACCTAACTTCCATGTGACTACAGATAAATTCTTTTATAATGTACTAACAAACAAGTAGTCTTTGCAAACCCAAAACTAAGAATATCATTAGATAGCATAGATTCTTCCTCTTTGATATAACCAACCTACCTGATATAGCTACCAAGGTATTTGAAAAGTGCCTGGATTCATGACTTCATTGCTGTTATATAACTTTTAGAATTTCTTGAAACTATTTCTGTACTTAGTCATGTCATTGCAGCTCAATCTGATCCTATATTCCTGTGTCATTGTTACTTATATTCAGCTCAAAAATATATTCCCTCTTATTGCTTTGGAAGTGTTGGCTGTGTTTTATAGTGGTATTATATAGAAATTTCAAAGACCTGGGTTCATCCTTATCGCCACAGAAAATTAAATTAATTATACTTACTATAAAACTTTATGTGAGCAGAATTTTACTGTCTTAAAAATGTTTGTCTTTTCTCCTTCTAAAGGACTTTGTCTTTGTCTCTCTCTCTCTCTCTCTCAAACACACACAAATACACATACATATATACACACATGCACAATACAATAGTGTGCTCTGACATTTTCATAACTTTATATAATGTGCCTTGATCATACTTACTATGCCTCTCTCATTATACTTCCTTCTTTTGCTGATTCCTTTCTCCTTCCCAAAAATCCCCCAAAGCCCTGGTGGTTAATAAGCATGAAAAAAAGAAGTCTACTGTTAGACTGAATTCAGCAAAGGTTGAGAGCTTTGAGAATAATCTCTGTGTAGTTTGAATCTCAGGAATTTCAGGCACTTATCATAAAACTTCCACAGAATCTTAATTATAACAACACCAAAAAAATTATAACAACACCAGCATTTATTACTGTAATAACAAGACAATTTAGCAGTAATGGGTAAGTAGAAGGAAAATTAATCAGCTCGCTGAGATTAAAAAATAGACAAGTTAGAACACTTAACATATCTGGCCTCACATTCTACTTCAATAGTTCATTAACATAGTTTAACCTTCCCTAGACTTTTAGTGATAAATTTCATTAAGATATTTGAAGTAGTAATCTGCTGAGAATAGCCTATAACTGTGAAAAGTACTGAAAAGTGAGGGTGGCCTATGTACCCTCCTGATTCTTCTAGCATATAAAAGTGACTAGATGGCAGATTTTTACCTATCTTGTCAGCAGTCAATGAAAGTGTTTTGCTTTATCTATCCTGAGTTTTGAGGCAAAGGGTTTCACTTGCTTATGACAATAATTGAAAGATATTGAGCAATAATGGATAAATTGAAAGCAATTAAGCCAGTTTCTGAGATTCAGAGGCCAGAAAATATTTGACCTTGTGTTAGGCTTCAAATGTGTACTTAATTTATTAATGTAATCAGACCTTGCACAAGCCTTTGAGTGATAAATTCTATTCATACATTTGAAATGTGCCAGATATAAGAATACCTCAATGAATATTGACTGAAGTCAAAAGATGAGCAAGAATAAATCCCTCATTTTCATTTCTTTCAGGAAGCTTTGTACAGGAGATACACCTTTTTACTGGTTGTAAATTTATAGTATGAAAGGAAAACATTGAAATATTTTGTTGAATGATCAAAGAGAATGAATTAATGCAAATGTTTTTGATTTTTTTTTACTTTTGTGGCTGAACATTACTCTCAGTTAAGGACA
The DNA here is from genome assembly GCA_023101885.1 of Typhlomys cinereus. Lineage (NCBI taxonomy): Eukaryota > Metazoa > Chordata > Mammalia > Rodentia > Platacanthomyidae > Typhlomys > Typhlomys cinereus. The sequence continues at coordinate 712,198 of JALPQD010000082.1, forward strand.
TGTAAACTTTTAGAATACATATCTTGCTTGGGAATAAAAGCATCAGAGGGGCTTGGAGAGATGGTTCAGGGATTAAAATTCTGCCTCACAAATAGAAGGTCCTGAGTTTGGATCCCAGGTCCCATGTAAAAATACCAAGAGGAAATGGCCATGGCATGTACTTCTGGCCCTGGTGGGCAGAGCCTGGGAAATCTCAGAGGGAAGTCAGAAGGTGGTAGAAGCAATTCAGAGTGATTCCTGTATTCACCCTTGATCCTCCATAGGGACACATGTGCCCTTTAATACACACACAGACACACACACACACACACACACACACACACACACACACACACAGACAGACAGACACACACACATTAAATAAATAAAGTTTTTTTAAAAAAGGATCAGAATAAATAATATTAAATAATTGATAATGGAGTTGGTCTAAGAAATTAAATCATGTGTGGGATTTGGTGATTTTATTTTACCCCTGTAAGACTGCACAGATTTAGAATAGAGATAGGGAACCAGTGACTGACATCCTTAGTAAAACCCATTTTCACCAACTTTCAAATTTTGCTCATTTCTTCAAATTGAATTCTTCAAACTTTATAACAAGGATAAAATGAAAGGAAAGAGGGCAATTGCTTAGGTGCCTAATACATGAAGATATTCTATATGAATTAGCTCTGTTTTTCTCTTAAAAATGCAATAATGTTCTATTCCCAACTTATTAAAAGCAAAATTTGCAGTTTAAAACAATAATAATCTTCAAAGATAACAGGAGTCAGGAACAAAACTGATATTAGACAATCTGAATCTGTATTCCTAGGTGATAGTCACTCATATTTGACTTAAGACATAGAATAAACTTGACCTTATTACTTGGAGAAGCGAGCTATGTTTTGCAGTACCATTGTTGCATTGAGAAGCATATATGGGTATGTCTAAGTCAGCAGAGTTCATGGTATAGTAAGATTAGTAAGATTGAACAATAAAAGAGAAGTTCTTTAATAAAAGCAGTTAACATGAGATAACCTTATGAAATATGAGGCTTATTAGAACAGAATTCTTATGCTCACAGGGATCTTTGTTTAGCCTTAAAGATGTGAAAGCATTAGAATATGAAGGAAGCTTAGAGTGAGAGAAAGTAACAGAGATGATTAGCATGGATGAAGGGCTGTGATAGTTAAGCCTGGGTGTCAACTCGACATACCTGGTATTAACTAAGACCAGCTGAGACCACACCTGGAAGGATCAACTGAAACCACCGGAAAGGATTATACTCACCCTAAATTCTATGGGAATCTCCATAGATCTTACAGGAACCTTCCAGTAATGGATCATATGGAAGGGACCTCAGACATTTTTCAAGAATGCTGAAGCTATGTGGAGGTCTGCTGTGACTTAGCCTGCTGCCTGCCAGCTAGCCATGCCTTCTCCACCTTGAAAGACTATTTCCCCTCTGGAACTGTAAGTTGAATAAATCTCCCTTTCTCCTATAAGTTGACTTTGAATGCTCTCTCACAGCAATAGTAAAGAGTAACTGTTACAAGGGCTGTGGATCTAAAATCTTTAGAGACTTTTCTTCAAAGCTTCAGAATCTATACAGCCTTAGGAACAAAGGAAACTTTTGACTTTTATAACTTTTACATAGTTTGGCAGGAAGTTTTACATGACATGTTTTGGCCTGACCTATTTGCTAGAAGTCAAGAAGGTACTGATAAAGAACTCCCTAATTTTTAGGGAGTGGAAGGAGGCTGGGCTTGCTGATAGTTGCTGGAGGGAGGAAGGAAAAGGCCAGAACTTAGGAAAGAAGCTCAGTGGAAGAGGTTTGATGTGGGAGAGGCAGCAAGAAGTCTATGATCTGAAAGTGAGAATTATATTACTTAAGCTTTCTTCATATTTCTTCAATATTTTTCCTTTTTTCATACTCAAATGTTTCCCTTTTACAATCTATATTTGGTAATTATTTTACCACACACATCTTTTACTGAATCTTTATAACAATTTTTTAAGTTATTATATTTTTTGCCTCCGGAATTTCTATTTGAGTCTTTTTTTTTTTGTAATTTTGATCTTTTAGTTCATCTTTGTTATTTATGCAAGTGTTACTGCTTTTCTTTAGCTTTAATATGTAAGTGATTTAAAAGTGAAAAAAGGAAGGAAATAGATCAATAAGGAAAATAGTCAACAAACCTACAGGTAGAAAGACTACATCAAACTGCTCTGTAGATAGTTGCTATGTCCACAAAATGGGAACTCACAGTGGAAATCTTTGGGTCTAAAACTGGATGAGTGAAGGGAAATGCACCTATCAGTGGGGTGGCCTAAAGGGAGGTGACTTGATATGCCACTGAGGCTTGGGCCCCCACAGAAGTAGACAAGCCAGAGTGAACCCTGGGGTGCATAGAAGCATACAAATGGAAGAGTGGGAGGGAGTGGGAGGGAATGATGAAGGGAGGAGAGGGAAGAAAGCTGGGATGAACACTCAAAATATTTGTAAAAGTAGAAAAAATAAAAATGGGAAAAATGTTTTTAAAGCCTGTTGTTCGTGGATGATTTTTATTAATGTGTATTGTTCCTTGGAATGGGTTATATGTTCTTGGCTTTTAAAAAAGTCTTCTGGAAAGTTATTCCTTGCAAAAAGAAGATGGAGTTTACCTAGCACATGGTGGTTATGGTTTTATCTCCAGTATTGCAAATAGAACTTGAATCAAACAAAAATTCTTCATTACTATTTATAATCACAAATTTCTAAGTTTTAGTTATCTTGACAGATATTTCTTTGACTTTTTCCACTATCTCCCATTTGTAGATACTGTAGCCTGGAGAGCTTTGCAGAATTTAGTCTTATGCATCTAAGATTATGTTGAAATGAATGTCTGACTTCTCAGATGTTATGTGTGCACATATCTTGTTTTGGAACAAACAGAATTTGTCTATATTCTCTCACATTTTCAGCTCCTTCTCTAAAGAAATTCACTGAAACTTTTTTCTCGATTAAGAAGACGTTTTGTTTTGTTTTGTTTTTGTCTACATGTGTTATTCTTGGCTCAGGTATTGGGATCTGAAGTCATACTGCAGCTTTTAGGATCAAAACTCTACACTTCTTTTGTCTGAATTCTATGTTGCTTAAGCCAGCCATGAGAGTTTTGCATCAGTCTGTTGAATACTTCATAGAAAAGTTAAATACACGTATAGGATAATTTAAAAATGAACTTTGCTTCCTACAGTTTGAGATAGGGAACCAAAAGCCAGTTGGTACCTAAAGGCACAAACATCCACCACACCAGGGAGAAAATGGAACTAAAACCAAATGAAAATGCTTTAGAACTTTCCAAAATTTGGACAGTTGGACTACCTACTGTCTTGGCATCTATAAATTTTAGCTATAGTCTTAATTTCACAGTTTTGTCATTGAAATGAAAACCCGAATGAAACAATTGAGGTAAGCAAGAGATTTTATTAGCTCATGATTCCAGGTTACAGTTGATTATGGCATGTTAGTTATCATCAGGAGCTAGGAGAACTGGCCACACCAAATTCATATTAAGAGCCAGGGCAATAACTGGTTCTGTATATCTGCTTTCTAACATGTCATCTTAACAAATGCCAACTAGTTCTCTCTTTCTATCTTTATACTCCTGTCCAGTGAATTGTCTATCCTTTGATAGGCTGGATTTTCCAATGCCAACCATGCATTTAAGAAAATCTCCTTTTGGTTTGCTCAGAGATCTACTTTAGCTAAATAATTCCTTATAGACTCAGAGCATGACATTCCAGTTTTCAAGTTAATAAGTTAAACTGACTGTCACAACGACATCCCACACTGGTCCACATAGCATCTGTTTAGGTTTTCATTGGATAATGAGGATACGGAGCTTTATAGTTTGTAATTTTCTGAGGTTGTTTGGAAAGATTGTAACCCCAATTTAAGTAATTTCTTTAGAAATCAATTATGTTTACCTTACCTATGTAAGATACTTTCCTATTTTCAAAGGTAAATTTCAGTTTCAAAATGACTCCAGAATATTTTCCATAATCTTAAGAAAAAGAATTATGTTGGAATATGAGTTCCTCATACTTACTAACACATTGCAAAACCAAACATTATTTAACTTGATATAAATATTTTGTAATGGATACACATGATGGTAATCAAATAATATGTACAATTTTTAACTTTCAATGAATCAGTTTTAAAATGAAATCAGTCAAGAAAATATGAACAGAAATATGACTCCCCAGTTTTGTTTTAGGTTGCTTCTAATTGTTCTATAATTGTAACCCCAATAAACTTGTGAATTACTTTTAAACACATAGAATTGATTTAGAAAATTAGTGAATTTAACTTTATTCCATAACAATAACCCCAATAATTATTGTTTCTCTTTGCCTATGCTTACTTAAATAACTGAATATAACACATTTTCCATTCCTGCTAAACTCTATCTGTACAAGAGGATTTTTTCCAACTTTATAAGATAAGTTATAAAAATAAATGCTGGCATAATTCATTATCCTTAAAAATATCTTTGAAGGATTTTTAGTTGAATTTATATAAGGTAGACTTTTAAAAAAAGAGATTTGATCAAGAAGTTTTCTCTCACTTTGCATTGAATAATTTATCTTTCTTTCAAGTCATTGTTCAAAGGTTAAAAAAAAAGAAATGGCAAAAATAATCATAGGTTCCAGAAGAACCCCCTTCATCTTCTTAAAAAACTCACTTTTATTGAAGAATCCAAAGCAATCTGTGCTCACAGTAACCCCCAAACAGGCCAGGAAAGACAAGAAACAATGTGACAAATATATTTCTAGAGACTGAGTATGAGGTCCAATAGGAATAGAAAGCTTTGTGCTAAAGGGATATTGTTTCTTCTCTTGCTCTGTGAAGTATTATGTGGGACCTGATTGCAATTGAGAATTCTCTGATACTTCTTTTTATTTTTAAAATTTTATTATTATTATTTATTATTTATTCAATTGTGTGTGTGTGTGTGTATGTAGAACCACGGACGAATTCTAGAACCACCATGGATGCCTCCACCTCCTTCTTGTTTACTCTGCCCGGGGATTCACAGTCTCCGCCCTACCAGGACCAGAAACTCAGGCCGCCCCCGCTTCCACCAGGCATCTATACGTGGGGTCTAGGATCTGAACTCAGGACCTTCTGCCTGCAAGGCAGAGGCTTAACCCCTGAGCCACCTCTCCAGTCCCTTCTTCCTATTTTTAACAAGCTACAAGGTTTAATTCTTAAGGAGGCAGAGGGCAGAGTAGAAGACTGCAATTGGAAGAGATGTTGGGTAACAAATGACTCTTAGCTCATGAGTTGCAATTACTCAGGGTGCTTCCAAGCAGGTCAGCAACTTCACATTAGTCAACAGCTTCCTGTGAGAAAAAGCTTCATTGTACCTTATTGAAGGATTACATAATCTTAGAAAGCACCCAGATTCTTCACTCTCTGAACAATATTTAAATTAGTCCCTGTCATTTCATAAAGCAAAGCAACCAACGAGCAATGTTTGGCTTTTAAATAAAGCCAGTGATATCTGCCCACCTCTTGGTATTTTGAAAATTTTCAATGCAGTTCATTGTACATTAAAGAACAGAAAAATAGAAATAAACAATTTCTTCTTGCAACCCATTGGCACTTTTCAACTACATATAGGGTATAAACTAAATTATGGACTAAGGTGACTGAGAAGAGCAGAAAAAGATCTCTCACAGAAAGCTGTGCACAGTGCTGTATGTGCAGTTACTCAGCACTCATCCAGGGAGGTTGCCAGGGAAACCTCCTATAAACTTAAGTCATGGCACCACTCATATACCTCCTACAAGGTGGTGTTCCTAATATGAAAGCTATGTTCAGCATAGGTCATATTATGGAATGGATTCTGAGGCAAAATTGAGAAATTTTGCCCACAGATAAATGCTGAATGAGTTAGGTACACATACAACTTGACAATTGAAGGTTAGAACCCTGGACGCAATTGTAAATAATTAGTAGCTAAGTAATCCCTGAGCAAGCCTGCAGGAATATCGTAGTCTCTTAACAGCCATTTACTTTGTTTTCCCCTCTCACTCTGGAAAGAGTAGTATCTCAGGCATAAAAGGAACAACCAGGAAGAACAAGTTCTTCTTCTTCTTCATTTAGCATTCATTTATCTGTGGAGAATCAACTGTGAATCAGAGCTTTCAAAACCATGAACCAAAATGAATAGTTCCTCCATTCAGTTGTAGTAAAGTACTTTGGCAACAGCAATACTAAAGTAACCAATATTACCTACAAATATTATAAATATCCATTTAACCATTATATTAGCATCTCCTGACTTTTTGCTCTAAGGTTCATGGTAATGAAATGTAGCAGTCTTAGGGACCCATGGAGAACCTTGGGAGTGGGGATAAGGAGGCACGAAGTCAAAGTCACAGACTTCAGGAGTCAGGTGAGTGTCAAAGCAGGCTCACAGGCTTGCAGGCTCATATATTGTAAATATCAGGCTGCTTATATACCTCACTCAACATCCCATAAGTTCCAGCAGGAGCTTTTGCTGTGTTTTCCTGTCCAGGTTGGTTCTCTTAGTCAGGCGGTTTGATGTCAGCATCAGGCACGGCAGCAGGTTCTAGCTTGGGGAAGTTGCATTCATGCATGCAGCCCATACAGGCAATACACACCTCTCTGATCTGGTTCTCCTACATATCCATCCTTTTTATTTATTTTGACAACCAGTGGGAGTCAGAGTTCTTTGCTCTGACCTTGTTGACGCTGCCTCAGAGGGGGTCCAGCATGAGGGACCGTGCCTGTCTTAGGGAGTCCTGTCTCACAGGATCTTACCTGTCATTGACTATTGGCCCTCGAAAGACCTCACCTCTGTAAGGCATGTCAAGATATGTGGATAGTAGATTAGACAGAGGCCTTACAAAGCTCTGTAATCCAAACTCAAAACACATCTCTAAGGGGACCATGGCTTGGATGTTCAAGGGCCATAAGCACCTGTAGCATGGTCTTGTTGATGGAGTACTGCTGTGAGATGTGCTGAAGGAAACACTTAAACAATATAATTAATGAAAGAACAATTCCTCTTATGATGCTTAAGTTACAATCCAAGAGAGATCAAACAGCCTTTTAAAGTTGTTACAGGTTCTGGTAACAAACCCAGTATATATGGGCAGGGGAGCCACATGCATCATGTTAATATGTTCTATTAATATGTTCTACCTGTTGGCTCAAAGTCAGTGAGTAATTAAGGAAGCCTGAGACCAAGGTCTCTTGATGTACTGAAAAACTTGTTCATGAGCCTTGGAAATATTGGAGAGCTAATAAGGTGTTAAGCATATAGAGGCATATTGAGGGCCACATGAGGCAAGAGCGAGCCTCCGGGCAGTTGTGCTGTTCTCAGCCAATAGATCTACTTGTTGCTATAAGGTCATGATGACATTATATCCCGTTAAAGAGTTAATTAAGCAAAGATCTCTATTTAGGTCAGCCCAGGGTAAAATGGCTTTTCCTAAGCAAAGAGTTGGCTCACTTTGGGGTCTAACCTAGTTGACTTTGGCCCAGATGAGGCTGTTTGTTTGATATGGAGAGCTCATCTCCATAATTCCTTCATAAGGAAGTTGACTATCTTATCTCTGGGAGGATTCTAGTCAGTTCCTCAGTAGGAGTGTTCCCTCAGGTTAATTCCAGCAGTGGAGGATGACCTTCAGGAATTCCAGAAACCTTCAAAGATGTTGAGAGACCCATCCCAGAATGACTGCTCTAATCCTGCCTCATTCCCCCATAAACCTATTTGAGGACTCAGACTGCTCTGGGCCACATGGAGGCTGTTTGTGCTCAAGACACATTTAAAGCATTTTTTTTCTTTCCCTGTGGGGAAGGAAGTTTCGATTTTTGTCAGCTTGGGCTTGCCTGCTAGTATTTTATCTATCTCCTTAGGCAGATGGATCCTCAGAGAAACTCCTAAGTAATTTAGGCCAAAATCTTGCAAAAAAAAAAGGAAACATGAACCTGAGTTGACCAAAAGGCACTTAGAATTTCCTGAAAGCAGACTATGCTGGGTCCCGCATTGATCCTGTTTTGTTTCAAGGGAACAAAGTCTGGCTAAAGTAGAGGCTTGAAATTCTTGTTCCACCTTTTCCTGGTCACTAGATTTGAAGGGATAAAATTCTATAAAAGAAGTCAGAGGAATGAGCAAGTTTGATTAAGCTATATTATAATGACTTTATTATTTTGGGAACATATGGAAAAACTTTTAAGAACACAATGACATTTTCATTTGTAGTCCTATTAAAGATCAAAATCAAGAGAGATAATCTTTTATGAAGGAAAACTTACAATCTATCAGAAAAACAATTGTGATCAATATAAAACATAAGTACTCAAGACCTTAGATGTTATTAAAATTATTTGTTCTTATTTTGAAATATGCATACATATATTTAAAAATTGGCATGCAAAATTTTTATATTAGCGCACAACAGAAATGAAAAAAATTGAAGTGGCCACAGATTTTTTTATGTTGAAACACAAGACACACAACATGTAAACACAGAAAATATAAATATACAAACACATGAAAAACATACAATTTATCAGCAACTGGCAAATGTACTAACTTATTGACAACTACCTTAAAATTACTCTTGACAGCTTTATCAAAGGCAGATTTAGGAAAACGTTATCATTTAAAACAAGATCTCATATTAGTTAAGTCCAGCAGCTTAGCTTATTTATGAAAAACATTAAAAGCAGATTCAACTTTAAAATTTAGCACCATAACCAAATTACTATTTAAGAAACTTTATATTTAATAGATGAATATATTTGCCTAATTTTTTTTCTAAGCATTCTCATCCACATATTCTCTGTGGGGGGATCCAAGGTGCTAAAATCGCAGCCTTATTCCCAAATTCTTCTAGGCCAGCAATCTTAACCTTGAGGCCTCTAGTCTCTAGGAGAGATTTTAAGACACATATTTGGGGATCCGTACACTATGAGGGGAGGTTGCCCATTTTTCTAAAGAACAGAGATGAGACTAAAGAGGGACAGACAAGACAAGGAATGCATTGGACCCAAATGTCTTGTGCTTAGTGGGGAACTTCCGTGGTTCTTAGGCCATGATCATGTGCCCACACGGTGTCTGCTGGAGGAGGAGGGTTGATCAGGAGACCAATCCTGGGTTCTGTCTCCTGGGGGGGTCAACTCTTATGTGGAGATGCCAGGTGAACCAGGACCAAAAATATGTACCTTCCTATCGATGGACAGACAAACATAAAGAAAGGGAAAAGGACCTTCACACTCACCTCTCGTGAAGGTAAAGAACATTAAACACAAAGGGGCCAACTTACCAAAAAACTGCCATTGGGGGCACAGTACTCAACACTCTTACCATGAGGAGAGACGGGCCACTGTGGAAGCCGCACATTGGGGCCAGATGTAGCAATCTCAGGGACCTATGGGGACCCACAGAGACCCTTGGGGGCAGGAATCAATAGGCACGAAGTCAATGTCACAGACTTTGGGAGTCAGACAAGTGGCAAAGCAGGCTCACAGGCTTGCATGAGCTTTTATTGTGTTGTCCTATCCAGGTTAGTCCTCTCAGTCAGGTAGTTTAACATCAGCACCAGGCATGGCAGCAGGTTCTAGCTTGGGGAAGTTGCATTCATGCATGCGGCCTGTACAGACAATACGATCCTCCTACAATGAAATACCTAAATAAGAAAAATGTATAATGGAAAGAACTGGGACTTTGTAATTAGGAGAATTCTAGCTATGTGTTTACAAGGTTTGTCAGTACAGAATGTTAATCTCTCTATTACTGACCACAAAAATCATGTTTGAAAAAAAAGTCCCATTGAGCTATTGGATCTACATTTGTTTCCCACTCACTGGCCTTGTACTTTTGTAACTGGTCATCATATGATGTATTCCTGTGAGCCACCTTTTCCTGGTAAGGTTATTTTTCATGTTTCTAAAGGAGAAACTCAAGCACGCATCTGGTGATTTGTAAACTGTTCATCTGCATGTGGTTGATGTGGAGGTAGAAATCATCAGGAACTGCACCTGCCATATCATTTAGGAACTACCCAATGTTTTATGCACATGAACATTGCAAAGAAAGTTGTAAAGTATGAAGTACAACGAATCTCATATTCCCGTCACTTGTTCCTGGACTGAGCTAATTCTGGAAATAGGTTTGGGAACATAAAGGCTTAGAAAGGGTCATTGCAGAAGGCTAACTTGTCACTTCTAATTGGGTAATTTACATGGCAAGTGATATCAGAAAAACAGATGCATGTTTTGATAACCATTCAGGCCTGGAAATGTAAGGAAACCTGTGCTTTCTGAAGTACTCTGGGACTAGAGAAATCACTTTCAACACAAGCAAGGGTCACAGGCGTTATTTTTTCGAAATTTTTTCAGTAGTTATTAGTCTTTCTCTTCCAATTTACAAATATCCAAATAAGACAGACTTTTAAGTGAGAAATCATTGTTATTAACTTATTTGTTTTCATTGTTAAAATGTTCAAGAACTCAAAACCAAGTCCTTGTATGCCTGTCTTAATTGTTTCCCTCAGAGTTGGCCAGGTTGACATCAAAAGCAACTCAGAAACTCCCAGAAGAGCTCCTTTTCTTGACATTTCTGCAGGTTATTTCTGATATTTTTGTTCACACTTCAGAAGATTACTTAGCTCATGTATGAGTACACCATTAATTTCTAGTGTTGAGTGTAGACTGTATTGCACTTGGAATACATAACTTGCAAGGAAGTACTGACTAATGAAATAAATTATTGTCCAAGTATAGAAGTGCTGAGTATGTGAAAATGAGACTTGACTCCCTCAGTCATGGCTGCCTTTAGCCATGTAGAGGAGACAAAAGTAGGATCACTGATGTCTCCAATAATATAATGTTCCTGGTGATATATGTTCTTGTTCTAATTTAGAGATTACATGGGCGTTGTGACAGCTATAGCTCTCAAGTTGGCATTTCAGAGATAAGCCTTTGGACACATACATGAGAAATTATTGAGCTAAGGTGAGTCTATAAGAGATTATTTAATTGCAAAATTGATATGGAAAGACCCTGATTACAGTGGATGGAATCATTTCCTATTCAGATGGATAAGATGGAAAGAGAACTTGTTGAACTTATCAGACTGGCAAGTTGACAGGGTAGAAGTTATGCCATGGTATCCCCCACACCAGTACCTGCTTTTGGTGAAGATGAGGTTCCTGAAGCTAGTGTCATTCTCTTGTCATGGTGAGAAACTATAGCCTGAATTTGTGAGTGGGAGTAATCTCAACATCCCTCTACATTGTTTGGGTTAGATATTAATTACAGTTATAGAAATATAAAACTATGTAATATAAATATAAATATAATGTAAATATAAATAACATAAATATAAAACTGTCATCTAAATATATTGCTTTATTCCCTTCTCTTCTCCCTCTTTCCTCCCTATCTCCTTCCCTTCCTATCTGCCTTAACTTTTCCCTCACTTCAGAATTCACTCCTATTTTTTTCTCACCTTATTCTCTCTCCTTCTCACTTCTAGTCTTCCTCAGACTCCTGTATTCTAGGCAAATGTCTAGAACTACTTACCTAGTGAATCATACAAGCCTCCATTATACTTGTATTTTGTTACAAAAAGTTTTCAGGATGTAGTTGGAGAGTCAGAGAGAGTAAGCAAGTAACAATATGTTGGATATTCAAAAATTCTAGAGAGAAATGGCAAATTGAGGTTAATGAGGGATAAGTGCAGCAGTTTTCTATAAGGTAGGCAAGGTTCTTCTAAGAAAACAACAGATGTAAAAGGGACAATAAGCCACCTTATTAAAGGAGTGTATTATGTTCCAGGCTGAGGAATAGTTAATGAAAAAGCTGGGAGATAATAGAGTGCTAAATGAGTCTGAAGAACTACCATAAGGTAATGTGGCTGAAGATATAAGAGCAAGGCTGAAGTTAAAATATGAAATGGGAAGCATATGTGTGCGTATGTGTCTCTATGTGCCACACGCCATGTGTGTCTCCATGTGAATTAAACGTGCATGTATGTCTCAATGTGCATGTATGTACCTCCATGTGCATGCCTCTGTGTGACTACCTATGTGTATGTATACGTGTGTGTGTGTGTGTGTGTGTATGTATGTATGTGTATGTATGTTTGCTTTTATTTGAATGAGACAGGATGCCACACAAGGCTTTCTATCAGAAACTGGCCTAACCTTATTTATTCAAGTTTCATTTTGCTACTATGTGAGCTGGAAGATATTCTGGATGAGATAATAGTAGATGTAATGGGCAAAAATCTTGATCACTTTTAAAGGTGAACCTGCCAGGATTTAGTTATGGATTGGTTGTATATATGAAAAATCTGGAAGACTGAATGACTGATTATTATAAAAATGACTTTTTGATACTCCTCCACTGTGCATTTTTCCTAAAGGAATATGAGTTAGTTAAAACATTTGATAGAATGAACCTGAGGAAAGCTTTAACTTTGCTCATGATGTTACAGGGAGTTTAGCTTATCAAGGTAGGGAAGACAAGGTGAGGAGGCTGCGTCCAGGCAAGAGAGGGATGTGATGGGCATGTTCAGCTGGGTGCAGACCAGGAAACAGAAAATCATAAATAATCATAACATTCGATTCTCCACCTCCTCACATGATCCAATTCTTCCATGTGTTTCATAATTCCTAAAGGATTCACAACCTCAAGAACACCATCTCCAGTCGTGGGGCAAGTAAGTCAAAGTGTGAGCTTATGGGATGGGGCATGATAGCCTGGAGGATGTTGCTAGAATCAGATGCCTAGACAGATGCCTGAGGTTTGCAACTCCTATTTTAGTAAGGAAATCAAACTTTCCAATATACAAAAGACAAAGGTTTAAATATTTGAATATTATTTAAAAGAAATAGACTATTAATCAATTATTGCCTTCCTTGAGACATTTACCTGTGTCATGCCTCCATATCTTATAGTATGGAGTAAAGAATTAAGTGAGATTAAAGCAAAGCACCAACCATAGAATTTGACTTTTACTAAGCATTCAAGATAACAATATCTATAATGTCTAATTTAATTTTATATATTACAAATAAATCACCCAACAAAATCAGAGCAATAAACCAATATTTTAAGTTATCTGTTGATATTCATAAAAACTTAATTTTTCTCTCTCTGTCTCTATTTATCTATTTCTCTTATTCTTTCTCTCTCTTCTTTCTCTCTCTCTCTGTTTCATCTCTTGCTCTCCGCAGACAGAATGAGTGAGGTAGGAATGGACAGTGGTACCCAAGACACAAAATAACTTTTAAATAACATCATTTGTTCTTTGTCTTCATTTTTGTGCAGTGTCAGCTTGGGAGTAAACATTGTGGTTGATCATAAAGCACCTTTACTACTACTACTGCTGTTGCTGCTGCTGCTGCTGCTGCTGCTGCTGCTGCTACTAAAGGATTCAAGTTAATTTCAAATATTGACCCTGTGGGCAGTACTTACATGGGCAAGAAGAAAATCCTTCTAATGCTAGTATTGATTTCCACATATAATTCCTTCTCCTCAAAGTGTTGTTCATCACAATCAGAACAAAAGTAATCATTCTCTTTATGATCTTTCCTTCAAGTCAGACCCCAAGTCAACTGTAAAAAGAAATAAAATGTTCATGAAGGAAAATCCTGCAGCATATTGAGTATCTGCTTGTCTGAGCAGTGCCCTGGGACAAATTAAAGCTTAAAATGCTCTGAAGATATGTGAGACATGGCAAATATAGCAGTGAGTGAGCAGAAAGGCAATATCCACAGAGGGAACACTCCAGGAAGGGAAGGAACTTGTAATGAAATTAAATAGGCCTCTCTCTCTCTGTCTCTGTCTCTGTCTCTCTCTCTCTCTCTCTCTCTCGTTCTCTCTCTTTCTCCCCTTCTCTTTGTTATTATTACCCCCACAACCTAACCAAACTGAGTTGTGCCTTAGTGTGAATGTGAACACTGAGATTGGAAAACTTATCAATAACAAGAAGAGTGTAAAATATCTCGAACATTTGCATATCTATTACATTTAAAATAAAGCATGAATAAACAGCTTAGTATTCATCTCCATGGTTTTCACATCTCTGAAGTCAATAAACCATGGATCAAAATTAGCAGAAATAAAGTATCTTTACAGAGCATGTATAGACATATTTTCTTCCCTAAACAGTATAGTACAACTACAGACATAATAATATTACATTGTTCAAGGCACCATAGTACTTTAAAAAAAAGATTTCTAGCTTTTTGGGCTCAGGGTCTGTGCAGAGCAATGGTTTCATGGCTGGCCCTGGCCACTCTGCTAGGCTCTGGGACAACAGCAGGCTTTAGTGGATCATATTTCCTCTCTCCTAGAGATGGGTGGGAGGTACACCACTTCCTGCATCTTGGCTATGCCCCTTGCCTCTGGGTCATCAGCAGGCTGTAACTGATCTGAGTTCTTTTTGGGCTGGGGGTGGAGGGCGGGACCTGTGCAGGTCACTGGGCTCCTGGCTGGCCAATCCTCTAGGCTCTAGAACAATAGCAGCTATGGCAGATTGTATTTTCTTTCTAGTGGGGACTATGTAAGGCAAGTCTTAATAAAAACTTTCTCTTCCCCCAGTCAACCAATCACAGAATTTCCAAGATTTTAACAGAGTCCACAAGAACCACAAATCTAGGACCAGTACACCAACACCTTGATGTTGAAGACCCTAAAATCCCTTTCATCATACAAAAGGGAATCATCGCATCCAGCCCTTTTTACTTTCCTTCTCATCTCAATTGACAGTCACCTTTGCTTCAGACCTCTTAAACAGCACACCCAAGACCACATATACCCACTCCTTAGGGCATTAACTCTTTACCCTCACAAACCTGGAAGAAACAAATAGTTGCCATAACACACTAATCTCTAACCCCTGGCTACTAAACTCACCTTATTTTATAATATAAACATGAACTAATACTTAACCCAAACCATACATAACAACACTTGACACCCATTTCCAAACATCCTCACAAATCTATACTTAAACTCTTGTAACCCCCCCCCCCCAGAACCAGAATCAGGCTTCTACGCGTTTTTGTTTTGTTTTGGTAGCATAATCACTTTACTCAAAAAATAACAGCATGGGACCCTAGACTTGGACCTTAAACACCTAGGTAAACAGTAGCAAGAAAGTTTGAGTGCAGCAATTCTGTCTGACTCATAACAGTCATAGATACACACCAAGAAAGTTTCTATAAATCAAACACAAAATGACTATGTCACACCATAAATCCACTAAAAAGAAAAAAACATTGACATCCACAATGTTGAATCTCTGCCAGAATAATCCCTTGTATATTAGTTAAGAATTCAATAACCAGGACATGATCTTTACAATGATCAAAAAAATGAAAGAGGAAATCTGAGAGGAATTAAATAATGACTAAATCAATGTGAAGGAGCACAACAGGTTCATAGATGAAATGAAAAAAAGGAGCTGAAGAAACAAAACTAAGCATAGACAAGTTGAAAAAAATCTCATACAGGGAATTAAAAATAAAGTATCTATAATCCAAAATTTAACAGAAAGTCTTACCAGAAGAACCAATGAAGCAGAAAATAGAATATCAGAACCAAAAGAAAAGATGGCAGAACAAATTGGTTCAATCTAAGAGGTTGAAAAATTAAAAAGTAACTACTGGAAAAGAATATTCAAGAATTATGAGACTCCTTGAAGAAGCCAAACCTGTGCATTCATGGAATACCAAAAAAAGAAACACATAAAGCCACTACAGAGATTTTTTTCACACCATCATTAATAAAAATTTTCCACATGTAAGGAAAGAGATTCCCTTCCAAGTACAAGAGACAATCACACACCAATTAGATATGGCCATGAAAAATTTTAGTCAAAACAATACAGATACGTGACAAAGAAAATGTGCTGAAAGCATCAAGAGAAAAAAAGCCAAGATAGTTTTAAAGGTAAGCTTATAAAAATAAAAGCTGATTTTTCAACTGAAAGCAGTAAAAGCCAGAAAAGCATGGAAAAATGTACTTCAAGTCTTAAATGAGCACAAATGCCAACCAAGACTAATATACACATCAAAACTATCAGTCATGATTGAAGGTGAAAGAAAAATCTTCCACCTTCAGGATAAGCTAAAGGCTTACATGAAAACCAAACCAAGTCTACAAAAAATTCTAGAAAAGATACTCAACTCAAAGAAAAGGAAATCATATATGAGAGCACAGAAAGGAAGAATAATATGAACACAACTTCCTAGAAAAGAAATGCACACATAAAACCCACAAAACGTAGAAAACGAAAGAAGCAAACAAGAATTTCTCAATTATAACTTTAAACGTCAAAGGAATTAACTCTCCAATCAAAAGACATAGATTCTAAACATGAATCAAATGTCACAACCCAGCAATCTGCTGCCTTCAGAAAACATTTCACCATTAAAGAGAGGCACATTCTCAGAGCAAAAGTCTGGTCAAAAGCAGTGCAAATTAATGGAAAAAAGGAAACAGGTGGGAGTACCAATTCTGTTATCTGACAAAACAGACTTCAAATCGGAAGAAATCATAAGAGACACAGAAGAAGGATACTACATATTAATCAAAGAAAAAATTCATCAGGAAGACTCCACAATACTGAACATGTACAAACATATAGGCTCAGTTGCATTCATTAAACAAATTTTGCAACATCTAAAACAACAAATTAACTCAAACATGATAATAGTAGGGGGCTTTGACACCCTAGTCTCACCAGACCAAAAAACTAAACACAGATACACTGGAGCTTAATCAAAGTATAACCCATATGGAACTGACTGACCGCTACCAAACCTTCTATCTCAACAATAATGAATACACATTCTTTTCAGCAACTCATGGAAACTTCTCCAAAATGCAACACATATTAGGACACAAAGCAAACTTCCACATATACAGGAATGTTGACATAATAACCTGTACCCTATCTGATCACCATGTAAAAAAGTAGACATCTA
Source organism: Typhlomys cinereus (assembly GCA_023101885.1). Lineage (NCBI taxonomy): Eukaryota > Metazoa > Chordata > Mammalia > Rodentia > Platacanthomyidae > Typhlomys > Typhlomys cinereus. Next base: position 729,208 of record JALPQD010000082.1, read on the forward strand.
CAACAAAGTAAATGACAACATAGGCAAATCAATGGATGTAATCCATTATATGAATAAATCCAAAGACCAAAATCACATCATTCTCTCAACAGATGCAAAAAAAGCTTTTGACAAGATTGAACATCCATGTATGATCAAAGTCCTGGAGAAAATTGGAATGGAAGGAACATAAATTATGTACAACAGGCTATGTACAACAAGTCTACAGCAAGGAACGTTCTAAATAGTGAAAAACTTGAAGCATTCTATCTGTGATCAGGAATCAGGAAAGGTTGTACACTTTCACTGCTTTTATTCAATATTGTACTGGAATTATTAGGTAGAGCTACTAGACAAGAGAAGGAAATAAAAGGGATACAAATAGGAAGAGAAGTCAAGTCATACCTGTATGTGGCCAACATGATCCTTTACCTGAGAAACCCCCAAAATTCCATCAGAAAACTCCAGGAGCCTTAGTTCAGCAGAGTGGCAGATTACAAAGTCAATGTTCAAGAATCAGTGGCTTTCTTATAGAAGTATGATAAAAGTGAGAAAGTCCTCAGAGAAACAATTCCATTTACCATATCCCTGTAAAAAAATGAAATACCTTAATATACATCTATCCAAGGAAGTTGGAAACCTGTATAAGGAAAACTTTAAAATCATAAAGAAATAAATTTCACAAGACACCAAAGATGGAAAGACCTCCTATGCTCCCGGATTGGTAGAATTAATATCGAAAAAATAACCATTCTACAAAAATCAATATACAGATACAATGCTGCAGCAATGAAAATTCCAAGGCATTTCTTCATAGAAATTAACAAGGACGTCTCAAAATTCATATGGAAGCACAAAAGGCCCAGGATAACTAATATAATCCTGGGTAATAAAAACTATGCTGGAGTTATCACCATGCCAAGCCTTAATCTATACTACAAATACATAGCAATAAAAAGAATGGTACTGGTTCCAAAGTAGACATAAAGATCAATGGACAAGGGTCAAAGACCCAGAATTAAACCATATATATGTATAGTCATCTGCTTTTCACATAAAGGCTCAGAAATCTCAATGAAAAAACAAAATCTTCAACAAAATTGAATATATTCATGCAGAAGATTTAAATGGACCCTTACTTGTCACCATGCATGAAAATCAACTTCAAATGCTTCAAACACCTGACAATCAACGAGAGAGTATAAAAATCCTAGAAGAGTGAATAGGTAATTCCCTTGAACTGATTGGCCTATATTAATGTTAACACTTTCTAACAGAGTACTAATAGCTCAGAAAATAGAAATTGTACTCAACAAATAGGATCTCATGAAATTAAAGAGCTTTAGTTCAGCTAAAGATATTATCAACCAAGCAAAAAGATAATCTATAGAACTGGAGAAAATCTTCACTAACCATAGCTGATAGAGGACTAATATCTAGAGTATACAAAAATTAAAACAAAATTAAACATCAAAGGAGACAAAAGGCATAATGAGAAAGTGTGCCTTGAGATTTAAAAGAATTTTTCCCTGGGAAGAAACTGAAATGTCCAATAAATGCTTTTAAAAAATGTTCCAACCTAGCCATCAGGGAAATGCAAATCAAAACTATCCTGAGATACCATCTCACACTGGTCAAAATGGTAAAAACCTGAAAGATATGCAACAACACATGCTAGAGAGGATGTGGGAAGTAGGGAACCTTTATACATTCCTGGTGTGAATGCAGACTTGTATTACTAATATGGCAATCAGTATGACAGTTTTGAAAAAAGTTAAAAATTGAAATGCCATATGACCCTGGTTTACAACTTCTGTGAACATTCCTCAAAAATGTTTCATTGTTCTATAGTGACATGAATATCCATGTTCATTGTAGCACTATTCACAATAACAAAGTCATAGAATCAATCTAGGTACCTTACAGTTGACGAATGGATAATGAAATTTTGGCACATATACATGATGGAATAGCAGCCATCAAAAATGAATTAATGAAATTTGTTGCTAAATGGCTAGAATTGGAAAAAGGCATACTGTGTGAAGTATCCCAAGCACAGACCAAATGTCACATGTTCTCCCTTACAGTACAGCCTAATTCCAAGCCCTCATAATGACATACTCAAGGGAGAATCTTTTTGTTACCAATTACAATCATAAGGAATTAGAACTAGGACAGTAGGGCAAAGAAGACCCAAAGAAAATGAAGTCATAGGAACAAAGTTCAGTAGAGAAAAAAGAAAAACTAATTATGGGTCAAGAAAGACCCATAATTAGTGAGGTGATCTGATCTAATCCATAGTCAGTCTCCTTCATGCTCTCTGGTGTTTGGATTGGTTTGAAGCACTGCATGTGTGTTCCCTGTCATGGCAGGGTGAGAGGGGTTAGTGGTTAGTAGACAGCTGGATAATGTCTTGGATGTTGATCCCACTCATTGCTGTGCCCTACTCCTGATCCTCTCTCTTCCTCAAGCCTTCTCTTACATAAAAGCATCTCTTTATAGCTTCTGCATTGTTGAATAGGAGAAGATCTCAACACCTACATAGGACGCAGCCTGGTGCAGCAAGAATACCAAAATAGACAACAGCAAACAACTTAATTACAGAACAACGGCCATCCTTCAATGTTCACCTGGAACCAGGCCAGCCAAAGTTTTCCCCATCCAGAGGCTCAGGGAACTTTGTGAAAGAGAGTGGTAAGACTGTAAGAGCCTAAAGATGGAGAGTTCAGTTGCTGGACAGGTCACTCCAGTCAACATAGGGCAACCACAGCCAGGAACTCATGGCAAAAGGATTGAACTCATAAGACCTCCCTCTTATTCAAGCCTTCCCTTATGTGAAGGCCTCTTTTTAACAGTTCTATATTGTTGTGTAAATGAGGATGTAGCCTTGTGCAACGTTAAGAATGTACAACAGCAAACAATTTGAATACAGAACACTGAGGCCCCTAAAATGTTTACCTGGAACCATCCTAAGCGTCAGAGAACTTTGTGAAAGCACCTAAAGATGGAGAGCTCTGTTGCTAGACAGGACACACCACTCAAGATAGGACAGTGACAGTCAGGAACTCAGCAATGGGACCTGACTGCATCAGACCTGCAGTGCTGGACATGTTAACATGCACCCATGGACTGTTGCAGAGCTCAGGAAAAATAGTTTCAAGAGTAGGCTCCTTAGAGGAAGGTCATACAGAGGTAGACAAATATCCGTATCAGTGAGCCACCAAAGGAAGGAAGTCTTGGTCTGCCATAGAGGCCTGAATCCCCAAAAAAGATGATACAGAAGGAACCCCAGGACTCATAGAATCAAAGGGTAGGTAAATAGGAGGGAGTAGATTGAACCCACGAAGGGAATGGAGGGAGGGTGGGAAGTGATGACAATGGGAGGGAAGGAAGAGAGAGAGGAATGATGGAGGCAAGGAGCATGTACAACTAGGAATTTAAAAGATTTAAAAATTAATTTAATAAAATCACAAAAATTAGCCCAATCTCCTTAGCAATTAAAACAATCCAAATTAAAAGGAAGATGGAAATGCTGTCTTTAAACTGGCCTGAGACCTCCTAATTTTCAGTGTTGTTGGGGAACCCTTTTAAGCACTACCAGGTCAGAGATTTCAAATAAATTGATTTCAAAAAAAAAATTCTAGTATACAGATGGATATGTGGCAGCTCTATAAAATGAAGCTGTATGCAGAAGAGATAAGTGTAATCACAGAAGCTGATGTTTTACAACCTATCCGCTATGGACACTGATGCATGACTATACTAGTACATTTCATTTCATATGATTTTTTTCCTTTTAACATTGCTACTGGAATTTCAAATTATGACCATGTATAAGAAAATGTAATGGTTGAAATTACAGTTCTATTGCACAAACCTGATTCTCAAAATGTGACCCCAGAATCTGCAGCATAAACAACACCTGGTAACTTGTTAGGACTGTGATTATTCAGCACCCACCTGGGAATCGTGAATCAACAGCTGTGAGTCCAGTACTCAGTGTTAGGACATTTCCTCCAAGTAACTGATGACAGACAATAGCCCAGAAGTAGGGGAGTACAGCTTGAGGATAGACATTTCCTCTGCTCCAAGAATGACCCCTTATTTTTGTAGGGCGAGATGGGACTCGCTGCTTTGAAGAGACAATTATCTCTGTTTCAATTCCAACAGAAAGGCAGAGCTGGTTCTGCTCTTGGCAGATGATACAGAAGGAACCCCAGAACTCATAGAACCAAAGGGACCCACGAAGGGAATGGAGGGAGGGTGGGAAGTGATGACAGTGGGAGGGAAGGAAGGAAGGAAGAGGCTGTCTAGGTAATTCCTACCCCAGGTGGCTCTTCCTCCTGTCTGTAAGGAAATTTATTGAAAGGGTTCAGTTATCTTTCAAAACAAAATCAATCTCACACAGGCTGGCAAATATTGACTCAAGCAGCTAAGCTTGTGTATTTCAGCAACTCACGGTGTTTGAGGGCTCAGTAAAGAAACAAGAGCAGGTAGTGGATGTTAATGTGGTGTTTGAGGTCCCTGTTTATTTTTGTCCAGTTGATGCCCATTTCCCATTGGGTGAGGCAGGTTACTAATGACCTTATAAAAAAGCACTGTGAAACTGATAAGAACAAAAGTTTTAGTAGAATACAAATGCATTTTACATTTCCACTTGAAGAATTTATTTTGTGTTTTGAAATATACTGTACCTAAAGGCCTCTCTTCTCCCAACTATGTGCATCTTCAAAGTAAAAGCCTGCAAATAATTAGTTTTCATAATGGGGTGCTGCATAATGGGAAGTTTGAATTCAGTGTAAGAAGAACTATTGGGATCTTTTTGCATACAGTGAAATAGGTAGAAGAAGTTGGTAGAAGTTGGTAGAGAAGAAGGGATGCCTCATGAAACAACTTCAGGGGGTAGGCACTCATCTTTTTAAAGAACAGAAAAGTATCAGAAATTCCTTTAAGTTGCTTGTATTTTCTTCAATTAGCCTCTTCATATTTTCTGGCCCTAAATTTTTTTTAATTTCTGATTTTAGTTGTTTGTTAGTGGCCATATGTGAAAAAAGGAGACAAAAGCTTTGCATACACAGGACTGGGAAAAGATTTTCATCTACTCACATAGAAGGGGCTGGCAGTAGACTGAAAGCCAGGACAGAAAAGACAGAAGGGGCTTTGAGTTCTGAATCTTAGCCCTTCAACTTCTTAAATTAAATTTCTATTATTTTGTTTGCTTAGAGTTTCACACATGAGTACTGTGATTATTATATTTTCACACTGTAATCCTCAATCCTATCCCCCCTCCATTTCTCACTAAGACCCTTCTTCCCTACCAGTCTTCCTCCTATTTCATGTTTTCTTAGAGTAAAAATTCCTACCAGCTATGTGATGTCTCTTAATAAGTTGTTGGTCAGAGAGTTATGAAAGGCACTCTAAATATTATAGACCTCTGTTGGTGTTCTTTGTTATCTCCAGACTCTGACATTGAGACCCTATACTACACACATCTATTAAAGGACATGGAAAAAATATAGAACAAAAATATAGGAAAAACCCCCGATAGAGCTGGTCTAGAAGCTTCTATTTATTTTTAAGTCTTGTTCTCTAGTTGCTCTTTATACCATATTCTCTCTTTTTACCTGTCTCTTTTCATTATTGGTGATTTCCTTGTTCCTTTTTCTCTTTTTTCATCCTTACTACCAGAAAAATGCAGTCAGAGAAGCACATAATTAGCCTCCTAGATAAAACAGGTGCCCACCTCTACCCTAGGCATATGTACTATAAACATATTCTTCTATATCACACATAAGCATACAGAAGTAGGGAATATATATATACATATATATTTGAAATATGTAAGAAGATTCTTTTGATGTCACTTCACAAGTGGAAAAGGAACATATTTTTCTCCCAGAATAACATTGACCTTGCAAATTCCAAAATTTCATGCTCTGATGCAATCATGTGGGGATCATGAAATCAGGCTATGAGTAAGCAGTCTGTGAATATCAGCTGCTTCCAGGATGTGGGTGGTCAGTCAAATGTACCTTGTGTTTCAAAATAACTTACTCAAGTTCTAATTTTTAGAAAGGGATGATGAAAACTGAGTCAATTTTTTTTTCTCTTTCAACATGAATCTTCATTAATTCTTGAAATGAAACTTAGTAATGAAACATAATTTAGTTTATTGATAGGGTCATATGTTGCCTAAAAGTTAATTCCTAGTTCCATTGCTGAGAAGTTGTTCTAGTAATGAAGCTCAGATAAGGAGTTGGTTCTAAGCCACTGCCCTGTTGATTTGTCTCCGAGTTTAAAGCTCCATATGCTTTCTTACTGCATAGTTTTGCAGGGTTGTGGAGTTTCAGAATACAGAGAGATCAGTTCTTGGATGCTGAACTGTGTATCTGGGATTCATTCAAACCTGCTCTAGAATAGAGTTCCACTTTTTCAGTGGAGCTGCATATTTTGATTCCAGAAACTTCTGTTGGAAGGAAGTTGAAACATCACACCAAATATGATGGTGAAATGTTTAAGTTAAAGGAAGTTTAAGATGACTGTGTAAGATAGTAAGTCATAAGCTGATTTTGTATAACCCGGTGAAAGGGAAGAGCCAAGACAAGAAAAAAAAGTTCTATTCAAGACAGAAAGAAAAAGCTTCAGAAATAGGACAGCTGGAAAATATGCAGGAAAAAAAGTGTGTGAAAAGAAACAAGAATGATGAACTAATATCAAATTGTCTGGCTCCCTGGTAAGATGTTGAGAAACTTTATCCAAAAGATCAGCTAGCTGGCCTTGGTGAGAAAGGCTGACAGCCACACCTCAAGGAAAGACCATAGCTCCCACCAGCCTCAAACATATGTGGGTTTTGGTGAGGAAGTCTCCCAAAATATGGGTCAATGAAGAACAACCACATTTACTCATTCTGAATAAGAGGCCAGTATCTGAGTACCATCTCGAAATAGAAACTGTTAGTAAAAAAAAATTAGCTACATTTCTTTTTCCTATTCTCCTCCAGTGGCATGTGGCTGTGTTTGTGGATGTCGGTTCTCCACCTCTCACTGCACGGATACTTCTACTGTAAAGAAGGTCAACGTGCCTAAAACCTGAAGAATTTTCTGCAAGAATTGTAGCAAGCACCAGACATACAAAATAACTCAATACAAGAAGGGCAAGGATTCCCTGTATGTCCAAGGAAAGTGGTGCTATGATCAGAAACAGAGCAGCTATGGTGGACAGAAAAAGCCAATTTTCCAAAAGAAGGCCAGAACTACAAAGAAGATCATATGGAGGCTAGAGTGTGTAGAACCCAACTGCATGTTGAAGAGGATGCTGGCCATTAAGAAATGCAAGTATTTTGAGTTGGAAGGAGACAAGAAGAGAAAGGGCCAAATGATCCAGTTCTAGAACTGTGCTTCTGTCTGAGGGAAAGATGGTGAAGTAGTAGAAAACTTACCTGCTATAAAATAAAATCAGTCACACTCAGACTAGGTTTTGTTTTGACATGAAGTAGAATTGCATGCTTGTTCTCTTTCTTTTTTCTTTTTTCTTCTTTATTTTTTCCACTCATACAAAGTTGATAAGTAGCCCATTCCCCTTCCTCCCTCCTCCCATCCCTAGACTCCCCCCCTCACTCCCTCCCCCCATTTCCTCTTTCTTTTCCCCTTCCCTCTCCTACTCCCAGTGCCCTCCCCCCATTCCGGGAGCATCCTTTAGTGTGTCTGTCAAATTTCCCTCTGGTCCTCCTCTCTGATGAGGTATAAGGACTCAGTAGCATTGCCTGGAGCTCTTTCTTGTGCTCCCCTTTGGAATAGGAACACTATTGTGGCTGTTAATCCCTTGCCTCTAAGGAACCTAGTGCCTGTGATCCATGCTACACTTTGGGGGTTCAATGATATGTTGATAATTGGACAGGTCATGCAAAGTCTTATTTTGATTACTTCGGCCTTAACTTGTATGGAGTATCTTGCATATTGTTGCTCCTCCCCATCTTTAGGCTCTTACATTCTTACAGCCCCCTCTTCCACAAATTTCTCTGAACTTTAGGGTGTGGAGAGATAAGGCTGGCCTGGTTCCAGGTGGTTGATGTAGAGTTTCTGATTTTCTGAATTATGGCTTTTTTTTTTTTTCAGTTTTGCTGCTCCTGCACCGCCCTTGGCTCCATCCTGAAGGGTATTGGATGTCACCCCCTGGCCAGAGATAAAAAGCTTTCAAAATTGAGTCTTATTATAAGAGTAGATTCAAAGATAGACTGAATAAGAGTAGAAGACTGCGGTGAGGGGGTTCAGTCTCCCATTTGCAGGATGGTTACCTTTTGAATGCCAAACTTTATGCCCTCCCTGTCTGGGGAGATCATACCCCATCTGATGCCAGTGACAAGGAAGGAAAGTCTGTGAGCTTAACCAGATGTCTCATTACTTACTTGCAGTCTTTGATGGTGGCCTATTTTCTCTGCTGTAGCATGATCCCTCTCTCCTTGTTTCTGGTGGGTCCCTCCTTCCCCTTCCCTGACTGCTTATAATTTTTGCAATTACTGTAGGTATTACAGAGATTTATCCTTGAGTGTGTCACTAAGTGGATTTGTTACTAGGATCCACCTATTAGGGAGTACATATGGAACTTAATTTTCTGTGTCTGGGATACTTCACTCAATATAATCTTTTCTAATTCCATTCATTTTCCAGCAAATTTCATTAATTCCTCATTTTTGATGGCTGAGTAGTATTCCATTTTATAAATGTTCCACATTTTCCTTATCCACTCATCAGCTGTTGGGCATTTGAGTTAATTCCATGTGCTGCTATGAACATGGTCGTGCTTGTGCTATTGAGGCGAATTTTTGCTGTACGGGGGATTATTCTCAAAAGTGGAAATGAAGCGTCATATGGCATTTCGATCTTTAACTTTTTTAAGAATCGCCAGACAGCTCGCCAGAGTGGTTGTATGAACCTGCATTTCCACCAGCAATGTAGGAAAGTTCCCTTCTCGCCACATCCTCTCCAGCATTTGGTGCTGTTTGTTTTGTGGATTTTTGCCATTTTGACTGGGGTGAGATGATATCTCAGGGAGGTTTTGATTTGCATTTACCTGATGGCTAAGGATGCAGAGCATTTCTTAAGATATTTGTTAGACCTTTCAATTTATTCCCTGGTAAAGTTTCTTTTAAGTTCCAAGGCCCATTTTTTAAAAACTTTTTTTTAATATTTTATTTATTTATTCAATTGTGCATGTGTGCTTGTGTGTATGTACGTGTGTGTGTATATGTGTGTAGAATCACGGGGGAATTCGGGAATCACCATGGATGCCTCCACCTCCTCCTTGTTTACTCTACCCCGGGATTCACAGGCTCTGGGTCCTACCAGGACCAGAAACGAAGGCCATCCCCGCTTCCGCCAGGCGTCTATATGTGGGGTCTAGGATCAGAACTCTGGACCTTCTGCCTGCAATGCAGAGGCTTAACCCCTGAGCCACCTCTCTAGCCCCCCAAGGCCCATTTTTTAATTGGGCCATTTGTTTCCTTGGTGTTTAGGTTTCTGAGTTCTTTTTGCACTCTGGATAAAGAGCTCTATCAGATATGTGGTTAGTGAAGATTTTCTCCCATTCTGTGGTTTGCCTTTGTGCTCCAGTTATGATCTTTTTATTTATTTATTTTTATTTATTTATTTATTTTTATTTATCAATTGTGCATGTGCGTGTGTGTGTGTGTGTGTATGTGTGTGTGTGTAGAACCACGGGTGAATTCAGGAACCACCATGGACCACCTCTACCTCCTCCTTGTTTACTCTGCCCCAGCATTCACAGGCTCTGCCCTACAAGAATCAGAAACGCAGGCTGCACCCGCTTCTGCCTGGTGTCTATACGTGGGGTCTTGGATATGAACTCAGGACCTTCTGCCTGCAAGGCAGAGGCTTAACCCCTGAGCCACTTCGCCAGCCTCCAGTTATGATCTCTTTATGTGAACAGAAACTCTTTAATTTCATAAGATCCTATCTATTGAGTGTTTGTTGTATTGACTATGCTATTGGATTTCTGTTTAGGAACAACTGTAGCCATAAGACAAGAAAGGGAGATTAAAGGGATTCAAATCAGTAAAGAAAAAGTCAAGTAATCTCTATTTGCAGATGACATTATCTTATACCTGAGTGATCCCAAAAACTCTACCAGGAATCTCCTGGAACTAATACAGTAGTTCAGCAGGGTGGCAGGATACAAAATAAATGTACAAAAATCAGTGGCCTTCCTATAAGCCCAGAATGAAAGAAGCAAAAAAGCCCTGAAAGAAACAATCCCATTTTCTATAGCCCCTAAAAAATGAAATACCTTAGATAAACCTAACCAGGGAAGTAAGAGACCTCTACAATGAAAAGTTTAAAACTCTAAAGAAATTGCAGAAGATACCAGAAGGTGGAAAGACCTCTCATGTTCCCGGACTGGCAGAATCAATATCATAAAAATGACCATCCTACCAAAGGCAATATACAGATTCAATGCTGTACCAATCAAAATCCCAAAGCAATTCTTTAAAGAAGTTGACCAAAATATCTCAAAATTCATGTGGAGGCACAAAAGACCCAGGACAGTAAAAACAATCCTGAATAACCAAAACACTGCTGAAGGTATCTCCATACCAAACCTTAGTGTATACTACAAATCCATAGTTGTATAATCAGCCTGGTATTGGCTCCAAAATAGACACACAGATCAATGGATAAGGATTGAAGACCCAGATATAAGCCCACACAACTGCAGCCATTTGATCTTTGACAAAGAGGCCCAAAAAATCCAATGGAAAAAGAACAGCATCTTCAACAAATGGTGCTGGTGAAACTGTTTATCCACATGTAGAAGATTGAAACTGGATCTCTATTTGTCACCATGTACAAGATTTAATTCCAAATGGATCAAGGACCTCAATATAAGGCCAGAGACTATGGAAATCTTAATTGAAAAAGTAGGAACTCCCTTGAGCTGATTGGACTAGGCCAACAGTTCTTTCTTTTTTCAATTTTTTTTTTACTTTTCAAATTTATTTGTGTGTGTATGTGTGTGTGTATGTGTGTGCGCACGTGCCTGTGTGTATGTTTGCATCAGGGGCACTGTGCATGCCTGTGGAGGACTTTAGGAATCTTCATGTATTGCTCTACCTCTTTTTTGCTTCACTCTGGGATTTCCTAGGTTCTGCCTTCCAGAGCCAGAAGTACAGTATCCCCAACATACACCCTTTCCCCATTTCTGCCTGGTATTTTTATGTGGGATTCAGAGAATCCAAAAACAAAAACAAAAACAAAACTCTGTCCCTTCTGCTTGTGAAGCGCTCTTTTTTGAAAGGGGGTTTCATGTAGCCAGACTCTACCACAATAAGATTGGCTTGCAATCTGTAAATTGCTGAGACTGCTGCTGTCAAGAGACCATGGACATATATGTGTGTGACAAGAATTCATGTTAAAATTCTTTTTCTGGAAGAATTTCACCTCTACCAATACAAATTTAAATTCAGCCAAATAATTGCTCCTTAGGAGGGGTAGGAATAGTAGAACATATGCAATATGTAGGAGGAGATTTATTGAAAACTTAAAATGGTGAAAAGGCCACAGAAACCCACTACTTTGTAAGATAGCTGAAAATAATTAGGTCTGATGAGATGCCTCAGTGGGCAAAGTAATTGCCACACATACATGAGAATCTGAGTTTGGATGTCTAGCTCCCAAGCTGAAAAATCAGTCATGGTGGCCTGTGTCCCCAGCACTGGGGATGAGGTAGGATGGAGATAGGCAAATGAATGGTGTTGGGGAGGCTTGCTGGCTAACCTGTTTAGCTGAAACACTTAAAAGAAAGACTGTCTCAAAACTAACATGGAAAATAAAAGAAAGTGCCTGAAACAGAACTTGGGCATGTGCACATGCATAAGCATCTCTGCACGTGTACATACATGTGTTCATGAACATATTCAAAGTATATTCTTAAGTTATTCCTCTGGATCAGTGCTTCCTCTGCAAATAATCCTCTCTGAATAGAAACTATGTTTTTTAAAATTATTTCCGCTCATACAAACTTAACAGGTACACCAATCCCCTTTCTCCGTCCACCTCCCCCCTTGCTCCCCTCTCCCCTCCCCTTCCCCAAGTGCCTCCCCCCAGTGCCTCCCCCCCCAATCCCTGGAGCATCCTTTAATGTGCATGCTCTCCTCTGGGTCCTCCTCTCCGATGAGGTGCAAGGACCCAGGGGCATTTTCCAGAACCCTTTCCTGTGTTCCCCTTGAGCTTAGGAACACTACTGTGACTGTCAGTCCCTAGCCTCCAAGTATCCCAGTGCCTTTAGTCCATGCTAGACTTTGTGGGGTCAATAATGTGTTGGACATAGTGCAGGTCATGAAAGGTATTATTATGATTGCTTCGGCCCTAACAGATCTCTATCAAACTTTTCATCCATGCACCAAAGAATACATATTTTTCTCAGCAGCACACGGAACTTTCTCCAAAATAGATCACATATTGGGCCACAAAACGAATCTCCACATATATAGGAAAGTTGAAATTCTAGCCTGTACCTTATCAGACCACCACGGCCTAAAGCTTGACATCCACAACACAACAAGCAACAAAAAATACACTAACTCCTGGAAACTTAACACTATGATGCTGAAGGAGAATTGGATTCAGGAAGAAATTACAAAGGAAATTCAAGATTTCCTGAAAGTGAACGATAATGAAAATATAACTTACCAAAATCTCTGGGACACAATGAAAGCTGTCCTAAGAGTAAGTTCATAGGTCTTAATGCCTAGAAACTATGTTTTGAAGATAGAAAAGTTTTTTCATTGGTGGTATACTCAAGGTTCTGCACACATTAGGCAAGTGCTGTCCCTGAGATGTAGCCTCATCCTCAACATAGAATGATCTCTTCAAAAGTACAAAATCACATGAGATTATGTAAAGGACATCCTAAAACTTAAAAAGCTGATATTTAGGGCTGGTGAGACAGCTCAGAGGGCTCACAAACCTGGCAAACTAAGTCCAATCCCCAGAAGCCCACAGGTCAAAGAGAACTGACATCTAAAAGTTGTTTTCTGATCTCCAACCATGTGCCATGGCATGAATGCATAAGGAAAATAAACATTAAAAATGCTTTAAAAAGTTAGCTACATTTGGGGACTTAAAATAGGGAAAAAGTCAGGCAAGAAGGTGGACTAATTTCAGACAAACCAAAAAGTGTTAGAAGAAGGAAGTTTGGTTTTGGAAATAAAGTGCATAGGACGTGTAAGCTCATTCTAGACTTCATTAGTTTAGTAAAACTTTGAGTCTGACAGCCCCAAGCCTGAGATATTTTCTCCCTTTCTACTTTCTTTGCCATCTGTGTTCTTTCACCTCCCCTACATTATCCCATGGTTAATGGCTCCTTACTGGATTTTGGGATGTTACAGATATTCATAGTAAAGTGTGAAAATCTGAAAGTCCATGCTAGCATGCACATATAAGCAAGAACATTTAGCATTTGTCCTTCTGTCTGGCATACTTTAGTCAATATATTTTTCCAGATCCTTAACTTGCCAACAAATTTCATTTCATTTTTCTTGATAGATGAATATCATTACATTTTGCATATGCACTACATTTTCTGAATACTATTAACTTGTGCAAATATACCACATTTTCATTATCAATCATCAATTGACAGACAAACGTGAACTGATTCCATGTCCTTGCTATAGGGAATGGACCCATGATCAGCATGAATTGTGAAAGTATCTCTAAGGTAATGCATATATATTTTTTGGTAATAAACCCAGGACTGATATAGTTAAGTCATACAATGGTTCAATTTTTACCTTTTTGAGGAATCTCCATATTGATTTCCAAAGTGGCTGTACCAGTTTATACTACCACTAGCAAAGAATAAAGGTTTCCCTTTCTTAACATCCTCCAGTATTTTGCTCTTTTTCTTCTTGACCTTAGCCAATCTTACCAGGACAAGAAGACATTTAAAACCAGTTTCAAGGAGAGGTGGTTGGAACCACATTTTCCTGTCAAAGAGCCTGTGCAGAGACCAGGCAAAGCACCCAAAAGCACTAGAAAAAAACTCACTGGATTGTCCAAGGTAGTCTCAAATGCTCCCCACCCCTGCCTCTACTTCCCAAGTGCTGGAATTACAGGGCGTGGTCTGTCTGCCTCTGCCTCCGTGTGCTGGGATTTCAAGTATGCACCGGCGTACTGGACTCGAGATGAATGATAAAGGATTAAGGGAGCCATGGATTCTGTCTCACAGTATCACGGAGCTGCAGAGTCATATAGCGGGTCGAAGTCCCTGTGAAGCGGCCCGGAGAGGCTATAATATGAAAATATAAAGGTAACAGTGCTGTGTGGAAAGGTTACAGAATCTTCAGGAGTGGAACTTTGCTAGAGAAGATGTGTTACCTGGGGCCAGTCTTAAAGGTTGAGAGTCCAGTCCTACTTCCTGTTCTCTTTCCCTCTTGGCCTGACTGTGAATTCAATGTGAACTGTCAGCCTTCTGCTCCTGCCATCTTGCCTTTCCTATCGGATGTCTTGCTTTCCCAGCCATGATGGACTCTCTTTTAGAACTGTAAGCCAAAATAACCCTTTCCCCACTGAAGTTGTGTTAGTCAAGACTATTTTGTCACCACAATGAGAAAGTAATTAATACAAACCAGAAGGGTGGACACATAAGAATGGAACTGTGGTATAATTTATAAAATTGTAATGACATTATTTCTGTTTGCATGGAAATTCTACATTAGTGAATTATAATATATTATTACATAATTGTTAAAAAATCAAAATGTGTATACAAGTTAATACATATTTTCTAAATACTAAAGATGTCAGCAACTCAAATAAAGCATAACCCCCCCAAAAAAAAACTAGTTTCAATTTACTGATAAGAAGGAAATTGAACATATTTTATGATATTCTTAGACATGTTAGTTTCTTGGAAAAAGTCAATTATTAGTTCCAAAGCACATTTTTTCCATTTTATTATTAATTTATTTGTTTAAAACAAACGGGCTTATACTTTTGCTCTGATCCCCTTCCATCTATGTACTCTTCTCCCACCTTCCCCATCCATATCCCCTTCTCCCACCCTCCTCTCCTTTTATTCATTTTGCTTTGTTCCTCCCACCCCCCTGTTCTTTTGCGTGTGAGTATCATAGGACTCCCTTTGGGGTTCCTACATTGGTAATGGAGTCAGATTTCTGTTGAACTTTATGTGTCTCTAGAGTGTGTAAAGTCATAAGTGGGGAGATTCCTCTTCCCTCGTTCAGAGCCTGTTCCTTAGATACTCTTTGAGAACATTTGTTCTTCTGAGTTCTTAATTAGTCCTTGGGGAAATGTTGATAACTCGGCCATTATATATATCTGGTAGTTCAAAGTCATCACAGAGACCTCGTTGTAACAGCCCTCATGGCTGGAGTGTGTTGGCCAGGAGTACCTCATCCCACCTTTTAGGCTCTTACAAAATTACCACCCCTTCTTCCTTAAGGTTCACCGAGTCTTGATGCGGGATAAGATTTTTTAAAATATTTCATTTATTTATTTTATATGTGTGTGTGTGCGTGTGTGCGTGTATGTGTGTGTGTGTGTGTGTGTGTGTGTGTGTGTGTCTCAGAAGGCACTGTATTATCCTTGTGGAGGACTAAGGAAGACTTCAGGAATCATCCTGGATGGCTTCTACCTCTTTCTTGCTTTGCTCTGGCATTTCCCAGGCTCCATTCACCAGGGCCAGAAGTACAGGCTGCCTCAGATTCCGCCTACAGAAGGAATAAGATTTTGAGGGGCTGATTAGGGCTAAATATTCCATGTCCATGATATTCTGTACTCTGGCCTGATGTGGTTTTTCTGCTTCAAAAGTCGTCCATTATAATAGGGGACAACTTGATTGAGCTCTCAGAGCTTTTCTTATCTAAAGGTTAAAAGCAAAGTATTTAGATGGTGTTGTATTATAATCTTATATAGTTAACACTAGGATATATGTTCCTGTCCATTTATTCCCCTTTTACAGTTATTTGGATAGTCTACAGTATCAGACATGATTTCCTTGCCATTAAGATTAGAAACCATTCAGAGAGTAATTGCTTGGGTCTCACATAACTTTGCTGCTCCCATAGTTTCTTCTCATCAGTGGTTTATAGTGTTCATTACTGTGTTATGTCTTTGAGCTCTCTTTTCTCCCTCAGTCATTTGCCTTTTTTTCTTTCCCCTTATTCCTTATGAGATCTGTCACCTCACTTCCTTTTTCGTCGTGACTTTTCTTCTATAGTGGCCTTATTTATCTATTTACCTGTGTTCTTTTGTCTCCACTTTCTTGGGGTCTTCTTTTCCCTATCCCATAAGTTATGTTCCTTTTGTAGATAGAGTGGATGTTATAGAAATTTCCCTTGAGTTTATCATTTTGAGGACTAGTACTAGGTTCCAATTACAAGTGTGAACATGTGATGTCTATCTTTCTGTGTCTAAGATACTTCACTCGGTATAACTTCTTCCAATTCCACCCATTTTACCAGCAAATTTCATCAATTCATTTTTCTTGATAGCCAAATAGTATTGCATTATGTATATTTATACCATTTTTATTATCCGTTGTCTGCTGTTGGGCATTTAGGCTGATTCCCTGACTTTGCTATTGTGAATAGAACTGTAATGAACATGAATGTACATGCGTCTCTATAGTAAGATGAAGCATTCTTTGGGAATATTCCCAGGAGTGGTTTGGGTCATATGGCATTTCAATTTTTAACAATTTTAGCTGCCATACTGTTCTCCAGAGTGGTTGAACATGTTTGAATTCCCACCAGAAATGCATGTGGGTTCCTTTTCTCGCAATCTCTTCAGCATTTGTTGTTGCATGTGTTTTGGATTTTAGCCATTCTGACCAGGCTGAGATGATGTCTCAGAGTGGTTTTGATTTGCATTTCCCTAACAGCTAAGGAAGTGGAACGTTTTTAAAATTAGCCATTTCTCTTTATTTTAAATTTAACATATGGCCATTTTTATCAACATATCAGAAGTCATATAACTTTCAAAATTAGTATCAAAACAGAATACTTAACTTTATACACATGTACAGAAGTATAAATCTTTGCTCACTTTAAAATTAAAGCACAATGATCTTAAATGAGATGTTTGTTTACACTCAGAAATACACATTAAAAAAACCAAAGTAATTTCCTTTTCTTAATTCACTTCAATTACATATAAACCATCAGGATGATTGTCCATCAAATTTTCAATTTTATTCAAAAGTAGTATTGTAAAAACAGTTTTAATATTTTATACAGTAAAATTTCCACAATTATAATCTTACTTTTCTGCACAAGTATGCAGGTATTCTCTATTTTTTTGATGTTTATCCTAGAAAGGTTGAAAACTAAAAAAAAAAAACTACACATTTTGTAAATGAGGTAAAATTTCACACATTTTCATCATGTCACATCAGTAACTGATTACGCTGAGCCAACTCGAACAATGTAGTCTGTGATTTAAAGGTCTAGTAATAAGAAATTTCAGTCAAAACCCTGAAACCAGATTATGCTTGAGTTGTGTTAAACTACTATAACAACAATCCAAGGGACTGTGCAGTAATTATTGATCTGAATTTATAAGGGAATTTTTAATATATTGGAAGATGAAATTCTTCATAGTAATTTGAAAAAGTACGAGAACACGTGAACAAAGCACAGTAATTTTGGGTTAACTTCAAAAGAGTGTGGATAAATATTAAAATTTATATGTGCATTACAAAATAAATATCAAACACAAAATACCCCATGTTGGCACTCATCTCTTTGCCTGATCTGGACTTAAATAATAAGTTATTTTGTATTTAAATGAAAGGCTTTATAAATCTTCATCAGTGTTTATATTATGTACTATTATTTACTATTTTTTTATGAAATCAAAGGACTGAATTATTTAAAGGTATTAAAGGTAGCTATTTTCTTGAATTATATCCTAAGAGTCAATAGTTTGAACTGAGCTTCAAATATTCAGGTCATGAAAAGTAGACAGAGTTTCCAAGAATATGTTTTAACACAGGATAACTTAGTTTATATCTGTGAAAATAATGCCTTCACCTCACAAATATTTAAGAAATAATTTAAGCAAATGTAAAAGATATTTGGGGTTAAATTGTTTTTCAATTCAAACAAATTTTAAAAGCATTCCAAAAACTTTTCATTTCTAATTAATATGATAAAAGAAGACAGAAGAAAACTAACAGAAATTTAAAAAATCTATTCTGACTTCCAAAATGAGAAATCTTCAAATTATGAAATTATCAATGTTGCTTAAAAATGTCTTACTCATACTTTCAAATTTACTTTCATTGTTATACAATTTAGTATTTTAAAAAGTCTGCAGTTGAATTATGTAAAAATATTACAGAATCTCTTTGGGTAGACATGGCTCATACTATAGTCTTCAACTGAGAAATCACTTGATAATTCTATTCACAATTTATGACTAATAATCCATTCAGTATTTCCCGTGGCATACAGACCAACAAAGGGAATAATCTTTTGAGTAATTCTGCCTGCTAAGCTGCACTAAGCCAAGATTCTGATCAGGTGTTCTGCTCAGTTTCAGGGTATGTTCCCCATGCGTGTTATTGTGCAACAAAGATAGGTCTACATAATAGGAAGCCTCTTGTTCTTTCTTTCCTCAAGAGCAGCTAGATGATTTTTTCATAGGGATGGGTTGATTAGTACAATATAGAGAATATGGGGGAAAGTATGAAACAACATTTTACACCAATGCCAGTATTTAATGATATTAGGTTGATATCTGAGATGATTAATCTTTCCATATTTTGCTTTTCTTTAAAGCACAAATCAAAGTCATTAACCTGAACTTGAGGTATTATACACACTACATATACAACCTTAAGTAAAATACTTTTTGTACGTAATATTACATTTTTAAAAATTGAAAACAATATCTGTGCTGCTTTGTATTTTGACTTAATGGAACAAGAGAACATTCAAATAAAGCTCAAAAATTCAAAATGTCTTCTCCCTTTGTACTTATCACAGACTATACAATGTCCTGAGGATTCATCATGTAAAATTTCAATCAATGAGAAAACAATTGGATGGGGAAACTTCATGTTTGTTTTTCAACAAGTGGTCTTAATTTTTCTTTTTATGGAAAATGTTTAAATCAATTTATTATAAATTTACCTAAACCATTAATTTTTGCATCTTTCACGTGAAGTTTAGTACTTCTGTTTATACAGTCTGTGATAGAGTCAGTAGAGATCATCTAATCTTAAGTTCTGACATCATCTATTCAAGTTCTAGGCATAATCCTTCTACAGTAAGAGCACAATATGCTTGGATATGCCCTTGGTGGTCTTTCATAGAAGTTAGCTTTAAAAACTGGATGCTCCAGTCATGCATTCTTTAACATCTCGTTTATTAGCAAAAATCAGCAATCCAGCTTTCCTCAGGTCTTCATGTGCTAACGTTTTGTGGAGTTCTTCTCTAGTTAGAGAAATTCTTTCCCTATCAGTACTGTCCACAACTATCAGAATCTCTGTGTTGGTAGAGTAAGTGTTCCAGGAAGAATGAAGAGACTCTTGACCACCAAGATCCCACATTAGGAAATGTGTGTTATTAATCACTATCACTTCTGCATTACTTCTTATTGTAGGGGATGTTTGTACAACTTCATTCGTTGAAAATTGTTAGAGGATGGTAATTTTCCCTGCATTATCCAATTCAACAATGATAATTTTTGTGTTCCTGGTGGTTGAACAGCTTCCATATGCTATTGAAGGGAATTTCCATCCTTGGGCAGTGGAACCCTCCAGCCGCCTGGGTCGCCAAGGCCTCCCTTAGCTGAGGCTCACGGGGAAAGAAAGGAAAGATGGGTAGGAGCCTTCACCTATGCCACAGATCCTGTGATGGCTCCCACCTGCTTCCAGGGCCCCAGAGGGGGCTGCAGTGTTCATTGGTCTTGTGGACATTGCCGCCAGCCTCTCTCTCTCTCTCTTTCTCTCTCTCTCTCTTTCATTATTTTTATCCTGGGAAAAGTTTCTTTTAAGTTCCAAGGCTCATTTTTCATTTCTTTATGTGTGTGTGTGTGTACATCACCCTGTGGAGGACCAAGGGTGACTTTGGGAATCATCCTGGATGATTCCCTTCTTGCTTTCCTCTGGGATTCTCCAGGCTCCACACTTCAGAGCCAGAAGTGCAGGCTGCTGCCTGTTCAGCCTGACATTTTTTACATGAGAACTGGGATCTGAATTCAGGACCTTCTGCTTGCAAAACAGAATCTGAATCCCTGAGTCATCTCTCCAGCCTCAAGAACCATTTTTCTAATAGGGTTGTTTATCTCCTTGGTATTTGATTTTTTTGTTTACTCTGGATATTGGTCCTCTATCAGTTTTGTGGTAAGTAAATATTTTCTTCCATTCTATGGGTTGTTTTTTTCCTCAATTAACTATATCATTTGTTAAATAGAAACTATAATTTAATGAAATTCCACTTGTTGAGTGTTGGTCCTATTTGAGTATTGGTCCTATTTCCTGTGCAATTGGGGGTCCTGTTTTGAAAATCTTGGTCTAGGCCAACCAGTTGTAGGGAATTCCCTATTCTTTCTTCTCAGTATTTTATAGTCGCTGTTCTATTATTAATATCTTTGATACATGTTATTGATTTTTATGCAGAAGGACAAGTAAGTTTCAATCTTCTGAATGTAGAGATCCACTACTGCTAGCACCATTTGCTGAATATTTTGTCCTTTTTCCATTGGTTTTTCTGGGCATCTATGTCTAGAATCAGTTGACTATAGGTGTACAAGCTTATGTTTGGGTCTTCAATTCTTATTCATTGGTTTATGTGTCTATTTTGGAACCAGTACTATCCTGTCTTCAGTACTATGAATTTGTAGTACAGATTAAGTTCTGGTATGGTGATATCTTCAATAGAGTTTTTATTACTCAGGATTGTTTTTAATCTTCTGGACTTTTTGTGCTTCCACATGAATTTTAACATTGTTTTGTCAATTTCTGTAATTCTTGGAAGCTTTGCAAATTTACTCGTCAATTTCTTTGTGACCGTCATTACTTTTTTTAATCCTCTGAGTTTGTATGCTTTCTTTAACTTGATTTATTCTGTGAGGTACAATAGGACAGACGACATATTTATTTTTTCCATTCTTTTGTAGGCTAGCATTGCATCCTACTGTATACTCTGTTTTGGGAAAAAAATCCCATTGGCTGATTAGAAGAGTGTATTTTATTTGGTGTCTGGAGTGAATGGTCTATAAATGCTTGTCCACTGTATTTGATTTATCATTAAATAACTTCAGTATATCTTTATTTGGCTTTTGACCAGTTGTCCTATCGATTATTGAGAGCTGAAAATTGAAATGCCTTACTATTACCATGTTTGGGTTGATTTTTAGCTCTTCATCTGGTATTTGTCTTCTTTATCAGTTATGATTTGCTTTCATTTGAGTGGATTTGGTTCGATATGGTATTTGATGATTAATCTGGTACTAGCTAGTGATTAATGGATATAGCTGCTAGAGTGAGGCTGGGTTATGTGGGCCTAGTCCCAGGATAAGATAGCAGTAATAATGTATAATTCTAAGTTAATTGATCAATTTAAGATTGGGATTCAAGTTTGAAGAGTGCGATTGGTGGCAATTATTAAAGTGATTTTGAAACAAAATTACAGAGATTAGTAAATTAGCAGGCAGTGGAGGTTTAAGGTTTTGTCATAGTCCACAGATTTTACATTTTATTAAAGCTATGGCAGGTTGTAAACCCTGATATATTGCAGGTAGAAGGAGACAAGGATGAGTAATCCTCTTGATAAATACTCAGAAGGAAAAATATAAGAAAACAGATAAAATTAGGAAGGATGGTTAAGGAATGGAGATCCCACAAAAGAGTTCTACTCTATCCATTGAACATAAACAAATAAACAAAAAAAATTATGTTAGTTCTGGCCTGGAGCCAGAAATTCCAAAAGAAAGCTCTAACTTCCTGCAATCTCTCCCAAATGAAAACTCCCATATAAATGTTGTGGGTGAACTATAATTATAAAAACGGTCTAGACTTAAAAGGATAAAAACCCTGAGGAATTATTTGAAAATTGGCTTTCAACATTTGGAACATTTAAAACCCTTATAAATGTTATGTCTATTTCTGTCTTTATTAACTTTCTTATTCATAAGGTCTGTCTGTAGTCTCACTGAAGTTACAATACAAAAGAAAAAGACAGACATACCCACTCATGTAACAATGTTATACAGTACAAACACCTAAATCAGGATAATGAGATCTTTTACTCCAAAGTGGGGTCTAAACATCGAGGCAGGGCATGTGGCGGGAGGCATATGTAACCTTACCACAATTTGTGGAATGAATGATCACCACACATTGGAGACAAGGAAACCAGACAATGAGAGCACTCTTCAGTTTCTTCAGAACTGAAGGAGAGTCAAAGTTTGGTGTAGCATTAGGAGTTCTCCTCTGTTATGGTTACATTTAGTGTCAACTTGAGGATTGCAGACTGTTTGGGCCACAGCTGTGGAGAGTTATTGGTTGGAGCAGACCCTTGAACAAGTCTGCAGGTACTTCATTAATTGTGGAAATCCCAGCCCATAATGGGTGGTACTTTCCAGTGGCACACCGGATAATAGGAAGTGTAGGGGGGAAGGACTTACTCTTACCTTATCCTGTGTTGACTTGTTGTTGAGTCCACTCTTCAAGTTTCCTTTAGTTTTTAGAGCATTGTTGCCCTTTTGTTGCTGCTGCGCTACTGCCTCCATCCTTGGCTGATACAGAGATCTATCTTTGCACCTTGCTGCTGGTCCTGCTGCCTTTTGAGCTTTGTGTCTGGGCCTTGCTATTGTTCACGTACATCGTTGCTGATGTAAGAACCCAGCTATTCTTTACTGACGTTGGAGCCCAGCATCTTCACCCTCCAGCAGGGTGGAGAGGCTCAAGACCTTCCCAGGATCTTTTGGCTTTGTGAGACATTACTCTCAAGAATGAACCAGATACGGGCAGCTGTTTGAAGAACACTATTTTTTATTGTGAGTTAATTTCATAAACTTATTTATATATATTACATTCCAGAGATTCTGTTCCTCAGAGAACTCTGATTATTACATGCCCCAAGAGAGTCCCTAAGTCGGGGACTTCCAAAGGACCAAGTTTTTTTTTTTTCTTAAAAAAAAATAGCCAGGTGAAATAAGGGAAGGAAATACTTGATTGACATCCAGACAGAGTCATGATGGATGAAGTGTAGAATCCATGGAATTATGCAAAAATCTGTAGATACTATTTTTTTTAAATGTCCAAGTTAAGATCTGTCCAACAGTCTTGATAACCACACAAAAGCAACCCTGGTCATCTGTTAATTTGGCTCCTACTACTCTTGCCCTTTTACTGTCTGGTGTCCAAAACTTGACCCTAGACTGATGAACTCAGGTTTTAAGTTTCAGCATTTTGATAGATGTGGAAATAGCTAGTATACAGTATAAAATTTCTCTTAAGTGGATACTTGAAAGGAGTAAGACAGAGAAATTTTAGGTTATAGAATAGTTGGCCCCTTTTCCTTGAGAAGGTCCTAAAGAAGCACTGTATAATTGATATTAATTACATCTAGGTTGAACTTTTAATAAGAAAAATATTAATGGATTTTATATGGGCTTAAATCTAATGTCAAGGGTATTAAAAACTCACCAAATATACTAGCAATTGGCTACACTTTTCTGTTGCATGCTTACCACATATCTTTTTTTCTTTTATTTTATAAAGAAAAGTTGAGGGTCCCAGCCTCATAAGCTAATTGGGCTTTTTTGTTAGGAGCCCGGACTTTTAATCATTTTCCATTTGTGTAATTGCAAAAGATTAGTGAAGATAATAGTGACCATAAAGTTTTCTTTGGATGCATAGAGAGTATGTCTCCCTGTTTTCTGTTATAATTTTCTGACAGTCTACCTTGTAGCATGGACATTGGTAACATTCTGGCACGTGGGTCTTTATTGCCTCTCTGGATAAGAAGGCAGGTGATTTGACAGAGTTATTGGGGCATGTTGAGAGGTAACCATATTTATCTGGAAACAGGTTGTTCTTGGAAGTCAAAGACCAAACTATTGGCTTTAGTTGTACCTTTGCCCAAATTGGCATTTGCTTTCAAAGAGATAATTGAAAACTCAGGTCACTTGCACAATATTCTACTGTACTATTTACCACATTTTCATAAACCATTAGTTAGTTTACAGTCATTTAGGTTGATTCAAAAATCATGCTACTGTGAACTGAAGAGCAATGAACATGAATGTGCAAATAGCACTACAGCATGATGATGAGTGCTTTGGCAAATGTCTAGCATATTCATATGGGTCATAGAGTAGATTATTCTTAGTATTTGAGGAACATCCACACAGATTTTTAATGGGTAGAAACAGCACATGGCAATTTAATTTACAATCAGCATTTGTTTATATGTAAAAGCAGCATCCTAAAGACCTTATACAGAGACCAAATCATAGGATAATGTAACAAAAGATTATCATCTTTTTTGAAGACAACATTGTTATCTCCCTTTTTAAAATTCTATGTGTAGAGAGACAGAGGTGCCTCTGCACACATACCAGAGAGTTCTCCTGTTGTCTCCTCCATTCTGCTTGAAGTTGTAGAATCATTTACTTAAAATTGAGCTCTCTGCCTTTTTAACTTTATTTATTCATTTATTTTAGTGTGTGTGTGTGTGTGTGTGTGTGTGTGTGTGTGTGTGTATCAGAGGGCACATGTGGAAGACTAAGAGTGGCGTAGGGAATCACCCTGGATTACTTTGACCTCTTTCTTGCTTTACTCTGGATTTTCTCAGGCTCTGCCCACCAGGGTCAGAAGTGCAAGATGCCACCATTTCTGCCTGGCATTTTTACATGGGATCTGGGATCCGATCTTAAGTCCTTCTGATTGCAAGATGGAGTCTTAACCCCTGGGCCATCTCTCCAGCCCCAGCTCTCTGCCACGCATTTTGGGCATCCCCTGATTATTTTTCTGTCAAATATTCTTTTTAATGTATACATTTTCCCTAAAGGACAATAGCCATACACATATAAGATAGAAAAGGAGAGGGGTGAGCAATTGCTTTTCAGTCTCACTGTCACAGTGACTGTCTTTGTTGCTGAGACAACACTAAGATTCAAGCAATTTAAGGTTAGAAAAGGAGATTTATTTGGATTATGGTTCCAGAGGGGAGATAAAGTCCTTTGTGAATGAAAGTACATAGTAGGTGGCAGAGACTGGAGTTGGCTCAAGTGACTGCAACCATCATGGAGGCAGAAAGTAAGCAGAAGACTGCAAGAACATACAACTAAAGAAGCAGGATGTGACTATATAATCTTATCACCCCCATGATATATCATCTTCAAGCAAGGCTCTACTTCCTAAAGAAGCAGGGCCATCCCAAACATTAACAGCAGCAAAGAAAGCAAACAAGGGTCTTTCAGTGAAAATTCACATTCAAACCATGACACTCACACATATTCACACAATAACTCTATCTTTTCACCCAGTTATGCATGACATAGTTGCAGTTTCAGCTTTTTCCAGTGAGGCTATTCAGGCAATATTAAGAGATATATCCATTGGGTTAGACCTTTCAAGAAAAATCCTGGTTCTTTACTAATCTATTGGGTAGCATTCCCTGAACTGAAATAATCTCTTTCATTCCTGCCACTCTACTAACTAGACATGTAGTAGGACAGTAGCACAAAAAGAACAAAACATAAGTGGCACGAGAACTTTAAAAGAAGGGAAGTAACAGAATACAAGGTGTAAGGTAGAAGGACAATAATAGGAGGATTGATTTAAGCATGAAAGGAAATGAAAAGAGAGGAAACCGGATGTGAGGGAGTAAAATTTACCACCAAGCACATAAAACACAGTCAGACAGAAAGCTTTCACTTTACAAATCCAGGAACATATGTTAGGCACTGCAAACCAAGTCAACTACCTGAAGATTGAGGGAGAACATAGACTCCAGAAGGAAACAAGACTCTCTACCATCTATTTTATTTATTATTATTATTTATTATTTATTCAATTGTGTGTATACACGTGTGCATGCATGTATGTATGTATGTGCATGTATGTGTGTGTGTGTAGAACCACGGACAAATTCGGGAACCATCATGGACACCTCCACCTCCTCCTTGTTTACTCTGCCCTGGTATTCACAGGCTCCGCCTACCAGGACCAGAAATGCAAGCCGCTCCCACTTCCACCCGGCATCTATACGTGGGGTGTAGGATCCGAACTGAGGACCTTCTACCTGCAAGGCAGAGGCTTAACCCCTGAGCCACCTCTCTAGCCCCAGACTCTCTACCATCTAAAAGGTTATCATTATACCTACAGATTAAAGAAACACCCATCTCTCAATCAAATATACTCATGCAATGGAAGATGTGTATTGTAGGAAACCACAACTGGCCAAAGCAAATTGAGATTGTTTATGACTTGGTGCTAATCAAGATATCTAAAGCATCCCCATCTCAAGGTTCAAGGATCTTTGTGGAAAAGGGGAATAGCAAAAATGTAAGAACTCAAAGAAGCATTGTCTACTAGAACTCCGCAAATATTGGTCCTTTAACATTTTCCCATGAAACAGGGAAGATTACATGAGATATGAAGCAACCCTGAAAGACTATATGAAACTGGTGCGAGGCAAGAAAGAGGGCATACTCCTATATTCTAAAACCCACAAGTGGGTGCTCAGGAAGTGCTTAGTACAGGAAACCTTGGTGATCCCAGATGGTTGCACTTCTAGGGAGAAATGGGTGAAGGAGGGAAACTGAAACTAGCCAGAGTGGAGAATGAGCAGGGTAGGATATGGAAGTAGGTAGAGGATGATGTAAACACGTACATTCATTGTTAATGCAATAAAAAAGAAGTTCTTCAAATAAAATTAAACAATTTTGTAACAAATATTCAGTCAGAAAATGGCTACATCAAGTGGGTATAGTGATATAATAAGAGATAAAGAATTTTAAACAGGTTAATATATGTACAATAAAATTGGTGATTATAAAAACTTAGGACATGTTAATATTATTTTGCTGTTTACTTAATATAGTATTATCTCATTAAATTTTAATGATCTGCATTAACAATATATGGTAAAATATTTCTCTTGTATGTTAACATAATAAACATTCTAAGAATATATAATTGGAGAAGATGATTTCTATGGTTTTACTTCAAAATTAAATTTCATTTTATCTTTGCTTGTACAACATTGTACTTAAGTTACTCACTGCATTAAAATGCTCTTTGTAGTAGCTTGTCATATCTTTTGTATTGCTATTTCTAAATATTATGGATGTGTTTCTTATCTACTTTAGTCATTTCTGTACTCATGTTTTCACAATCCAAAAATATTAAAGTTATTTACGAATTTGTTTTTGATCCTGTCTCGTTTTTTTTACATTTGATCTCTGGAAACTCAGCTTTTTTTTTCCTTTGAGCACATCACAATGTTGAAAGTCAGTCAACTGAAATGCAATTCAACAAACTAAGTGTCAATTTTTCTCTCTAATATATCTAAGTCATGTCTTGGTCTCTCATAGCTCACAAAAAGATCTCCTGTGGCTTTTTTTTTCTCCAACTGTACCCAGATGCTGCCAAGTCCCCCTGCCTCACAGCCTGTGAACTTGATTTTCCTAACCTGGGTGTTGCTGTGGCCACACCTAAATGTCCACACACTGGTAAACTCCATCTCCCACTCAAACTCACCAAGCCTCCTCACTACCTAGCTAAACCAAGCTTTAGGCCAGACAAACCCCCCTTACTAATCAGTAAAAGTTCCTCCAAGAATTTAATAGACACCACAGAAAATATAGGCTGGGGACCCCAAGAATCTCACCATTCAACAGAAGAGACTCTTTGTACCTAACACTAAGATAAGTAGTCCATTTTAATTTCCTTTTAATATCAAATGAGAGTCATTATAGCTTAAGATTTCTGAACAGTGTACACAAAGCCCAATGGACCCAAAGAACCTTAGAATGACCCCCGTCACAACTAAGCATAGAAATTCTATCTGGCTCAAAAGAGTTAGAAACACATACCAAAAAAAAAAAAGGGGGGGGGACCAAATATAAAATGCCCAAGTGGCACAGTAAATCTACAAAATACAATCAAAAACAAAATGAAAATTTCTTACAAAGAACATTGACCCATAATGATAGATTAAAACTAGAGTAGCATCTTGGATATTAATCAAGAAATTGACAACCATGATAATGATTTTCAAAACTTGATATATTAATGTGATTAAAGAAATGCAAGAGGAACTCAAGAGGAGTTGAACAACTGAATAAACAACTATGAAAACAAGAAAATAATAAGCATTTGGATGCAATGAAAAAGGGAGTTGAAGAAGCAAAATTAAACAGAGCAGTTGAAATAAATTCATGCAGAAATTAAACTTGAAATTAAAAGTAAGCTAAGTACAATCCAAAACTCAACAGAAAGTCTTACAGAAATTATGAAGGAATCAATAGAATATTAGAACTAGAAGACAGGATTATGAAATAAAACTGTTCAATTAAAGAGCCTGAAAAAGTTAAAAAGTACTTGAGAGGGATATTCAAGAGTTACAGGAAATAGAACCAACTCTCAGCAAATATGATCTCATAAATTAAAGAGCTTTGTGTTCAGCTAATGATATTGTCAACTGAGCAAAAAGACAACCCAAAGAATGGGACAATAATCTTCACTAACCAAAAATCTGATAAAAGACTAATATCTACAGTGTACAAAGAACTCAAATAATTAAACACAAAGGAGATAGTCCAATTAGAAAGCAGACCATTAAACTTAAAAGAAATTTTTCCCTGAAAGAAATTTTAATGTTTAATAAATACCTTAAAAATGTTCCACTTCTCTAGCTATTAGGGAAATTCAAATCAAAACTACTTTGAGATATCATATCATACCTGACAGAATGGCAAAAATCCAAAGACATGCACCAACACATGCTGGACAGGATGTGGGAAGAAGGAACCTTCCTGGTGGGAATAAAGACTTTCACAACCACTATGATGATCAGTATGATAATTCTTCACAAGGTTAAAAACTGAAATACCATTTGACCCTGCTATTCCATTGCTGGGAATATTCCCAAAAAATCCTTTATCATACAATAGTGATACAAGTACATCCATATTCATTGTTGCACTATTCACAACAGCAAAGTCATGGAATCAATTCAAAGCCTGATAGTTGACAAATATAATGAAAATGTGGCATGTATACACAGTGGAATATTACACAGCCATCAAAAAATGAATTAATGAAAGTTGCTGGAAAGTGGATGGATTTGGAAGAAATCATACTGAAGTGTCAGAAGCACAGACAACCAGATCTTACATGTTCCCCACTATAATTGGAACCTAATTCCAAGCTCTCATAATGGCATACTCAAGGGAAAATCTTTTTATTACCCTTTGCAACCATGAAGGATTCACAATAGGAAGGTAGGGCAAAGAAGACCCAAAGATAATGAAGATAAAGAACAAAGTTCAGTAGAGAAATAAGGCTACTGTAATTATAGAGATACCTGATCCAATCCATAATCAATTTCCTTCTTGCTCTCTGATCAAGTAGAGTAGTTTTAAGCACTGAACATGAGTTCCCCCAACATGGGGAAAAGGTTTAGTGATTAGTAGACAGTTGGATGATATCCTGGAAGTGGACTTCACTAACTATTGTGACTTACTCCTGATCCTCAAGCCTTCTCTTATATAAAGGCCCCTCTGTACAGTTTCTGTATTGTTGAACAGAGAGGATCTCAACACCCAGATAGGATACAGCCTTGTGCAATGCAAGAATAGCAAATAGACAACAGCAAACAACTTCAATGTAGAACACCAGCAACCCTATAATGGTCACCTGGAACTGGACCAGCCAAATCTTTCCTTATCCAGAAGCTCAGGGGGTGTGAAAGAGGGGGTGGAAGATTTAAGAGCCTAAAGATGGAGAGTTCTGTTTCTGGACATGTCATTCCACTCAATAGGGCAACCACAGCCAGGAAATCATGACAACAGGACTTGAGCTCATCAGACATGCACAGTGGTGGACATTCCAACATGCTTCCATGGACTGGCATGGAGAAATAGTTTCAGGCGGTAGGATCCCTTGGGCCACGGTGTCAGAGATAGGGGAGTAACATTATCAGTGGGCCACCCAAGGAAGGGACCTTGATCTGCCACAGTGGACTGAACTTCCATGATAACTGATGATACTGAGGGAACCCCAGAATCCATAGAACCAGAGGACAAAATAGGAGGGAGTAGGCGGAACCCATGTGGGAATAGGAAGGATTGTGGGATGGGATAAGAGCAGGAGAGAAATGACTAAGGAAGGGAAGGGGGAACATAAGAGGCAAGGAACATGTATATAAAGTTCAAAATGTAATAAATTTATTAAAAATAAACATAAAAGATAAAAAGGAGTTATTGGACCCATTTAAGAAGCCCAACCTGAGCAGTCATGGAAATCACAGACACAAGAAACCCAATAAATCACACCAGAATAGAATTTTTCATACTATCATAAATGAAAATCTACGCTTTAGGAAAAAGATCCCAATCCTAGTATAAGATGCATATTACACACTTGTCAGATATAAATCAAAATAGAAACTCACTGTTGCAGTCCACCTGCATGGTTGCTGATAAATCACCATCAAACAGCTTAAGGGAACAAGGGGTTTATTTCCTTACAAGAGTCTGGTTACAGTTCTCAGTCCAGCTTGAAGGGAGAGCACGCACCAACACCAAGGCCAAAGGACTGGCCATCATCATCACATAACAGCTGAGAGATGGACAATCCTTACTTGCCAGACCAGCACATCTGACCAAGTGAACAGAAGGTTGCCAACTCTTTCAAACAGCTCTCTGTGATTTATCTAGTGCCTAATCCCACTCACAATTGGCTGGGTCTTCCCCATAGCTAGACAATATCCTTCAAATTTACTCTGGGCTTAACTGAACCACCAACTCTCTACAACTGTGCCCATAGTTCAAACCCTCAATAGTCAAGTTGACACCTGTGCTTAATTATGACACTCACTATAACAAGTAACAATCAAAACATTACAGATACAAGGCAAGGAGAATGCTTTGAGAATTTCAAGAGATTAAAATCGAGTCATTTAAAGATATGTCTATTAGAGTAATAGATTATTTTTATACTGATGGGATCAACAAAAGCCAAAAGAATTTAGAGAGATATACTTTATTCTATAAATGACTACAAATGCCAATCCAGGCTGCTATGTCCATTAAAACTATTGCTCATGATTTCTGGATAAATTGAGGGCCTAGATGAACACCAAATTAAGTCTACAGAAGATGCTAGAAAAACTACTCAAGTTTGAAGAATATTACAGACATACCAAAGATGATATAAAGGAAAAAAAATTATGACAGCACAACTACTAAGCAAAGAAATACACCCATAAAAACTATAAAACTCAGAATATTAAAGGAATCAACAAACATTTCTCAACTATAACCCTTAATGTCTATGGACTTAACTCTCAAATCGAGAGACACAGGCTCTTAATTAATCACCTTGATTAGAAATCACAACCAGTGTAGATGACTTAGAGGGAAATTCAGTGCCCACATAAACAGATGCTCTGGAGGAAAGGAGGGAGAAATCAGGAAGCAACGAGAGAGGAGTAGGGAAGGAAAAGGGGCGGGGGAGAGAGTGCAAAATAGGGGAGAGAGCAAAAGGGCAGAGGAGAGGGAGAATCAGGGGAGTACCTACTGTATAACTAAGCTAAAAAATGAAATTAAAAAGGGAAAAATATCACAACCCATAAATTTTCTGCTTTCAACAATCTTATCTCACTATGAAAAAGGGGCACAATCTCATTGCAAAATACTAGTGAAAGATACTCCAAGCTCATGGAACAAGGAAACAAGGAGTGCCAATTCCAATATTCAATAATATAGTCCTCACATTAAAACAAATCATTAGAGACACAGAAGGACAGTACATACTTGTCAAAGGAACAATCTATCAAAAGACTTCTCAATTCTATACATAAATGCACCCAATGTGGGCTCACCCAACATTCATAAGACAAATACTATATCTAAAACAACAAACTAACCAACACACAATAATATTAGAGGACTTTAGTGCACCATTCTCATCAATGGATAGGCTAATATGGCAAAAATTGAGCAGAAACACATAGCAGCTGAATCAAAGCATAACCCTAATGTAACTGACTGAACACCATCAAGCTTTCCATCCTAACACCAAGGAATACATATTATTTTCAGGAGTCTATGGGACTTTCTCCAAAATAAACCACATATTAGACCACAAAGTAATCCTCTACATATATAGGAAAGTTGAAATTATATCCTTTCTTTATCAGATCACCATAGAATAAAGCTAGAATTCTACAACAAGGGAAAAGACAATATATAAACTCCTGGAAACTAAGCATCATGATGCTAAATGAGGAATGGGTTCAGAGAGAAGTAAAAAATGGAAACTCTTTAAAATATAATGAAAGCATAACTTATCAAAATCTGTTGGACATGATAAAGGAAGTTCTAAAAGGAAAGTTTATAGCACCCAATGCCTACATAAATATGGAAACATCACAATTAAGTGACTTCACAATGGAGCTTAAAACTACAAGACTAATCCAATTCCAAGAGCAGTAGATGACCAGAGATTAGTAAAGTCAAGGGAGAGTTATCCAAAACTGAGATAAAGAAAGGGAAGTAAAGAATCAACCAAGCAAGGAGTTGATTCTTTGGAAAAATCAAGAAGATTGTTAAATCCTTAGCCAAATTAACCAAATCCAAAAATGAGAAAAGCCAAATTAATATAATTAGAGTTGAAAATGGAGTTCTCACAAGTTATACCAAATTATTGATACTGAGGAAATTCAGAGAATAATAAGGTCATATTTCAAAAATTTATACTCCACAAAATTTGATAATCAGAAAGAACTGGATGTGTTTCTAACTTACCAAAACTGAATTGGAATGAACTGAATACTTTAAATAGTCCTGTAACAGGTGACAAAGTTAAAGAAATAATTATAAGTCTTCCTACCAAAAAAAAAAAAATTCCAGGACCAGATGGATTCAGTGCAAAATTCTACCAGACAATCAAAGAAACTAAAGCCATTATTCCAGAAAATAGCAAAGAAAGGCATTCTTCCAAACACTTTCTAAGAAGTTAATATTATACTAATGATACAATAAAAAAGAAAACTTTAGGCCAATTTCATTGGTGCACACAGAAATAAGATCCTCAGCACAATTTTAGCAAAAAAGATTCAAAAATTTCCAAAAGATCATTCAATGTGACCAGGTAGGATTTATTCCAGATACACAAGATTGGTTTCACATATGCAAAACAGTAAATGTAATTCATCATATGAACAAATGTAATGAACAAAACTACATGATTCTCTGGCTCATCTCAGAAAAAGCTTTTGACAAAATCCAACACCCCTTTAAAAAACAAGCAATGAAGACAATAGGGATGGGATATTTATTAATGCCATGTACACATAGCAAGGATCATTCTGAATGAACTTGAAGCATTTCCACTTTGATTAGGATCTATACAAATTTGTTCATTCTTACTCTTCTGTTCAATATTGTACTTCAAGTTTTAGCCAGACCAAAAAGATTAAAGATGGAGATGAAATGAATACAAATAGGAAAAGAAGATGTTAAGTTATTTCTGTTTGCAATCACATGATTATGTATCTGAGATACCCTAAGAATTTCACCAAAAAACATCTGGAACTAATAAATGAGTTCAGTAGAGTAAGAGGTAACAAAATTGATGTTCAAAAATCAGTGGCATTCTTATATGCCAAGGATGCAAAAGGTGAGAAAGAGAAACAATTCCATTTATCATAGCTCCTAAAAATGAAATATTTTGGTATAAATCTAACCTATACAATAAAAACTTTAAAACTCTAAAGAAAGAAATTTCAGAAATGCTGGAGAGGATGAAATGAGGAGGTAATCCTCAAATATTGCTGGTGGAAATGCAAACTTGTACAACCACTCTGTACATAAATATAGCAGTTCCTGAGAAAGTTAAAAATTGAAATGCCATTTGACCAATCTATATAACTTCTGAAAATTATTCCCAAAGAATGCTCCATCTTATTATAGAGACACATTTGCATCCATGTTCATTGTAGCTGTATTCACAACAGCAATGAAATGGAATCATTTTAAATGGCAACAGTTGATGAATGGATAAGGAAAATGTGGTACATATACAAAATGGAATGCGTTTTTTGCTATCAAGAAAAACAAGCTAATGAAATTTGCTCATTAATGGATGGATTTGGAATTCATTGGAGTGTGTGAAGGATCCCAGATTGAAAAAAACCGACATGTTCTCTCTTGTAAGTGTACTCTAATCTAAAACTGTAAAATTATATATTCAAGGGGAAAATCTATAATGTCCACTATAACCATAGGAGAACTTAACTTTGGATGCAGGGGGAAGAAAATCTCAAGAGAGTAGAGAAAAAGGAACACATGTAAATAAATAAATAAGGCCATCATGGAATAAAAGACCATAAAGGAATGGAAGTGAGGTTTTAGGTATTAATAATGGATAAGAGAGTGTAGTCAACTTGACCACACATGGTATTAACTAAGATCAGCTATCAGACTATCTGAAGAGATTATCCAGATATATGAATTTACAATACAAAGACCAGCCCTATATCCAGTCTTGACTGGAATCTCCCAGTAGCAGCCAGATAAAAGGAACAATAAAACAGAAGACTTTAAAGAGAGACTCTCTGAAGTTGTGCTAGAAAACTCTTCACTTCTGCCTTCTGGCTTCTTTACTTCTTTGACTCTCCAGGAATCCTGCAGCCTTAAGCCATCACCCACTGGCCTACTAGACAGAGCAACTCTGAGCCTCCAGGATGTTTTCAGTGACTTCGCCTGCCTCTAGCTTCAGCTACCAGCTATGTTGCCTCTGCCATGTAAGACTGTTTCCCATCTCTGGAACTGTAAACTGAATAAATCTCCCTTTCTCCTTTAAGTTGCTTGACTTTGAATGCTTTCTTATGAAACAGTTAAGAGTAATCATTACAGGAAAGAAAAAGAAAAGAGGCAAACGGTCAAGGAAAAAAGAAAGATTGAGGTTGTAACCCAGGAGTTAACCCTGTGAACAATTACCACCTGGATAAGAATCTAGGGGAGCAACAGAGATATGTAAGACTGATGAGAAAACAATTACTGTCTGAATAGGTTCTATTCTCCTCAGTGGCAGAGAAATCATGCTTGATACTCTAAACCTATCCAAATAAAAGTAGAAGGCATATAAATAAACAGATATCCTAGTGTCAACTCTAAAGAAGTGATAATAAAGCACCCTCTAAACACTCCTTTTTATAACTCTTACATGGGAAAAACTCTCATAACTCAACCAATTAGGAACTGACTCGGAGGACTAGTAAGGCATAAAACCACATCAGGCTGGTGTATTGAATATAGGTGAACCTGGAATACTTAGCCCTAATCAGTCCATCAAACTGTTATCCCACACCAAGGCCCAGGGAACCTGGAGTAAGAGAGGACAGTAAGATTATAAGAACCTAAAGGTGTGGTGAAGTACCTCACCAACACACTCTAGCTAGGACAAGGCTGCTATACCCGGAAGGTCACTGTGATGAGAACTTCTACCACCAAACTTACACAATGGCTGACTTACCATATTTCCCCGAGGACTAATTAGGGTCTTGTAAACAACTGTTCTCAGAGAGTGTCTCAGGGGCAGGTACTAAACAAGTTAAAAGGAACTTCCCCACTTAAGACTTTACTCACTGAAGAACCACATAAAGAGCAACAAAAGTCTGACTCTCCTACCTACACATGCACTACAAAGGGAGTGCTGTGGAATACCTAAGTAAAGAGGTAGGAGTGGGGGGACACAGCAGGATTGATGAAAGTAGGGAAGGGTTGGAGAAAGGTGTGTGGATAAGGAGGTTGGGCAGTAGGGAGGTTGGTGAAATCAGAGTTGTGGCAAAAACATAAATGCAATTTTCTTATAAATAAATAAAATTTCAAATTTATTTAGAAATTTTCAGAGAAGTCGAAAAACACTAACAAAATACTTTTCATATAACACATACAGAGAGAGAGAAAGGAGAAAGAGAAATATCTTTATTTGCATCATCACTACACAAATCCTAGGACACCATCATTACTATAATTGATGCTTGACAACTGTCATAGACAATCTCTTTAATACACTTGTTTATTTCTTCTTGTAAATCGTTTGACTTATTTAAAGGCACAAAGTCATATCTTTGGTGAGAAATTCTTCATCAATACAGCTTAAAAATGAAAACTGAGGTGTTGCTTCAGGCTGAGGAGGGCCTCTAGGCCACATCCCAGGTCCCTAAGTTAATTGCACCACACCAGCACCTCTGCCCTTTCCACCCACCCCCCCACCTGCCCTGAACACTCCCAGTCCAGTGAGGACACACTGCACCCCAGCCCAGGGAGGACACATTGCTCATCAGAATTCAACAGAGTCCAAAAAACAACCAAGCAAAGCTTTAGGGGACAAAGGTCACACATCTGAAGTCCTCTAAATTCATCCTATCACATGGAAGAGATTCTTCCCATCCAGCCCAAAGATAAGTAAACCCCCTTTTTACCATCTTGTTCCTTTCAATTATTAGTTACTGTAGAGTAACTTTTCCATATAGCCACTCTCAAAACATATAAAACTTCAGGGACTATACCACTCGCCCTCATATATCACCAAGGTACTAAATTGTAAAAGTGCACTACCATACTAATATTCACCCCCTGTCCACTGAACTTGACTTAATTGATGTACTAACAGTCTAATAGTCTCATCTAGGAAATAACAATAACAACAAGTATAACCAACACCAAGGCAAACACTAGTAATAATTGCTTGAGAGTAGTGATATCAACTAATTCAGTTCAGTCAAAAACACACAGAAATTGAAAGAAGGTTTTAAGAGATAAAACAACAATGCCCAATTCAAAGTGCAAATCCATGAGAAACAAAACCCAATAAAACAAATCTCCCACTGAAAGAATTAACCCCATAATGAGAGACTCCAACCAGAACAAATTCACAGAAAATAGCCAAGAAAGCCTGACTCAAGATAACAACTTTCAAAGGATGATCATTACCATAATCAATACTATGAAAGAGGAAATCTGGGAGGAGTTAAAAAACCACATCAATCACTTTGAAGAGGAACACAACAGACACGTGGAGGAGTTGAGAAAAACAGTTCAAGAAACGACAATAGGCATAGAGGAGTTAAAACAGACTCAAGCAGAGACTAAAATTGAACTAAAAGGCAAATTATATATCCAGAATTCAACAGAGAGTCTTATCAGCAGAACAAACAAAGCAGAAACTATAATTTCAGACCTTGAAGACAAAGCAGAAGTACTAACCTGCTCAATGGAAGAGGGTGTTAAAGCCAAACAGATACTTGAGAGGAATATTCAAGAGATATGGGACACCCTGAAGAAGCCTAACATGCATATTCATGGAATACCAGAGCAAGAATCCCAAAATACAACACCTGAGGAAATTTTTGAAATTATCACAAATGAAAACTTCCCTCAACTAAAGAATGAGGAACTCATCCAAATACAAGTGGCATTCCACACCACAAACATATATGAACAAAATAGAAAATTGCCACAGCAAATAATAGTCAAAACACTCCACATTCAAGACAAAGAAAGGTTCTGAGAGCTTCAAGGGAAAAAAAAGTCACTTTTAAAGGTAAACTTATTAAAATAACAAAAGACTTATCAATGAAAACAATAAAAGCAAGAAGAACTTGGAGAGACATACTTCGATATTGAATGAGAAAAAATGTCAGCCCAGGCTGATATACCCCACAAAACTATCTGTCATGCTTGAGGGGGAAAGAAAAGTTTTCCAGCACAAAGTCAGCTTGAAGGCTTACATGCCTACCAAGCCAGGCCTTCAAAAAATGCTAGAAAAGATACTCAAGCTGGAAGAAACAAACAAGCATATCCAGGAGGACAGAAGGGAAGTATAATACCACCAAAACCAAAAAGCAAATAATACACTTACGAAAGCCACTAAACATAAAAAGTGTCCAGAATAAAAAGTAATTTCTCCATTATAACATTAAATATCAATGGAATTAACTCACCAATCAAGAGACACAGATAACAAACTTGGATTAAAAATCACAACCCATCCATCTGCTGCCTTCAGAAAACTCATCTCCCTGCAAAAGATAGGCACATCCTACAAATAAAAGGCTGGTCCAAAATTCTGTAAGATAATGAAACCAGGAAACAGGCAAAGGTAGCTATTATGCTATCAGACAAAGTGAACTTCAAACTAAAAAAAAATCATTAGAGACACAGATGGATACTACATTTTAGTCACAGGTACAATTCACCAGGAAGACTTCACAATACAGAACATATATGCACCTAATATGGGCTCCTCCACATTTATTAAACAAACTCTCCAGAATCTAAAGTGAGAAATCAACCCCTAAATGATAATTCTTGGGGACTTCAACACCGCCCTCTCAACATGGGGTAGATCAACAGGTCAAAAACTTAACAGAGACACTTTGGAACTTAATCAAACTCTTACTGAAATGTACCTTACAGATCTCTATCAAACTTTTTATCCACGCACCAAAGAATACACATTTTTCTCAGCAGCACATGGAACTTTCTCCAAAATAGATCACATATTGGGCCACAAAACGAATCTCCACATATACAGGAAAGTTGAAATTATAGCCCGTACCCTATCAGACCACCATGGTCTAAAGCTTGATATCTGCAACACAACAAACAACAGAAAATACACTAACTCCTGGAAACTAAACACTATGATGCTGAATGAGAATTGGATTCAGGAAGAAATTACAAGGGAAATTCAAGATTTCCTGGAAGTGAATGATAATGAAAATACATCTTATCAAAATTTCTGGGACACAAGGAAAGCTGTCCTAAGAAGTAAGTTCAGAACTCTTAATGCCTACATCAAAAAATAGAAACACCTCAAGTAAATAACTTAGCAATGAAGCTTAAAGCTTTAGAGACACAAAAGCAATCTGATCCCAAAAACAGTAGTAGAGAGATTAGCAAAATAAGGGAAGAAATATACAAAATTGAGATAAGGAAAATGATACAGAGAATCAACCAGTCAAAAAGCTGGGTTTTTTTGAAAAAATCAACACAATTGATACACCCCTAGCTAAATTAACCGAAATCAAGAGAGAGAAAACCTGAATTAACAAAATTAGAAATGAGAATTGAGTTATCACTACTGATACCCAAGAAATTCAGAGAAT
This sequence comes from Typhlomys cinereus, assembly GCA_023101885.1. NCBI lineage: Eukaryota > Metazoa > Chordata > Mammalia > Rodentia > Platacanthomyidae > Typhlomys > Typhlomys cinereus. Next base: position 768,587 of record JALPQD010000082.1, read on the forward strand.
TATAACATTATATTTCAAATACTTATACTCTGAAATTTGACAACACAAAAGAAATGGATGAATTCCTAAGTAAGCACAACTTACTGAAATTGAATCAGGAAGTTGTGAATTATTTAAATAGCCATATAAGATATGAGAAAATCAATCAAGTAATCTTGAAAAAAGTGTCCTGGACCAGATGGATTCAGCACAGAGTTCTACCAGACATTTAAGGACCTAATAACACCAATACTCCTTAAACTGATCTATCAAATAGCAAAGGAAGGAACACTACCACATTCTTTCTATTAAGCTAATAATGTCTTAGTCCCAAAATCTAATAAAGATTCACTTAAAAAATAAAACTATAGGCCAATCTCTTTGATGAACACAGATGCAAAGATTCTCAACAAAGTCTTAGCAAATCAGATTCAAAAACATATCAAAATGGTCATTCATGGGTATCAAATAGGCTTTATCCCAGGCACACAAGGTTGGTTCAACATATACAAATTAATAAATGTATTTCACCATATAAACCAGTCCAAAATTCAAGACCACATGATACTCTCGATAGATGCAGAAAATGCTCTTGAAAAGTTCCAACAGCCCTTTAAGATTAAAATCCTAGAGACAGTTGGAATGGAAGGAACCTTTATCAATATAATAAAAGCTGTATACAACAAGCCAACAGCAAAGATTTTACGCAATGGGGAAAAATCTTGAACCATTCCCACTTTGATCAGAAACTAGACAGGGCTATCCATTCTCACCACTTCTATTCAACATTGTACTTGAAGCCTTAGCTGAGGCCATAAGACAAGAAAGGGAGATAAAAGGGATTCAAATTGGAAAGGAAGAAGTCAAGTTATCTCTATTTGCAGATGACTTGACCTTATACCTGAATGATCCCAAAAACTCCACCAGGAAGCTCCTGGAACTAATACAGAAATTCAGCAGGGTGGGAGGATACAAAATAAACGTACAAAAATCAGTGGCCTTCCTATATGCTCAGAGTGAAAGAAGTGAAAAAGCCCTGAGAGAAACAATTCCATTTACTATAGCCCCTAAAAAATGAAATAGTTTGGTATTAACTTAACGAAGGAAGTAAGCAACTTTTTTAATGAAAACTTTAAAACCATAAAGAAAATTACAGAAGACACCAGTAAGTGGAAAGACATTCCATGTTCTTGGATTGGCAGAATCAACATCATAAAAATGACCATCCTACCAAAGGCAATATACACATTCAATGTGATACTAATCAAAATCCCAAACCAATTCTTTAAAGAAGTTGACCAAACAATCTCAAAATTCATATGGAGGCACAAAAGACCCAGGATAGCAAAAACAATCCTGAGTAGCAAAAACACTGCTGGAGGTATCACCACAACAAACCTTAGTCTATACTACAAATCCATAGTTATAACAACAGTCTGGTACTGGCTCCAAAATGATGCACAGATCAATAGATAAGTGTTGAAGACCCAGTTATGAGCCCACACAATTACAGCCATTTGATTTTTGACAAAGGGGCCCAAAAAATCCAATGGCAAAGAACAGCATCTTCAACAAATGGTGCTGGCAAAACTGGTTGTCCACAAGCAGAAGATTAAAACTGGACCTGTACCTGTCACCATGCACAAGGCTTAATTGCAAATGGATCAAGGACCTCAAGGTCCAAATGGATCTGGATCAAGACCAGAGACTCTGAAAACCTTAATTGAAAGGGTAGGGAACTTACTTGAGCTGATTGGACTAGGCCAACAGTTCCTAAACCAAAATCCGATAACACAGTATAACAACCAACACTCAACAGTTGGGATCTTATAAAATTAAAGAGCTTCTATTCAGGTAAATAGATTGTAACCCAACCACAAAGGCAACCCACAGAATGGGAGAAAATCTTCACTAACCACATATCTGATAGAGCTATATTATCCAGAGTGCATAAAGAACTTAGAAAACTAAACTCCAAAGAAACAAATGGCCCAATTAAAAAATGGGCCCTGGAATTTAAAAGAAACTTTACCAGGGAAGATATTAAAATGTCCAACAAATATCTTAAAAAATGCTCCTCATCCTTAGCCATCATGGGAAATTCAAATCAAAACTTCCCTGAGATTTCATCTCACCCTGGTCAGGATGGCAAAAATCCACAATACAAACACCACCAAATGCTGGAGAGGATGTGGAGAGAGGGGAACTCTGCTACATTGCTGGTGGGAGTGCAGGCTCATACAACCACTCTGGCGAGCCATCTTCAGATTCTTAAAGAAATTAAGGATTGAAATGCCATATGACCCTGCTATTCCACTTTTGGGAATAACCCTCCATACAGCAAAAATTCACCTTGATAGCACAAGCACGGCCATGTTCATAGCAGCACTGTTTACAATAGCAAAGTCATGGAATCAACCCAAATGTTCAACAGTTGACGAGTGGATAAGGAAAATGTGGTACATCTATACAATGGAGTACTACTCAGCCATCAAAAATGATGAATTAATGCAATTTCCCAGGAAATGGATGGAATTAGAAACAATTATATTGAGTGAAATATCCCAGACACAGAAAATTAAGCACCTTATGTACTCCCTAATAGGTGGCTCCTAGTACCAAACCCACTTAGAGACATTCAAGGATAAATCTCTGTAATAACTACAGTAAATGCAAAAATTATAAACAGGAGGGATGGGGAAGGAGGGTCCTGCCAGAAAAAAGGAGAGACCATGTTACAGCAGAGAAAATAGGCCACCATCAAGGACTGCAAGTAAGTAATGAGACATCTTGTTAAGTTCATAGGCTGTCCTTCCTGATCATTTGCAACTGATGGGGTATGATCTTAACAGAAGGGGAGGGCATATAGTCTGGCAGATAGAAAGTAACCATTTTGCAAATGAGTGATTGACCCCCTTCCTCACCATGGTTTCCTACTTTTATTACATCTACCTTTGAATATACTCTTGTAACAAGACTCTAGTTTAACAGGTTTTTATCTCTGGCCAGGGGGTGACATCCAATACCCATCAGGATGGAGTGAAGGGTATTGCAGGAGCAGCAAAACTGGAAAAAAAATCAACAAACCATAATCCAGAACATCAGAGACTCTATATCAACCACCTAGAACTAGGCCAGCCTAATCTCTCCCCATCCTGAAGCTCAGGGAAGTTTGCAGAACAGGAGGTGGTAAGATTGTAAGAGCACAAGGATGGGAGGAGTAATGATATGCAAAATAGTCCACACAAGTTAGGTCCGAAGCAATCACAATTGACGTTGCATGCCCTGCACAATGTCCAACACATTATTGACCCCACAAAGTCTAGCATGGGCTAAAGGCACTAGGATACTTGGAGGCAAGGGATTGACAGCCACAGTAGTGTTCTTATGCTTAAGGTGAACACAGGAAAAATGCCCCTGGGTCATTGCACCTCATGAGAGAGGAGGACCCAGAGGAGAGTTTGGCATGCACATTAAAGGATGCTCTGGGCGCTCCGGGGATTGGGGGGAGTTACAGGAGAGGAGGCAATGGGGGTTGGAGAGGGAGAGGGGAGGAGAGGGGCGCACAGGGGGATGGGGGTGGAGGGAGGTAGGGGACAGGTGTACCTATTAAGTTTGTATGAGTGGAAAGAAAAAAAAAAGAGTTTACCTTTTCCCTGTAAGGAAATGAATCTGAATTTGGACCCGAGATCCAATGTAAAAGCGCCAGGTAGATATGGTGGCAGCCTGCACTTCCAGATCTGGAAGGCAGAGCCTAGGAAACCATAGAGCAAATCAATAAAGAGGCAAAGTATTCCAATGTAATTTCCAATGTCACCCTTGGATGTCTATGGGCACATACAAAACAACACATACCTACATGTAAAAATAACTTCATGCTACACACACACACACACACACACACACACACACACACACTTTTCTTAAGATGTTCTACCCGAGGAGAGATTTTTTTAATTTTTCTAGTTTTATAAATATAATGAATGGTTGTCCCCTCCCCTTTATCCACTGTTCATCCCTCCCTCTTCCTCTCCCACCCTTCCTTCCTTTCAACAACCATGCATCTCCCTCTCATCATTCTGCCTGTCTGCTTGTGTGGGCCAAGGCATTCCCTTCAGGTTGCCTGCTCTAGTAGTAGCTCAGAGTTCTGGCAGATTACAAATGGTCTTTCTTAGGTAGACCCACTAGCTGCCAAGTGGACTGCCAAGTAGGACTGCCAAGTCCTAGACTCCTAGCTAGTCTATGGAGGAATGTTAATATATCAGCCATTGTGCAGCTCTGGTGAGAATGTTTATTGCAGTGAACTCCTGAATACAGTAGCCCTGTCCTGGGTAGAATATCCTGGATGGCAGTGAACCTCTCCACCTTCAGGCTCTTGCAATCTTACCACCCCTATTCCACAAGATTTCTTGAGCCTTAGGATGGAGAGAGGTTTGGTTGACCTGTTTCTGACCAAGCATTTTAGGGCATTAAATACTCTGCATTCTGGTTGGTTGTTGAATATTTCACTGCTCTTTTATTGCATTGGGCTGCATTTTGTTTGGGTGTTGAAATCATTGACCCTCTGATCCTATCTAGTGTCAGTTTTCTCCCTGTCCACTATTACGTAGGCTGGTTTACATTACTGGGTGTGTGTTCCCTGTCATTATTAGGGTCTGGGGGCTGTTAGGGGCTAGTAAGCAGATAATTGGTTATCAGGAGGCTAACCCTACTCCCTAGTGTGTTTTCCTTTTCTTTGAGACTTTTCTTACATAAAAAACCTTTTAAAACTGTTTTATTAATACTATATGCATACTAGCTACTTTGTGTTCAGGATGGTAGCAGTTGCTTTGTATATTAAAGTGATCCTTTTGAATTTGTGAAATACTGTCATAAAGTGCTTTTTCTTACTGTAACCTCTGTGGTATCCACTGTCAAAATGCCCTTTTTACACAAACACATAAATGCAGTCACGTAAACATGCTCTTAAAAACTAAGAAAAAAAAACTGTTTACCCATGTTCTTTTGTTTTTACTCTTTTGGGATCTTCTTCACCACTTTGACTTGTGTTACTTTGTATATGTGAGCATTATAAGAGTTTCTATTCGGTTGCATCAAACTGAAGATTTAGTGCTTCAGATCCTCTCATAAAGCAGAATATAAAGCTTCTGTCTTTCTGTGTCTAGAATATTTCACTCAGAATGATTTCCTCCAGCTCCATCCATTTACCAGCAAATTTGATTAGTTCATCTTTCCTGACAGCTAAATAGTATTACATTGTAATTATGTGCCACATTTTCATTAGGCATTTGTCAACTGTTGGACATCTTCGTTGGTTCCATTTCTTTGCTATTGTGAAAAAGTTGCTGTGAACATGGTTATACATGTGACTCTGCTGCAGAATGCAGTGTTCTTCAAGAATATTTCACAAGAGTGGTGTAGCTGGGTCATAAGGTGTTTTAAATTTTAACTTGTCTTTCCTTTCTTTTCTTTTCTTTTTTCCTATTTATTTTCTCTTCTCTTCTCTCTTCTCTTCTCTTCTCCTCTCTTCTCCTCTCTTCCTCCCCTCCACTCCCCTCCACTCCCCTCCCCTCCCTTCCCCTCCCCTCCCCTTCCCTCTACTCCCCTTCTCTCCCTCTTCTCTCCTCCCCTCTAGTCTCCTCCCCTCTCCTCTCTCTATTATGACTGTATAATCTCTTACCTCTAAGGATCTTACTGCCTGGACCTTTCTCCTTTGTGATCCATGTTAGACTTTGCATGGGAGGGGTCATTGACATGTTATCCATTGTGTAGGTCACGCAAAGTCCAATTATGGCTACTGCACCCCCTAACTTGTGTGGAATATCTTGCATATCATTGGTCCTCCCCATCTTTGGCTCTTACAATCTTGCTGAATTTTCATCTTCTTTAGGAGGCTCATATTGATCCCCAAAGGGGTTAAATTAATTTACAGTCCACTAGCAATATTTGGTCTCTTTCTCCTGGCATCCTCCCAGCATTTGCTATTGTTTGTGTTTTGGATATTAACCATTCTGAATGAAGTGAGATGATATCTCAGAGTGGTTTTAATTTGCCTTTCCCTAATGACTAAGGAGATAGAACACTTTAAAGACGTTTGTTAGAAATTAGAATTTCATCTTGTGAAAAGTTTCTTTTCAGTTCTATAGCTCATTTTTAATGGGATTGTTTTCCTCTTTGGTATTTATTTTTTCAGGTTCTTTGTGTACTCTGGATCTTAATCCTTAAGAGAGATTTTTTCATGCTGGAAAATGGCATTCTTGCTTCTTCAATTTCACGTAGATATATAGCATATCATCAAATGAATTTAATGAGGTTTCTTTAGAATTTATCAATATTAACACAATATTTTTATAGTTTTTCTAAAGTATATGTGTGTGTCTTTGTGTGTATGCATAGTTATGTTTGTGAGTACCAGTGCATGAGTGTAGATATAATACAACTTCTGATATTAACCCTTGCCTTGCCAGTTTGCTTGAGATAGGGCCTCATTGCCACTGCTTAAGCCGGAATAGCTTCAAAACACTGTTGTTTCTCCTCTCATTTTCTGTCAGTGCTGAGGGATTATAAATCTTCATATTACTGTGTCCAATTTTTATATAGATTCTGGGGGTCAAAGCTCAGGTCATCGTGCTTTTTCAGCAAGTGTTTTCACTCACCAAACCATCTGCCATGAACTAAGATTGTGTATCAAAATATCTTGTTATAATTGTCAAGTAACTGATGAACTTTCAAATGAAATATTATAAAGAAAATCACCATACTTCTTTGTAAGTGGAAAGAGGAAAGCGTATGCAATAAAGAATAGGCATAGTAGCAGGAACCTGCTGTGAAGGTAAATTATCACTTCTTGTTGGTCAAGTTTCATTTTGAAAACATTTTGTACTGTATGTACCATCCCATTTGTTCTTCAGAATGTCCTTTGCAACAGATGACAGAGCTGTTGTGAACCATGGCTCAGTGTATTGGTTAGTTGGGCAAGAAGTAGATTGGTCACAGAAATTCAACGGCATTCAACAAAAAGAAGGTGTGAAAATGAAGTCCCATGCATGCACATTCTAAGAAACACTGTGTGTCATAATAACAAGGTCTATAATCCTATTAAGTAATTTTCAGGAATTAGTCAATATCCTAGAAATACAGCAGTCTGCTAAGAACATAAAGTTTTTTTTTTAGTATATACAGAGATTATTCAGTTATAAAGTTCTGTGTGTTTGCTTTATTGATGAGTTTCATAGAAGTCACATGTCTTACCTTAAACTGAACTTGGAATTCCTCTAGTGCATTTTTTAAAATTTATCTTTCTCTTTCTTTTTCAAATTTTAATTAGTGTGAATTAATTATATGCTACGATGAGTTTCATTATGACACTTCCAGTCATGTCTGTAATGTATTGTATTATTCTTTTCCCAGTCCTACTGACCCCTTTCCTATTCTCAGCTATTTTTCTGTTTATTTTGATGTCCAAGGAGTTTAATTAGGGTGATTTACAGAAATAATTTATTATTATTTATAGAAATAATCACCACTAAAAACTATGTCTCTTCTTTCCCAAGGAATCACTGATTAGCTGTAGAATCTCAAGGAGGGACAAAGTTGAAGCTTCATTATCCCCCTCCTTTATTTGGCAGAACTTTGACAGGCTCAACCTTGTGTAGGTTTCAAGTATTCAGTCACAGAAGCTGTGGATTCAAGAAAGTGATGGCCATACCATGTGTAAAACACAATATTCCAAAACATGGCATCACTTTCTCTAATAGTCTTTCAGCTCTCTCTGATGTTCCCTGAGTATCCCATTGATGGCTGAGCATTTAACAGTCATTCTCAGAACTTTGAAAAGTTGTTTCTCTGTTGTAACTGATGACCACTTTAAAAAGATGTTTCTTTGAAAAAAGATAACAGCAGGACTAGTGTATAAGCATAAACATAAGTGCTTAGAAGGAATTTGGATGATGACATCATGTTTATATCAAAATAACAGTTGTAGCTTCCTTATTAGGTCTGCAAACTCCTCAACCATGAGTTGTTGACTAGATTTTACAGCATGTCCAGTATGAATTCTCTTCCATGGATTGGATTTCAAATCCCAAAAATAACTGGTTGGTTAACCAATAAGAGTCATGGTATTATTGTACTGGTGGGATCATCTTCCCTGACAAGAGAGTGAAGCAGGAAAATCTAGTAGTAGTTTAACTGCTTGGGACTCCATTTTGCTCCATGCTTTTCTAACAATGCACTTAACAAACTATGACCATCCCCACATCAAGTTGCACATACACTCCCACTTCATACAGTGGAATGAATTGCTTCTCTCTTAGCAACCCCTTGATTACTTCCCCTTTGTGCCTAGTTGACACTCAAACATATCCCAGAAAGTATTCAGCCAATCAAGTTAGGCAACTTTGTGGTACATATATAATAAACTGCCTTCTGAGTGAAATTTTAAGAAAAAAAAACAATTAACATCATAAGCTTTTGCACAATTGGGCATATATAAGATTAACTTCAATTGCATCAAGAGAAATAACATTCACACTGAGAAAAGGCTTCTATAATCCAAGTCTGCCAATTAAAACAGATAAGTACCCATACTATACCTTTAAAAAATGAACTCCTTTGAGTTCATAAAAGAATAACCAGGTTATTGATGACTGTAACTCCAGTTGCTGGTACTCTTTTGGAGTATAGCTGATTTGTACTATCCTTTTGTTTCTGTGTAAAGTTAGTTTTCTCTTTACATTCTGTGTATGCTTCTTTAATTCATTGAATAAGACAACAAGTTCATACTATAATCACTGTGTCCATACTATAACAGTAGTTTAGTATTCATGTTTCAGACCTGAGTAAATCTGTTGATAATAATTCTTCCTCCACAGTCTGTATAACATCTTCAGAGACCATGAGCCAGTATGGGAAACTACCAGCTCAGTTTCAACTTGATTTCTTTATTCTCTGTAACCTGACATATGGTATCTTCAGCAACAGAATTTTACCATGTAGTTGTAGTGGTCAAGCAACATCAGAGAAATAGGTCTTTTAGCATGTGTGGCGCATTGAGTTTCATCTGGGTTGTTTTTGGTACAATGTACCTGAGCACTTTCTGTAGCATGAATCATATAACGGTGGGTATATCGTTGATTAAACTACCTGACTTTCCCACCACCAGCATTAACCTTCAGCAGGTTCTCAGGGAGCCATGGGGCTTCTTGAAACCTTTCCCATTTCATGGACAAATGTTGATTGGCCACATCAAATCCTGTGTTTTTTTTTTAAATTAGCTTATAATGTAATATACATCTTCAGCTTTGATTAACCCTCAGATTTTCCTTATCTCGTTCCAGAATAAATTTTCCTACATCTACTTTCATATCACATGTCTTCTATGATCCTCCTTCTTCCCAAAAGTCACATTTTTACCCCACTTTTTGTGCTGCTTTCTAGTTTTCTAGCCTCTATATCCATTCACTTCAATATAAATACATATATAAAAATTAGAAGCTAGAATCTGACAGTGAGAGAAAACATGTGTCATTTGTCTTTGAGCCTGAGCCTTTTCATTAACACAATATACCACAGGATTTGTTCTAACTACAGAACTTCCAAAGGCTGGTTCAAATATTTTTGCCTTAAATCACTACTAAAGTAATCTTATTGCCATGTTGTGACTAAAATAAATGCATTCAACAATAGGGTGTAAATGAATTAGTCATGATGTTGGGAGGCAAACATCAGAGTATTTGGTGCAAAATAAATGAAGTAATCCACTCACATTTGAAAAAAATCAATTAAATGCAGGCTTGAGAGTGAAGTGTGGTGGGGACATTAGTAAAAGTGGGAGTGGGAGTGTGGTGAGGGAGGGAAGAATATTTCAGGAGAGGCAGTTAGAAGACTTTCTTTGATATATGCTAGTTACCACATTAACTATGTTTTTTCAATTAAAAATGAAAAATATGAAGGAGAAAAGCTATCCCTTTTGCCTATATTCTTTGTAATGGAATAGATGTTTCTGATGAAACTTTTTAACCTCAGAGTAGAATGTATTGCTAGACTAAGGCAAGGAAAAGAGTTTGTGTGTAATGCTGAACTAGTAAGTTAATAAATATTTCTCACATTCTGGAAAGAAAAGAAAAGGTGAAAGGGAGTCTTAGAGGTACTATGAACTAATTCTGATTGTCCTAGGGTAACTACAAAAGTCTGTGTTCTCTGAACTCACTGTTGCTACAGAATTCTTTCCTAGGTCTTGAAAATATGCTCTGTGTTCTGGGTCGGTTACCTTTTATGTTGAATTGCTGTATGTAATGCAAACCTTAAAGGGGCTGAGAGAAATTTTAGCAGCAAGTAGTATGGAATAATTAAAATCAGTGGATGGGAATTTTAGAGTTGAACCAAACTGTTTTCTTATTAGCGAAACAATGTGAAGTTTTTATTGCACATTTCCATGAAAGAATTTCTAGGCATAAATCAATATGTCAACTTTGACTCTGAGGACGAGACATAAAGTATGGTTTTTAGCACCTACAACCTCTCATTACATCAGTTCTCAATTTCCTTTGTTATCCATTTCCTCTTCATATCCACACCAGCATATTTTTGGCTTCTCAGCTGAAGCAGTAGTTGCTGCCAATCAACAGGAATTATAAAACAGATAAGATCCTTATGAATGTCTTTGAACCAGTAAATTAGCTGGGAAATGTATTTGGCATGAGAAGAAAACCTTCCAGTTTTAAACTCAAAGCTCTGCACCTTTGTAAAAGAAAACAAATCACATGGGCCATGTAATGTTCACTCTGCAACAATATTACAGGGAGCAGATAAAATCTTTCATAAATCACAAACTTTATCTGGAACCTCCTCAACAGTTGGTCCCCAGATGAACATGAAGATACCTTTAGGCGAAGCTTAGAAAAGTGCACATCAACAACTGCCTGGTAGAATCCTCCAGAAAGTGTCCCATTCACAGTGGCAACTGACACGTAAGCATTCAGGAAACTTGGTGGGAAATACCTAGGAATCAGTAGAGAAAATAGGGCCCTGTCAAGTACTGCACGTAAGTAGCAAGATATCACTCTCATTTCCCTTCCTGGTCACTTGGGACTGAACAGGTTTGATCTCATCAATCAGGGAGGATACAGGGACTGGCAGATAGACAGTAACCATCCAGCAAATGAGACACTGACACCCCCCCCAATGCTCTGTCCTACTCCTATTCTTACATTTACCTTACAGTCTCCTCCTATATTAAGATCTTCATTTAAACAGTATTTTTATCTTTGGTTAGGAGGTGACTTTCAATACCAGTCTGGATGCAACCAAGGGCAGTGTAGGAAAAGCAAAACTGGCAGGATCTTAAGAGCTTAAGGAGGACCAATGATATGCAAGATATTCTACACAAGTTAGGGCTGCAGCAGCCAGGACTGGATTTTGCCTGACCTGCACAATGGCTGACATGTCAAAAACCCCCAAAGGCTAGCAGGGATCACAGGGGAGAAAGCTCCCGGCAGTAGGATCCTTAGAGGCAAGGAATTAGAGTCATAATAGAGTTCACATACTAATGGGGGTACGACACTGAGTCCTGAACTCTCACTAAGGTGGAAGACTCAGAGGGAGGTTTGGTGTTTACTAAAAGGATGCTACATGGGATGGGAGCGAGGAAGGGGGAGAAGGGGAGGAAGGAAGAGAGTGAAAGAAGTGGGGAAGGGGGGAAAGTACAATGGTGGATAACTGGAGAGGAGAGAGGGGAGGGAAAGGACGGGGTACCTATTAAGCTTGTATGACTAGAAAAAAAATAAACCATGGGAGAAAAAACTCTCAGATGGGGGGGCAACATGAAGGATTCAAAGTTATGGTTTGAAGATATTAGTATTTCAGTAGGACTTTGGCTTGACAAATACTGTGCACCTGATGATTTGCATAGGATAAATCACTTTGTCATAATAAAAAACTAATTTAAAATACATGCATGAGAATGCCACAATGAAAAGCACACCTTTTCTGATTAACTTAAATGAAGATAAAAAAATCAATAAGAAAAGTGAACTGTTGAAGTACATGAAAAAAACAAGCAGCTTATCTTACAGAATGAAAATTCCTCTACTGTTGAATTGTTTTGCATGTTTCATCCGTGTACTTTTGTTTTGTGGCCCAGTATTATCTAAACTCTAAATGCAAACTGAAATATGACAAGTCAACTCTAAATGCAAACTAAAACATGACAACTGTTACTAAATTTTATTACTGGTGATATTTTACTTTACTCTATGGTGAGTTCTCTGTTCCAGATGGGATGTGGATTTCCCAAGGCTTGGAATGCCCTACCACTGTGTCCTCATGAAGCAAATCTAGGTTGCTTACTCATAATCAAATATATGCTCAATCACATGGACCAAGAAAAGGGGACAGTGGAACCATGGTTATATGTTATTATACATTGTCCTCAACTCCACATGGAGAAGTTTATTTTTGCCAGGATCAACTCAAACAGTCCATACTATCCTAGAACTTGTTATATAATTAATTGGTTAACCTGGAATTCTGATCCTCCTGTGTTAGCCCCCAAGTGCTGGGATTTACAGCACCTACCAGACATATAAAGTAGATTTTTTCCCCTCATACTTGAGCCAATTTTATTGTTGGAGTGCAAACTCCCATTAATGTCAGTGGTTTGTAATCATCACATGAGAACAAAATTAATAAACAAACAAAACTTTTGCTACTAAAAGGAAAGACAGCACAATGTCCAGCAATGTTGGGGAGATGCTCCGAAAGGCTTATTTTTGTACCAGTGAAAAATGAAGCGACACTTTCTTTTAGAGGAAATAAAGAAATACAAATAAAAATTAAATGTATGAGGATTCATGATTTAGGAACTATCAGTTGGGTAAGTGTTGACAATGTTGTTGGATAGATTCAAGAGATAATTCCAACTAAAAATTTGCAGGTATACCTTAAAGAAATGGCATCACATAAACACATGAGATTTTAATGAAACTGTTGAAAAAAAGTTTTTTGAAATTATTTAAGGATAATGAATCTGGGATATCCAGAATTGGTGTACTTAAATCAAGATGTTGAATCAAGGAGAGTAATAGAAGGCGCCCCCTCCCCTTTCATATCTGTTTTATGAAACAGAGTTTGCTCTCCAGTGATTGGCCTTTGGGGCCTTGGTGACAGAATGAATATACTACCATAGAATAACTATATTAATGAGACTTGGCAGTGAATTTAATAAGGCTCTTAGATAACAGGCGCCTTCTGATGAGGTGATGGCTTTCATTTTTCTTCAGCTGTTATTTATCAATATATAGGTAGGATCTATAGCAACAGACCTGGAGATGGCTGTAAGAGTAGGTAGATTGGAAGGCGGAGTGTTTGCAGCAACAGCTGAGTGCAGGAACAGAAGAGCACATTTCATGGGGAGGAACTTGCAGGCCAAAGCTGCTGGGGAAGCAGGTATGGGCCAAGTGTTCCTTGTCATGGGAAGGGATTAGAGGCAAATAAACTAAGCAGATTGTTGGTTACATGGAGGCTAATCCCACTCCTTACCATGTCCTATTCTATTCTGCCCTCTACGTTAAGGGAATAAATTAGTAGTTTTCCATACAGCTTTACCATATGTCGCTACATATACACAAAAGTGCAATGAATCTACATATTGCTTTCTGCAGATGGTCATTTTAACAATATTAATCTTTTTATCCATGTTTATAGATAACTTTTCATAGAAGATCTTTCTGTTTTATTATAGACTTTTTTCTTCAGTATATTAACACTTTCATTGTGCCAGTCATTCTTTAAGTTTATTCCAATATATTTCTGTTTTTGTGTGTAGTGAATATAGCAGAAAAGATTTTTACTTTATTGCTTAATTTTTAAATTTTTCTTCTATTCTTTTTTATTCTTTGATACTTTTATGAATACAGTTTATGTTTTCACCTCTTAATGCCCAGTCTCATCTTCCCCATCTACTTTCCCAGTTTATACCTTTTCCTATCCAGCTAGTCTCCCCCCCCCACTTTAACATATTTTTGTATGTGTAGTCAATTTGGTTCCATATGGCATGCCTATACTGGCAAGTCCTGAGTACTTGCTGGGGCAGATGAGAGAAGGAGAGCTTCTTTACTTCATTGTTTCTGATTGTTTTAGGCATACAAGAAAGCTATTCATTTATTTTGTATCCTGACATTTTTCTGAACATGTTTACCAGCCCTTAGGAGTTTCCTGGAGTTTCTGGGATCTGACATCCATAGAATAACATTATCTGCAAACTGGGATACATTTATTTACTCCTTTTGAAGTTGTATACCTCTTATCTCCTTTTCTTCTCTTGTCTAATTAAGGTTTCAGTTACTACATTCAATAAGAATATCTGTGAGTCAAATTGTCTTTATCTTGCTACTCATGTTAGTGAGATATAAAACTTTTATTATTATATTAAGACATTTCACTATTTCTCTATTTTATCTAGGGATTTTATCAGAAGAAACATTGACTTTTTCATAGGTCTTTTCTGCTCTATTGATATATTCATGAGATTTCCCTCTTTTACTCCATCATATAGTGGAGTGTCTTCAATGATTTATCATCTATATTTGAACCACCCTTGCATGTGTAGAGTAACTACAACTTGATCATTGTGAATGAAGTTTTATGGGTTCTTGGAGTTGGTTCGAAATATTTTATTTGAGATCTTTACATCTAAGTTCATTATGGAGGTTTGCCTACTTTTAATTGTCTTTATTTGGTCTTGTTTTAAGGTACTTTTGTCTTCATAGACAGAATTTGATAGCATTCTTTCCCTTTCTATTCTACAGAATAATTTAAGAAGTACTGGTGTTAGTTATTTTTCAAATGTATGATTTATTTCTGCAATTAATGCATCTGTCCTTGGACTTTTTGTAGTTTTGAAATTTTTAATTACTGTTTCAAACTCATTGCTTGATATAAATCATCTAAATATTTTACTTCATCTTGGTCTAATTTTGGTAGGTCATATGCATTTAGAAATTAGTCCATTTTGTTTAGCTTGCTTATTTAAGTAAAGTGGAGTATAAATTTTTAAAGTACATCTTCATGGGTTTCTTAACTCTGTATTTGTTATAGTTATTACTTTTCATCACTAATTTGGTTTATAATAGTATTTTCTCTCTTTTGGTTCATTTGATTAAGTGTTTGTGTATTTTGTTTATCTTTTCAAAGAACCATTTCCTTGTTTCAGTTAATATATATTTGGTCTTGATTAGTTATCCCTGAATAACTCATTTGAAAAAAGTTTGCTACTATTTTTGAGCATCTTAGCGATCATCATCATGTTATTTATTTGATATCACTCAAACTCCAATGTATTTTGTCTAGACATAATTTTCCCTATAAGAACTGCCTTAATTGATATAATGTGTTTTCTTTTTTTTTTCACATTTTTTATTATTATGTCAGCTCATACAAACTTAAGGTACACTAGTTCCCTCCCTCCCTCCTCCTCCCACAGAACCCCCTGCTCCCTCTCCCCTCACCTCTCCCTCCCGATCCCCCAGTGCCTCTCGCCCCATTTCTCAGAGAGTCCTTTCTTGTGCATGCCTGATTCTCCTCTGAGCCCTCCTCTCCAATGACATACAAGGACCCAGTGGCCATTCCTTGAACCCTTTCCCGTGTTCCCTTTAAGCATAGGAACACTGCTGTGGCTGCCAATCCCTTGCCTCCAAGGATCTTGGTGCCTTTAGCAGATGCTAGACTTTGTGAGGTCAATAGTGTGTTGGACATTGCTCAGGGCATGCAAAGTCCTATTATGATTGCTTCGGCCCTAACTTGTGTGGAGTATCTTGCAAATCATTGCTCCTCCCATCCTTATGCTCTTACACTCTTACCTCCCCCTTTTCCCCAAATGTCCCTGAGCTTCAGGATGGGGAGAGATTAGGCTGGCCTAGTTCTAGGTGGTTGATATAGAGTCTCTGAAGTTCTGGATTGTGGTTTGTTGATTTTCTTTTGCAGTTTTGCTGCTCCTGCAATGCCCTTCACTCCATCGTGTTGGGCATTGTATGTCATCCCCTGGCCAGAGACAAAAAGCTGTTAAACTAGAGTCTTGTTATAAGAGCACATTCAAAGGTAGATGTATTAAAAGTAGGAAACCACAGTGAGGGACAGGTCTATCACCCATTTGCAAAATGGCTACTTTTATCTGCCAGACTATATGCCCTCTTCTTCTAGTGAGATCATACCCCCTCAGTAGTAAATGATCAGGAATGAAAGTCTGTGAATTTAATCAGACGTCACATTACTTATTTGAGTCCTTGATGGAGGCCTATTTTCTCCGCTGTTATATGGTCCCCTCTCTCCTTGTGTCTGGTGTGGCCCCCCTACCCCATCCCTCCTGTTCATAATCCTTGCAATTACTGTAGGTATTACAGAGATTTATATTTGAGTGTCTCTAGGTGGGCTAGGTGGGTTTGGTACTAAGAGACACCTATTAGGGAGTACATACGGTGCTTAATTTTCTGGGTCTGGGATACTTCACTTAATATAATTGTTTCTAATGACATCCATTTCCCGGCAAATTCCAGTAATTCATCATTTTTGATGGCTGAGTAGTACTCCATTGTATAGTTGTACCACATTTTTCTTATCCATTTGTCAACTGTTGGACATTTGGGTTGATTCCATGACTTAGCTATTGTAAACAGTGCTGCTATGAACATGGTCATGCTTGTGCTATCGAGGTGAACCTCTGCTGTATGGGGGTTTATTCCCAAAAGTGGAATAGCAGGGTCAAATGGCATTTCAATCTTTAATTTCTTTAAGAATCTCCAGACGGCTCGCCAGAGTGGCTATATGAGCCTGCATTCCCACCAGCAATGTAGAAGAGTTCTCCTCTCTCTACATCCTCTCCAGCATTTGGTGTTGTTTGTATTGTGGATTTTTGCCATCCTGACCGGGGTGAGATGATATCTCAGGGAAGTTTTGATTTGCATTTCCCTGATGGATAAGGAAGTGGAAAATTTTTTAAGATATTTGTTAGAGATTTTAATTTCATCCCTGGTAAAGTTTCGTTTAAGTTCCAGGGCCCATTTTTTAATTGGGCCATTATTTTCCTTGGTGTTTAGTTTTCTAAGTTCTTTGTGCACTCTGGACAGCAGAGCTCTATCAGATGTGTGGTTAGTGAAGATTTTCTCCCATTCTGTGGGTTGCCTTTGAGCTCGTGTTACAATCTCTTTATCTGAACAGAAGCTCTTTAATTTCACAAGATCCCAACTGTTGAGAGTTGGTAGCAGTGACTGTGCCATTGGATGTCTGCTTAGGAAATGTTGGCCTAGCCCAATCAGCTTGAGGGAGTTCCCTGTCCTTTCAACTATCGTTTTTTATAGTCTCTGGCCTGATATCAAGGTCCTTGATCCTTTTGGAATTAAGTCTTGTACATGGTGACAAGTACGGGTCCAGCTTTAATCTTCTGCATGTGGAGATCCAGTTTTGCCAGCACCATTTGTTGAAGATGCTGTTCTTTATCCATTGGATTCTTTGGGCCCCTTTGCAAAAGATCAAATGGCTGTAATTTTGCGGGCTTATATCTGGGTCTTCAATCCTTATCCATTGATATCTGTGTCTATTTTGGAGCCAGTACCAGGCTGTTTTTATAACTATGGATTTGTAATATAGACTTAGGTTTGGTATGGTGATACCTCCAGCAGTGTTTTTGTTACTCAGGATTGTCTTTGCTATCCTGGGTCTTTTGTGCCTCCATATGAACTTTGAGATTGTTTGGTCAACTTCTCTGAAGAATTGCTTTGGGATTTTAATTGGTATAGCATTGAATTTGTATATTGCCTTTGGTAGGATGGTCATTTTTACGATGTTGACTCTGCCAATCCAGGAGCATGGGAGGTCTTTCCACCTTCTGGTGTCTTCTGCAATTTCTTTCTTTAGGGTTTTGAAGTTTTCATTGTAAAGGTCTTTTACCTCCTTGGTTAGGTTTATACCAAGGTATTTCATTTTTTTAGGGGCTATAGTAAATGGGATTGTTTCTCTCAAGGCTTTTTCACTTCTTTCATTCTGGGCATATAAGAAGGCCTCTGATTTTTGCACATTCATTTTGTATCCTGCCACCCTGCTGAATTTTTCAATTAGTTCCAGGACCTTCCTGGTGGAGTTTTTGGGATCACTCAGGTATAAGATCATGTCATCTGCAAATAGGGATAGTTTTACTTCTTCCTTGCCAATCTGAATCCCTCTTGTGTCCCTTTCTTGTCTTATGGCTTCATCTAAGACTTCAAGTACAATATTGAATAGAAGTGGTGAGAGTGGACAGCCTTGTCTAGTTCCTGATAGAAGTGGGAATGCTTCAATTGTTCCCCATTGAGCATAATCCTTGCTGTGGGCTTGTTGTATACAGCTTTTATTATATTGATAAAGGTTCCTTACATTCCTACTTTCTCCAGCGTTTTGATCACAAAAGGCTGTTGGATCTTGTCAAAAGCTTTTTCTGCATCTATCCAGAGTATCGTGTGGTCTTGGACTTTGGACTGGTTTACATGATGAATTACATTTATTGATTTGCGTATGTTGAACCAACCTTGTATGCCGGGGATGAAGCCTACTTGGTCCTCGTGAATGATCTTTTTAATGTGTTTTTGAATCCGATTTGCTATGACTTTGTTGAGAACCTTTGCGTCTGTGTTCATCAGAGAGATCAGCCTATAGTTTTCTTTTTTAAGTGAATCTTTATTAGGTTTTGGGATTAAAATGATATTAGCTTCATAGAAGGAATTTGGTAGTATTCCTTCCTTTACTATTTCATGGAACAGTTTAAGGAGTATTGGTGTTATTATCTTCTTAAATGTCTGGTAGAACTCTGTGCTGAATCCATGTGGACCAGGGCATTTTTTGGTGGGAAGATTTGAGATTACTTCTTCAATATCCTTATATGTTATAGGACTATTTAAATAATTCTCAACTTTCTGATTTAATTTAGATAAGTTGTGTTTACTTAGAAATTCATCCATCTCTTGTGTGTTGTCAATCTTCACAGAGTATAAGTTTTTGAAATATGATGTTATAATTCTCTGGATTTCTTGGGTATCAGTAGTAATAACTCCATGTTCATTTCTAATTTTGTCAATTTGGGTTTTCTCTCTCTTGCTTTTTTTTTTTTTTGGTTAATTTAGCTAGGGGTGCATCAATCTTATTGAATTTTTCAAAGAACCAGCTTTTTGACTGGTTGATTTTTTATATCATTTTCTTAATCTTGATTTCAGATATTTCTCCCCTTATTTTGCTAATCTCCTCTCTTCTACTAATTTGGGATCAGATTGCTCTAGTTTCTCTAAAGCTTTAAGCTGCATTGTTAAGTTGTTTATTTCTGATATTTCAATTTTTTTTGATGTAGGCATTAAGAGCTATGAACTTACCTCTTAGAACAGCTTTCATTGTGTCCCAGAGATTTGGTAAGTTGTATTTTCATTATCATTCCCCTTCAGGAAATCTTGAATTTCCTTTTTAATTTCTTCCTGAATCCAGTTCTCATTCAGCATCATAGTATTAAGTTTCCAGGAGTTAGTGTATTTTCTCATTGTTTGTTGTGTTGTGGATGTCCAGCTTTAGGCCGTGGTGGTCTGACAGGGCAAAGGTTAGAATTTCAACTTTTTTGTATATGTGTAGATTCGTTTTGTGGCCCAGTATGTGATCTATTTTGGAGAAAGTTCCGTGTGCTGCTGAGAAAAATGTGTATTCTTTGGTGCGTGGTTGAAAAGTTCGATATAGATCTGTAAGGTCCATTTCTTTAAGAGTTTGATTAAGGTCCAAAGTGTCTCTGTTAAGCTTTTGACCTGTTGATCTATCCCATGTTGAGAGGGCGGTGTTGAAGTCCCCAAGAATTATCGTTCGGGGTTGATTTCTTGCTTTAGACGCTGTAGGGTTTTCTTAATGAATGTGGAGGGGCCCATATTGGGTGCATATATGTTCAGTATTGTGAAGTCTTCCTGGTGAATTGTACCTGTGACTAAAATCTAGTATCCATCCTTGTCTCTTATAATTTTCTTTGGTTTGAAGTCCACTTTGTCTGATATCATAATGGCTACCCCTGTCTATTTTCTACTTCCCTTAGCTTGTAGAATTGTTGACCAGCCTTTTATTTTTAGATCGTGCCTATCTTTTGTGGTGAGATGGGTTTCCTGCAGGCAGCAGATTGATGGATTGTGATTTTGAATCCAAATTTGTAATCTGTGTCTCTTGTTGGTGAGTTAATTCCATTAACATTTAGTGTTATAATGGAGAAACTATTTTTAATTCCAGACATTTATTATATTTAATAGTTTTTATAAGTATATTGCTTCGCTTTCAATGGTGTTATACTTGCCTTCTGTTCTCCTGCATATGCCTGTTTTTTTCTTCAAGCTTGAGTATCATTTCTAGCATTTTTTGAAGGCCTGGTTTGGTGGACATGTATCCCTTCAAGTTGTCTTTGTGCTGGAAGATTTTTCTTTCTCCCTCAATCATGACTGCTAGTTTTGCAGGGTAAATCAGCCTGAGTTGACATTTTTGCTCATTCAATACTTGAAGTATGTCTCTCCAAGCTCTTCTTGCTTTTACTGTTTCGACTGAGAAGTCATTTGTTATTTTAATAGGTTTACCTTTAAAAGTGTCTTGTTTTTTCTACCTTGAAACTCTCAGCATCAGTTCTTTATCTTGAATGTGGAGTGTTTTGACTATTATTTGATTATTTGCCATGGCGAGCTTCTGTTTTGGTCATATCTGTTTGGGGTGCGGAATGCCTCTTGTATATGGATGGGCCTGTCTTTTTTTAGATGAGGAAAGTTTTCCTTGATGATCGTTTGAAAAATTTCCTCAGGGGTGGTATTTTGAGATTCTTGCTCTGGTATTCCATGAATACGCATGTTAGGCTTCTTCAGGGTGTCCCATATCTCCTGAATATTTCTCTCAAGTATCTTTTTGGCTTTAACAACCTCTTCTATTGAGTTGGTTAATACTCCCACTTTATCTTCAAGGTCTGAAATTCTGTTTCTGCTTCGTTAGTTCTGTTGATAAGACTCTCTGTGAGTTCTGTGTTGAAGATAACTTGTCTTTTAGCTCAGTTTTAAACTCTGCTTCAGAGTCTGCTTTAACTGCTCTATGCCAGTTTTTGTTTCTTGCACTGTTTTTCTCAACTCTTCCAAGTGTCTGTTGTGTTCCTCTTCAAAGCGATTAATTTGATTAATTAATTCCTCCCGGATTTCTTCTTTCATAGTATTGAACATGGTAATGATCATATTTTGAAAGTCGTTATCCTGGGTCAGGCTTTCTTGGCCATTTTCCATGGGTTTGTTCTGGTTGGAGTCTAATATTATGGGATTAATTCCTTCAGTTGGAGATTTGTTTACTTGAGTGTTGTTTCTCATGGATTTGCACTTTGACTTTGGCATTGTCGTTTTAACTCTTAAGATCTTCTTTCAATTTCTGTGCGTTTTTTACTAAACTGAATTATTTGGCCTGGGGTTTTGGGGGTGGGCGGAGACAGAGCTTACCTAGGTTGAGGTGAGTCCAGGCTGGACCCCGCGCGTTCCTGGCAGTGGAGTGGAGGGAAGGGACGATGGGGCAGGTGAGGGCGCTATTTAACCTGGGGGATCTGGGGGTGGGGCCCGGGCGCAGAGGGGGTGTCCTCCTCCTCCCAGGCCTTCTGCGCAGCGGCTCTTTCTGGATAGTGGGAGGAGCTGGGTCCCCTGGGCGGCCTGGGGGTTCTGGGGGTGGTGCGCAGATGGAGCTTACCTGAGTCGCGCGGTGAGCTTACCTGGGTCGCGTGGTGAGGCCCGGCTGGACCTGCGCGCGCGCGTCCGGGGCGGTGGAGTGCAGGGAAGGGAGGATATAATGTGTTTTCATGTTTTGGTCTATTTTAAAAATTTCCTCTATGGGTTGGAAAGATGGCCCAGAAGTTAAGACTGCATCACAAGCAGAAAGACCTGAGTTCAGATCCCAGATCCCATGCAAAAACTCCAAGCAGACACAGTGGCAGCCTTCACTTCCAGTCCTGGAAGGCAGAACCTAGAAAACCCTGGGGTGAAACCAAAACAGGTAGAAGCAATGTAAAATGATTCCTTATGTCACCCTTAAACTTCCCCAGTGCGCTCTGATACAAAAACACATGCACAAATAATAAATAAATGAATCCCTCCTGATTTATTCAATGACTTACTGATTATTCAGTAGCATTTAACTTAATTTCATGAATTTGTATATTTAGTGTAGTTTCTCTTGTTGATTTGTAGCTTTGTCCTGTTGTGGAATGAGGTGATCTATTTGCTGTTATGAGTAGGATATTGAAATTTCCCATGATTACTATGTCAGCATTAATATTTTACTTCATTGACTTTGATAACAAGTAAACTAGTAGTTACATGAAAATTGCACTGCTTTATCCATTAAGTGTTTTTTCAAGGTTTTCATCTTCAAGCTTACTCCTCACTTGTGCTTATTCTAATACTTCATATTATTATCCTTCTTAAGCTTCCATCTTTTGATTCCTCCATGTCTATGTGTGGGCAGTAAGATTCCAGATTAATTATATGAAATCATGGATCTAAAAAGTCATGATCTTAGTGCTTCTGTCAATACCTTACATTATGATGGGTTCTCCCATCTTTTTGTTATTGTTCAGTTTCACATTTCTTTTTACTTATTTTGTCTCTGTGTGTGTGTGTGTGTGTGTGTGTGTGTGTGTGTGTGTGTGTATGTGTGTATCTGTGTGTGTGTGTATCACAGGGCACCATGTGTCCTTGGAGAGGACCAAGGATGACTTCAGGAATCATCCTGGATTGCTTCTACCTACTTTTTGCTTCACTCAGGGATTTCCCAGGCTCTGCCTACCAGGACTGGAAGTGAAGGCCACTGCTGTTTCCATGTGGGACCTGTGATCCAAACTCAGGACCTTCTGCTTGCAAGGCAGAGTCTTATTTCTTTTTTTTTTTTATTTATTCAACTGTGTGCATGTGCGTATGTATGTGCATGTGCGTGTGTGTGTGTGTGTCTGTGTGTGTGTGTGTGTGTCTGTTTCTGTGTATGTGTAGAACCATGGATGAATTCAGGAACCACCATGGACGCCTCCACCTCCTTCTGCTCCGGGATTCACAGGCTCCAGGCAGAGTCTTAATTCTTGAGCTATTTCTCTAGCATCTTCTTGAAACTGACTTCTGTCAGATATAAGTGACCTTGCACTTCATGCATGTGTTCTTCCTCTTTGACTTTTCTCCCTTACTCTTAGATGTGATTTTGCCCTTTGTACCTGGCTCTACAAATAAAATGAAACAACTTGATGTGAATTTCAGGTTGTTCTCATCGATATCAGAGACATTATAAATTTTAAAATCATTATTTTGTGTTTATTTACAGCACACCTATTTCTAATCCTTCTATGAATTCATTAGGAATGTAAATTCCAGTAAAGTTAATTTTCTATGGAATCTGAATTACTTTTATATCTTTCCTTTTGCTTTGTCTGGGAGGGTTTATAAGCTAACCCTTGAATGAAATAAAATTTCTTTCATTTCTTTTCCTTTTTCTATTCTTTCATACACAAATACACAAATACAATGAATTTTTAATGTTTTTACACCTTAATCTCCATTTCAGAACATTCCCTTATCATGGTGAAATGTTGATAGGTGAAATTCTGTGAAGGTCTTTTAGAGATACGCATAGTTGCATTAAGTTTATGTATTCATAGAGGTGGGTGCTTAGATGTTCTGTTTAGGAATGAGAAGTATCCCATCACTTATTCTAAGCACTTTTACCAGTTGTGGTTTTCTATAACAAACACTTTTCATTACAAAAGGGAGCTTATAGATTGAGTGATGACTACTCCTCTAACTTATGGCTACCCTTTACTTTTCTTAGGCTTTACCTTTATGGCTTCTAATTATTTTTTAATAGATTTCATTTGGCCAAAATTTTCTATCTTACCAATCTATATTGCAAAATATTTTATCTTCTATTTAATGTAAAAAACACCTAAATGTCATGAATCATTGTGACCATTCTTTCTTCTTTTGCATTTTTTCTCTCTCTCCTTCTCTCTCTCTCTCTCTCTCTGTGTGTGTGTGTGTGTGTGTGTGTGTGTGTGTGTGTCTTTGTCTCCTGTTTAAATATTGGAACTCTATTATGAATACTACATATTTTTGATATATACTTTTTAAACTTGATATCTCTCATGGTTTTAATTCCTCCTTATTCAAGATTCTCTTCCAAGATTTTCATTCTACAGTATCTTGACAACTTACAGGTAGCTTTTGTAGAACTTTTAAATTTCTATATCACGAACAAATTCTGGTCAATATACCAAAGATGGATTCATCACTTTTCTTTTAAATCATTGTATTTTTTCTTATGATAGTCTGTATACTTATAGATAAATATTATTTTCTAAATAAATGCCCTAGTCAAATATCTATACTTCAATCTTAACCTTAATTCTTTACATCATTCTATGTTGTTCCTCTCTCTCTCTCTCTCTTTCTCTCTCTCTCTCTTTCTTCACTCTCTCTCACTTTCCTTACCTTATTCAGATCATGATTATATCTGAAAGAACAGAAGAGAATCTCCTTTCACCTTTTCTATAGCCCTTTGGCAAAAAAAGTAGTATTAGTACATTGATATTTTGCAATCAGAGCATAGAAACTAAACAAAGAATACCTGTTAAATGAATGATGAAGTAAAAAATATTGAATCAGCTTTGAATCAAAGGCACTCAAGTGGTAGGAGGAACAGCTAAAGTCAAAGAGCAAGCACAGTCAGTGTAATGAAGAGTTGATCATATTTTTGATTCTTCCTAAAATTTCTTCCTCACTGTATTTGTATCCAATATTGTAGACCGTTAATTCCTTTATCCTTAAAGACAGACATTTTTGTTTTCAAATGTTACATTTCAATGAGGCATGTTGTATCTAAAAAACATAATGTAAACTGTAGGTAATGTTTCCTAAATAACACTGAAATCAGTCAGCTGAATCAATAAAATTGCTGATTATCAAAGAGTGGTCACTCTTACTCGATAAATTCAAAGGGTTTCAAAATGAAGAGAGTTGACAGTAACATGGAAACTCCACCTTTTTAGATCATAGTAGGAAATTCAGATCTTTCAGAGATGAAGAAAGTCAGCTGATGAAATAGTATGGTTATCCTTGACATCCTTTTCTCTTTGGGTTTCTTATGTCCATTTTTTACTAAATGAAAATTTCTTTTACATTAGGACTTGGATGTATAAACTTAGTGTTCATATATTTCAAAGTAAGAAATTTGGTCTTTATCTATCCCTTCCTTGTGCCACAGAAGAGTCCTTAACTCAACACATCATTTCAATGGTAGGAAATGGTTTTCTCTATCCTTTAAAGATGTAAGATTTCCATCCTTAAGCTTACAAGTAAATCAACATGCTTTGATAAATTTATTTGTAATTGAATAAATCTATTAATGCTTCTCTGAGAAATTGCTATTTTATATCATACTAAATTTCAATCTAGAAGCTTAATTTGCAGGACAACCTATGATTTCCTTAGATAGGTATACATCTCACAGCTGATTTTCATCTTTAGAAAGTCTTTAAACTTTATTCATTCATTCAAAAATTGGATAAATGAAAAAAATATAATAAAAATAAAACTTTTCACTGCCTAAAGGTAAAATTTCAATGTACCTCTCATAATCTGTAGAGAAATTTAAGTTTTTCTAAGTAAACCTTCTAAATTTGGCATAGTATATATACATTTGTTCTTGTATGGCTTCACAATTCTGTCACTATATTATCTTGGGTTTTAAGACTGGTGTTAGGAAAGTAAGTAAAACTTAAAACAGAAAAAGTATTTTGAATATTTGATGGGAATTCCCACAAACATACCTCATTGGAATAGAATAATTAGGATAGTCCTATAGTGATCTGAGTGATGAGGTAAATACACTGTGCACTAATATTCCACCCTCAAAGGCACTCAAATGGTAGGAGGAACAGCTAAACTCAAAGAGCAAGCACAGTCAGTGTAATGAAGAGTTGATCATATTTTTGACACTTCCCAATATTTCTTCCTCCCTGTAATTGCATCCAATATTGTAGACCGTTAAGAACTTGTCAAAGTAGTCTCGTTACAGGGATTTGTTTTAAATGAGGGAAATCCAACTTAATAAAAGACAGGAGATAACTGGGGAAGAATGATGATAAATCCAAACTATACTGAATTACACAAACTCTTTGGAAACTGTTACAAAATGGAAATTCCAAGTTGTCCTTACAATTATCAGTATTTAATATTTTAAAAACAACAGATATTTAGATAACACATGCTTCTGGCCAGAGATTTCAAAAGGAACATATAGACAGGGACATAAATGACAAAATAGAAAATACCTCTTCTACCTTCTCTAAAAGAACTGATTTTTTTAGCTTGTAATGTCTAGTGGTTTTTGTCCTGAGTATTCAAATATATATGTAGATCATATATGTTGAATCATAATAAGAATAAATAAAATAAATAAAATAAAATAAATAAATAAAAACTTTCCTCATCTAAAAAAAGAGAGGCCCATTCATATACAAGAGGCATTCCGCACCCCAAACAGATATGACCAAAATAGAAGCACGCCGTGGCAAATAATAGTTAAAACACTCCACATTCAAGATAAAGAACTGGTGCTGAGAGCTTCAAGGGAGAAAAAACAAGTCACTTTTAAAGGTAAACCTATTAAAATAACAAATGACTTCTCAGTCGAAACAGTAAAAGCAAAAAGAGCTTGGAGAGACATACTTCAAGTACTGAATGAGCAAAAATGTCAACCCAGGCTGATTTACCCTGCAAAACTATCAGTAATGATCGAGGGAGAAAGAAAAACTTTCCAGCACAAAGACAACTTTAAGGGATACATGTCCACCAAACCAGGCCTTCAAAAAATGCTAGAAATGATACTCAAGCGTGAAGAAAAAAAACAGGCATATCCAGGAGAACAGAAGGCAAATATAACACCATTAAAAGCTAAGCAATATACTTATAAAAGCTACTACACATAATAAATGTCTGGAATTAACAATAGTTTCTCCATTATAACACTAAATGTTAATGGAATTAATTCACCGATCAAGAGACACAGATTACAAACTTGGATTAAAAATCACAATCCATCAATCTGCTGCCTTCAGGAAACCCATCTCACCACAAAAGATAGGCACGCTCTAAAATTAAAAGGCTGGTCAACAATTCTACAAGCAAATGGAAGCAGAAAACAGGCAGGGGTAGCCATTATGCTATCAGACAAAGTGGACTTCAAACCAAAGAAAATTATAAGAGACACGGATGGATACTACATTTTAGTCACAGGTACAATTCACCAGGAAGACTTCACAATACTGAACATATATGCACCCAATACGGGCCCCTCCACATTCATTAAGAAAACCCTACAGCGTCTAAAGCAAGAAATCAACCCCCAAACGATAATTCTTGGGGACTTCAACACCGCCCTCTCAACATGGGATAGATCAACAGGTCAAAAGCTTAACAGAGACACTTTGGAACTTAATCAAACCCTGAAAGAAATGGACCTTACACATCTCTATCGAACTTTTCACCCACGTACCAAAGAATACACATTTTTCTCAGCAGCACATGGAACTTTCTCCAAAATGATCACATATTGGGCCACAAAATGAATCTACACATATACAAGAAAGTTGAAATTCTAACCTGTGCCCTATCAGACCACCACGGCCTAAAGCTGGACATCCACAACACATCAAAAAAGAGAAAATACACTAACTCCTGGAAACTTAACACTATGATGCTGAATGAGAACTGGATTCAGGAAGAAATTAAAAAGGAAATTCAAGATTTCCTGAAAGTGAATGATAACGAAAATAAAACCTACCAAAATTTCTGGGACACAATGAAAGCTGTTCTAAGAGGTAAGTTCATAGCTCTTAATGCCTATGTCAAAAAAATGGAAACATCAGAAATAAACAACTTAACAATGCAGCTTAAAGCTTTAGAGAAACTAGAGCAATCTGATCCCAAAAGTAGTAGAAGAGAAGAGATTAGCAAAATAAGGGGAGAAATATCTGAAATCGAGATTAAGAAAACGATAGAAAAAATCAACCAGTCAAAAAGCTGGTTCTTTGAAAAAATCAACAAGATTGATACACCCCTAGTTAAACTAACTAAAAGCAAGAGAGAGAAAACCCAAATTAACAAAATTAGAAATGAACATGGAGTTATCACTATGGATACCCAAGAAATCCAGAGAATTATAACCTCATATTTCATAAACTTATACTCTGTGAAGTTTGACAACACAAAAGAGATGGATGAATTTCTAAGTAAACACAACTTACCTAAATTGAATCAGGAAGTTGTGAATTATTTAAATAGTCCTATAAAATATAAGGAAATTGAGGAAGTAATCTCGAATCTTCCCACCAAAAAATGTCTTGGACCAGATGGATTCAGCACAGAGTTCTACCAGACATTTAAGGAGTTAATAACACCAATACTCCTTAAACTGTTCCATCAAATAGCAAAGGAAGGAACACTACTAAATTCCTTCTATGAAGCTAATATCGTTTTAATCCCAAAACCTAATAAAGATTCACTTAAGAAAGAAAACTATAGGCCGATCTCCCTGATGAACACAGACGCAAAGATTCTCAACAAAGTCTTAGCAAATCGGATTCAAAAACATATTAAAAAGATCATTCATGGGGACCAAGTAGGCTTCATCCCCGGCACACAAGGTTGGTTCAACATACGCAAATCAATAAATGTAATTCATCATGTAAACCAGTCCAAAGTCCAAGACCACATGATACTCTTGATAGATGCAGAAAAAGCTTTTGACAAGATCCAACAGCCTTTTATGATCAAAACGCTAGAGACAGTAGGAATGGAAGGAACCTTTATCAATATAATAAAAGCTGTATACAACAAGCCCACAGCAAGGATTATGCTCAATGCGGAACAATTGGAAGCATTCCCACTTCGATCAGGAACTAGACAAGGCTGTCCTCTCTCACCACTTCTATTCAATATTGTGCTTGAAGTCTTAGCTGAAGCCATAAGACAAGAAAGGGACATAAGAGGGATTCAGATTGGCAAGGAAGAAGTAAAACTATCCCTATTTGTAGATGATATGATCTTATACCTGAGTGATCCCAAAAACTCCTCCAGGAAGCTCCTGGAACTAATTGAGAAATTCAGCAGGGTGGCAGGATACAAAATGAATGTGCAAAAATCAGAGGCCTTCCTATATGCCCAGAATGAAAGAAGTGAAAAAGCCTTGAGAGAAACAATCCCATTTACTGTAGCCCCTAAAAAAAATGAAATACCTTGGTATAAACCTAACCAAGGAGGTAAAAGACCTTTACAACGAAAACTTGAAAACCCTAAAGAAAGAAATAGCAGAAGACACCAGAAGGTGGAAAGACCTCCCTTGTTCCTGGATTGCCAGAATCAACATCGTAAAAATGACCATCCTACTAAAGGCAATATACAGATTCAATGCTATACCAATCTAAATCCCAAAGCAATTCTTCAAAGAAGTTGACCAAACAATCTCAAAATTCATATGGAGGCACAAACGACCCAGGATAGCAAAGACAATCCTGAGTAACAAAAACACTGCTGGAGGTATTACCATACCAATCCTAAGTTAGACACACAGATCAATGGATAAGGATTGAAGATCCAGATATAATCCCACAAAAATACAGCCATTTGGTCTTTGACAAAGGGGCCCAAAGAATCCAATGGAAAAAGAACAGCATCTTCAACAAATGGTGCTGGCAAAACTGGATCTCCACATGCAGAAGATTAAAGCTGGACCCGTACTTGTCACCATGTACAAGACTTAATTCCAAATGGATCAAGGACCTTGATATCAGGCCAGAGACTATAAAAACCATAGTTGAAAGGATAGGGAACTCCCTCGAGCTCATTGGGCTTGGCCAACACTTCCTAAACAGACATCCAATGGCACAGTCACTGCTACCAACTCTCAACAGTTGGGATCTTGTGAAATTAAAGAGCTTCTGTTCAGATAAAGAGATTGTCACACGAGCTCAAAGGCAACCCACAGAATGGGAGAAAATCTTCACTAACCACATATCTGACAGAGCTCTACTGTCCAGAGTGCACAAAGACCTTAGAAAATTAAACTCCAAGGAAAACACTGGCCCAATTAAAAAATGGGCCCTGGAAGTTCAAAGAAACTTTACCAGGGATGAAATTAAAATGTCTAACAATTATCTTAAAAAATGCTCCACTTCCTTCGCCATCAGGGAAATGCAAATCAAAACTTCCCTGAGATATCATCTCACCCCGGTCAGGATGGCAAAAATCCACAATACAAACAACGACAAATGCTGGAGAGGATGTGGAGAGAGGGGAACTCTCCTACATTGTTGGTGGGAATGCAGGCTCATACAGCCACTCTGGCGAGCCGTCTGGAGATTCTTAAAGAAATTAAAGATTGAAATGCCGTATGACCCTGCTATCCCACTTTTGGGAATAACCCCCCATGCAGCAGAGGTTCGCCTCGATAGCACAAGCTCGACCATGTTCATTGCAGCACTGTTTACAATAGCAAAGTCATGGAATCAACCTAAATGTCCAACAGTTGACGAGTGGATAAGGAAACAGTGCTACATCTATACAATGGAGTACTACTCAGCCATCAAAAATGATGAATTACTGGAATTTGCTGGGAAATGGATGTCATTAGAAAGAATTATATTAAGTGAAGTATCCCAAACCCAGAAAATTAAGCGCCGTATGTACTCCATAATAGGTGGCTCCTAGTACCAAACTCACCCAGCCCACATTGAGACACTCAAAAGTAAACCTATGTAACACAGTAATTGCAAGGATTATGAACAAGAGAGATGGGTTAGGAGGGCCACACCAGAAACAAGGAGAGAGGGGACCATGTTACAGCAGAGAAAATAGGCCTCCATCAAGGTCTGCAAGGGGTGACATACAGTGCCCAGCAGAATGGAGTGAAGGGAATTGCAGGAGCAGCAAAACTGCAAAAGAAAATCAACAAACCACAATCCAGAACTTCAGAGACTCTATATCAATCACATAGAACTAGGCCAGCCTAATCTCTCCCCATCCTGGAGCTCAGGGACATTTGCGGAAGAGGGGGCGGTAAGATTGTAAGAGCAAAAGGATGGGAGGAGCAACGATTTGCAAGATTCGCAACAATACTTGGGGCCAAAGCAATCATAATGGGACTTTGCATGCCCTGCGCAATGTCCAGTGCACTGTTGCCCTCATAAAGTCTAGCATCTGTTAAGGGCACCGAGACCCCTGGAGGCAAGGGATTGACAGCCATAGTAGTGATCTTATGCTTAAGGGGAACAAGAGAAAGGGCTTATGGAAATGCCACTGGGTCCTTATATGTCATCGGAGAGGAGGACCCAGTGGAGAGTTAGGCGTACACAATAAAGGACTCTCTGGGAATTGGGGGGGAGGCACTGGGGGAAGGGGAGGGGGAGGAGGGGGGAGGGAGGGAACTGGTAAAAAATTTTAAAATGTATAATTAAATTTTTAATTAAAAAAAAAAGAAAAAAAGAAAACTAAACTCCAAGGAAAACACTGGCCCAATTAAAAAATGGGCCCTGGAACTTCAAAGAAACTTTACTAGGGATGAAATTAAAATGTCTAACAAATATCTTAAAAAATGCTCCACTTTCTTCGCCATCAGGGAAATGCAAATCAAAACTTCCCTGAGATATCATCTCAACCTGGTCAGGATGGCAAAAATCCACAATACAAACAACGACAAATGCTGGAGAGGATGTGGAGAGAGGGGAACTCTCCTACATTGTTGGTGGGAATGCAGGCTCATACAGCCACTCTGGTGAGCCGTCTGGAGATTCTTAAAGAAATTAAAGATTGAAATGCCATATGACCCTGCTATCGCACTTTTGGGAATAACCCCCCATGCAGCACAGGTTCGCCTCGATAGCACAAGCAATACCATGTTCATAGCAGCACTGTTTACAATAGCAAAGTCATGGAATCAACCTAAATGTCCAACAGTTGACGAGTGGATAAGGAAACAGTGCTACATCTATACAATGGAGTATACTCAGCCATCAAAAATGATGAATTACTGGAATTTGCTGGGAAATGGATGTCATTAGAAAGAATTATATTAAGTGAAGTATCCCAAACTCAGAAAATTAAGCGCCGTATGTACTCCCTAATAGGTGGCTCCTAGTACCAAACTCATCCAACCCACATTGAGACACTCAAAAGTAAACCTATGTAACACAGTAATTGCAAAGATTATGAACAAGAGAGATGGGGTAGGAGGGCCACACCAGAAACAAGGAGAGAGGGGACCATGTTACAGCAGAGAAAATAGGCCTCCATCAAGGTCTGCAAGTAAGTAATGAGAAACCTAGTTAAGTTCACAGACGTTCTTTCCTGATCTCACCAGAAGGGGAGGGCATATAGTCTAGCAGATAAAAAGTAATCATTTTGCAAATAGGTGATGGACCCCTCCTTCACTGAGGTTTCCTACTCTTATTACATCTACCCTTGAATGTGCTATTATAACAAGACTCCAGTTTAACAGCTTTTTGTCTCTGGCCAGGGGGTGACATACAGTGCCTAGCAGAATGGAGTGAAGGGCATTGCAGGAGCAGCAAAACTGCAAAAGAAAATCAACAAACCACAATCCAGAACTTCAGAGACTATATCAATCACATAGAACTAGGCCAGCCTAATCTCTCCCCATCCTGGAGCTCAGGGACATTTGCGGAAGAGGGGGCGGTAAGATTGTAAGAGCAAAAGGATGGGAGGAGCAACGATTTGCAAGATTCGCAACAATACTTGGGGCCAAAGCAATCATAATGGGACTTTGCATGCCCTGCGCAATGTCCAGTGCACTGTTGCCCTCATAAAGTCTAGCATCTGTTAAGGGCACCGAGACCCCTGGAGGCAAGGGATTGACAGCCATAGTAGTGATCTTATGCTTAAGGGGAACAAGAGAAAGGGCTTATGGAAATGCCACTGGGTCCTTATATGTCATCGGAGAGGAGGACCCAGTGGAGAGTTAGGCGTACACAATAAAGGACTCTCTGGGAATTGGGGGGGAGGCACTGGGGGATGAGCAGGGGGAGGAGGCAGTTCAGGGGGAGGAGGGGGGAGGGAGGGAACTGGTAAAAAAATTTTAAAATGTATAATTAAATTTTTAATAAAAAAAAGTAAAAAGAGCCCTGGAAATATAATACAGTGATGATTGCTTGGCTGTATGTCACATAATTAATTAAATAAATAATAAGTCTCAGAGCCAAAAAAAATAAATAAATATACGCTTCATAGTTAATTTGGGATGACTAGTAATTTCTCCCTGCTACATCACAAAAAAATCCTAGCATAGATCTTAAAGGACGTGTTGTGTGTGCTATCTATCACTTCAGCACAATTCTAAGGCCATGAAGTTCCTGGAGACAGACCTATCTCTATGAGCCATCACACCATTTTAGTTGGATATTTATGATTGGACTAAGTCTATGTTTGGCTGCTTATATTAAATTACTATACAATTAATTATACAATTATGTTATATATAATGTCTGTATGTATATAAACATACAATATAACATTAACATTAACAAAATTAGGTGTATTTCAAGACAGCCGGTATGGGGTACAATCACACTTTATATAACAAAGCCAATGAACCTAGACCTGTCACTGCATTTGCACATTGATCCCAACAATTAATGGTCCGGAAGCTAGCCTGTGAAAACATGAAGATTTGAATTATTTAGAGAATTCAAGCATTTTATATAAAATGCATCTTTATTAAAAAGACTCAATGTCATCCCCCATAAAAATCATTTTGCTTTGGATCTTTCTTTTGTTTTCAAAGATATTCATGGATGCCACATGAAAAGCAATGCCACATGAAGATGCAATAATAGCAATAAAGAATTCATTGAAGCATCAAATGAGAATCTATTCAGTTACTCCTTCCTTAATTTGATAAAGACTGATGTGAGCTGTGTTTAAGAGAGAGGCAGAGTTATAAAATCTCTTTAGTTAGCATTTATATGCACTGTTAATCTTGTGGTTGTCAACCAAGTCCAGAAACTCTGGCCTACCAGTTTCTTGTACCACCTCCATTTTATCCATATTGTGTTTATAGATATGATACAATTCACAAACTAACCAACTCTCCATCTAATTATAACTATCCCATCCCAGCTGAAGCCAGATTCTTCCATAGCTTGATTGTTTCATTTCATGCTGAAAATGTCTTATGCTCATTTTAGTATGAAATGAGAAGATAACATCAGTTCAGATATGAGTACTTACGACACAAAATTCTCTTCATCTGGATTACAAAAAATTGTCCTGCTGACAATTCCTTATCAACACTACAAAAAGGAAAACTCATCAATCCCCCTGAAATTCATTGTACCTTCTGATATTTATTTCCTCACTGACATTTTTTTCATAAGCAATAAGTTGCTGTTCTCAGATGTAGGTGAATTCCTTCTATACTTATCTTTCTGTAAGCAGAAGATTTGATCCTACTTAGATCCTACTAACATACAAGCAAACATCTAGTAAATATCCTCCATATTCACCATAACCAAATGAGAGCATGCATCCTGTATCACTGTTGACTTCTGCTTGCACTTATTTTCTCCAAACATTACCCTGGGATGGCGTAATTAAAAACAGTGTATAAGAAAAAAATAGTATTACATAAGGAATCCTTTGGGGTTCTGTTTCGTTCCTGTGAATGCTTCTGTATGCTTTTTAAATACTAAATTTTTATTTCTTTTTCCTTCTTTTTTTGCTGCTTCTCCATATTTTCAGGTTCTCTAAGAAAATTCAATATCTGAATTAGGGATATTCCAGGTCTCAATGTCTATGCTAAAATCCAGCCCTGTCTGTGAAATCCGGCCTGAATTCTGAATTCCCTGCTCACCAGACTATACACATGCACTTCTGGCTTTTCAATCTTTGGCCACTATTTCAGTAGACTGTGCATTTTCTTTTTTTTTTTTTTTTTTTTTTTTTTTTTTTTTTTTGAGGTCTCCCAGACTCTGCTTGTTAATTCCATGTCATAACTAGGATCTTGACCATACTTTTGTTTTCTGGTTTCCTGCACCCTCCAGTTTCTACTTTTCCCACTTGATAGTTCCTGAAAGTCTGGTTTGAAACAGTCATCTGACTTTATTTCTTCTGTTCTTGTCTAGAAATGCTTACATAGTGTTCTTGGATTATCTCCATTACACCACGGATCATTTCTTTCATCTAGATTGTTGCTAAAGTTGACATTCATCTTGTTCACACCTATGTCAGTCCTTGTAATTTTCCATTCAACTGTGAAATAATTTCATATTAGTACTAGAAAAATACCATTTTAATTATAGTAATACACAATACAAGTTTATGTTCATTTTGTTAACAAAAAAATGTTTTTTAGAAATAAAACCAAACCTGATTTTCAATCATTATTACCTATGCTACTTACCCTTAATTGTTTAAAATACTATGCAAAATATAGTGCTTGCATCTATACTAATCTACTCCATACCAATCAGATTTACTAAAACTCCATTCCATAATGGAGTATTGTGTAAGCTATGTAACCCTTGGAGTACTCCAAAGTACTCGATGTAAAATAAAACAATTCCAAAAAGTCTTTTCCACCTTAGAAAGTCCATTGTTCAGAGGTATAGCCAACTATGTTTTGCCTATACTTTCTATTGCTCATGTTGCCTAAGGTGTATGTCCTCTTACATTCTCCTTTGACTCATAGGTGTCTATATTTACTTGCTAATTCCTAGATCATCATACCTAGGCATTTTATCCTTTAGTAGTAATGACCAAACAGCCATCTATTGATGGATTCTAAGTGGACCAAATCATTGCTGAAAGTTTAGAGAAAAATCCATCTGAAACATAGTTAACAAGGGGACTACTTAAGTTTACTCTTGCTGATATAATTAAGTCACAGGGGAAAAATTGCCCTTAGGTCATGTTATGCAAGGTCAACATAACTCATTTTAATCAGAAGTTTTTGTGATGAAGCAATTACACAGCATTTGGACTTACATCTCCGATTTGGTTGAGGCATCATTTTAATTTTGTTTCTTAAATATCTGAACTTTAAAAAGCAGGAAGATAACAAAGTAGGCGAGAGACCAGCCATTTAAACTAGTTTATGCATCCATCTCCTACTTCTCTCATTTCTATCTTCACAGAAGCCAATAACACATCAGATGGCATAAAGATCCCGAAAAAAATATGTGTAAGATATAACTAAATGTTAGAATAATAATATTTTAATAAGTTCATTTTAGCTAAAAATGTAAAGTAAAATTAACTATGTGGACCTTTTCAATAGTGACATTATCTTCTGGATATGTTAACTAAGTAGGATGTAAGTACAATGATTAATAGATTCATTTTGTAAACACATATCTCAAATCATGGTAGTTATTGGGCATGTTAAAATAGGTAAGATCAGCTCTGTGATACTAAGTATTGGATTTTTAATGAAATGGTGGCAGGAACTATGGAGTGTCTTGTCCACTCCATCACTTAAAAGTTGTGGAAATGTTTAGGCCCATTTAGAGAATCCTGACGCATGCCCATTATTTACTTACAATATTTTTTAATGCAGAAGTAAGCAAACTCTATTGTCATTTTGTAGTAGTTGTGAAGAGAAACCATACAGTGTCTCTTACTGAATAACAAAGTTAAAAAAATACTGACTGAATAACTTTGGAGACTAAAAATGTTAGTCTAATTAGATATGGGAGAGAGCATTGGGATGAGGATTCATAGTCTGGGAAAAATAGTTCCTCAGACTAGAAATCCCAATCAAAAATCCCAACAAAACTCTAAACAGAACTGGGTAAAACAAATTCAAAGTTCGTATGGAAGGACAAAAGACTCAATCAGCCAAAAAACTTGAGCAATAAAAATACTGCTGAAGTATTAATTGAATTGGAACCAAAGTCTCTAAATTCAAGTCTAGTACTCTTAACCTCAATACTTCCTGCCTTTTTTGAACCCCACATGATGTAGGAATAAGAGCTTGTGGCAGAAAAAAGTAAAAAGAAACCAAACACACTTCTTTAAGCTCCCCAGATGTTCCAACTCATGGAAGTATACTGAACTTAAAATATACTATAGAACTATAGTAATAAAGGCAGTATGATAAAGCATAAAACCAGTTACATTAATCAATGGATTAGAATAGAGAAACCGCTAACAAACTCTTATATATACAATCACTTGATTTTTTCACAGAGGTACTAAAAATACACACTTGGGAAAAACCACATATTCAAGAAATGTGTTGGGAAATCGGATATCTACATGTAGAAAAATGATGATGACTACCACTCATCTTACATAGAAAATTAACTCTAAATTGATGCTTGACTTCAGTGTTAAACCTGAAGTTAGGAAACTATTAGAAGAAAAACTATGGAGTAACCTTGAATTGATAACTATAGGTAAATAATTTTTATTTAAAATTTTAAAAATTTCTCTAGTTTTACAAACATATTTAGCACTTAATCCTGCCTCTTTCCTTCCCTTCCCTTCCCCCCTTCCCTCACTCTCTCTTCTTTTCTTCATCAATTTATCCCACTCCCACTCTTCTGGCGGTCTGCTTCTATAGGCCTCAGGGTTTCCTCTGGATTGTCTACTGTTATGTGGGTTCAGGCCTCTGTGGCATATAAAATGTCACTTTCTTGGGCCATCCCACTGATAGGGGCATTCCCCTTACCCATCCAATCCTAGCTCCCCAAAGTTTCCACTGCATTTAATTATTTCTCCTAAGATTTTCACTAGTCTATGGGGCATGTTAGTATGTCAGTCATCATGCAGTTCTGGCAAGGACAAATGGCACTTGCAATGAGTTCTTGAATATAGCAGTCCTGCCTTGAGAGGATTGTTTGTCCAACAATAGACCTCCCCATCTTTAGGCTTTTACACTCTTTCTACCCCTTTACTGAAAGATTCCTTGAGCTTTAGTACGGGGAGAGATTTGGCTGGCCTGATTATAGGTAAGCATTGAAGGGTTGTCAGTACTCTATATTCTGGCTGGCCATTGTTGTCCACTTCACTGATCTTCCATTGCCTAGGCTACATCCTATAAGGGTGCTTGAGATGCTCTATCTCTTTCACAGAAGATTTCTAAGTTGAATGCTGAGTGTTCTGCCAAACTATGGGTATAATAACAGGTATTTAAAGAGCAGTCTGGCATCTTGTCTTTCTATCTGTAGATTCATAGTATATTCTTCCCTCATGATCTATTTCCTTCCCTATTATAGGTTCTTGTTATAGCTAACAGTAACAGGAATGTGTTTCATTCTGAGAGTAGGGTCTTGAGTCTAGTCAGAAAATTGAGTAGAGTCAGGTTCTCTCCTTTGTACTATGCCGCTAATTCACTAATGGTCCCCTGTTGCCTTTGTGATTTTTATTGCAGCTTGCATATCTCACAGGTTGATAAGGCCTTTGATTTTTTTTCCTCCCCCAGTAGCTTCTAGAGTATTCTTTGGAACTATCCAACAAGAAGAAAGCTCTTAGACTAGTTCTAGTTGATATATCCATATTTATTGCATATATCTTGTAAAAGGGTCTTACTATGAGTTTTTTGAAAGGCAACCAAAATTAATGGTAAAATTTGGCACTACCAATTCAGGGAGGCCCTAGCCTGGCTTCCAGCTACTGACAAGCCTGGGCACACCCAGACATGCTCCGGACATGTCCTAACAGAGGACCATGCAGGCAGAGGGATGAACAACCAACGGGAAGCAGCCATCTAACCTGCCCCTGCAAAGGACACCTAGTAAACAGTTAAATGACTGGTGGCTCTCCCCACAGAGGAGAGATGGCAACACCCAATTGGACCCTGACCTTATATGAGCCCAAAACATCCTTAATGACTTTGAATCAGCGGCATCTAATCCACTGCTGCTTCTCACTTGATTCCTGGGGACTGGTGGTGACCCCGTCACCGGCTCACTCATTTGCCTTGAGGCACTCTCTTCTCCTGGCTGGCCCAGCGCTCCAACGTGGTACCGCCTCTCGGTGTAGATGAGACAACCACTCCGGTAAAGTTCGGTGAGCTGGCCCTCTGGTTTTGTGTTCCTGTGAGCAGGTGGCCCCCTTCTCTTCTTCTTTCCCTGTTTGTCCTTAGGAACACAGTGGCTTGCTTGATTTGTGGATGATCAAAGAGCCCCAATCGCTCATTTGATTTCCCCACGATCAAAGAACCCCTCTAAAACAAGGCTTTCCTCCAGAGAGTTCGCATGGGAAATTGGTCCCCTCAGAACTTGGAGCCCAGGCTTGATTACATTGAATGGGCCTGACCCAGAGACACCATGTGCACATTCAGCCCAGGGGGTAATAAGGAACTCTGGAAGTCCCCAACCAAGCATAAGACATTTGGGCCCAATACATTCCTTGTCTCATCTGTGCCTCTTTTGGTCTCATCTCTTCTTTAGAAAAATGGGCAACCTCCCCTCACACTACAAAGAACCCAGACATGTGTCTTGAAATCTCTCCTAGACACTAGAGGCCTGGAGGTTAAGTCTGCTGGCTGGGAGGAATTCTGAAATGAGGCTGCAGTTTTAGCACCTTGGATCCCCCCAGAGAATAGGTGGGAACCGGACTATGGATAAGGATGTTTTCCTTGCTAGATGTTTTTCATAATTGAGCTAAGCTGTCCGGACTTAACTAATCTGAGGTCTTGTTTTAAATAAGGTTTTCCTAAATGTTAATCCACCTTTCATAAACCTTTCAAGGGCAATTTTAAGATAGTTGCTGGTAAATTGTACAGTTGCCAGTAAAATGTTGTTCATGTGCTTGTTCATATTGTATGGTCTGTGTTTACATGTGTGTCTTGTGTATGTGGCCACTTCAATTTTTTTTTTCATTTCTGTTGCACACTAATATAAAAATTTTGGCATGCTATTTTTAAATACTTGTATGCATAATTAAAAATAAAAACAAATAATTTTGGTAACATCTAAGGCCTTAATTAGTTATGTTTTTATATCAATCACAATTGTTTTTCTGATAGATTGTAAGTTTTCTTTCATGAAAAATTTTCTCGCTTGGTTTTGAGCTTTAATGGGATTACAAGTGAAAATACCATTGTGTCCTTAAAGGTTTTTCCAGGTGTTCCCAAAATAATAAAGCCACTATGATATTGCTTGATCGAACTTGCTCATTCCTTTGACTTCTTTTATAGAATTTTATCCCATCAAATCTAGCAGCCAGGAAACTATAATTTTGTCTAAAAGTTCATCGGAATTTATTCCTTGTGCTGGTATGTATGAGTTCCCTTTCTTGGGGAAAAATCGGCTTCCTAATTACATGCTCCCATGTATACATCTGCTAAGGTGGAACAGGAATTCAAGCCTGCACTTCAGATCCCCCCCATTCCTTTGAAACAGACTGATAAATGCTGGACCCAGCATAATCTTTTCAGGAGATTCTAAGTGCGTTTGGGTCAACTCAAGTTTATGTTTCCTTTTTCCTTGCAAGATATCGGCCTAATTTACTTAAGGAGTTTCTCTGAGGATCCATCTGCCTAAGGGGATAGATAAACTTCTAGTAGGCATGCCCAAGCTGAAACCTGAAACCTGAAATTCCCTTCCCAGTAGGGAAAGAAAAAAAAAAAAAAAGACAGCTTTAAAAGTGTCCTGAGCACTGCTGTTCCTGGCCCTAGGAAGTCCAGGATGGCCATATGCCTCCTGCCAATATTAATGGCACCTCGAATGTTTCAAACTATCTTTTGACATATCAAAATTAAAAAAGTTCAAATTATTACTATACCAGCCTTCTTTTCACCCATAAATTTGGTAACTTGGTTAACTTTTGGATTTGCCCTTTTAGTGCTTATTGTTCTATTTCAATGCAAATGGAAAGCAGTAAGGACTCAGCCTTTACAACACAAGCCTGCTCAGGGCATCCATTAAGGCTCTGGACATCCCAAAGGCCAACAAAGGCCAATTGGAAGCCTGGCTATCCTCCATTGAAGGTATGCCTTACTAATCTACAATTGTTAGGTTTTCATTTATGAAATTCCCTTCCCGCAGGAAAAATGAATGCTGGCTTTTTACTTAGATCTGAGGAATGGTCCTAAGGAGGACTAATTTAGATTGTTCTGTACAAAGAATCAGACAGTTCACATGGTTTTGGACAGATTTTCGAATGAGATCTTGGAGATTTACAATAGCCAGAGGAGAAAGGTCTCCAATATATAGATTACTTACAGCTCTTGGCTTTTATACCTTGCAAGCACATGTTTTTCACTAACTCTTGCTTGTACCCACAGTAAGACTGCTAAGTTTATTTGATTTATCTCTTATGCCTCCTCAGTTTAATGGTTTAATTCTTGTGTAGATCTTGGAGGCTCAATTTATCTGTCTTTAGTCTCTTTTAAATGGACCTTGAAGTAATAAAGTCATCTATGCTCAGCAGGAAGTAGCCACAGCAATTGTTGCCCCTCTTTCCTTGAGCAGTCTGGGTCCTCAGAAAGTTAAGGGGTACAATAGGCAGGTCTAGAACAGTCCATGCTGGGACAGTCTCTAAGGTCTTTGAAGGTCTTTGACATCCTTGAAGGTCATCCCCCACTGCTGGAAACACCCTGAGGGAACACTCCTGCTGAGGCACTAACTTGAATCCTCCCAGAGATAAGATAACCAACTTCCCTACGTAGGGATTATGGAGCTCTCCACAATCAACAAACAACTTGATCTCTAGCTTCACCTGGGTCTAAGGGCAACTGGGTTGGGCCCAATGGGAGTTAACCAAAGAGAAAAAGCCAGTTTCCCTGGGCTTTCTTATGTGTACAGATATTCCTTGCCCTAGTAGCCATCTTTGGCACCCTCATGGCCCTCTAGTGCTATGAGTCCATTTTTAGTTCCATGCCTGTTTCTCATGGATTCCATGAGTTTTTCTTCTAGCTGCCCGCTTCTCATAAGTTATTTAATAATTTTTTGAGGTAATTCAAAAATTCTTAAATGACAAATTTTTGAAGATAACCTACAGATGGGGACTTTCTTGCAACAGAAGTTAGAAGGTTAAAAACATTAATGGACTAGTAAAGACTTTACTTGGTATTGGTAACTGCAGAGGTTTTATTTTTTAAAGATTTTTTATCTAAACAGACATACAAGTATTCTCCTATGACCATGTGCTTCATGCTTATTCC
This sequence comes from Typhlomys cinereus, assembly GCA_023101885.1. Classification (NCBI taxonomy): domain Eukaryota; kingdom Metazoa; phylum Chordata; class Mammalia; order Rodentia; family Platacanthomyidae; genus Typhlomys; species Typhlomys cinereus. The sequence continues at coordinate 810,779 of JALPQD010000082.1, forward strand.
ATATTTAATAATGTCCTGGAATTTAAAAAGCTTTTGTTTACTTGTGTTATATGTAAACTATACATTTGGCTCTAAAAGATTGTAAAGTACTAAAATTAACTGAAATTTTTATAAATTATTTAATATTTTCATTTCAAAATGAGATTTAAGGCTGCTTATCTTAAATCAAAAGTTTTCTTTTATGATTATAAATTTCATATATTTTAAAGATACAAAATGTGGTTGCTTAATGCTAACGTAGTTAAGTAAATTGAGAGCTACAATATCTTAGATTTCAAAGTATACATTTATGAATGATTATATGTAAATGTATATCATCTAAAAAAGTCTTACATGTAGTTGATACTGTAGAAAAACAAACAGTTTTAATGTCTGTTATGGAGGAAGAAAACTGCTTTTTAATTATTTATAGTGAATAAATTTGTGTTTTTAAGAAAAAAATGTGATTAACTTTAGCTTGAGCACTGTTGTTCACTGCTTAATTATATTGGGGGAAAAATCTACCATGAATATTAAACACTGATACAATACTAATTGATATATCATGATATAATTTATTTCTTGCAAGTTTAAAATATGTACAATTTTTGTTTTTTGGGTTTATTCTATGATTCAAAAATAGCTTTTTTATAGAATTGTTATTGCCACATATAAAATAGTATAGTAGAGATTGTAAAGACCTGAAAAATTAGGCTGTTATAACTAGTAGTGTAATTAAAGAATAATTTAAGACACTACAATGGGGATAAATGAAATGGGAAAAGCTTTGAATGAGTTGTCATTTCTAGTTCTTTTCCAAACAGAAAAGGTGTGGTCTCCGTCATCTTTAACATTTTGATTTACTAGTTTTTGCTCATGTGGCTTTAATGTTTTCAAGTCATTCCCAGCTTAAATCAAGTTACAATATTGGTTCATAGAAGTGCCACACATTTATCCTCCTGGGTGTGATGTACTGAAAAGTTAGTTTTTGTACTTTTTCTTGTCTATTGGGTCTCCAACATTTCCAAGGCTCATGAACAACTTTCTCAGTACATCAAGGGGCCTTGGTCTCAGGCCTTCCTTGATTACTCATTGACTTTGAGCCAACAGATAGAATACATTAACATGATGAATGTGGTTCCCCTGCTTATAGGTACTGGGTTTGTGACCAGAATCTGGAACAACTTTAAAAGTTTGATCCCTTTTAGATTGTAATTCACACTATCATAGGAGGAATTGTTCTTTTATTAATTATATTGCTTAAGTGTTTCCTTCAGCACATCTCTCAGCAGTGGTCCATCAACAAGACCACGCTACAGGCACTTATGGCCCTTGAACATCCAAGCTATGGCCCTCCTAGAGATGTGGTTTAAATTTGGATTGCAGAGATCCCTGAGGCCTTGGTCTAATCTACTATGCACATATCCTGACATGCTTCCCAGAGGTCTTCTGAACAGCCTCTCCGCTTACCACCTACAGCCTCTCCACCTGACCTGCCTACAGCCTCTCAGCCAGCCCTGCAATGAAGAAAACCTGGTTTTCTCTGCCACCTTGAGTTCCCCTTTGCAACTATGATTCCTTCACTGCGATGATCTCATGACTGGTTAGTCATTGACGGGCAAAGCTCCACATAAGGGTGGTGACCAACCTAAGACAGGCACAGTCACCTATATTCCATGCAGCTGAAGAGGCTCAGGGTCACCCCAGCTATCATGGTCCCCACTGAAAAATTTTATAAATAAATAAAAGGGTGAAATGTGGCACCACTAATTCAGGGAGACCCTAGCCCAGCTCCCAGCTACTAACAAGCCTGGGCACACCCAGACATGCCCTGGACATGTCCCAACAGAGGACCGTGCAGGCGGAGGGATGAACAACCAATGGGAAGTGGCTATCTAACCTGCCCCTGCAAAGGACACCTAGTAAACATTTAAATGACTGGTGGCTGTCCCCCGGAGGAGAGATGGCAACACCTGATTGGACCCTGCCCTTATATAAGCCCAAAACACACTTAATGACTTTGAATCAGCAGCATCTCATCCACTACTGCTTCTCACCTGATTCCCGGGGTCTGGTGGTGACCCCATCACCAGCTCGCCCATTTGCCTCGAGACCCTCTCCCCCCCTCCGGCTGGCCTGGTGGGGGATACAGCAACAGTAAAAGCCTGTGATGTTTGAGTACCTTGGAGATCTTTATTACCAACAACATATCAGGAAGTGTCACCTTCCTGTTTTGGTATAGTTGTAATTGTCACTGGGTTTTAAGTGGACCAGATCAATTTCTTTTTCCCCTGTGGTTTCCTCTCTCTGTGCTCTTCTGCCAGGAATGTTGCTTCTTGCCCCCCCCCTTTTATGAAGAAATGTGATTATTTGACACATTGCTAGCAAAGGAAGTTCCTGTGGAGTTGTCTCCCACAATCTTATGGTATTCTATGAGTCATTCTTTCCCTCCTATATTCCATTCCCTCATTCCCCCTAGGTATTTTTTCCCTTACCACCAACTATCCAGAAACTTAGACCAATGAGAAATAAGTGGGACTTCATGGAGTGAAAGAGTTTTTGTTCTGCAAAAGAAACTGTTAATTATGCAAAAAAGTCAGTATACATAATGGGAGAAAACCTTTGCTAACTATGAATCTGACAATGAATTAATATTCAGAAAACACAAAACCTCAAAAAACTAAATTCCATAAAAGAAGAAAACCAAATTAAAGAAATGGCTACTGGAACTAAACAGAAGCTTTTTACGAAAAGAAAATCAGATGCCAAACAAATATCTTAAAAATATTCAACTTTCTTGGTCATCAGAGAAATGCCATCATAATCCAATGATCATGGAATATCATGGAAGAAGGGGTCGTAAGATTGTAAGAACCTGGTGCCTATGAAAATCAGTTTATTATAGGGGTGTGAGCTTATATCTGAGTCTTCAATTCTAATTCACTTTTCTCCATTTCTTTTTGGAGTCAGTACCAAGATTTTTTTTTAAATCTCTATTTCATTGTAGTATAATGTATGGTCCAATATGATGATAACTCCAGCAATATTTTTATTAGTCAGGATTATTATTGTTATTATATTTGGTAGTTCCATATGAATTCTGAGATTGTTTAACAAATATTTTGTGAAAAATACATAGGAATACATTGAAGCTGTATAATGCTTTTGGTATGATGGAAGGAAACATTAAAGGGAAAATCTTAATCTTAAAAAAGAATCCTTCAGCCAGAGAAATTGTTGGCAAGCAGTAAAAAATGCCTTCTCCCCAGATGGTTCTCCGGAATTCTGCTCTGGAATGTCCTTTGGTCAGAGGGCCTGGAAGAAGCCTTTGTGCTGATAATATTGTAAAATGCTGATGGTTAAACTGCTTTGTTGGTTCCAACGTGTCCACCAGGGGATCTACATCCAAAATGGGGGAAGGGCTTGCAGCCCTCTTTGTCCTTTGTCTATAAAAAAAGTGTGGAGATGTAACTCACTGCTGCACACAGCACCCAGCCCACGCATGTGTGCCCTGGCACCAGTCTCTCTCTCTCTCTCTCTCTCTCTCTCTCTCTCTGTGTCATTCTCTTTCTCTCTCTCTCTCTCTCTCTCTCTCATTCTCTATCTCTCTCTAGCACCTCTCATTTATTGAGTTTTTAAATTGTGATCTGCAGTGAATTTCTGAAGACTCCAAAACCAAAGCAATGATCATTTTTACAATGTTAATTCTAATGCTCCAGTACCATGGAAAATCCCTTTCTTTAGGGTTTTAAAATTTTCATAGTATTGATCTTTCACATATTTGCTTATATTTACTCTAAGGTATTTCATTTTTCTTGGAGCTTTAGTGAATCTCTGACATATCAACATTCCCCCATGAAACTGAGTATATCTCAGAAGAAACAACTACACTTAATGTGAACCCTAGGGGCACATGCCAGACAAATAAAAGGGAAATTTCATACTAGTGGGTTTATCCACTGAAGGGTCATTTTTAGTACCAGAGGGGCCTAGTGCCACATTATGACAGGTACCCTGAAGGGACCCCTGTGCTCTACACATGCAGAGAGAGATGAGGGCAGGAAGGATAGATACTTGAAAGGAGGGAGGGTTAAAGCAGTGGGTGTGGGAGGGAGGAAGAAGGGTCGTATACACAAATTCATTTTGTTTATGCCTCTTTTATCTCCCAATTATTATCTCTAGGTAAAATTCAAGTATAATATTAAACAGAAATGATGAGAATGGACATCCTTGTTTCATTCCTGATCTAACTGGGAAAATTTCACAGTGGAAACAGAAAAAGTCAGAAGAGCTTGGAAAGGAATTCTTCAAATCATGAAAGACTTTAAATGTCATTCCAGGCTGCTATAACCAGCCAAATTGTCAGCCATACTTGAAAGAGAAAGAAAAATATTTCTTAACAAAAAAATCTTAATAAAAAATTAAGTTGGAGTCCCAGAAGGACACACTGCTCCTCAGGGTGCACACAGTCCAGAGAGGACACACTGCTCCTCAATTTAACGCCCCATAGCTCACCCAGAGGCCCCAGGTCACCCACTAATCCCAGCACCTCCCACCAGCCAGCTGGAGCAGCACTCAGTATGCTCTGGGCTAGAGAAGGAGCTTAGGTTACACCCCAGGTTCCAGGTAAACTGCTCTACAAGTAGAAGCTCTGCCCTTTCTGCCCAGAAGGCATGCCTATTCCAGGGAGGACAAACTGCTCTTCAGAATTCAACAGAGTCCAAAGAAAACCCAAGTAAAGCTCTAGGAGACAAATGCTATATATCTAAAGTCCTTTAAAATCATCCTATCACATGGGAGAGATTCTTCATATTCAGCTCTTTACTATCCTGTTCCTTTCAAGTTTTAGTCACTGTAGTTTAACTTTTCCATATAGCCATCCCCAAAACGTATATAGCTTTAATGACTATTAAATTCAATCTCACATCAAGATACTAAATCTTAAAAGTATACTACCATATTAATCATGCCCTGTCAAATAAACCTGACTTAACTGATGTATTAACAGTCTAATAGCCTCATTAGGAAATAACAATAACGAAAGATAAGTGTACCCAGCTCCAAGGCAAACACTAATAATAACTGCTCGAGAGTAGTAATACCAACTAACTCAGTTCAGTCAAAAAAAAAATTAGGGAATACATATAGTCTGGCAGATGAAAAATGATCATTTTGCAAATGAGTGACTGACCCCTCCCTCACCGAGGTTTCCTGCTTTTATTACATCTACCCTTGAATGTGCTATTATAACAAGACTCCAGTTTAACAGTTTTTTTGTCTCTAACCAGGGGGTGACATACAGTGCCCAGCAGGATGGAGTGAAGGGCATTGCAGGAGCAGCAAAATGCAAAAGAACATCAACAAATCACAATCCAGAACTTCAGAGACTCTAAATCATCCACATAGAACTAAGCCAGCCTAATCTCCCCCCATCCTGAAGCTCAGGGACATTTGTGGAAGAAGGGGCGGTAAGATTGTAAGAGCAAAAGGATGGGGGGGCAATGATTTGAAGAGTCTCCACACTAGTTAGGGCTGAAGCAATCATAATAGGACTTTGCATGCCCTGCGCCATGTCCATCACACTATTGACCTCACAAAGTCTAACATCGACTAAAGGCACCAAGATCCTTGGAGACAAGGGATTGACAGCCACAGTAGTGTTCCTATGCTTAAGGGGAACACGAGAAAGGGTTCAGGGAAATGCCACTGGGTCCTTGTACGTCATCAGAAAGGAGGACCCAGAGGAGAGTTAGGCATACACAATAAAGGACTCTCTGGGAATTGGGGGGGAGGCACTGGGAGATGGGGAGGGAGGGAGGGGGAGCAGGGGGTTCGGGGGGAGGAGGAGGGGGGAAGGAACTGGTCTACCTATTACGTTTGTATGAGCGTCAATAATAAAAAATGTAAAAAAAACACATAGAAACTGAAAGAAGGTCTTAAGAGATGAAATAACAATGCCCAGGTCAGTGCACAAATCCATAAGAAACAAAACCAAAGAAAACAAACCTCCTACTGAAAGAATTAACCCATAATGATTGATTTCAAACAGAACAAATTATCAGAAAATAGCCAAGAAAGCCAAACCCAAGAAAAGGACTTTCAAAGCATGATCATTACCATGATCAATACCATGAAAGAAGATCTGGGAGGAGTTAAATAACCACATCAACCACTTTGAACAGGAATACAACAATCACTTGGAGAAGATGAGAAAACAGTTCAAGAAACAAAAATAGGCATAGAGTAGTTAAAACAATCTCATGCAGAGTTTAAAACTGAACTAAAAGAAAAGTTATCTTCAACCCAGAATGCAACAGAGAGTCTTATCAGCATAACTAATGAAGCAGAAAACAGAATATCAGATCTTGAAGACAAAGAAGGAGAATTAACCAGGTCAATGGAAGAGGCTGTTAAAGACAAAAAGATACTTAGAGAAATATTCAAGAATTATGGGACACCTTGAAGAAGCCTAACCTGCTCATTCATGGAATAACAGAACAAGAATCCCAAAATATCACGCTGAAGAATTTTTTCAAATTATCATAAAGGAAAACATTGAATGAGAAAAAATGTCAATCCAGGCTGATATACCGGGCAAAACTATTAGTCATAATAAGGGGGAAGGAAAAGTTTTCCAGCACAAAGACAAATTGAAGGCTTACATGACCACCAAACCAGGCCTTCAAAAAATGCTAGAAAAGATGCTCAATCTTGAAGAGAAGAACAAGCATATACAGGAGGACAGAAAGGGAGTATAATAACACTAAAATCTAAAAGCCAGATTATACACTTATGAAAACCAGTAAACATAAAAAGTGTCTGGAATTAAAAGTAATTTGTCCATTATAACAATAAATGTCAAGGGATTAATTCACCAATCAAAAGACACATATTACAAACTTGGATTAAAAAATCCCAACCCATCAATCTACTGCCTTCAGGAAACTCATTTCACCACAAAAGATAGACACATCCTAAAAATAAAAGACTGGTCGAAATTTCTGCAAGCTAATGGAACAGGAAACAGGCAGGGGAAGCTATTACACTATTGGACAAAGTGTCAAACCAAAAAAAATCATAAAAGACACAGATGGATACTACATTTTAGTCACAGGCACAATTCACCAGGAAGATTTCACAATACTGAACATATATGCACCCAATATACCCCCCCACATTCATTAAGCAAACCCTACAGCATCTAAAGTGAGAAATCAATCACAAAAGGATAATTCTTGAGGATTTCAACACTGCCCTCTCAGCATGGGATAGATCAACAGGTCAAAAACTTAACAGAGACACTTTGGAGCTTAATCAAACCCTCACTGAAATGGACCTTACAGATCTCTATCAAACTTTTCATCCAAACACCAAAGAACACACATTATTCTCAGCAGCACATGGAACTTTCTCCAAAATAGATCACATATTGGGCCACAAAATGAATCTCCACATATACAAGAAAGGAGAAACTCTAGCCTGTACCTTATCAGACCACGACGGCCTAAAGCTTGAAATCCACAACACAACAAAACAACAGAAAATACACTAACCAAAATATACTACCAAATTCCTTCTATTAAGCTAATATTGTCTTAATCTCAAAGCCTAATAAAGATGCACTTAAAAAAGAAAACTATAGGCCAATCTCTCTAATGAACACAGGTGCAAAGATTCTCAACAAAGTCTTAGCAAATCGGATTCAAAAACATATCAAAAAGATCATCCACGGGGATCAAGTAAGCTTTATTCCAGGCACACAAGGTTGGTTCAACATAGGCAAATCAATAAATGTAATTCACCATATAAACCAGTCCAAAGTCCAATACCACTTGATACTCTCGATAGATGCAGAAAAAGCTTTTGACAAGATCCAGCAGCCCTTTATGATCAAAACCCTAGAGAAGGTTGGAATAGAAGGAACCTTTATCAACCTAATAAAAGCTGTCTACAACAAGCCCACAGCAAGGATTATACTCAATGGGGAAAAACTGGAAGCATTCCCACTTCGATCAGGAACTAGACAAGGCTGTTCACTCACCACTTCTATTCAATATTGTATTTGAAGTCTTAGCTGGAGCCAAAAGAAAAGAAAAGGGCGTAAAAGGTATTCAAATCAGCAAGGATGTATTTTAGTTATCTCTATTTGCAGATGACATGATCCTATACCTGAGTGATCCCAAACACTCCACCAGGATGCTTCAAGAACTAATACAGAAGTTTAGTGGGGTGGCAGGACACAAAATAAATTTCCAAAAATCAGTGGCTTTCCTATATGCCCAGAATGAAAGGAGTGAAAAAGCCCAGAGAGAAACAATCCCATTTACTACAGCACGTAAAAAAATGAAATACCTTGGTATAAGCTTAACCAAGGAAGCAAGAGACCTTTATAATGAAAACTTTAAAACCCTAAAGAAAGAAATTGCAGAAGACACCAGATTGTGGAAAGACCTCCCATGTTCCTGGATTGGCAGAATCAACATCGTAAAAATGACCATCCTACCAAAGGCAATATACAGATTCAATGCTATACCAATTAAAATCCCAAAGCAATTCTTTAAAGAAGTTGACCAAACAATCTCAAAATTTATATGGAGGGACAAAAGACCCAGGACAGCAAAAACAATCCTGACTAACAAAAACACTGCTGGAGGTGTAACCATACCAAAACTTAGTCTATACTACAAATCCATAGTTGTAAAAACAGCCTGGTATTGGCTCCAAAATAGACACACAGATCAATGGATAAGGATTGAAGACCCAGATATAAGCCCACAAAACTACAGCCATTTCATCTTTGATAAAGGGGCCCAAAAAATCCAAAGGAAAAAGAATAGCATCTTCATCAAAATGTCCTGACAAAACTGGATACCCACATGCCGAAGATAAAAACTGGACCCATACTTGTCACCATGTACAAGAATTAATTCCAAATTGATCAAGGACCTCTATATAATGCCAGAGATTATAAAAACCATAGTTGAAAGGATTGGGAACTACCTTGAGCTGATTAGGCTAGGCCAACAGTTCCTAAGGGACATCCAATAGCACAGTCACTATAACCAACACTCAACAGATGGGATCTTGTGAAATTAAAGAGCTTCTGTTCAGATAAAGAGATTGTAACTCCAGCACAAAGGCAACCCACAGAATGGGAGAAAATCTTCACTAACCACACATCTGATAGAGCTCTACTGTCCAGAATGCACAAAGAACTTAGAAAACTAAACTCCAAAGTAACAAATGGGCCAATTAAAAAAAAATGGGCCTTGGAACTTAAAAGAAACTTTACCAGGGATGAAATTAAAAAGTCTAACAAATACCTTAGACAATGCTCCACATCATTAGCCATCAGGCAAATGCAAATGAAAACTTCCCTGAGATATCATCTCACCCATGTCAGGATGGCAAAAATCCACAATACAAGCAACATCAAATGCTGGAGAGAATGTGGAGAGAAGGGAACTCTCCTACATTGCTGGTGGGAATGCAGGCTCATACAGCCACTATGGCGAGCAATCTGGAGATTCTTAAAGAAATTAAAGACTGAAATGCCATATGACCCTGCAATTCCACTTTTTGGAATAACCCCCCATACAGCAAAAATTCTCCTCGATGGCACAAACATGACCATGTTCATAGCAGCACTGTTACAATAGCAGAGTGTTGGAATCAACTCAAATGGCCAACAGTTGACGAGTGGATAAGGAAAATGTGGTACATTTATACAATGGAATACTACTCAGCCATCAAAAATGATGAATTAATGCAATTTACCGGGAAATGGATGGAATTAGAAACAATTATATCCAGTGAATTATCCAAGACCCAGAAAATTAAGCATCGTATGTACTCCCTAATAGGTGGATCCTAGTACCAAACCCACTTAGAGACAGTCAAGCATAAATCTCTGTAATAGCTATAGTAATTGCAAAGATTATAAACAGGAGGGATGGGGAAAGAGGGCCCCACCAGAAAAAAGGAGAGAAGGGATCATGTTACAGCAGACAAAATAGGCCACCTTTAAGGACCGCAAGTAAGTACTGAGACATCTGGTTAAGTTCACAGATTTTTCTTCCTGATCATTTGCAACTGATGGGGTATGATCTCACCAGAAGGGGAGGTCATATAGTCTGGCAGATAGAACGTAACCATTTTGCAAATGGTGATTGACCCCTCCCTTACCGCGGTCTCTTACTTTTATTACATTTACCTTTGAATATACTCTTAAACAAGACTCTAATTTAACAGGTTTTTTTTTATTAAAAATTTAATTATACATTTTAAAAATTTTTTACCAGTTCCCTCCCTCCCCCCTCCTCCCCCCGAACCCCCTCCTCTCTCTCCTCTCCCTCCCCATCCCCCAGTGCCTCCCCCTCAATTCCCAGAGAGTCCTTCATTGTGTACGCCTAACTCTCCACTGGGTCCTCCTCTCCGATGACATAAAAGGACCCAGTGGCATTTCCATAAGCCCTTTCTCTTATTCCCCTTAAGCATAGGATCACTACTATGGCTGTCAATCCCTTGCCTCCAGGAGTCTCGGTGCCCTTAACAGATGCTAGACTTTATGAGGGCAACAGTGCATTGGACATTGCGCAGGGCATGCAAAGTCCCATTATGATTGCTTTGGCCCCAACTATTGTTGAGAATCTTGCAAATCGTTGCTCCTCCCATCCTTTTGCTCTTACAATCTTACCACCCCCTCTTCCTCAAATGTCCCTGAGCTCCAGGATGGGGAGAGATTAGGCTGGCCTAGTTCTAGGTGATTGATATAGAGTCTCTGAAGTTCTGGATTGTGGTTGGTTGATTTTCTTTTGCAGTTTTGCTGCTCCTGCAATACCCTTCACTCCATTCTGCTGGGCACTGTATGTCACCCCCTGGCCAGAGACAAAAGCTGTTAAACTGGAGTCTTGTTATAATAGCACATTCAAGGGTAGATGTAATAAGAGTAGGAAACCTCAGTGACGGAGGGGTCCATCACCCATTTGCAAAATGATTACTTTTTATCTGCTAGACTATATGCCTCCCCTTCTGGTGAAATCAGGAAAGAACGTCTGTGAACTTAACCTGGTTTCTCATTACTTACTTGCAGACCTTGATGGAGGCCTATTTTCTCTGCTGTAACATGGTCCCCTCTCTCCTTGTTTCTGGTTTGGCCCTCCTACCCCATCTCTCTTGTTCATAATCCTTGCAATTACTGTGTTACATAGGTTTACTTTTAAGTGTCTCAATGTGGGCTGGATGAGTTTAGTTCTAGGAGCCACCTATTAAGGAGTACATACGGCGCTTAATTTTCTGGGTTTGGGATACTTCACTTAATATAATTGTTTCTAATGACATCCATTTCCCAGCAAATTCCAGTAATTCATCATTTTTGATGGCTGAGTAGTACTCCATTGTATAGATGTACCACAGGTTTTTATCTCTGGCCAGGGGGTGACATCCAATACCCATTAGGATAGAGCCAAGGGCATTGCAGCAAAACTGAAAAAAGAAATCAACAAACCATAATTAAGAACATCAGAGACTCTATATCAACCACCTGGAACTAGGCCAGCCTAATCTTTGCCCATCCTGAAGGTCAGGGAAATTTGTGGAAGAAGGGGTAGTAAGATTATAAGAGCACAAGGATGGGAGGAGTAATGATATGCAAGATTTTCTACATGGTTTCTGGTACTGGTAGGGTAGAGCCTGTGAATCCCTGGGGCAGAGTAAAGGAGGAGGAGGTGGAGGTGCTCCATGGTGGTTCCCAATTTCGTCCGTGGTTCTACACACACACACACACACACACACACACACACACATGAAGGCATGTACACATGCATGCATGCATGCACAATTGAATAAATATTAAATAAAAAAATTAAGAAAAATTAAAAAAGATTTATTTCTCTTCTACATCCTGTATAGGTTTTAATAAGAAATGCTAATATTCAACATAATTTCTGACCTGTGATCTTCATGATTAGTGCTTTGCTAGAAATTGCTCCCAGAACGGAGTCTATTCAAGTAAGAGAACTTAGAATTTCAAAACTGGTATATTAACTATAAACTTAACTTTATAATGGTTGGATTACTTATATTAAAGAAAGGAAATACAGGTTCAAGTGTGTAACACATTTATCGCCTAATTCTTGGTGAGCAAGACACTAATAAAAATAAATTTACTTCTTGAATTCTCAATCTGTAAAAAGCATTTTGCATATTTAAGTTGAATGTATGTGCAGACAGTCTCATGTCAAATACTTTGAATAACAACTACATATTTCCATGTGATTTTTTTCTGACTTTCATAAAATTTGGGAGACATTTTTAGCTTCAAGAGCCTTTACTTCTTAAATTTTTATTTTTAAATGTCTTTGGAGTCAATATCAACTTTGACTATCTCAGATCTACTTATAACTTGGTCATAGATGACATCAACTAGTTTTGTTTTTTCCAAATTATTCCCACAATTTTAATGCTATTATATGAATTGGTCAGCCTTGTGAAAATACTTTCCATTGGCCAAGTTAATTTAAAGTAGTGTTGTGATTTGGGAAGCAAAATAAGTTTCCATGAGATTTTTTCTTATCTTCATTTCCCATCTGGCTTGCTGCTACAAACATTTAATCGAGTATTCATTGCTAGTGTTTCCCAGAAAGCCCTCTAATTAGTTGGAATTTGTATGAGCAGTTCCAGTCTGTTGCACAATTAGTGATGCACTGTAAAATCTTCATTGCTTAATTAGGTGAAATTATAAAATGGTTGGGAACAGTAACAATCAGAGTTGTAGATGGTAAAGTGATCACTAGAAATTTTTAAATAACAATAATACTGTTAAAAGAATAAAATTTGGATGCAGAAGACTCTAAACAGAGAAGTTTTACATATGAATGAAAGACATGGAATTCTTAATAGGAGAGATTATGGGTGAAAAAGAACTTTCAGATTTAACTTTTATAAGATTTACAAGCAAAATAGGCAAGACAGGTTTTCTGATTCATTCTCATGGAAACCTTTACTGATTCCTGGTTGGATGAAATTGTTCTATTCTTCTGTGTCTAAGAGAATACAGGCACCTCAATTTTGGCAACAGCATCAATGTCCCACCCACTTTGACTGATTAATGTAAATTAAATCCTTTGCTCCTGAAGCAAGCTAATTATGTGAAATCTTTTTACTGGACTTGTAGTCCTGCTGTGAAATATAATGTCTCCTATTTTGATTGTGCTTGAGGTTCCCAAGCTTCTCTGTGAGGTCCAGTTCTGTGACAGAATATCCACTAATTTAAGAGGTACTTGATCTGTACCTGTTGGACTCTGTAAGAGTTTGTGCTGCCAACATCTAATTGAAAAATATGTAGCCCCATATTTGCACTTCAGCTCAGCATGTATGTAAAACTAAAAAAAAAACAAACAAAAAACTGGCACTTCTGGCCCTTCGCCTAAATGTGATCTTGAAAGGAGGAGCTAGGAGGAATATAAATAATCCTTATGAAGATAATTGGAATTTCTGAAGGCCTCACGCTATTAAAAACCTGCACAATAGGACCAGTGTATACAGTGACTGAAAAACAAACAAACAACAACAAAAATGAATAGCCTCTAAGGGTGGAAAGCTAATGATAGCAGATCAAATCCACAGTGTCTTTTGTCTATCATCTGTCTATCAATCATCTATCAATCATATCATTCTATTATCTATTATAATCTGTCATCCATAACCTAACTATAATCTATTTATCCTTCTATAAACCATTTGTCATCTATTTGTCTATCATTAGCTATTTATCACATATCTAATATCTAAAATATCTATCATTCGTCCATCATCTATCTATCATTCATCTATATATCTAACACTTATGTACTTATATACTTATCCATCCATTACTTGTAAGCTACCTTAATTTAGCACATATTACTATTATTTATCTATAATCTATACATATAAATCTATCACTCTTATATCTTATATTAACCTACCTGTTACTTATAAGTTATCTATATATCATCTAGCTATCTAGCTATCAAATATCTACCCATCCATTTTCCTAAATACTTAACATATAAAAACATATTTAACCACTCCATTTGAACAACTAAAGTTAGAAGGACCATGGTAAAGCATGGTATCCTATCAAGGGATGTCAAGGTTGTAGAGTCAAATGACAATGGATTTGCAGTAGAAACATTAAGAGTACAGAAGTAATGATGGTCCCAAAAGTCATTCAGATCAAGCTATTGGATTTCCAGGTTTGAAGATATACAAAATGCTTCCAGAATTACAAATAAAGAAATGACTACAATTTACATATCTGCTCATATTGATCACAAACTACAGTTCTGTCTCAGTTTTCCAAGGATACCTATGCACATTGAGAACTTGAGATACACTGAATTGAATTGTTTTCTGACTATTGAGGTGAAAATAGCATAGTCTAAGGAAACTGTATCCCCGTTCAGAAACTGTGGTCAGACTGATATGATTTAGTCTTCAGTAAATTTTAAAAAATTAAGGAAAACAGATTTTAAAAGGTTCTCAGTCCTGTCTCTGATATTCAATATCTGATCTGATGTAAACAATTTATAGTCAGGAATTTACAATTCATCTTTGGAAAGGTGTCACATCTCACCATACAGAAAATTCTGTCAGTTCAATATCATAATTATATTTATTTTTAAGTACTTATCTTTATTAAGATTAATTATATGGAATAATGCATAGATTGCAGCTTGCTTTATATATTAAATTTGCCATCATTCTATGATGTCAGGCAAAGTTGGTCAGTGCATTTCAGTGTCTTCCTTGCCTCACAGCAAAATAAGAATAATAGTTGCATTTGAATTTTGTAAAATTATTAAACAAAATTTTATATGGATATTTATGAGTATTTATATATGCATAGTATTAATTGTCAACCTGACACCTGAGAAGCAGGTCCTTGGGCCACCTGAGAATTATCCTCTAGATTAAGTTTTGCCTGTTGGAATGCCTGTGAGGAATGGTTTTGATTGTTTAATTGATGTGTGAAGATCTGGCCATCACTGATGGAAGCAGTTTCTGATTATATAGATGAAAATAGAAGTAACTGAGGCTAGGTAAGCAAACTATTGCAATTGTTATGGATGTTCTGAGGCCAGGTGTTTCTAGGTCCTATCATTATAACTTTTCCAAAACACAGGCTGTAACATAAAATTTTTAGTCAACAAATCTTTGTCTCCCAAGTTCCTTGGATCTGGTGTTTTATTGTAGCAATAATTAATGAAACTATAATGAAACTAAAACACACACACATACATACACGCTCAACATATATATATATATATATATTTACACACTCAACAGTAACAATAGACACTATCATTAATTTATAAATTTATATGTGTATGTTTACAATATGTTAATATGTATATGCATATTTGTACATATGTTAATACCTACAATTATATAAGAAAATTCTTAGCTTCTAAAGCTGCAATGTGTTATAAAATCTATTTATGAATAGTTCTTGAAACATAAGTTAGAAAAAAGTTTATAATTTGTCAAATATTATCTAGAAAACCCATTGTGAGATGCATTTCAAATTTGGAATCAGATAACAGTTAAAAATCATCTCACCCTAGTCAGAATAGCAAAATCCAAAATATATACAATAACAAATGCTGGAGAAGATGCAGGGAGAAGGCAAATCTCCTACATTGCTGGTGTGAAGGCAGACTTGTACAACCACTAATGAGATCAGTATTGCTGTTTTTTTTTTATTTTTCTACTTTTACAAGCATATTGAGCATTTATCCAGCCTCCTTCCCTCCCCCCTCTTTTCCATACCCTTCCTTCTCTTCATCATTGTCTCCCACTCCCTCCCACCCTTCTGCCTTCCATGTGCTTCTATGGACCCCACGGTTCACTCCAATGGGTCTACTCCTGTGGATGCTCAGACCCTCATGGTATATCAAGTTACCTCTCTTCAGGCCAAGTATTGCTATTAAATTTTTTTAAAGTTAAAAATTGAAATGCCATATGATCCTGCTACAACACTGCTGGGAATATTTCCACAAATGCTTCATTATACTCTAGGGACACAAATACATGTTCATCACAGCACTATTCACAATAGCAAAGTCAATTTGATGGTAAATGAAGTTGGAAGAAGTCATACTAAATGGAGTATCAAGCACAGAAAGTCAGATATTGCATGTTCTCTGCCGCAGACCAGAGTCGCGGCCTTGAGACCAGGGCTCCCCAGGACCGGGTGGAGAACAGAACACACGCAGCTCCCTCTTGTCTGAGTGAATCCTGAATCCGTTTATTGAAACTTTCGTGACAACTTTTATAGAGAAAATTTTGGGGTAAAGAATGTTGCAGTTACAACAGACATATAATTTTCTAGTCAGCAAAAATCACCTTCAGGGTGGACATTTTTTCAAGAACCTAACCCATTGCTTCAGGGCAAAGGCACTTAACAAAAACATTCTCTCAGTATTTCCAAACTTATCTAATCTATAATGCTTCACCAGATAGCTATGGGGCTGAGCCCACATTTTAACAGAGACTGCTTTTTTAAAATACAGAGGCAGAATGTTCTTCTTTTGATTTTAGCAAGGAACATATATTACAATTAACTATAGGAGTCCCCAACACCCCAGCATGAGCTTTTGTTATTGTCCTCTCCAGGTTGATACTCTTGGTCAGGCAGGTCTACATAGGCACCAGGCATGGCAGCAGGTTCTAACTTGGGAAAATGTATGCAGCTCATGTAGTGTCTACTATCCAAGCTTAAACCACATCTCTAAGGGGGGCCTTGACTTGGATACTCAAGGCCCATAAGCTATAGCTGGTTCTGTTGATGGAGCACTGAAATATGCACTGAAGAAAACACTTAAGCAATATAATTATTAAATGAATAACTTCTATAATAGCATCCTTCTATTCCTTTAATAGTAAGGTTGCTTTGTCTTCCTTTGAGGAATTCCAGAAGTTAGATGACTCATCTGTGAACCATGCATACTCCAAATCTGGGGTCCAGTCAGGCCCCATATGCCAAGGGTGTCTCTTTCAGGGCGGAGGTGATCATTGGTGGGAGTGCACTCAGATGGTCCATCTCTGTGATTTCTCATAAGAGTGCTGTTTGGGGTAGGAAAGACACGGCCCCCTTTGCTTCTGACATGGATTCTCCCAGTTTGGATTGCAAATATCATCTCCAGGGCCAGTCTTGGCATCTAGACTTTCTGGCATGATGGTCTCTTCCTTGGCCTTCAGCCAGGGTAAGAGGGTGTCACAGTTTCTTTTAAGGTATGGTGGACTGATAGCATAGCCTTATACTTCTGGAATTTCTGAGTTAGTACGTAGGTGGGAATTTTACCCACCTATGTTTTAAGACTCTAGAAGTTATTCTCTAATTTCTTTAAAATCAGTGCACACATTCTGACTAACAAGTCTACTTATTGTAAATGACTAGACATGAAATTTCTATTTAGTATTTGACTGAAACTTAAAAAGCAGGCTTCTTTTCTAGAACAGAGAGCAGGAAGTTAGTTCCAAAAAACCCTAAGAAAGGGCACTCCTAAATCCCAGAAGAATTTTTCCTGCCAGAGGCAAAACTTGAATTATCCCAAACAAAACCTAGGTAAAAATGCTTAGCACCTGTCCATGGGCTTTATTTTGACATACCGAAAAATTCCTAGCACTTGCCCATAGGATTACTGTGACCTTCCCAGGGAACAGGCTTTAGGCCTGAACTGGGAAGAAACACCAAGACCTGACAATTCCCATATTTTTCCTTATTTCTCTAAAATAGAGCCATGTCCTTATCCCAAAACATGTTACTTTGAACTGAGACATATTCTACCAGATTAGTTGGATAGGAGCGCGGCAGTTCTCCTTGTAAGTGGAATCTACTTCCAAGCCCTCATAATGACTTATTCAAGGGAAAATCTTTATAACCACAAAGAACTAGAACTAGGAAGGTAGTTCCTAGAGTGGAGACAGAAGAACATAGTTCAGTAGAGAAATAAGGCCACTGTCATGAAAGACTCACAATTATCGAGATATCTGATCCAGTCCACAGTCAGTGTTCTTCCCTTTCATTGGTGTTTGAACTGGTTTGAATCACCAGACATGTGTTCCTTGTGTTGGGGGGGGGTGTTAGTGATTAGTAGATAGCCAGATGATGGCCTAGAGGTTTACCCAACTCAATACTGTGTCCTACTCCTGATCGTTCCTCCTCTTCAAGCCTTCCTTTATATAAAGGGCTCTTTATAGCAGTTTCTGTATTGTTGTATAGGTGAGGATCTCAACACCCACATAGGGTGCGGCCTCATGCAGTACATAAGCAAAACAACCTGAATAACAGAACACTGGGGACCCTACAATGTTTACCTGGAACCAAGTCAGCCAAATCTCCCTCCACCCAGAGGCTCAGGGAACTTTGCAGAAGAGGGAGTAGTAAGATTGGAAGTCTAAAGATGGGGATGTCCAGTGCTGAACAACCAATCCACTCAAGATAGGGCAGCCGCAGCCAGGAACTCATGTCAATGGGACTTGGCCTCGTCGGATCTGCACAGTGGCTGACAAGTCAATATGCCCCCCATAGACTAGTTTGGATCTCAGGAGAAACAATTTCAAGCAATAGGATCCTTAAGGTCAAGGAGCCAGACAGAGGTAGGTGAGTACTCATATCAGCAGTTTGCCCTAGGAAGGGCCTCTTAGTCTGCCATAGAGGTCTGAACCCCCACTAGAGCAGATGATACATAGGGAACCCCAGAGGGAGCAGGCCTGATCCATGAAGGGAGAGGAGAGAGTGTGAAGGGGGTTAGAGAGAAAGATAAGGAAGGTAGGAAGCGAGTGGGGGAATGAGGGTGGCAAGGAGCATGTGTAATTAGGAAAAATAAAAATAATTTTAAAAATATGGGAAATAAAGTCTATATTTGAAGTTATTAAATAAAAATATGGATTTAATTATAATCTTCTTACCTTGCAAGTAACAAGAATTTCCATGAGGTCCAGAGGCAACAATCAGAGAAGCATGACTCTATGGAGTCATTCCAGATTTGTTTCCATCTTTCCTTTGTTATGGATTTATTGGATTGTAAGTTAGCAAGAAAGTACGAGAAACAACAAAATGTCATGAATGTTTTCATATGAATTTTCTAAAGATTTAGTTAGTAATGAAAATAATCACTAAATGACCACACTATTCTGCAGTTGTTCAAGTCAAAACTTGCCTTCAGAATGATTGACTGAAAAAGTATTTAATGTTACTCTCAAGTTTCTTTTCAGAATGAAATAAAACCAAAAGTAGCTCATGGCTTTACAAAGTCCAAGTTATTTTTACATTGTAATAAACCACTTCATGTGAAATTTAAGCACTTCTAATTATGATGTCTATTACCTTTAATGTGAAGTATATCCAATGTCAAACTGATTCAGTCATTAATTCTGCCCTTTTAGAAATGTAAGAGAATTATTTTAAATAGTAGCAATTGAGCTTTGCTCAATTGCCACAAGGAAACAAACTGCTAACAATATGGAATCCACTGTGCAGGGAGGACATTTGGAAATCCTGAAAACATTTTGGAATAACATTGCCAAAGTAACCTGGGAACTCCTGTTGCGTTCACTCCAGTGGTCACTGGATATCTATTATCAACTTTTGACCTTAAGAAAGCTGCCTAAAACTCCACTCAATTCAGATTTTGCAACTGTAATACATGTACCAATATTATTAATAGTCTAATTTCCCAAATAGAGAATTGTACAGATAAATAACATATTCACAATAATGTAGGTTCCATTTCCCAAATTTCCCAAATGGGAATTTCCCAAATAGGAAACTGTAAAGATATATGGAGCAGTGCTTCCAAGATACCGAGAGAGAAATTTCTTTCAATGTAATGGAACTGAAACTTGGCCTGGATTGGTATTTCATACATACCAATGTGAATACTTACCTTCGTGTATGGAGCAGCGTAGACTGCAACTGAACATTGATATACTCTTGCTCTGAAAGTCTCCATTTAGAGCAAGAGCTGAATTTCAAGATACAAGATCATCAAACTCACCATATGAGTCTGTGCTGTTCAATCATTGCTTATCTTCAGTGGCATAGACTGCTTCTTATACAACTGGATCCTTTCACCATATACTTTTACGTGATATTTTTAAAAGTAAAATAGTATTGTCCATTCATTCTTTGAACTTTCTGCTATTCAATTATAGTTGCCCCCTAATGTTAAGAAAAAATTGAATAAATATCACTTATTTGCTGGTTTTCTTTCTAAATGTACAAACTCAGAAAAAATGAGGGAAATGGATAAGATTAAAAGTATTAAAAGCCAATACTTTTAAATCCATTCTATATTAGCTCTATCCTTATAGGAAAATTTTATTATAGTCACGAGATAAATAAAACAAGCTTGTTTAAGGATAATTCCTGTTTATGGTCTTTGAGGATAAAAGGATATTTGTTAGGTTCCTGTTTTAGTAACATCCTGAGACATATTTATTTGAAATCTCCTGTCTTGTCAAAAGTGACCAAGGTCTCTTATTTTCTTTCCTTTGTTCTTAACTTTACTATTCTCTTCTTGCTAGTGCCCATCAAAATACTCAATAGATAGGATTAGGTTTTATAAATCACAAAGAGAACAGACCATGTTACCATGTACCATGCAGAAGGTATCACTGTTAACAACGCTTTCCTTCCTGGATTTTTCAGTGTCTCTTGTTTGTCTTTGGGAAGAAATCAAAGATCACACAGTGACTACTGAGACTGAGAAATGATTGGAGATTTCTACCAATATAATAGGAGTATGCATGATTCAAAAGGACCTTAATTATTTCTTTTGAAAAGCTGTAGCTAATAAGGAGTCCTATCAAGGTATTATTATAGATCTTAAGTCAATTGTTATAAATGCCATCCCAGTCATTGAAGTACCATAGGTGATGGGTTTCCCCAAAACATGAAATAGTGGTTTTTAACTATAATTTTCATACGTTTATAAGTTTTTAGAGCCTAGATCATTCAATGAATATTTACATTAGAAAAGGAAATGGAACCTGCATTATTGTGTGCCTATGAAGAGATTTGAATTTTGTAGGTTACCTTTCTTGAGATGTTTTGATAATTATGTTGAACTCATATTGTCATTTATAACATGAAGCATTAAATAGGTTGGCCAGGACATACTTTTTGTAGTAATTGTCAGAAACACTTGAAATTGATTCTTTATTGCCTCAAATTCCACACTTTTCCAAAATAAATCACATTCCAAATGGAAAATAAAGTATGGCAGAAGGTTAATGGTGCATTGACATTAATATGTTCATGGCTTCTAAGCACTTCTGTGTAAAGTAGTTGTGTAAAAAGGAGGATAAATTCAGACAACAGTGAGTATATGTCACAAGTCTTTGGTAACTCTTGTGTTCAACTATCTGTCCTAGCTCAAATTCTTTTATTATAGAAGTATCATAATCAAGATTTCTTCCAGTTACTTAATTAAAAAGCACTAACACAAATGGCCATTTTTTAACATGAATCAACATCCTTCAAACAGATAATAAAAAATCAAAAATATGAGGTAGAAATATAGGAAATATACTGCAACGCACCAATTTTGGAAGTGGAGATTAAGGAACATATGTTTCTCTAGTGTTACAGTTATAGACCTATTAAAAATAGGCTCCTTTTTTTCTCCCACATTTTACTTTTTTTCCTAATCATACAAGCTCAATAGGTACCCCGACCTCTCCCTCCCTCCTCCCCTCCCCAGTCATTGCCCCTTGCACTCTCCCCCCTTCCTTTCACCCCCATGTCTCTCTTCCCCTCTTGCATTGCTTCCCCCCTTCCTCCCTCCCATCCCCTGGAGCATGCCAAACCTCCCTCTGAGTCCTCCACCCTGGTGACAGGTAAGGACTAAGTGACATAGCCAGGACCCTCTCCTTGGGCTCCCTGTTAGTATGGGAACTCTTTTATGACTATTAATCCCTTGCCTCTAAGGATACTACTGCCTGGCGCCTTCTCCCCTGTGATCCATGCTAGACTTTGGGGGGGGGATCATTGACATATCAGCCATCATGCAGGTCATGCAAAATCCAATTATGGCTACTGCAGCCCTAACTTGTGTGGAGTATCTTGCATATTGTTGGTCCTTCCCATCTTTAAGCTCTTACAATTTTGCTGCTCCCTCTTCCACAAATTTCCCTGAGCTTTAGGATGGAGAGAGATTTGGCTGGTCTGGTTCCAGGTGAATAATGTAGGGTCTTTGGTGTTCTGAATTATGGATTGTTGTTGTTTTCAGCTTTGCTTTTCCTGAACTGCACTTGGCTGTATCCTGATTGGTATCCAAGGTTAACTCCTAACCAAAGATAAAAGACTATTTAAATGAAGATCTTAATATAAAAGGAGACTCAAAGGTAGATAGAAGAATAGGAGTAGAACACAGCAGTGAGGAGTGGAGCCAGTGTTCCATTTGCAGGGCCAGTGTTCCATTTGCAGGATGGTTACTGTCTACCTGTCAGTCCCTATATCCTCCCTAATTAGTGAGAACAAACCTCTTCAGTTGCAAGTGACCAGGAAGGAAAGTGAGAGTGAGCTGCACCAGTTGTCTCACTACTTATATGCAATACGTGACAGTGACCCATTTTTTCTACTGAAGCAAAATCCCTATCTATAGTTTTCTTTATTAAGTATCTTTGTTAAGTTTTGGGATTAGTATGATATTAGCTTCATAGAAATAATTTGCAAATGTCCCTTCCTTTGCAATTTTATGAAACAGTATTGGTGTTAGTTGTTCTTCAAATGTCTGGTAGAATTCTGTGCTGAATCCATCTGGTTCAGGACATGTTTTGGTGGGAAGATACGAGATTACTTTATCAATTTCCTCATTTGTTATAGGACTATTTAAATAATTCGAAACTTTCTGAGGCAATTTTTAAAAAAAATTTATTTATTTATTATTCATTCAATTGTGCATGTATGTGTGTGTGCATGTGTGTATGTATGTGTGTGTGTGTAGAACCACGGACGAATTCAGGAACCACCATAGACGGCCTCCACCTCCTCCTTGTTTACTCTGCCCCAGGATTCACAAGCTCCACCCTACCAGGACCAGAAACGCAGGCTGCCCCCGCTTCCACCTGGCGTCTATAAGTGGGGTCTAGGCTCCGAACTCAGGACCTTCTGCCTGCAAGGCAGAGGCTTAACCCCTGAGCCACCTCTCCAGCCCCTTTCTGAGTCAATTTATGTAAGTTGTGCTTACTCAGGAATTCATCCATTTCTTTTGTGTTATCAAATTTCATGGAGTATAAGTTTTTGAAATATGACTTTATAATTCTCTGAATTTCTTGGATATCAGTAGTGATAACTCCATTTTCATTTCTAATTTTGTTAATTCGGGTTTTCTCTCTCTTGATTTTGGTTAATTTAGCTACAGGTGTATCTATCTGATTTTCTCAAAGAACCAGCTTTTTCTCTGGTTGATTCTTGTATCATTTTCCTTATCTCAATTTTGGATATTTCTCCCCTGATTTTGCTAATCTCCTTTCTTCTACTGCTTTTGGGATTGGATTGTTTTTGTGTCTCTAAAGCTTTAAGCTGCATTGTGAATTTATTTACTTGTGATGTTTCCATTTTTTTTTGATGTAGGCATTAAGAGCTATAAACTTATCTCTTAGGACAGCTTTCATTGCGTCCCAGAGATTTCGATATGTTGTATTTTCATTATCATTCACATCTAGGAAATCTTTATTTCCTTTTTGTTTTCTTTCTGAACCCAATTCTCATTCAGCATCATAGTATTTAGTTTCCAAAAGTTAGTATACTTTCTGCTGTTTGTTGTGTTGTGGATGTCAAGCTTTAGACCATGGTGGTCTGATAGGGTACATGCTATAATTTCAACTTGCCTGTATATGTGGAGATTTGTTTTGTGGTCCAGTATGTGGTCTATTTTGGAGAAAGTTCTGTGTACTGCTGAGAAGAATGTGTATTTCTTGGTGCTTGGATGGAGGGTTTGATAGAGATTTGTAAAGTCCATTTCAGTAAGGGTTTGATTTAGTTCCAATGTGTTTCTGTTAAGTTTTTGGCCTGTTGATCTGTCCATGTTGAGAGTGCAGTATTGAAATCCCCAAGTATTATTATATTGGAATTGATTTCTTGTTTTAGATATTGTAGCATTTGCTTAATGAATGGGGAGGAGTCCATTTCAAGTATATATATGTACAGTACTGTGAACTCTTCCTGAAGAATTGTACCTGTGACTAAAATGTTGTATCTTTCGGTATCTTTTGTGATTTTATTTGGTTTGAAGTCCACTTTGTCAGATGGCATAATTGCTACCTCTGCTTGTTTCCTAGTTCCATTAGCTTGAAGAATTTTTGACCAGCCTTTTACTTTTAGAATGTGCCTATCTTGTGTGGTGAGATGTTTTTTCTGAGGGCCGTGGATGGATGGATTGTGAGTTCTAATCCATTTTTTTGTAATCTGTGTCTTTTGATTAATGAGTTAATTCTATTAACATTTAGTATTATAATAGAGAAATTATTTTTAATTCCTGACATTTTTTGTAAACTGTTTAGTGACTTTCATAAGTGTATTATTTAGTTTGTAGGTTGTGGTGGTATTAAACGTCCCTTCTGTCCTCCTGGATATGCTTATTCTTTTCTTCAAGCTTGGGTATCTTTTCTAGCATTTTTTGAAGGCCTGGTTTGGTGGTAATATAAGTCTTCAAGTTGTCTTTATGTTGGAAAATTTTCTTTTCACCCTTGATCATGAGTGATAGTTTTGCTGGGTATATCAACCCGGGTTGACTTTTGTGCTCATTCAATATTTGAAGTATGTCTCTCCAAGATCTTCTGGCTTTTACTGTTTCCATTGAAAAATCACTTGCTATTTTAATAAGTTTACCTTTAAAAGTGACTTGTTTTTTTCTCTTGAAGCTCTCAGCACCTTGTCTTTTTCTTGTATGTGTAGTGTTTTGACCATTATTTTCCATGGTGAGTTTCTATTTGAGTCATATCTGTTTGGAGTGTGGAATGTCTCTTGTATTTGAATGGGCCTCTCTTTCTTTAGATGTGATAACTTTTCCTTTATAATAATTTGAAAAATTTCCTTGGGTATGCTATTTTGGGATTCTTGTTCTGGTATTCCATGAATGTGCATGTTAACCTCTTCCATTGAGCTGGTTAGTTCTCCTACTTTGTCTTCAAGATCTGATATTCTATTTTCTGTTTCATCAGTTCTGGTGATAAGATTTTCTGTTGAGTTTTGAGTTGAATAAAGCTTGTCTTTTTGTTCAAGTTTGCACTCTGCCTGAGATTCTTTTAACTGCTCTGTGCCTATTTTTGTTTCTTCACCTGCTTTTCTCATCTCCTTCAAGGGCCTGTTGTGTTCCTGTTTAAAGTGGTTGATGTGGTTATTATGTTCTCCCAGATTTGCTCTTCCATTGCTTTGATCATAGTAAAGATCAGGCCTTGAAAATCCTTACCTTGGGTATGGTTTTCTTGGCTATTTTCTGTGAGTTTGTTCTGATTGCATTCTATCATTATGGGTTTGGTGGTTTTGTTTTCATAGCTTTTCATGGACTTGTGCTATGACTTGATCATCTTGTGTCCTTCTTTTTGTTTTTGTGTTTTTGGCTGAACTGAATTAGGCAGTATTGCTATACTTGAGCAGTTATTGCTAGTGTTTGCCTTGGAGTTGTGTATGACTATCTAGTGTTGGTATTATCACCTAGATGAGGCTATTAGACTGTTAGTATATTAATTAAAGTGGGTTTAATAGGCAGAGATTAGTATAGTAGTGTACTTTTTAGATTTACTTCCTTAGTGACATGTGAGAGTGAACGGTATATTCCCTGTTGTATGAATTTTTGGGTGGCTATATGGAACTGTTAAACTACAGTGACTAATAATTGAGAGAAACAAGATGGTAAAAAGGGTTTACTTATCTTAGAGCTGGTTGTGAATATTCTCTCCCATGTGATGGGATGATTTTAGAAAACCTCAGATGACTAGTGTTGGTCCCCTAGCCCTTTGCTTGGTTTGTCTCTGAACTCTGTAGAATTCTGAGGAGCAGGGAGTCTTCCCTCTGATAGGGAGCCAAATCCTGGTCTGGGTCGGGGCAGAAAGGCAGAGTGGCTGAGGAGTACGGAGTCCATCTGCTCTGGTCTGGGTTCAGGTCAGGGTCCAGGTCTGAGGAGCAGGGAGTCTGCCCTGGTCAAAATTGAATCAAAATGGGGCTGGAGAGATGGCTCAAGGATTGTGAGCCTCTGCCTCACAAGTGGAAGATTTTGAATTCAGATCCTGGATCTCATGTTAAAAGCACTGAGTGAAAATGGCAGCAGCCTACACTTCCAGCACTGGTAGGTGAAGCCAGGGATGAGAAGCTGGAGAAACACTGGTACAGGGAACCTTGCAGAAAGAGAATCCTGTTCGTGCCCCTCGGACACAAGGGTGAAATCTCCCTCTTGCTGTTGGGTTTCCTGCCTCCATAAAAGAGTTTCACTTCCATTGTTGTGGCTCCATGCCTCTCTTCTTCTGGGATACCACTGAAACCTGCCTCAACAGGGGCCTCTGTTCACCTCTCCTCTTCAGGCTGCAACAGAGAACAACCAACCATCCAGCAGATGAAAAAACTGGAAAGTGAGGCTCATTCTTTTTTAACACATTTACTTACATATTTTGGGAAGCTAAGACAATTAATATGCTAATTTTGAATAATTATAAAAATCAGCAAAAAGCTTTCTGCAGAGCATAGTCTCAAGCAAACAAAATGAAGATATCTTCATTGGATATTATCATACTTCAAATAAGTTTCATAAGCAAAATTATTGCCACTCTGACAAATGCATTCAGGTAGTACAGAACTGAGGAAGTAGAAAATAACATATGTCTAATTAATAGAGAATGTAATAATCAATTATTCAGTGAAATTTTAAATACTTATTGCCTATAATTAGTCCAACTCTTTTTGGAATGAATTCAACATTAGTGGTAAAACCACTGAGGAAAGCATCTTGCATTTCCTTCTCATTAGCATTAACCTTCATCATTCTTTGGGAGAGAGGGTTGTGGAGCCACTGGAGATCTTTCCCCTTCCATGGTGAATTGATAGGACAATTCCCATGCAGATCTTCTAGGAATATACATCATTTCAGTGAAATCATGAATACAATAACCCTGTCATGTCCAGAATATGGTGAAAAATAGGGTATATTAGAGTGGTAAATCTTGCCATGAATCTGTTAATCTACCAGATTTTCTTTGTTTATTTTGATTTTGTCTTTGAGCCCTTGAAGCAGTTTTTCAATGTACTTATGGAAAGCTTATCATCAGCTGATCATAATGGTATTATTCAGGATTATCTAAATGTAGAGAAAGACAATGGGTGAGCCATAGAGAAGATACAAAGTAGAAGGCAGAAATTGGCATGAAACAACTGTTGAATTTGATTATGAAAGAGGACCAGGAGATATATATTTAGAAATGCCTCTAGAAACTGAAAAGGTAAAGAGATATCTGCTGTTCTGGAGTCTTTAGTACATAACCTCACCACTAGTTTGATTTTATTTCACTGAAATCCATTTGAGATTTCTTATCTCCAGACATATAAAACAATAATTTTATTTGTGTGTGTGTGTGTGTGTGTGTGTGCTCATGTGTGCATTTACGTTGTGTGGGGGGTGACATGACTTGAAATACGAATTGTTCTCCACAGGTTCATGTATTTGAATCTTTAGTTGTTTGGGACGTCATGACACCTTTAGTAGATGGATCCTTGCTAGAAGGCAGTTGAAAGGGGTGGGTCTTAAGGTGCCATCCTACTTCTGAGAGAGTTCTCTTCTTGTGGTTGGCAGAGGAATCTCTAAAATAAGCAATAGTAAGGCTGAGAAATGGCTCAAGGGTTAAGACTCTGCCTTGCAAGCAGAAGATCCTAGGTTTGTATCCCAGGTCCCACATGGAAACAGCAGTGGCCTGCACTTCCAGTCCTGGTAGACAGTCTGGGAAATCCCAGAGTGAAACAAAATGTAGGTAGAAGCAATCCAAGATGATTTCTGAAGTCTCCATGGACTCCCATAGGAATACAGAGTGCCCTCTGATACACACACACACACACACACACACACACACACACACACACAATAAATGAGTTGTACACTTCATTATTACACTCTCACAACTAGATTGATCATCTAGATAAAAAATAATTAGACAAACAATAAAGAAATGTGAAACTATAAACCAAGTGGACCTTACAGTCATTCCACTCAGATAATATACATCATTTTTAGCAGCTCATGGAACATTCTCTAAAATAGATCAAATACTGTGACATAAACCAAGATGTATTAAATAAAAGAAAATTGAAATATTCCATCAGACAACCAAGGAATAAAGCTAGAAAAACAGCAAAAGAAATTTCAGAACATAAAATTTTCAGAAGCTTATTTAAACAAGGTTTGAATTATGTTGCTGTCATTAAGTAAATCAAGAAGGAAATAAAGATATTAGAACAAATATCCAGAACAAATGAAAATGAGAGCATAGCACACCAAAACCTGTCAGACATATTGAAAGTATTCCTAAGTAAGAAGTTTATTTCTCTGAGGGGTGGGGTTACAAGAAAATAATAGGGAGAATGCCAATAAATAATCTGATAATGAACCTCAAATACTGGAAAAAAGCAGCAAACCAATTCAAAAACAGTAAACTGGAAGAAATAATTAACAGCAGGGCAGAAACCAATGAAATAGAAATGAAAAAAGTATAAATAATCAAGAAAACCAAAAATTGATTCTTCTTGCATAATTAACTAAAGGAAAATGAGAGAAGACACAAATTAATTAACTTTGAAGTGAGAGGGAGCTATCACATTACATATTGGCAAATTCAGAGAAATAATACCTTAAATTCTATACTCAAGTGATCTGGACAATCTGCAATCAACGAATGAATTTCTGAACTAATGGACTTACCAAAGTTGAATCGAGATAGTGTGATCAAATGAATAAACTTGCCAAGCAATAAAATTTAAACAGTAGTTGTAAATATACAAACATAAATCACAGAACCAGATGCATTTAACCAATTCTTTTTCTAATTAAGAATTCTCCTTTTATACAAAAATGAATGGTTGTCCTTCAACTCCTTTCTTCCTTCTTCTTCTCCCTTTTCCCCCTTCCTCAACTTCTCTCCACGTTTTTCACCAATCCATCTCTCTCCCTCCCACTCTAATGTCTTTTTAATTATGTGGGATTCTGAGTTCCCTTTGGGCTGTCTTTTCTAGTAGGGGCTCAGACCTCTCTGGCAGCTTAAGTGGCCCGTCTTTGGGTAGACCACCAATAGGAGTGTTTCCCTTCACTTATCTAGCCCTTCCTCTTAAATTTCCCACTGTATGTAGCAATTTCTCCTGAGTTCCTTGCTGGTCCATGGGGTAATTTTGATATGTCAGTCATTGTACAATTCTGGTGAGGATAGATCTTACTGTAGTGAGTTTCTGGATGGAGCAGCCCTGTGGTAACTGATGTGACCTGGCCAGTAGTGAAACTTCTCACCTTCAGGCTCTTACATTCTTATTGCCCCCCTCTTCCACAAAATTTCCAGAGTCTTAGCATGGGAGGAGGTTTGGTTGGCTTAATTTGGGTTGAGCATTTTAGGGTCACTGATATTCTGCACTGTGGTTGATTTTGGTTGTCCATTTCACTTTTATTCCAATGTAATAGACTGCATCATGTTTTGGTGTTGAGATCTTTTCTCATCTAAAAATATGAGAGTTGTTTAAATGGTGGTTTACAATCATGTGATTTTGGTTAGTACTGAAATCTCTGATCCTGTGTAGGGTCAATTTTCTCCCCTTCTGCTGTTGTTTAGTCTGGCTTATATTATTGGGCATGTGTCATGGGGGGATTAGGATCTAATAAGCAGGTGATTGGCTATCTGGAGGCTAACCTTACTCCTTACTGTATTCTATTCCTATCTTCCCTCCTTTTTAAGACTTTTCTTACATAAAAACCTTATTTAAATGCTTGCTCATTTTTTTTTTTTGTTTCCAGTCTTTTGGGATAATCTTCCACCCCTTGGCTTTTGTTCTTCTGTGTTTGTGGGTGTTGTTAAAAGTTCCTGTTTGATTGATAAAACTGAAAGTTAAATGCTAGGATCCACTCAAAAGAGAGAATGACATCTGTCTTTCTGGAGCTGGGATATTTCACTCAGTGTTATTTCTTCCAGTTCCATCTACTTACAGTTAAATTTCATTAATTTATTTTTCCTAAGAGCTGAATAGTATTTCATTGTATATATGTAGCATGTTTTCATTAAACATTTGTCAACTTTTGGACATTTAGGTTAGTTACACTTCTTTGTTATTGTAAACAGAACTGCTAAGAATATGGTTGTACATGTGACTCTGTTGCAGGATGCAATGATCTTTGGGAATATTTACAGGAGTGATATAGCTGTATTTCATAGTGTTTCATTTTTTAACTTTTTAGGAACTGCCAAGTTGACCTTCAAAGGGGCTATGTAAGTTTATAACTTATATTCCCACCAGAAATTTATGAGGGTCCCCCTCTTGCCAAATCCCTGCCAGCATATGGTACTGTTTGTGTTTTGGACCTTAGCCATTCTGATTGGAGTGAGATAGTATCACAGGGTGGTTTTAATTTGCATTTCCTTAATGGCTAGGAAGGTAGAACATTTTTTACAGATGTTTGCTAGAGATATGAATTTCATCTTATGAGAAGTTTCTTTCATTTCTATAGTTTATTTTTAGTTGGCTTATTTATTCCTTGGTATTTAATTTTTCAAGTTCTTTGTATACTCTGTATATTAGTCCTCTGTCAGATGCTGGGTCAGTGAAGATATTCTCCCAATTCTGTAGGTTGCACTTTTGCTCAATTAAGAGTTTCTTTTGCTGAAATAAAGTTTTCTACTTTCATAGAGTATGAATTGTTTAGTGTTGGAATTATTCTCTGGGCCTTTGTGTACCTATTAAGGAAATACTTGCCAAGATCAATAAGTTTGAGGTTAGTTCCTATTTTTTCTTCTAGGAGTTTTATTGTCTTTTATCTAACATTGAAGTCTTTGATCCATTTGGAGTTGATTATCTTGCAGAGAAAAAAATAATGGTTTAGTTTCAAACTTGTGAATATTGAAATCCAATTTTGACAATACCATTTCTTGAAGATGCTGTCCTTTTTCCAATAGATTTTCTTTTGGGATCTATAATGAAAACTAGTTGAGTGTTGGTATATGTGTTCATATTTGGGGTTTATATAAATCCATTGGTTTATGTCACTTTTTATGGCACCAATATCATGCTGTTTTATTACTATAGATTTTTATAATATAGTTTAAGATCTGATATGGTGATACATTCCACAGAGTTTTTAAACTTTATTTATTATTTATTTTGTGTGTGCATGTGCATGTGCGTGTGCGTGTGTATGTGCGTGTGTGTGTGTGTGTGTGTGTTTGTGTGTGTTAGAGGGCACTCTGTGTCCTTATGGAGGACCAAGGATAACTTCTGGAATCATCTTGGATTGTATTGTTACTACCTTTTTTAATTTTATTCTGAGATTTCCCAGACTCCTCCATCACATCCTGAAGGGCCTTCATTTCTGCTTGACATTTTTATGTCGGATCTAGGATCGGGACTCAGGACTTTTTGCTTGAGAGGCAGTCTTATTGACTGAGCCATCTCTCTAGCTCAACCTCCCATAGATATTTTATTTTGGTATCCTGAGTATTTTTGTGTCCGTATGAATTTTGAGATTGTTTTACCAATTTCCATGGAGAATTAGGTTGAAATATTGTTATTTCATTGAATCTGTACATTGCTTTTGGTAGAATCTTCATTTTTAACAATGTTAATTCTGCCAGACTCAGAACATGGACTGTCTCTCTATTTTCTTCTATCTTCTGTCATCTCTCTTTTTAAAGTGTTTTAAAGTTTTCATTGCATAGTTCTTTCAAATTTTTGGATATGTTTATTCCATGGTATTTAAGATTTTAGGAACTGTGATAAATATTGTTTATCTCAGATCTTTCTTGCTTTATTACTTTTTGGTGCATAGAAAAGTGTGATAGTTAAGCCTGGGTGTTAACTTGACATACCCGATATTAACTAAGCTGGGCTGAGACCACCTCTGAAAGGGATCAACTGAGACTACTTGAAAGGATGATACATGCCCCAGATCCTATCAGAACTCCAAAGCTTTCAAAGGATTCTCCCAATATTGCATCATATAAAAAGAAGCCACCATGGAGAACAGATTGCCTTCTTGCAGCTGTGCTAGAAATCATTCTTCCTTCCAGCTGCCCAGTTTCTTTGACCTTCTAGCCTTCGACTAGACTAAGACTCTAGGAGTTCTCCATCCTTCAGCCATCACCCACTTGACTACCGAACTGACAGCTAGCTATTGGCAGCCATCGTTGGAACTACCTTGGCTACTGGCAGCCTTTGCTGGACACCTCAGCCATATCTTTAAGCCAACTCAATAAATTTCATATATATATATATATATATATATATATATATATATATATATTCATTCTGTGAATTCCATGACTCCAGAGAACCCTAACTAATACAGAAATTGGTACCAGAAGTAGTTCTAAAGAAACAGAATTTTAAGAATGAATTTCGCTGGCAAGCTTTACGATATCTGGAGCTGGCTTTCTGATCCAGTGGAACCTCCAGCGACTAAAGACTCCCCTAGTGGCATTGAGGTCACTGCAACTGTTTGGAGTGAACTGTTTCTAGAACTGGTAAAAGTATGTGTGTTGGACAGTCTTGATGCCCCTTTTGCGAGGATCGAGAAGCTCAGTGATTCTATATATGAAACTTTACACAAAATGAGTGAGAATAAGAAAAATGATGATGCTGGCTGGTTGTTTTTAGCATCTCTCATTAAACTACAAATGGAAAAGGAAGATTTCAGAGAGGAAAATATCCAACTCAGAAAGTGCATAAAGAACTTAGAAGTTTCTAAGTGTGCCCTAGAAGAGAATCTTCTCTCCAGTAGCAATAGGGCTCAAATTGCTGAAAATCAAACCCAAACTTTGATTATTAGTGGCTGAGTTACAACATAAATTATATTCCCAGCCTCGAAAGGTGTCTGTAGTTAAAGTAAAAACACTGATTGGCAAAGAGTGGGATCCTGAAAAGTGGGATGCTGATGTGTGGGAAGACCAAACTGATGATGAGGACGAGAACGTTGAACCCTCAAATTCTGGTGCATTTATTCCGCCTGAGGAAATGGTCTCCCCACCCTTAGCAGAGAATGAATCCCCACCCCCACTCTCTACAGAATTGCTATCTCCATCTTTCCATAAGAGAATTACTCATGATTAATCTGGAAAAAGAGCAAAGACTTTGCCTCAAGGAAATGCTGATGTTATGGCATGTCCACCTGTGATTGCTTCCAGGTCTATAACTAGTCTTAACAATAAACAGACTCCTAAAGGTGAAATATAAAGTGTGGCCCATGAGGAGATACGCTATACCCCTAAAGAACTCCATGATTTTCCAACACGTTTAAGCAGCGGTCTGGGGAATACACCTGGGAATGCATTGTAAGGCTGTGGGATACTGGTGGAAGGAGCATAAAACTGTATAAAAGTGAGTTCACAGAAATGGTCCCATTGAGTAGAGATTCTAGTTTCACACTGCTACTCATAGAGTTAAAAATAGTGCTAAGAGTTTATTCGAGTAGGTAGCTGAAGTATTTATTAAAGTTTGGACATCTGAAAAGGAACTGGAGATTTCAGACATTCCTTGGTTTAATGTTGATGACGGGATTAAGAGGCTCACAGAAATTGGTATGGTTGACTGGATCCGATCTTTAAAATCCAATTCTCAATGGTAGAATCCAGATGACATGCCTTTTACCAGAAATGTACTTAATAAATTGGTGAGAGGGGCTCCTATCATTGATCTCCTTGTTCCAGACCTAACAATGGGAGATGCTACCTCCCAGTTGGAAGACTTAAATTCAATGGGCCTAGGTGGATTGAGGAGTAGTAGGGGCCAAGTGGCAGCATTGAATCACCAATGACAAAGTAAACATACTAACCATAATGTGCAGCATAAACAGAACAGTATTTATGAGGGTCTCACTTGCTTAGACCTTTGGCATTGGCTAATTAACCATGGTGTTCCCAAAAGTAAAATAGATAAGAAGCCTACAAAGTTCTTATTTGACTTTATTTTCTGACAAGCAGAAAAATTCTAACAGAAATGAAGGAAAAGCTGCCTTTACTAGTAGTAGCAGAGAATCACGGCCTGTCAGTCAATTTCCAGACCTGAGCCAGTTTACAGATCCAGAACCCCTTGAATGAAGGGAAAGCCGGGTCCCTTTGAGGAAGGAACTTGGCACCATAGCAAAAAGCTTTAATATTAGTCTTTCTCCTGTCCTTCCACAAAAGGACCTAAGGCCTTTCACTAGAGTAACTGTAGATTGGGAGAAAGGAAATAATCAGACACTTAGGGGTCTACTAGACACTTAGAGTCTGAGATGACACTGATTCCAGGAGACCCTCCAGTTAAAGTAGGGGGATATGGAGGTCAGGTGATTGAAGGAGTTTTGGCTAATGTTCGACTCACAGTAGGTCCAGTAGGTCCCCGAACTCATCCAGTAGTTATTTCCCCAGTGCCAGAATGTATAATTGGAATAGATATACTTAGAAGTTGGCAGAACCCTCACATTGGTTCCTTGAAATGTGGAGTAAGAGCCATTATGTTTGGGAAGGCCAAATGGAAGCTTTTAGAATTGCCTCTACCAAGGAAAATAGTGAATCAGAAACAGTATCATATCCCTGGAGGAATTACAGAAATCAGTGCCACCATCAAGGACTTGAAGGATGCAGGGGTGGTGGTTCCTACCACCTCTCCTTTTAACTCTCCCATTTGGCCTGTGCAGAAGACAGATGGATCATGGAGAATGAGAGTCAATTATCACAAACTTAATCAAGTTGTGACTCCAATCACAGCTGCTGTACCAGATGTGGTTTCGTTGCTTGAGCAAATCAACACATCTCTTGGTACTTGATATGCAGCCATTGATCTTGCAAATGCTTTTTTCTACATATCTATTCATAAAGATCATCAGAAGCAATTTGCTTTCAGTTGGCAAGGCCAGCAGTATACATTTACAGTGTTACCTCAAGGGTTTATTAATTCTCCAACCCTATGCCATAACTTGATTTGCAGATATCTTGATTGCTTGTCTCTTCCACAAGGTATCACACTGGTCCATTATATAGATGATATTGTGCTGATTGGACCAAGTGAGCAGGAAGTAGCAAGCATTTTGGATTTGTTGGTAAGGCATATGCAGAACAGAAGACGGGAAATAAATCCAACCAAAATCCAGGACCTTCCACTTCAGTAAAATTTTTAGGAATTCAGTGGTGTGGGGCATGTAGAGATATTCCTTCTAAGGTAAAGGATAAGTTGTTGCACCTGGCCTCTCCCACCACTAAGAAAGAAGCACAATGTTTGTTGGGCCTGTTTGGATTTTGGAGGCAGCACATTCCTCACTTGGGCGTGTTACTTAGGCCCATATACCAAGTAACTCAGAAAGTTGCCAGCTTTGAGTGGGGCCCAGAACAAGAGAAGGCTCTTCAGCAGGTTCAAGCTGCTGTACAGGCTGCCTTGCCACTTGGACCATATGATCCAGCAGACCCAATGGTATTGAAAGTATCTTTCACAAGTATACCAAGTAACTCAGAAAGTTGCCAGCTTTGAGTGGGGCCCAGAACAAGAGAAGGCTCTTCAGCAGGTTCAAGCTGCTGTACAGGCTGCCTTGCCACTTGGACCATATGATCCAGCAGACCCAATGGTATTGAAAGTATCTTTCACAGATAGAGATGCTGTTTGGAGTCTCTGGCAGGCTCCCATAGGTGAATCACAGAGGAGACCCTTGGGATTTTGGAACAAGGCTCTACCATCATCTGCAGAAAATCACTGTCCTTTTGAGAAACAACTCTTGGCTTGTTATTGGGCCTTAGTGGAAACTGAACGTCTGACAATGGGTAACCAAGTTACCATGCAACCTGAGTTACCCATCATGAGTTGGGTGTTATCTGACCCAACAAGCCATAAAGTTGGACGGGCACAGCTGCAATCCATTATCAATTGGAAATGGTACTCAGGGCCCGAGCAGGTCCTAAAAGCACAAGTAAGCTGCATGAAGAAGTTGCCCAAATGCTTATGGTTCCTCAGCGTGTTGCAATGCCTGTTCCCAAGTATGCACCTATGGCCTCCTGGGGTGTGCCCTATGATTGGATGACTGTAGAAGAGAAGACTAGGGCCTGGTTCACAGATGGTTCTGCTCGATATTCAGGTGCCACCCAGAAGTGGATAGCTGCAGTGCTACAACCCCTTTCTGCAACAATCCTGAAGGACACTGGAGAAGGAAAATCTTCACAGTGGGCAGAACTTTGGGCAGTGCACATGGTTGTACACTTTGCCTGGAAGGAAAAATGGCCAGAGGTGCGACTGTATACTGATTCATGGGCTGTAGCCAATGTTTTGGCAGGATGGTCAGGGACTTGGAAGGAACATAATTGGAAAATTGGTGAGAAAGACATTTGGGGAAGAAGCATGTGGATAGATCTCTCTCAATGGGCAAAAGACACAAAGATATTAGTGTCTCATGTAAATGTTCATCAAAAGAGGAGATTGGAAGAAGAAACATTCAATAATCAGGTGGACAAGATGACCCGTTCTGCGGATAGTCAGCCTCTTTCCCCAGCCATTCCTATCATTGCCCAATGGGCCCATGAACAAAGTGGACATAGTGGCAGAGATGGAAGTTATGCATGGGCTCAAAAACATGGACTTCCACTCACCAAGGCTGACCTGGCTACAACTGCTGCTGAGTGCCAAATCTGCCAGCAGCAGAGACCAACGTTGAGTCCCCGATATGGAGCTAGCCATTCCTCGGGGCGACCAATCAGGTTGACTACATTGGACCACTTCCAAGATGGAAAGGGCAGTGCTTTGTTCTTACTGGCATAGATACTTATTCTGGATATGGATTTGCGTTTCCTGTATATAATGCTTCTGTCAGGACTACCATCCTTGGACTTACAGAATGCCTTATCCATCATCATGGAATTCCACACGGCATTGCTTCTGAACTCATTTCACAGCTAAAGAAGTATGGCAGTGGGCTAATGACCATGTGATTCATTGGTCTTACCATGTTCCCCACCATCCTGAAGCAGCTGGCTTGATAGAATGGTGGAATGGCCTTTTAAAGGCACAATTACATTGTCAATTACATGGTACTAGTCTGGAGGGATGGGGCAGCATTCTCCAGAAGGCAGTATATGCCTTAAACCAGCATCCAATATATGGTACTGTGTCTCCTATAGCCAGGATTCATGGGTCCAGGAATCAAGGGGTGGAAGCAGGAATAACTCCCCTTACTATCACCCCTAGTAACCCATTAGGAAACTATTTGCTTCCTGTTCCTGTGAGCCTACATTCTATTGGCTTAGAAGTTTTGGGTCTTGTTGCAGTCCACCTGCATGGTTGTTGATAAATGACCATTACACAGCTTAAAGGAACAAGGAGTTTACTTTCTTATGACAGTCTGGTTACAGTTCATAGTCGAGCTTGACAAGAGAGCACACACCAACACCAGGGTTGAGGGAACTGGCCACCATAACGGCTGAGAGATGGACAATCCTTACTTGCCAGACAGGCATGTCTGGCCAAGTATACAGAAGGAAGCCAACTCTCTCAACCAGCTCTCTGTGATTTATCCAGGGCCTCATCCCACCCACCATGGGCTGGGTCTTCCCTACCAGCTGGACAATCTCCTTCAGGTTTGCTCTGGGCTTAACCATCAACTCTACAATTGTGCCTAGAGCTCAAACCCTCAACAGTCAAGTTGACACATGTGCTTAACTATGATAGATGCAGACCAGTGAATGCTTCTGCCAGGAGACACAACAACTATTCCTTTGAACTGGAAACTAAGACTTCCTCCTGGTTATTTTGGACTTCTGATGCCCTTGAGCCAACAGGCTAAAAAAGGAATAACAGTGTTAAGAGGGGTGATTGACTTAGACCACCAAGGAGAAATTGGACTGATTCTCCACAATGGTGGTAAGGAAGTGTATGTCTGGAGTGCAGTAGATCCACTAGGGCGTCTCTTGGTACTACCATGTCCTGTGATTAAGGTCAATGGGAATTTACAGCAAACCAACACTGAAAAGACAATAAATAGTCCAGATCCTCCAGGAATGAAGGTATGGGTAACCCTTCCAGGTAAAGAGCCAAGACCTGCGGAAATACTTGCTGAAGGTGGAGGAAATACAGAATGGGTAGGAGAAGAAGGTAGTTATAAATACCACCTAAGGCCATGTAATCAGTTGCAGAAACAAGGATTAAAATTGCCATGAGTGCTTCTGGTTTATATTGTCAAGAATAGACTTGTGCATGTGCACATACTCTAAGAAGATATTTATGTATGTAATATAATGTTAATATGTAGTTATGAGATGAAATGCTGTAATCTACATTATGATATTGTGTTATGGGACACTAAGACTAAGCATTTCTCAAGGGGCATTGTCATTAATCTTGGAAAAAATAATGCATATGCAGTTGTACATGGATAGCTATATTATGTAAGGTGGAACTATGAATCTTACTGTTTTTATTTGGAGATTTTTTTTAATGGCCTAAGGAAATGCTATTTGGTGTCAAGTTGACAAGGGGTAGACTTGTGATAGTTAAGCCTGGGTGTCAACTTGACATACTCGGTATTAACTAAGCTGGGCTGAGACCACCTCTGGAAAGGATCAACTGAAACTATTTGAAAGGATTATACATGCCCCAGATCCTATCAGAACTCCAAAGCTCTCAAAGGATTCTTCCAGTACTGCATCATATAAAAAGGAGCCACCACGGAGAACAGATTGCCTTCTTGCACATGTGCTAGAAATCATTCTTCCTTTTGGCTGCCCAGTTTCTTCAACCTTTTAGCCTTCGACTAGACTATCTCTAGCCTTCAGCCATCACCCACTTGACTACCGAACTGAGCAGCTAGCTATTGGCAGCCATCATTGGACTAGCTCGGCTACTGGCAGCCTTTGCTGGACTACCTTGGCTATATCTGTAAGCCAACTCAATACATTTCCTATATATATATATTACATATATACATTATATATTATATATATTTTCATTCTGTGAATTCTGTGACTCTAGAGAACCCTAACTAATACAAAAAGTCACTGATTTTTGAACATTAATTTTGTGTCCTGCCACTCTACTGAACTTATTTAACAGTTACAGAATTTTCTTCACAGAATCTTTGTCTTCTGTAGGTACAGAATCATGCCATCTCAAAATAGGGATAATTTGACTTCTTTGTTTCTAAGTTGTATCCCTTTAATCTCTTTTTTGTCTTTTGGTTCTAGATAAGATTTCAAGTAGAAGATAACAGTAGTGGTGAGAGAGGACAGTCCTATATAGTTTCCAATACTTATGATGAATTCTGGTATAGACTTGATGTATATAGCCTTTGCTGAGTTGGTAAATGTTCCTTCCATCCCTATTTTCTCCATAAAAAAAGTGTTGGATTTTTTTCAAAAGCACTTTCATCATCAATTGACAGAATCATATGATTTTGGTCTTTGCATTTGTTTATATGGTAAATGATATCTATAAATTTATTTGTATTAAATTATCTTTGTGTTTCTAAAATAAATAAATCCAACGTGTTCATAGTAGAAAATATTTTTGATACGTTTTTGAATCCAATTTGCTAGAATTTTGGTGAGAATCTTTGGGTATGTGTTCATCAATGAGCTTTACCTTTTGTTTTATTTTTTTCTTGTACTTTTACTTGGCTTTGGGATGAGTACAATATTGGCTTTGTAGAAAGAGTTTGGAAATGTTCCTTCATTTTATATTTTGTGTAATACTTTAAGGAATATTAGCATTAATTGTTCTTTTCATGTCTGGAAGAATGCTGTACTGCTTCCATCTAGTCCTGGATTTTTTTTGTTTTTTTGGTTGGGACAATCATAATTATTGCTTCAACTTTATCTCTTGTCATAGCATAGATAATTCAAGATTTAACTTTGGTGTGTTGTATGTGTTTACAAATTTGTCCACTTCTTTATGATTTCCAAATTTGTTAGTTTATAAATTTTTGAAGTATAAACTTATGATTTTGTAAATTTCCTTGACATCTGTTGTAGAGCTCCAGTTTTATCTCTGAGTTTATTGAGTTTTCTCTCTTTTGGTTTTTATTAATTTGACTGTTTGTCAATTTTGTTAAGTTTTATAATGAAACAGCTCTTTGTTCAATTGTTTATAGTTTTTGTTTGTCTGTATTTCAGTGATTTCTCCTCTGATAATCTTTGCATATCTGCTTCTTTTGATGTCTCTTGATGTATCTCTAAAGATTTAAGCGGCATTATTAGGTTTTTTTATAATAGTTCCATTATTTTTTGTTTTTGTGCATGAGTGCATGTGTGTGCGTGTGTGTGTGTGTGTGCATCAGAGGGCACTATGTGTTCCTGTGGAGGACCAAGTGAGGCTTCAGGAATCAACCTAGATTCAACTACTTCTTTTCTGCTTCACTCTGGGATGTTCCAGGATTGGCCCACTAGGGCCAGAACTGCAGGTCACTGCTGTTGCCAGTTCTGCCTTTTCTTTTAAATTGATAAATGGAGAATTTAGATATTTTAATGCAGATGAAAATTAGGTAGAATTTCCAGCACTATCTCTTGTTTATAATATTTAGCAGAAAAAACTCATAGTTAACAATTCTTGCACCCATCTGGAAAGGAATCACTGAAGTTAAAAACAAGACCTATTAATTTCAATCTCCCAGTTCATGGCTACTCCTTGCAATATATTTTGTGACTCTCCAAAATTTTGCCTTTTTTATGTAGAAACTGGGATCAGAATTTAGGTCCCTTTGTTTGAGAGGCATGGTCTTAACCCCTGAGCCATCTCTCCAGGAAGTTATATTTTTTTGATGTAAGTATCGTGTGCTGTGAATTTTCCTCTTATGACTGGCTGGCCTTTTGGCATCCCAAAGGTTTGGATATAATGTGCTAGCTTTATAATTCTGGGAATTTTTAGATTTCTATTTTTACTTATGTCTGTACCTA
Source organism: Typhlomys cinereus (assembly GCA_023101885.1). Classification (NCBI taxonomy): domain Eukaryota; kingdom Metazoa; phylum Chordata; class Mammalia; order Rodentia; family Platacanthomyidae; genus Typhlomys; species Typhlomys cinereus. The sequence continues at coordinate 851,882 of JALPQD010000082.1, forward strand.
TTCAGTAGCAAGCTATTGTGCATCCAAGATTTTGTGTACTTTCTACCATTTCCTTTATTATGGATATTAATTCATGGTAGTCAGAGTACAGAAGGTGATTTTGATTTCCTTGTTTGTGGAGATCTGCTTTGCTGCCTAGTGTGTGGTCTATTTTAGAGAAATCTCTATAGGGTGCTGGAAAAATGGATATTCATTGATATTAAGAGGGAATGTTTGATAGATGTTTGCCAAGTCCATTTTGTTCTTTGTTTGATTTATTTCTTGTCTGCCTATGTTCAGTTTTTGGTTTGTTGATCCATCTACTATAATAGTAGGGTGCTGAAATGCCCTACTATCATAGTGTTTGGTTTGATATGTTCTTTTATACATTTATAGTGTTTGTTTAACAAAGGTGGGTGAGCTCATGTTCGGAGCATATATATTTAGAATTGTGAATTCTTGATGAGTATATAATATCCTTTTTTGTCTCTTATAAATATGCTTTGAAGCTATTTTATTGGATATTAGGATGGTTTCTCCTGTTTGTTTCCTAGCTGGATTTGTTTAGAATATCTTTAGCTTTCCTTTAACCCTGAAATAATACCTGTCTTTCAAAATGAGTTGTGTTTCTTTGAGGCACCAAAATGATGAACTGTGGTTTTTAAATTCCACAATGTTATTCTCTATCTATTGATTGGTGAGTTGACCTCTTTGAGGCTTTACATTACAATCAAATAGTTTTCGTTGATTTCTATCATTTTTGAATTTATTTGCTTTTGATTTGACAGCTCTCTTCCTGGTAATTGTATTGGTATTATGTTTCCCTTTTATCTTCTTGAGTGTATTGACACACTTCAATTTTCTTGAGACTTTATCCAGTATGTTCTTCTACAAGCTGGTTTGGTAGACCAGAAGGACTTCAGTTCATTTTTTGTTGGAGAATATCTTCCTTTCCCCTTTAAACATGACTGATATTTTGGCTGTATATAACAACTTGGGTTGACATTGTGACCTTCATGACTTGAAGAATTCTTTTCCAAGATCTTCTGGATATACTGTTTCCATTGAAAAGTCAGCTGTTATTCTAATAAGTTTATATTTAAATATGACTTGATTATTCTCTCTTACAGCTCTCAGAAAATTCTCTTTGTCCCATATCTGTGTTGTTATTACCGTTATTGGCCTTGTAGTACTTCTGTTTTGGTCAGATCAGGATAGTGTGTGTTATGCATCTTGTACTTGAATCGGGGTCTCTTTTCTTAGGTGTAGGAGGTTCTCATTTTTGATTGCCTTAAAGATTTGAGATGGAAAGCTTTCTTGGGGCTGTTCTGTGATTCCATGAATGGGCAGGTTTTGACTCTTCAGGGTATCCTATAGTTTTTGAATATTCCTTTTTTCATTTTTTTCTTCTTCTTCAATTGAAAGATTCTATTCTGTCAAATTATCTTCTAGATCAGATGCTCTATCTTGTGCCTGATCCATTCTGTGCATAATACTCTCTACTGTACTTTCAACTTCAATTAGCTCAACTTTGAATTCCAATTGAATTTCATTTTGGAGATTTTTACTTGTTCTAAGCTTGTTTCCTTTATTCCTTTTTTCATTTCAGATTTTTGGTTATTTTTATGAGCATATAAGGTTATAAATTTATTAATTTCACCTCTGAACTTTTCACATTCCTTTTTCCATTCCTTGCAATCTTTTTATGGTTCTTCTTTCATTTTTTTGATCCCATGGATAATATTCCTTTGGAGGACAGTATCTTGAGTGTCACCTTCTTTGTTGTTCTCTGGAAAGTTATTATGATTGAAATTTGTTTTAAGGGGGATGGTGTCTTTGTTAGAAACATATTTTCATGTTATCTAGTATATTTTGTGGTTCTAAAATATGTCTTGGGCATTTTGTGTTAAGTCTTTTACTTCTTTATTTATTATTTTTTTGTCTTTCTAGTGTGAAATGAGGTTGTTTGACTTTGATTGTTGTTGGGAATGGTTCTTTGAATTTGGATGGGATCTTGTGGTGTATAACATGGCTGTCCCCTGTTAAGTACTGTGGTTCTTTTGGTCTTCTGTTGGTTGAGGTGTTTGCTATTCCCTTTAGTGTTTTCTGTGGTGTTTTGTCTATTTCTTAGTTTATTGTTGGGATCTGGGTGAGCTGTACCATGTCTTGTGTATAGGCTCATGTGCTCAGAACAGGTGGGCAGCACACTTCATCGCATTTCAAGGGTCTCACCTTATCCACTGGACCTGCCCCAGTGCAAAGGGCTGGGACAGATTCAGCAAAAATTCTATACCAGATATTGAAAGAAAAACTAAAACCCAATACTTCAAATTGCTCTGCAAGATAAAAAAGGAAGGAACTTTTCAAAATTCCTTCATGATGTTATTAGTACTCTGATCTTAAAACCAAATAAGATTCATCTAAAAAAAGATAACTATAGTGATGATTGCAGATGCAAAAAAAATCCTCAAAAATACTTGCAAATCAAATATCAAAACATTTATTATCATATTGGCTTTATAACAGCAATGAAGGGATGGTTCATCATATGTAAATCCATAAATGTAGTTCATCATGTAAATGATTAAAAGACAGAAATCACATGATCCTTTCAATACATGCAGAAAAGACAAATCTAATATGTTCTCATGATAAAAAATATAGAATAGGGATGCAGGAAACACATCTCATTACAATAAAGTAATCATACAACAAGTTTATGGCAAGCATTATTATAAATGGTAAAAAGTTTAAAACCTTCATAATTAGATCAGGTACAAGGCAAGTCTTTCCTCTACCACCACCTTTATTCAGTGTTGTGCTTGAAGCTTCATGTAGGGCAACAAAGCAAGAGGGAGATTAAAGAGGATACAAATAGGAATGTAAGAAGTTAAGATGTCCTTATTTGTATGTAATATAACCTTACACTTGAGAGACCATAAAGACTCTACTATGAGTCTCATAGAACAAATGAAAACTTTCAATAAAGGAGCAGGCTACAAAATTAACATAAATAAAACCAGCAGTCTTCCTGTATAAGAAATAATATATATAATATATATTATATATAAAATATATAAGAAATTAAAGCAGGCATAAGAAAATGGAAAAAAAATCCATATCCATGACTGTTAGACTAAATATTGTGAAAATGTCCATCCAACTTAAATATATATATATATATATATATATATATATATATATATATGTCAGATGATTGGGGATTAACTCATGATGAAGAGATGATAGAGGTTTAATTTCCTTAATGGTGTGCCCAAAGAAATATCATCCATGTTCCAATAAAGGCTCAGGCAGAGATCAATAGAGTCATCACATATGAAATTTGGTGTGGTGTGTCCACAGAAGGACAGGAGTATAGAAGGGAGAGTTGTTAGTTACAATAAGGTTTACAGAGAGAAAATGAAGAAAAATAGAATTGGTTAAGGAGGGTGAAAATGACACAAATTTATTGCATTTATCTATGAAACTGTAAAATAATAGCAGTAATATATGAAAATAGAAAGAATATCAATTAGTAAAAACTGAAGATAAATGATAGAAATATCAGGAAAAATAATTCAATATCCTCTTTTTAAATTTTTTTCAATAATTAATGAGGCTATAAGGAAGCAACTAATGGAAATGAATAAATAAATTCGGTGTCTAGGCTAAGAGAAGTCATCATTGTGGTTGAGAAAATTAACAAAAGGAATGCAGATTTCAGCAACAGGGAGTAAATATTCATAATAGAAAAAAATTCTAGCATATCAGATTCAAAAGCATATGAAAAATTTCATCCACTATGACCATTTTGGCTTATTTCAAAAACACAAAGATCATTTAATATACATAAATTTATAAATATAATTCACCATGTAAACAAAAACAAAGACAAAAATCACATGATTTTCTCAATTGATGTTGAAATGCTTTTGAAAAACTCCAACATTTATGAAAAAGACCTTGAAGAAAATGAAAATAGGTGAAAGAAAATTTATCAACACAAAAAAGACTATATACATCAATCCTCTAAATGATGAAAAACTGAAAGTATTCACATTCAGAATGGAAACTAAACAGGACTGTCCATTCTTGCTATTCATCATTGTGCTTGAAATCTTACATGGAACCAAAAGACAAAAGAGAGAGATAAAAGGGATACAACTTTGAAACAAAGAAGTCAATCTAACCTTATTTTGATGTAATTGAACAGAAATTCTTACAATACCTGCAGGTACAAAGGAATATAAGCCAGAAAGATCGAAGAGGATCCCAAAAGATCAGAGACAAAGAATATGTATAACAGATAAATAAGATATTTATGAAAGAAAAGCATTAAAGAAGAGGGAAGAACAGGTCTAGGACACAGTAAGGAGTGGGGTTAGCCTCCAAGTAACCAACTACCTGTTTACTATCCTCTAAGCCACTTCAATGACAGAGAACACAGGCCCAGTAATGTAAACAAGTCTAAACAACAATGGAAGGGGAGATAACTGACACTAGTCATTATAAGATGTAATAGTATGAACCAAAACACCTGATAGTAAATCATCATTGTGTCTTTAGCCAAGAAAAGATCTTATCACTCAAAGAAGATGCAGCCTATTTTGCAGTGAAAGAAAAGTGAAATAGATAACAACCAACCAGAGAGAATAGTATCATGGCCTTTAAAAGGCTGAGCCTTAATTAGACAAACCAAACCTCTTTTGATCCTAAGGTTTAGGGAATCTTATGAAAGAGGGGGAAAAATATTGGAATATCCTGAAAGACTTTGAGAAACATCACTAGTCAGGTCACTCTGCCATGCAAAGGGTGTTGCATCTAGGAGCTCACTGCATTAAGACCTACCATCACCAGACCAGTCAGAATAGCTGGACTGAGGAGGAACTTAGGAGAAATAACTACACAAAATGTGAACCTTAGGCAAAGGGATTAGAGGAGTGAAGGGCAGAATCCCTACCTTAGAAATTCCACTTAAAATAATATAGATATTGAGCCCCTTCTAGAGCAGGCAATTGGACAAGTGCCCAGCTGCCTATACAAGCAAACAAGTAAGAGGGTGGGAGGGAGAGGGATGGATTGGTGAATAGAGGGAAGGGTGGAAAAGAAGAGAGAGTAGGGAAGGAGGAAGAAGGGAGGGGTCAGGGGCAAACACTCATTATGCTTGTATAAAAAGAAAATTCTTAATTACAAAATACCTAATGTATTAGAAACACAAAAATGTAACATTAAAATTAATAAACAGAAGTAATAAACAGAAATAATAAAATCCAAGGTGCAAAATTAATGATATGGAGACTAAAATAAAATAAAAAAGAAGTATCAACTAAGCAACTGTTCTTCAAAAGTTCAGTGAAATTGATATCCCATCATCAAATTAATCAAAAAAAAGAGAGAGGACCCAAATGAACAGTGTCAGTGATAAAAAGGTACACAACAGATATTTAAAAAAATCTGAATTTCTAAATCTGTTCCTTGATAAATTACAAAAAATTAGAGAAGACTGCAAATTTGTAGTCATATATGGCCCAAAAATTAAACATAGAGTTGTCAAAAAATATTATACACATGTATAATGAACAATGAAATTTAATCTATAATAAAGTTTCCTATGTAATAAAAGTTTAGAACTGAGTAGACTCAAAACTGAGTTCTTCCAGATATTTAAAGATGATACAATTCCTATCCTTTTCAAGTTATTCCATAAAACAGAAAGGGAAGGAACACTCTCAAACTGAATTGAGAAATCTTGTATTATCCAAAGACCCAAACTACATAAATACATGAGAGATAAAAAAGAAAGAAAAATATAGCTCAAGTTCACAAATTATTGTGTATATAAAATTTTTGTAAAATACTTGCAAATTGAATTCAAAAAGATGTAAAAAAATGTATACCATAACCAAGTTAGTTTCATCCACAGAAGAATTAATGGCTTATATATACAATCAATAAATGTCATAAAGCACATAGAGAGATTCAAGGACAGCAAATATAGGGTATCTGAATAAATTCAGAAAAGGTGTTTGACAAAACTCACACCTCTTCATGATGGAGATTCTCAGAAACTAAGAATAGTAGGAACTTATTTCAACACAATGAGTGCTATATAAACAGCAATCTACAGCTAACATTATCCTAAATAGGGAAACCTGTAAGCATTTCAACTAATATGAAAAATAACTCAGTATTATCCATTCTATTCCTGTCATTCTCTTTGTCATGCCAGCTGCCCTGCAGGGCTTAGAGCAATCATCTGTTTCAATCTCTCATCTCTCTAATAGAAGTATGTGTTGCCATACTCAGCGATATGTGGGATCTAGGGATTTCAACTCAGGATTTAGTATTTGCTTGACAAGTGCTTTATAGCAATGCTTTACGATGATGATTCCTCATCTCTACAATATCATTCTTATTCAATATAGCACTCAAAGTCTTAGCTAATGTGATAAAGCAAGAAAAATATTAAAGAAGTTATAAGCAAGAAACAAAGAAGCTATTTTTTTCTCTATTTACAGATATGATGTAGTAATAAGGACTTAAAAAGACTACAAGACTAGAAGCAGAGAAACTTCTCACGAATTAGCAGAAAATGAAGTCAACATACAAAACTCACTAGTTATTTTTAAGTTTTTTTATTCTTTTAACATTTTATTCATGAATTGTAATGAATTTATGATATTTTCATTCTTGAATCCCCAATTCTATCCCCACTGTTCTTTCCATTACAACCCTTCTTTTTTATCAGTCTCCCTACTATTTTTCCTATCTTTGTGTAAGAATGGTCCACTGAGTTTTATTTTGGTTTCTTTTGATGGCAGGTGCTTAAGTATTGTTGGAGTATGAATTATAAATCAGTGTGTATACTACTGTATCTTCCTTTCCCATACCATAACATTACCTCTCAATAGCTTCTCAGGGAGGCATGAGCCTCTTAAGCGCTTTGGCTTTCAAAGGTAAAATGTTTATAACAAATCCTGTGTTGGTCTTATGGAGATTCATGAATCCATGGATCAATTAGTCCTTTTATGTGCAGTATATCATGGCTGTCTGTACTCCATTTGTATTTCAACCTCTTACAATCTTATTGCTCCCTCTACAGAGTTGTTCCTTGAGTCCTAGAATGGGTGAGTTGCTTATGTGTTGAACTACCTAATAATTCTTTTTATACAAATAATGCACATAGTAAGAGAGAAATTAGGAAAAATAATGCCATTGACAAAAGCCTCAAACAAACTAATAGTAAATACACAAGAATAAATCCTGTCACACAGGATGTGGACTTTACAATGAAAACTTTAAAGCACAGATACAAAAAAAAAAAAATTAAGACACTAGACTATAGAAAGAAAACCCATGCTAGTGCATTGGCAAAATATTTATTGGGAAAATGAATACATTACTCTAAATGAATAATACAAATAAATAAATATAGATATATTACTATAAATGGAATTCGGATCAGAATTCTAATGGAATTCTTTACAGAAATCATTAAATAGTCCTAAGTTTCACAAAGAAGCACTAAAAACTCAAAAACCTGTGACCAAAAAGAACAAGGCTGGCAGTAGAGCAATAGCTAATTAGAATAAAGAAGCTCCCCCTTTCTTGTTTGGCACCAGTTCCATTACATCTTATAGTAGGGCTCATCTATCCTGGAAACCTCCCTATTCCATGGTGAAAAAAGTTTTAACTGAATCTATTAAGTGAATCATGTCTTTGTGTCTACTTATATGGCAAATTATATTCATCAATTTATGTTTGTTGAACCAGCCTTATGTTTCTAATATAAACCCGACTTGTCATTGTAAATGATCTTTTGATATGTTTTTTATTCTGTTTGCAAGCATTTTAGTGAGAATTTCTACATCTGTGTTCATTAGTGAGGTTAGGTATACTTTTCTGTTTTTGTTTGTCTTTATTTGGTTTTGGAATGAAGGTAATAGTGGCTTAATTTAGAGTTTGGAAATAGTCCTTCCTTTTCTATTTTGTGACATAAAATAAGGAGTGTTGTTAGTTCTTTGATGATCTAGTAGAATTCTGTATTGAATCTATTTAGTCCTGGGGCTTTATCTGTTTGTTTTGTTAGGAGATTTGTGATTACTATCTTAACTCTAATACTTGCCATAGGTCTGCACAATTTTTTTTCTTTTTTTAAATTTATTTTTCTGCTCATACAAACATAATAGGAACCCCATGACTTAAACACAATAACCTGCTTCCTATAGCTGGTAAAGTTGCTTCAGTTACTAATGTGAAGTGGAAAATATTCCAAGGAACTTGAAGCAATTCATAACTTCTTGAGAACTTGTGTAAAACAAGGTTGATGTGTCCAGGCTAAAATGCATACTCATTCTATGAGGAACATTTTGTAAGTTGTAAAAGGACAAGAGATTCTTTCTCTTTGTCCTCCACTCAACTGCATATTTGCAGAATGAACAAGAATTAATTTTGATAGAACAATAGAAAAAAGATTTATAAAAGCACATATGAAAAATCTTATAAGTCTTATTTTGAATTTCCCCTTTGAACAGTTGAACCTTTGATAAATACTCTGGGTTATTAGGTCATCTTCAGTTCGGCTTTGTGCTCCCATCAAAGGGTCATCACGGCAACACTGAAAGCATCAATGAATGATGACGCTTCAGCTTTTGAAAATGCAGTATGAATTGTGCAAAATATTAATTACTGCAATTAGTCATTTTTAAAAAAAACATTATTTTATGTGAAATCCAATAGAAATATTGAGATAGAGAAGGTAGGATAGCTTGATTCTATCCCTTGAATAAGCAATTAAAAAGATATCAAAATATTGAAATTACTGTTTGTTCTAGATACATTCTTATTTTTGGTCAATAACAAAAAATTTATTCATTTGTTGACATGGTGTTCTGCAATATACATATGTATATATGTATATATGTATATATATTCAAACACATTGTGGTTGAATACATCAAGCTGATTGATTTAGATACTAGATACTTCATGAAACTGTATCAAACTGTAGAGTTTGAAGAATTGTAATGGAAAGAATAATGTACTGGAAGATAAGTTATTCATATGCAATTGAATTCTGTGCCATTAAAATTGTGGACTTTAACAAATACAAGGAAATATTCAATGGGTTGTTACTTTACTTAATTTATTATAGAATAAATTCTTGCTTTGGGTTCAAAGTAAATACTTTTATTCACATTTGGATAGTATTATAATTTGTTAGTTTTATGAATTAACACTTAAGGTCCTAATAAAGAAGAGATTTCACTTGCAATTGATGGGTGTGATCTCACCAAAAAGGGAGGGCATTCAGTCTGGCATATAGAAGGTAACCATTTTGCAAATGAGACTGCCCCCACCATCATGGTCTCCTACTCTTATTCCATCTACCTTCAAATCTACTTTTATAATGAGACTCTATTTTAACAATTTTTTATCTTTGGCCAGGAGGTGACATCCAATAGCCATCATGATGGAGCCAAGGGCATTGCAGGAACAACAAAACTGAAAAAAAAAACACCATAATTCAGAACATCAGAGACTCTATATCAACCACCTGGAACTAGGCCAGCCTAATCTCTTCCCATCCTGAAGCTCAGGGAAATTTGCAGAAGAGGGGGCGGTAAAATTGTAAGAGCCCAAAGATGGGGAGGAGCAACGATATCCAAGGTACTCCCACAAGTTAGGGCTGAAGCAATCATAATAAGATTGTGTGAGTGGGAAAAATAAATAAATAAATTATTGGGGGCAAAAATAAAAGCTTTTGGGCATAAATTTTCATTCTGAATCTGTAGTCAACCTGCTTCTTGATTTCAAGTAAACTGAACTTCGTGCCTAGATATTTTTTCACAGCTGTAATTCAGGAGAGTATCTTAACATTAGGACTACTTATGTTTCTTTCTAGATCAAATAAGATTTTGTTACTCAGTCTTTGCAGGCATAAGTCTAAGATCACTATCAAATGAAATGTACTAACTCTGCTGATGAAGAATAAATGAGAGATTTTCAGCACATTTTCTCTTAATGTTTCAAAGACAACAAGGACAACAATATAAGAGATCAGTATAGTATTGAGAAAGGTATAGCCAAGAAGAGAAGCACATTTCTCACCAGTACCACCAGAAAATGTTAAAAGATTATTGGGAGCTGGTGAGATAGCTCAGGGGTTAAGAGTTTGCCTCACAAGCAGAAGGTCCTAAGATCAGATCCCAGATCCCTTGTAAATGGGACAGAAATGGTGGTGGCCTGTACTTTCAGTGTTGGAAGGTGTAACCTGGGAAACTCCAGAATAAAGAAAATAAAAGATAGAAGCAACACATGGAGATTCTCAAAGTCATTCTTGATCCTCCACAGGTACACACAGTGCCCTAATATTTCTTCCCAATAATGTCCTGACAGAGTTAAGAAAACATCACAGCTGTTATAGTCAAACAGTCCCTAGGTTCCACTTTGAGTGTTCTCAGTTGAGTTGACTGTGAGCATTGCTTTAACAAGTATATGCTATTCCTCACACTGAAAATTCAGGAGATAGGCAATACAAGAATAAATAATTTCAACTATGATTAATGCTTTAAGGAAAAGCAAAAAGTGTAATAAAATGGAAAGGAGTAGGGTCCAGTTGTACAAGGTTGACCTTCAAAAAATTATAATCTTAGATTTGGATAAGGAAAATCAGCCAAATTTGGAAAGATCTCTCTTTTATGTAGAACAATACAAGTACTTGGTCTGTGATGGAAAATGGTTTTCGCGGTCTAGAAAACATAGTTTGACCAATGTTCTGCAGCACTCAGAAAGAGACATATTGTGCTTGGTAATGGAGTGGAAGCAATTTGGTTTCAGATCATTTGGGACACGCAGGATATGAAAAGATATGCAAACTCTATTCTTTCCCTAAGTGGATTTAAATCAATAATGAATTTTTATAAGGGAAAGCATATTATTGATTAGATTATTTTAATAATCCAACATACTAAATCTTAGAACCACTGGAATTGACTCAAGTATTTATGAGACTATTTAATTTGCCCATATATGTAAACCTCTCTTCGCAACTTAAAAATAGCAATCACAGGCCCCTTTCCCCACTCCTATGCCCGGGATGCTCGCAGTCCAGCTGGGCCTCACCACACCTAGATAAGCTCCACCCCCACCCACCCCCAGAACCCCAGGCAGCCCAATGGACTCAGCTACTCCTACCAGCCAGCCAGAGCTGGAGCTTTGCCAGGCCGGGGAGGACCCCACTGGGCCACGCCGCAGCTCCCCAGGTTAAATAGCACCCTACCCCGACCACATCCTCCCTTTCCCCACTTCGCCGCTCAGGATGCATGCAGTCCACCCAGGACTCACAGTGACCTAGGTAAGCTCTCCCCCCAACCCCAAAACCCCAGGCCAAATAATTCAGTTCAGTGAAAAACACACAGAAATTGAAAGAAGGTCTTAAGAGTTAAAACAACGATGCCCAAGTCAAAGTGCAAATCCATGAGAAACAAAACCCAAGAAAACAAATCTCCCACTGAAGGAATTACTCCCATAATGATAGACTCCAACCAGAACAAACCCAGGGAAAAAGGCCAAGAAAGCCTAACCCAGGAAAACAACTTTCAAAACATAATCATTATCATGTTAAATACTATGAAAGAGGAAATCTGGGAGGAATTAAATAACTGCATCAACCACTTTGAAGAGGAACAAAACAGACACTCGGAGGAGTTGAGAAAAACAGTTCAAGAAACAAAACAGGCATAGAGCAGTTAAAACAGAGTCAAGCAGAGTTTAATACTGAAGTAAAAGACAAGTTATCTTCAACCCAGAACTCAACAGAGAATCTTATCAGCAGAAATAATGAAGCAGAAAACAGAATTTCAGACCTCGAAGACAAAGTGGGAATATTAACCACCTCAATGGAAAACATTGTTAAAACCAAAAAGATACTCGAGAGAAACATTCAAGAGTTATAGGACACCCTGAAGAAGCCTAACATGCATATTCATGGAATACAAGCGCAAGAATCTCAAAATGCCATCCCTGAGGAAATTTTTCAAATGATCATCAAGGAAAACTTTCCTCATCTAAAAAAAGACAGGCCCATCCATATACAAGAGGCATTCCGCACCCCAAACAGATATGACCAAAACAGAAGCTCGCCATGGCAAATAATAGTTAAAACACTCCACATTCAAGATAAAGAAATAGTGCTGAGAGCTTCAAGGGAAGAAAAACAACTCATTTTTAAAGGTAAACCTATTAAAATAACAAATGACTTCTCAGTCGAAACAGTGAAAGCAAGAAGAGCTTGGAGAGATATACTTCAAGTATTGAATGAGCAAAAATGTCAACCCAGGCTGATTTACCCTGCAAAACTATCTGTCATGATCCAGGGAGAAAGAAAAATCTTTCAGCACAAAGACAACTTGAAGGAATACATGTCCACCAAACCAGGCCTTCAAAAAAGGCTAGAAATGATACTCAAGCTTGAAGAAAAAAAACAGGCATATCTGGGAGAACAGAAGGGAAGTATAGCACCATTAAAAGTGAAGCAATATACTTATAAAAACTACTAAACATAATAAATGTCTGGAATTAAAAATAGTTTCTCCATTATAACACTAAATATTAATGGAATTAACTCACAGATCAAGAGACACAGATTACAAATTTGGATTAAAAATCACAACCCATCAATCTGCTGTGTGCAGGAAACCCATCTCACCAAAAAAGATAGGCATGTCCTAAAAATATAAGGCTGGTCAACAATTTTACAAGCTAATGGAAGCAGAAAACAGGCAGGGGAAGCCATTATGCTATTGGACAAAGAGGACTTCAAGCCAAAAAAAATCATGAGAGACACAGATGGATACTACATTTTTTAGTCACAGGTACAATTCACCAGAAAGACTTCACAATACTGAACATATATGCACCCAATATGCGCCCTCCCCCACATTCATTAAGCAAACTCTATAATGTCTAAAGCAAGAAATCAATCACAAAGCTATAATTCTTGGGGATTTCAATACCACACTCTCAACGTGGGATAGATCTACAGGTAAAAAATTTAACAAAGACACTTTGGAGGTTAATCAAACCCTTACTGAAATGGACCTTACGGATCTCTCTCAAACATTTCATCCACACACCAAAGAATACACATTTTTCTCAGCAGCACATGGAACTTTCTCCAAAATAGATCACATATTGGGCCACAAAACGAATATCCACATATACAGGAAAGTTGAAATTCTAGCCTGCACCTTATCAGACCACCACGGCCTAAAGCTCGACATCCACAACACAACAAGCAACAGAAAATACACTAACTCCTGGGAACTTAACACTATGATGCTGAATGAGAATTGGACTCAGGAAGAAATTAAAAAGGAAATTCAAGATTTCCTGAAAGTGAACGATAATGAAAATACAACTTACCAAAATCTCTGGGACACAATGAAAGCTGTCCTAAGAGGTAAATTCATAGGTCTTAATGCCTACATTAAAAAAATGGAAATATCAAAAATAAATAACTTAACAATGCAGCTTAAAACTTCAGAGACACTAGAGCAATCTGATCCCAAAAGCAGTAGAAGGAAGGAGATTAGCAAAATAAGGGGAGAAATATCTGAAATCAAGATTAGGAAAACAATACAGAAAATCAACAAGTCAAAAAGCTGGTTTTTTGAAAAAATCAATAAGATTGATACACCCCTAGCTAAATTAACCAAAAGCAAGAGAGAAAAAACCCAAATTAACAAAATTAGAAATGAAAATGGAGTTATCACTACTGATACCCAAGAAATACAGAGAATTATAACGGCATATTTCGAAAACTTATACTCTGTGAAAGTTGACAACATAAAAGAGATGGATGAATTCCTAAGTAAACACAAGTTACCTAAATTGAATCAGGAAGTTGTGAATTATTTAAATACTCCTATAACATATGAGGAAATTTAGGAAGTAATCTCGAATCTTTCCACCAAAAAATGTCTTGGACCAAATGGATTCAGCACAATTCTACCATACTTTTAAGGAGCAAATAACACCAATATTCCTTAAACTGTTCCATCAAATAGCAAAGGAAAGAACACTACCAAATTCCTGCTATGAAGCTAATATCGTCTTAATTCTAAAACCTAATAAAGATATGATTAAAAAAGGAAACTACAGGCCAATCTCTCTGACGAACACAGATGCAAAGATTCTCAATAAAGTATTAGCAAATCAGATTCAAAAACATCAAAGAGATCATCCATAGGGATCAAGTAGGCTTTATCCCAGGCACACAAGGTTGGTTCAACATATGCAAATAAATAAATGTAATTCACCATATAACCAATCCGAAATCCAAGACAACATGATACTCTTGATAGATGCAGAAAAACCTTTTGACAAGATCCAACAGCCATTTATGTTCAAAACCATAGAGACAGTTGGAATGGAAGGAACCTTTATCAATATAATAAAAGCTGTATACAACAAGCCAATAGCAAGGATTATACTCAATGGGGAAAAACTTGAAGGATTCCCACTCAATCAGGAACTAGACAAGGCTGTCTACTGTCACCACTTCTTTTCAATATTGTACTTGAAGTCTTAGCTGAAGCCATAAGACAAGAAAGGGACATAAAAGGGATTCAAATCGGCAAGGAAGAAGTCAAGTTATCTCTATTTGCATGATCATATACCTGAGTGATCCCAAACACTCCACCAGGAAGCTCCTGGAACTAATACAGAAGTTGCAGGGTGGCAGGATACAAAATAAATGTACAAAAATCAGTGGCCTTCCTATATGCCCAGAATGAAACAAATGAAAAAGCCCTGAGAGAAACAATCCAATTTACTATAGCCCCTAAAAAAATGAAGTACCTTGGTATAAACCTAACCAAGGAGGTAAAAGTCCTTTACAATGAAAACTTTAAAACCCTAAAGAAAGAAATTGCAGAAGACTCCAGAAGATGGAAAGACCTGCCATGTTCCTGGATTGGCAGAGTCAACATCGTAAAAATGACCATCCTACCAAAGGCAATATACAAATTCAATGCTATACCAATTAAAATTCCTAAGCAATTCTTTAAAGAAGTTGACCAAACAATCTCAAATTTCATATAGAGACACAAAAGACCCAGAATAGCGAAGACAATTCTGAGTAACAGAAACAGGGCTGGAGGTATCACCATACCAAACCTTAGTCTATACTACAAATCCATAGTTATAAGGGTTGAAGACTCAGATATAAGCCCACACAATTACAAGCCATTTGATCTTTGACAAAGGGGCCCAAAAAATCCAATGGTAAAAGAACAGTATCTTCAACAAATGGTGCTGGCAAAACTGGATCTCCACATGCAGAAGATTAAAACTGGACCCGTACTTTTCACCATTTACAAGACTTAATTCCAAATGGATCAAGGACCTTGATATAAGGCCAGAGACTATAAAAACCATAGTTGAAAGGGTAAGGAACTCCCTCGAGCTGATTGGGCTAGGCCAACTGTTCCTAAAGAGACATCCCATGGCATAGTCACTGCTACCAACTCTCAACAGTTGGGATCTTGTGAAATTAAAGAGCTTCTGCTCAGATAAAGAGATTGTAACATGAGCTCAAAGGCAACCCACAGAATGGGATAAAATCTTCACTAACCACATATCTGATAGAGCTCTATTATCCAAAGAACTTAGAAAACTAAACACTAAGGAAACAAATGGCCCAATTAAAAAATGGGCCCTGGATCTTAAAAGAAACTTTACCAGGCATGAAATTAAAATGTCTAACAAATACCTTAGACAATGCTCCGCATCTTTAGCCATCATGGAAATGCAAATCAAAACTTCCCTGAGATATCATCTCACCTGGATCAGGATGGCAAAAATCCACAATACAAGCAACACCAAATGTTGTAGAGGATGTGGAGAGAGGAGAACACTCCTACATTGCTGGTGGGAATGCAAGCTCATACAGCCACTCTGGTGAACCATCTGGAGATTCCTAAAGAAATTAAAGATTGAAATGCCATATGACCCTGCTATCCCACTTTTGGGAATAACCCCCCATACAGCAAAAATTCACCTCATTAGCACAAGCACGACCATGTTCATAGCACCACTGTTTACAATAGCAAAGTCATGGAATCAACCCAAATGTCCAACAGTTGACGAGTGGATAAGGAAAATCTATACAATGGAGTACTACTCAGCCATCAAAATTCATGAATTAATGGAATTTGCCAGGAAATGGATGAAATTAGAAACAATTATATTGAGTGAAATATCCCAGATACACAAAATTAGGCACCGTATGTACTCTCTAATAGGTGGATCCTAGTATGAAACCCACTTAGAGACACTCAAAGATAAAACTATGTAATACCTACAGTAATTGCATAGATTATGAATAGGAGGGATGGGGAAGGAGGGACACACTAGTAACAAGGAGTGAGGGGACCATGTTATAGCAGAAAAAATAGGCCACCATCAAGGACTGCAAGTAAGTAATGAGACATCTGGTTAATTTCACAGGCTTTCCTTCCTGATCATTTACAACTGATGGGGTATGATCTTACCAGAAGGGGAGGGCGTATAGTCTGGCAGATAGAAAGTAACCATTTCGCAAATGGATGACTGATCCATCCCTCACCACGGTTTCCTAATTTTATTACATCTACCTTTCAATATACTCTTATAAAAAAACCCTCTAATTTAACAGATTTTTATCTCTGGCCAGTGGGTGACATCCAATACCCATCAGGGTTGACCCAATGGCATTTCAGGAGCAGCAAAACTGAAAAAAAAAATCAGCAAACCATTATTCAGAACATCAGAGACTCTATATCAACCACCTGGAACTAGGCCAGCCTAATTTCTCCCCATCCTGAAGCTCAGGGAAATTTGCGGAAGAGGGAGTTGTAAGATTGTAAGAGCACAAGGATGGGAGGAGCAATGATATGCAAGATACTCCACACAAGTTAGGAACAAAACAATCATATTTGAACTTTACATGCCCTGAGCAATATACAACACACTATTGACCTCACAAAGTCTAGCATTTGCTAAAGGCACTAGGATCCTTGGACACAAGGGATTGACAGCTTCAGTAGTGTTCCTTCGCCTAACAGGAACACAGGAAAGTGTTCTGGGAAATGCCACTGGGTCCTTGCACCTCATTGGAGAGGAGGACCCAGAGGAGAGTTTGGCATGCACATTAAAGGATGCTCCGGGAATGGGAGGGGGAGGCACTGGGGAGAGGGAGGAGAGAGGGGCACAGGGGGATAAGGAGTTGGAGGGAGGGGGGCATGAGTCATTTGGCTCTTAATATATGTAAAGGAAAACTGTCTTAAACATTAAAAAACATGATCAAGAATAGCCATGCAGGCAAAAATCCACAATACATACAACATCAAATGCTGGAGAGCATGTGGAGAGAAAGGATATCTCCTACATTGCTGGTGGGAATGCAGGTTTATACAACTACTCTAGAGATCAGTTTGGCAATTTCTAAAAAGTTAAGAATTGAAATGCCATACGACCTTGCTATACCACTACTGGGAATAATTCCAAAACATGCACCAATTCACTGCAGTGACACTAGTACAATCATGTTCATTACATCACTATTTATAATAACATTGGACATTTGGGTTGATTCCAAATGTCCAACAGTTGACAAGTGGATAATGAAAATGTGGTAGATTTATACAATGGAATACTGTTCAGCCACAAAAGAGATGAATTAATGAAATTTGCCAGGAAATTTATGGGATTAGAAGAAATTATATTGAGTGAAATGTCCCAGATACAGAAAGTTAGATGGCATATGTATGCCCTAACAAGTGTGTCCTAGTTCCAAACCCACTTCATGACGTACTCAAAGGTATGTACGTACTCACTACGATTGCAAATAATTATAAATAGGAGAGAAGGGGAAAGAAGACATCAAAAAAAAAAAAGAGACAAAAGAACACTTTCAATGGAGAGTTAGGCCATGGTCATGTACTGCATGTAAGTAGCTCACTCTCACTTCCTTTTCTGTTCACTTGGGACTGAACAGGTGTCATCTCCCCAGTCAGGGAGGGAATAGGCACTGGCAGTTAGATGGCAAACAACTGTCAAGTGGGAGACTGACCCCTCTCACTGCTGTATTCTATTTTTCCATCTAACTTTGATTCTCTTATTTTTTTCTCCCAACTTTTTTTCCTAATATACAAGCTCAATAGGTAACCCCCATCTTCTCCTTCCTTCCTCCCCTCCCCAGTCACCCCCCCTTATATTCTCCCCCCTTTCCCCCTTCTTTTCACCTTCTTCCCTCACTCCTTCTATTCCAGTGCCTGCCCCTTCCTCTCTCCATCCACTGGGACATAATTTTAGTGAAAGCCAAACCTCCCTCTTAGTCCTCCATCCTTGCAAGTATTCAGGATGTAGTGCCACAGCCGGGAGCCCCTTTTTGAGCTCCCCATTAGTATGGGAACTCTATGATGACTGTTAATCCCTTGCCTCTAAGGATCCTACTGGCTGGAGCCTTTTCCCTTGTGATCTATGCTAGATTTTGGGGGGACATTGACATATCAGCCATTGCAGGTCAGGCAAAGTCCAATTCTGGAGTGGCCCTTGTGTGGAGTATCTTGCATATTGTTATTCCTCACCATCTTTAAGCTCTTACAATCTTGCCACACCTTCTTCCTCAAGGTTCCCTGAGCTTTAGGATGGGGAGAAATTTGGCTGGTTTGGTTCTAGGTGAATAATGTAGGGTCTTTGGTGTGTTGTTGTTTTCAGTTTTGCTTTGCCTGCACTGCCTTTGGCTCCATCCAGATTGGTATTAAAGTTTACTTCATAACCAAAGATAAACACTGTTTAAATGAGGATCTTAATATAAGAGGAGATTGAAAGGTATATGGAAGAATAGGATTAGGATACAGCAGTGAGGGGGAGATCAGTGTCCCATTTTCAGGCTGGTTACCATCTGCCAGTCCCTATACCCTCCCTGATTGGTGAGATCAAACATTTTCAGTCTCAAGTGAGCAGGAAGGGAAGTGAGTGAGCTTTACCAAATGTCTAACTACTTACATGCAATACTTGATGGTGATCTATTGCAGCACTATTTATATTAGCAAAGTCATGGAATCAACACAAATGCCCAACAGTTGATGAATGGATAAGGAAAATGTGGTACATTTATACAATGGAATACTACTCAGCCACCAAAAAGATGAATTAATGAAATTTGCCAGGAAATGGTTGGAATTAGAAACAATTATATTGAGTGAAGTATCCCAGACACAGAAAGTTAAACACTCCCTAATATTATGTACTCCCTAACAGGTGGGTTCTAGTTCTAACCCCACTTAATAACATATTCAAAAGTAAATCTCTGTAATACCACTTTAATCACAAAGGATTATAAACAGGAAGGAAGGGGAAGGAGGGCTCCCCAATAAAAGAGATGAGGGATCACACTTCTGTAGATGATTCTCTTGTTACATTATGATCTTCCCATCCTAAAGCTCAGGGAACCTTGCAAAAGAGGGAGTCACAAGATTGTAAGAGCCTAAAGATGGGGAGGACCAATGATATGCAAGGCACTTCACATATGTCAGGGTTACAGCAGTCAGGATATAGTCAGAATGTGATTGGACTTTGCCTAACCTTCGCAATGGCTAACATGTCAGCCTGAGCAATGGCTAACGTGTCAACAAACCTCCAATTCTAGCTTCAGGAATTAGGATAGGATCCTTAGAGGCAAAGAATTAGACAGTCATAATACAGTTCCCATATTAGCAGCCAAAGAACGGGCCCCAAGCTATGCTACTGAGTTCTTTACTTTTATAGAGTAGAGGCCTCAGAGGGAAATTCAGCACCCAAACAAATAGGTGCTCTGGAGAATGGGAGGGATAAATCAGGAAGCACCAAGAGAGAAGGAGGGAAGGAAAAGGTTGAGAGGGAGAGGAAGAAGAGGGTACTTACCGAGATTGTATAACTAGGCAAAAAAAAAATTCTCACCAAAAATATGAGGATGTTAAATGTCTTAGGGAAGTGTCCAGGGAAAGCGAGAGGGAGATATGTGTACCTATGATCAAAATGCATTGTCTACATATAAGAAATTGTGAAAGATTAAAAATTTTAAAAAAAATTTTAAAAATAGTCCTCCAAAATTTATATCTGGCAAGAGATGAATGCAAGTTGTGTAATTATTAAACTAATTTACATCAATATCTTCACATTCAGAATAGAATAGTTTGCATTTATAGTTCAATTCAACAGATATTTCTGAATGCAACACAAATATTCTAGTCACAGTGCTAGGACTTGTAGATACAAAGATGTAATTATGACCATTTCCATTAAGTACTGATAAGAAGAGTGGCATATATGAGCATAAAATTTTGAACAGAAATGAAAATAGGAATGGTTTTCATCAGCCTTAGAGAAGATTTCATATAAGAAAGGTTATCCAAGATTATCACTAGATTGCCACTTGAGAGAAAGTAGTAAAAATAACAAAGGAAAGGACATCAATGACAAGTGCCTTTTCACATGTGGCAAAGTCTGGGTGATTTTATGTCATTAATGTATACAGTGAGGAAATTGAAGCTGAGTTTGGAATGAAGTATCAAGGATGAAATAATTATCATTAGGAATTCAGTCACTGAGATTGAAAACTACTACTTAAACTAGAGGCAAGGAAGATACCTGGAATGGCAGTAAGACATACATATCAAATCTACTTTTTGTTGTAGGATACCTCATCTATGTCTTCAAATACTTCTTGAGCATCAGAGCACAAGTGCACACATGAGTACAATGGAGTTTTACATGGGTTATGTGTCCAGGGTAACACAGATGAAAAATAGAAACACAAGGACTGGAATCTGTTTACCAAAAGTGAAAGCCCTGACTGTCAAGTGTTACTTGTCTCCATGGCCTGTTGAGAAGAACTTAGAGGCGAAGAATTGCAGAAAAGTTGGATGACATGAACAATGAGGGCTTTTAGTAGCAATTATTACAGGGGTTCAAGTGAGAGAGATTAGTATCTGTGGGATAATACCTAAACACAGGTTAATAAGGGAGAGCAAAACAGAATAGCAATGTCAGGAGTTCATCAGGAATCCAAAGACTTTCAGAACTAAAGCAAGGTTGGAAGTTAAAAAATAGTGGAAAGGCTATGAAGAAGAAAGAAGACATGAGAAGAGTAAAGAGATAGAGAAGGGCAAGGGGCAATAGACTAATTGACATTCTCTGTGGAACTGTGAGGTCAGGAAACTGTACTGAAAGATAATAGTCCTGTTGATGAGAAACAGGAGTGAGAGCCTAATTAGATACATGTGGAGAGTTGCTGGAAATTCAATGAGTCCTGAAGTGATGATAACAGGATCTGGAGGTAAGAGGATAGCTTCCCCTCCTCCCTTGTTCTCAATTACTATGCTTTGGTGAACACAATATTTTCTGAACCTTATTATATTCCAAAATGGGAAAAATACTCTGATTTTATTAACTGATTGGATATTTTGTTATTGTTATATGTATACTTCTTTTAGTTTTACTTCATAACACTATTCCAAAGGAATTTGAAATAGGGAGTTTTAAGTTTTGCTGAGTTTTTTTCATTTATTTTATCATTTGGGATATTTCTATATTATAAGCCACCAGCTAATTTAAGCAAGAGATCTTCAAAGAAGGATTCATGAATAATACTATCTATCACAATGAAAAACATCTTGCCAAACAAATGTGAACAATCCTAAACCAAACACTAAAATAAGCTGTATTTCTTTTTATGTTCATTTTGGCAGCCAGACAATGTTTCTCAACCTTAAAAGGAAGTCATAAATCTTTCTGGAGAAACCAAATTTCTTGTACCTGATCCCAAATGATGACTTCAGCTAGAATCTCACATTGTAAAGCATTAAACACCCTTTTATTCATTTATGTTTCATCGTAAGAGAATTTTAACATCATCCTTTCTCCTTTTGGGTACCAGGTTGTCCTGCTACTTTATCCTGCACACTGCCTGTGCATGCTGACATGCTGGGAATTGGCCCAGGCCAATTCAAGGCATTTATCCTTTCCTCATATTCAAGGAGAACACTTCTAACCTTTCTGCTACCTTCCACTTTTTTACATTAATTTTAATTGCTTGATGATGCTTGATGCTATTTCCATGGAGTGGCCATATACTTCTGCTCTCTCTTGTCAATATATCCTTAGCTTGTAAATTCATTGCTAGGGGAAAAATTTATCTTACTTTTCCATCAAGTAAAGACTAGCTAAATAACTCAACTCCCAGACAATTAAGTCTGAAGGTATATGAAACCATATCTGAATCTATTTGTACTTCAGAATGAAGAAAATTAAAGTGGCTGGAAATTGAGAATGTATCTAATTTCCAATATCCAAAAGTATCAGCACATTGTCTGTTCATTCACATGAAAGAGTGTTGAGCAATGTGTACCAGTCAGAGAGTCAGTAGACCAGGTACTAGTCTACTACAGTTGACATCACAACGTCTCTGAAAGCTTCATATGTAGAAAAACTGATTTACAATATAGTACAGTTATAGGTATGATCTTCAGGCATGGCTGAGTCATGAAGTCTCCAATATTATGAATGCATTGATCAATTTTTATTCATAGTTTAATAATTATGCAGACTGGGTCATAAAAGCAAGTTTTCTTTCTCTATGTTTCCTTGTTGTTATAAAAGAGTTTTTATGATCTACCACTGTGTTGTACTGCCACATCACAGAACTGAAAGCAGATATGAACTAATCATTCTACTCTAGGATATAACAATATCTCATCTAGGATATAACGATAACAATACACAAACATACCCAATCCAAGGCAAGCACTAGTAATAACTGGCAAGTGTAACAATACGAACTATGTTGATTCAGTGAAAAACACACAGGAACTGAAAGGTCCTAAAAAAACAAAACAACAATGTACAAGTCAAAGTGCAGATCCACAAGAAACAAAACCCAAGAAGACCAATCTCCTGCCGAAAGAATCAATCCCATAATGAGGGATTCTGACCAGAACAAATACACAAAAAATAGCCATGAAAGTCAGACCCAAAATAACGACTTTCAGAGAATGATCATTACCATGATTAATACTATGAAAGAGGAAATCCGAGAAGAGTTTAACAACCGTATCAACCACTTCGAACAGGAACACAACAGGCACTTGGAGGAGTTGAGAAAAACAGTTCAAGAAACAAAAATAGGTATAGAGCAGTTAAAACAGTCTCAGGCAGAGTTTAAAATTGAACTAAAAGACAAGTTATCTTCAACCCAAAACTCAACAGAGAATATTATCAGCAGAACAAATGAGGCAGAAAATAGAATTTCAGATCTTGAAGACAAAGTGGGAGAATTAATCAGCTCAATGGAAGAGATTGTTAAAGCCAAAAAGATACTGGAGAGGAACATTCAAGAAATATGGGACACCCTGAAGAAACCTAACATGCGCATTCATGGAATACCAGAACAAGAATCCCAAAATACCACACCTGAGGAAATATTTCAATTCATCATAAATCAAAACTTCCCACAACTAAAGAATGAGAGGCCTATCCAAATACAAGAGGCATTTCGCACTCCAAACAGATATGACCAAAATAGAAAATCGCCACGGCAAATAATAGTCAAAACACTCCACATTCAAGACAAAGTAAAGGTGCTGAGAGCTTCAAGAGAAAAAAAGCAAGTCACTTTTAAAGGTAAACCTATTAGAATAACAATTGACTACTCAATGGAAACAGTAAAAGCAAAAAGAGCTTGGAGAGACATATTTCATGTATTAAATGAGCAAAAATGCCAACCCAGACTGATATACCCGGCAAAACTATCTGTCATGATTGAGGGAGAAAGAAAAGTTTTCCAGCACAAAGACAACTTGAAGGGATACATGTCTACCAAACCAGGCCTTCAAAAAAATGCTAGAAATGATACTCAAGCTTGAAGAAAGGAACAAGCGTATCCAGGAGGACAGAAGGGAAGTATAATACCACCAAAACATAAATATCAAACAACATGCTTACAAAGTCTACTAAATATAAAAAAGTCCAGAATTAAAAATAATTACCCCATTATAACATTAAATGTCAATGGTATTAACTCGCCGATTAAGAGACACAGATTACAAACTTGGATTAAAAACAACAATCCAACAATCTGCTGCCTTCAGGAAACTCATCTCACCACAAAAGATAGGCACATCCTAAGAATGAAAGGCTGGTCCAAAGTCTTGCAAGTTAAGGAACCAGGAAAAAGGCAGGGGGAGCAATTATGCTTTCAGATAAAGTGGACTTCAAACCAAAGAAAATCATAAGAGACACAGATGGATACTACATTTTAGTCACAGGTACAATTCACCAGAAAGACTTCACAATACTGAACATTTATGCACCCCATACGGGACCCTCCACATTCATTAAGAAAACCCTAAAGCACCTAAAGCAAGAAATCAACCCCCAAACGATAATTCTTGTAGACTTCAACACCACCCTCTCAACATGGGATAGATCAACAGGTCAAAAGCTTAACAGAGACACTTTGGAACTTAATCAAACCCTGAAAGATGGACCTTACAGATCTCTATGGAACTTTTCACCCACGCACCAAAGAATACACATTTTTCTCAGCAGCACACAGAACTTTTTCCAAAATAAATCACATATTGGGCAGAAAAATGAATCTACACATATACAAAAAAGTTGAAATTCTAGCTTGTGCCCTATCAGATCACCACGGCCTAAAGCTGGACATCCACGACACAACAAACAAGAGAAAATACACTAACTCCTGGAAACTTAACACTATGATGCTGAATGAGAACTGGATTCAGGAAGAAACTAAACAGGAAATTCAAGATTTCCTGAAAGTGAATGATAATGAAAATACAACTTACCAAAATCTCTGGGACACAATGAAAACTGTTCTAAGAGGTAAATTCATAGCTCTTAATGCCTACATCAAAAAAATGGAAACATCAGAAATAAATAACTTAACGATGCAGCTTAAGGCTTTAGAGAAATGAGCAATCTGATCCCAAAAGTAGTAGAAGAGAGGAGATTAGCAAAATAAGGGGAGAAATATCTGAAATCGAGACTAAGAAAACGATAGAAAAAAATCAACCAGTCAAAAAGCTGGTTCTTTGAAAAAATCAATAAGATTGATACACCCCTAGCTAAATTAACCAAAAGCAAGAGAGAGAAAACCCAAATTAACAAAATTAGAAATGAACATGGAGTTATCACTACGGATACCCAAGAAATCCAGAGAATTATAACATCATATTTCAAAAACTTTTACTCAGTGAAGTTTGACAACACAAAAGAGATGGATGAATTTCTAAGTAAACACAACCTACCTAAATTGAATCAGGAAGTTGTGAATTACTTAAATAGCCCTATAACATATAAGGACATTGAAGAAGTAATCTCGAATCTTCCCACCAAAAAATGTCCTGGACCAGATGGATTCAGCACAGAGTTCTACCAGACATTTAAGGAGTTAATAACACCAATACTCCTTAAACTGTTCCATCAAATAGCAAAGGAAGGAACACTACCAAGTTCCTTCTATGAAACTAATATCGTCTTAATCCCAAAACCTAATAAAGATTCACTTGAAAAAGAAAACTATAGGCCGATCTCTCTGATGAACACAGATGCAAAGATTCTCAAAAAAGTCTTAGCAAATCGGATGCAAAAACATATCAAAAAGATCATTCACAGGGACCAAGTAGGCTTCATCCCCAGCACACAAGGTTGGTTCAACATACGAAAATCAAATGTAATTCATCAGGTAAACCAGTCCAAAGACCAAGACCACATGATACTCTTGATAGATGCAGAAAAAGCCTTTGACAAGATCCAACAGCCTTTTATGATCAAAATGCTAGAGACAATAGGAATGGAAGGAACCTTTATCAATATAATAAAAGCTGTATACAACAAGCCCACAGCAAGGATTATGCTCAATCGGGAACAATTGGAAGCATTCCTGATCATGTACAACTGAGGGGGTATGATCTCACCAGAAGGAGAGGGCATATAGTATGGCAGATGAAAGATAATCATTTGCCAATGGGTGACTGACCCCTCCCTCTCCGAGGTTTCCTCCTTTTATTACATCTACCCTTGAATGTGCTATTATAACAAGACTCCAGTTTAACAGTTTTTTGTCTCTGACCAGGGGGTGACATACAGTGCCCATCACGATGGAGTGAAGGGCATTGCAGGAGCAGCAAAACTGCAAAAGAAAATCAACAAACCACAATCCAGAACTTCAGAGACTCTATCAACCACATAGAACTAAGCCAGCCTAATCTCCTCCCATCCTGAAGCTCAGGGACATTTGCGGAAGAGGGGGCGGTAAGATTGTAAGAGCAAAAGGATAGGAGGAGCAATGATCTGAAGATTCTCCACACTAGTTAGGGCTGAAGCAATCATAATAGGACTTTGCATGCCCTGCACCATGTCCAACACACTATTGACCTCACAAAGTCTAGTATCTGCTAAAGGCACCAAGATGCTTGGAGGCAAGGGATTGACAGCCACAGTAGTGTTCCTATGCTTAAGGGGAACACGGAAAAGGGTTCAGGGAAATGCCACTGGGTCCTTGTATGTCATCGGAGAGGAGGACCAAGAGGAGAGTTAGGCATGCACAAGAAAGGACTCTCTGGGAATTGGGGGGGAGGCACTGCGAGACGGGGAGGGAGGGAAGGGGAGTAAGGGGTTCAGGGGGAGGGGGGGCGGGAACTGGTCTACCTATTAATTTTGTATGAGCGGAAATAATAATAAAATGTTAAAAATTAGAAAAAAAGAATTACATTGGGATTTTAATGGGAATTGGAGTGAATCTGTACACTGTTTGGGTAGGATGGTTATTTTCATAATATTGATGCTACCAATTCATGAGAAGGGAAGGCCTTTCTGCCTTCTAATATTTTCTTTAATTTCTTTCAGTAGTGTTTTGTCATTTCCATTATACAGATATTTTACTTCTTTGGTTAAACTTATTCCAAGGTATTTGATTTGGAGTTATGTGGATTTCTCAAGAATAGAATCATGTCATCACAAAAGGGATACTTTACTTTTTCCCCACCTGCATAGGACACAAGAGTCCAGCCAGGACACATGGCACGCTAGCCAGTCAGAGCAAGTGCTGGTCAAGGCCAAATAATTCAGTTCAGTCAAAAACACACAGAAATTGGAAGAAGGTCTTAAGAGATAAAATGACAATGCCCAAGTCAAAGTGCAAATCCATGAGAAACAAAACCCAAGAAAAAAATCTCCCACGAAAGGAAATAACCCCATAATGATAGACTCCAACCAGAACAAATCCACAGAAAATAGCCAAGAAAGCCTGACCCAAGATAATGACTTTCAAAACATGATCATTACCATGATCAATATTATGAAAGAGGAAATCTGGGAGGAATTAATTAACCGGAGCAACCACTTTGAAGAGGAACACAACAGACACTTGGAGGAGTTGAGAAAAACAGTTCAAGAAACAAAAATAGGCTCAGAGCAGTTAAAACAGACTCAAGCAGAGTTTAAGACTGAACTAAAAGACAAGTTATCTTCAACCCAGAACTCAACAGAAGGTCTTATCCGCAGAAATAATGAAGGAGAAAATAGAATTTCAGACCTTGAAGAGAAAGCGGGAGAATTAACCAGCTCAATGGAAGAGGTCGTTAAAGCCAAAAAGATACTTGAGAGAAATATTCAAGAGTTATGGGACACACTGAAGAAGCTTAACATGCGTATTCATGAAATATGAGGGCAAGAATCACAAAATACCACACCTGAGGAATTTTTTCAAATGATCATCAAGGAAAACTTTCCTCATGTAAAAAAAGAGAGGCTCATCCATATACAAGAGGCATTCCACACCCCAAACAGATATGACCAAAAGTGAAACTCACCACATCAAATAATAGTAAAAACACTCCACATTGAAGACAAAGAAATGGTGCTGAGAGCTTCAAGGGAAAAAAAAAAAAAACAAGACACTTTTAAAGGTAAGGTAAACCTATTAAAATAACAAATGACTTCTCAATGGAAACAGTAAATGCAAGAAGAGCTTGGAGAGACGTACGTCAAGTATTGAATGAGCAAAAATGTCAACCCAGGCTGATATACCCCGCAAAACTATCTGTCATGATCAAGGGAGAAAGAAAAATTTTCCAGCACAAAGACAACTTGAAGTCATACATGTCCACCAAACCAGGCCTTCAAAAATTCCTAGAAATGATACTCAAGCTTGAAGAAAAAAACAAGCATATCCAGGACAGAAGGAAAGTATAATACCACCAAAGTCTAAAAGCGAAACAATACACTTACAAAAGCCACTAAATATAATAAGTGTCTGTAATTAAACATAACTTCTTCATTGTAACATCAAATGTTAATGGAATTAACTCACAGATCAAGAGACATAGATTACAAACTTGGATTAAAAATCACAACCCATCAAACTTCTACCTGCAGGAAACCCATCTCACCACAAAAGATAGGCACATCCTAAAAATAAAAGGCTGGTCCAAAATTCTGCAAACTAATGGAACCAGAAAACAGGTAGGGTAGCCAATATGCTGTCAGTCAAAGTGGACTTCAAACCAAAAAAAATCATGAGAGACACAGATGGATACTACATTTTAGTCACAGGTACAATTCACCAGGAAGACTTCACAATACTGAACATATATGTATTTAATACGCCCCCCCCAATCATTAAGCAAACCCTACAACTTCTAAGGTGAGAAATCAACCCAAAAATGATAATTCTTGGGGATTTCAACACTGCCCTCTCAACATGGGGTATATCAACAGGTCAAAAACTTAACAGAGACACTTTGGAACTTAATCAAACCCTTACTGAAATGAACCTTACAGATCTCGCGAACTTTTCATCTGTGCACCAAAGAATACACATTTTTCTCAGCAGCACACATAAATTTCTACAACATAGATCACATATTGGGCCACAAAATGAATCTCCACATATACAGAAAAGTTGAAATTATAGTCTGTACCTTATTAGACCATCATGGTCTAAAGCTTGAAATCCACACCACAACAAATAACAGAAAAAAACTAATTCTGGAAACTGAACACTATGATGCTGAAGGAGAATTGGATTCAAGAAGAAATTAAAATGGAAATTCAAAGTTTCCTGAAAGTGAATAATAATGAAAATATAACTTAGCAAAATCTCTGGGAGACAGAGAAAACTGTCTTAAGAGGTAAGTTCATAGCTCTTAATGCCTACATCAAAAAAAATGGAAACGTCAGAAATACATAACCTAAAAATGCAGCTTAAAGGGTCTGAGACACTAGAGCAATCCAATCCCAAAAGCAGTAGAAGTGAGGAGATTAGCAAAATAAGGGGAGAAATATCTGAAACCAAGATTACGAAAACTATACATAAAATAAACAAGTCAAAAAGCTGGTTTTTGGAAAAAAAAATCAATAAGATTGATTCACCCCTAGCTAAATTAACCAAAAGCAAGAGAGAGAAAACCCATATTAACAAAATTAGAAATGAAAATGGAGTTATCACTACTGATACCCATGAAGTCCAGAGAATTATAACATCATATTTCAAAAACTTACACTCTGTGAAATTTGACAGCACAAAAGAAACGGATGAATTCTTAAGTAAACACAACTTACCTATATTGAATCAGGAAGTTGTGAATTATTTAATTTTTTTTATTCAATTGTGCGTGTGTGTGCGCGCGTGTGTCTGTGTGTGTGTAGAACCACGGACGAATTCAGGAACCACCATGGACGCCTCCACTTCCTCTGCCCCGGGATTCACAGGCTCCGCCCTACCAGGACCAGAAGCGCAGGCCGCCCCCGCTTCCACCTGGCGTCTATAAGTTGGATCTGGGATCCGACCTCAGGACCTTCTGCCTGCAAGGCAGAGGCTTAACCCCTGAACCACCTCTCCAGCCCATTGTGAATTATTTAAATAGTCCTACAACACATGAGGAAATCGAGGAAGTAATCTCGAATCTTCCCACCAAAAAATGTCCTGGATCAGACGAATTCAGCACAGAGTTCTACCAGACATTTAAGGGATTAATAACACTAATACTCCTTAAACTGTTTCATCAAACTGCAAAGGAAGACTTCCAGATACTTTCTATGAAGCTAATATTATGCTTATCCCCAAACCTAATAAGGACATACTTAAAAAAGAAAACTATAGGCCAAACTCTTTGATGAACACAGGTGCAAAGATTCTCAGCAAAGTCTTAGCAAATCTACGGGGATCAAGTAGGCTTTATCCTAGGCATACATGGTTGGTTCAACATACAAAATCAATAAATATAATTGACCATATAAACTAGTCCAAAGTCCAAGACCACATGATATTCTTTATAGATGCGAAAAAGCTTTTGACAAAATCCAACAGCCCTCCCAGCCCCGCCCCCCACCCCAGAGTCGCCGGGCCAGCAGCACCCGCGCGCGTGGCCACCGGCTTTACCCCCAGCACCCCTCCGCGCCGAACTCCGACCAGCGCCCAGGTGAGAGCAAGCCCCTCCCAGCCCCGCCCCCCAACCCGGAGCCCAGCCGCCCGGCCAGCAGCACCACGCATGGCCGCCGGCTTAGCCTCCGGGGCCCTGCCCCGGACACCAGCCCCTTGTGCCCTCCCGCCCCCACGCCCCTCTGCCCCCCCTCAGGTCGCAGGTGAAGAATTCTGCCATCAACATCAGACCCTCTGCCTCTCTGGCCCACCGGAGACCTACACGTGGTCCACGGAAGTCACACTGCTACTCAGAATTCAATAGAGTACAAAGGAAACTCAAGCAAAACTCTAAGGAACAAAGAGAACACAGGCCATACATCTGGACTTCACTACAACTATTGTATCACATGCAAGACTCTTCACATCCAGCCTAAAGATAAGTAAACCTTTTTTTTTTTTCTTTCTCTTTTTCTTTTCTCTCACCTTACTGATCCTTTCTAGTATCAATGTTGTAGGTCACCTTCCTCATACAGCCACCCCAAAAACATACAACTCCAGGGAGTACACCACCCACCCTCACATTTCACCAAGACACTAGATCGTAAAAGTGCACTACCATACTTATATTCATCCCCTGGTTACTTAACTGACATACTAACATCCTAGTAGTCTCATCTAGGATATAACAATACCAATACACAAACATACCCAATCCAAGGCAAGCACTAGTAACAACTGGCAGGTGTAACAATACCAACTACATCGGTTCAGTGAAAAACACATAGAAACTGAAAGGTCCTAAAAAACAAAACAACAATGTACAAGTCAAAGTGCAGATCCACGAGAAACAAACCCCAAGAACAATCTCCCACCAAAAGAATCAATCCCATAACAATGGATTGCGACCAGAACAAATCCATAGAAAATAGCCATGAAAGCCAGACCAAACATAACGACTTTCAAAGTATGATCATTACCATGATTAATAATATGAAAGAGGAAATCCGAGAAGAGTTAAATAACCGTGTCAACCACTTTGAACAGGAACACAACAGGAACCTGGAGGAGTTGAGAAAAACAGTTCAAGAAACAAAAATAGGTATAGAGCAGGTAAAACAGTCTCAGGCAGAGTTTAAAATTGAACTAAGAGATAAGTTATCTTCAACCCAAAACTCCACAGAGAGTCTTATCAGCAGAACAAATGAGGCAGAAAATAGAATCTCAGATCTTGAAGACAAAGTAGGAGAATTAACCAGCTCAATGGAAGAGATTGTTAAAGCCAAAAAGATACTGGAGAGGAACATTCAAGAAATATGGGACACCCTGAAGAAACCTAACATGCGCATTCATGGAATACCAGAACAAGAATCCCAAAATACCACACCTGAGGAAATATTTCAATTCATCATAAATCAAAACTTCCCACAACTAAAGAATGAGAGGCCTATCAAAATACAAGAGGCATTTCGCACTCCAAACAGATATGACCAAAATAGAAAATCGCCACGGCAAATAATAGTCAAAACACTCCACATTCAAGACAAAGTAAAGGTGCTGAGAGCTTCAAGAGAAAAAAAGCAAGTCACTTTTAAAGGTAAACCTATTAGAATAACAAATGACTACTCAATGGAAACAGTAAAAGCAAGACGAGCTTGGAGAGACATACTTCAAGTATTAAATGAGCAAAAATGCCAACCCAGACTGATATACCCGGCAAAACTATCTGTCATGATTGAGGGAGAAAGAAAAGTTTTTCAGCACAAAGACAACTTGAAGGGATACATGTCTACCAAACCAGGCCTTCAAAAAATGCTAGAAATGATACTCAAGCTTGAAGAAAAGAACAAGCGTATCCAGGAGGACAGAAGGGAAGTATAATACTAACAAAATATAAATACCAAACATCATGCTTACAAAATCTACTAAACATATAAAATGTCCAGAATTAAAAATAATTTCTCCATTATAACATTAAATGTCAATGGCATTAACTCACCGATTAAGAGACATAGATTACAAACTTGGATTAAAAACCACAGTCCAACAATCTGCTGCCTTCAGGAAACTCATCTCACCACAAAAGATAGGCACGTCCTAAGAATGAAAGGCTGGTCCAAAATCTTGCAAGCTAATGGAACCAGGAAACAGGCAGGGGTAGCAATTATGCTTTCAGACAAAGTGGACTTCAAACCAAAGAAAATCATAAGAGACACAGATGGATACTACATTTTAGTCACAGGTACAATTCACCAGGAAGACTTCACAATACTGAACATATATTCACCCAATATGGGCCCCTCCACATTCATTAAGAAAACCCTACAGCGTCTAAAGCAAGAAATCAACCCCCAAATGATAATTCTCAGGGATTTCAACACCGCCCTCTCAACATGGGATAGATCAACAGGTCAAAAGCTTAACAGAGACACTTTGGAGCTTAACCAAACCCTTACAGAAATGGACCTTACAGATCTCTATGGAACTTTTCACCCACGCACCAAAGAATACACATTTTTCTCAGCAGCACACGGAACTTTCTCCAAAATAGATCACATATTGGGCCACAAAATGAATCTGCACAAATACAAAAAAGTCGAAATTCTAGCCTGTGCCCTATCAGACCACCACGGCCTAAAGCTGGACATCCACATCAACACAACAAACAAGAGAAAATACACTAACTCCTGGAAACTTAACACTATGATGCTGAATGAGAACTGGATTCAGGAAGAAATTAAAAAGGAAATTCAAGATTTCCTGAAAGTGAACGAAAATGAAAATACAACTTACCAAAATCTCTGGGACACAATGAAAGCTGTTCTAAGAGGTAAGTTCATAGCTCTTAATGCCTACATCAGAAAATTGGAAACATCAGAAATAAATAATTTAACGATGCAGCTTAAGGCTTTGGAGAAACTTGAGCAATCTGATCCCAAAAGTAATAGAAGAGAGGAGATTGGCAAAATAAGGGGAGAAATATCTGAAATCGAGATTAAGAAAACGATAGAAAAAAATCAACCAGTCAAAAAGCTGGTTCTTTGAAAAAATCAATAAGATTGATACACCCCTAGCTAAATTAACCAAAAGCAAGAGAGAGAAAACCCAAATTAACAAAATTAGAAATGAACATGGAGTTATCACTACGGATACCCAAGAAATCCAGAGAATTATAACATCATATTTCAAAAACTTATACTTTGTGAAGTTTGACAACACAAAAGAGATGGATGAATTTCTAAGTAAACACAACCTACCTAAATTGAATCAGGAAGTTGTGAATTATTTAAATAGTCCTATAACATACAAGGAAATTGAAGAAGTAATCTCGAATCTTCCCACCAAAAAATGTCCTGGGCCAGATGGATTCAGCACAGAATTCTACCAGACATTTAAGGAATTAATAACATCAATACTCCTTAAACTGTTCCATCAAATAGCAAAGGAAGGAACACTGCCAAATTCCTTCTATGAAGCTAATATCGTCTTAATCCCAAAATCTAATAAAGATGCACTTAAAAAAGAAAACTATAGGCCGATCTCTCTGATGAACACAGATGCAAAGATTCTCAACAAAGTCTTAGCAAATCGGATTCAAAAACATATCAAAAAGATCATTCACGGGGACCAAGTAGGCTTCATCCCCGGAACACAGGGTTGGTTCAACATACGCAAATCAATAAATGTAATTCATCATGTAAACCAGTCCAAAGACCAAGACCACATGATACTCTCGATAGATGCAGAAAAAGCCTTTGACAAAATCCAACAGCCTTTTATGATCAAAACGCTAGAGACTGTAGGAATGAAAGGAACCTTTATCAATATAATAAAAGCTGTATACAACAAGCCCACAGCAAGGATTATGCTCAATGGGGAACAATTGGAAGCATTCCCACTTCGATCAGGAACTAGACAAGGCTGTCCACTCTCACCACTTCTATTCAATATTGTACTTGAAGTCTTAGCTGAAGCCATAAGACAAGAAAGGGACATAAGAGGGATTCAAATCGGCAAGGAAGAAGTCAAACTATCCCTATTTGCAGATGACATGATCTTATACCTGAGGGATCCCAAAAACTCCACCAGGAAGCTCCTGGAACTAATTGAGAAGTTCAGCAGGGTGGCAGGATACAAAATAAATGTGCAAAAATCAGAGGCCTCCCTATATTCCCAGAATGAAAGTAGTGAAAAAGCCTTGAGAGAAACCATCCCATTTACTATAGCCCCTAAAAAAATGAAATACCTTGGTATAAACCTAACCAAGGAGGTAAAAGACCTTTACAATGGAAACTTTAAAACCCTCAAGAAAGAAATTGCAGAAGACACCAGAAGGTGGAAAGACCTCCCATGTTCCTGGATTGGTAGAATCAACATTGTAAAAATGACCATCCTACCAAAGGCAATATACAAATTCAATGCTATATCAATTAAAATCCCAAAGCAATTCTTTAAAGAAGTTGACCAATTAATCTCAAAATTCATATGGAGGCACAAAAGACCCAGGATAGCAAAGACAATCCTGAGTAACAAAAACACTGCTGGAGGTAATACCATACCAAACCTTAGTTTATACTACAAATCCATAGTTAAAAAAACTGCCTGGTACTGGCTCCAAAATAGACACACAGATCAATGGATAAGGATTGAAGACCCAGATATAAGCCCACAAAAATACAGCCATTTGGTCTTTGACAAAGGGGCCCAAAAAATCCAATGGAAAAAGAACAGCATCTTCAACAAATGGTGCTGGCAAAACTGGATCTCCACATGCAGAAGATTAAAGCTGGACCCATACTTGTCACCATGTACAAGACTTAATTCCAAATGGATCAAGGTCCTTGATTTAAGGCCAGAGACTTTAAAAACCATAGTTGAAAGGATAGGGAACTCCCTCGAGCTGATTGGGCTAGGCCAACACTTCCTAAACAGACATCCAATGGCACAGTCACTGCTACCAACTCTCAACAGTTGGGATCTTGTGAAATTAAAGAGCTTCTGTTCAGATAAAGAGATTGTCACACGAGCTCAAAGGCAACCCACAGAATGGGAGAAAATCTTCACTAACCACATATCTGACAGAGCTCTATTGTCCAGAGTGCACAAAGAACTTAGAAAACTAAACTCCAGGGAAAACACTGGTCCAATTAAAAAATGGGACCTGGAACTTCAAAGAAACTTTACCAGGGATGAAATTAAAATGTCTAACAAATATCTTAAAAAATGCTCCACTTCCTTCGCCATCATGGAAATGCAAATCAAAACTTCCCTGAGATATCATCTCACCCCGGTCAGGATGGCAAAAATCCACAATACAAACAATGACAAATGCTGGAGAGGATGTGGAGAGAGGGGAACTCTCCTACATTGTTGGTGGGAATGCAGGCTCATACAGCCACTCTGGTGAGCCGTCTGGAGATTCTTAAAGAAATTAAAGATTGAAATGCCATATAACCCTGCTATCCCACTTTTGGGAATAACCCCCCATGCAGCAGAGGTTCGCCTCGATAGCACAAGCTCGACCATGTTCATAGCAGCACTGTTTACAATAGCAAAGTCATGGAATCAACCTAAATGTCCAACAGTTGACGATGGATAAGGAAACAGTGCTACATCTATACAATGGAGTACTACTCAGCCATCAAAAGTGATGAATTACTGGAATTTGCTGGGAAATGGATGTCATTAGAAAGAATTATATTAAGTGAAGTATCTCAAATCCAGAAAATTAAGCGCCGTATGTACTCCCTAATAGGTGGCTCCTAGTACCAAACTCACCCAGCCCACATTGAGACACTTAAAAGTAAACCTATGTAACACAGTAATTGCAAGGATTATGAACAAAAGAGATGGGGTAGGAGGGCCAAACCAGAAACAAGGAGAGAGGGGACCATGTTACAGCAGAGAAAATAGGCCTCCATCAAGGTCTGCAAGTAAGTAATGAGAAACCTGGTTAAGTTCACAGACGTTCTTTCCTGATTTCACCAGAATGGGGGGCATATAGTCTAGCAGATAAAAAGTAATCATTTTGCAAATGGGTGATGGACCCCTCCCTCACTGAGGTTTCCTACTCTTATTACATCTACCCTTGAATGTGCTATTATAACAAGACTCCAGTTTAACAGCTTTTGTCTCTGGCCAGGGGGTGACATACAGTGCCCAGCAGAATGGAGTGAAGGGCATTGCAGGAGCAGCAAAACTGCAAAAGAAAATCAACAAACCACAATCCAGAACTTTCAGAGACTCTATATCAATCACATAGACCTAGGCCAGCCTAATCTCTCCCCATCCTGGAGCTCAGGGACATTTGCAGAAGAGGGGGAGGTAAGATTGTAAGAGCAAAAGGATGGGAGGAGCAACAATTTGCAAGATTCTCAACAATAGTTGGGGCCAAAGCAATCATAATGGGACTTTGCATGCCCTGTGAAATGTCCAATGCACTGTTGCTCTCATAAAGTCTAGCATCTGTTAAGGGCACCGAGACCCCTGGAGGCAAGGCATTGACAGCCATAGTAG
The DNA here is from genome assembly GCA_023101885.1 of Typhlomys cinereus. NCBI lineage: Eukaryota > Metazoa > Chordata > Mammalia > Rodentia > Platacanthomyidae > Typhlomys > Typhlomys cinereus. The sequence continues at coordinate 888,849 of JALPQD010000082.1, forward strand.
TGATCCTATGCTTAAGGGGAACAAGTGAAAGGGCTTATGGAAATGCCACTGGGTCCTTTTATGTCATCGGAGAGGAGGACCCAATGGAGAGTTAGGCGTACACAATAAAGGACTCTCTGGGAATTGGGGGGGAGGCACTGGGGGATGGGGAGGGAGAGGAAGGAGAGGAGGGGTTTCGGGGGGAGGAGGGAGGAGGGAGGGAACTGGTAAAAAATTTTAAAATGTATAATTAAATTTAAAAAAAAATCCAACAGCCATTTATGATCAAAACCCTAGAGACAGTTGTATGAAAGGAACCTTTATCAATATAATAAAAGCTGTATACAAGCCAACAGCAAGGATCATTCTCAATGGGGAAAAATTTGAAGCATTCCCACTTCGATCAGGAACTAGACAAGGCTGTCCACTCTCATCACTTCCATTCAGTATTGTACTTGAAGTCTTAGCTGAAGCCATAAGACAAGAAAGGGACATAAAAGGGATTCAAATTGGCAAGGAAGAAGTCAATTTATCTCTATTTGCAGATGACATAATCTTATGCTTGGGTGATCCCAAAAATTCCAAAAGGAAACTTCTGGAACTAATACGGAAGTTCAGCAGGGTGGCAGAATACAAAATAAACATTAAAAAAAAAAACAAAAACAAAAAACAGTGGCTTTCCTATATGCCCAGAATGAAAGAAGTGAAAAAGCCTGAAATAAATAATCCCATTTACTATAGCCTCTAAAAAAAATGAAATACCTTGGTATAAACCTAACCAAAGAAGTAAGAGACCTTTACAATGAAAACTTTAAAGCCCTAAAGAAAGAAATTGCAGAAGACAACAGAAGGTAGATAGACCTCCCATGTTCTTGGATTGGCAGAATCAACATGAAAAAAAGGCCATTGTACCAAAGGCAATATACATATTCAATGCTAAAGAAGTTGACCAAACAATCTCAAAATTCATATGGGGGTACAAAAGACCCAGGCTAGTAAAAACAATCCTGACTAACAAAAACACTGCTGGAGGTATAACCATACCAAACCTTAATCTATACTACAAATCCATAGTTGTAAAAACAGCCTCCTACTGGCTCCAAAATAGACACAGAGATCAATGGATAAGGGTTGACGACCCAGATATAAGCCCGCACAATTACAGCCATTTGATATTTGACAAAGGGGTCCAAAAATTCCAATGGAAAAAGAACAATATCTTCAGCAAATGGTGCTGGCAAAACTGGATATCCACATGCAGAAGATTAAAACTGGACCCATATTTGTCACAATGTACAAGAGTTAATTCCAAATGGATCAAGGACTTCAATATAAGGCCAGAGACTATAAAAACCTTAGTTGAAAGATTTGGGAACCCCTTGAGCTAGGCCAATAGTTCCTAAAAGGATATCCAATAGCACAGTCACTACAACCAACACTCAAAAGATGGGATCTTGTGAAATTAAAAAGCTTCTGTTCAGATAATGAGATTGCAGCTGGAGCACAAAAGCAACCCACAGAGTGGGAGAAAATCTTCACTAACCACATATCTGATAGAGCTCTATTATCCAGAGTACATGAACAACTTAGAAAACTAAATACCAAGGAAACAATTGGGCTAATTAAAACATGGACCTTGGAATTTAAAAGAAACTTTACCAGGGACGAAATTAAAATATCCTACAAATATCTTAGAAAATGCTCCACATTCTTAGCCATCAGGGGAACGCAAATCAAAACCTCTCTGCGATATCATCTCATCCCAGTCAGGATGGCAAAAATCCACAATACAAACAGCACCAAATGCTGGAGAGGATGTGGAGAGAGGGGAACTCTCCTACATTGCTGGTGGGAATGCAGGCTCATACAGCCACTCTGGCGAGCCATCTTCAGATTCTTAAAGAAATTAAAGATTGAAATGCCATTTGACCCTGCTATTCCACTTTTGAGAATAACCCCCCATATAACAAAAATTCATCTCAATAGGACAAGCATGACCATGTTCATAGCAGCACTGTTTACAATAGCAAAGTCATGGAATCAACCTAAATGTCCAACAGTTGGCAAGTGAATAAGTAAAATGTGGAACATTTATACAATGGAATACTACTCAGCCATCAAAAATGATGAATTAATGCAATTTTTCAGGAAATGGATGTAATTAGAAACAATTATATTGAGTGAAGTATCCCAGACACAGAAAATTAGCACCATATGTATTCCTTAATATGTGGATCCTACTACCAAACCCATTTAGAGACATTCAAAGATAAATCTCTGTAATACCTCCAGTAATTGCAAAGATCATAAATAGGAGGGATGGGGAAGGAGGACCCCACGAAACAAGGAGAGAGGGGATCATGTTACAAGAGAAAATAGTCCACCATCAAGGGCTACAAGTAAGCAATGAGATATCTGGTTAAGTTCACAGACTTTCCTTCCTGATCATTTGCAATTGAGAGGGTGAGATCTCACCAGAAGTGGAGGGCATATAATCTGGCAGATAGAAAGTAACCATTTTGCAATGGGAGACTGACCCCCCCCCTGCTCTCCTACTTTTATTCCATCTACCTTTGAATATACTCTTATAATAAGACTCTAATTTGAGAGCTTTTTATCTCTGGCCAGGGGGTGATGTCCAATACCCATCAGGATGGAGCCAAGGGCATTGCAGGAGCAACAAAACTGAAAAAAAATCAACAAATAATTCAGTACATCAGAGACTTTATATCAACCACATTGAACTAGGCCAGCCTAATCTCCCCATCCTGAAGCTCAGGGAAATTCGCGGAAGAGGGGGCAGTAAGATTGTGAGAGCCTAAAGATGGGGAGAAACAATATGCAAGATGCTACACACAAGTTAGGGCCAAAGCAATCATAATAGGACTTTGCATGACCTGTGCAATGACCAACACATTATTGACCCCTCAAAGTCTAGCATGGACTAAATGCACTAGGATCCTTAGAAACTGAGGATTAACAGCTGCAATAATATTCCTATACTTGTGTGTGGGGAACACAAGAAAGAATTCTAGGAAATGCCACTCAGAGAGGAGTACCCAGAGGAAAGTTTGACATACACATTAAAGGATGCTCCAGGGACGGCGGGGAGGAGGCACTGAGAGATAGGGAGGGAGGGGGGAAAGGAAAATAGGAAGGGGTGTAGGGAGGGAAGGAGGAGACTGGGGTACCTACCTATTAAGTTTGTATGAGCAGAAATAAAAAATATAAAAGGGATACTTTGACTTCTTCCTAACATATCTACACCCCTTTTATTTCTTTTTCTTGCCTTATTGCTCTAGCTATAACTTCAAGACTTAAAGCATAATATTGAATGGGAGCCTTGTCTCTTTCCAGATCTAAGCTGGAATGCCTCGTTTCCTCTATTTAGAATGATGTTTGCTTTAGGCTTATCATATATAGCCTTTATGAAGTTGAGTTAGGTCTCCTCCATTCCTGTTTTCTCTAAAACTTTTATCATGAAGGTATGTTGGATTTTGTTGAATTCCTTTTGTGCATGAATTGAGGATCATATGATTTTGTTTTTTAAGTCTGTTAATATGATGAATAACTTTTATTGATTTATAAATGTTAAACCAACCTTGCATTCCTGGTATGAATTCAACTTGATCAGGTGTATGATCCTTTGGGGTTTGCTAGTATCATACTGAGGATTTTTATAACTGTATTCATTAGTGAGATTGACTTATAATTTTCTTTCTTTGATTTGTCCTTGTTTGTCTTTGGAATCGGAGTTATTTTGGCTTCCTACAAAGAGTTTGGTAGAGTTCCTTCTTCCCCTATTTTATGGGATAATTTGAGAGTAGTGGGGTTAGTTTTCCTCTCAAGGCCTGGTAGGATTCTTCATTGAATCTATCTGATCCTGGGTTTTTTTTTAAATTGAGAGATTATAATTACTGTTTCTATTTCATCATTTGTTATTGGCTTACTTAAAAGATCTGTTTCATCTTGACTCAATTTTGGAAGGTCATACATGTTTAGGAATTCATCCATTTCCTTTAGATTGTCCAATTTAAGAGAATATAAATTTTGAAAGTATCTCCTTATGATTCTCAGGATTTCTCCAGTATCTGTTATAATTTCCCCCTTTTAATTTTTGATTTTGTGGATTTTGTGGATCTTCTTTTGGTTAGTGAAGCTAGGGGCTTGTCAATCTTGAAAAAAAAAAAAACAATTCTTTGTTTCATTGATTTTTTTTTGTCTTTTTTTCCAGTTCCAATTCATTGATTTTTTCCAAAGCTCTTTGATATTTCTTTCTGTGTGCTACTTTGGGAATTGTTTTGCTTCTTTTTTCTAGGGCTTTACAAGTATAACATTAAGCCATTTACTCAGAATCTTTCCTTTTTGTCTGATGTAGGCATTTAATGCTACAAATTTTCCTCTTAGAACTGCTTCAATGTGTCCCATAGATTTTGGTAAGTTGTATTTCCATTTTCATTGGCTTCAAGGAAATTTTTAATTTCCTGTTTTATTTCCTTTGTGACCAATTCCTCATTTAAAAATATTTTTATCTGGCATCCATGAGTTTGTGTGGTTTCTATTTTTTCCTTCATTGTAGAAATCTACCTTTATTCCATAATGGTCAGATAGTATGCAGTGAATGATTTCATTTTTTCTGTATATATGGAAGTTTGATTTGTTCCCTAGTATTAGCCTATTTTCAAGAATGTCCCATGAGCTCCTGAGTATAACATGTATTCTTTAGTGTTTGGGTAAAATGTTCTGTAGATATCTTTAAGATCCTTTTGATTTTGGTTTCATTTAACTCCAATGTATTTCTGCTTAGCTTTTGGTGTGTTGACCTATCCAAGGTACAAGTGGAGTATTGAAATTTCCTATTACTGCTGTGTTATGGTTAATTAGTTGTTTTGTCTCCTAAAGTGTTTATATTATGAATTTTGGTGCTTGTATGTTTGTGGCACATATGTTTAAGATTGTAAGACATTTTTGCTGAAATTTCCCCTCTACTAAAATGTAGTATCTATTTGCATCTCATGTGGTTTGCTTTAGTCTGATGTCTATTTTGTCTGATATTAAGATAACAACTACTGCTTGTTTCCTTTTACAGTTTTCTTGGAATACATTAGACCATCCTTTTACCCTGAGAAAGTGTTTATCTTTCAAAGTGAAGTGTGTTTCTTTGAGGCAAATTGATGGGTCATGATGTTTTATCCAAGTTATAAACCTGTGTCTCTTGACTGGGGAGTTGAGCCCATTGACATTGAAGTTACTATTGAAATGTGTTTAATAGTTCCTGACATTTTGTTATCTTGTGGTGTTTGCCCTTATTAGTCCCTCATTCAAGTGTTGTGCTGATATTATTTATTTCCTTTAGCTTCTTTGATGTGTGTATGCTTATCTTCCATCTTGTGCAGTTCTTCCAGTATTCCCTGTAGCTCTGGCTTAGTGGTCATAAATCTTTTAGTTTGTTTTTGTCATGGAATATTTTTTCACCTTCTGTTATGACTGGCAGTTTTGTTGGATATAATAATCTGGGTTGACATTTGTTTTCTTTTAGAACTTACATTTTTGTCTCTCCAGTCCCTTTTGGCTTTTACCATTTGTATTGAGAAGTCAGTTCTTACTTTGATAGGTTTATCTCTAAATGTGACTTGTTCCTTTTGTCTTGAAGTTTTAAGATCTTGTCTTTAATGTGTATACTTTTTAGCCTATCATGCATCAGGGTGTTTCTTTTTTTGTCCTGATTATTTAGTGCTCTGAATGCCTCTTGAATCAGGACAGATATTTCTTTTTTTTAGGTTAGGGTTATTTTCCTCTATTATCTCATTGATTACACATGGTGGATCTTCCTTTTGTGTGTCTGTTTCTGGAATAAGTATGATCCATACTTTGGGGCTTTTGATGATGTCCCCAAGTTCTTTTATGTTCCATTCAAGTATATTTTTCAGTTTATCAGTTTCTCTCATTGACTTTTGAACCTCTTCTATCTTATCTTTCAGTTCTAAGAATATGTCTTCTACATGATCAATTTTATTTTTGAGACTCTCAATTGAATTCTTTATTGCACTGTTTAGATTTTTTTTGGTTTCTATTTTTGTTTCAGTCTGGGTTTTTTCAGTGTTTCTATGTTTGTATGTAGATCACCTTAGGGTTTTTTTTTTTTTTTTCAGGGCTTAGAGATCTGTTTTCAGGCTCCTTATTTTCATTTTTATATTCTTGGAATTCTTTCCTGAGTTTGTTGTGTTCTTCTGGAAATGTGTTTAGGCATTTATCTGTGTCTTCTTAGAGCTCTTTGAACATATTTATAATCCATCTTTGAAATTTGTTGTCATTATTATTGTTCTCTTGGACATTTCAATGGGCTATTCTTTGTGGGATCTGAAGCCTTATCTTCAGTGATATTGAGGAGACACATCTTTTTGGAGACATCTTTTCTTTGATTCTAACCTTTTTTTTTTTTTTTCCTGTGAGATATTGGAGTTTTTAGGATGAGTGGATGTTGATTGTAGTTTTATTTGAAGTCATTGTGGGATGTTATTTTTCAGCACTTACATGATAATAGTGTCCAAGTTTGTCTTTGTATTAGGTAACAGTTGTTTGAGCATTCACTTACAAAAACAAACAAACAAAAAAGGTAGTGATTCTAGTATTCTCTTGCTTCTCAGTTGGGTCTTCTTAGGTGACTGTTATGTTGTTTTAGAGAGGCCTTTTCTTACTTTATTCTTTGAAGTTTGGTACTGTATGAAATCATTTTCACTTCTACTTATTTCCTGTATGTGTGTGATTGGGCTGGGGTGGTGGTGGTGGTGGTGCCCAGCACATGGGCAATCCAGGGGGTACGACCAGAGAAGAGCCTTTGGCCAGGCAGACACACAAGTGGTTTACCCAACAGAATCCAAAAATGTGGGCAACCCAGGGGGTGGTACTGGTGAATAGCCTCAGTCCAGTGGATAAGATTTCTTTTTAATTATATTTTTATTAGCTTTTGGGATTTGTATAATATTAACATTGTGAAAGAATTTGGAATTGTTTCCTTCCTTTTCTATATTTGGAATAGTTTGAAGAGTAATGATTTTGCACTGAATCCATCTGGAACATTTTTTGGTGGGAAGATTCATGATTCTTTAACTTCTTCATTTGATATGCATTATATCTATTTGACTTAGGTAAGTTATGCATACGTAGAAATCATTTATTTCTGATTATCAAATTTTGTGGAGTATAAGGTTTTGAAATATGAGCATATAATTTTCTGAATTTCTTGGAAATCAATTGTGATACCATTTTCATCTCTAATTTTGTTAATTTGGCTTTTCTCTCTCTTGATTTTGGTTAATTTGGCCAGGTGTGTATCAGTCTTATTGAGTTTTTCAAAGAACTAGCTCTTGGTTGGTTGATTCTTTGTATTATTTTCCTTATCTCAATTATAGATATTTCTCACCTTATTTTGCTAATCTCCTCTTGCTTTTGGGGTTGGATTGCTTTTGCATCTTTTAAGCTTTAAGTTGCGTTGTTGTTTACTTGTGATGTTTCCCTTTTTTGATATGCACATTGAGAGCTGTAAACTTACCTCTTATGAGCTTTTATTGTTTCCAAGAGATTTTGATATGTCATATTTTCATTAGCATTCATTAGCATTAGCATTCGCTTTTATGAATTCTTGAATTTCTTTTTTGATTTTTTTTTCTGGACCCATTCTTCATTCTTCATTCTGGACCCAATCTCATCCTAGATGAGATTATTCTACTCATAGTGTATCAATTAGGGTGGATTTAGAAGACAAGGAAGATAAGTGTGATAGTACTGTTTTTAGCTTTTACTTGCTTGGTGATGTATAAGGATGATTGGTTAAGTCCCTGAAGTTGTATGGGTTTTTAGGTGGGTTATATGGAGATATTAAAATTAAAAATATTCGTGTATTTCTGTTGTTTGTTTCATCATGCATGTCAAGATTTATTCCACTGTAGTCTGAAAACTTATGGGTTATGATTTCAACTTTCCTATATATGTTGAGATTTATTTTGTGGCCCAACATGTCGTCTATTTAGGAGAAAGTTCTGTGGGATGTTCTTTGGTTTGAAGTCAATTTTATCAGATACCATAATTGCTGTACCCACTTGTTTCCTTGTTCCATTAACTTGAAGAATTTTTGACCCATCTTTTATTTTGAGAATGTGTTTATCTTTTGTGATGAGATGTGCTTCATAAAGGCAGCACATTGATGGGCTGTGATTTCTAATCCATGTTTGTACCCTGTGTTCTTTTGATTGGTGACTTAATTGCATTAACATTTAAGGTTATAATTGAATGATGACTGTTGATTCCTGACTTTTTTTGTGTTTAGTGGCTTTTATATGTGTAATACTTAGCTTGAAGTTTGCCTTGGTATTACACAACCCTTCTGTTCTCTTGTATATGTTTACTCTTTTCTTCAAGCTTGAGTATCTTTTCTACCATTTTTTGTAGGCCTGATTTGGTAGTAATGTAAGCCTTCAATTTGTCTTGATGGTTGAAAATTTTTCTTTCACTTTCAATCATGACTGATAGTTTTGACAAGCATATCAGACTGGGTTGGCATTTGTCCTTATTCATGACTTGAAAAACATTTCTCCAAGCTATTCTGGATTTTATTATTTCTACTGAAAAATCAGTTATTTTAATAGGTTTACCTTTAAAAGTGACTTTTTTTTTCTTGAAACTCTCTATACATTTTCTTTGTCTTGTACCTGTAGTGTTTTGACTATTATTTGCTATGGTGAGTTTCTATTTTGGACATATCTGTTTTGGAATCCTATGCACCTCTTGTATTTAGATGGGGCTTCCTTTCTTTAGTTATGGAAAGTTTTCCTTTATGATAGATTTAAAATTTTCCCCTGGTATGACATTTTGAGATTCTCATTCTGGTATTCCATGAACACACAGGTTAAGCTTCTTCAAGATGTCGCAAAAAATATTCCTCTGAAGCATCATTTTGCTTTTACCGCTTCTTTGATTGATCTAGTTTGTTCTGTCATTTTGTCTTCTGTTCTGATATTCTATTCTCTGCTTCTTTAGTTCTGTTGATAAGACTCTCTTTGAGTTCTGGCTTAAAGCTAGCTTGTTTTTTTTAGTTCAAATTTAATCTATGCTTGAGATTTTTTTCAATTACTCTCTGCCTAGTTTTGTTTCTTCAACTGTTTTTTTTTATCTCACTCAAATACTTGTTGTGGTCCTGCTCATATTGGTTGATGCATTTATTTAACTCCTCTCAGATTTCCTGTTTCACTGTTTTGATCCTAGTAAACATCAGGCTTTGAAAATCATTATCTTGGATATGACATTCTAGGCTATTTTCCATGGGTTTATTCTGTTGGGATTCCATCATTTTGGGGTTGAGGTATTTTGCAGGAGATTTATTGTCTTGGTTTTTGTTGTCTCTTCTGGATTTGCATTGTGACTTGGGCTTTTTTGTTTTGTTTTGTTTTATTTCTAATGTTTTTCCTAGTGTGTGTTTTTGACTGATGTGAGTTAGATACTATTATTGCTCTCGGACAGTTATTGCTAATGTTTGCCTAGATGTTAAATGAGTCTATCTAGCGTTCCTTGGTAGTTTTTCCTAGATGAGATTATTCTACTCATAGTGTATCAATTAGGGTGGATTTAGAAGACAAGGAAGATAAGTGTGATAGTACGTTTTTAGCTTTTACTTGCTTGGTGATGTATAAGGATGATTGGTTAAGTCCCTGAAATTGTATGGGTTTTTAGGTGGGTTATATGGAGATATTAAAATTAAAAATAAAAGGGTTTACTTATTTTAGAGGTAGAAGCAAAGATTCTCTCCTGTTTGATGGGATGATTCTTGACATCCTCAATTGTATGGTGTTAGTCCTCTAGCCCATTGCTTGTGTATTTTCTGAATTCTGTTAACTTCTTGAAAATCTTTAAAGTTCTTTAATGATTACCATGGAGGGAATATGGTATGATGGATAGATAGATGGTATTCGTGGAGGCTGCTGAACTTGAGAGTATGGTGACAAGTTTGCCACCATCCTAGCCGCTCTGGTGGGAGCTGGGTGCCTGGTAACCAGGGAAGGAAAGGACTTGCCCACTATTGCTATTAGCAGATTAGCTGAGGCTTCAGGCATGGTCACAATAATGCCGCCAACCCAGCATCTCTGGTGACAGCTCTTATTTGTTTTTATGGTTTCTTAATTTGCTGTGAAATTGTGTAACTCATCCTATCTTTTCTATATGCATTATTAATACATTTTTTAAATTTAATATCTAATAGCTTTAATATCAGGAGAGGTTTTCAATATTTCTCTTTTTTTTCATATCTATAGATTTGGTTATTTTTTCCTGACATAACCTCACAATATTTGAATAAGTGCTAACCATGTATGTGAAAGATTCTAATGATACTAGGTCATGCCATCTTCTCTGGAGAAAGATTAAATTTTCATCTGACAGAATGTGGATTAGGTCTATTTCCTTTGTTTGGTGTTCTCTGCAAATAGGAAATATTATTTATTGCTCAAGCCATAAGCTGTGTATCTAGTGTCTTTTCTTACTGTTGACATTGTGCATGCTCAGTCTGCTGACAATGTACGACCTACTGAGAACATCAACATATATTGAAGACTGTCAATTAAAATGTGTCTAATGTTCAGTGAGCTGAAATAGAAAGGGTATTCTGAATATATAGAATTAGTTTTTGCCAGTGATGCCAGTGAGCAAAGCATAACCAACAGCTCAGGATTTCAAAGCTCCATGTTGAGAAAGACTAAAAACATAATTTTTCCCATATTCTTTGTTTATTTGATTGAAATCTTCAGTCATGAAATCACTATTACATTTCTCTGAAAACAGCATAGCAAGTGTTGAGAAAACTAAAAATATATCATGGCACAGATTAATATTTTATATTGGTATTTAATAATATAGTAAAATAATGACATTATTTGAAATATTATAAAATAATGATTTCAACATAGAGATTAAATTGATAATAATATTGCTTTCTAATGAATAATTTCAAATCTCAGAATGGGTTTCACTGTTATACATAGTAGGAAGACTTTTTTCTATTTATTATTTTAGGAATTTATGTAATTCCTTCTTAAAATGCAAATTAAAGCTACAAGGATAGCCTTCACGCATCATTTACAATACCAATGGTTGTTGAATATTCAGAGTCTAATTCTTTCAAATGGAGCTGGCATGAATGAAACCCATTTGACAACTACATGTTGTAGTCTTACCAGCAGATAAAAGGATTCTCTTTCTACATTCTACCAATTGGTATCTTTTAACCACTTTAGAATATTGTCCTTAATCATGACAAGCATCATTATATGATGAAATAATAAAAATTTTCATTCCAGTATACCTAAAGAAATATATACATGTATGTGTTAATGCATGTGTAAAAGGAAACTCACTAGAACAATTTTTACAATGATTGAAGACAAGCCTGACATAGAAAAAATAAAGGATGTAAGGATGAAAAGAAAACTGCTACTGTTAGTTTCTCACAACTTTATACAGAGTGAAAATGAATTAATTAGAGCTCATACAGCTCTAAATTAGGCTTAATTAAACCACACATATTACTTATGCAGTTTCTAAACTCTGAATTTTGTTAAGTTTAAAAAAGGTCAATATTTGTCATTTTATTAGGTTACATATAATAAAAATACAAAGACTATTAAGGGAGAAATAATTCTGTGTATCAACATTATATATTCCTTTAACAGCAATGTAAGTCAGAAGAAACACCAGGATAGATGTCACAGAAACACAACGTAGGTGCTTTCTAGTTCCTCACCTAGATGGCAATCAAAATATATTTCACCTTAGGAAGATTCATTATATGCTACGTTTATGTGCTGTGGATCTTCCCTTTGAATGCTTTATTTCACTACTTGAACAGTTATTAAAATTTTCTTTTGCAAGTCCAAATACTTCAGAGAGAAAAATAGCTTATTGTCTACAGTATGTTAAAGGGTATATAACATTATATCATAATGTCTACAAGTTTCTGTATTTCCTTCAAGCAGCAGAATCAAGAATAAGGGGGAAAAAAAAAGAATACAGGCACATCGCTCCACAGAAAGTATCTCTGTCACTAACCAAGTATGTACGTGGTATGGTCAGTGAGGCACAGTCTTCCGATTGTGGTGATTACCTTGCTGAAAACAAGTGTAAGTGCCTGCACTTGCCTGTTTCCAAAAGGTTCCTGAAGGGGATTGGTGGGAATTAAAACCACAACATGATGGGGGGATCTCAGCAAGACTGAGATAAATTTTTTCCAGGCCACTCAGTTTAAATACATGAAAATTGAGCAATTATTCAAAAGCAAAAACATCAAGGAAAACATAATCTTGTAAGAATAAGAAGTAAGGAATTAATAACAGGAAGATATTTGGTGGGAAACTAAACTGTTATGATTAACTAGTACTTAGTCAATAGTTTAAGACAAAGATGCTTTGTCATAATGTCAGGAACAATTCGGGACTTTCCTGGGTCACAAAGCAAAGAACATTGTGAGCTAACTGGTATCTCTTTCCTTCTGAGCTGACTATAGAGAAAACAAAATCTTGTTTTTAGCCTAGAGAACAGGAAATAAGAGGTGTGTACTACTGATCTTGCTGCTCATTCTGGTCAGCTCAAGGGTCTCCAGGAAGGCCAACCCCACTCCTCAGAGATCCTGTGAGCAGTAATAATAATACTGTTTTCCCAATCTATGTCATACTGTAGGGAAACATGTCATATTGAAACTTGCCTCTGCAATGGATTTTGAATAGTCAACAGGCATAACATCACTAAGTTCTGTCCAGGCTGCACATTCTGTGGGGTAACTGAAATCTGATTCCTGTTTCATGGATCAGGAATTTTGATATATGAGAAACATAAAATCTACTGAAGCACACACCTCACATATCATTAATATTCAGTGACACACAGCTGTTGTACAATGGGATGTTTAACCAGTAATTGTAATTATTTTATTTTGAACCTGCTATTAATATTTTATTAATTTTATGTATAGTTTTATTTGCTACCTAGAAAAAACATGTGTAATATCTGTAATTGTTTGTTTCAAATAATAGATTCTAAAATATTTCTCTTTACTTTTGACGTCCTCCAATTAATTCAGCAATAAATCTAGAAATATTAATAATGGAAACTATTTCTATAAGAGAATCATTTTTCAAACCTGAGAAGTACATAGCACTTGCATGTAGGGCATATGTCATATCACTACTTTTAATTTTTTAAAATATTTTATTCTTTGAAATTGTCAAAAATAATTACAATGAACTTATTTGTTTTCATCCATTACTATCTATTATCAGTCTCTCTCATGTCCCACTTCATATACTGTCCTTTCCAGCCAATCTCCTTATTCCTTTAAGAACGTTTTTATGCATAACTCAACGATTTTTAATCCGGGATGTCTGGCTAGCAAGTGTCTGAGTACTTACGTGCTAGAGTACTTAACTTTGGGCAAATCATGAAGTAAAGAAGCTCCTTTTCTCCTATCCCGCATTATTCTTCAGTAGTCTCTCAGAGTGATGTAGTATTTCCTGAGATTTTTTTCTCCATTGTTATATGTTTATAGACCAACTATCATACAGGTTTAGTGGAAGTAGTCATTGCTATAGTAAATTCAGGTACACCAGCCCTGTTAAGAATAGAAAATGCTGTCTGGCAGTACTGGTTTACATCCTTAGACCCTTATATTTCTGCTGCTTCATCTTCTGTAAGCCTTGGGATGGGGTGATTTTGATGTACTGTTTAGAATTGCTGAGTACTCTGCAGTCACTTATTCTCTGAATTTTGGTCAGTCATAGTTCTCTGTATTATACATCTTCTATTGCAAAAGGATGCTTCTTGGCTAAATGCTGAAATATTCTCTAATATGTGTTGTGATGATAAGTATTTAAATGGTATTTTACTGCAAGCTCTTATAGCTAACATTAAAGAAATTTATTCTTACCCAAGACCTATGGTCTTTCCTTCCTTTGGGTAATTGGTGATGTTTACCAAACATATTCCCTGCCAAAAAGTAAGCTTCAAGTCCAATTAGAAAGCAGTTGGTTACATTTAAGATATGAACCTTATAAGTCACTATTGCACCAATGGTGTCCTCTTGACAAGAGTAGTTGTTATTGTATCTTATAGCATTCACAGCTGTGTAGGGCTGTTGATTGCTTTTCTCCTCTGACAGCCTGTTCCTTCTGGCACTATGAAGCCTGGCTATCAAGCTTCCACATCCATCCTAATTTATTTTTCCTGTGTCCTTTGATCTTTGTGTGTGGTGTCTTCAGCAAAAGCATCTCACTACTAGGTCCTGGAGGATACCAGGAGAAATAGTTAATACCTATATTGTTTGGGAGTCCTTAGTAATATCTCTGGTCAACAGATTATTAGGAGAGATTACATAACTGGTGGAGTGGTTACTCTTATCTATTGTTGTAAGAGAACATGCAAAGTCACATAACTTAAGGGAGAAAAGGAAATTTATTCACCTTATGGTTCCAGAGGGGACATACAATCTTTCATGGTGGAGCCTGAAGCTGGCGGGCTAAGTCACAGACATTGTGCACAAGCTGGTGCATTCCTGGAGAGCTTCTGTTCTTCCCAGTCTTCTATTTTGTGGTTCCTTTTATCTGGTCCACTACTGGGGAGTTCCCATGAGATGTGGGGAAGTTCTGATGGGATCTAGGGCTGGTCTTTGAATTGTAAATGTACTGATCCAGATGATCTCTTCAGGTGGTCTCAGCTGATCTTAGTTAATGCCAGGTATGTCAAGTTGATATCCAGGATTAACTATCACACCTGGTACAAGAAAATTTATTTAATCCCCCATTGCTTCTGATTTCTAGGCAGTTTCTGTTTTCTCTTTCCCTCTCTGTGTTCTCCTGTGTAGGTAGGGTATATTCTTTAACACTATTTTGTAAAAAATTATATTTTTCCTTGGGTCATTCCACTGATTTTCCCTTAATACATCGAGCTTCAGTCCCCAAAGTTTTCACTGTATATTCTTTTCTCTCTTGAGTTCCTCAGTATTTGGGCCAGGGGCAACTCTGTGTTCCATAGAAGCAGACAGGCAGGAAGGTGGGATTGATGGAGGGAAGTAGGGATAAGCACTTAATATACTTTTAAAAGTAGAAACATTTTTAAAAAGACTATACATGCCAAAGAGAGCCCTGGGGTCCATGAAGGTAGATGGCCAGGAAGGGGTGGGTGGGATGGATTGAAGAAAGGAAGGGAAGGGGGATGGGTAGGAGAGGGAGTGGAGGGAAGCTGGTATGAGTACTCAATATTTTTGTAAAACTAGAAAAATAAAATAAAAAGCAAGAATTATTAGGACAAAGTAAAATATATTAAATTAAGACTAAAGTCTAGCAAGGTAATAAACACAATTACATTTTTTCTAGTTTGTCAAGTAAACTTTAATATTGGAAAAAATTTCCATAAGAAAACCACTTTTTGAACCTGAGAAATATGTAGCACTTGCATGCTAATCATGAGTCATCTCATTATTTGTTTCTATTCTTTGACAGTTTTGTATTTGTAAAGAGTGAATTTTTATCAGTGTCTCTCTATATTACCCTACTTTATCTCATCTTCTCTTTTCTACTGAGAATTTTCAATTTTTCTCATTTTTATTTTTACTTTTGTTATTGTGATCATTGAGTTCCATGAATATTATACACAGGCACTTGCTAAAGCACAGGCAGTAAGTAACAACACTGAAAAACTGGGTCCCTCTTTCCTAATTAGCCTTAATTACTAATAATTCATCCAGGAGTTCTGAGGCCACATAAACTCTTCCTCCCTCTGTGAAGTCTTGTTATAGTCTGTCTTGTGTAGTTCTTGTGTTGGTAAACACAACTTCAGTGAATTCATGGCCTTCTAATGTTAAGAAGATACCAATCGGTATTACTCCTTTCTATCCTCTGATTTTGGCATTCTTTCTGCCCCTTCTCCATGCTCCCCAAACATTAGATGGCAGGGGATTTACATGTCTCTTTTTATGGCCAAGCAGTACAGATTCACTTTTTAAAGTTAACATTATGAGTTAAATGTTTTTATTAGAACTGAGTGGTATGCTCAGGAGAACATTTGATTAGCATACAGCAACATTTTAGGTTTCTTCCCAAGCACAGAAATGTGCGTGAGCACACACACACATAGATACACATACACATACACAGAATGACAGAGTAAGAGAGAAAGAGAGAGAGGGGAGCTTTGTGATAATCCTTTACATCTACTTATAATATCCCATCTAAAAGAAAGCATGAATTAAATGTCAACAAATGAAATATAAATATACAGTAGAAACACAATCCATTTTTAGCCTTTTTTGGTTGTTTACTTATTTTTGAGACAGAGTCTTACTACACAGCCCTGGTGGGTCTTGAACTTGCTGTGCAGAACAGGGTGGAATGGAATTAACAATACGGATGGATACCTCAGCTGCCTCAGCCACTTTTGAATAAATTTGTACATTCATGTCAAAGTAATAAATGTTTTTTTTTCCAATTCTTGCATGTCCGCACCTTTGTGACAACATCCTAATATGCTCAGAGATAGGATAATCATAATTATAATTAGAAAGGTTCATCTTATCAAAAAGAACTGAAAAACAGTGAAACTTCAGATGTTTGTATTTGAAAAACCCATGTGACCTCAATTTCTAAAAACATCTTGCTGGAGAACTGTGAATATATTTGGAAGTCATTCCAATTGGAGAACAAAACTGAAAACATTGTAGGAAATGAGGCTGTGGTTTCAGAGTTCCACAAGAAACAAAGAAGGAAATCAATCAGTCAATCTCTTGTTACAGAATAAAAAACATCAGTAAAGAACAGAATGGATGGTCCTGGGGAGCTTAGTCAGCAGTAGCTCACATCTAGATCTTGGCACTGGGCTTCTTTCCTTTATTTTTTTTTTAATTATTTATTCAACTGTGCGCATGTGCATATGTATGTGCGGCGCGCGCGCGCATGTGTGTGTGTGTGTGTGTGTGTGTGTGTGTAGAACCACGGACGAATTCGCGAACCACCATGGACGCCTCCACCTCCTTCTGCCCCGGGATTCACAGGCTCCGCCCTACCAGGACCAGAAGCGCAGGCCGCCCCCGCTTCCGCCTGGCGTCTATACGTGGGATCTGGGATCCGAACTCAGGAGCTTCCGCCTGCAAGGCGGAGGCTTAACCCCTGAGCCACCTCTCCAGCCCCTTCTTTCCTTTATTTTTAATCTGAAAACTTTAGAGTATAACTACTTAAATATGTATCATAGAATGAAGCCTTCTACTCCCAGCTCTTGCTGCTAGGACGGTTACAGAGGCATCAGGAATGTTGGCAAACCAGTAAAAAAAAAATCATTACTTGATAAGTTTGAGGAAAATAGGGAAAGTGTGTGTGTCTGTGTGTGTGTGTGTGTGTGTGTGTGTGTGTGTGTGTGTACACTGCTCAATCTTGATTATGTTTTATGAATTGGGCTGTTTATTCTAAGTTTATTATAAAAACACAGTCTGCAAGTCTGACTTATCAGTTGAATTAAACCATTCTTTACTGGGTGGACTTGTATTCTCCCAAGCAGGGACATGGCAGGCATGATAGGAATAAGCCTTGGTACCAACAGTTTGAACAATAATAAAACTGAACAGTAATAATCTGGCATCGTCTCATGTATCACAAAGGAAACCATGCTAAAAGAGCTATGTTTGAGAGAGAGAGAGAGAGAGATCCTGCATAAGGAAGACAAGAGGTAACCAATAAAACTTTCAGAACAGCCAGTCCCCCACCCAGGGAGACAGGGTAAATTCCTCAGTTTAGTAGTCAAAAGATTTCTTCCCCATTGACAGGAAATTGACAGGAGGAAACAGTCTATTATTCTGTTGTGTGCAGAGTCCAGTGAGCTGAAGAGAATATGCAGGAAATCTCTTCCTCATGAAGTGCACTAACCAACTCATATCAAGTTAGAAAACCACATATGTGTGGAATTTACTCACAAGCCAGAAAAAGGGTCATCTTTTTATGAAAAGGCACTTTCTCCTCTGTGAAGGGCTTGGTTTGGAAAAATCATCCAAATGGAAACCAGAGCCCACCCTGGGGTACTATTTTGTTTGATGGATTTAAACACAATCGTAGGAGTGTCATAACTTTCCTTCTAGACAAACAGGTTCTTTATGCCACTGTTTGAATCAAGGGAGCCAAGTAATACCTTTTTTATTGCAGTATTTTTAGACATTGGATACATCTGGAAAAATATTCAAGCAGAAAATTAGATTGCATTAGCTACATGTCTATTGTGGTTTGCTGATCCCAGGGAAAGCAGTCCTTTACGAAGCACTTGGCCATAGTATCCATAGACTGGGTTGTGTAAATTGGCCCACACTAAAGCATGTGGAAAACATTTTTTTGGCTGAAACTCGAAACCATTCATGTGGCTTTGAGACTGGGGAAGCTGGGCCTGCCAACATCAATAGGTCTCTGCACTACAAACCCAGCAGTCATTCAGACATGTGTACTTCTACAACCACAACGGCACTGAGGTCAAATATTTTTTAATCTTGGGAATTTTCCCTCTTTATATAGCCTCATATTTCATACAGGAAATGAGACTGAGAGCAGCAAACACAAGTCACCAGAACTGACAGAGCACATTGAGTTCAAAACCCTGTCTTGATTCTAATTGCTCTCCAAAGGCCACTGGCTCAATGTAACTGTTTATTTAGTTCAGCTGTTTTCAATCACTAAGGTAAGGTCTTGCTAAGACAAACTGGTGAGGCTACATTACATTTGTACCCAGGGGGGGTCCTTAGGTATAGGTATATAGCATGGTATTTTAAAAGATTGTATTTGTCTGTACACTGCAGGCAGTAATTACAAGCAGGCAAATCTATCATGAAAGATGGTGTGACCTTCCTTCTGTTGAAAGAGTGATGATGGCTTCTAGTGGAGAGTAAAGTTTCCATTTCATTTTGAGTGCAGAGAGGAAGCTCACCACTTTTCAAATGATCGCCAAAATTGACAGCCAGTTTGCTGCTATGTTTAGGTGACTATCAATGTAATGTATTACTCCAGGGGTCAATTGCTCAGAATTACTTAACTACTCAAGGATGTTTGAAAGCAGGTTATTTTGAATTCACAGATAAACAGTTACTGAATAACACAGACAATATGGACATTCACTTGACCAAATGTCTTTAGTTTTGTTGATGCTCAATTTTGTATGTAGTTGATAAGAAATGGCAAAATGCTGAGAGATACGGAATGCTTTGCCTGAAATGCTCTCAATCTGTGTTTGAACTTAAGTTGTTAAGTAGAATTAAAATGAATGCACTACTTTTTTTTATAGGATTGAATATACAAATGGGAATCAAATGGAAATGTCTGGCCTAGACTAAAAGACTAATATTAAAGACAGACTGAGATGCTAGTAGGATCCAACAGCGTTTAGTCCACATGTCTAGCTTAAGAATTTTCCAAGGCATAGATGTTGGAGACTAAGAAAATTTTGTTTTGTTTCAGTAAGTTACTAGTTCTTTCTTTCACCTCTCACTTCTCTCTCTCTTTCTTTCTCACTCTCTCTCATTTCATCTTTCTCTCTTCCCTCTCTGTTTTCATTGTCTCTCTCTGACTTATGTTGATAGAGTGATATAATACACCATTCATTAAAAGCTTGGTAACATGATTTAAGACTACTGAAAGCACATTCGTATTTTGGACAGCTAAAAAATGTCCAGGGATCTTAAATTTTGTAAAATAAATTTTTAATTATTTGCATAGAATAATCAGATTCATTCAATAAAATATGATTTACATTTAATTATTTTCAGGACTTATCATTAAGAAAAAGAACCTGTATGTGTACATAAACATGAACATGAGTGCATGTCTCTTACAATATGTAAATCTCATTGATTGGGAACATTTTTATGTTCAGAACCATTCTTTAATGAATCTTCAAGTGCACATGAGTTTATATAGAGACATGAGAGATAATATGTGTCTTTCCAATAACTAATTTATACATCAACTCTTCTTTGGTTATTGTTTTCTAGAATTTTGTGTGTGAATTAAATATCCCTGTATTTAGGCTATGTATTAGCTACAAACTTACATTTTACTCTTTTAATCTTAAGACTAATAAATACACAATTCAGCTAAATTATCCTATTCAAAATTTTATTTTTGTTTCTAAATATACAAAAACCAGGAAGAACCTTGCACATTGAGAAAAATAGCCCAGCAAAATATATTTTATCATTTCTAAGTAAATGATAACAACTTTTAAGGTTAGATTACAATGTAAACTGGCTGGAAAATATCTAAATAATTTGGTTCTAAAGAATTGTCCTTGAAAGTCTGGTTACTAGGGAACTTACACACACCATTATCATTTTCTCTAATGAATCTGAAACATCTGAAATTGAAATTGTAGAATTCTGAGCTGCATTGCTGTCAAGTGCAGTGATTGTAGAGCACATAAATAAAAATATTCTTTCAATTACAGAAGTATGGATTCTGTCACTGGAGAAAAATTATAAGTAAAGGTCTTCTCCCACTATACCCTGAGTTAATAAGGAGATATGGACTCTGCTCTTTTATTGCCACTACCCAGGTATATTATCTTGAGCAAGTCACCTATTTCTCTAATGACAGTAGAAGATATGCAAACATCTTGGCTAGTGAAAAGTATTTAACACAAATTATTTCTCAAAGTCCCTGAAACACATTTTTCCCCATTTTTTCACTTTTTAAAGCACTACATATTTTATAACTGACATATTTGATTATCTTTTGACCTGAAATATAATTCACTTCACATACTCTAGATTTGTGTAAGTATGCTAATCAGTAGTATCTTTCCAGGTTTTTCTCAGCCCCATTCTGAACCTGCCTATCCTGTCTGTTAGTCTTTAATGGACCCTAAAGGAAGAAGTTACAGAAGACAACAGAAGATGGAAAGACCTCCCATGTTCCTGGATTGATAGAATCAATATCATAAAAATGACCATCCTACCAAAGGCAACATAGAGATTCAATGCTATACCAATTAAAATCCCAAAGCAATTCTTTAAAGAAATTAACTAAACAATCTCACAATTCATATGGAGGCACAAAAGACACAGGACAGCAAAAACAATCCTGAGTAACAAAAACACGCTGGAGGTATCACCATACCAAACCTTAATCTATACTATAAATCTGTAGTTATAAAAACAGCCTGGTACTGGCTCCAAAGTAGACACACAGATCAGTGGATAAGGATTGAAGACCCAGATATAAGCCCACACAACCATTTGATCTTTGACAAAGGGGCCCAAAAATCCAATGGAAAAAGAACAGCATATTCAAAAAATGGTGCTGGCAAAACTGGATCTCCACATGCAGAAGATTAAAACTGGACCCGTACTTGTTACCATGTACAAGAACTAATTCCAAATGGATCAAGAACCTCAATGTAAGGCCAAAGACTATAAAAACCTTAGTTGAAAGGGTACAAACTCCCTTGAGCTGATTGGACTAGGCCAACAATTCCTAAACAGAAATCCAATAACACAGTCACTACAACTAACACTCAACAGATGGGAGCTTATGAAATTAAAGAGCTTCTGTTCAGATAAAGAGATTGTAACCTGAGCAAAATGGAGAAAATCTTCACTAACCACATATCTGATAGAGCTCTATTATCCAGAGTGTACGAACTTAGAAAACTGAACACCAAGGAAACAAATGGGCCAATTAGAAAATGGGCCTGGGAACTCAAAAGAAACTTTTCGAGGGATGAAACTGAAATGTCTAACAAATATCTTAAAAAATGCTCCACATCCTTATCCATCAGGGAAATGAATAATGCATAATTTTCTGTGATATCCCTGAGATATCATCTTACCCAGGTCAGAATGGCAAAAATCCACAATACAAACAACACCAAATGCTGGACAGAATGTGGACTGAGGAGAACTCTCCTACATTGCTGGTGGGAATGCAGGCTTATACAACCACTCTGGCGAGCAGTCTGTCGATTCTTAAAAAAGTTAAAGATTGAAATGCGATATGACCCTGCTATTCCACTTTTGGGAACAATCCCTCATAAAGCAAAAATTCACCTCAATGGCACAAGTATGACCATGTTCATAGCAGCACGGTTTACAATAGCAAAGTCATGGAATCAACCCAAATCCCCAACAGTTTACAAATGGATAAGGAAAATGTGGTACATTTATATAATGGAATACTACTCAGCTATCAAAAAAGATGAATTAATGAAATCTGCTGGGAAATGGATGGAACTAAAACAATTGTATTGTGTGAAGTATCCCAGACACAGAAAATTATGCACCATATGTACTCCCTAATAGGTGGATCCTAGTACCAAACACACTTAGTGACACACTCAAAGATAACTCTCTGTAATACCTACAGTAATTGCAAAGATTATAAACAGAAGGGAAGGAGGAGAGCCCCACCAGAAACAAGGAGAGAGTGGATCATGCTGTAGCAGAGAAAATAGGCTTGAAAGTACTGCAAGAGTGACATCCAATACCCATCAGGGTGGAGCCAAGGGTGGTGCAGGAACAGCAAAACTGGAAAAAAAAACAACAAACCATAATTCTGAACATCAGGCCCTACATTAATCACCTGGAACCAGGCCAGACTATTCTGTCTCCATACTAAAGCTCAGGGAAATTTGTGGAAGATGGGGTGATAAGATTGTAAGAGCCTAAAGATGGGAAGGAGCAATGATATGCAAGATACTCCACACAAGTTAAGGCTGAAGTAATTATAACAGCACTATGCATAATCATGACCTGCACAATGACCGACATATCATTGACCACCCAAAGTCTAGCATTGATCACAGGCACTAGGATCCTTAGAGGCAAGGGATTAACAGCCATAGTAGTGTTCCTAAACTAAAGGGGAGCACAAGAAAGAGCTTTAGGCAATGCTACTGAGTCCTTACATCTCATCAGAAGAGGAGGACCCAGAAGGAATTTTGACATGCACATTAAAGGATGCTCCAGGGCAGGGGGGAGGGTCACTGGGAGAAAGGGAGGGAGGGGGGAGGAAGCAAGGGGATCCAGGGAAGGATGGAGGGAGGGATACCTATTAAGATTGTATGAGTGGAAAAAATAAAAAAAAATGGACAACATATTACAAAGGTGTGAAGACCATCCTCTGGACAAGCAATCTCTGTGGATCCTTAAGCTCCATTTTTAACTAGCCATCTATCTTGAACAACTTATTTAATACTTATGGCATCAGTGTCATAGTTGTTAAACAGAGACTAACAGTGAAGAAATAGGACCCTGCATAAGTAATAATAGCCCATATTTGTGAGTAGTTTCTGGTACCAGGACTGACTTGTAAGGGTAACAGAGATCAATGTGGCAGTTTGTTTAGAATTCTTGCCTGGTTTTTGGATAATGTCATAGAGATCCTTGACAGTCAGGGCACCAAAGTCATGGAGTTGACTCTAATTGAAGTTATTTATACCCACTCAGAGCTCCCAGAGGCACAATACTCACTTGTTCAAACAGTTCTCACTACTGGCTTCCTGACACAGTCAGCAGCCTTGTGGTCTTTGGCTCACATCCTCCATTTATGACATTACTTTCCCCTTTGGGGGAGGACCATATACCTGTTGGGCATGGTTGTACTTCAGCAAATGTGCTTTTGTAATTACCATTCTGTGCAAAGAAGCACTTCTTGCTGCTCCTTGACTTTTCTGTGCCATATACAAAGCAAGCTCTTTTCCTAAATTATCCAAGCAGCAAGGAATCTAGAATACCCAGCCACTTAACCTTTCTACTTATCAGTAATACAGATTATTAATAATGCTTGCTCCACAGTCTAGACTGTTAAATATGCTAGATATTTTTGGATAGAGTGAAGTGTGAGAGTGAAAAAAACAGATGGAGAAGTAAAAAGACTTAACCAATGTCAAGAAACATCTCTTGGGGGGAGGGGAAAGGGGCATAGGGTGGTGGGAGGTTGGAGGGAGGGAGCGGACTGATGTACCTGTTAAAGTTGTATGAGTAGAAATAAAAAGAAAGAAAGAAAGAAAGAAACATCTCTTGACTCTTAAAACTTGGTTGTTCACATTTTCGCAGGGTTGATTTTGTGCTTGGTTTGGAAAGTCATTATAGAAGAGTCAAGAAATGCAGGAGAGATACGCTGCTTGTTTATTTTTATTGGAGGACAGAATGTTTAAAGATCCTGGCCTTTCTCCACCTGAATTAGGAAGCTAATATTCATTAGTATTTAAGATCAAATAATTCAGCGTATATAGATGAGCTTTTTTGGTGTTTACAAAATAAATATAAATAAGTATGGCATGCTCATTGATGAAGGTTTTGGCTTTGTTGGGTTATTACCTTTCCCTATACTGTAGGTCAGGGGGGAAAAAGAGTGAGTTGAATCATGGCTTATATTTCCAGATTATATTGGTTCAAAAGCACACATAGGGTTTATTAACAAAAATCTGCATATTACCACTCTATTTCCTTTTTTCTTTTTCTTTTTTATTTTTTGGCTTCCTAAGCATTTTACTGCATCCTTTCAAAAATTATCCTGATACCTACACATGTGTGCAAGGGCATGTGAGAGACTGACACCATACCTTCCTCTCTAAAATGATTAGATAAAACACTTTTTAAAATAGTGAAACAGTAAGCATGGATATTTGGTGTCTTCAGCGTGGCAAACTGACTCATATGAAAATAATTTTTTGTACTTATAAGGAACCTTCACAATTATTTTTGAGGTGACTGCACCAGCTTAAGTTCCCATCAGCATGTTGAAGTGTTCTACTCTGTCATCACAACCATTTGCTGTTCTTTGATTTTTTGATGCTACCCATTCTCACCCAGGTAAGATAGAATTTCAAAACACTTTTAATTTGCCTTTTTTTTTCCAAGTAAACGTTTATTTTATTTTTCTTTTTAATTACATTTGTTTATTTTTTCCCAATCAAACAAGCTTAACAGGTACCCTGGTCCCCTCCCTCCCACCATCCCTCCCTAATACCCCTTGTACCTTCCCCTCTTTTCCCTTTTCTTTCATCCCCATCCTTCCCTTTCTCTCAGTGCCCCCCTTCCCCTTCTATTCCCAGGAACATCCTTTAGTGTGAATGTCAAACTTCCCACTGTGTCCTCCACTCTGGTGAGTTGTAAGGACTCAGTGACATTGCCCAGAGCCCTTTCTTGGGCTCCCATTTAATATGGGAACACTATTATGACTGTTAGTTAGTCCCTTGCCTCTAAGGATCCTAGTGCCTTCAATCCATGCTAGACTTTTGGGGTTCATTGACACATCAGTCATTGCTCAGGTCATGAAAATTCCTATTATGGTCACTTTGGCCCTAACTCGTGTGGAGTATCTTACATATCGTTGTTCCTCCCCATCTTTAGGCTCTTACAGTCTTACCACCCCCTCATCCTCAAATTTCTCCGAGCTTTAGGATAGGGAGAAATTTGAATAGTCTGGTTCCAGGTGATTAATGTAGGATCTCTGATGTTCTGGATTGTGGTTTGTTGTTGTTTTCAGTTTTGCTGTTCCTGCACAGCCCTTGGCTCCATCCTGATTGGTATTGGAGGTCACCTTCTAGCCAGAGATAAAAGGCTTAATAAATGGAATCTTACTATAAGGGTAGATTCAAAGATAGATGGACACAGCAGTGAGGGGGGTCAGTCTCACATTTGCAGGATGGTTATCATCTATCTGCCTGACTCTATACCATCTCTAACTGGTAAGATCAAACAACCTCAGTCACAAATGACCAGAAAGGAAAGTGAGTGAGTTTCACCAGATGTCTTACTACTTACTTGCAATACTTGATGGTGATTTATTTTCTCTATGATCCCCTATTTCCTTATTTTTTGGGGGGCCTCCTTCCCTTCCTTCTTGTTCATAATCTTTGCAATTACTGTAGGTATTTCAGAGAATTATCTTTGAATATGTCACTAAGCGAGTTTGGTACTAGAATCCACCATTTAGGGAGTACATATGGTGCATAAATTTCTGTGTCTGGGATACTTCACACAATACAATTGTTTCTAGTTCCATCCATTTCCCAGCAGATTTCATTAATTCATCTTTTTTGATGGCTGATTAGCATTCCATTGTATAAATGTACCACATTTTCCTTATCCACTCTTCAAGTGTTGGGGATTTGGGTTGATTCCATGACTTTGCTATTGTAAACAGTGCTGCTATGAACATGGTCATACTTGTGCCATGGAGGTGAATTTTTGCTTTATGAGGGATTGTTCCCAAAAGTGGAATAGCAGGGTCATATCGCATTTCAATCTTTAACTTTTTTAAGAATCGACAGACTGCTCACCAGAGTGGTTGTATAAGCCTGCATTCCCACCAGCAATGTAGGAGAGTTCTCCTCAGTCCATATTCTCTCCAGCATTTGGTGTTGTTTGTACTGTGGATTTTTGCAATTCTGAACTGGGTAAGATGATATGTCAGGGAAGTTTTGATTTTCATTTCCCTGATGGATAAGGATGCGGAGCATTTTTTAAGATATTTGTTAGACATTTCAGTTTCATCCCTCGAAAAGTTTCTTTTGAGTTCCCAGGTCCATTTTCTAATTGGCCCATTTGTTTCCTTGGTGTTCAGTTTTCTAAATTCTTTGTACACTCTGGATAATAGAGCTCTATCAGATATGTGATTAGTGAAGATTTCTCCCATTCTCCCATTTTTTTTCTGTGAGATGCTTTTTGCTCAGGTTACAATCTCTTTATCTAAACAAAAGCTCTTTAATGTCATAAGACCTTATTTGTTCAGTGTTAGTTGTAGTGACTGTGTTATTGGATTTCTGTTTAGGAATTGTTGGCTTTGCCCAATCAGCTGGAAGGAGTTCCCTAATCTTTCAATTAGGGGTTTTATAGTCTTTGGCCTTATATTGAGGTTCTTGATCCATTTGGAATTAAGACTTGTACATGGTGACAAGTATGGGTCCAGTTTTAATCTTCTGCATGTGGACATCCAGTTTTGGCAGCATCATTTTTGAATATGCTGTTCTTTTTCCATTGTTTTTTTTTTTTTTGGGGGGCTCCTTTGTCAAAGATCAAATGGCTGTAATTGTGTGGGCTTATATCTTGGTTATTTAACCCTTATCCATTGATCTGTGTATCTATTTTGGAGCCAGTACCAGGTTTTTATAACTATGGATTTGTAGTATAGATTAAGGTTTGGTATGGTGATACCTCCAATGTGTTTTTGTTACTCAGGATTATCTTTCCTATTCTGGGTCTTTCGTGCTTTCATATGAATTGTGAGATTGTTTGGTCAATTTCTTTAAAGAATTCCTTTAGGATTTTTATTGATATAGCATTGAATCTGTATATTGCTTTTGGTAAGGTGGTCATTTTTCTGATGTTTCTGCTGATCCAGGAGCATGGGAGATCTTTCCACCTTCTAGAATCATCTATAATTTCTTTCTTCAGGGTTTTAAAGTTTTCAATATAGAGGTCTCTCACTTCTTTGGTCAGGTTTATACCGAGGTATTTCATTTTTTTAGGGGCTATGGTAAATGTAATTTTTTCTCTTAGGGCTTTTTCAATTCTTTCATCTTTGTCATATAGGAAGGCCACTGATTTTTCCATGTTTATTTTGTAACTTGCCATCCTGCTAAACTTCTGTATTAATTCCAAGAGTGTTCTGGTGGAGTTTTTAAGATCACTCAGGTATAAGATCATGTCATCTACAGATAGAGATAACTTGACTTCTTTCTTGCTGAATTGAATACCTTTTATCTCCCTCTCTTGTCTTATGGCTCCAAGACTTCAAGTACAATACTGAATAGAAGTGGTGACAGTAAACATCTTTGTCTGGTTCCTGATCATAGCAGGAGTGCTTCAAGTTTTCCCCTTTGAATATAATCCTTGCAGTTGGCTTGTTGTATATAGTTTTTATTATATTGATAAAGGTTCCTTCCAGTCCAACTTTTTCTATGGTTTTAATCATAAAAGGCTGTTGGATCTTGCCATGTAGTCTTGGACTTTGGATTGGTTTATATACTAAATTACATTTATTGATTTACATATGTTGAACCAACCTTGTGTGTTTGGGATAAAGCCTACTTGATGATAGTTAATTGTGACACTACCGATTCAGGGAGGCCCTAGTCCAGCTCCCAGCTACGGACAAGTCTGGGCATGTACAGACATGTCCCAACAGAGGACTGTGCAGGCAGAGGGATGAACAATCAATGGGAAGCGGCCATCTAACCTGCACCTGCAATGGACACCTAGTAAACAGTTAAATGACTGGTGGCTGTCCCCCTGGAGGAGGGATGGCAACACCTGATTGGACCCTGACCTTATATAAGCCCAAAACGCCCTTAATGACTTTGAATCTGCAGCATCTTGTCCACTGCTGCTTCTCACCTGATTCCCAGGGTCTGGTGGTGACCCTGTTGCCGGCTTGCCCATTTGGCTTGAGGCCCTCTTCCCCCCCCATGCCTGGCTGGGCAGGGGATACAGCAACAATTGGCACTTCAACGTGTTGCCGCCTTCGGTGTAGACGAGACACCCACTCTGGTAAAGTTCAGTGAGCGGGCCCTCTGGTTTTGTGTTCCTGTACTTACGGCACCTGAAAGTGCACAAGTGGCCTCCTCTTCTTCCCCTTTCCCTGTTTGTCCTTAGGAACACGGACACTCACTTGCTTGATTTGCTGATGATTAAACAGCCCCTCTAAAATAAAGCTTTCCTCCCGCGAGTTCACATGAGAAATTGGTGCCTTCAGAACTCAGAGCCCAGGCTCCATTACATTGAATCAGCCTGACCCAGAGGCACCATATACGCATAGGGCCCAGGGGGTAGTAAGGAACTCTGGAGGTCCCCCACCAAGCATAAGACATTTGGGCCCAATACATTCCTTGTCTCATCTGTGCCTCTTTGGTCTCATCTCTGTTCTTTAGAAAAATGGGCAACCTCCCCTCACACTGTAAGGAGCCCCAGATACGTGTCTTAAGATCTCTCCTAAAGACCAGAGGCCTGGAGGTTAAGTCTGCTGGCTGGGAGGAATTCTGGAATGAGGCTGCAGTTTTAGCACCTTGGATCCCCCCAGAGAATATGTGGAACTGGACTATGGATAAGAATGTTTTCCTTTCTAGATGTTTTTCATAATTAAGCTAAGTTGCCAGACTTAACTAATGTGGGCTCTTGTTTTAAATAAGTTTTTCCTAAATGCTAATCCGCCTTTGGTAAGCTTTCAAGGGTAATTTTAAGGCAGTTACTGGTAAATTGTACAGTTGCTGGTAAAATGTTGTTCGTGTGCTTGTATGTTTGTATGTTCTGTGTTTACATGTGTGTCTGTGTCTGTGGCTGCTTCAATTTTTTTTTCATTTCTATTGTGCGCTGAAAAATTCTGGCATGCCATTTTTAAATATACATATACATACTTAAAAATAAGCACAAATAATTTTAGTAACATCTAAGGCTTTAACTATGTTTTATATCCATCACAACTGTTTTTCTGATAAATTTTAAGTTTTCTTTCATGAAAAATTTTCTCACTTGGTTTTGAGCTTTAATGGGGCTACACGTGAACATGCCATTGTGTCCTTAAAGTTTTTCCAGGTGTTTCCAAAATAACAAAGCCACTATGATATTGCTTGATCGAACTTGCTCATTCCTCTGACTTCTTTTATAGAATTTTATCCCATTAATCTAGCAGCTAGGAAAGTATAATTTTATCTAAAAAGTTCATCGGAATTTATTTCTTCTCCTGGTATGTATGGGTTCCCTTTCTTGGGGACAAATCTGCTTTCTCATTACATGCTCCCATGTATACACCTGTTAAGGTGGAACAGGACTTCAAGCCTGCACTTTAGTCTGAACCCATTCCTTTGAAACAAAGAAGGATAAATGTTGGACCCAACACAATCTGCTTTCAGGAGATTCTAAGTGCATTTGGGTCAACTCAGGTTCATGTTTCCTTTTTCCTTGCAATATTTTGGCCTAAGTTACTTATGGAGTTTCTCTGAGGATCCATCTGCCTAAGGGGATAGATAAACTAGTAGCTGGCATGCCCAAGCAGACAAACCTGAAATTCCCTTCCCAGTACGGAAAGAAAAAAAATGCTTTAAATGTGTCCTGAGCTCTGTTCTTCCTGACCCATAAGAGGGAAGTCTAGAATGGCCATATGCCTCCTGCCAATATTAACGACACCTGGAATGGTTCAAACTATCCTTTGACATATCAAAATTCACAGTACTAAAGTTCAATTATTACTGCTGTGTCCTTCAGCAAACAATTATGGGACAGGACACCTGCCTTTTTTTCACCCATAAATTTGGTAACTTGGTTAACTTTTGGAGTTGCCCTTTTAGTGCTAATTGTCCTATTTGGATGCAAGTGGAAAGCAATAAGGACTCAGCCTTTACAACACAAGCCTGCTTTATGCAGGTCCTCAGGGCATCCATTCAGTCTCTGGACATCCCAAAGGCCAACAAAGGCCAATTGGAAGCCTGTCTATTCTCCATTGAAGCCTTACTAATTTACAATTGTTAAGTTTTGATTTATGAAATTCCCTTCCCTGCAGGAAAAATGATTGCTGGCTTTCTACTTAGATCTGAAGAGTGGTCCTAATGAGAAAGCAGATTTGTCCCCAAGAAAGGGAGCTCATACATACCAGGAGAAGGAATAAATTCCGATGAACTTTTTAGATGAAATTATACTTTCCTAGCTGCTAGATTTAATGGGATAAAATTCTATAAAAGAAGTCAGAGGAATGAGCAAGTTCGATCAAGCAATATCATAGTGGCTTTGCTATTTTGGGAACACCTGGGAAAAACTTTAAGGACACAGATTGTTCTGTACAAAGATCTTGGAGATTTACAATAGCCAGAGGAGAAAGGTCTCCAATATACAGATTACTTACAACTCTTGGCTTTTATACCTTGCAAGCATGTGTTATTTACTAACTCTTGCTTGTACCCACAGTAAGACTGCTAAGAGGTCTTCGACATCCTTGAAGGTCATTCCCCACTGCTGGAAACACCCTGCAGGAGCACTCTTGCTGATGAACTGACTTGAATCCTCTCAGAGATAAGATAGCCAACTTCCCTATGTAAGGAATATGGGGCTCTCCATAATCAACAAACAACTTGATCTCTAGCTTCACCTGGGCCTAAGGGCAACTGGGTTGGGACAAATGGGAGTTAACCAAAGAGAAAAAAAAACAGTTTCCCTGGGCTTGCTTAGGTCTACAGATATACCTTGCCCTGGCAGCCATCTTTGGCACCCTAGCCCCTCATGGCCCTCTTGTGCTTTGAGTTCATTTTTAGTTCCAGGCCTGTTTCTCATGGATTCCATGAGTGTTTGTTCTAGCTGCCCGCTTCTCATAAGTTAGTAATAATTTTTTTGAGGTAGTTCAAAAATTCTTAAAAGACAATTTTTGAAGATAACCTATAGATGGGGATTTCTTGTGACAGAAGTTAGAAGGTTAAAAACAGTAATGGACTAGTAAAGGCTCTACTCGGTATTGGTAACCACAGAGGTTTGACTTTTTAAAGATTGTTTATCTAAACAGACATACAAGTATTCTCCTATGATCATGTGCTACATGCTTATTCCATATTTAATAATGTCCTGGTTTCTACAGAATTTGAAACGCTTTTATTTACTTGTGTTATACTTAAACTACACATTTGGCTCTAAAAGATTGTAAAGTACTAAAATTAACTGAAATTTTTATAAATTATTTAATATTTTCATTTCAAAATGAGATTTAAGGCTGTTTATCTTAAATCAAAAGTTTTCTTTTATGTTTATAAGTTTCATGTATTTTAAAGATACAAAACTTGTGGTTGCTTAATGCTGAAGTAGTTAAGTAAATTGGGAGCTAGATTTCAAAGTACACATTTATAAATGATTTTATACATATATTGTCTAAAAAAGTATTACAAGTAGTTGATACTTTAAAAAAAGTGTGATTAACTGTAGCTTGGGCCTTGTTGTGCACTGCTTAATTATATTGGGGAGAAAAACTACTAGAGATGTTAAGTTAACACTGATACAATACTAATTGATATATCATGATATAATTTATTTCCTGCAAGTTTGAAATACGTACAATTTTTGTTTTTTGGGTTTATTCTATGATTTATAAATAGCTTTTTAAAAATTTTTTATTATTATTTATTCAATTATGCATGTATGGTGTGCGGGTGTGTGCATGTATGTGTGTGTGTGTAGAACCACGGACGAATTCGGGAACCACCATGGACGCCTCCACCTCCTTGTTTACTCTGCCCCGGGATTCACAGGCTCTGCCCTACCAGGACCAGAAACGCAGGCCACCCCCACTTCCACCTGGCGTCTGTACGTGGGGTCTAGGGTCCGAACTTAGAACCTTCTGCCTGCAAGGCAGAGGTTTAACCCCTGAGCTACCTCTCCAGCCTCTATAAATAGCTTTTTTATAGAATTGTTATTGCCACATATAAAATAGTATAGTAGAGATTGTATAGACCTTAAAAATAAGACTGTTATAGCTAGTAGTGTTATTAAAGAATAATTTAAGACACTACAATGGGGACAAATGAAATGGGAAAAGCTTTGAATGAGTTGTCATTTCTAGTTCTTTTCCAAACAGAAAAGGTGTGGTCTCTATCATCTTTAACATTTTGATTTACTAGTTTTTGCTCATGTGGCTTTAATGTTTTCAAGTCATTCCCAACTTAAATCAAGTTACAATATTGGTTCATAGAAGTGCCATACATTTATCCTGCTGGGTGTGATGTACTAAAAAGTTAGTTTCTGTCCTTGTCCTTGTCTATTGGCTCTCTAACATTTTCAAGGCTCATGAACAACTTTCTCAGTACATCAAGGTGCCTTGCTCTCAGGCCTTCCTTAATTACTCATTGACTTTGAGTCAACAGATAGAACATATTAACATGATGCATGTGGTTCCCCTGCTTATAGGTACTGGGTTTGTAATCAGAATCTGGAACAACTTTAAAAGGCTGTTTGATCCCTCTTGGATTGTAATTTATGCTATCATAGGAGGAATTGTTCTTTTATTAATTATATTGCTTAAGTGTTTCCTTCAGCACATCGCTCAGCAATGGTCCATCAACAAGACCATGCTACAGGCACTTATGGCCCTTGAACATCCAAGCTATGGCCCTCCTAGAGATGTGGTTCGAACTTGGATTGCAGAGATTCCTGAGGCCTTGGCCTAATCTACTATCCACATATCCTGACATGCCTTCCAGAGCTCTTCTGGACAGCCTCTCAGGCTGCCCCGCCCACAGTCTCTCAGCCTGCCCCACCTACAGCCTCTCCACTTGACCCACCTACACTCTCTCTGCCTGACCTGCGTACAGACTCTCAGCTGGCCCGTGCAATGAAGAAAACCTGTTTTCTCTGCCACCTTGAGTTCCCTTTGAGACCATGATTCCTTTACTGTGATGGTCTCGTAACTGGTTAGTCAATGACGGGTAAGGCTCCACACGAGGGTGGTGACCAACCTGATATGCACAGGAAGCTGTATTCCACACGGCTGAAGAGGTTTGGGGTCAACCCAGCTATCATGGTTCCCATTGAAAAAATTTATAAATAAAAGGGTGAAATGTGCCACTACCAATTCAGGGAGGCCTAGCCCAGCTCTCAGTTACGGACAAGTCTGGGCATGTACAGACATGTCCCAACAGAGGACTGCAGGCAGAGGGATGAACGATAAATGAGAAGCGGCCGTCTAACCTGCACCTGCAATGGACACCTAGTAAACAGTTAAATGACTGGTGGCTGTCCCCCTGGAGGAGGGATGGCAACACCTGATTGGACCCTGACCTTATATAAGCCCAAAATGCCCTTAATGACTTTGAATCTGCAGCATCTTGTCCACTGCTGCTTCTCACCTGATTCCCAGGGTCTGGTGGTGACCCTGTCGCCGGCTTGCCCATTCAGCTCGAGGCCATCTTCCCCCCCCCCCTCCGGCTGGCCTGGCAGGGGATACAACAACAGTCAATGATCTTTTTGATATGTTTTTGAATGTGATTTGCTAAGATATTTTTGAGAGTCTTTGTATTTGTGTTCATCAAAGAGACTGGCCTATAATTTTATTTTTTAGTTGTATTTTAATAGTTTTTGGATTAATATGATATTAGCTTCATAGAAAGAATTTGGCAGTCTTCCTTCACAATTTGATGGAAGAGTCTAAGGAATATTGGTGTTAGTTTTTCTTTAAATGTCTGGTAGAACTCTGTGTTGAATCCATCTGGTTCAGGATATTTTTTGTTGGAAAGATTTGAGATTACTTCATCGGTTTCCTCATATGTTATAGGATTATTTAAATAATTCAAAACGTCCTGATAACAATTTAGGTAAGTTGTGCTTACTTTGGAATCATCCATTTCTTTTGTGCTATCAAATTTCACAGAGTATAAATTTTTGAACTATGACCTTAAAATTCTCTGAATTTCTTGGGTATCAGTAGAGATAACTCCATTTTCATTTCTAATTTTGTTAAATTGGGTTTTCTCTCTTGTTTTCATTTAATTCAGCTATTGGCATATCCAGCATATTGATTTTTTTCAAAGAACCAGCTTTTTGACTGGTTGATTGTCTATATCGTTTTCCTTTTCTCAATTTCTGATATTTTCCCCCTGGTTTTGTTAATCTCCTCTCTTCTACTGCTTTTGGGATTGGATTGCTCTTGTGTCTCTAAAGGTTTAAGCTGCATTGTTAAGTGATTTATTTGTTATGTTTCTATCTCTTTGATGTAGGTATTAAAGGCTATAATCTTACCTCTTAGGATGGCTTTCATTGTGTCCCAGAGATTTTGTTAACTTTTATTTTCATTACCATTTTCTTCTAGGAAATCTTAAATTTCCTTTATGATTTCTTCCTGAACCCAATTCTCATTCAGCATCATAGTGTTTAGTTTCCAGGAGTCAGTATGTTTTCTTCTGTTTGTGTTGTTGTGGATGTCAAGCTTTAGTCCATGGTGTGCTGAGAGGGTACAGACTAGAATTTCAATTTTCCCGTATATGTGGAAATTCATTTTGTGGCCCAATATGTACTCTATTTTGGAGAAAGTTTTGTGTGCTGCTGAGAAAAATATGTATTCTTTGGTGCATGGCTGGAAAGTTCAATAAAAATCTGTAAGGTCAATTTCAGTAAGGGTTTGATTAACTTCCAATATGTCTCTGTTCAGTTTTTGACTTGATCTATCCCATGTTGAAAGGACAGTATTGAAATCCCAAAGGATTATTGTTTTTGGGCTTATTTCGTGCTTTAGACATTGTAGCATTGGCTTAATGAATGTGGAGGAGCTCACATTATGTCCATATATGTTCAGTATTGTGAAGTCTTCCTGGTGAATTGTACCTATGACTAAAATGTAGTATCCTTCTGTATCTCTTATTTTTTTTTTTTGGTTTGAAGTCTACTTTGTCAGATACCATAATAGCTACCCCTGCTTGTTTCTTATTTCTATTAGCTTGCAGAATTTTTGACCAGCCTTTTACTTTTAAAATGTGCTTATCATTTGTGGTGAGATGAGTTTCCTGAAGGAAGCAGATGGATGGTTTTTGATTTCTAATCCAAGTTTGTAACTTGTGTCTTTTGATTGGTGAGTTAATTCCATTGACAGTTAGTGTTGTAATGGAGAAATTACTTTTAGTGCCTGACATTTTTGTGCTTAGTGGAATTCATTAGTGTGTTACTTAGCTTTTAGTTTTAGTGATATTATACTTCCCATCTGTCCTCCTAGATATGCTTGTTCTTTTCTTCAAGCTTGAGTATCTTTTGTAGCATTTTTTGAAGGTCTGGTTTGGTAGACATGTAAGCCTTTAGCTTGTCTTTGTGTTGGAAAATTTTTCTTTCACCCTCAATCATGGCTGATAGTTTTTCCAGGTATGTCAGTCTGGGTTGACATTTTTAATCATTCAATATTGAAGTACATCTCTCAAAGCTCTTCTTTCTTTTACTGTTTCTATTGAAAAATATTTTGTTATTTTAATTGGTTTACTTTTTGAATTTACTTTTTTCTCCCTTTAAGCTCTCAACACATTTTCTTTGTCTTGTATATGGAGCATTTTGACTTTTATTTGCCATGGTGAGTTTCTGTTTTGGTCATATCTGTTTGGGGTGCAGAATGCCTCCTGTATTTGGATGAGGCTCTTTTTCTTTAGATGAGGAAAGTTCTCCTGTATGATAATTTGAAAAATTTCCTCGTGTGTGATATTTTGGGATTCTTGTTTTGGTATTCTATGAATGTGCATGTTAGGCTTCTTTAAGCTATTCCATAACCCTTGAATATTCCTCTCAAGTATCTTTTTGGCTTTAGCAACCTCTTCCATTGAGGTGATTAGTTCTTCCACTTTGTCTTCAAGATCTGATATTCTATTTTATGCTTCATTAGTTCTCCAGATAAGATTCTCTGTTGAGCTCTGGGTTGAAGACAACTTGTCTTTTAGTTCAATTTTAAACTCTGTTTGAGATTGTTTTAACTGCCCCATGCCTGTTTTTGTTTCTTCCACTGTTTTTCTCATCTCATTTAAGTGCCTTCTGTGTTCCTGTTCAAAGTGGTTGATGTGGTTATTTAACTCCTCCTGGATTTCCTCTTTCAGAGTATTGATCATAGTAAAGATCGGGCTTTGAAAATTATTATCTTGAGTATAGCTTTCTTGGCTATTTTCTATGAGTTTGTTCTGGTTTGAATCCATCATTATGGGGTTAATTCTTTCGGTGGGAGATTTGTTTTCTTGGTTTTTTTCTTGTTTTCTTGTGGATTTGGTCTGTGACCTGGGCATTATTGTTTTATCTCTTAAGATCTTCTTTCTGTTTCTGTGTGTTTTTGACTGAACTGAATTAGATGGTATTACTACTCTTGACCAATTATTACTAGTGTTTGCCTTGGAGTTGGGTACACTTATCTGGTAGTGGTTTTATTTCCTAGATGAGGCTATTAGACTATTAATGCATCAATTAAGTCAGGTTTAGTAGACAAGGAGTGAAGATTAGTATGGTAGTGCACTTTTTCAGCTTACTACCTTGGTGATATGTGAGGTGAATGGTATAGTCCCTGTAGTTGTATGCATTTTGGGGTGGCTATGTGGAAAAGTTAAACTACAGTGACTAATAATTGAAAGGAACAAGATGGTAAAAGGGGGTTTACTTATCTTTGAGCTGTATGTGAAGAATCTCTCCCATGTGATAGGATGACTTTAGATGACTTCAGATGTATGGCATTTGTCTCCTAGAGTTTTGCTTGGGTTTTCTTTGCACTCTGTTGAATTTTGAGGAGCAGGGGGCCTGCTAGTCTGTGTCCTGGGCCAAAACATCTCATTTGCCTTTCTTGAAAGCTGCAGATGTTACCTATTTATTGGTCATCTGCTGTTTTTCTTTTGACAAAGAATATTTGTTCTATGATGAATTTTCTTTGCATTTATAAAATTATTTATTCTTTCATGACTTGATAAATACATTCATACACACATGCATATAATGTAATTTGTTTTTTTATCCTGCTATCCACTCTTATCCCTCTTTTCTATCCATTTCATTATCTTCTTTATTGATTGAATGATTTATTATTGATATTTAACTTTTAAAATGTTTACGTATTACACATAACAGCCCCTTTTTCTGCTGTATAGTGCATGAAGGTCTTTTTCCTGTTATTTGACCTGCTTCTCTGCTGTGGTTATTGCTTTACTTACTCTGCTAAAGCTTTTGATTTTTATGAGATCTCATTTGTCAATTTTTGGTATTATTTTCTGAGCTACTGGATTTGTTTTAGGAAAGTCTTTGCTTATTCCTGTATTTTGAGTATTTTTTTATGTCTTTCTCTTGTAGTTTCAAATTTTCACATCTCATTTGAAATCTTTTGATGCAGTCGAAGTTGATTGAAGCATAAGCAGGAGTCAGGAGGTTCAGATCACCTCAGCCTTTATGAAGGAGAAAGTAAAAGAGAAAATTGTGAGTAGCAGGGTCCAGCCACCATAGCTTAAGGTTTGTCCCCTATGACAAGACCTCTTCCGGTAGGATTTTACTTCAACCACCCCAAGTATCAACTAACACCAGGTAAAGAAGTAAACATTGAGCCTTTGAGGACAACCCACGTTCAAACTGTGATATACAATATAATTTGAAATAAAATACTGTAGTACCTATATCATTGTTCCTTCTTGTCTATTTGAGATCTTTGTACTTCATGTGACTTTTAGGATTTTTTTTTCTCTAGTTTATTAAAAAGTATCATTGTAGTTATGCATATTTAATAAACCCATAGATCTCTTTGTTAATGCAGTCATTATATATTGTTAATCCTACAAATCCATGATCTTAGAAGATTTCTCATTTTCCATTGTTTACTAATATTTTCCTTTACAGTGCTTAAATTTTCACTATTGAAGTCTTTGACACCTTTAATAAAAAATCTTTTCCAAGATATCTTCCCCAACAAGTTTATTATTGTTATATGGAAAATTATTGACTTTTCAAAAATTTTAAATAATATTATTTGTTTTATAAATTTTTCTTATATACATATCTTCATCATATCCACTCTATTGCTTTCCACTCTTCCCCCACATGTTCCCTATTCTACCTTCATGACTTTTTTTTAAATAACATGTTAAGTCCTGTTAGTGTTGTATACATGTGCATGGATGTAGGGGTCACCCAGAGGAAGAGAGAGAATGCAGGTGAATGCATGCCATGGCATGCGTGTAGAGGGCCAAGAGCAACTTTTCTCTCTTTCTACCATGTGGGCTCTGGGAATGGAATACATGGCTGCCAAGTTTGTGAGTAGGCATATTTACCCAACCAGCCATCCTTCTGGCCCCTTGATATTTTTTTTTTTTTTTTTTTTTTAAAGATTTTTTTTTTTTTACAAATTTTTTATTAGTATTTATTCAATTGTGTGTGTGTGCGTATATATGTGCGCGTGTGTGTGTGTGTGTATGTGTAGAACCACGGACGAACTCGTGAACCACCATGGACGCCTCCACCTCCTTCTGCCCCGGGATTCACAGGCTCCGCCCTACCAGGACCAGAAGCGCAGGCCGCCCCCGCTTCCGCCTGGCGTCTATACGTGGGATCTGGGATCCGAACTCAGGACCTTCCGCCTGCAAGGCGGAGGCTTAACCCCTGAGCCACCTCTCCAGCCCCAACCCCTTGATATTTTTTAAGCTCCTATTTTCTCTATGGTTTTTATCAGATTTAATGGCTTTATAGTAGAGGCATAAGGGTCTTTTAAATATAGGATCACACATCATTTGTAAAATGGCAGTACTTTGACATCTACATTTTCCATTTGGATCCATTTATTTCTTGTATCTTAACTTAGCAATTTCTAAAATTTCAGACACTATTATCAATAAGAGTAGACAAAAGCAAACACCATTTCTCATATTTTAAAGGAAATGCTGTTTTCTTTCCTTTAGATTATACTGATTATCAGTTTGATATACCATGTTTAGGTGCATTCCTATTCCTTGGTGATTCAGGGTTTTGTTTCATGAAAAGAATGTTGAATTTTGCCAAAGAACTTTCTTACATTAATTTCATATGTCGTATATGCTCTCTGCTTATTTATATCATGTGTTAAACTTTTTGATTAGCATGTGTTGAACCAACCTTCCATCTCTGGAAAGAAAAAAGCAAAGGGCCACTGTGTTCTTAAATTCAGTCTGCAAGAATTCTATTGAGAAATATTGTGCATATGTCTGCAAGAAAACTGGACTATAATTTTCTTTCTTTTTATTTGTCTTGTTCAATTCAATTTGGTATCAGGATAATTCTAGCTTTGGAGCTTTACACACACACACATATATTACATTCTATAGATTCTGTTTCTTCAGAGAACCCTGACTAATACAGTCCCGGTGGAAGATCAAGGGTGACTTCAGAAGTCATGATGGATTGCGTCTATCTCCTTTTTGCTTGCCTTTGGTACTGCAGGCTCTGCCCACCAGGGCCGAAAGTGCAGCCCCCTACCATGTTTCCATCAAGGGTGACTTCAGAAGTCATGCTGGATTGCTTCTATCTCCTTTTTGCTTGCTTTTAGGACTGCAGGCTCTGCCCACCAGGGCCGAAAGTGTAGCCCCCTACCATGTTTCCACCTGTCATTTTTACATAGGACCTGGGATCTGAACTTAGGAATTTCTGCTTCCAAGGCAGAGTTTTAATCCCTGGCCATCTCTCTAGCCCTTTTTGATACTTTCATACATACAATAATATTCCGTCTCCTTTCCCACTCCATTTGTTCTCCTTTCCATCCAGTCTCCCTCTATTTTCACATCTTTTTGGATGTGTGATCCATTGGCTTTTATCTAGATGTCTGTCCTGGCAAGTACCTAAATAGCTGCTGGGACACAGATAACTTATCAGTGGGTGAATCATTGATGAAAGAAGCCCCCTCTTCTCTTGTCTTGTATTATCCTTAAATAGTTTCTCAGGGAGGTTTAATATTTCTTGAGATCTTCCCTTATCCATGGAAATCTGGGTAGGCTAGCTATTGTACAGGTCTTGTGGAAGCAGACATTGCTGCCATAAGTTCTTGGGTGACACAGACTTATTATGACCAGAGAACACTGTCTGACAACCTTACTCCCTGCCCTTGGTTTCTTACATTCTTAATGCTCTCTTTTCTCAGGTGGAAATAACTTTTGCTTGCTTGCCCTAATGATGGAGCTGCATGATTAAAACTTTGCTTGGCTTGTTTCTTACGGGCTAATAACATATTTTGTCTCTGCACTCCACAGGTATCCTTCCTTGTAGAATTCTAAATTTCTTCCTCTTTTCTCTTTAGAATAAAGTTCATTAATTTCTTTTTCTGAAATTCTCATAAGCAGATCTCATGGAGAGTGCTTCCAGTCCACCATATTAATGGATATGCCATATTCTAACTTTCCTTCAGAGATAACAAGGAAAGGTATTTAACAGTGGGAAAAGTTGAACATACAATACAATTCAGGAACAAAAGCTCTTGTGAGCTAGAAGAAAAAGAATATGCTGAAAAGTCTTTGCAAGGGAGGCAATGAAAAGAAAAGACCCTAATGGAACCAAGTATTTGAACTCCATGCACTAGTTTCTTAAAGGCTTTAAAGAATCTGCCTCTGCACATGCTGACCGTGCTTGGTACTCATCTGATCATCATTTGATCGTTGTTTGACCATTGTTGAAAATACTGGAATACCTTGGGTACTTTGCCTCTTCCTTCTCTTTTGGGACAAAAATGTGAAAATGACTCAAAGAAAAAATATGTAGGACTTTACAACTGATATATGAATTAAGAAAAAAAGCTACAAAAGTAGTAAATAACTACTTGTTTGGGTACCTAACAAAAAGTAAGGAGAGGAAGCTTTTATTGGGTATTAAGTAATGTCTACCAGAAATGGAAATGAAAATTTAGTGCATCTTAAGTTGTGTAATTTTTGTGCCCAAACAGCCTAACGTGCAATCTTGTTTCCCAATCTGAAAGCATCTTATGGTGATGTCTTAGTTCCAGATATTAGCAGATCATTATGATTGACATTTTCTGGATTGACCAGATGTTGATCACCAAAAAGGCAGACATAGTTCATCAATGTGAGCTCATTTGCTGAAGTATCTTTAATCTTCTTTTGTGAATCATTAAAATTCAAAGTCAATATATAAAATTAGCTCTTATTTCCTATTACCAAAAAATTGTACTTTCATTAGATGTGAAAGCCTGACAAATGTGTTCTGCTAAAATCTCATTTTTAAAAGGGAATTAATCCCTATCAATTTCCCATCCCTCCACCATTCACCCATACAGACCCTCAGAGGTAATTAATATTGACTGTATAACATTATTCCCTTTCCTAATAGATGCCATTTTAGCAGGGGTCTCTCTTTGTTCATCACTAGTACTGGTGCTTACTTTA
The DNA here is from genome assembly GCA_023101885.1 of Typhlomys cinereus. NCBI lineage: Eukaryota > Metazoa > Chordata > Mammalia > Rodentia > Platacanthomyidae > Typhlomys > Typhlomys cinereus. The sequence continues at coordinate 930,699 of JALPQD010000082.1, forward strand.
TATAACGCTATTAAAGTATTAGGCTGATGCATTTTCATTGTACTGAATCCACACAACATCACCTAGCAGAAGCAATCCCACAAGAGTGATGGATGAGTAATGCTTCAATTTTAAAAAATGAAAATTTTGGCTTAAATTGAAACCTAGTGCCCCCACAAGACTCCTTGTTGTCTTTATAACCAGCACTGAAATTGGTTTTCTGATCCTTAGAATGGTGATGATGATGATAATACATATATAATATATATTTTAATTTGATACTTTTGGACTCAACTTCAAAGCTCAAGAGCCATTAAGACTATAAAGACAAAGGCAGTCATATATTTCTATGAAAGAAGATGAACAATTCCCAAATTAACTGAGATGTAATGGAAGAAAACTCTCAGTCATCCAAGAGGTAGGAAAGTTTTCACATTTAGCCCATAGATTGAAAAGCACTAGACATCACTAACAGCTCTTCATAACTCTACACAAATCGCATAAGCCTATTTCTAAGAATACTTGTATCTGACTGTTACACTTGATTTCTTCCTCTCATGGATGGAGTGGCTTTCCTTGGTAATCCTCAAATCACTTTGTTTCCCATTCTTAGAAGTCCTGTGTGGGACACCTATAACCCTTGAGGATAACTTGTACTTGAAAAGAGTAGGACAGTCTGAAGCACCTCTCAGTTCATGACGGATATTCTTGGTCCTGAGAATGCTACTTCAAAATAGCTGATCTTTATAATATTGCCCAATTATGGTAATGTCATGCAATAGCAAATTTTAGGGACTTGCTGATACAGTGATTGCTGCAAATGACAGGCTTTTTTTGTTTATTTGGGTTTTTTTTTTTTTGACAACTATGTAGTAACCTCCTTTCCTGCTCTCGTTCATGGGATCTAGAGTGGATCTTAATGCATTGATACCATGAGAAAATCTTAACTGTAATAATAAATGATGTACCATCCATATATGCCCCTTTTAACCAGCAGGTAAGAATAAAAATGAGTATGCTTGCACCAGTAGTTAATTTTCCATTTTTTGGGAAAGCAGCATCTATTTGTATTTATTTGTCTCAAAGAAAAGTATTGGAAATTTCTTAAAAGTTAAGAAACAGAGATCAGGAAGCCATTCATTTATCCATGATTCAAATGTTTCCTAGCCATTTGATAATAACACATTGAGGATAAGCTCAAAGGCTAGAAGTAATTCTTACTCTGATAATTTATATGCCATGACAAATAGTACTGATGGTTTAGACATGTTGTCCTCCTCTTGAATACTTCCTATTTCTTCTCTGACCTATAAGGTAAATCTTGAAACATAATTTTCTATAGTCTCCCCCTTTATCTGTCATTACTTCATAACCCTGATCTCTTAAATTTAATAATTTAGGATTCTCTGTACATCATAGGCCTCTGTCTATTTACAGATGCTATACATCTCACCTGGAATGGCCATCTTATCACCTGTTCTTTCTTCTATAATCAACTGAAATGACATCTGAACTTTCCTGACTTCTCCAGTGATGTGTGTGTGTTCCTTCTCTATATTCCAGGATATTTTAAACACGTATTGCTTATTCCAGCACCCCTATTCTCTTCTTCCTTTTCTTCATTTAGATCTGCTATGTTTCTTCTTTATACCACAATGTAAACTAATCCCTAGTAGATATCTGTGACCAGACTAGTGAATACACTCTGATCTTCAAATAGCTTTATTGTAAAGCCTCATGAAGTTGAGAGTGTGAACAACAATTCAATCACTTGTGCATTATTTTCTTGAGTAAAATATCTGGTGTCTTCAGAAAAATCTTTGCTTTCTGAAGTGAATTTGAACTTGATACAAAGGTGGAATACAAAATTATGGTTACTCTATACACTTTTTCTGGACTTTCCATCACACTCCTGCTTATATTCCTCTTTAGTCATACTAGTATTCACCAGTGTGCACAAAATCAATAATGTCATTGTACCTACAAAACAACAATTGACAAACAACAGACACATCATTATAAGCAGTCACAACAGAAAACACACAGGTAAGACCATTTATACAATTACAGGGGTTCTATGCAAATTTTTTTTTAATTTTTTTATTATTTATTCAATTGTGAGTTTACGTGTGTGTGCGCATGTGTATGTATGTATGAATGTATGAATGGACGAATTCAGGAACCACCATGGATGCCTCCACCTCCTCCTTGTTTACTCTGCCCTGGGATTCACAGGCTCCGCCCTACCAGGACCAGAAACGCAGGCAGCCCCCGCTTCTGCCCAGCGTCTATACGTGGTGTCTAGGATCCGAACTCAGGACCTTCCGCCTGCAAGGCAGAGGATTAACCCCTGAGCCACCTCTCCAGCCCCTCTATGCAAATTCTTGAAAATTCATTTTACTGTTTATTTTTCTCTTGCATTTTTAAATTAGTACAAGCCTTTTTTTGGAATATGTCCATTATTTAAGTCCACAGGAAAGCTAAGGATTTTCTTATTTTGTCTCTTACAGATTTCTATTTTCATGAAACTACATGAATCAACTAGATGTTCAAATCCAGAGTGCTGCAACTGAAGTACCTTCATGCTTCAGACAAATATGGCTAGTAGACTTTCCCCATCTGCTCCTGTGTCCACAGGGCTATTTTTGTACCATTGTAAATTTAGCATAATAATTCCTCAAATAAGATTAAGGAATAAACCTAGCATGCTATTGTTGCACTGTGTCCAGTCCATATCCCTCTGTGCTATCATCCTGAAAACAATTAATGAATCAAGGTTTTCAAAAGTAGGGATACCTCATATGTTTACCTAAGGCAGTATTTTTTCATGATATTAAAAATATTTTGGGACCATATGAAAACAAGATTCTGTTTAGCAAAGTTTAATTCAACATTTCTTTTTTTTTTTTCTTTTCTGTATATTCTGTTATTTCTCAGCTGGAGAAAGGAACTGATGTAGGTCTCTTCCTCACTCCATGAAGTGGTAGAAGTAGAAGCAAGTGACTTTTGCTCTCTCTTTTGCTCTTTCCTGCTACTTCCATCACTCTTTTTCTACTTTCTATGTGTCTTCTTATGTTCTACTACTGTAACCAGGTCTTGTCCACTTCTCCAGGATGACTGGAAGCTCACATTGATAATTGTGATTCTTTGTCCATAAAAGCACATCAATGAATGGCTGAAAAAGGCTCATTGCTTCCTAAGATTTTATGCTTCCTAGAAGGAAACACTATTGTTCATATATATCAAATCTTTTCTCATTTTGTTACTTTTACCTGATAAAATAACTTGGCACCCTGGACAAATTCTTTAATATAAAATGCCATAAAAGAAGTGATAATATAGAAAGAAACACAACCTCAAGTATGACTTGAGTGAAAACCATTTGACCTCAATTGCTCTGTTTATTAAAGCTCATTCATTGGAAGACTATTTCAAAACAAAAATTTCTTAGACTTTGAAGTCTCTCTTGTATGAAATTGTCCAAGTGATTCTCAGACTCTGAATTCTGTCTTTCAGCCATGGTTTTGTTCAACTGACAAAAGCTTCATAATTACATGACTTTTTATGGATAGATCTTATCCACAAGAAGTGGATATGCAAACCAATGAATATTTATTTACATTGACTGTACTCCATGGCCACAATTTCCTCTGAATATCCCATATTGCTTGACAATGGAAGTGATGAAATTGCTTTTACAAAATTTCTAAAGAATTCCTTTGTGCACAGACTTGTCTGAAGTATGGGCACAAAACATTCAAACATAAGTTTTTGGACAAGTTCCACTTGAGGCTTTTATAGATGTTCCTCCATATTCTTAATTCAAAATCCCAGGGAATACACTGTGAGGGCAACAGCTCACTGGAGAGGAGAGCATAGTAAAGCTAGCACTAATTCACACTGCCCAAACAGCTAATTCAATGGGAAGGATATGTCTTTCCTCCTTGGAGGAAATTCCAGAGTGTGGAATAAATTTTCTTATAGAAGTAAAGAACCGCAACATGTGGACTAGTTGGAAATGTGCCATAATATAATTCATTGCTTGGAATTATTTTTTTTTTTGTGAGTGACAGGAGAACTCAACCTTTGAGAACTGAAGTCTGAAACAGAAAACCAATTTATAAACAAATATAGATAATGCCTGTCTATACAAAAAAAAATCTGTTTCAATGAAATATAACTATAAGCCTATAATTGTTTTTCATGCTCCAAGAGTTATCCAGGCCTGCAGCCTCATACGTAAAGTTACAACATAAGTTTAGAATGAGAAACTATAACCTGAACATTATCCACCATAATGTCCATAAACATGATACTTCAGTGTTTAAGACAAGTGATGGGTAATGGCAGAGAAATTAACTAAAACTTCTTAAGAAGGTAAAAACACTATGACTTTGGAAAGGAGGGCAATGATGCCTTGGTATGAACAGGTTAGTATAGAGATTGTCACATTATTCCAGTCTCATGTATTATCTTTGAAAATTGTGGAGAAAGTCATAAATTTCTTTTAAAATTTTAAATCTTTTACTGTCAAATAATTAACAAAAGAAAAATCCATATTTCTAAAAGTATGCTTTAGGCTTTATAGGAAAAGAGAATGAGAACTATGTTTTTAATATTCTTTTGTGGTACCTAGAGATTTAAGATGTAAACAACATGGGAAAAGAAGAATGTATTATATTTACAATTTCCCACCTCATGCCAGGAAAATAAAATACATGAATTCAGGAAAAGTCCTAAGCACATAAACCCTAAGCAGCAAATAAACCACTCTTTAGCTATTTTTATGAGTGTCTTCATGGGCAGGAATGCATAGGTGTTCACATATATCCTGGGGCATATATAGGAATGTAATTACCATGTTAAGGAAATATATTCATGACACTTTTTTAATGACACGTTTAGACTAACTTAGGCAGGTGTTAACATGATTATAGTGAAATTTTGTGCTGGGAAGAAAGAATGAGCTCAATTCCAAATATCACAATGAAAATTGAAATGTTTACTCAAGGAGTAGATGTGGATGAGTGTCTTAGAAAATCATGAACAGCAACCAGGATTCTTCCTGGGTGGTCAAGTTAAGCAGACCTGATGATCTCTGTCACTGTAAATTTGCATGGTTGCTGATGAATCAATTACCACCTGACTTATGGGAACAAGCAGTTTTATTTTAGCTTACAATTGTGAGACTGCAGTTCTCAATGCAGGTTGGCAGGAGAGTCAACACAATACCAGAGGCTGAGGGAACTGCCCATAATATATGCACAGGATTACTGAGAAAAGGACAAACTTCCCTTAGTACTCTTTCTCTCTGTTGGCTAGCTTTCACAGTGCCAGAAATTAGCTATGCAGCTGCTGGAAGAGGAAAATCATTACTGGCCTAACTGGAATGTGAACTCATTGAGTTACAATAATGAACAGCCTGACAAGATGTGCCCATTGTGCAACAGTGGCATGAATGCTGTTGGAGAGATAGTCAACTGCTTTCTGATTAGACTTTGGGTCCCACTTCACAAAAGATAACCCATGTCTGGCAAACAGGACTAAAAACCTGTGGTAGGAGATGTTCCCTTAGGGGAGAGACTAATATTAAATAGCTATGCTATCAAACTACTTTCTAAGTGTTTAGTTTTAATATGTTATATCAATGCAGCTCTGAGCCTTCAATCAAGGAAGTTTTTTTTTTCTTTGTTTTTTTTTTCTTTCTCATTGAACAGCAGTTCAACTGTTCAAACAGAAGAAATCTGTGAATTGCTTCTCCTTAAACAGGATTTCTTTTTTTATTATTACTATTTCCGCTCATACAAACTTAACAAGTACACAGGTCCACTCCCCCCTCCACCTCCCCCCGACCCCCCTACTGCCCCCTCCCCTCACCCCTCCCTCTCAATCCCCCAGTGCTCCCCTCCCATCCCCGGAGCATCCTTTAATGTGCATGCCAGACTCTCCTCTGGGTCCTCCTCTCGGATGAGCTGCAAGGACCCAGGAGCATTTCCCAGAACTCTTTCCTGTGTTCCCCTTAAGCATAGGAACACTACTGTGGCTGTCAATCCCCAGCCTCCAAGGATCCTAGTGCCTTTAGTCCATGCTAGACTTTGTGAGGTCAATAATGTGTTGGACATTGTGCAGGTCATTCAAAGTCCTATTATGATTGCTTCGGCCCTAACTTGTGTGGAGTATATCATTACTCCTCCCATCCTTGTGCTCTTACAATCTTACTGCCCCATCTTCTGCAAATTTCCCTGAGTTTCAGGATAGGGAGAGATTAGGCTGGCTTAGTTCCTGATGGTTGATATAGAGTCTCTGATGTTCTGAAACATGGTTTCTTGATTTCTTTTTTTAGTTTTGCTGCTCCTGCAATGCCCTTGGCTCCATCCTGATGGGTACTGGATGTCACTCCCTTAAAAGCTGTATACAACAAGCCAACAGCAAGATTTATACTCAATGGGGAAAAACTTGAAGCATTCCCGCTTCGATCAGGAACTAGACAAGGCTGTCCACTCTCACCACTTCTATTCAATATTGTACTTGAAGTCTTAGCTGAAGCCATAAGACAAGAAAGGGACATAAAAGGGATTCAAATTGGCAAGGAAGAAGTCAAGTTATCTCTATTTGCAGATGAAATGATCTTATACCTGAGTGATCCCAAAAATTCCACCAGGAAGCTCCTGGAACAAATACAGAAGTTCAGCAGGGTGGCAGGATACAAAATAAATGTACAAAAATCAGTGGCCTTCCTGTATGCCTATAATGAAAGAAGTGAAAAAGCCCTGAGAGAAACAATCCCATTTACTATAGCCCCTAAAAAGAAACAGGGTTTCTTTATCATTCCTTAGCCAAGGCTCATTGAACTTTATAGAAGAGGGCAAAATGAAGGTAAGAGCCAGAGGGTAGCAAGGACTGCTGGTAAACATTGTACTCATGAGCTTCCTGCAATTGGGGCTTTATAGTTTCCCTTCATTGTTGCTGATGAATTCACAACAGACTGGCTTAAAGGAACGAGGGGCATTTATTTTGATACTTCCTTGTCCAACTTGACAGTAAAGTCCACAAAAACACCAAGGGTTGAGGGAATAAGCCATACCACATGCACATAACAGCTGAGAGGCAGACAATCTTTATGTGCCATATCAGCATGACTGTCCAAGTATACAGAAGGATGCCAGATTTCTCAACTTTTCTCTCCATTTTATTCACCTACAGACTAGTCCCACCCACCATGGACTGGGCCTTCCCCACCAGCTAGACAATCTCCTGAAGGTTTACTCTGGCTTTAGCTTACTAATTCTTTACAGATGTGCCCAGAATCAGGATTCCAAACTGTTAAACTGTATCAAACTATGATAAGAGGTTGCCTGCACAAGACTTATATAAGACTATACCCTTAACATCTCCCCTTGGAAGGGGAAGAGTTTATGAGACTCTGCCATCCCTGAGGTACTACCACAGTTAATGCTGGTTGAAGGACTGTCACTCTACAGTAGATCACCCACTAACGAGTTACCTGTGCTTTGGTAAATAATCTCACACACATTCTCATGCAAGCAACCATTATTAAAATTAATAGATTTGAACACACAAACAAAATTATGAAGGAGGAGGGGGAATTCTTGGGTAATATAAGATTTTTAATAGAGAAGGATGAGATAGGAGAATAGGAGGCAAAATGACTAATGTTAATGATACACATGTATAAAATATCAAAGAATAAAAAATTAAAAATAAAGATAAAAATGCATACCAGTGTATTTCACATGTGACAGGAGATATAAAAGGTAATTTTTAAATAAAAATAAATAAATAAAGCATTTCCACATCTTTTGCTTGTGATAGGAGATACACAAGATTAGAAATTATGATATACGCTTCTGGAATAATTCTAATGTGGTTATAGTGGGTGATCTTTTTGATATTTTTTTAATCTGGTTTACTAAAGTTTTGTTGATGATCTTTACATCTCTGTTCATCAATAAAATTGGCCTATTTGGTTTGGGGATCAGTATAATATTGGATTTTTAGAAAAAAGTTTGGAAATGTTCCTTCCTTTTCTGTTCTGTAAGACAATTTAAGGAGTAGTGGTGGTAGTAGTTGTTCTTTAAATATCAGTAGAATTATGGAGTGAATCCACCTGGTCCTGGGCTTTTTGTAATTACGTCTGTAGTTTCACCACTTGCTATAGGACATTTTAAACAATTCACTTCATCATGATTCAACTTTGGTGTATTATATGTGCTTAGAAATTCACCCATTTCTTTCTGAATGTCAAATGTGGTAGAGTATAAACTTTTGGTCAGGTGAAGTGAAGCATCCCTACCTGTGGGTTTACCCACGGAAGGGCCACTTATACTGCCACAGATTCCTTGTGTCCTAGTAGTACAGACAGCCCAAAAGGAACCCTGTGGCCCCCACACACAGAAAAGCATGAGTGTGGGAAGAAGAGGGATGGATTGATGAAGGGAGGGGATGGTGGGAGAGCAGGAAGGAAGCAGTGGGGCAGGGACAACCCCTCAATTTTTTGTATAAAAGGAGAATTTTTAATAAAAATAGGAAAGAAATCAAAGAAGGAACAGATTACCTTGTAAAACACGGAAGTGACAGGACTTTCAAACGTCATGCCCATAAGTAATGTTTTGCTGCACTAAAAAGAAGAAACTCTGATGTATGTAATTCAGATGTATATAGTTTGTTTGGCTTATTCCTCTTTCTCTCCCCACACTCCTCTCTGTCTTGTGCTGTGATCAGTTCCAGAAAGGATTTTTAGAAAAGGAAGGCCTGATTACATTATTGACAGACACTTAATAGATTTGAACACACAAACTGATGAATTCACACTTGGCATTAAGCCATTCACCCTTGGCTTCCCTGATTTCTCTCTTCTTCCTGATGTTTTTTAGAATCTCACCAGGCAATAGTGATACTAAAGGGATATAAATTGACACTTTTAATCTCTCTTCTGTTTTAAACAGTAGCACTTATTTCACTTTGCCTCTTTGAAATGTAGTCCTTCATACTTCTTTCCCTCTCCCCATGCTCCTAAGATGGCATTGAAAATTAAGATTCTAAGAGTTTGTTGCAATCTTGTAGCAATCAGTAAAGGTTATGAGGATGCTTCACACTTGGCCTCTGTTTTTCACTGGGCTTTTCCCTTCTGTGGGTCTTAAGGAGTAGGCTCCAGACTGAGGAAGTGGAACTTGCCCCTCTGGATACCTGAAACCTGACCCAGGAAGGAGTTCAGAAGGAATCACAATTGCAATCTACTCCCTGACTCTCTCAGGATGAATTTTTTTTTGTTTTCCTTTTTCATAACATCTTTCTCACTTTTCTATTTTCAAGTATCAGACTACATTTAGACTGCTTTTATATTTTTCTACACGTTTCTACAGGTTAAAAGAGAAAAGATGAGGCCTGAGCAATGTGTTTGGCATGGCAAATACCTGAAGAATAGTTATTTGATTCAGGTGAAATGAGATACCTCATTTTTCAAAACTTGTGGCTACAGGTTTAAGGTGCCCAAAAGATGCCCCCGTACTGATCTGATTGATTTTTATTCAATGCCAGATCAAGCATATTTAATATCCTGACTGATATAGAAAAAAAGTAGGGCAGTCTAATGCAAAGGCTGATGTAGGGTGGTATTTTTGTCTTCAGTCTCCTTTTTTCCCACCTTGAAACAGTCATTCCATGCCTTAAAAGTATTAAACAGTAGTTCCTGTAGACTGTGTATTTTAGGTGAATTGAAGTCTAAACATGATGTGTTTTCAAAGGCCAGTGAGTCCTGACTTGGTGGATCAGAGATGTAGACAGCAATCTGTGGAGAATGGGTTATTAAAGATGTGAGAAAAACATTTGCTGCCTTTACCTCCTCCTTCTCCACATCCATGTGGAGAAATTTCCATGTTCCGCAATTTGTCAAGGTAAGAATAAGGTAATAAGCTACTTAAAAAAAGAAAAATATTGAACCATAATATGTGACAGGAGAGTTCACCTCCTTGATAGTCAGTGATGAGAATGACCACTGAATTTCAGCTCTGAGAACAAAACAAATTTTAACTTTTAAAAAATTTATTATTGGAGAGATAGAGAAAGAGAGAAACAGAGAGAGAGAGAGAGAGACAGAGACAGAGAGAGAGAGTATATGATGTGAGACATGCAGATGGAGATGTAGAGGTCAGAGAGCAACTTTGTGAAATTAGCTCAGTTCTCTCTTTGTATATGGGATTCAGGAGTCAGATTTTCAGGCTTTCACAGCAAGTTCTTTTAAACACTAAGCCAGCTCACTGGCTCTCTAAGAAAATTTTATAAACAGTGTTGAGTTTAGCTTCCAGAAATGGTCAAGAGGAGAATAAGTATTGTCTTCCTGTTCTTAGAACATGAAAGTGATTGCACAATGGGAGCTTGATACATATTTGTTGAATTTCTTTGCAGTCAAGAAGACCAAAATTGAGAACATCCATGGGACTTAAGTAGTGTTGTGCCATCCCTTTGTGGTAAAGAGTTTTGACACCCTTGTCTCCTAATTGCTATACAGCATATTTCCTGTAACTTAAAACACAGAAGCACTAGCTTTAGTGCTTTAAAGGGTTATAGAATTTTTACAAATACTAAAAAACATAGGATGAATGGTTGTCTTTGCTCATTTAATAGATCATGTATCCAAAAATGCTTAAAATGTATTTATTTAGTCATAAGTAACAAAAACACCACATAATTCTTCCTGTGGTATTTTGGTCAATATAATTTTTTTTCTGTTATTGGAAAGTATATGTTGCTTAGTAACTACTGCAGGAAAAATATCAGCACTCAAACAATAAATTTGAAGTAGGTAAGACTTATGAACCCCAAAGTACCTGGTAGGGTGTTGTAAAATCGTTTGTCTTCTTTCCATTTATATTTTTCCCAAGTTTTTTATAACACAGTGAAAGCAGCTGTTTTCTTAGGTCTGATGATGGAACTTAGCTAGATATTGAGGTAAAGAGAGGAAGAAAGTAATTATAATTACAAAGGGATTAGAAATAGTTATATGTCACAAGGAAAGGATGCATTTTTTTTAAATTTTTTTTATTATTATTATTTATTCAACTGTGTGCATGTGCGTGTGTATGTGCATGTGTGTCTGTGTGTGTGTAGAACCACGGACGAATTCGCGAACCACCAAGGACGCCTCCACCTCCTTCTGCCCAGGGATTCACAGGCTCCGCCCTACCAGGACCTTCAGAAGCGCAGGCCACCCCCGCTTCCGCCTGGCGTCTATACGTGGGATCTGGGATCCGAACTCAGGACCTTCTGCCTGCAAGGCAGAGGTTTAACCCCTGAGCCACCTCTCCAGCCCGGAAAGGATGCATTTTTAACAATTTTTTATTATTTATTCAATTGTGCGTGTATGTGTGTGTTCGTGTGTGTATGTATGTGCGTGTGTATGTGTAGAACCACGGACGAATTCGCGAACCCCCATGGATGCCTCCACCTCCTCCTTGTTTACTCTGCCCGGGGATTCACAGGCTCCACCCTACCAGGACCGTGAAACGCAGGCTTCCCCTGCTTCCGCCCGGCGTCTATACGTGGGGTCTAGGATCCGAACTCAGAACCTTCCTCCTGCAAGCTACCTGAGCTACCTCTCCATCCCCGAAAGGATGCATTTTTAATTTCTATCCCTTGTTATGTCCTATTCAAATTTCACTACAATCTGGATGGTGATTAACTCTCCTGAGTTACCTTCATATTTATCTACTTTTATTTGGACACACTGGTGGGATGAATGACTACAGAATCACAAGAAGGTACACATCTGCATGAATTTAAAGTTTTGTTCCAATATTCATCACATACAAAATGCATATTCCATCTAATGCAGGTGAGATAACTTGAAGAGCAGTACAATTGAAGAGCAGTACAATTGAAGATATTCCCCAACTTTAATTAAAGTATGAAACACTACTCTTTCCTTTTTTGAAAATTTTCCCCAGTAGGAGCAGATTATGAGCCCTAAGCATTTAGGAAGTAGGGAGGAGCTTTTTTCAAAAGGAGCATCCAAGAGAATTTGTACATATACAGAGTTTTGCATACTGTTAAATTTTGTGGGAAATCATTGCTACCAACTGAGTTCAGACAATACTCAGACCAAATCAAGATGGTCATTGTGTTAAGTGCCACATAACAAATAAATCAACTTGCTCTCATCTTTCAAAAAATAAATTGTAAGTGCACAAGCAAAGAAATGATATGAGATAAAGAATGGGATATTCCATTCACCTTGTATTAGAGTACCAACCTGTACTTTAATCCTATAAGGAAAATAACTTTTAGAGTGACCAGTCTACATTTGTCTCTCATCTTTTCTGCCAACAAAACTACCCTTTCAGCTCATGAAAATATTCATTAATAACTGTCTCACTCTAAGATCTAAAATACATCATTTAGCTAAAGCTGTATGTTGCCATTTGGCTATACAAATAAGCACATTTCCAGAGATATGGGGAAAGAAGGAAAATTGGGAGACTTTAGTCTTTATTTCTTTTGTCTGATATAAGTAATCTCCTAATTTTAAACTTCTGAAATTCTAGGTTCAGTGCAACTACTTTCTTAAAATTTATCTGTGGTTACAAAATTATTTTTGCTTCTTTTCTAGAACATTTGGGTATCACCAGTGCACAAGCATATGGCCTTGCAGATATACATGCTGCAGGAGCCTCCCATGCATTAATATTAAGGAATTTCTTCATAGGATCCTGCAAGTCTTTCCTCATAGGGATGCTATACTTCCATCCTCAAGTCAGTCATAGCCCATACGCACCAAATTTCATAAGCTCAAATTCTGGTAGTGCTCCAGCCCACTGTCAGGAAAATGTTTCCTTTGGGTCAGGAGCCTTCAATTCCAGTAGGGTTGGGCAAGCCAAAGAAAGTCAAGTGAGGAGTGGAAGGTGCCACAATTTTATCTCAGGATCCTGCAGCTCAGTGAGGTTAATGAACACTAAGCATTTGAAAAAAGACTTTTCCTAGTGCTTGACCTCTTCATGGCTCCTCTTTCCTTCTGCTACATGGGCATTATGTATATATTGCTATTCAGAGAACAACCTCAGAGTGGCTTCAACTTATAGCTTATTAGAAAGAAGATGTCAGTCTTGATGAGTGAGAATCTGGATTTTAACAGGAACTTTCTATGCTTCTAATGCATGTTGCTTTGAGAAGTTTGGATGTAAGTGATCAGGTTCCAATGCCAATGGTAACCCAAAAATGGCACAATGTGACTGAAAAGTGACAGGTTACCATTTGGACAGGATGTATTCAATCCTGCCCTGCATGAGTTACATAAGCACAAATTTCTTGAGCTCATGCAGTACAATGATAGACCCACAACTGATGAATCACAGTGTCCCCTTAACTACCAGGGATTTGAATTCTGTCTTTTAAGTTAATTCGAATACTCAGGCACACAACCCTGAGACTCTATTAAACATGTTTTTGTGGAAGCAACATTGAGAATGAAAAGGACAACTGAGTCTGCTTTGAGAGTTTCCTTTACACTGTGATTCTGATTCTTTGAGGGAGCTTTATGCAAAGAGATTTGGGGTTTTGGTCTCATCGCTAGCTTTTGTGACTTACATATTAAACATTCCCCACATGGAGAAGGTCTGGTACCCATGTGATAAACTTGAGGACACTTTAGGAGATGGTGTTTATTTGGGGGGAATGTTAGAAAGTTAAGAGTGTGTCTTTTTTTTTTTTCTTTGCTTCCAGGGCACCAGAAAATGAGAAGATCTCTTCTACCGGGTATTCTTCACCATCATGTGTCACTCTGATACAGGCAGCAAAGTAGCATGGCCAAGCAGACTGAAATTGAAACCTATAAAACCATGATCCAAAATAAGTCTTCACTCCTCATAGGGTGATTTTACTGCAGTAATAGAAACACACCATCTCTTGAAACCCTAAATTCCTGCACTACCTGCAGGGCACAGCTGATACATTCCCTCTGCAAGACAAATCTTGTAGACAAAGGAATCCCCTTTCTTCCATGAGATTCACGCCAACAGGGGACAAAGACTACAAATAGTCAGTGTGGTAGAAACCTCTGTTGCAGTTACTCTGCATGTTTTTGGTAAATTTACCACAAAACAGCTTCAGGGAACAAGGGATTTTTTTCTGGTTTATGATACTTGGTCACAGTTCCATACTCACAAACACCAGGAACTGAGGGATTCAGCCATACCATGTCTGCATCTTCAGAGCTCCTGAGCGATAAACAGTCCTCTCAGGATGTCTGTCCAAATATGCCAAGAATGCCAACTTCCTTAATTATCTCTCTTCACCTTATCCACCCCATACAAGGACAAGTCCCTACCATGGATTGGACCATTCCAATCATTTAGGCAAAATCCTGCAGGGTTGCTCATGGTTTAACTCAGCTATTATTTCTTTACAACTATGACCAGTTTCCCAGACTTCAATTGTTGACACCTGTATCTAATTGTGATAAGCTCCTCCTCTCTTAATGCCACTCAGACTTTTTCACTGGTTACTTGGAGAATGGCCCTTGTTCATACTTTTCTATGGAGGAGAACAATGTAGAGTACTGCAAAAAATTTTTCTTCATCTGCCTGGAATTTTCCGGAGAAATGGGAGATATTAGAAGACTTGAAAATTCAAGTACTGTGCTGGGTATCATCAAATTCTTCTGATGGCATGGCTGCACAAGTTCTATAGAACCATTCTGGATAAGATCAAACTCTACCAGGAGACTTCAGCTACAGTAGGTGAGGCTCAGAACACTGCACATGGAATCTCTGATGAGAGAGGCCTCTGGCGCAGGGAATCATCTCAGTACTGGCTTCTGTGAAACTTTTCAAAATTCTGCAGTCCATCCAAATGTGCAGGCTGTGGAGAGGAGGCTTGCGAGACTATTTTTCCTTTGCACCCTGATAAACATAGTTCACATCTTGGAAAAGATGAAAAAGTCCTCACATAGCTGAGGAAGCCCAAAAAGAGTTTTGTGAAAATGTGACAACTACAGTGTGCTTGTGTCAGTCATAAAGCCTAGCAACTCAGATTTAAGACACTCTGTCTTTACTGTTTTGAAATCTGTAATAATTTTACTTTTGATTTTTTTGTAGTGAATGGAAAGTTTGTTGGGGCAATAGAACATGGGACCACATTTTAGAGTTTGACCTCACATGTGATTTCACATCTCATTTCCTCAAATTCTGGAAAGGGCTCTCTGTTACACAATGTCCATCTCCTGTGCCCAAAGTTCTGCCCATTGTTTGGCCACCACTTCCTGCATCCTTCTTCTGTTGATCCAGGTGCTAAGAGATCCAGCTGTCCTAGCTGTGGGATGGTAACCTCCAAATGACATTGGAGTGACAGCCTTGAGAAGAAGACCCAGAATGTCCTACCTCTGACTTAATCCTGCTTTTAATTTGCACAATGTCCTGAAATTTATGTAACAGAATTTTTGGCATTTTTTTTCTAGAATTGGAAGAATCAAACACACTAGTATACCAGCATACAAAGGTTTCCTTCCCAGAGGTCCATGGGAAACAGTCACAGATTTCTTTATCTCAATCTACTTCTCTTTCCCTCCTTGGTTATAGTGACTTCCTCAGGACAACTACTGATAAGTTTGTAGTGTAAACCAACTTGTCTCAGATATTAAGATTAATTCTTCCTTTAGTCCTAGTTCTTTTAAGGCTCTTGTAAGTGATTTGTGGGAGAATGAACCTAGAGCTGAGCTTAGAGCCTCAAAGTGTTAGACAATGTTACAGTACTGAGCTACATCACCAGATGTACCTCAGGCAGGACTATAATTCTCCTGTGTTAGTCTCCAGAGGAGCTGGGACACAGATTTGCAAATAATGTTTGCTTAGCCTTTTGAAACTATGATAAGAGTTAAGACTAAGTTTTATGCATAAGGTGTGAAAAGGGTGAAGCAGTCTTCTGAGGGATTTTTTTATGTAGATTACTTGGACATATTTAACTTCAGGTAAAGAAAACTTCTGTGTGGACCAGGTAACTGACTTGAGGGCTCAAGGTTTTCTAGATGAGGACTGTTGCTTTGCTTAAGCTTCTTTCTGTGTATATTTCTCTAGTATAATTTTTCAGCAGAACTCTCCAAATCAAAGTACTGTTCAAATGCAGTTGATTCCTGGTCAAGCATCATAGGCATATCATTCTATTCATGCACAAAGTAGTGATAGCCCAGGGAAGACTGAAAAAGTATGATCCTTCTTTGAGTTCTTGTGCTATTCAAAGCACTATTTTTTTCCTGTCAAGAAATCTTTTGGCGCCAACAACATTGCATAGATGGACTAATCTAATCACAGAATTCTACCATCCCAGGTAGAATGATAGGTATGGAAAGGATTAGAAGGCTACTTAAGCATCAATCAAGAGACATCACAAAGTCATGCATGGCTATCATTCAAATTTTGATAAGTGTGACAATAAAATTATAAAATCACTAATGTTATATGTTCCAAAGACCTCAATTTTCAAATTAAGAAACTAAGGGTCTAAGAAGCAGAATTACATACATATTGTCACTCAGGATATTTTTGGAATTATTGGTAGATAAGACCTGCATTTTAAGCAGCCCCTGTGTTTTTCCTGATAATGTATTCATAAATATTTTTAAACTATTGCACATAATTATACCTAGCAAAATTGTTTAATGTCAAATAAATTTGTTTTTACAGCTTTTTAAATTCAGAATATTCTCTAAGCAAGATATAAACAGTTATAGTGCATGTGTGTCTGTGTGCATGTGAATGTATGCATTCATCTGTGTGTACATACATATGTATGTGTGTTGCTTCTGTACATGTATGTGAGTTTGTGGGCATGTAACTGCTCACCTACAAATATGTCCTGATTGATTAAGTGGGGAAATCTTATTACTACAGAATATTCATCTTCCTGAAATAATTTAGGAATCACGAAAGACTGATGTTGCCTTCTGTGATAGGGTAAGCTATAAGCTAACTTCTAAGGTCAAATATAGATTAAGGAAATGCTCAGCATTGATCCTAGAAGGTTCTACTTGCAGTGGATGGTCATTAACACAGAGAATCAGAATTGAACAAAATGAAAAGAGTAAGTGGCTATGGACTCTGGATTCTAAACAAGATAATTATATCACTCAATTACACCCATAAACACAGACACATACATGCACATACACACACACACACATACACACACACACACACACACACACACACACACACACACACACACACGCACACTAGTCTAAGGCCCCAAGGCTCAAGCAACATCTTGGAAGATGTTGAGGTTTTTAATTTAAGAGTCTGAGTGTCTGGTCAAAACATGGCAGGTCTGATACCTGATAGAGTAAGTCATGCTCCAAACTCACAGAATGGAGAGAACAAAAGCTTTTTGTTCCGACCTCAATGTTGTCTTCTGTTTAACTCCAGTATGGTACTGCCTAGAGAGAAGTGTCCTAGTCTGTGAGGATATATTCATCATCCACCCTATAGTTCCTTATTCTTTCAGTAATTGACTGACATTTTTTATATTCATTTACTCTTCCAGAGGCCAGACCATGTCTCTTGCCCTTTAGGAACACACGTAATTTAATTATTCTGCTTCTAGTGTCTTAGTGAGCAACATTCTGTGGATTATGGAATACATGAAAGAAAGGAAGACATTATTTCTTGGCAACAACCCAGAGCAGTATGTAAGCATTAAGTCAGGGATGTTGGTCTTAGTACCATTTTCTGGAGAATCAACTACTTTACAAATAACTCAGATTTGGCAGTAATCCATGTACTCTTACATACTTCCTGACATTCTTTGACATTTGTTCTACAATCCTCCTATGGCCACTTAGTACGGATGCCAACTTGACAACCAACAGCTGACCTTTTGGGTTGCTTATGTGAAAAACTAGCAAAGGCAATCCCTGAGCAAGCCCATGGAGATTATCTAATTAGCTGTAGGAAGTCCAAATCCTTAATAGGTGGGGTGATACCCTGGACAGATAGACAAGATAGAGAGCGCTGGTTGAATAGTTGGCATCTTTTAGCATACTCTGGCAGCCGCCTCACAATCTGTCGGGTGAGGAGGTTTGACCCTTTCTTGGTATTCCTGTGGATAGAGTATGGTCAGTTCCCTTGAATCCTGAAGTTGACATGAACTTACCTGCCAAGGTGGTCTATGAGTTGTGACCAAAATTATAAGGAAAAAATAAACCTCTCTATCCCTGTAAGTTGTCTGGTAGTGAACTTATCAGGCACCTGAAGCCAAATTGAAATACTTCCCAATAGTTGAATAGACTTTTACGTCCCTGCAATAAAATCATTGCTCATCTGAATACCTATAAAAAGTTCCTTTCACTTGATAAATTCTATGAGAAACAGCCAAGTACTGGCAATAAGCAAAATAAACAGAGCCAGGGCAAACTTTCCTCTTAGAACCCTTACATTGAACATCTTGACTCCTTTTGTTAATTAGCATACATTAAATCTTATGCCTTAACTGTTTTCTTAGCTCAGGCTAATGTCCCAGGTCATAAAAGTCCTGTGGAAGCAGAGAAAATATGAGGGCATAAGTACATGATTGAGGGACAAGTAGTATTCCTTAATGTACAAAAAATGACATTTGTTTCTTTATTGTTATTCTGATTTTTTTTTAAATACAGAGATTGCATTCTTCCCTTGGAAAAACTTGGAGAAATGCCCCTGACTTTAATGAGAGTTGTTTACATTGTTCAGGACATGAAAGGACAAATGTTCTCAGGAAGCCTGGCACATCAGAATTAGTGCCCTCATATTCTCCTTTGTTCATGGCTCAGTAGATGGCTGCAGGTAAGCTTTACCCTCTAAAACTTTTTGTGTTCTTCACCCATTGTCCATAAAGAGAAAACAGCATGAATTCAAGACATATCTTTGCATTTCAAAACAGGTTCCATACAGGTAAGTCATGAATCAGACTTCATTTTTATTTCCATGAGCTGTTTGGGCTGTCTTTCACAGGAGTCAACTATTGTCTATGTGGTAAGTGTAAGGATAAATGAAAGTTAGGTACAATCTAGCTTAAAGAATTAGAAAATATGCATGGTTATTATCATCTATAAATATTTACAATGTCAGAGGAAAATGATATTTTCTTAATACTTGCCTAGTTTTTTCTCAGACATTATAGTTTACAAGTAATTTTTCATTGAATATGTAAGTTTTTTGAAGAAGTTGTTAAAATGATTATAGATATAAACAGTAGTCTAAGCATTATTTCATATTTAGTTGATCATCAGATCATCAAATGTTATAATTAGAACAATGGAATTAATGGACAGTGCCAGAATACAAATTTTTAAAGTGATTCTCTACCCAAAAAAGGCAGCACATGTTAGTAAGGGATGAGTATTGAGGTGTGTCAATGGAGAAGACTGGCAGAAAAATTCTAAGCACAATCAAGTAATAGGAAAGTTTGGTTATTCCAGAGTCTGCAAACAGCAAGTCTTTTTCTTTAACCAACCTTGGTTTTCATGCATGATTTGAAAAGTCTGTTTTACTCTTGCCTTTCAAGGCAAGTTTAACTTTTTGTTTACCTAGATTAATTTATATTTATTCCAATATTTATTCAATGCTTATCTTAGATATAGCATTAGACAGTGGTTTATAAATGAATTCAAGAGTCAAGGCATCCTATCTAAATGTAAAATGATATGAAGTCTTTTGTTGTTAAACCTCCTTGTTAAATTTTAAAAATCTATTTCATAAACCTCTACTCTGAAAAAAAAGGTATGAAGCATTTCTTTGGATATTTTCCAGTTTTTCAGGCACATTGACCACACTTTTCACACTTTCTTTCAGTCCAGGTGGTAGACTCATAAATTATAATTACTTAGGATGCCTTGTCTCTGGATTCTGTTGAGTTGGTAAGAGACAGCAGTGTCAGTGAAGTCAACTCCTGATTCTCCTGACTCCCCTACTTGTTAGATCATCTTGGATGGACTGTTTCCCTTACTGAGACATCTTTTGAACCAGAAATTCCTCAAAACACTTCAAGTAGTAAATACTGACTGACCTGTCCTTTTGAGTCCAGAAAGGGATCTCCATTATTTCTTCTTTTTTCCCCTTTCATTTTTTCCCCCAATCATATAAGCTCAATAGGTAGCTCGGTCCTCTCCCTCCCTCCCCCTCTCCCCATTCCCCCTTTGCCTGCTCCCCCTTTCCCTTCCTTTCTCCAAGTATCTCCCCCTTATGCTTTCCCATCACCTGGAGCATCCTTTTGTGTGAAAGCCAAAACTCTGAGTCCTCCACCCTAGTGAGGCATAAGGACTCAGTGACACAGCCCAGAGCCTTTTCTTGGGTTCCCTGTTAGTATGGGAACAATATTTTGACTATTAATCCCTTGTCTCTAAGGATCCTACTGCCTGTGATCCATGCTAGACTTTGGGAACTCGTTGACATGTCAGTCATGCAAAGTCTGATTATGGCTACTTCAGCCCTAATTTCTGTGGAGTATCTTGCATATCGTTGGTCCTCCCCATCTTTAAGCTCTTACAATCTTTTTGTTTTAAGGTGGTAAAATTCTTTTTAATTTTTATTTATTTATTTATTTTATTTCTACTCATACAAACTTAACAGGTACACTGGAGCTGTCCCTCCTCCAAACACAAATCCCCCCTCCCTCCCCATCCTCCAGTGCCTCCCCCTCCAATCTCCGGAGCATCCTTTAATGTGCATGCCAAACTGTCCTATGGGTCCTCCTCTCTCATGAGATGCAAGGACCCAGTGGCATTTCCCAGAACCCTTTCCTGTGTTCCTATCAAGCATAGGAACACTACTGTGGTTGTCAATCCCTTGCCTCCCAGGATCCTAGTACCTTTAGCAAATGCTAGACTTTGTGAGGTCAATAGTGTGTTGGCCCCAGCCCAGGCCCCCCCCCCGTGTCCCCGCGAGCACCCAGGCCGACTCTGGCTTTGCCTGGGCCCTGCCCCAGACCCCAGACCCTCGCATCCTCCCGCCACCACGCGCCACCGCAGCCCCCCCAGGTCCCAGGTGAAGAATTCTGCCATCAACTTCAGACCCTCTGCCTCTCGGGCCCAACGGGGACCTACACACATGGTCCACAGAAGACACACTGCTACTCAGAATTCAATAGAGTCCAAAGGAAACTCAAGCAAAACTCTAAGGAACAAAGGGAACACAGGCCATACATCTGGACTCCACTACAATCATTATATCACGTGGGTGAGATTCTTCACATCCAGCCCAAAGATAAGTAAACCTTTTTTTTTTTTTCTTTCACCTTACTGATCCTTTATAGTATCAATTGCTGTAGATCAACTTCCTCATATAGCCACCCCAAAAACATACAACTCCAGGGAGTATACCACTCACCTTCACATATCACCAAGATATTAAATGGTAAAAATGCACTGCCATACTAATATTCACTCCCTGGTTACTTAACCTTACTTAACTGATTTACTAACAGCCTAATAGCATCAACTAGTATATAACAATAACAATACACAAACATACCCAATCCAAGGCAAGCACTAGTAATAACTGGCAAGTGTAACAATACCAACTACATCAGTTCAGTGAAAAACACACAGAAACTGAATGGTCTTACAAAACAAAACAACAATGCCCAAATCAAAGTGCAGATCCACGAGAAACAAAACCCAAGAAGACCAAGCTCCCACCAAAAAAATTAAACTAATAATGATGTATTCCGACCAGAACAAATTCACAGAAAATAGCCATGAAAACCAGACCCAACATAATGACTTTCAGAATATGATCATTACCATGATTAATACTATGAAAGTGGAAATCCAAAAAGAGTTAAACAACTGTATCAACCACTTTGAACAGGAACACAACAGGCACTTGGAGGAGTTGATAAAAACAGTTCAAGAGGGCTGGAGAGGTGGCTCAGGGGTTAAGCCTCCGCCTTGCAGGCGGAAGGTCCCGAGTTCGGATCCCAGATCCCACGTATAGACGCCAGACGGAAGCGGGGGCGGCCTGCGCTTCTGGTCCTGGTAGGGCGGAGCCTGTGAATCCCGGGGCGGAGGCGTCCATGGTGGTTCGCGAATTCGTCCGTGGTTCTACACACACATACACACACACACAGACACGCGCGCGCACATACACACAGTTGAATAAATAATAATAAAAAAAAAAATTTAAAAAAAAAAAAAAAAAAAAAAAAAACAGTTCAAGAAACAAAAATAGGCATAGATAAGTTAAAACAATCTCAGGCAGAGTTTAAAAATGAACTAAAAGACAAGCTATCTTCAACCCAAAGCTCAACAGAGAGTCTTATCAGCAGAACAAATGAGGCAGAAAATAGAATTTCAGATCTTGAAGACAAAGTGGGAGAATTAACCAGCTCAATGGAAGAGATTGTTAAAGCCAAAAAGATACTGGAGAGGAACATTCAAGAGATATGGGACACCCTGAAGAAGCCTAACATGTGCATTCATGGACTACCAGAACAAGAATCCCAAAATACCATACCGGAGGAAATATTTCAATTCATCATAAATGAAAACTTCCCACAACTAAAGAATGAGAGGCCTATCCAAATACAAGAGTCATTTCACACTCCAAACAGATACGACCAAAATAGAAAATCGACATGGCAAATAGTAGTCAAAACACTCCACATTCAAGAAAAAGAAAAGGTGCTGAGAGCTTCAAGGGAAAAAAAGCAAGTCACCTTTAAAGGTAAACCTATTAGAATAACAAATGACTACTCAGTGGAAACAGTAAAATCAAGAAGAGCTTGGAGAGACATACTTCAAGTATTAAATGAGCAAAAATGCCAACCCAGACTGATATACCTGGCAAAACTATCTGTCACGATTGAGGGAGAAAGAAAAGTTTTCCAGCACAAAGACAACTTGAAGGGATACATGTCTACCAAACCAGGCCTTCAAAAAATGCTAGAAATGATACTCAAGTTTGAAGATAAGAACAAGCATATCCAGGAGGACAGAAGGGAAGTATAATACCACCAAAACATAAATATCAAACAACACACTTACAAAATCTACTAAACATAAAAAATTTCCAGAATTAACAATAATTTCTCCATTATAACATTAAATGTCAATGGTATTAACTCACCAATTAAGAGACACAGATTACAAACTTGGATTAAAAACCACAATCCAACAATCTGCTGCCTTCAGGAAACTCATCTCACCACAAAAGATAGAAACGTCCTAAGAATGAAAGGCTGGTCCAAAATCTTGCAAGCTAATGGAACCAGGAAGCAGGCAGGGGTAGCCATTATGCTGTCGGACAAAGTGGACTTCAAACCAAAAAAAAATCATAAGAGGCACAGATGGATACTACATTTTAGTCACAGGTACAATTCACCAGGAAGACTTCACAATACTGAACATATATGCACCCAATATGGGCCCCTCCAAATTCATTAAGAAAACCCTAGAGCGCCTAAAGCAAGAAATCAACCCCCAAACGATAATTCTTGGAGAATTCAACACCGCCCTCTCAACATGGGATAGATCAACAGGTCAAAAGCTTAACAGAGACACTTTGGAACTTAACCAAACCCTTACTGAAATGGACCTTACAGATCTCTATCGAACTTTTCATCCACGCACCAAAGAATACACATTTTTCTCAGCAGCACACGGAACTTTCTCCAAAATAGATCACATATTGGGCCACAAAACGAATCTAAACATATAAAAAAAGTTTAAATTCTAGCTTGTGCCCTATCAGACCACCATGGCCTAAAGCTGGACATCCATAACACAACAAACAGGAGAAAATACACTAACTTCTGGAAACTTAACACTATGATGCTGAATGAGAACTGGATTCAGGAAGAAATTAAAAAGAAAATTCAAGATTTCTTGAAAGCGAATGATAATGAAAATACAACCAAAATCTCTGGGACACAATGAAAGCTATTTTAAGAGGTAAATTCATAGCTCTTAATGCCTACATCAAAAAAATGGAAACATCAGAAATAAACAACTTAACAATGCAGCTTAAAGCTTCAGAGAAACTAGAGCAATCTAATACCAAAAATAGTAGAAGAGAGGAGATTAGCAAAATAAGGGGAGAAATATCTGAAATCGAGATAAAGAAAACGATAGAAAAAATCAACCAGTCACAAAGCTGGTTCTTTGAAAAAATCAATAAGATTGATACACCCCCTAGCTAAATTAATCAAAAGCAAGTGAGAGAAAACCCAAATTAACAAAATTAGAAATGAACATGGAGTTATCACTACTGATACCCAAGAAATACAGAGAATTATAACATCATATTTCAAAAACTTATACTCTGTGAAATTTGACAAAACAAAAGAGATGGATGAATTTCTAAGTAAACACGACTTACCTAAATTGAATCAGGAAATTGTGAATTATTTAAATAGTTCTATAACATATAAGGAAAATGAAGAAGTAATCTCGAATCTTCCCACCAAAAAGTGTCCTGGACCAGATGGATTCAGCACAGAGTTCTACCGGACATTTATGCAGTTAATAACACCAATACTCCTTAAACTGTTCCATCAAATAGTAAAGGAAGGAACACTACCAAATTCCTTCTATGAAGCCAATATCATTTTAATCCCAAAACCTAATAAAGATTCACTTAAAAAAGAAAATTATAAGCCGATCTTTCTGATGAACACAGGCACAAAGATTCTCAACAAAGTCTTAGCAAATCGGATTCAAAAACATATCAAAAAGATCATTCACGGGGACCAAGTAGGCTTCATCCCCGGCACACAAGGTTGGTTCAACATACGCAAATCAATAAATGTAATTCATCATGTAAACCAGTCCAAAGTCCAAGACCACATAATACTCTCAATAGATGCAGAAAAAGCTTTTGACAAGATCCAACAGCCTTTTATGATCAAAACGCTAGAGACAGTAGGAATGGAAGGAACCTTTATCAATATAATAAAAGCTATATACAACAAGCCCACAGCAAGGATTATGCTCAATGGGGAACAATTGGAAGCATTCCCACTTCGATCAGAAACTAGACAAGGATGTCCACTCTCACCACTTCTATTCAATATTGTACTTGAAGTCTTAGCTGAAGCCATAAGACAAGAAAGGGACATAAGAGGGATTCAGATCGGCAAGGAAGAAGTCAAGCTATCCCTATTTGCAGATGACATGATCCTATACCTGAGTGATCCCAAAAACTCCAACAGGAAGCTCCTGGAACTAATTAAGAAGTTAGCAGAGTGGCAGGATACAAAATAAACGTGCAAAAATCAGAGGTCTTCCTATATGCCCAGAATGAAAGAAACGAAAAAGCCTTGAGAGAAACAATCCCATTTACTATAGCCCCTAAAAACATGAAATACCTTGGTATAAACCTAACCAAGGAAGTAAAAGACCTTTACAATGAAAACTTTAAAACCAGAAGACACCAGAAGGTGGAAAGACCTCCCATGTTCCTGGATTTGCATAATCAACATTGTAAAAAGTAACCATCCTACCAAAGGCAATATACAAATTCAATGCTATACCAATTAAAATCCCAAACCATTCTTCAAAGAAGTTGACCAAACAATCTCAAAATTCATATGGAGGCACAAAAGACCCAGGATAGCAAAGAAAATCCTGAGTAACAAAAACACTGTTGGAGGTATCACCATACCAAACCTAAGTCTATATTACAAATCCATAGTTATAAAAACAGCCGGGTACTGGCTACAAAGTAGACACACAGATCAATGAGTGATGGTTGAAGACCCAGATATAAGCTCACACAACTATAGCAATTTGATCTTTGACAAAGCCCCCAAAGAATCCCATGGAAAAAGAACAGCATCTTCAACAAATGGTGCTGGCAAAACAGGATATCCACATGCAGAAGATTAAAGCTGGACTCGTACTTGTCTCCATGTACAAAACTTAATTCCAAATGGATCAAGGACCTTGATATAAGGCCAGAGAGTATAAAAACCTTAGTTGAAAGCATAGGGAACTCCCTTGAGCTGATTGGTCTAGGCCAACATTTCCTAAACAGACATCCAATGGCACAGTCACTGCTACCAACTCTCAACAGTTGGGATCTTGTGAAATTAAAGAGCTTCTGTTCAGATGAAGAGATTGTAACATGAGCTCAAAGGCAATCCATAGAATGGGAGAAAATCTTCACTAACCACATGTCTGATAGAGCTCTACTGTCCAGAGTGCACAAAGAATTTAGAAAACTGAACACCAAGGAAACAAATGGCCCTGGAACTTAAAAGAAACTTTACCAGGGATGAAATTAAAATGTCCAACAAATATCTTAAGAAATGCTCCACTTCTTTAGCTATCAGGGAAATGCAAATCAAAACTTCCCTGAGATATCATCTCACTCCAGTCAGGATGCAAAAATCCACAAAACAAACAACAAAAAAAAAATGCTGGAGAGGATGTGGAGAGAAGGGAACTACTTTGCGGGTGGGAAAGCAGGCTCATACAGCCACTCTGGCGAACCATCTGAAGATTCTTAAAGAAATTAAAGATTGAAATGCCATATGACCCTGAGATTCCACTTTTGGGAATAACCCTCCATGCAGCAGAGGTTCACCTCGATAACACAAGTGCAACCA
Source organism: Typhlomys cinereus (assembly GCA_023101885.1). Taxonomy (NCBI): domain Eukaryota; kingdom Metazoa; phylum Chordata; class Mammalia; order Rodentia; family Platacanthomyidae; genus Typhlomys; species Typhlomys cinereus. Next base: position 957,258 of record JALPQD010000082.1, read on the forward strand.
TGTTCATAGCAGCACTGTTTACAATAACAAAGTCATGGAATCAACCCAAATGTTCAACAGTTGACGAGTAGATAAGGAAAATGTGGTACATCTACACAATGGAGTACTACTCAGCCATCAAAAATGATGAATTACTGGAATTTGCCAGGAAATGGATGTCATTAGAAACAATTATATTAAGTGAATTATCCCTAACCCAGAAAATTAAGTGCCGTATGTACTCCCAATAGGTGGCTCCTAGTACCAAACCCACCCAGCCCACCTTGAGACACTCAAAGGTAAATCTATATAATACCTACAGTAATTGCAAGGATTATGAACAGGAGGGATGAGGTTGGAGGGCCACACCAGAAACAAGGAGAGAAGTGACCATGTTACAGTAGAGAAAATAGGCCTCTATCAAGGACTGCAAGTAAGCAATGTGACACCTAGTTAAGTTCACAGACCTACGTTCCTGATCATTTTCAACTGATGGGGTATGATCTCACCAGAAGGGGAGGGCATATAGTCTGGCAGATAAAAAGTAACCATTTTGCAAATGGGTGATTGACCTCTCCCTCACTGAGGTTTCCTACTTTTATTACATCTACCCTTGAATGTGCTTTTATAATAAGACTCCAGTTTAACAGCTTTTTGTCTCTGGCCAGGGGGTGGCAAGAGCAGCAAAATTGCAAAAGAAAATCAACAAACCACAATCCAGAACTTCAGAGACACTATATCAACCACCTAGAAGTAGGCCAGACTAATCTCTCCCCATCCTGAAGCTCAGGGACATTTGCGGAAGAGAGGGTGGTAAGATTTTAAGAGCAAAAGGATGGGAGGAGCAATAATTTGCAAGATACTCCACACTAGTTAGGGCCGAAGCAATCATAATTGGACTTTGCATGCCCAGGGCAATGTCCAACACACTATTGACCACAAAAAGTCTAGCATCTGCTAAAGGCACCAAGATGCTTGGAGGCAAGGGATTGACAGCCAGAGTAGTCTTCCTATGCTTAAGGGGAACACAGGAAAGGGTTCAGGGAAATGCCACTGGATCCTTGTACGTCATCAGAAAGGAGGGCCCAGAGGAGAGTCAGGCATGCACAATAAAGGACTCTCTGGGAATGAGGGTGGGAGGCACTGGGGGGGAGGGGAGGGGGAGCAGAGGGTTCGGGGGGAGGAGGAGGGAGGGAGGGAACTGGTGTACTGTTAAGTTTGTATGAGCGGAAATAATAATAAAAAATGTATTTAAAAAAAGTAGGTAATGCTCCACTTCTTTAGCCATCAGGGAAATGCAAATCAAAACCTCCCTGAGATATCATCTCACCCTGGTCAGGATGGCAAAAATCCACAATATAAACAACAACAAGTGCTGGAGAGGGTGTGGAGAGAGGGGAACTCTGCTACATTGCTGGTGGGAATGCAGGCTCATACAGCCATTCTGGTGAGCCGTCTGGAGATTCTTAAAGAAATTATAGATTGAAATGCCATATGACCCTGCTATTCCACTTTTGGGAATAACCCCCCATGCAGCAGAGGTTCACCTCGATAGTACAAGCACGACCATGTTCATAGCAGCACTGTTTACAATAGCAAAGTCATGGAATCAACCTAAATGTCCAACAGTTGACGAGTGGATAAGGAAATAGTGGTACATCTATACAATGGAGTACTACTCAGCCATCAAAAATGATGAATTACTGGAATTTGCTGGGAAATGGATGTCATTAGAAACAATTATATTAAGTGAAGTATCCCAAACCCAGAAAGTTAAGTGCCGTATGTACTCCCTGATAGGTGGCTCCTAGTACCAAACTCACCCAGCCCACATTGAGACACTCAAGGGTAAACCTATGTAATATGGTAATTGCAAGGATTGAATAGGAGGGATGGGGTTGGAGGGCCACACCAGACACAAGGAGAGAGGGGACTATGTTACAGCAGAGAAAATCGGCCTCCAAGGAATGCAAGTAGGTAATGTGACACCTGGTTAAGTTCACAGAAGTTCGTTCCTGATCATGTACAACTGAGGGGGTATGATCTCACCAAAAGGGGAGGGCATATAGTCTGGCAGATGAAAAGTGATCATTTTGCAAATGGGTGACTGATCCCTCCCTCACCGAGGTTTCCTGCTTTTATTACATCTACCCTTGAATGTGCTATTATAACAAGACTCCAGTTTAACAGTTTTTTGTCTCTGACCAGGGGGTGACATACAGTGCCCATCAGGATGGAGTGAAGGGCATTGCAGGAGCAGCAAAACTGCAAAAGAAAATCAACAAACCACAATCCAGAACTTCAGAGATTCTTTATCATCCACATAGAACTAAGCCAGTCTAATCTCCCCCCATCCTGAAGCTCAGGGACATCTGCAGAAGAGGGGGCGGTAAGATTGTAAGAGCAAAAGGATGGGGGGAGCAATGTTTTGAAGAGTCTCCACACTAGTTAGGGCTGAAGGAATCATAATAGGACTTTGCATGCCCTGCACCATGTCCATCACACTATTGACCTCACAAAGTCTAACGTCGGCTAAAGGCATCAAGATCCTTGGAGGCAAGGGATTGACAGCCACAGTAGTGTTCCTATGCTTGAGGGGAACACGAGAAAGTGTTCAGGGAAATGCCACTGGGTCCTTGTATATCATCAGAAAGGAGGACCAAGAGGAGAGTTAGGCATACACAATAAAGGACTCTCTGGGATTTGGGGGGGAGGCACTGGGAGATGGGGAGGGAGGGAGGGGGAGCAGGGGGTTCGGGGGGAGGAGGAGGGGGGGAGGGAACTGGTCTACCTATTAAGTTTGTATGAGTGGAAATAATAATAAAAAATTTTTTAAAAAAGTAGGTAATGAGAAATACATTTTATGTTCTTAAAGCAACATGTCACTGATAATTGAGGAAAAACAAGACCTGTGGTTAATGGAACAATGCAGTATACAGTTAAAATGTAAGTACATGTTAAAAAATAGTGTGTTAGACATTGCAAAGGTCATGAAAAGTCCAATTATGATTACTTTGGTCCTAACTTGTGTGGAATATCTTGCATATCATTACTCCTCTCATCCTTGTGGTTTGACAATCTTACCTCCCCCTCTTCAGTAAATTTCCCTGAGCTTCAGGATTGGGAGAGATTAGGCTGGCCTAGTTCCAGGTGGTTGACATAGAGTCTCTGATGTTCTGGATTATGGTTTGTTGATTTTTTTTCAGTTTTGCTTCTCTTGTAATGTCCTCACTTCATCCTGATAGATATTGGATGTCACCCCCTGGACAGAGATAAAGACCTGTTAAATTAGAGTCTTGTTACAAGAGTATATTCAAAGGTAGATGTAAAAGGAAACCATGGTGAGGGAGGGATCAATCACCCATTTCCAAAATGATTACATTCTATCTGCCAGACTACATGCCCTCCCCTTCTGGTAAGATTATACCCCATCAGTTGTAAATGATCAGGAAGGAAAGTCTGTGAACTTAACCACATGTCTCATTATTTACTTGCAGTCCTTGACGGTGGCCTATTTTTTCTGCTGTAACATGGTGCCCTCTCTCCTTTTTTCTAGTGTAGCCCTCCTTCCCCATCTCTCCTGTTCATGATCTTTGCAATTACTGTAGGTATTACAGAGAATTATCCTTAAGTGTCTCTAAATGGGTTTGGTACTAGGATCCACCTATTAGGGAGTACATACAGCGCTTAATTTTCTGTGTCTGGGAAACTTTACTCAATATAATTGTTTCTAATTCCATCCATTTCCTGGCAAATTCCAGTAATTCTTCATTTTTCATGGCTGAGTAGTACTCCATTGTATAAATGCACCACGCTTTCCTTATCCACTCATCAACTGTTGAACATTTGGATTGATTCCATGATTTTGCTATTAAAACAGTGCTGTTATGAACATGGTCATGCTTGTGCTATTGAGGTGAATTTTTGCTGTATGGGGGGTTATTCCCAAAAGTGGAATAGCAGGGTCATACGGCATTTCAATCTTTATCTTCTTTAAGAATCTCCAGATGGCTTGCCAATGTGGTCGTATGAGCCTGCATTCCCACCAGCAATGTAAGAGAGTTCCCCTCTCTCCACATTCTCTCCAGCATTTGGTGTTGTTTGTTTTGTGGATTTTTGGCATACTGACTGGGGTGAGATGATATCTCAGGGAAGTTGTGATTTGCATTTCCCCGATGGCTAAGGATTTGGAGCCTTTTTAAGATATTGGTTAGACATTGTAATTTCATTCCCGGTAAAGTTTCCTTTAAGTTCCAGTGCCCATTTTTTTAATTGGGCCATTTGTTTCTTGGTGTTTAGTTTTCTAAGTTCGTAGTGCACTCTGGATAATGGAGCTTTATCAGATATATGGTTAGTGAAGATTTTCTCCCATTCTGAGGGTTACTTTTGTGCTCCTATTACAATCTCTTTATCTGAACAGAAGCTCTTTAATTTCACAAGATCCCATCTGTTGAGTATTGGTTGTAGTGAGTGTGCTATTGGATGACCCTTTAGGAACTGTTGGCCTAGCCCAATCAGCTCAAGGGAGTTCCCTACCCTTTCAACTATGGTTTTTATAGTCTCTGACCTTATATCGAGGTCCTTGATCCATTTGGAATTAAGTCTTGTACATGGTGACAAGTATGGTCCAGTTTTAATCTTCTGCATGTGGAGATCCAGTTTTGCCAGCACCATTTGTTGAAGATACTGTTCTTTTTCCATTGGATTTTTTGGGGCCCTTTGTCAAAGATCAAATTGCTATAGTTGTGTGAGCTTATATCTGGGTCTTCAACCCTTACCCATTGATCTGTGTGTCTATTTTGGAGCCAGTACCAGGCAGTTTTTATAACTATGGATTTGTAATATAGACTAAGGTTTGGTATGGTGATACCTCTAGCAGTGTTTTTGTTACTCAGGATTTTCTTTGCTATCCTGGGTCTTTTGTGCCTCCATATGAATTTTGAGATTGTTTGGTCAACCTATTTAAAGAATTGCTTTGGGATTTTAATTGGTATAGCATTGAATTTGTATATTGCCTTTGGTAGTGTAGTCATTTTTATGATGTTGATTCTGCCAATCCAGGAACATGGGAGTTCTTTGCACCTGCTGGTATCTTCCGCAATTTCTTTCTTTAGGGTTTTACAGTTTTCATTGTAAAGGTCTCTTACTTCTTTGGTTAGGTTTATACCAAGGTATTTCATTTTTTTAGGGGCTATAGTAAATGGGATTTTTTCTCTCAGGGTTTTTTCACTTCTTTCATTCCAGGCATATAGGAAGGCCACTGATTTTTGTACATTTATTTTGTATCCTGCCATCCTGCTGAACTTCTCAATTAGTTCCAGGAGCTTCCTGGTGGAGTTTTTGGGATCACTCATGTATAAGATCATGTCATCTGCAAATAGGGATAGCTTGACTTCTTCTTTGCTGATTTGAATCCCTTTTATGTCCCTTTCTTGTCTTATGTCTTCAGCTAAGACTTCAAGTACAATATTGAATAGAAGTAGTAGAGTTGTCAGTCTTGTCTAGTTCTTCATAGAAGCGGGAATGCTTCAAGTTTTTCTCCATTGAGTATAATCCTTGCTGTAGGCTTGTTGAATACAGCTTTTATTATATTGATAAAGGTTCCTTCCATTCCTACTGTCTCTAGCGTTTTGATCATTAAAGGCTTTTGGATCTTGTCAAGAGCTTTTTCTGCATCATGTATCATGTGTTCTTGGACTTTGGACTCTTTTATATTATGAAATATATTTATTGATTTGTGTATGTTGAACCAAACTTGTATGCCTGGGATAAAGCCTACTTGATCCCGTGAATGATCCTTTTGATAAGTTTTTGAATCCAATTTGCTAAGATTTTTTGAGAATCTTTGCATCTGTGTTCATCAGAGAGATTAGGCTATAGTTTTCTTTTTTAAGTGAATCTTTATTAGGTTGTGGGATTAAAATGATATTAGCTTCATAGAAGGACTTTGGTAGTGTTCCTTTCTTTGCTATTTGATGGAACATCTTAAGTAGTATTGGTGTTCCAAAGCTTCTTAAATGTCTGGTAGAACTCTGTGCTGAATCCATCTGGTCCAGGACTTTTTTTGGTGGGAAGATTCGAGATTACTTCCTCAATTTCCTTATATGTTATAAGACTATTTAAATAATCCACAACTTTCTGATTCAATTTAGGTAAGTTGTATTTACTTAGGAATTCATCCATCTCTTTTGTGTTATCAATTTTCACAGAGTATAAGGTTTTGTACTATGATGTTATAATTCTCTGAAATTCATGGGTATCAGTAGTGATAACTCCATGTTCATTTCTAATTTTGTTAATTTGGGTTTTCTCTCTCTTGCTTTTGATTAATTTAGCTAGGAGTATATCAATTTTATTGATTTTTTTTCAAAAAATCAGCTTTTTGACTGGCTGATTTTCTGTATCATATTCCTAATCTCGATTTCAGATATTTCTCCCCTTAGTTTGCTAATCTCCTCCGTTCTACTGCTTTTGGGATCAGATTTCTCTAGTTTCTCTAAAGATTTTAGTTGTATTGTTGAGTTTTTTATTTCTGTTGTTTCCATTTTTTTGATGAAGGCATTAAGAGTTATGAACTTACCTCTTAGGACAGCTTTCATTGTGTCCCAGAGATTTTGGTAAGTTGTGTTTTCATTATCATTCACTTTCAGGAAACTTGTATTTCCTTTTTAATTTCTTCCTGAATCCAGTTCTCATTAAGAATCATAATGTTAATTTTCTAGGAGTTATCATATTTTCTGTTGTTTGTTGTGTTGTGGATGTCCAGCTTTAGGCTATGGTGGTCTGATAGGGCACAGGCTAGAATTTCAACTTTCCTGTATATGTGGAGATTCATTTTGTGGCCCAATATGTGATGTATTTTGGAGAAAGTTCAATGTGCTGCTGAGAAAAATGTGTATTCTTTGGTGCGTGGATGAAAAATTTGATAGAGATCTGTAAGGTCTATTTCTTTAAGGGTTTGATTAAGTTCCAAAGTGTCTCTGTTAAGCTTTTGACCTGTTGATCTATCCCATGTTGAGAGGGCAGTATTGAAACCCCCATGAATTATCATTTTGGGTTTGCATTCTCACTTTAGATGCTGTAGGGTTTTCTTAATGAATGTGGAAGGGCCCATATGAGGTACATATATGTTCAGTATTGTAAAGTCTTCCTGGTGAATTGTACCTGTGACTAAAATGTAGTATCCATCTGTGCCTCTTATGATTTCTTTTTGGTTTGAAGTCCACTTTGTCCGACAGCATAATGGCTACCCCTGCCTGTTTCCTGGTTGCATCAGCTTGCAGAATTTTTGACCAGCCTTTTATTTTTAGGATGTGCCTATCTTTTGTGGTGAGATGAGTTTCCTGGAGGCAGCAGATTGATGGGTTGTGGTTTTTAATCCAAGTTTATAATCTATGTCTCTTAAAAATTGGTGAGTTAATACCATTGACATTTAATGTTATAATGGAGAAATTATTTTTAATTCTGGACGTTTTTTATGTTTAGTGGATTTTGTAATTATTGTTTGACATTTATGTTTTGGTGGTATTATACTTCCCTTCTGTCCTCCTGGATACGCTTGTTATTTTCTTCAAGTTTGAGTATCTTTTCTAGCATTTTTTGAAGGCCTGGTTTGGTAGACATGTATCCCTTCAAGTTGTCTTTGTGCTGGAAAACTTTTCTTTCTCCCTCAATCACGACAGATAGTTTTGCCAGGTGTATCAGTGTGGCTTGGCATTTTTGCTCATTTAATACTTGAAGTACATCTGTCCAAACTCTTCTTGCTTTAATATTTCCATTGAGCAAAAGGGTGGGAGGAGCAATGATATGTAAGATACTCCATACAAGTAAGGGCTGAAGCAATCATAATTGGACTTTACATGCCCTGCGCATTGTGCAACACACTATTGAACTCACAAAGTCTAGCATCTTCTACAGGCACCAAGATCCTTGGAGACAAGGGATTGGCAGCCACAGCAGTGTTCCTATACCTAAGGGGAACACGGGAAAGGGTTCAGGGAAAGGCCACTGGGTCCTTGTACATCATCGGAGAGGAGGGCCCAGAGGAAAATCAGGCATGCACAAGAAAGGACTCTCTGGGAATTGGGGCGGGAGGCACTGGGGTATGGGAAGGGAGGGGGGTGGGGAGGGGCAGGGGGTACGGGGGAGGATGAGGGAGGGAGGGAACTGGGGTACCTATTAAGTTTGTATGAGCTGCAATAAAAATAAAAATGTATTAATAAAAAATATTTCCATTGAGAATTCATTTGTTATTTTATTAGGTTTTCCTTTAAAAGTGACTTGCTTTTTTTCTCTTGAAGCTTCAGCATCTTTTCTTTGTCTTGAATGTGGAGTGTTTTGACTATTATTTGCCATGGCGAGGTTCTATTTTGGTCATATCTGTTTGGAGTGCGAGATGCCTCTTGTATTTGGATGGGCCTTTCACTCTTTAGTTGAGGGAAGTTTTCATTTATGATAATTTGAAAAATTTCCTCAGGTGTGGCATTTTGGGATTCTTTTTTTTATTATTATTTATTCAATTGTGCATGTGTGTATGTATGTGCGCGCATGTGTGTGTGTGTGTGTGTGTGTGTGTGTGTGTAGAACCACGGACGAATTCGTGAACCACCATGGACGCCTCCACCTCCTTCTGCCCCGGGATTCATAGGCTCCACCCTACCAGGACCAGAAGCGCAAGCCACCCCCGCTTCCGCCTGGCCTCTATACGTGGGATCTGGGATCCGAACTCAGGACCTACCGCCTGCAAGGCGGAGGCTTAACCCCTGAGCCACCTCTCCAGCCTCATTTTGGGATTCTTGCTCTGGTATTCCATGAATGCACATGTTAGGCTTCTTCAGGGTGTCCCATATTTCTTGAATGTTCCTCTCCAGTATCTTTTTGGCTTTAACAATCTCTTCCTTTGAGCTGGTTAATTCTCCCACTTTGTCTTCAAGATCTGAGATTCTATTTTCTGCCTCATTTGTTCTGCTGATAAGACTCTCTGTGGAGTTTTTGGTTGAAGATAACTTGTCTTTTAGTTCAATTTTAAACTCTGCCTGAGACTGTTTTATCTGCTCTATGCCTTTTTTTGTTTCTTGAACTATTTTTCTCAGCTCCTCCAGGTGCCTGTTGTGTTCTTGTTCAAAGTGGTTGATGCGGTTGTTTAACTCTTCTTGGATTTCCTCTTTCATAGTATTAATCATGGTAATGATGATACTTTGAAAGTCGTTATCTTGGGTCTAGCTTTATTGGCTATTTTCTGTGAATTTCTTCTGGTTGGAATCCATCATTATTATGTTAATTCTTTTGGTGGGAGATTGGTCTTTTTGGGTTTTGTTTCTCATGGATCTGCACTTTGACTTGGGCATTGTTGTTTTGTCTTTTAGGACCTTTCAGTTTCTGTGTGTTTTTGACTGAACTGATTTAGTTGATATTACTACACTTGGGCAGTTATTACTAGTGCTTGCCTTGGAGTTGGGTACGTTTGTCTTTTGTTATTGTTATTTCCTAGATGAGGCTATTAGTCTGTTAGTACATCAGTTAAGTGAGGTTAAGTAGACAGGGGGTGAATATTAGTATGTTAGTGTACTTTTACAATTTAGTATCTTGGTGAAAAGTGAGGGTGGGTGGTATACTCCCTGGAAATGTATATGTTTTTAGGGCGGGCTATATGGAAAAGTTAATCTACGGTGATTAATATTAGAAAGGAACAGTACGGTGAAAAAAAGGATGTTTACTTATCTTTGGGCTGGATGTGAAGTGTCCCTCCCATGTGATAGGATGATTGTAGAGGTCTTCAGATGTATGGTGTTTGACCCAGTGGGCCTGAGAGGCAGAGGGACTGATGTTGATGGCAGAATTCTTCACCTGGGCTTAGTGGCCCACCCAAGCTCCAGGGATGGAGGAATATGAGCAAGTCCTGTCTAGTCAGGCGGACAGGCAGGCAGGAGGAAGAAAGGGGCTAGGGCCCAGGGCGTGGCCCAGGCAAAACAGGAGGCAGCTTGGGTGTTGCTGGGACACGGGGCCACCTGGGGGTTTGGGCGAACTCACCTGGGACGGAGGACTGGGAGTGCAGGGGGGAGGACAAGCGGGCAGGAGGAAGAAAAGGAGCTCTTACAGTCTTACTACCCCCTCTTTGACAAATTTCCCTGAGCTTAGGATGGGGAGAGATTTGGCTGGTCTGGTTCCAGGTGATTAATGTGATTAATTTTTTATCTTAGAGTTCTCTGTGTTCATTCTTCTGGTGGCTGAGACAAATGTCATCCCAACTCATTGTTTGCACAGTTGTGTCTTCATAAAATTAAACTTATTATATCATCATTTTTAAATAATTATTTTGTGCATTTGTATAAAAATGTTGTGGTGCCCAGCCCCCCCAACCCGGAGCCGAGCTGCCTGGCCAGCAGCATCCGGGCGTGGCTGCCAGCTTAGCCTCCGGGGCCCCGCCCCAGACACCAGCCCCTCGTGCCCCCCCCCCCCCCCGTCACAGGTGAATAATTCTGCCATCAACATCAGACCCTCTGCCTCTCTGGCCCACCGGGGACCTACAAACGTGGTCCACGGAAGAAACACTGCTACTCAGAATTCAATAGAGTCCAAAGGAAACTCAAGCAAAACTCTAAGGAACAAAGAGAACACAGGCCATACATCTGGACTTCACTACAACCATTGTATCACATGCGCGAGACTCTTCACATCCAGCCCAAAAATAAGTAAACCTTTTTTTTTTCTTTTCTCTCAATTACTGGTCCTTTCAAGTATCAATGCTGTAGATCAGTTTCCTCATAGAGCCACCCCAAAAACATACAACTCCAGGGAGTACACCACCCACCCTCACATTTCACCAAGACACTAGATCGTAAGAGTGCACTACCATACTTATATTCATCCCCTGGTTACTTAACTGATATACTAACATCCTAGTAGTCTCATCTAGGATATAACAATACCAATACTCAAACATACCCAATCCAAGGCAAGCACTAGTAACAACTGGCAGGTGTAACAATACCAACTATATCCGTTCAGTGAAAAACACACAGAAACTGAAAGGTCCTAAAAAACAAAACAACAATGTACAAGTCAAAGTGCAGAACCACGAGAAAAAAACCCAAGAAGAACAATCTCCCACAAAAAGAATCAATCCCATAACGATGGATTGCGACCAGAACAAATCCATAGAAAATAGCCATGAAAGCCAGACCCAACATAACGACTTTCAGAGTACGATCGTTACCATGATTAATAATATGAAAGAGGAAATCCGAGAAGAGTTAATAACCGTATCAACCACTTTGAACAGGAACACAACAGGCACTTGGAGGAGTTGAGAAAAACAGTTCAAGAAACAAAAATAGGTATAGAGCAGGTAAAATAGTCTCAGGCAGAGTTTAAAATTGAACTAAGACATAAGTTATCTTCAATCCAAAACTCCACAGAGAGTCTTATCAGCAGAACAAATGAGGCAGAAAATAGAATCTCAGATCTTGAAGACAAAGTAGAAGAATTAACCAGCTCAATGGAAGAGATTGTTAAAGCCAAAAAGATACTGGAGAGGAACATTCAAGAAATATGGGACACCCTGAAGAAGCCTAACATGCGCATTCATGGAATAGCAGAACAAGAATGCCAAAATACCACACCTGAGGAAATATTTCAATTCATCATAAATGAAAACTTCCCACAACTAAAGAATGGGAGGCCTATCCAAATACAAGAGGCATTTCGCGCTCCAAACAGATATGACCAAAATAGAAAATCGCCACGGCAAATAATAGTCAAAACAGTCCACATTCAAGATAAAGAAATGGTGCTGAGAGCTTCAAGAGAGAAAAAGCAAGTCACTTTTAAAGGTAAACCTATTAGAATAACAAATGACTACTCAATGTAAACAGTAAAATCAAGAAGAGCTTGGAGAGACATACTTCAAGTATTAAATGAGCAAAAATGCCAACCCAGACTGATATACCCGGCAAAACTATCTGTCATGATTGAGGGAGAAAGAAAAGTTTTCCAGCACAAAGACAACTTGAAGGGATACATGTCTACCAAACCAGGCCTTCAAAAAATGCTAGAAATGATACTCAAGCTTGAAGAAAAGAACAAGCGTATCCAGGAGGACAGAAGGACATGCTTACAAAATATACTAAACATAAAAATGTCCAGAATTAAAAATAATTTTTCCATTTTAACATTAAATGTCAACGGCATTAACTCACCGATTAAGAGACATAGATTACAAACTTGGATTAAAAACCACAATCCAACAATCTGCTGCCTTCAGGAAACTCATCTCGCCACAAAAGATAGGCACGTCCTAAGAATGAAAGGCTGGTCCAAAATCTTGCAAGCTAATGGAACCAGGAAGCAGGCAGGGGTAGCCATTATGCTTTCAGACAAAGTGGACTTCAAACCAAAGAAAATCATAAGAGACACAGAAGGATACTACATTTTAGTCACAGGTACAATTCACCAGGAAGACTTCACAATACCAAACATATATGCACCCAATATGGGCTCCTCCAAATTCATTAAGAAAACCCTACAGCACCTAAAGCAAGAAATCAACCCCCAAACGATAATTCTCGGGGATTTCAACATCGCCCTCTCAACATGGGCTAGATCAACAGGTCAAAAGCATAACAGAGACACTTTGGAACATAACCAAACTCTTACTGAAATGGACCTTACAGATCTCTATCGAACTTTTCACGCACGCACCAAAGAATACACATTTTTCTCAGCAGCACATGGAACGTTCTCCAAAATAGTTCACATATTGGACCACAAAATGAATCTACACAAATACAAAAAAGTCGAAATTCTAGCCTGTGCCCTATCAGACCACCACGGCCTAAAGCTGGACATCCACAACAACAAAACAACCAAGAGAAAATACACTAACTCCTGGAAACTTAACAATATGATGCTGAATGAGAACTGGATATAGGAAGAAATTAAAAAGGAAATTCAAGATTTACTGAAAGTGAACGAAAATGAAAATACAACTTACCAAAATGTCTGGGACAAAATGAAAGCTATTCTAAGAGGTAAGTTCATAGCTCTTAATGCCTACATCAGAAAAATGGAAACATCAGAAATAAATAATTTAACGATGCAGCATAAGACTTTGGAGAAACTTGATCAATCTGATCCCAAAAGTAGTAGAAGAGAGGAGATTAGCAAAATAAGGGGAGAAATATCTGAAATCGAGACTAAGAAAACAATAGAAAAAATCAACCAGTCAAAAAGCTGGTTCTTTGAAAAAATCAATAAGATTGATACACCCCTAGCTAAATTAACCAAAAGCAAGTGAGAGAAAACCCAAATTAACAAAATTAGAAATGAACATGGAGTTATCACTACTGATACCCAAGAAATACAGAGAATTATAACATCATATTTCAAAAACTTGTACTCTGTGAAGTTTGACAACACAAAAGAGATGGATGAATTTCTAAGTAAACACAACTTACCTAAATTGAATCAGGAAGTTGTGAATTATTTAAATAGTCCTATAACATGTAAGGAAATTGAAGAAGTAATCTCGAATCTTCCCACCAAAAAATGTCCTGGACCAGATGGTTTCAGCACAGAGTTCTACCAGACATTTAAGGAGTTAATAACACCAATACTCCTTAAACTGTTCCATCAAATAGCAAAGGAAGAAACACTACCAAGTTCCTTCTACGAAGCCAATATCATCTTAATCCCAAAACCTAATAAAGATGCACTTAAAAAAGAAAGCTATAGGCCGATCTCTCTGATGAACACAGATGCAAAGATTCTGAACAAAGTCTTAGCAAATCGGATTCAAAAACATATCAAAAAGATCATTCACGGGGACCAAGTAGGCTTCATCCCCGGCACACAAGGTTGGTTCAACATATCCAAGTAAATAAATGTAATTCATCATGTAAGCCAGTCCAAAGTCCAAGACCAAATGATACTCTCGATAGGTGCAGAAAAAGCCTTTGACAAAATCCAACAGCCTTTTATGATCAAAACGCTAGAGACTGTAGGAATGAAAGGAACCTTTATCGATATAATAAAAGCTGTATACAACAAGCCCACAGCAAGGATTATGCTCAATGGGGAACAATTGGAAGCATTCCCACTTCGATCAGGAACTAGACAAGGCTGTCCACTCTCACCACTTCTATTCAATATTGTACTTGAAGTCTTAGCTGAAGCCATAAGACAAGAATGGGACATAAGAGGGATTCAAATCGGCAAGAAAAAGTCAAGCTATCCCTATTTGCAGATGACATGATCTTATACCTGAGTGATCCCAAAAACTCCACCAGGAAGCTCCTGGAACTAATTGAGAAGTTCAGCAGGGTGGCAGGATACAAAATAAATGTGCAAAAATCAGTGGCCTTCCTATATGCCCAAAATGACAGAAGTGAAAAAGCCTTGAGAGAAACAATCCCATTTACTACAGCCCCTAAAAAAATGAAATACCTCGGTATAAACCTAACCAAGGAGGTAATAGATCTTTACAATGAAAACTTTAAAACCCTAAAGAAAGAAATAGCAGAAGACACCAGAAGGTGGAAAGACCTCCCATGTTCCTGGATTGGTAGAATCAACATTGTAAAAATGACCATCCTACCAAAGGCAATATACAAATTCAATGCTATACCAATTAAAATCCCAAAGCAATTCTTTAAAAAATTTGACCAAACAATCTCAAAATTCATATGGAGGCACAGAAGACCCAGGATAGCAAAGACAATCCTGAGTAACAAAAACACTGCTGGAGGTATTACCATACCAAACCTTAGTCTATACTACAAATCCATAGTTATAAAAACTGCCTGGTACTGGCTCCAAAATAGACACACAGATCAATGGATAAGGGTTGAATACCCAGATATAATCCCACAAAAATACAGCCATTTGGTCTTTGACAAAAGGGCCTAAAGAATCCAATGTAAAAAGAACAGCATCCTCAACAAATGGTGCTGGCAAAACTGGATCTCCACATGCAGAAGATTAAAGGTGGACCCATAAATGTCACCATGTACAAGACTTAATTCCAAAGGATAAAGGACCTTGATTTAAGGCCAGAGACTTTAAAAACCATAGTTGAAAAGATAGGGAACTCCCTGGAGCTGATTGGGCTAGGCCAACATTTCCTAAACAGACATCCAATGGCACAGTCACTGCTACCAACTCTCAACAGTTGGGATTTTGTGAAATTAAAGAGCTTCTGTTCAGATAAAGAGATTGTAACACGAGCTCAAAGGCAACCCACAGAATGGGAGAAAATCTTCACTAACCACATATCTGACATAGCTTTACAGTTCAGAGTGCACAAAGAACTTAGAAAACTAAACTCCAAGGAAAACACTGGCCCAATTAAAAAATGGGCCTTGGAACTTCAAAGAAACTTTACCAGGGATGAAATTAAAATGTCTAACAAATATCTTAAAAAGTGCTCCACTTCCTTCGCCATCAGGGAAATGCAAATCAAAACTTCCCTGAAATATCATCTCACCCCGGTCAGGATGGCAAAAATCCACAATACAAACAACGACAAATGCTGGAGAGGATGTGGAGAGAGGGAAACTCTCCTACATTGCTGGTGGGAATGCAGGCTCATACAGCCACTCTGGCGAGCCGTCTGGAGATTCTTAAAGAAATTAAAGATTGAAATGCCATATGACCCTGCTATCCCACTTTTGGGAATAACCCCCCATGCAGCAGCGGTTCATCTCGATAGCACAAGCTCGACCATATTCATAGCAACACTATTTACAATAGCAAAGTCATGGAATCAACCTAAATGTCCAAAAGTTGACGAGTGGATAAGGAAACAGTGGTACATCTATACAATGGAGTACTACTCAGCCATCAAAAATGATGAATTACTGGAATTTGCTGGGAAATGGATGTCATTAGAAACAATTATATTAAGTGAAGTATCCCAAACCCAGAAAATTAAGCGCCGTATGTACTCCCTAATAGGTGGCTCCTAGTACCAAACTCACCCAGCCCACATTGAGACACTCAAAAGTAAACATATGTAACACAGTAATTGCAAGGATTATGAACAAGAGAGATGGGGTAGGAGGGCCACACCAGAAACAAGGAGAGAAGGGACCATGTTACAGCAGAGAAAATAGGCCTCCATCAAGGTCTGCAAGTAAGTAATGAGAAACCTGGTTAAGTTCACAGATGTTCTTTCCTGATCTCACCAGAAGGGGAGGGCATATAGTCTAGCAGGTAAAAAGTAATCACTTTGCAAATGGGTGATGGACCCCTCCCTCACTGAGGTTTCCTACTTTTATTACATCTACCCTTGAATGTGCTATTATAACAAGACTCCAGTTTAACAGCTTTTTGTCTCTGGCCAGGGGGTGACATACAGTGCCCTTCAGGATAGAGTGAAGGGCATTGCAGGAGCAGCAAAACTGCAAAAGAAAATCAACAAACCACAATCCAGAACTTCAGAGACTCTATATCAATCACATAGAACTAGGCCAGCCTAAACTCTCCCCATCCTGGAGCTCAGGGACATTTGCGGAAGAGGAGGTGGTAAGATTGTAAGAGCAAAAGGATGGGAGGAGCAACGATTTGCAAGATTCTCAACAATAGTTGGGGCTAAAGCAATCATAATGGGACTTTGCATGCCCTGCGCAATGTCCAGTGCACTGTTGCCCTCATAAAGTCTAGTATCTGTTAAGGGCACCGAGATCTCTGGAGGCAAGGGATTGACAGCCATAGTAGTGATCCTATGCTTAAGGGGAACAAGAGAAAGGGCTTATGGAAATGCACTGGGTCATTATATGTCATCGGAGAGGAGGACCCAGTTGAGAATTAGGTGTACACAATAGAGGACTCTCTGGGAATTGGGGGTTAGGCACTGGGGGATGGGGAGGGAGAGGAGGGGGAGGAGGGGGTTCGGAGGGAGGAGGAGGGACGGAGGGAACTGGTAAAAATTTTAAAATGTATAATTAAATTTTTAATACAAAATTAGGAAAAAATAAATAAAAATGTTGTGGTGTGGGGGTGCATACATTGTTTCATGTTTTGTGGCATCAGGCTAACATACCAAGCACCTTTACCTGTTCAACCATCTCTCTAGACCCACATTGCTTTTATTTTTAGTGAGTCATCTATTTCTTACCTGAACATGAACTCATGTAAAGGTACAACAGATATATGACAAGAAGAGTTTGTCACAATATGTCTAATGTACTACTGGGTGTAGTAAACATGTAGTTAGGCTACATGGATTCTTATCCCTGCCCTCCTTCTAATTTATCATGAAGCCTTGTACAAGATGTTATTTGTTTGAAAGTCAATTTCCTTAGGAGTGAAAGACAGGGACAAATTATTTGTCTTACAAGATCCTGACCAAAATGAGATTCTACAACTGTGTTTTCTTTAAGCATTCCAGTACAGCAAGTAAATGTTAGAAGAAAATGACAACTTAGACAGTAACAGAACTTGAGGAAACACAACTAACTCACATCGAAACCACAAAGACCCATATGACTTCTAAGGAAAATGGAATCACAGTCACAGGGAGAAGCATATTGGAATAGATGGGAGAAATGGTTATTTGAAAAATTACAAAATTATACAATAGGTGTTTGCAGATCTTCCTCAGTTAAAATAAATCTTTGTGGAATTTTTGACATTCCTAAAAGTTCAGCTGTGAAACTTGACTTGCTTACCTTGGGCATCATGGCAAATGTTGAGTAGACCTCATGCAACTTAAGGCTTGTAAAACAAAGATATGTTTGATAATGCATTTTAGTCTGATATCTGAAGCACTGTTGCATAGTACTATTTATGAGAATGAAGATCAACTTGACTTTCCTATTGAAAACATGGCTCATAGGAGCAATCTGTTCTGTAATCATTGAGGTACATTATATTCATACGAAGTACAATTTAAAATGCAAATCTTCCATGTTAGATCTATTGATTCCATTCTTCTTTGCCACCTGGGAGGCCAATTTCAACCTTCTTGCAGGTGAAGCCTATGCTCATTGTTAAGAAGTGGGAGACAGCTGCATACACAGCTGTCTGAGAGGGGACTGAAGATCAGGAAACCGTCCTGGCTTCTGTCAGGATGGTAGAATTGAGTCAATAAGCACATTTCAGGCAGACATTTGATGGGAGGATACTGAACATGTGTTAATGCTTATCCAGCCCTGCAGGGATGGAATAATTTTTTTTGCTTTACAGCAAATCTGTGGACTTATGTACCACATTGTGAAATGTCACTTTTCTATTTAAACCTTTAAAGGGTAATGGACTCACATGTTTACTGGTTGTCATTTTTGTGCCATTCCACATCATGAGTCTGTGATTCATAGCAATGTCATATCTATAAATAACAGCCCTTGAAATAGCACCTGCCAAAGTCGGACCAAGTCGAAAAAATTTAAAATTTTTCTTTCCTCCTCATCTTCTACAATTTTTTAATTTATTTTATTTAATTGCTCTAAATTAAGTTTATTTCATTGCTCTAAAAATAATAAGAATATTTCCATTCATTTGGGAGTAAATTTTTTTCACTTTTTATTATTATTATTTCCGCTCATACAAACTTATCAGGTATGAGATGTTAACAGATTGATTTCATGACAAAGCAGAGGCATTTTCATTAGTCCTTTGAATATGGAGCCTTGCCACAAGGGTCAGACCTCGATGCTTGGGTAGTCCAGCCTTGCTTCCTCAGTTTGTCTCCTGTTCTCTTTACCTCCATGATGATGGCTGTGACCTGAACTGCCTTCCAACTTCTATCACTCACCATTTCCTCCGTAATGAACTACATCTCCCTTCTGGAACTGTTAGCGAAATAATTCTTCTTTTCTCCTTTAAGTTGCAACAGAAAAGAGTAGCAACAATATACTCTGTTCCTATGGTTTAGAAATCTGAAACATTTCATGTTAGAAGAGGACTCATTAAGTATCAAGAGTTTCTGAAACTAAGAGGATTGTTTGTTTTTAGCTCCCTAATGTGAATGAAAGCGGTAAAGAAATGCTGCCAGTGGAGACAGTGGTCAGACAAAGAATCAGGGTGAGGTTTTTGGCTCGAACCTGTAATTGGAAGGTGAATTTCTGACAAGTAGAGTTCACAGCAAGTCACAAAAGAACTCTGGTAATGTGATTTCCCTCAGTGTCATTCAGTCAGGTGGATTTTTCAGAGACAAAGTTGACCTTGAATTGTAGGTAACCCTTATTGCTACTTCTGTAGCTAGACCCAATAAATCCATTGGTCCACCAAGTTGGATTTTGTTTGGTCCACCATCTCCACAGGAAAGTGTCACACAATGAGATGACACAAAACAAAGCCCATACAAAAGGAATCTTTTGATTACCAAACAAATTCCCCCCATAGAAGTTAGTGTGGCTTCCATGTATGGTGGGCAATTTCTCACAGAGCCCTTTTTCTAGGCTCCCATTGTCTTTGGTGTTTGGTGAAGCACTTGCTTGCTTCCTTACAGTAGTCACCCACTTTGCAACCATCAGGATGTCTGGTCTTGTGTCTCATTCAGCTCAGCATCTCACTGGCAAACTTGAGGACACATGACCTATTTTTCTTAGAGTCTTGAAATCTTGGAGCCATAATGAGGCATTGCCTTCTATGGCAACTCCTTCTAATACCTCTCTCTCTTTTGTGTTGATAGGTTTAAATAAATGAAATTTTCTGATATTGAATATGTATTTCAATATAAGCAATAGAATATTTTAGTTACCTTTATTTCATTTTATTTTATTTTGCATATGTGGTATGTGTTTGTGTAATTGTATACGTGTATGTATTTTTTTTGTGTGTGTGTACATATCCTAAAGGTCATTTGAGTGTGTGCTTATTGAGGCCCAAATATGACATTAGGAATCATCCTTAATTGCTCTGCCTTCTTATTGTTTTGTTCTGGAGTTACTTTCTGAGTCCTTGCTTTCCAGACTCAGAATTACAGGCTGCTGCTATTTTCACTTGCTGCCTTTATGTGGGGATCTGGGAATCCAAACTTAGGTCCTTTTGCTTATAAGGCAAAAATTTTAACTCATAAGCTACTTACCTAGTCCCTTCAATTTAGTTGTAGTTAATTCACTAAAATTTATTGAATACTAATAGCTTCCTTAACACTTTAAGTTTAGTGGTAGCTAAGGCATTATGACTATTCCTGATGCAATAACAGTATGTATCAGAAGATGGTTACAAAGATTTATAACTCAAGGAAGATCATCATCAATTTAACAATCTAAAAGACAAGTCCCATATAGAGATAACCAGTGAAAAGAGAGCCAGGACATCTTAATGAGAGTTCTACAGAAACTCTAGAGGATGCACCTTTGAGAAGGTATTTCAGGAAGAGAGGCTAATATAAGCAGGAACGTTCAGCACAGACAAAAACCAGAATCTTGGAGATGGATGTAATTGAGTAACACCTGGAAGTTAGTCATACACAGAGGTTGAAATAGGTCATGCACAAAGGGAAAAAAAAAACGAATTTGGAAAACTTGGCCTGAAGTACACTGAACTAAGACTGTACTTCCAAAGGCAGTTTTGTGACGGTCTCACTGTCATCAATGATTAGTGTTCATTAATGACTCTCAGCCAGGATCTCTAACCCTTAGTGGTACTTAGAAAGTTCTAGAAACTGGTTAGGAACTGAGATAGAGAAGTTCAAAATGCTGTCGTGTCTTCTACTGTGTGCAACAGAGAATCTCTGGCTTCCATTTTCAGTAATGGAAAGGCTGAGGAACCTGGAAGGAAATAGTAGAAGGCATGAAAGGGAATCAAGGGTTAAGACAATTTTGAAAGAGTTCAGCTGAGAGGAGGAGGATCTCAACTGGAGTGCTGGCAGTAAAAATAGAGAAGAGGAGACAGCTGTAACTGAATATTTAAAGTTAGGATTGGCCAAACATTTGCATCTAATTACTTGTGTTAAAAAGGAAGGAAGGAAGAAATAAAAAGAGAATGTATGATTTTTAAAGACTGAATTTATTTTATTTATTTGTTTGTTTGTTTGTTTTTTGATTGACATCATGCATATTCCCAAAAATGAAAGAAACAGCAAAAATTGTCTGGCAAGAAAAACTGCATTGTCTTGTCTAACAACATGAAATGGAGCTGTGTAAATCTGTGTTCAAATTCTAATTTTCCCATTTGCTATTTGAACAATCTGGGAAAGTTTCTTCAATTGCACAGGGCTATTTTCCTATGAGTAAATAGGGATTACATGACCACCAGCATGGTTAAACATAAAAATGAACATGTCCATACAAAACACTTCCAAGACCCTAGATATGTGTCACAAATTGATCAGTATCCAATTATGCACAAAATAAACATTAACGGCTGAGCTTTCTGGAGCCTTGGCAATACTCAGAGAAAGCAAATGACCAGATAAAGTGATTAGAAAATAATGACATATAACTTGGTCTTCACGGAAATTTGACTTGTTTTGATCTGGAAGATGAACATGAGAAGTGGCAACAACAGCTTTGAGTGGAGAACAGAAGTCTAGGAGAACTAGAGTGAATCAAGGCCATACTTGTGTGGCCTTGATGTCCATGATATCAGCTGATATCAACTTGACAACTGAATCCACAAGTTAAGGGCACATTTGTAAAGAATTAATTGCTTAGTTAAACCCTTAGCAAGCCTGCAAAACATTGTCTAATTATCAAGTAGATATAGTCCCATGGTAGATGAGACTATTCCCTGGGCAGGTAGTTAAGATGAGAGAAGCTATCTTAGTAAACTTTGACATTCCTCATCAGGCTTGGACTTCTAAGATGTTCAGCTCCTGAACTGAGCTGGTAAGACCAGTGAGTTCCGTGGGTATAATCCCAATGGCATACTTCATTAACTGACTCAGTGAACTAAATCCTACAAAAGATGCAGGAAAGTTGTCTCTTATATGATTTCTATTTGTTCATTTGTTTTTTGTTTTGCTTATTTATTTGAAAGAGGGAAATAGAGAGTGACAGACAGACAGACAGACAGAGAGAAAGGGAGACACAAAGAGACAGAGGAGAGAGAGAGAAAGAGAGAGAGAAAGAGACTGAAAGACAGAGAAAGAGAGATGTACCATATGGGTTTCCATGGATTAAACTCAGGTCTCCAGGTTTGCAAGCAGGTGTCATACCTGCTAACCTGTCTCATCATCCGTATTTATATATTTGAAGAGAAAAGATCCAGCCCATGGTGGGTGGACTTTTCCCTGGGCAGGTGGATAAGGTGGAGGAAGCTCATTCAGGGAGTTAGCATTCTTTGATATAATTGAACAAACGTGCTATCTGGCAAATAAGGTTTGCCCCTTTCTGAGTAGTCTTGTGGATGTTATGACCAGTTACTTTTGGTAAAAGCTCTCTCCAGCCAAACTGGACTAAAAAATGTAAATGAAAAATTATAAGCCAGAATAAAAACCATTATTTCCTCTTAAACTATTTAGTTGTGAATTTATTGGCAATATGCAGACAAACTGTGAAAGTAAGAGACTAATTGAATACGTGTTGGCACTCTTCACAGTTAAAATATATTGAGAGAAAAAATCTAATGCATCGTTTCTACAGTGTTTGACAAGTAATAGCAATTCTATCACAAATATTTTGCCATGGATGACAGAAATCAAAGGGTAGCACTTTCCACTCTCTGTTGTGCTAGTTGATTGTTGTTAATTTTCAACAACCAAATTCTTGGTGTCCTGGTCTCTTAATCTTGCATATGCATTGTTGTATACTCAAAATAAAAAAACTTGAGGAAATTGCTAGACTACACCTTTGATATTATTACAGATTTTATTTTACAGTGTTCTGGGAATAGAATCAGTTCCTTAATCTTTTTAAATATTTCTTATTTACTCTCTCTCTTTCCCTTTATCTATATCTATCTCTGTGTGAAATATGGGCAAGAGCATCTGTGTGAAGGTCAGAGAACAACTTCCAGTAATAGGTTCTCTTCTTCCATCATGTGAATTCTGGGGATGGAACTCAAGTCATCAGGCTTTTGAGAAACACCTTTGCCCACTGAATATTTTGACAGGACAGGAAGTACTTTTAATGGGTATGGTGACTATTGTGATCTGGATTTAGAACATTTGGTTTAGGTAGCTCTTTCAAATTCTGAACATGTTACCTTCCTTTCAGCATCACCAAAATTTTATGTACTATTACTTGTATCATAGGATTATACATGTGAGGTTTATAACATGGTACAAAGAAAATGAATATTTAACATGATCAAGCACATGAGTTGTTAAATATGAAAAGGTCCAGAGGAAATAAATTGGTGAGACAATGATGGGAAAGAGATAGAAACTGTAGCTTTGTGCTACAGTTCTCAATTTCTCTAAGACAGACCAATTGTATTCAGAGGGGTCTGATGTCCACTGTCTGATCTTCCCAATTCTTTCCAATAACATTTACTCTTAGTATTTAATGCTTTTGTGTGTGAGTGTAATTGAGATAGAATTAGTAAGAAAGAGATTCATAGGGACTGACTATTTCTTTAAAGTTTATTTGAATATGCTGCATTTGGAAAGGAGTAACTAAAATCATTCTTGAATGTCTGTCCTTCATCCTTATTATGCATTTACATAAAATTTGTGAAAAGAGTGATACTTCTTTTGGATTAACAGTCCTCAATCATAGTATTACATTTGTCAAAGCAGAATCTACAAAAAAGTTTAAATGTTATTCAGCTATTTCTTCCTAAAATTAACTCTTTCTCTTTGATATAAAGCATTATTTCCTTTGTAATACCAATTACATCACTAATCAGTGTGATACCTAATGGATTCCCTAATAATTTTTTTAATTATCTCAAAATAAATTTTGTAGAATTGACAATTCAGGAATTTCCCAATTCTTTAAGCCCCTCAAAACTACTAGTATTTCTATACCCACATATATATATATGATTAACTCTATGCATAGTATATGTACATTTATACAATTTAATTTCCATAATTATATACATGTACACACACATTCTTGAATTCTTTTGAATAGTATACAGTGGGATGCTACACTGTATATAAAATGTATCTTATGTTGTTAACCATTCAAAGCATGTATACCAACTGTACATATGTTGCAACATATGGCAGAAATTTAGGGCCCATCTTACAGCTTCATTCCTAAAGTCATTGAAGAAAACCTGCAAGGATAAGATAGCCTTAGATTAGATCTCAAAAATAATTTTCCTGGTGTTAAATAAGAGAGTCTTCACATAAGTAATTCATTTGCCAGGCTCCTATTTTCCAGTATGACACTTTTCTAAATACCTTACCCAAGGATTGATTTAACTGTCCCATGGATGATAGGAGCCTAGAAAGTCTCCAAATAGACATCATATTTTCATTCCAAAAACTACATTTCCAGAAAGTACAACTATTAATATTGAACGCCCTTACTGTAGTTCACACTGCACACACAGCAACGCAAAGCAGCTGCCAGTCTGGATTCTGTTTTGTCTTCACAATCATCTTGTAGGTATTATCATGTCAGTTTTATAGATGGGTGAATCTAGGTTGAGAAATTTTGTTTTCTAAGCACAGTAAGCATATAAGAGAAGGAAAGTATTTGGTAATTATATAAATACATGAATGAAACAATAAAATTACTTGAGAAAATCTTCAAACTTATCTGATTCCTAAAGCTAAAATTGGTCTCATGCACTATTTGGCTCAAAAATAAATAATTTCCCTTTAATATACTAATAAGCAGAAGGATAAGAGATCAGCAATTTCACAAACATTTAGTTAATGTGCTTTTTATCTGATATGCAAAACTACTAAACTAGGTAGACATAACATATTTATTATATGAAAAAGAATTGTTCATCTTACTAAAAGTGACATTTTACCTAGGTTTACATGCTATGGAATGAATTCTAATAATCAAATTAATGATTGCCATATGTCTGATCAGTTTTACTACATCATTAATTATTATGAACAGTAATCAAGAAACACTGAGCATTAAGAAAAAGTTTGCCAGTGAAAAAGAGGCTAAAATAAATGGACAGAGATACTCAAAAGAAACATGGTGAAGTAGAAAATTCTAGTGAAAAAAAATTCTGTAGATTTCATCTATAAATACTAGATATGCTTGTGGTTGGAGTCCTAATTTACTCCTTGGTACTGCTCCAGGTTGTGTGCTCTGAAAATAGGCCCAAGGAAAGCTGTGCACATTACTCTTTCCATACCAAAACAGGGTTGCTGCCTGTGGCCTTCATTGGTCCTCTGTTTCCATATACATTTTATCCAAATGAGGAATTAGGTTTCTCCATATGTCATTCTTTGTATCTTTCTATCTATTCTTTATCTTCTGATGTGATTTCCATGGTCTCTGGAGATGAAAAAATTGAGTTGAGAAATTAAGAAGCAAGATGCTTGAGACAGGAAATGTGAAGAGAAAAGAAACAAATTATAGAGGCTCTGCGTAATAGGAATTTCAGAAAGGAAAACAACATTGGAGATGATTATGCAACAATTTTTCAAATAATTAGTACATAAATGATAAACTAAGTAAAATGAACTTCTAATTCTAATAGAAAAATATGGCTTAATTCAGAGCTTTTAACCTTTTCCATGTATTATGTCACACTTTTCCTAAAAATCACACAAATGTTTAATTATTCCAAATAGGAATTCAAATAGGCTGAAGAGTTTGTTGGACTTACTTCCAAGATTCTGTGTGGGTTTTTTTTTTTTTTAACAGGAGAAAAATATCCACAAAGGTGAGACTCCTGGAAGCTGTATCTCTGGAGTTTTCTAAATTGCCTGCAACCAGCTTGAATCCTGTAGAGCAAACACACTAGGAATTTACCATTTATCATGCTAGAAATCAAAAGTTAATATTTGAAACAGAAAAAGATATTAAGAAAAATGTTAGTATGGTTGGTATTAAGAAATATAAGAGTAAATTTCAGATGAAAATGCTTAGTTTGTCTTTAGAAAAGAATCAGAAAGTCATGCATGATGGTACTTCTCTATAATTCAAATACCTCAATGCTTGTAGGTGGAGGTAAAACTATCATTTACTATATAGAGAGTTTGATCAATCTGAGTTGCATGAGATACTACTGTCGAAAAAGTGAATGAATAAATGAATGAAATAAAGAATCAAGGGTGAGAAAGGATAGGTCAGAGAAAGCAGAAGACACTGATTTATAGAGCTTATTTATTACTGGACTCTCTTTCTCTCTGTATCTTTACTAAAAGTAAACACTACTTCTCATGTGGCAAACTGGAACATACAAATGATTGCAATGTACTACAACTTCACGTGGAAAGCAAATATAAAAAACATCTTCATCTGAAAAGTCCTTTACATAAAATGAAAGCAGAATGCTTTACCGAGGGCTTAGGGTAAGGACAAAATGACAACACATTCAAGCTGATGAGTACTGTACCAACAACAGCTCTGCCACATGTGCTCTAACATATGGTTAGCTTTCAGTCACTTATCTCTTATATAACTTTGTGATCTTAGAGTCACAAAGGGGCCATTTTGCAGATGGGAGATCTACTAACTGGGTCAGGGACATAGTGACAAGGAATAAATACATTTTCGAACTATGGAAAAAGCATATGATATTTATCTTCCTATAAACAAGCAAAAGCAATTGTACCTTCTGTACTCTGAATATGAGACAATTATTTAAATAACCATAATATTTTCCTAAATATATCTCTTAATATTTTCAGAATATTGCATCTGTATTTTTCTTTTTTTTTTTGTACTTTTGTTTTATGAGCCAATGTTCTTGATCAGAGAGAATGATTACTCACTTTATTTTATTTTAAAAACCTAGAAATGGAGATATTAAAGTAGAAATTGATTTGTGTCATCACAGGTGAAAATTAGTTACTATCATCTATCTGCAATGTTTATGGTTTTTACATGAGTCAGGTCAAAATGAGACCAAAGGTAAACAGGAAGTTGTCCATGTAAAAATATTGTACTTGACAATATTAGTATAACCTACACACAGTGGTACAAACACATGTGGGTACATACAAACACAAGCACACACACAGACATATATATGCAAAATTGAATTAAGAACTTTTAGGCAAACATATTTTCTTAATCTGGTCTATCTGTAAGAAACTAGATCTAAATAATATGTTGACAAACAAAATAATTGACATGTAATTTCTTCCTCATCAAGCAGCAATCTAGATTGGAATCTGAGTGAAAGCTGACTTTAAACTTGCATATGCCTGGACTTTGAGACTCTTGTAACTTTTTTGTAGCTTAAAAACTGTTAAACTTTCAATCAGGAATTTGCAGACTGGGCTATAATGCCGATTGGCAGAGTAAGTGCTTGTACGTCTTACTGCGCTCCTCATTTACAGAAGACTTACCCAAGTGCAGATAGTGCCTCATTCCAGACACCATTTGTAGCTTGCTCCAAAGCAGCAACAATTCCTCCTCTAACTCCTTTGTTCCCTCCTCTACCTTCACCTTTTCTTCTTCATTTTTTACTTTTTGACAGAATAATTGAAAACATAATATCACACATATAATATACTGTACCAACTTTTCTAGTGAGGTGAAAATAAGCTATTGTTTTATGGCAGTTTTCCTCCAGTCATAACATGATGGCATTTTAGACATTGGGCCTAATGTAGCCAAAGGAAGTTGCTGTATAGCAATTTGAAATATTTATTCTGGAGACTCAGAAAACAAATATTTCACAAGTCTCAGGACATTCTTGAAGCAAACAGAAATTAAAACTCACTCCCCAAGGTACAGAAATGAGTAAACAACTGCTAAGGAGAAGGATTCCTGACCAGTCCAGTAGCCTGGAGGAGACTTTATGACAATCTGAGCTGGCAGCAAGTCATGTGGAGAGATGCAGGACTATAACAGCATGAACTTCATCCAGGCTAGGGTGGGATCAATAGTGATTTAGCTCATCCCTTCTGTAGCAATCCTCACCTATACTCCTGTAAATAACTCCAATATACTCATTGATTCTCCATTTTGGATATCAGTCTGTCACTGGATTTTTATCTGAGGTGAATGGATATTTGTTTGGTATCTCTACAAGAAATACGTGATTCAACAGCAATTCTACACTAGAGCCCTGTTCCTATGATTACCTGGGTCTCTTCCTAAGACAACGCATACCTCCAGTGTACACTGTACATAGCAAAACACAAAGTGTAGTCTATCCTTTTACTGGAATCAATTACAAAGCAAAGGAAGTATAACAGTTTTCCTTCCTGGATTTTTGAAAATTCTTTAGGTCATTCTTGTACTTCATTACTTTTTAGTTACTAACATGAAGTTGATGTGTCATTTATAAATTTCAGGTATAAAAGTGTCATGAATCAAAAGGAAAAGCCACTGAACCATCAAACACTATGGCAGTTTTGCCTTGTTATTGAAATGGTAGTTCACTAATTGGGGAATGTGTTTGCATGGGTAATATACACTTTAAAATGTCCATTGTGTACTTAATGGTCATAGACACATGCTTAATAGCCTAACCAAGATTTCTACAAACAGGGAAGAGAGTTCCATATGTAGCATGCTTGCTGTACAAACATGAGAACCTGAATATAAATACCCAGAACTCACATAAAATGCAATACGTGGTTGTGCATGCCTGCAACCACAGTTCTGTGACTGAGGGTAAAACAGAAAGAAGGATTGCTAGGGCATGCTGTCATCTGGTCTAACTCCAAGTTTGGTGAGAGACCTTGTCTTAAGGAATAAGGCTGAAGAGGTTAAAACAGGACCCAGTTGTCTCATCTACAGTCACACAGACATGCAGATGTTTACCTTGGCATTTGAAAGCTGACTTTGTTAAGCAACTTCCTGAGAATAATATATTAGTCATTGTATTGGTCAAGGAATCAGGATTCCTTAAAGGAACAGATCATCTATCTATCTATGGATTGTGGTATATGTGGGTATGTAAGTGTGTGTGGATATGTGGAGACTCTTCCATACATTTGAATGTGTGCATCTTTGAAGACCCAAGTATGACATTGGAATCTGTATGGATTGCTTTACCTCCTTATTGCTTTGCTTTGGAGAATCCCAGGCTTTGCCTTCCAGAGCCTGAAATACAGGATGCTTCCATTTCTGCCTAGAGTTTTTTTCTCTTTTTTTTTTTTTTTTTTTTTTTTACATGGGATCTGGGATTCTAAATCAGGTCTTTTTTTCTTGCCAGGTAAAGGATTTAACCTTGAATCAACTCTTCAACCCTAGAATGATTATGTTTTTAAAAGGGAATTGTTAGTCATTTTAATATGATATAGTCTAGGTAGAACAACTGTTCACTGTACCAGGTGAGAGATCATAGCTGCTCTGTCCGTAAGGCCTAGAGGATTCTTAGAGAACAACTGGTTTTCTGTCAAGTTGAAATCCTGATGGAAACCAAAGGAAGTTAGGAGATGATACTGTGAAGAATAGTGTCAGCCCAGCAACAGGACAGAAAATCTCACCTACAGGGAAAATGAATTCCCATTGAGGTATGAGGGCAAGAAGCTGAGTTTTCTCTCCCAGACCTCCATTGATAATGAATTATTAGTCATTGGAGAGAAAGAATGCCTTGGCATGATTACAAAAATCAAAGGGTAACTCTCAGAAATTGGCTCTCTTCTTCCACCATACAGATTGTGTGGATCAAACTCAGGTCATGAGGCTTTTCACAGGCAGACTTGTGTCCTGCATCATCACACAAGCCTTTATACTTCCTTTTACCTGAGTGTTTATGGACGTCAGAAGTTCACAGCTAGTTTCTACCTTGTACAGTGTATGTCAGATAGGCCTTAATGTTGAACAGCTCTTTCTCTATGCTCTTACTCCATTCTGGCTGTGCTTGTGCCAGCTCAGCCTCAGTGGCCTCCTAGGTGTTGCTAAGCTTCGCTAAGCATCCTCTCCTCTTAAGGATTTTGCATTTCTAACTCTTACACTTAGGTTACTTTTCTACCATGACTTCTACTGCCCCATCATTTTCTTCTGCACAAGACTCTCTTAGTGAGAGCATATTTCTTTGACCAGCCTCCTGAAACAGCATGTGCCTTGGGCCACATGCTTTTGTTTTTCTCTGATTTGTTTACTGTCTCCTCCCCTTAAGATGTGATTCCCATGATAATAAATTTTGATTACTTATGGAGTGGCTGGTGAATCATAAGCATTTTTTGAATGTGATAAGTTACAGCACAATAAAGAGATAGGGATGATATAATAGGCAAAATGACAATCTATAGAGCTTTGCTTTGTACAGCAGAAGAAATACAGAGTGGAGGGCAGAACATTGGTCTATATCATGCATCCTAGGCTGGAGAAAAGTTTTGGGAAAAAATGAGTACTTGATCAGACAGGTGAACACTAGTATGTGTGATTCATAGCTTGGACAGACTCCTTGTAGATCTTTTTTCTTGCTAAAGAGACTGGCAACCTTTTAACAGTTTGTAAGGAGAGTCCCACTCCACCAGCGTTTCATGCATCGTAGCACTTACTGAATTACTCCATTAAATGCCTATTGCTAATCATGAAATCCCCATGCAGAAGGCACTTACCTTTCTGGAAGGAACTTCAAGGGCTACAGTGAGCACTTAGCAGGTTAGGCAATCAAGAGCTTAAATAATTAAGTTTGGTTGTCCTATACAGGTTTGAGTGCACTTCTAGAAAATAATGTGAATCTTCATCTTCAGAATAAGATATGTTCTTCTCAATCCTTGTGCCTCTGAAGCATTCTCAGATCTAATGTTCCTGAAAGACAATAGCTAACACACCTGATAGATAGTGAAGAGCTCTGGAGAGGTGCTGAAATCTCTTTTTTAGGGCAGTGCAGGCACCTGCAGCTGGATCAGTATGAAGCCAGCCCTGCTGGAATGTAACCTTCTGAATAGTAGTTACACTCTGATGCCAGGTTGGCCTTATAAACTTTCTTGTCTTTGACCTGCTTGAAAGTGGTTCAGTTCAAGTAAATCATTCGTTTACTAATAGCACCTTGCTAAATCTTCTTTAAAAGCAAATAGCTCATTTGGTAGCTGTACCTCTCTGAGTCTCCTTTTAAAACATCTCCTGGCTTGGTCTTCTGTAGGATGTTCCATTTTTCATAAATAAAAAGGCACCTGCAATGTTAAAAGAACTCCAAGTGGATTCTGCAGATGAGCTAGAAATTACAGGTGAACACTGTCTTAAAGTCACCCCAGGGATTTTCTCTTTGATGGCAAAGAAGCAGTAGGACTCCATCCTTTCTGATTTAGTCTCTGACAGGTGCTTTCCTCATAGTTGAAGCATCTTACCAAAGTGCTGAGGTGGGGGCCAAGGGCAAAGGTATGTCATCTGAAGGACACTGGACAAAGACAGACATGGGGGTCTCAACAAGCTGCCAGAATGGAATGCAGGAGAGGTTGAAATTCGGATAATCAGTATCCATCTTGCTGCTTTGCTTTGGAAATGTTTGAGACTTTACCTTGACAGAATGTTTTGGATCTAATAGAATACACAAAATTATACTTTCTCTTAATATAGTTTTAGATAAGAATTAGCACACTGGTGAGTAGCTGTACACCTTTAACTGATTGCCAAAAATACTTGCTTAGCACCTAGTAATAAATAAAACAGACTATTTAATCTTGCTTTTGGAGGTAATGAAAAGATTAATTAATTAAGTAATCCAGTAAAATCATGGCTCAACTTTAAGAACATAGCATTATGCTTCCAGAACACACACACACAGAGTGTTTACCACGGTAACAAAAATTATAAGAACAAAAGTACACATGTCAGAATGGAGCTGGAAAAAGAGGTTTATCTTGAATTTGCATCTAATTATTCTCTAGCGTATAATTGACAGACATCACACAATTAGATTTTGTAACTTGTTTATAGTAGGTCAAGTTAATGAGAAGCATCACCTAGTCCATTTCCTTGTGAGAGATACATAGAAGCATTATTCTCTCAGAATCTGGCTTGTGTTGATATTTTGAATGGGCTTATTTACTTCAGGGTACACAGTTTATTCTTAGAAGAAAATATGCACAGGCTTTTTCTACATCATTATTAGCTAGCCAACTATTTTACAGGATATGTCTTCTTTTGCCCTGTAGTTTTCCTTCAAATGGAAATCAGTAAACTAGATGATATATTTAAGTGCACAGTCAGCAGATGGTCAGGCTGCGATGAGAACATATGGCTGAATATACTGTTTGTTTCATCTTCCGTTGGCACAGAAGGCATACTCTTCTTAATATTCCCCCTTAGCACCTGGTAAAAGATAGTAAACGAATTCCCTCAATCCTAGGAAATATCTGAAATATCACTGGCAAAATTTTACTCTTTCGCATTTAAATAGAGGTTTCAGTTGAACATTTTTGAAACAACAGAGTCAACAACAAAGAAAGCTTAGCACTTGCATTTCTCTCCCAATTAAAAAGATATCCACATATATTACACACCACATATTCATTAGTTTTAATTACTTCCAGTTCAGTGAATTTTGACAAATGAAATGCCCTGTAAATACCAGTAAAGTCAATATGTTGGAGAGCTGTACTATTCCAAGTTGTTCTTTTTTACCATCTGTAATAACCAACTCCATTACCTCACCCTCCAATAACAGAACTTTTCTGTCATTACTGTTCTCCTTTTTGTAGAATTTATTTAAATTGAAAAATGCCCTATTTGAGTCTTTGAATAGGGATTTTGGTCACAAAACAAAATTCTTTTAAGGAATATCTAAATTGTGTGCATTTATAATTGCTCTTTATCATGAAGTACTTTAAAAATGGTTCAATGTGTAACCTCTTGCTTGAAGAATGATCTGCTCACAGATATTTTCCTTTTACTGTAGTGAATGGGGTCTATGTGGAGTATACAAATAAGTATTCATGAGTATTTTAGGTATTTTCTATCATGTTGAGTCATACACTTGCTAGGATGTATCAAATTATTTTTTAAAAACACCTTTATGAAAGGAATAATTCAGTGAGTGGCAATTAGAAACTTCATAGTGCTATGAAATCAGAAGTTCCATGTGACTCAAGAACATTCTCATCACTGCAAGAGAAAATTCCTAACAACCATGTCCTGTGACAATCACATATTTACCTTACATCTCTACTGACATTCCCAGCATAGGCAATCATGTTAATAGAATCACAATTTTTATCTTGCTTTCCTTCAATACACAGAATGCTTTCAAGGTTCAAGTGAAGTTTGGAGGTTTTCAATCTTCCTTTATTTTTGCTGTTATAATATTTCCTTTTGGAGGTATGTTATAATTTGCTTATCCATTCATTGCTTTTTGATATTGAATATTGAATATCTTTTGGATATTGTGGGTTATGCTGACATGGCCATTCAGGTATACAGATTTGAGTAAAACTTTTCAATTCTTTTGGGTACATAATTAGAGTAGAAATGTTGAATGAAATAGCAGCTGTGTCTAACATTTTAAGGAATCTTCAAATTGTTGTTTATAGCAGCAGTTCCATTTACATTTCCATCAGCAGTGTTACAGGATTTCAATTTCTCCACATCTTTGTCAACAGTTTACCATTAAGGAATTTAACTCTCCTGGTAATCATGAAGTAATGTATCATACATTCAATTTGCATCTGTCAGCGTTCTGGAATTCTGATGTTCAGTTATAACTTTATAACATCTTCGTATATAATTTTTCAATGTATAATTTCTTTGTAAAAACACATAACAATTTTTGACTAAAATTTTATTTTATGTGAGATTAATATGGACCTCCATTTGGTTAATGCTTATACTGAACACTACTACTTCACATTCAACCTATTTTTGCATTTGAATTTAAAAAAAAGTATTTAACAAATGACACAGTCACAGCCTTTGTTTTCAAATGCCATTATACTGGGGGCTGGATAAACGGCCAAGGGGTTAAGATGCGGTCTCTCAAGCGCCATTATACCAGCTTCTATCCTTCACCTTGTAAGTTTAATCCATTCGGCATGTTTACTGTTCAGTAAAGAGCCATTCGCACCATTTCCCTAATTGTGTTTGCAAGTCTTCCATCTTTCTTTGTTCTTCATTTTTTTCCCAATGCTATTATTTGTTTTTTTTTGAGTAATATGTTTATTCCTTCATTATTTTCTGTTACATATACTTTTTATTTTCTCCTTATCTTAAAACTGTCTACATTTAACTGACATCAACTTTGCTTCAATAGCATAAAAGCCATTTATTATCTCTTCTTATTGTTATGGTCATAAATTATATTTTTGTACATGTGTGCCCATTTGCATATATTTATAATTATTGTTTTACACATTTATTAATTTGAAGCTACATAGAAAACAGAAAGAGAAATTACAAGTTCACATTACAATATTACTGATTTTCATGTTTACCTATGAACTTACTATGCCTGGAGTTTTTATTTATTCATAGAACTTCATGTTGCCATAAAATGTTCTTACATTTCAACCTGAAGGACTCATTGTGGCCTGTGTTGCAAGACATCTGCAATAATTGTGAATTCCTCTCATATTATGGATTCATCAAGAATTAAATGTCTGTCCACAGAAATCTAGATACTGTGTGTACTCCCTAATAAGTGGATCCTAGTTCCAAACACACTTAATGACATATTCAAAGGTAAATCTCTGTAATACCCACTGTAATCACAAAGGATTATAAACAGGAGGGAAGGGCAAGGAGGACCTCAAAAGAAGGATCACAGCTTCAGTAGAGAAAACAGGCTACGGTGAAGTACTGCATGTAAGTTATGAGACATCTGGTGCAGCTACTCTCACTTCCCCTGGTCACTTGCGACTGAATAGGTTTGATCTCACTAATCAGGGAGGACATAGGGACTGGCAGACAGAAGGCACATCTGCAGCAAATGGGACACTGACACCCCCCCCCATACACACTACTGTGTCCTACTCCAATTCTTCCATCTACCTTTGAGTCTCCTCTTACATTAAGATCTTCATTAAACAGTCTTTTATCTTTGGTTAGGAGGTGACCTTAGATATCAATTGGGATGCAGCCAAGGGCAGTGCAGAAAAAACAAAACTGAAAACAACTACAAACCATAATTCAGAACAACAAAGACCCAACATCATTCACTTGGACCAAGACCAGCCAAATCTCTCCCCATCCTATAGCTCAAGGAACCTTGTAGAAGAAGGGGCGATAAGATTATAAGAGCCTAAAGATGGGGAGAACCAATGATATGCAAGATAATCCACACAAGTTAGGGTTGCCGTAGCCAGAATTGAACTTTGCCTGACCTGTACAATGGCTGACAGTAAACGGCCCCTCAAAGTCTAGCATGGATCCAAGGGAGAAGGCTTCAGGCAGTAGGATTCTTAAAGGTGAGGGATTAAACAGTCATAATAGATACTAATGGGGAGCCCAAGAAGGGGTCACTGAGTCCTGAACCCTCATTAGGGTGGAGGACTCAGAGGGAGTTTTGGCATTCACACAAAAGGATGTTCCAGGGGATGGAAGGGAGGAAGGGGGAGGCACTAAGAGAAGGGAAGGGAGGAAGGAAGGTGAAATGAAGGGGGAAGAGAGAGAGTACAATGGGGATGATTGGGGAGTGGAGGAGGTAAGGAGAAGATAGAGGTACCTATTGATTTTGTATGGTTAGGAAAAAAAATCAAATGTGGGAGAAAAATAGGAAAAAGAATTAAATGTCTGTCATCATAGAACACTGCATTCTAAGAATGTTTGTAAACAACCGTAATGTGAACTT
Organism: Typhlomys cinereus; assembly: GCA_023101885.1. Taxonomy (NCBI): domain Eukaryota; kingdom Metazoa; phylum Chordata; class Mammalia; order Rodentia; family Platacanthomyidae; genus Typhlomys; species Typhlomys cinereus. The sequence goes on from JALPQD010000082.1 coordinate 992,907, forward strand.
GTAATTTCTCTTTTTGCAGATAGGAATGCAACTATTATGAGTAGCTTGTGAACATTCATAAAGCACTTGCAATCTTTGAAACTCACACATTTGTGAGACTGAACACAAGCATTTTGAGTCAAATGGTTGATTGGATGAGCTGGGTTGCTCTTAGTTTCATTTAATGTGGGTTCTTAGGAGAGAAGCACAGAATAAAATAATATTCAGAAGTAAAAGAATGCATATGCCAAGAAATTCTGGAATTTTTAAAATTAGAAAATGAAAATCTCTGGCTGGAAAGAAGATTCAGTGGGTAAAAGTACTTGTACAACTATCTAACAGTCTAAGTTTTATTCTTTTAGACCAAATGGTTGAAGGAAAGAACTAACTTCTGAGAACTGTTCTCTGACATCCGCAGGTATCATGAAATGGTCTCTCTCTGTTGAATAAATAAAATAGTCTTCAAAAATGAAAATTGTTTGCATTTCCACTAGTACAAGATAAAATTGGAACTATTTTGAATTTCTGGACTTTAAGAATCTTCTAACATCTCACTTTATGACAATAAAATAGGAGCCACTAAAACAAAACCAACAAACTGTCAAATCAGAGGTTCAATTTTAGTGACTCAGCCTCAGATATAAATATTGGTATGACTGATATATGTTTAGTCAAGTCTGAGTGACTTAGGCAAGAATTCAAATAATCATTGTAGATGGGTATAGTTGCCCTAAATACAGAAAACTGAGGGTGCAATCCTTCTGAATGACATGCAATTAAGAGTAAACTAAGACATAATGCAAAAAGAATAGTGGTATGACTTTTGGGAGATATGGCTTACTGGATCACATTCATAGATTTTTTATTTTAAAATTTTTTATAAAATATTTTTCCTAGTTTTACAAGCACATGAATACCTTTTCATCCCACTCTGTAACAGTTACTCTTTACTATTGCTGTGAGAGAACACCCAAAGTCAAGCAACTTAAGGGAGAAAGGGAGGTTTATTCAGCTTATGGTTCCAGAGGGAAAGTACAGTCTCTCAACGTAGAGGCGGCATGGCTGGGGGGCCAAAGCTGGAGGAGGCTAAGTCATCTTGGAAGCTGAGAGCTGCAGACTGCTTGCAGCAAAGGCTGACTTCTCCTGCAGGTAGGGTGGGACTAATCCACCTCAAGGCCCACCCCTTGTGACTGCCTTCCTCCAGCAAGGCTCCACCTCTCAAGGTGCCATGACCTTGCCAAACACATGAGACTGTGGGGGACACATTTCAAACCCATGACACCCTCCCTCCTTTTCCTCTTCCTTTCTCCATCCCCTTCTTTCATCAATCCACCCCACTCCTTCTCACCTTAAAACATTTTTTATGGCAAATGCTTATTGGCCTGTATTTAAGGATAAAAATAAAAGAACTTTGTAGAAAGAATGCAGTAAGAGAATTTTGGCATTCCAAATTTCTATAGGTAGGAAACATGCCTATAAATGTTTTTATGTCACAAGAAAGAATGATAAGAGAGAAAAAAGGACTGGATTTGAGAATCGTAAGAAACAACGAAAATTTCATCTGTGGTGTACAAGGGAAAATTTAAAATCTTAATGTAACTCCATGTGTCTCTAACTCTTTTCTTAATGGGGTGTCCACTGCACTAGTTTAGATCATAGCACCATGCATACATGTACAGCGTAGGTGTGAGCAGGAACTCCCACACTTAGCCTGACATCCTTATCATTTAAAGATTGTCATGGTTTGAAATGTGTCTCCCACAGTCTCATGTGTTTGGCAAGATCATGACACCTTGAGAGGTGGAGCCTTGCTGGAGGAAGGCAGTCACAAGGGGTGGGCCTTGAGGTGGATTAGTCCTACCCTACCTCCAGGAGAAGTCAGCCTTTGCTGCAAGCAGTCTGCAGCTCTCAGCTTCCAAGATGTCTGCAGTGACTTAGCCTCCTCCAGCTTTGGCCAACCAGCCATGCCATCTCTGCTTTGAGAGACTGTACTTTCCCTCTGGAACCATAAGCTGAATAAGCCTCCCTTTTTCCCTTAAGTTGATTGACTTTGGATGCTCTCTCAACAGCAATAGTTAAGAGTAACTGTTACGAAGACACAGACTCTGATTCTGACATAAAAGTGACTCCTAGGATATTAGTGACATCTCAGAACATTGCAAAGTGAAAAAGACCCATATTCAGTTAGATATGCAGCTCATGCTACAGAGGATTTATACAAAGAATTGGCAATTATTTAGTGTCAGAATAAACTAGTATTTAGTAGACATAGATTACACATTTTACTATAAAATTTGATGACTATAAAAAACTATCTTCCATATAAATGAAAAGTAAACTAAATATTGAAATAATAAGTTGTAAACTTCAGTCATAAATTCTGAGTGTTTTCAATGTGGTCTCAATATGCATAGATGTGGGAAACTCTGGAAACTGAACCAAAAAGACAAATAATGGGAATTTTTGAGAAGCTTTAATCTCATTAACAAAACCAGCATTGCAAGGAAAACATTATGTGGAGATCACATTTAGACTACAATGCTCAAAATTACTTTTGTCATTTATATCTTATAGTGACTAAACTTTTGAGGATTTTTTAGAGGGTTTTTTTAAGGAGAATCAAGAGACCACAAGAGCACTACATATCAAACTAGTCATGGCTTGATGAAAAAAGGACTTGGAGAGAAGACAACATTTATTTTACATTTACAACACAAAACATGAGTGTATATGAAACTTACTGTGCTATATAAAATACAATTAATTGCTTTTTATTGTTTAAACTATTGCATTTCTTATTTTTTTCTGAGTTACTGTAGGATTTATTTTTTAACTTTATGGCTATGTTCATAGGTACCTACTAGTCCCAACAATAAAATAAGTCTGACCCGATAGGGAGTGATGTTAATAGGTAAGCCTGACTTATGCTCCTTTAGCTTCCAGTGTACTTTCCTATGGTATGGCCTGGGTAATGCTTTATAAGAAGAAAAGGACCAGAAAATTGTCTATTCACAAGAAGTGCTTTTAAAGTTAGCATTCTGAGCAGAAGTGAGAATACATTTTATTTATTGTTCATAAATCCATTAAAAGAAGCAGGAATGATATTATCAAATTTAGTCGTTTTTGGAAATTTATTGGAATTTAAATTTCTTCAATATAGATGGAATAATATGCAAATTTGGGAAGGCATGGGCATGACCACTGATGAAAAATCTATTAAAAAGTAACTTCAATTTAGGATTCTTACCTTGTTCAGTTCCACTGTGCTTCCCTGGAGAACCAATTCTAATCCCAAGGCGTGGGCTGGCTACTCACTGCCACCTATATTTGACCACTTCTCTCTGAGTATCATTAGTAGATTCTGCAGGGGAGCTGTTTCATAATGTTCATTGTTCTGAGACCCAGAATTTAATTATTCCACTTAAAGAAGTTGTGAGAACCAAAACATGAGGTGAAAGTTGGCAAGTTATTTTCTTCTTCAGAAATGCATCAACTTTTGCAGGCCCACAGAGCACACTCTCATACTTGTTTAGTTACCATTGTTGGTGGAATACCTGCCCCTTTCAGCTGGGCATCCATTCTCTTCACTGCAGTCTTAGTCTTGCATGCCCTTTTAGTTCCTCACAACGCCAGCAATCCTGCATGCTTTCCTTGACTGGAAGATGTTGACACTAAATAATAACCTTATGTCCCCCAAAAAAGACCAGAGATTACTCTGCCATCTGAATCTCAAGGACTGCTCTGTGCCTACCCTTTTGTGTGTGAAGAGAACTGGGGATCTCTCTTGTGCATTTGTCTCCAGAGATTTTCTCAAGTTGCTGAGAAAGACAGCTGAGTCATTGGAAGTGAGATGAACCTGTTTTTAAACAGATAAGGAGTGACTATTTTATCTTCAAGTAGTTTTTTGATTTTATACTTTAAAACTGACATGCAGTTTCCATAGCTGGAGGCTACATTATCCTCTGACATAGATGACTGAGAATCCTTGGAACATAAATATATGCAATAAGCCAATAATTCTGCCTGCTTTGCTGCTGCTTCTACAGGGTATCTTGGAGCTGGCAAACAGAAGGGTAATGGGAATTAGAAAGAGGGGAAAAACAGCAATAAAAAAATAAATCAAAGAAAGAAGGAAATCCATTTGCTCCTTGGCAGCAGAGATGGTGCTAGCTAAATCCATGCTGAGTGCAATCCAATACTCCTTTATATAATCCTGTGCTGGTGGAAGAAAATTAAAGTTTAATGCAATAACGGCCAGCATAAATCACTTTTGTTGCCCAGAAGCAGATTAAAGAATGGTTAAAACCACACAAATCTAATTTCTTTTTGTTGTCATTGCTTTATTCTGTAACATCATGATGCTTTAATCCCCAGGATCAGTTTTTGATTATTAAATATATATTATCAACATAAGAGAGGCAGGGGAAAAAACTGTGACAACCAGGAAATGATTTGTGTTCAAATGGTGCATATGGAAGCTTTTTTAAATCCATAAATTTTTCATAGGCTCGTAGATGTCCATGCCTTTAATCAATCTGTGTCAAGGGGATTTTAAAATAAGCATAAAAGTAATGGAATGCTATCAATCACAATTGGAGCTGGGGAGAACTATCACAGTCCATCAGCTGTCCCTTCGGAGTTGCATATTGTGTGTGTGTGTGTGTGTGTGTGTGTGTGTGTGTGTGTGTGTGTACATACACATGCCATGGAACATTTCCATTTTCTGGTTTCCCTGCAGAAATTTCTGCCTCTGTAAAGCAATGACTTGTTTTATCTGGGCAGTAGAGCTGAAAGTGTTTTCAAGTAGAAAGTTACTCTGCTTTTTAATCTAAGTAATCCATAGAAATTCTCCAAGGGGACTGAATGAAAAAAAAGGTAAAAATTCGACTAGATAATTTTTACAAAACATCTGCTGCAATTAAATAAAACTTTTATTATTACATCGTGGACCAGAAATACTCTCTAGTTGTGTTCTATTCTGTTGACTCAGTCCTCTTTTTGGTTCCAATATAGAACAATACATAGAAAGTATTCAGTGACCAATCCAAGAGTGGACCACTCCTAGTCATTCAGTAGTTGAGCAAAACACATCCTTTCTAACTTCAAAGGCTAGGCAAGAGAAGTTTCAATTGATGTGGAGGATACTGTGGCTTCCTAGGTTTCAGCAATTATTTTCTTTCTTGCTTGGTTTATTTTATGAATGTTTTCAGCAAATGTAAAGACATTTAGAAGTTGAGATCTGGATATAATCATAAAAGTTCACGTTTATATTACAATACATTTATTATTTTTAAAAGATATTGAACCAAGAGTTTATCTGTAACTTGTTTAAGGACTCATAATTTTTAAGAAGCTTGTTATGTGATTTTTATATATATTAAACTAAGAAATTGACTTTATTTCTATATGCTTACCTAATGTGTTGTGTACATGTCTATATGTCTAAATATCCTTTTAGTATATCCTTCCCTTCAATGATCTCTGTACTTGTGCGAGTGCTGGTACAACATGATACAATTTTTTTAAATGCTCTTTTTACTTTTACAAGCTTATTGAGTATTAATCCCTGTTTTCTTCCACCACCCCAACTTCACGTTATCCTCCCTTCCACTCATCAATCCATCCACTTACCCCACTCTCCTACCTGGTCATGTCTATGGAGCCCAGGGTTCCCTCTGGCTTATCCACTCTTGCAGTACAGAAGCTTTTTAATTTCATTAAATCCCATTTATCGATTATTGGGCTTAATTCCTGGGCATTTGCAGTTCTGTTTAGGAAATCTTTACCTAGATCTATAAATTCAAGTGTACTCCCTACTCTTTCTTCTAATAGTTTCAAGTTTTCATATTTAATATCACAGTCTCTGATCCATTTGGAGTTGATTTTTGTGTAAGGAGAGAGGCAACAGTTAATTTTTATTCTTCTACATGTAGTTGTCCAATTTTCCCAATGCCACTTGTTGAAGATTCTGTCGTGGGTATTTGGCATCTTTGTTAAAAATCAAGTGGCTACTTGTTTTATCTGGGTTCTCTGTTCTGATTCATTTGTTGATATATCTGTTTTTGTGCCAGTACCAAGCTGTTTTTATTACTATACCTCTGTATTGTAGTTTGAAATCTGGTGGGTGATGCCTCTAGCAGTCTTTTTATTGCAGAAAATTATTTTGGCTAATTGTGGAATTTTTTGTTCTTCCACATGAATTTTTTCCAGTTCTGTGAAGAATTGCATTGGGATCTTGATTGGAATTGCATGGAATCTGCATATTACATTGGGTAGGATGGTAATTTCCACAATATTGACCCTCTGGATCTATGAGCAAGGAAGTTCTTTCCATCTTCTAGTATCCTCTATAATTTCTTTCAGCAGAGTTTTGTAGTTTCTATTATACAGGTCTTTTACTTCCTTGGTTAAATTTATTCCAAGGTATTTTATTTTCTTTGTAGCTATGTTGAATTTGATTGATTCTTTCATTTCTTTCTCAACTGGTTTGTCTCTGGTATATAGGAAGGGTACTGATTTTTGTGTGTTGATTTTGTATCCTGCCACTTTACTGAACTTGTTTATTAACTCAAGTAGTTTCTTGGTTAAGTCATGTGGATCTCTCAAGTATAGAATCATATGATCTGAAAATACGGATACTTTAGCTTCTTCCTTACCTATCTGTATCCCTTTTAGCTCATCTTGCTTTATTGCTTTATCTAGGACCTCAAGCACAATATTGAATAGGAGTGTCTCTTTCTGGATCTAAGTTGAAATACTTCAGTTTTTTCTCTTTTCAGGATGATGCTTGCTTTAGGCTTGTATACAACTTTTATCAAGTTGAGGTACATCCCCTTCATTCCTGTTTGCTCCAAAGCTTTTTTTCATGACAGGTTGCTGTATTTTGCTAAAGGCCTGTTCTATACATATGATTTTTGTTTTTGAGTCTATTAATACGGTTAATCACATTTATTGATTTACATATATGTTAAGACATCCTTACATTCCTGGTATGAACCTGACTTGATCATGGTTATGATTCTTTGGATATGTTTTTGAATTCAGTTTCCTAGTATGTTATTGAGAATTTTTGCATCTGTATTCATTAGTGAGATTGACCTATAATTCTCTTTCTTTGATGTGTCTTTATTTGGGTTTAAAAGGAGAGCTATATTGACTTTGTTCATAGAAAGAGTTTGGGAGTATTCCTTCTTTCTTTAAGTTATATAATAATTTGTGGAGTAGTGATATTAGTTTTCTTCTAGAGGTCTGGTAGAATTATGCACTGAATCCATCTGTCCTGGGATTTTTAGGTTGGAAGACTTGTAATTATTGTACCAATTTCATCTTTTGTTATTGGCCCCTTTAATTTATCTTGAATCAATTTTAGTAATCACATGTATCAGAAATTCATCCATTTACTTTATATTATCCAGTTTAAGAGAATATAAATTTTTAAATTATGTCCATAATTCTTTGGATTTCTCTAGTACCTGTTATAATGTCTACCTTTGCTTTTTTGATTTTGTGGATTTGAGTGTTCTCTCTTTTTCTTTCCATTAATGAATCTAAGGGCTTGTCAATCTTGTTTATCTTTTCAAGAAAACCAATTCTTTGTTTCAGTCATTATTTTTGTATTGCTTTTTCAGTTCCATTTCATTGATTTCTCGTTGGATCTTAGATATTTCCTCCAATGTGCTACTTTTAGGATTGGTTTACTCCTTTTTCCCTAAGGATTTCAGGTGCAACATTAAGCCATTTACTTAAGAACTTTCCTTTTTTGTGATGCAGGTAGTTAGTGCTATATATTTTCTTCTAAGAGCTGCTTTCAATGCATCCCATAGATTTTGGTAGGTTGTATCTTCATTTTCATTGACTTCAATGGAGTATGTAATTCCTGCTTTATCTATTTTTAACACATTCGTCATTCAAAAATGTGTTATTTATTTTTCATTAATTAGTGTGGTTTCTATTTTTTCCTTTGTTGTAGAATCTATGTTTATTTCATGATGGTCAGATAATATGCAGCAAATGATATCAATTATTCTGTACCTATGGAAGTTTGATTTTTGTCTTAGTATATGGGCCATTTTCAAGAATGTTCCATGAGTTGCTAAGTAGAATGTGTTTTCTTTAGTGACTGGAAGAAATGTTCTATAAATATCTGTAAGTCCATTTAATTTATGGTTTCATTTAACTACAATCTATCTTTGCTTAGTTTTTGGCCCATTGACCTGTCCAGTGGTGTAAGTGAAGTATTGAAATCTTCTACTATTACTGTGTTTGAGTTGATTACTTGTTTCGTCTCCTGCTGTAACAGTTACTCTTAACTACTGCTGTGAGAGAGCACCCAAAGTCAAGCAACTTAAGGGAGAAAAGGAGATTTATTCAGCTTGTGGTTCCAGACAGAAGGTACAGTTTCTCATAATGGAGATTTGTTGGAAGCTAACTGAGCCTAATTAATACACTCCAGGACTTAATGAGAAACCCTGCCTCAGAAAATAAGATGGATAACTCCTAAAGAGCATTATTTTAGGTTGACTTTTGACTTCTACATGTATGCATACTCATGTGTATATATACCCACACATTTATGTATATCTGAACACATGCATGTAGATGTAGACACCCTCTCCACCCATCCCATCACATCTTTATGTAAATACACACACACACACACACACACACACACACACACACACACACACACACTTTAATTTAGAAGGAAACAAATTAAGACAATATTTATTTAGTGTCAGAACTACTTTAAAATTTGATGGTTTTGTCACCTAAATTATACGTACGTATGTGTTTGTGCATGTTTCCGTGTGTGTGATTGATTGTGATTGAGTGTGTGTGTGTGTGTGTGTGTGTATGTGTGTGATATTCTATATTTAGAAACAAAACACAGTTTGGGAGTAAGCTTTAAGATCAACTTTTTCTGGTAATGTTGCTGGTGAAAGAAAATTGCAATCAATTAAAAGTGGGTTTTGTGACATGCACTGTATCAGATCCTTCATAAGCTGGCACAAATTAACCCATATCGTTATTATAAAGGGTGTTGTTATTGTGCCTTTACCTGAGTCTCATGAAACTTAAGCAAAGTTGACAAATCTCATGCAATCAAGATACATAAATCTTGAATTTCCCAACCTTTGAGTCCAGATGTAATTGTCTTCTTACCATGAGATATTTTTCTCTGTGATTTGAAGTCAGAGGATTATATCTCAGTATCTTATTATTTATGTTCAAACTTTGTACACCACTTTACCTTAGATTCTAAAGATTCTCACTTCTCAAAATGGATAATAAGAAGTTTGCTAATAAAATAAAAATGCTTGCATATGAATAATGCTTTATAAGTGACAATGTCTTGTGCAGATTTTTGTCACACTCATTTTCCTTCCTATTCTGTCATACTAATGACACTGATTTGATTCTGTAGAGAACACTAAAGAAGCAACATAAGACAGAAGTCTCTTTGACATCTGAATGATTCTTTCAATCAGTGATTCTTGCATTTATTCATCTTATACAATTACAGTTTTACATGAAATGTAATGGTGTATATGGAAAAACATCTACTCTTGCCCAACTTCTGGGGATTTACATGAAATGTAATGGTGTATATGGAAAAACATCTACTCTTGCCCAACTTCTGGGGATCTAAACAGAAATCCAGCAGATCCCTATGAATTACTTCAATTGCAAAAACAATATCATCCAAAAGTAGCCTCTTTTGGGACCACTACAAGACTCTGAAAGTACAATCAGTCGGTTCTCTTTTCAACATATATGCAATATATATCTCAGAATTTGATAAGGACTTCTCTTGTTAGTCTTGCTTTGTCCTTAGATATGAATCACTAGTCTGTATCTGCCGTTACATTGCTTTTTTTTCATCTACTCCCAGAAAACCTATTGTTATTATTGACTTTCTGTAAGTGTATTTTCTCTTCATGCTACACTATAGGAAAAAGAAGCAGGTTATGTCTTGTTGTTAAAAAACTTATACAATATTTCAGTTTAAATTCCCTTAGACTTAGTAAAGTTCAATGGGTTTGAACAAAATGGTAGAAACTTTTTTGTGAGATAGGATGTTTGGAAGCTACTTTGTTTGGATAACAAATAGAAATATAAAGAATATTTCAACCTGAAAGGGAAATGCCTGAATATACCAATTTGATATCAACAGTAAAAATGCCTGTGATAAAGTCAGTATGTTATCTTTCACCTCTTTTTTTTTAAGAGAAAAGTGTCATTTTGCTAAGCTTGATGTTTTATTTGCAGTGGATTGTATTTGACTCTAACAATATAGTATTGTGACTAAGGATTGAGTAGAAAAAATGATGATTTCAAATACAGAATATGAAATCACATTTGGGAAACAATAGAATAGGCCTGTTAGAACACTTCTGAGATTCAAAAATGTCTGTAGAGCAGGAGGATGGAATAAAGGAATAAAAAAATTTTTACTTAGAAAAAAAGATATGTTAAAAAAGCATTATGCTCATCCCAAAACCAAATAAAGGCATACCAAAAAAAGAGAAAACTTTAGGCCAATCTCATTGATGAACACAGATGCAAAGATTCTCAATTAAATTCTAGCAAACTGGATTCAAAAACATATAAAAAGGATGATCTATTATGACCAGGTAGGGTTTATCCCAGAAACACTCAGTTGATTTAGCATGTATAAATATATAAATATAATTCACCATATAAACAAATACAAAGATAAAAAACATGTGATTCTCTCAATTGATGCTGAAAAAAACTTTTGATAGAATCCAACACCGTTTTATGACAAAGACCCTAGAGAAAATATGATTAGAAGGAACATTTATCAACATAATAAAGGTCATATACAAGAAAAGGGTTAAAAGAGATTAAGGATAAAGATAAAGCACAGTAGTGGGTGAGTCAAACCTCCAGGACATCATCTGGCTGTTTACTAATCACTAAACCTCCCTGCCATGACAGGGAACACATGTAGAGTGCTTCAAATCAATCCAACGCCAGTAATGAAGAAGGATCACTCTTGAGTGGATCAGATATCTTGCTAATTGTTGATCTTTCTTTATGGTGGCCTTACTTCTCTACTGAACTTTGTTCCTTTGTATTCATTCTCTTTGGGTCTTCTCTGCCCTACCTTCCTATTTCGAACCTTTTGTGGTTGTAAAGGCTAATAAGCAGATTTTTCCCTTGACTATGTCATAAAAAGGCCTTGGAATGAGAGTCCATTTATCAAGGGCAACATGTGATATCTGGTTTTCTGGGCTTGGCATACTTCACTCAGTGTGATTTCTTCCAGCTTTATCTATTTAGCAGCAAATTTCATTAGTTCATTTTGTTAATGACAGTGTATCATGTGTATGTGTCAAATTTTAATTATCTATTCATCAACTCTCCGACATCTAAGTTGATTCCATGACTTTGCTATTGTGAATAGTGCTGCATTGAACCTCTCTTTAACAGTTTCTGTACTATTGGATAGGAGAGGATCTCAACACCCAGATAGGATGCAGCCTTGTGCAGGGTAAGAATAGCAAAGTGGACAACGACAAACAATCTGAATACAGAATGCAGGCAGCCCTGAAATGTTCACCTGGAACCAGGCCACCAAATCTCTCCCATCAGGAGGTTCAGGGAACTCTCCAGAGGAGAGGACTGTAAGACTGTAAGAGCCTAAAGATGGAGAGTTCTGTTTCTGGACAGTTCACTCAATTCAAGATAAAGCAGCTTCAGAAACTCACAATAGTGGAACTTGATCTCATCAGCTCTGCATAATGGTGGACATGTCAACATGCTCCATAGACTGGTGAGGATCTCAGAAGAAATAGTTTCAGGCAGCAGGATCCTTAGGAGAGAGGGGTCCTACAGAGGTAGGGAACTACCCGTATCAGCAGGCTGCCTAAGGAAGAGCAGCCTGCTGCTCAGAGGCTCTGTTGCTGTCTGCAACAGAGGCAGGAACTTTCATGGAATGAGATGATACAGAGGGAACCCCCCCTCACAAAACAGATAGAACCAAAGGACAGGAGAATAGGAGGCAGTAGTCTAGACCCACACAGGGATGGGAGGGAAGGTGGGATGGGATAGGAACAGGAGGGAAGGGAGTGAGGACAGGAAGGGGGAACAAAGGAGGCAAGGAGCATACATATAAAAATGTAAATTTAACAAATTTATTAAAAGGCCATATACAACAAAATTACACCACAAATGATCCTAAATGGTGAAAAACTGGTAGCATTCCCACTCAGATCAGGAAGTAGACAAGGCTGTCCACTCTTGCCACTAGAATGCAGAGTACCAGTGACCCTAAAGCAGTGAGCTAGAATCAGGCCAACCAGATCTCTTCACATCCTATGATTCAGGCAGTCTTATAGAAGGGGGGTGGTGGTAACTTTAGGTTTAAGAGCCTAAAGATGGACAGGCCCACCACTGGCCAAGACATTCTACTCAAGGGAGGACTGCTGCATCCAGAAACTCACTACAATAAGACATCCTCACCAGACTTTCATTATAGCTGATATATCAACTAGCTCCCATAGACTAGAGAGGATCTTAGGAGAAATAATTATAAGCAATAGGAACCATAGAGGTTAGGGTTAGACAGGTGAAGGGGAGTGCTTGATCTTCCACAGAGGCCTTGGCCCCTGCCGGAGTACACAATCCAAAGAGAACCCTGGAGCCCACTGAAAAGGGCAGACAGAATGGCGGGAGAGAGTGGTGGGATAGAATGGTGAAAGGAGGGAAGGGTGGAATAGGTTGGGGAAGAGAGTGGGGATGGAGGGGGGCACATATGACCAGTCATTGTTTTTGTAAAAGTAGAAAAAATAAACAAAATAAAAAGAAAGTATGGTTGCAAAATGAAATTTTGTATTTTTGCATATTGCTGAAGGCTGCTTTGAATATTCTTAAATTTTACACATTTTAAAATTCTTTCTTTCATGCATGCATGTGTTAATAATGCACTTTCCTCACACTTGCCACTCTGTCCTGCTCCTGTCATCAGCATCCTCCTCCTCTCAAGTAGCTCACCTCTCATCATCATGGCTTGCTTGCTTTTGTGTGCATGTGCATGTGCGTGTGCATGTGCGTGTGCGTGTGCTGTGCGTGTGCGTGCTTGTGCGTGTGTGTGCGTGTGCGTGTGCGTGTGTGTGTGTATCACAGAGTTTAATCAGGGCCACTGCCATGGACATGAGCGTAGAGCAATCTGTTGGAGCATGGCTAACTCACTAAAGCAGTGATGCAATCTCCACTGTCAATAGTTCTCTCAAGAGAAGCCAAGCCCTGTGAGACTCTCCCTAAACAATTACTGAGTGCCAAGTAGGTCAGATCTTGTTCCAGTCCCTATTCAGGTAACTGCAGATAATGTAAGTTCTCAGGTACCATAACAATGTAACCTTCATCCTGCTCTTAGATTCTCTCTGTACCTCATTAAAAGAAGTGATATGAATGTTCTATTATGACTGAACACTCAACATTTATCTATTTTCAGTACCTGGAAAAGATATCTCTGCATTATCCACTGTTTTCTCCAGAAAGAAGTGTCTCTTGACCAAAAGCTGAGGGAAGTACAAGTCTGTGGGTATAAACCTAACAATTTAGAATTTAGTGTGATAATATGTTAGTGCAACCAAAAAAGAAACAATAGGCTCATTTCTAGAATCCATGACTTTTCCAGCCTCAAGACTTTGACTAAGTTCACAGTACAAGGACTGAACTCCTTATTGTGGAACAAACTTCAGAGTTCAATAGAATGTATGTAGTTCTCTTCATTACAATCAGGCTAATATTGTACCAGTGGCACATTTGATCTGGCACATTAATATCTGCATGCACTTACCGAGAAGTAGGTAAGACCATTGATAATGTTTATCATCCAGCTGCCTGCCTAGCAATTTCTAACACTATGAAAATTGGCTAGCAGGGAGGAACTTTCCATATGATTTCACTATTTCTTTCATTTATAGAGTAAGTTTACCACATTTTTATTATCCAGTCATGCATTGAAGGACACCTAGGCTGATTCCATTTCTTAGTTATTGTGATTCAATATCAGTTAACAAGGAGGTACAAGTATCCCTGTGGTATAATATTGAGTCCTTTGAGTATAAGTCCGGGATTGGAATAGCTAAGTTATATGGTAGTTATATGTTTAGTTTTTTGAGAAACTCCATACCTATTCATAGGATGGTTTTATATGCTTACGTGCCCATGATAGTATATATAGGTCTTAATTTGCACTTATGGACACTGGCATTTGTTGTGATATGTTGTCTAAGATGAAATGGAATGTCAAAGAAGTTTAACCTTTACTTTCCTGATGGCTTAAGATGTTTAATAATTTGTAAGTTATTTATGAGTCATTGTATTTCTTCTTTTTAGAACTTTATCTCAAATTCTTTTATTTGGAATGGAATTGCAAATTTTATTTCTTAGGTTGTTCATATATTTCAGGCATTGACTCTTTGTCAGATATATAGTTGGCAAAGGTTTTCTTCATTTTACAAGTTTCCTTTTCATGTGGTTGAATTTATTCTTTTTTTTAATTTTCTTAAGTTGTTTTATTTACAATGCTAACTTTGAAAAGCTCACGGAAGTTAACCAGAAAATAAAGTAGGCGTTACAGAAAGAGGGAAAGCCCAAAATGCTACTTTCCAGAGAACCCACTGTTCAGTTTTATTCAGAGTAAAGAAAAAAGGAACTTTCCCTCACCCTAGAAGAAATTCAGCCACAGATTTGGAATCTGTACTCAACTTCACATGCAATGAAGACGACATTATGCTAATACAATTGTTTCTGCTGCGTTTGTCTACTGTTGTCTAACAGTAACAATTATAAACAGAGCAGAGCAAGTAGCACTGGACGATCCTTGTAGTGTTACAGCGTCAGGCATCTCACTTCTCTTCGCACCACTGGTTCTCTTTGCGCACCTGGGCCTCCTCCTCTTCAGTAAAGTCATTTTTGATGTGTTGAAGGTTTTGTGAATCTCCTCAGGAGTTTTCCCCTTAATCATATTGGCCATGGTCTTGCAAGTAACATCAAGTAAGCCTTTGATGTCTAAGTAGTTTGCAGGCAGAATAAGTTCAAACAGTGTTCCTTGGTCGACCTTCAGGAACTCCTGGTCTCACACAGGGATGTCATCCGTCCGCTCTTCTTGGTTCTCGTCGTCCTCAGGAGGAGGAGGGTCGTCCTTATGGTGGGTGCACCACTGGATGACCTTTTTAAGTATCGCCGCGTTAACATTTGGTAGAGGAGCTGGGTCATCATCTCCCTCCTCATCCATTCCCAGATCTTCCAACAAGGTCTTGATAGTCACAGATTGTTTGGCAATTTCTACATCAACTTCAAATATCTCTCCGTCACAACTCTGCAACTTAATTGAAGGCGTGGTGTTCCGTCTCAAGGCTGCGGGCCCGAGGCCGCCGAGAGCCGCGACGTCCACACGCGAAGAAGAGAAAGGCGGACGACAAGGCCACTACCTGAATTTATTCTTTGATGTTCAGAAACGTCTTAATTTCATGAGGCTCCTTTTGTTGACTGATAGTCCTAGTTCCTGAAAGGCTTGTGTCTTGTTCAGAAATTCCTATTATCCATGTGCTTAAGTTAATTTCCTAGCTTTTCCTCTAGCAGTTTCATAGCTCGGGGTTTGAGGGCTCTGAACTCTGATATTTGTGTGGAGTGAAGGATAAACTTCTACTTTTCTTCATCATGTAAATATTCAGTTTTCTCAACACTGATTAAGGCTCTGGGCTTTTTGCCAAAATATACTTTTGTTACCTTTATCAAAAACCAGAAGGTTATAGTTGCTTATATTTATTACATCTCAGTCTCTTTTTCTATTCCATTGATTTATATGTCTGTTTTTGTATCAATACTATGTTGCTTTTATGAATATAGCTCTTGAATTCAGGTATGTTGCTTCTTCTTCAGTAGTGTCTTTGTTCAAGTTTGCTTTCTTTATTTTTGATCTCTTATACTTTAATAAAAGTTACAGTTTTTTCTATATATATAAAATGAATGGCACTCAGATTTGTTTGAAACTATATTGAATCTGTAGAGTGCTTTTGGTACAATGGACATTTATACACAAGTAACTAATCAAATTCAAGAACGTGGGAGGTCTTTTCAACTTAAAGTGTCCTACTTAATTTCTTTCTTAAATGTTCTAACGTTTTTAAGTTAATTTTCCCCTTTTTTGATTTATGCTGAAGTGTTTTCATTTTTGAGCCTAATGAGTGGGATTATTTCCCTATTTCTTTCTCAACATGTTTGTCATCTATCTGTACATAGGAAAACTATTGATTTTGCCCATAAAATTTGTGTCATGTGCCTTTGTGAAAGTGTTTATCAGTTCTAGAAATTGTCTGGTATGTTGTTGTAGAAAATCAAATAGAGAAGTGGGACATACTGAGATTTCTTCCAATATGCAGTTTTATTCAAGCTAGCACAGGGTACCATGGATACTACTACCATGGAGGAAGTAGCAAGGTGTATTAAATGTACTTTGTTTGCTACTCTGTTAATTGGAAAGCTAGGTCTTAAATTATTGTTGTTGTGTCTTTATATGATTTTAGTATCAATATACTACTGATTTCATAAAGAGCTTGTAAGTGCTAATTCCTTTCTATTTATTGAAGTAATTTGGGAAGTGTTTTGAAAGACTGGCAGAATTCTATGGTGAATCCATCTAGAACTGAGCTTTTTTTTAATTTTTTTATTATTTATTCAATTGTGTGTGTATGCATGTTTGTGTGTGTGTATGTGTCTGTGTGTGCAGAACCACGGACGAATTCGGGAACCACCATGGAAGCCTCCACCTCCTCCTTGTTTACTCTGCCCCGGGATTCACAGGCTCCGCCCTACCAGGGCCAGAAACGCAGGCCGCCCCCACTTCCGCCTGGCGTCCATACATGGGGTCTAGGATCCGAACTCAGGACCTTCAGCCTGCAAGGCAGAGGCTTAACCACTGAGCCATCTCTCCAGCCCCTAGAATTGAGCTTTTTTAAGTTGACAATTCATCCATTTCTTTTAGGTTTTATAATTTGGTGGAATGTAAATTTGTAAGATGTCCTTATGATTTTCTAAATTACGTTGATACCTGTTGTAATGTCTCCCTTAATCTTTAACATTAATAGTTTGGGTACCTTTTTTAGTTAATATGTTTACAGGTTTATCAATTATGCTTATTTTTTAAAAGAACCAACCCATTTTTATTAATCCTTTGTATTAATTTTTCTTTTCTGTTCCATTAATTTCTGTCCTTATTTTAATCATTTCTTCACATCTATTGATTTGTGGTTTGATTAGTTCTAATTTGCTCAAGGTCTTATGGTCTGTTATTACTTTATTTATTCAAGTATCTGTGACTTTTTAAAGGTAGACCCTTAGAGCTGTAATTTTTTAATTAGGACTGACTGCATTGGATTACTTTGATTTTGGTATTCTGTACATTCATTTCAGTTTAATTGAACAAATTCCTTTTATCTTTTTAAAATTTTTCAATAGCCTTTTCATTATTCAATGTGTCTTATTAAATGTGCATGGTTTTGTGTACTATCTCTGGTAGAAATCTATTGATTTCTAGCTTTCTTCCTACTGTGCTCAGGTAGAATACAGAAAGTTATTTCAATTTCCCTATACTTGTTAGAGTTACTTCATATTCTAGATTATAATATGCTTTAGAAAAAATTTCTAATATTGGGAATAAATATTTCTGTTTATTTTTTGCTGAGATGATCTTTTTAATGGTTATAGGCAAATCATCTTCTATTGAAGTGTGGAAATTAATCTGTGATTTTATATTTGTTTTATGAAATTAGGTGCACATGTGTTTTGTGATTACATGTTTAAAATTATAATATCCTAATGATTGGTTGTTTGTTGAATCAGTTTAAAATGAATTTCCTCATCTCTTGACTAATATGGTTGGAAATCTATTTTATAAGATATTATATATGTAATATGTTTATTTCTTGCTTCTTTTTCTGTGAAAAACAATTTTTATTCTTTTTCACTAAGAAAATGTAAATCTTTAAAGGAGAGATAACATTTTCAGAGGCAGAAAAAGCATATAGCCAGGTTTTTAATTCAGTCTATGCCTAGTCTGTATCTTTTTATTGTGAATTTAAGACCATTATTATTCAGTTATTACTACAAGTGTGTAGCAATTCAGGTCATATTGTTGACTGTGTGATATGTTCTTATTTTTACTGCCTGATATTATTTATTTTTTTAGCTTCTTGGATATGTTTATCCAACCTTCTATTCATGGATTACTTCTAGTATTTTCTTGTGAAGTTTAGTGATCATAAAGTGATTTAGTCTGTTGTTATCATGGATTTTTTTGGGGGGGAGGGTTGCTGTCACTGCAAGAGATAAGCTCGTTGACTATAGTGTTTGTCATGGTTTGAAATGTGTCCCTCATAGTCTCATGTGTTTAGGAAGGTCATGGCACCTTTGAGGGTGGAAAGAGGGGTGGGTCTTGAGATGGATTAGTCCCACCCTGCCTCCTAGAGAAGTCTGCTTTTGAAGCAGGAATCTTGTAGTTCTCAAAGTCTAAAATGTTTGCAGTGACTTACCCTTTTTCCAACTTTGGCTGCTAGCCATGCCACTTTTGCCATAAAAGACTGTATCTTCCCTCTGGGAGCATAAGCTGATTAAATCTTCCTTTCTCCCTTAAATTGCTTGACTTTGGGTGTTCTCTTATAGCAACAGATAACAGTAACAGTACAATGTTCTTTGTTAGAGTTGAACTAACAGAACATCAAATACAAGACCTAATGACTTTAAGTGTAACAAATGAATAGTTTTTATTTTATAATTAGTTTTTATTTTGATGGCCCTTTGATCTTGTAGCGTACAACGCACTTGTTCTTTTATTCTTACTGTTTCATCTATAATGTGCAATAAGGGGTTTCTTTTCTAATGTTCTAATACCTCTTGTATCCAGATAGGTAGTTCTATCTCTGGGTTTATTTTAATGATTTTATTAAGCTATTTTCTGTCCTTGGCAAAGAGTTTTTCTTTTTCTATACCCATAATTCCCAGGTTTGGTCTTATTCCCATGGTCAGCATAGAGTGCTCACATGATGTCTTTACACACACACACACACACACACACACACACACACACACACACACATATTACTAAATTTTCATCTTAATGGCCATTTCCTTTACTTCATCTTCAATCCTGTTACTCTTTCTACACAATCCATTTTATTGGCAATGCTTTCCATTGTGTTTTTAGTTTGACTTATAGAATTTTCATTTCAGTTTGGCTTTTCTCCTATACTTATCTCTTCATTGAATATTAGTTTCATATGCTACAGTTTCTTCCCTTTGTATTTCAACAGATTGTATTCTCTTTGAGTATATTCATTGTCAATTTGAGTTGTCTGAGCAAATTTGACATTGATTGCTCTTTCGAATTCATCTTTCGGAGTTTCTCATTGGAGGTCATAATTATGTTGAGGGTAACTTTAAGGTATTAAACATTATATTTACTTTTCTGTTAATTTTCCTCTTGTACTGGTTTTTGGAAACTGGAGTTAGTTTTCTGGTTGATAATTTCTTTTAATTCAATTCACTTTTCTTATCAGGGAGTTTGGACAAAATTATTTTCCTCAATATTATTTTGTATTTCCTCCCACTTGCAGCACTTTGTTTCAATTTGCTCAGGTAAGGAAGAAAAATCATAAACACATTTATTTAATCAAGTTAAGCCTGCATATTCTTTGTGTTAAGGTAGATTCCTGAATTAACATAGCCTTGTGTTTCCTTGTAATATTACTTTGTGATTTGCACTCCTTCTTTCAGGACCTTAGACACCACAATGGATCAGTCACATGATGGTCCCACTTTTCTGATTCTTTATAATGACACAAACCACCTCAACCCAGAACTACATTTAAAACCAAAAATGAACATCATATTCAATGAGAAAAAAAACAATGAGAAGTTGAAAACTTTTCCTCAAACATCAGGGTAGACAAAAGATTACGCACTCTCACCTATTCTTGTCAACTTCATAGTACTAGAAGTATTGGAAGGAGCAATTATGCCAAAATTAATAAATAAATGCCATTCAAACTGGACAGAAAGAAGTGAAATTATTTCTACTTCTCGATGTTAAATATTGTATGTAGAAAAACCTGTAACCTACAAAATAACTCTGTTAGAAATAATAATTAAATTCCTCAAAGTACCAGAACACAAAGTCAACACTCCTAAATTATGTTACATTTCTTCACATTAGCAATAATCTGAAAATACAATTAAGAAAATAATTTAAATTACAGTAGCATCTAGAGAATAAAATAATTAAACTATACTGTATCATTATTTGAATGGGAATTATCCCCCACAGAGTCTTGAGCTTTAATACTTGGATCCTATTTGGTTGCCCTGTTGTGAAGGTGATAGTACCTGTAAGGGATGGCCTTGCTAGAGGGCTTAGTTTTCTGGTTGAGAATTTCTTTTAATTCAATTCACTTTTCTTATTCAGGGAGTTTGGACAAAATTATTTTCCTCAATATTATTTTGTATTTCCTCCCACTTGCAGCACTTTGTTTCAATTTGCTCAGGTAAGGAAGAAAAATCATAAACACATTTATTTAATCAATTGGGTCATGAGGTTTGAGACCCTAGTCTCACATTTTCTCTTCCTCTTACTATCTCCCTGTTTCTTTTTCCCTGTTTCCTACTAGCTTTCCTGATGTGAGCTGGTACTATGCCTCAGTCAATATGCCTTTTTTCCTGAATTTTCCAACATATTTGGACATTCTCTCTGGAACTATAAACTAAATAAATAACCCTTTCTCCCTTAAGCTGCTAGTGTGAGACTATAGTCTTACAGCAACAGAAAAGTAATTGCAGCAGATAATAAATGACTTGCAAAATAAAATATTGCTGAAATTAAATAAAACATACATAAACTGAGCTATATACAGGTTCAAATGTCATTAATATGTCAATTATAGCCATAATGATCCATATATTAAATGTATTTTATATCAAAGTCACAATGACATTTTGCAAGAATAAAAATTTATTAATCCTACAATCTTACAGAATTTCAAGGGGTCTGAAATACTACCTCTCAAAAGAATAAAACTCTGGAAAACCCATAGACTCTTTGTAAAAGTTAGTGCAAAGTTATATTTGCAAAATAACATACATTGGTTTAAAAAAGCACATAAATTGGGCTGGAGAGGTGACTCAGGGGTTAAGCCTCCGCCTTGTAGGCGGAAGGTCCTGAGTTCGGATCCCAGATCCCACATATAGACGCCAGGTGGAAGCGGGGGCGGCCTGCGTTTCTGGTCCTGGTAGGGCGGAGCCTGTGAATCCCGGGGTAGGAGGAGGTGGAGGCGTCCATGGTGGTTCGCGAATTCGTCCGTGGTTCTACACACACACACACACACACACACACATTCGCGTGCGCCGCACATACATATGCACATGCACACAGTTGAATAAATAATAAAAAAAATTTTAAAAAGCACACAAATTGATCAAAGGAAAATAATATAAACGTGGAACTAAACCTATATTTTTAATTGCAAAATGATTTTTGACAAAGTGCCAAAAATATTCAAAAGGAAAAGGATAATCCTTTATGTATAATGAATAGTATTTTAAAAGTTAATATTTCCCATCATGTCTTAGAAGAACACAACTAAAGTTTCAAGACATTTAATTTGGAACTAATTTCTTGGTTATAGCTTCATATACACAATTAATGAAAGAAAAGAGACAATGAATTTAATAAGAAAATAAAATGTTTTGTTAATCAAAAGACAGTATCAGTGGCATAGATTCTTGGGCTGCCTGCTAGTGTTTGAACTGTATTATGACTGTCTAACCCCTTGAGTTCTGAACCTTCACTAGTGTAGATGGCTCAGAGAGAAATTCAGTGCCCACATAAACAGATGCTTTGGAGGATGGGGGAGAGAAAGTATAGTCTGTGTATGGTTACTGTTAGGTTGTAGAATACTGTATCGCTCATTTTAAGATATATTCATATGTATGAACATTTAAGTATGCATGTGTATATGTGTGTAAATATTTTAAAATGAAGAGGTTTTGCTCAAAGACATATAAGAGCATCTTAAAATTCATATATAATATTACTTAGTGCATAATAAAAGTAATTTTTGCAATTTTTAAAAAAGACAGTATCAGACAAGTAAAAAGGCAACTCACAAATGACATTGATATTCAAAAATAAAAACTTTGTTTTTAGTCTCAAAAAAACAAAATATATTTGAATTACATTTCTTTAAAGGGAAATAGTAAAGGTCCCATAAATGTAAGAAGCTGCTTAACAATATTGATCATAAGAGATATACAAATGAAAAGTATCTTTAGGTATTATGTCATATTGGTATATTGTATTGTGAAAAGATTCATCTGCTTTAGAAAACAGTCTGGATGGTTCTCACAAAATAAAAGAATGTAATCACCATATTGTGCAGCAACTTTACCTCTGAATTTATAGTCAGCTATATTAAAAATAGGGTCCCAGATATATTTCTGCATATAAGATCATAGCATTATTAAATAAGAACTAAAATATTATTCATTATGATTAAATATGAAAGCAACCCACATGCCCATTGGAAGATAGGCAAATATAATGTACACATACAATGGAATATTACATTCAAATATAAAAATTAATAGATAATATAAAGTTTTTTAGGGAAAACAAAGATATCTTGTTACATGAAATAAACCTCTCTTTCTCTCTCTCTCTCTCTGATTTTACATATATAAGTTTGCAGAGTCAGAATAATGATAATAGAGAGCAGAAGAGTAGTTGTCAGAAGCTTTGCAGTAGGGAGAACTGGATGCTATTATTTAATGGTTACTGAGCTTCACTTCTACAATGTTCAAAAATGGATTATAGGTGATTTTTGTGATATTATCAATATATTTAATATCATTAAACTGCATACATAACAATATTTAAGACAACAAGCAGGGGTGTTGGTTCTGAATACCTAAGGTGTCCCAGTACCAAGAATAAAGTTATGGTCAATTTTACACTATGCATGAATCAATACTACATAATAAAATATGTTTAAAAATTTTATGTAACATGATATGAAAGACTACAAAGACATTGTTATTGGTTATCTACATGGTTGCTCATAAAATCATGATAGACCAGCTTAGGGGAAAAGAATAGGTTTGCTTTCTCTTACAATGTTACATTACAACTCTTAGTCCAGTTTGGCTGGAGAGTCCACACTAATACCAAGGGCTGAGGAAACTAGTTCATGCCATATCCTCATAATGGCTGAGAGAGGGATGATCCTTACTTGCCAGATCAGCATGTCTAGACAATTACATACAAACATGCCAGCTTTCTCATCCAATTACTTCCATCCTGTTCATGGGCTGCATCATGGGCTTGGCCTTTCCCATCAACTAGACAATTTCCTGTAGAAGTGCTCTGTGCTTAACTCAACTACTAATTCTCTACAAATGTGCCCATAATTTGAATCCTCAACCATCAAGTTGCCACTTGTATCTAACTATAACAGTTTATCCCTTGTCAACTTGAAACAAAGCATATCACTTTTAAACTGTAACTTTCAATCCTTGTCTCCAAAGGTGTCAAGTTTTTCTTATAGCATAAATACATTTAATTTTATTAATTCTAATACTCTATAAGTTCAAACAAACAAATTTTAAAATGTGCTGCCATTAAATATTCAGGTCTATTATTCTAAAATTTCAGTTTGTTAAACATTACAGTTTATCAAATCAAAATAAGCTAAATACTTAAACACAGACACAATATCAAAATAGAAACATTATACACATTAAGAAAATATTAAGTTATAACCAAAGTCCATCAAATCAATGTAATTCAATGTCCATCTTTTTCTGCGTATCATGTAGTCATGGTGTTTCAGAGGTTCTGGGAAATTCCAGTGCACTTCACAGTTCAAAGTTGCACAGGCAATATATCTTTAAACCAGGATAAATCTCCTTGAGCAATTATCCTCAGCACACATTGCAAGGTTCTGGCATGTGCAACAACATCCTGGGTTCCTGGGTTCTCCTCTGCAGTTGTGAGCTTCACCTTCCTTTGCAGATGCTCCAAATGTGTCACATGGTGACAAGATTCAGCTGTTCTCCTTGACCCCCAAACCACAATACTGCATCCAAACCAGTAACACCTGGACGACTATAATGATAGTTCTGCAGCAAGGTTAAAATATAGCCAGACCTGTTTGAGCCACAACTATACCAGCTTCAGCATGCTAGTCCTGGAAAAAATCCTTTTTCTAGTCAACCAAAACATTGGAAAGGCAAGAAACAGATTCAGGTTGGGCTTTCAACCCCTGAAGTAATCCAGGTTTCAAACCACAGAATCTAGTAAGGTGGTAGTCATGTCTTCCACCATCCCAATGCCAAACAGTAAGTCTTTCTTCAATGATGTTCAATGGTTTTAGAGCCACAGCTGTTTTGCTGTCTACATTTTCCTTATCCCAAACTTCAATACTGCCAGCACAGCTCTCCTCTATCATGCAAACCAGTCCATCATCTTTAAATTCAATTTTGCCAAAATCCTTGTTCCCTTCCTCATAATCTGGGCCCAAACAATTTATAACTCTCTTCATCACTATCTTCCAAACAGCCCATGAGCTAAATGATTTTTAAAACAAAATCTCATTGTCTTCAAATAAAGTCATATTCATTCCCCCAAAAAGTTAAAAATCCACAAAGTTCACATAGCCAAATTTATCAGAAACACTTACTTTGTCTTATCTAACTATGAATGATATATTCTGTATAGTAAAAGCTTTGCGTATCCTTAAAAGAAACTGTCATAATTAGGCACAGGTGTCAACTTGACAGTTGAGGGTTTGAGCTCTGAACACATTTTCAGAGAATTAGTGGTTGATTTAAGCTGAGAGCAAACCTGCAGGAGATTGTCTAGCTTATAGGTAAGGTCTGGGTGGGTGGGACTAGACCCTGGAATAAAATACAGAGAGCCGATGAAGAAAGTTGGCATCCTTGTGTACATTTTGCCAGACAAGGTGGTCTGGCAAGTAAGGATCATCCTTCTTTCAGCCTTTTTTATAGAAATGGTGTGGCTAGCTCCACTGGCCCTAGTGTAGGTACATGCTCCCCCATCAAACTGGACTACAAACTCTAACCAGAGTATGATAAAAAAATAAGCCCCTTCTTTCCTTAAATCATTTGATGATGATTTATCAGCAACCATGCAGGCAAACTCCAACAGAAACCACTATTAACATATTCTTATTTTATCAGAAAAGAAAATTGAATTGATAACTGTATGTTAATGTGAATGTGTCTAGTTGTTTCTTAGTATTAAATATGCATGATGCTGTGTCAGTTTCTTATAAATTAAAACATGCTTCCTTGAAGGGGGAAAGAGAAGGCTTTTAAAATTAGGAAGTAAAAAAATTTACAATTCTAAGACAGCTGAAAAATCACAAAATTTAAAAATCCCCTTTCCAAGGATACTCAAGCAGAAAATGATTGCTAAGATAACCAGAGGTGCTTGTATGTCAGTCCAAGATCTTTAGCAATACACTTTCTTGAGTCATCATCCATGTTGATGTGAGCTAATTAGTGATTCAGATGCCTTTGAGTCATTCGTGCTCTTGTAAATAATCACTCATCCAAAATTCTGTAAGTAGTGCAATAAAGTGACTGGTTCAATAATGTGATAGACTTAGTGGGATATTTTCTTTGGTTTATCATTGATTCCATATCTGAAATAAATAAAAATTTGTTCACATGCCTCAGAAAAAGTCATGTAGCAGGCATGCACTGTTTTCTTAATTTTGCTGCTCTAAATACCTTCCTACTTAAAACTACCTGACATCATATTAAGGCTAGTCTCCGAAAGCTAGATCATGATTGAAATTACCTGAATTGCATGTTAAACCATAGATTCCCAAGTTTCACCCTAGACCACACAGATTTTAACAAGCACCCTGAAGATAATTCTGTTAACAATACTTTGCTGTCACTTTAGCATGTTATATAAAGTTGATCCTCTGTTAGGCTGATAAGTTTTCTACAGTCATCAATGAAAAGTCAATGCAATATGGTAAAAATTGTCAATGTGAAGGAAATATGACATATTCTTAAGTGCATCGGCAATTTTGTTCAGCTAAGTTAATACTAATGTAGAATTTCTATGGAAAGAATATTTTCCCTCTGAGTAATGCACAATTGTTTTTTTTTTTCTAATCATGAAAAAGATGTGCTTGGAATTAGCAGCTGGACTAAAGTTTAAGTGATCCCAATTTTGTTGGCAACATCTAAAGCATCATAATCAAGAGCCAGTCAAATATAGGCTTTCTTCTCTCCATCAGGCCTGATTAGCTTATTGACTTTGGCCACATCAATGTCATAGAGCTTCTTTACAGCCTGCTTGATCTAATGTTTGTTAGCCTTGACATCCACAATGAACACAAGTGTGTTGTTGTCGTCTTTCTTTTTCATGGTTGATCCTGTGGTCAAGGGGAACTTGGTGATGGCATAGTGGTCAAGCTTGTTTCTCTTGGAGGCACTCTTCTGAGAGTATTTGGGCTGCCTTCTAAGCCACAGGGCTTTAGGCCACCAGAAAGTGGGTGATGTGCAAATCTTCTTCTTATGCTTATAGATGCCTTTCCAAATCTTAGCTTTGGGTTCAGCTTTGGGAGGAGCAGGTGCTTCCTTCTTGGCTTTTGGTGCCAGCTTGGCAAAAAGAAAAGAAAACAAAACAAAACCAGTTGTTTTTAATGTCATTGTTTGGAGTTGAATGGTATTTGTCTACACAATCAGTAGATAAGTCAAGATAATTTCATGTCACTCCTCCACACCCAGATTGTAAGCTTTTTGAAAGTGGGTCATTGTTCTAAGATAGAAATATTACAATTAGTACAGAAGTGATTTGTTGGATTAATGTAAGCATTAATGAATGAATTGATTATAGATATATAAATATAGCTATTAGTTGAATAAATAAACAGAATTCAAATAATTGTGAACCTGGAAGAGTGCAAAAGTCAGTTAGCACCTCATTTCCAAAAAGGTTTTATAGGACCATTATCTTTAAGATTTACCCAACACCATAAAAATCTGAATGTTAAAGCTTATGTATAATGAAAACTCAGTATACCATTTCAAGGTCTTTAAAATGAAAAGTAACTGCTGAAAATTTTTAATGGAGGGAACACCTAAAAGACATAAGCAGAAATATGTGACCTTCTATAGAAGTTTGGACCACCGGTTTGTTTCATTATATAGCATAGAACACACAAACACTTTGTACTTAATAAAGATCATTTGAGCATGAAGATTTGATTAATGGCAAATGTTGACCAAATATTTAATGAAAAAAGATATAACTGAATTTAAATGTGTTCATTTTAGAAATATCCGAATAGAGATAGTGTAGGATGAAAATGACCTACCACATTTCTGGGTTATGTAAGCACTAGTTCTCTACAATATTAATTCCTTCAAAGGTAAATTGCTCTGATTATGATGAAGTTTTAATGTGTAATCAGTTTTGAAACAGTATATGAAGCAGAAACAGAATTTTCAGCTCCACATATTTGCCAACAATTATGAATACTTACTAACTTTATAATTAATCTAGACAAGTTTTTGACTACCTGTCATTCTGTTAATGGGATTGTTCACGAGCCTTGAAAATTTTGTGGGTATGATATTTGTTTTTCAAAACAAATATTCTGTAATCTTTCTAAAAGTACAAATTTTGTAAAAATTAGGATGATTCTTGAAACTTGAAAAGATTCCTTCAATGTCCTTCTGTATATCTTACAGCAGTTTTGAATTTCTTGGAATTCTACTCAAGATTTGAAGAATGTAAGGACTTAGGAACCTTCCAAAATCTGCTCTGTGTGGAGTAGAATAGACTGTCTTTTAAATATAAAATTCTTTCTGGTATGCTACATAAATTGATGTTATAGATGAAGATAAAATGTACTATAGCAAAGAAGTTGACACTTGTGATGTTCTGAAACAATATTTGTGTAATTTCAGTGCAATCTGACTCAATAAAATCAAATATTTTATAGGAATTTGCTTCTGTGGGTAACATTTGGTGCTGCTATTAATGATTTGTGGGTGTCTTTTATTTGTAAAATGTATATTTTGATTAATGAATTGTCATTACCTTATTAACTTTAACTTCTATTCTAAACAGTCCATGGTAATAGCCAGAAATTCAATATTAATAACAGATATTTGCCTCTGATATGAACAATTTTTCAGTGATGATATTTGACTTATCATCATTGATTTTAAAAAAGCCCAACCCAGCTCAGCTTTATCTCCTTCCTCCAATCTACCATTTAAGGGATGCTCCAATGCTAAGAGGTAACAAAAGAGTTTTACAAGATAGAGATGGTGGCAGAGAATGAAAAATGGATAAAGAGAGCAAGCAATCGAGTGAGAAAGACAAGAGAGAACATGTGTGTGAGAAAGAACATGAACATCATGGTAAAAAGTGGAGGTCAGAAGACAACTTTTGGAAATCAATTCCTTCTACCACGTGGACTCCGAGGAATCAAACTCACACAGGTCACCAGGTTAATGAATAGATGCCCTACCATCTGAGTTATCTTAGGCCCCCCCAAGTACAGAAAAAATTCTAATAGAGGAGGCCTTGACCCAGATTTGAGTCTTTAACCCTTATTCTGCATGAACATCTCTGTGACATGTTCCTTATTGTTGCTTGGTCAGCTTGCACAAGTGATCACTTAGTATGCATGACTCAAGAACTTTCTCTGATACTGTCCCCTTTAAGTAAGGGGGAAGAGAGAAAGCAACTTGTCAATCTTAAAAATATTTTCTTCTTCAATGAAATCTTTTGGGAGAAAGTTTTCCGCTACCAACAGCTCTGACTTGTGACACTACCGATTCAGGGAAGCCCTAGCCTGACTCCCAGCTACTGAAAAGCCTGGGCATGCCCAGACATGCCCTGGACATGTCCCAACAGAGGACCATGAAGGGAAAGGGATGAACAACCAATGAGAAGCGCCATCTAACCTGCCCCTGCAAAGGACACCAGGAAAACAGTTAAACGACTGATGACTGTTCCCCGGAGGAGAGATGACAAAACCTGATTGGACTCTGACCTTATATAAGCCCAAAATGCCCTTAATGACTTTGAATCAGCGACATCTCATCCACTGCTGCTTCTCACCTGATTCCTGGGGTCTGGTGGTGACCCTGTCACTGGCTCGCCATTTGCCTCGAGGCCCTCTCTCCTCTCCATGGCTGGCCCAGCAGGAGATACAGGAACAATTGGCGCTCCAACATGGGCCACCTTCGGTGTAGATGAGACACCCACTCCAGTAAAGTTCCATGAGCCAGCCCTCTGGTTTTGTGTTCCTGTGCTTATGGCGCCTGAAGGTGAGCAGGTGGCTTCCTCCTTTTCCCCTTTCCCTGTTGTCCTTAGGAACACAGTCGCTTGCTTGATTTGCTGATGATCAAAGAGCCCCACTTTAGGTTAGGAAAATAATCACTTACTTGATTTGCCAATAATCAAGGAGCCCCAATTGCTTGTTTGATTTCCCCATGATCAAAGAGCCCCTCTAAAACAAGTCTTTCCTCCAGCGAGTTCACATGAGAAATTAGTCCCCTCAGAACTCAGAGCCCAGGCTCGATTACATTGAATCAGCCTGACCCAGAAGCACCATATGAGCATAGGGCCCAGGGGGTAGTAAGGAACTCTGGAGGTCCCTCACCAAGCATAAGACATTTGGGCCTGGTACATGCCTTGTCTCATCTGTGCCTCTTTTGGTCTCATCTCTGTTCTTTAGAAAAATGGGCAACTTCCTCTCACACTGTAAGGAGCCCCACATACCTGCCTTAAGATCTCTCCTAGAGACTAGAGACCTGGACGTTGCGTCTGCTGGCCAAGAGGAATTCTGAATGAGGCTGTGGTTTTAGCACCTTGGATCCCCCTAAAGAAAATGTGGGACTGGAGTATGGATAAGACTGTTTACCTTGCTAGATATTTTTCATAATTAAGCTAAGTTGCCAGACTTAACTAATGTGAGGTCTTGTTTTAAATAAGGTTTTCCTAAATGCTAATCCACCTATGATAAGGACTTCAAGGGTAATTTTAAGGCAGTTGCTGTTAAATTGTACAGTTGCTGGTAAAATGTTGTTGATGTGCTTGTATGTTTGTGTGTTCTGTGTTTACATGTGTTTCTTGTGTCTGTGGCCACTTCAATTTTTTTCATTTCTGTTGCAAGCTGATATAAAAATTTTGGCATGCCATTTTAAAATGCATGTATGCATACTTAAAAATAAGAACAAATAATTTTGGTAACATCTAAGGCCTTAACTAGTTATGTTTTATATCTATCACAATTGTTTCTCTGATAAATTGTAAGTTTTCTTTCATGAAAAATTTTCTCGCTTGGTTTTGAGCTTTAATGGGACTACAAATGAAAATGCTATTGTGTCCTTAAAGGTTTTTCCATGTGTTCCCAAAATAACAAAGCCACTATGATATTGCTTGATCGAACTTGCTCATTCCTCTGACTTCTTTTATAGAATTTTATCCCATCAAATCTATCAGCCAGAAAAATATAATTTCATCTAAAAAGTTCATTACAATTTATTCCTTCTCCTGGTATATATGAGCTCCCTTTCTTGGGTACAAATCTGCTTTCTCATTACATGCTCCCATGTATATGCCTGCTAAGGTGGAATAGGACTTCAAGCCTGCTCTTTATTCAGACCCCCCATTCCTTTGAAACAAAGAAGGATAAATGCTGGACCCAACATAATCTTTTCAGGAGATTCTAAGTGCATTTGGGTCAACTCAAGTTCATGTTTCCTTTTTCCTTGCAAGATTTTGGCCTAAGTTACTTATGGAGTTTCTCTGAGGATCCATCTGCCTAAGGGGATAGATAAACTACTAGCAGGCATGCTCAAACTGACAAACCTGAAATTCTCTTCCCAGTAGGGAAAGAAAAAAAATGTTTTAAATGTGTCCTGATCACTGCTCTTCCTGGCCCATAAGAGGGAAATTCAGGATGGCTCCTGCCTGCCAATATTAACAACACCTGGAATGTTTCAAACTATCTTTTGACATATCAAAATTAACGGGACTAAAGTTCAAATTATTCCTGCTGTGCCCTTCAGCAAAGAATTATGGGACAGGATACCTGTCTTCTTTTCACTGTAAATTTAGTAACTTGGTTAACTTTTGGAGTTGCCCTTTTAGTGCCAATTGTTCTATTTGGATGCAAATGGAAAGCAGTAAGGACTCAGCCTTTACAACACAAGCCTGCTTTATGCAGGTCCTCAGGGCATCCATTCAGACTCTGAAGATTCCAAAGGCAAACAAAGGCCAATTGGAAGCCTGGCTATCCTACATTGAAGCTATGCCTTACTAAATTACAATTGTTAGGTTTTGATTTATGAAATTCCCTTTCCCACAAGAAAAATGAATGCTGGCTTTTTACTTAGATCTGAGGAGTGATCCTAAGGAGGATGAATTCAGATTGTTCTATACAAAAAATCAGACAGTTCACATGGTTTTGGATAGGTTTTAGAATGAGATCTTGGAGATTTACAATAGCCAGAGAAGAAAGGTCTCCAATATATAAATTACTTACAGCTCTTGGCTTTTATACCTTGCAAGCACGTGTTCTTTACTAACTCTTGCTTGTACCCACAATAAGACTGCTAAGAGGCTTTTGACATCCTTGAAGGTCATTCTCCAGTGCTAGAAACCCCCTGCAGGAGCACCCTTGCTGAGGAACTGACTTGAATCCTCCCAGAGATAAGATAGCCAACTTCCCTATGTAGGGATTATGAAGCTCTCCTTATTCAACAACTTGATCTCTAGCTTCCACCTGGGTCTAAGGGCAACTGGGTTGGGCCCAACTGGAGTTAACTAAAGAGAAAAAAGCCAGTTCCCTGGGCTTGCTTACATGTACAGATATACCTTGCCCTGGAAGCCATTTTTGGCACCCTAGCCCCTCATGGCCCTATAGTGCTATGAGTCCATTTTTAGTTCCATGCCTGTTTCTTATGGATTCCACAAGTTTTTTCTTTTTTTTTTTTTTATTATTTATTCTATTGTGCATGTGTACATATGTATGTGCGTGTGTGTGCGCGTGTGTGTGCGTGTCTGTGAGTGTGTAGAACCACGGACGAATTCGGGAACCACCATGGACGCCTCCACCTCCTTCTGCCCAGGGATTCACAGGCTCCGCCCTACCAGGACCAGAAGCGCAGGCCGCCCCCGCTTCCACCTGGCGTCTATAATGTGGGATCTG
Organism: Typhlomys cinereus; assembly: GCA_023101885.1. Lineage (NCBI taxonomy): Eukaryota > Metazoa > Chordata > Mammalia > Rodentia > Platacanthomyidae > Typhlomys > Typhlomys cinereus. The sequence continues at coordinate 1,025,183 of JALPQD010000082.1, forward strand.
GGATCCGAACTCGGGACCTTCCGCCTGCAAGGCGGAGGCTTAACCCCTGAGCCACCTCTCCAGCCCCACAAGTTTTTTCTAGCTGCCCGCTTCTCATAAGTTAGTTAATAAATTTTTTGAGGTAGTTCAAAAATTCTTAAAAGACAAATTTTTGAAGATAACCTATAGATATTGGTGACTTTCTTGCAACAGAAGTTAGAAAGTTAAAAACATTAATGGATTAGTAAAGACTCTACTTGATATTGGCAACTGTAGATGTTTTATTTTTTAAAGTTTATTTATCTAAGCAGACATACAAGTATTCTCCTATGACCATGTGCTGCATGCTTATTCCTGGTTTCTACAAAAGTTAAAAAGCTTTCATTTATTTGTGTTATACTTAAATTATACATTTTGCTCTAAAAGATTGTAAACTACTAAAATTAACTGAAATTTTTATAAATCATTTGATATTTTCATTTCAAAATGAGATTTAAGGCTGCTTATCTTAAATCAAAAGTTTTCTTTTATGATTATAAGTTTCATGTATTTTAAAGATACAAAACTTGTGGTAGCTTAATGCTAACGTAGTTAAGTAAATTGAGAGCTATAATATCTTAGATTTCAAAGTATACATTTATAAATGATTATATATGTATATTGTCTTAAAAAGTCTTACAAGTAGTTGATGCTTTAAAAAAAACTTCGTCTTAAAGTCTGTTATGGAGGAAGAAAACTGCTTTTCAATTGTTTGTAGTGAATAAATTTGTGTTTTTAAGAAAAAAAATGTGATTAACTGTAGCTTGAGCCCTGTTGTGCACTGCTTAATTATATTGGGGAAAAAATCTACCGTAGATGTCAGTTAACACTGATACAATATTAATTGTTATATTAAGATACAATTTATTTCTTGCAAGTTTGAAATATGTACAATTTTTGTTTCTTGGGCATATTCTATGAATTATAAATAGCTTTTTTATAGAATTGTTATTGTTATTTATAAAATAGTACAGTAGACTGTTATAATTAGTAGTATAATTAAAGAATAATTTAAGACACTACAAAGGAGACAAATGAAATGGGAAAAGCTTTGAATGAGTTGTCATCATTAATGAGTATTTCTAGCTCTTTTCCAAAGAGAAAAAGTGTGGTCTCTGTCATCTTTAACATTTTGATTTACTAGTTTTTTCTCATGTGGCTTTAATGTTTTCAAGTCAGTTCCAGCTTAAACCAAGTTACACTGTTGGTTCACAGAAGTGACATACATTTATCATTCTGGGTGTGTTGTACTGAAAAGTTAGTTTTTGTCCTTTGTCATGACTATTGGGTCTCCAACATTTCCAAGGTTCATGATCAACTTTCTCAGTACATCAAGGAGCCTTGGTTTCAGGCCTTCCTTAATTACTCATTGACTTTGAGTCAACAAATAGAACATATTAACATGATGCATATGGTTCCCCTACTTATAGGTACTGGGTTTGTAATCAGAATCTGGAACAACTTTAAAAGGCTGTTTGATCCCTCTTGGATTGTAATTTATGCTATCATAGGAGGAATTGTTCTTTTATTAATTATATTGCTTAAGTGTTTCCTTCAGCACATCTCTCAGCAGTGGTCCATCAACAAGACCATGCTACAGGCACTTATGGCCCTTGAACATCCAAGCAATGGGCCTCCTAGAGACATGGTTCAAACTTGGATTGGAGAGATCCCTGAGGCCTTGGTCTAATCTACTATCCACATATCCTGACATGTCTTCCAGAGCTTTTCTGGACAGCCTCTCTGCCTACCATCTACAGCCTCTATGCCTGACCCACCTACAGCCTCTTAGCCGGACCCTGCAATGAAGAAAACCTATTTTTGCCTGCCACCTTGAGTTCCCCTTTGGGACCATGATTCCTTCACTGCGATGGTCTCATGACTGGTTAGTCAGTGATGGGTAAGGCTCCACATAAGGGTGGTGACCAACCTAAGACAAGCACAGTCAGCTATATTCCACGCAGCTGAAGAGGCTCTGCGTCACCCCAGCTATCATGGTCCCCACTGAAAAATTTTATAAATAAATAAAAGTGTGAAATGTGGCACTACCGATTCAGGGAAGCCCTAGCCCAACTCACAGCTACTGACAAGCCTGGGCATGCCCAGACATGCCCCGGACAGGTCCCAACAGAGGACCACGCAGGTGGAGGTATGAACAACCAATGAGAAGCAGCCATCCAACCTGCCCCTGCAAAGGACACCTAGTAAACAGTTAAACGACTGGTGGCTGTCCCCCAGAGGAGAGATGGCAAAACCTGATTGGATTCTGACCTTATATAAGCTCAAAACGCCCTTAATGACTTTGAATCAGCAGCATCTTGTCCACTACTGCTTCTCACCTGACTCCTGGGGTTGGTGGGGTGACCTGTCACCAGCCCATCCGTTAGCCTCAAGTCCCTCTCCCCACCCCCATGGCTGGCCTGGCAGGGGATACAGCTTCACTGACCTTATGTTATATTTTCTTTCTTGATGAAATTTGTTTTTACCACTTATACTTGTCCTTTTGACATATACAAAAAGGTAAACCCCTTTTCCTGTCCACCCACCCGGGATGCACACAATTCAGTGAGGACACACTGTGCCCCAAGTGAACACCCCCTGCTCACCCTCAAGCTCCAGGTAACCTACTCATCCCACCTCCTCCCACCAGTGAGTTGGATTAGGCACTGTTTCAGGCTGGGGAGGATCCCTGGGTCCCACACCAGGTCCCCAGGTTAATTGCCCCAGCCACCAGCACCTCTACACTTTCCCCCAGCACCCCCGGGACAAGAGCAATCAAGCAAGGGCATACTGCACCCCAGTCCAGGGAGGACACACTGCTCATCAGAATTCAACAGAGTCCAAAGAACACCCAAGCAAAGCTCTAGGGACAAAGGCCACACATCTGAAATCCTCTAATTTCATCCTCTCACACGGGAGAGATTCTCCACATCCAGCCCAAAAATAAATAAAGCCCCTTTGTACCATCCTGTCCCTTTCAATTTTTAGTTATTATAGAGTAACTTCCATATAGCCACCCCAAAACATATATACATTCAGGGACTTTACCACTCACCCTCACACATCACCAAGGTACTATATCATCAAAGTACACTACCATACTAATATTCACCTCCTGTCCATCCCCTGTATTAACTGTCTAATAGCTTAATCTAGGAAATAACAATAACAAGTTTAACCAACACCAAGGTAAACAATAGTAGTAACTACTCAAGAGTAGTGATACCAACTAATTCAGTTCAGTCAAAAACACACAGAAATTGAACAAATACACAGAAAATAGCAGAGAAAGTCTGACCTGACAATGACTTTCAAAGCATGATCATTACCATGATCAATATTATGAAAGAAGAAATCCAGGAGAAGTTAAATAACCGCATCAACCATTTTGAAGAGGAACACAACAGACACTTGGAGAAATTGAGAAAAACAGTTCAAGAAGCAAAAATAGGCATAGAGCAGTTAAAGCAGACTCACGCAGAGGTGAAACTGAACAAAAACAAGTTATCCTCAAATCAGAACTCAACAGAGAGTCTTATCAGCAGAACAAATGAAGCAGAAAATAGAATTTCAGATCTTGAAGACAAAGTAAGAGTATTAACCAGCTCAACGGAAGAGGTTGTTAAAGCCAAAAAGATACTTGAGAGAAAGATTCAAGAGTTATGGGATACCTTGAAAGAAATTTTTCAAACTATCATCAAGGAACTTTCCATCTAAAAAAAGAGAGGCCCATTCAAATACAAGAGGCATTCTGCACCCCAAACAGATATGACCAAAATAGAAACTCGCCATGGCAAATAATAGTTAGAACACTCCACATTCAAGACAAAGAAATGGTTCTAAGAACTTCAAGGGAAAAAAATCACTTTTAAAGGTAAACCTATTAAAATATCAAATGACTTCTCAATGGAAACAGTAAAAGCAAGAAGAGCTTGGAAAAAGATACTTTAGTATTGAATGAGCAAAAATGTCAGCCAGGTTGATATACCCCACAAAACTATCTGTCATGATTGAGGGAGAAAGAAAAGTTTTCCAGCACAAAGACAACTTGAAAGCTTACATGTCTACCAAACCAGGCCTTCAAAAAATGCTAGAAAAGATGCTCAAGCTTGAAGATAAGAACAAACATCCAGGAGGACATAAGGGAAGTATAATACCACCAAAACCTAAAAGCCAAATTATACAATTGCAAATGCCACTAGACATACAAAGTGTCCAGAATTAAAAGTATTTTCTCCATTATAACATTAAATGTCTATGGAATTAACTCACCAATCAAGAGACACAGATTATGAACTTGGATTCAAAATCACAACCCATTAATCTCCAGCCTTCAGGAAACTAATCTCACCACAAAGGATAGACACATCCTATAAAACAAAAGACTGGTCAAAAATTCTGCAAGGTAATGGAACTAGGAAACAGGCAGGAGTAGCTATTATGCTATCAGACAAAGTGAACTTCAAACCAAAAATATCATAAGAGACACAGATGGATACTATATTTTAGTCAAAGGTACACTCCATCAGGAAGACTTCACAATACTGAACACATATGCACCTAATACAGGGCTCATCCACATTCATTAGGGAAACTCTACAGTATCTAAAGCGAGAAATCAATCCCAAAACGATAATTCTTGGGGATTTCAATACCGCTCTCTCAACATGGGATAGATTAACAGGTCAAAAATGTAACAAAGATACTTTGGAACTTAATCAAACCCTTACTGAAGTGGACCTTACAGATCTCTATTGAACTTTTCATCCCCACACTAAAGAATACACATTTTTCTCAGCATCACACGGAACTTTCTCCAAAATAGACCAAATATTGGGCCACAAAATGAATCTAGACATATAGGAAAGTTGAAATTCTAGCCTTTACCCTATCAGACCACCATGGTCTTAGGCTTCACTTCCGCAACAAAATAAACAACAGAAAATACACTAACTCCTAGAATCTAAACACTATGATGCTGAATGAGAATTGAATTCAGGAAGAAATTACAAAGAAAATTCAAGATTTCCTGGAAGGGAATGATAATGACAATATATCCTATCAAAGTCTTTGGGACACAATGAAAGCTATCCTAAGAGGTAAGTTCATAGCTCTTAATGTCAACATCAAAAAAATAGAAATGTCTCAATTAAATGACAATGCAGCTTACAGCTTTAGAGACAGTACAGCAATCTGATCCCAAATGCAGCAGAATAGAGGAGATGAGCAAAATCAGGGGAGAGATATCTGAAATTGAAATAAGGAAAACGATACAGAGAATCAACCAGTCAAAAAACTGGTTCTTTGAAAAAAATCAATAAGATTGATACATTGCTAGCTAAATTAACCAAAAGCAAGAGAGAAAAAACAAATTAACAAAATTAGAAATAAAAATGAAGTTATCACTATCAATACCCAAGAAATTCAGACAATTGTAAGGTCATATTTCAAAAACATATACTCTGTGAAATTTGACAGCAAAAAAGAAATGGATTAATTCCTAAGTAACCACAACTTACCTAAATTGAATCAGGAAGTTTTGAATTTTTAAATACTCCTTAAACTGTTCCATCAAATAGCAAAAGAAGAAACACTATCAAATTCTTTCTATGAAGCTAATATCATCTTAATCCCAAAACCTAATAAAGATACACTTAAAAAAGAAATCTATAGGCCAATCGCTTTGATGAACACAGATGCAAAGATTCTCAACAAAGTTTTAACAAATCGGATTAAAAAACATTCAAAAAAAAGATCATTCACCTGGATCAAGAAGGCTTTATCCCAGGCACAGAAAGTTGATTCAACATACACAAATCAATAAATGTAATTCACTATATAAAACAATCCAAAATCCAAAACCACATGATACCCTTCATAGATGCAGAAAAAGCTTTTGACAAGATCCAACAGCGCTTTATGATCAAAACCCTAGAGACGGATGGAATGGAAGGAAACTTCAATATAATAAGAGCTGTATACAACAAGCCTACAGCAAGATTATACCCAATGGAGAAAAACTTGAAGCATTCCCCCTTTGATCAGGAACTAGACAAGGCTGGCCACTTTCACCACTTCTATTCAATATTGTACTTAATAGTCTTAGCTGAGGCCATAAGACAAGAAAAGGAGATAAAAGGGATTCAAATCAGCAAGGAAGAAGTCAACTTATCTCTATTTGCAGATGACATGATCTTATACCTGAGTGATTCTAAAAACCCCACCAGGAAACTCACAGAACTAATACAGAAGTTCAGCCGTATGGCAGGATACAAAATAAATGTCCAAAAATCAGTGGCTTTCCTCTATGTCCAGAATGAAAGAAGTGAAAAAGCCCTGAAAGAAACAATCCCATATACTATAGCCCCTAAAAAAATGAATACCTTGGCATAAACCTAACCAAGGAAGTAAATGACCTTTAGAATGAAAACTTTAAAATCCTGAAGAAAGAAATTACAGAAGACACTAGAATGTGAAAAGACCTCCTATGTTCCTGGATTGGCAGAATCAATCATAAAAATGACCATCCTACCAAAGGCAGTAAACAAATTCAATGCTATACAAATTAAAATGTCAAAGCAATTCTTTAAATAGGTTGACCAAACAATCTCAAAATTCATATGGAGGCACAAAAGACCCAGGATAGCAAAGACAATCCTGAGTAACAAAAACACTGCTGGAGGTATCACCATACCAAACCTTAGTCTATACTACAAATCCATAGTTATAAAAATAGCCTGGTGTTGGCTCCAAAATAGACACACAGATCAATGGATAAGGGTTGAAAACCCATGTATAAGCCCACACAACTACAGCCTTTTGATTTTTGATGAAGGGGCCCAAAAAATCCAATGGGAAAAGAATAGCATCTTGTGTGCTGGCAAAACTGGATATCCACATGTAGGATATTAAAACTGGACCCGTACTTGTCACCATGTACAAGAATTAATTCCAAATGGATTAAGGACCTCAATATGAGGCCAGTGACTATAAAAACCTTAGTTGAAAGCATAGGGAACTCCCTGGAGCTGATTGGACGAGGCCAAAACTTCCTAAATAGAAATCTAACAGCACAGTCACTACAACCAACACTCAACAGATGGGATCTTATGAAATTAAAGAGCTTCTGTTCAGATAAGGAGATTGTAAGTTGAGCACAAAGGCAACCCAAACAATGGGAGACAATCTTCACTAACCACATATCTGATAGAGTGCTATTATCCAGAGTGCACAAAGAACTTAGAAAAATAAACACCAAGGAAACAAATGGCCCAATAAAAAATGGGCCTTGAAGCTTAAAAGAAACTTTACTAGGGGTGAAATTGAAATGACTACCTAATATCTTAAAAAATGCTTCGCATCCTTAGCTATCAGGGAAATGCAAATCAAAATGTCCCTGAGATTTCATCTCACTCTGGTCAGGATGGCAAAAATTCACAATACAAAAAACACCAAATGTTGGAGAGGATGTAGTGAGAATGGAACTCTCCTACATTGCTATTGGGAATGCAGGCTTATTCAACTACTCTGTGAATCATCTGGTAATTCTTAAAGAAGTTAAAGATTGAAATGATATATGACCCTGCTATTCCACTTTTGGATATAATTCCCCACACAGTGAAAATTCACCTTGTTATCACAAGCTTGATCATGTTCATAGCAGGACTGTTTACAATAGCAAAGTCATGAAATCAACCCAAATACCCAACAGTTGATGAGTGGATAAGGACAATGTGGTACATTTATACAATGGAATACTACTCAGCCATCAAAAATAATGAATTAATGCAATTTTCTGGGAAATGGATGGAACTAGAAAAAATTATATTGAGTGTAGGTATCCCAGACACAGAAAATTAAGCAACATATGTACTCCCTAATTGGTGGATCCTAGTACCAAACCCACTTAGAGACACTCAAAGATAAATCTGTGCAATACCTACAATAATTGCAAAGATTATAAACAGGAGGGAAGGGGAAGGAGGGCATCACCAGAAAAAAGGAGAAGAGGGGGTCATGCTATAGCAGAGAATACCGGCCACTATCAAGTACTGCAAGTAAGTAATGAAACATCTGGTTAAGCTCACAGATTTTCCTTCCTGGTCACTTGCAACTTATAGGGTTTGATCTCAAAAGAAAGGGAGAGCATAGAATCTGGTAGATGAACATAATCATTCTGCAAATGGAAGACTGACCTCTCCTCACAGTAGTCTCCTACTCTTATTCTATCTACCTTTGAATCAACTCTTATAATAAGACTCTATTTTAATAGCCTTTTATCTCTGGTTAGGAGGTGACATCCAATACTCATCAGGATTGAGCCAAGGGTGGTGCAGGAATAATTAAACTGGAAGAAGAAGAAAAAAAGAATAACCATTATTCAGAACATCATTAATCATCAGTAACCAGGCCAGCCTAATCTCTGCCCATCCCAAAGCTCAGGGAAATTTGCCGAAGAAGGGGCTTTAAGATTGTAAGAGCCTAAAGATGGGGAGGAGCAATGATATACAAGATACTCCACACATGTTAGGACCAAAGTAATTATAATAGTTCGTTGCATGACCTGTGCAATGACTAACATTTCATTGTTTCCCCAAAGTCTAGCATGGATCATAGGCTCTAAGATCCTTACATGCAGGGGATTAACAGCTACAATAGTGTTCCTATACTAAAGGGCAACACACAAAAGAGCTCTAGACAATGCTACTCAGTCCTTACACCTCATCAGAGAGGAGGACCCAGAGGGAAGTTTGAGATGCACATTAAAGGATACTTCAGGAATGGGGGGAGCACTGGGAGAAAGGGAGGGAGGGGGGAAAAGAAGGGGAAAAGGGAGGAGAAAGCAAAGGGATCCAGGAAGGGGTTAAGGGAGGGAGGGGGAATGGGGAACCTATCAAGTTTGTATGAGTGGAAAAAATAAATTTTAAAAAAAGGTAAGCTAAGTTTGTAAGAGAATTTCTGCCTACACAGGTTAGAAAATTCTCTGTTCTGTGGACAGGAGCAATGGAGACTTATCTCTTAGAATATACAGTTTCAGAAGATATATCATGCCTTTGCTTCTTTTTTAAAATTTTAATCATATTTAATAACAACGTTTTTGTAATCTGCTACCACAACACAGAAGTAACAAATTCTGACTTGACAAGGACATATTGAGAGAAAACAAAACAAGGCAACTACGCTTGCTGCACATTGTATTGATTCTTTCTTACCACGCTTGCTTGAAATATCTTATCTATTTCCAAGAAGTCTGTGAAAGTAATAATTACCATAATAAATTACTGAATTATGAATTTTTCTCAATTAAGATATGAAACTTAATTTATAAAAAAGGATGATACATTTGAGCAGTAACTGCTATCATATTTTCCTCCTAAAGAATCGTTTTTCTATTAAGTTTTATACACCTCCACTTCTGAGTTGTCCTTTCCAACAGTTGCATATGCTTTCTCATAGGATTTCAGGCTGCGCTCAGGGCAAGAGGCCTGAGGTCCTGGAGCAATCTCTGAGTCATCTGATCATGAAGTCTTCCATTCAATCAGTCAGTCACTGTGTTCTTTCCAGGCTTTCAGAAGAAGAAAAATAAATTTCCCCTATGGCGATGTCAAAAAAATGAGATTGGGCAATTTAGGTAAACAATCTCGACTGAAAGCAATAACTCAAAGTTCTGTCATAGAATAAAGTTGGATGGGATTACAAAGCTAGAGAACAAAATTGTCTGTCATCATTTTCCTCCTCTTCTTCTCTTTTCATGCCCCCCTTCTTTTTTCTAGTATATTTTCCCTCTTATGCTTGTTTCCTCATCAATTTCTCTTTTGTTAACTTTTACCACTTAGCTCATATAATCTCAGTCTGTTTAGACTGCTCTATTAGAACATCACAGAATGGGCTAGAGGTGACTCAGGGATTAGGACTCTGCCTCACAAGCAGAAGGACTTCAATTTTACCAGGTCCCAAATGAAAATGCCAGACAGAACTGGCCTGTACCCTACACTTTCCTCCCTGATGGGGATTGAGACAATTGGGCTCTCTAAGGTGCTGGACTGTCTCTGGTGGATATCTTCTATGGCTTGGGTCTTAAATGCACCTCTAACAGCCTATATGCCAGAGATTTGTTGTTGACTTCTGGTGATACTGAGAGTCAGTGGGTGCTAGGTAAAAATTTTAGTTACTGGATTGCTCTTGAATGAATATTGACATTTTCGCTACATCTACTCTTTGCTTCCCAACTTCTGTGCATTAGCAGACCTCTCTGTGAAACTTTTTTCAACTATTAAAGGAAACTGAAGCTCAAAATCTTCATAAAAGCACCACTGTGAACTTTTACATATTTCCCATTCTTGACAAATAACAAAATAATTTATATAAACTTGGAGTAGCCCCTTAAATCATCAGTGGCCTCTACATTTATATAAATGATTCTGATTGCCTTGCTAAACATTGTTTTTCATCACCTGAAAACCTGTTTAAACACGTGATAAATAATGTAGAATAAAAACAAGAAAATTCCATCAATGGGAGAAGTAAACTTAATAGTTACAATGTGAAAGGTCTGAGAATGAAGCTTAATTAAAATGGCTAAATGTGCAGTCACAAACAGAGCGAATTATGGAAGAGTAAATATTTACACACACATTGTACATTTTAATAAGGTTTGTGAAGAAATACTTATCTACACAGCTTTCCTTTGTAATATTAGTGTTATGAGCCAATAAATGTGGTTATAGTTAATAAAAGATGTTAAGTGGCATAATCTATTCTCAAGTCACTAATTGCAGTAGAAGACTGAGACTAATACAGGGTGGCACAATGGAAGAATTTCTTATCTGTTGGGTTGCAAACTGAAAACATCAAAGGTCAATTGTAGAAAAAGAAATATTGAAGGTAAAGCCTTATTTGTTTACATGTTCATTTTAAGCACTTTAAAATCACAGTGGCTTCCCTTCCAGAGAGCTCTTTTTCATTCAGGAAAATAAATCACCCTGAAGCACTGTGACTTAGCCTGGGCCCTCTAGTGGCATTCATTTTCTGAAAGGGAGAATGGTTCAGTTTTGGCACACCACTTCCAGTCTGTACAATGATGATTACTATCAGATATTTCATTCCCCTAATGTTTGACCTTTGTTTTCTTCTTCTTTTCCTCCTTCTTTTTCCTTGCCGTTTACTCCTCCTTCTTCTTCTTCTCCCTTTGCCCTCCTCCTCCATATCCCTCCTCTTTTTCTCCTCTTTCTTCTTCCTGTACAAGGACATTGATATAAACAAGAAAGAGATGCAAGTGTGATGCTAACTAAAATATTTTTGTTTCATATGGCTCAGATAAAAAAGAGTTGGGAAATACAGATATTGAAAAGGATTTCTGATAACACATTTGGGAGACTAACTGGCAAAATTAAAATCAAAAGGCATGTTTCATTTTCACAAAAGCTCAGAGTTCACATTCATTGGGAATCTCTTTTCCTTTCATATGGTCATGGCCAGCTTCTATTTATGTACAATGGACAAGGAAATGATATCAGACATAAGTAGGTATAAAGCCATTTTCTAGCTCTTACTAACATTTTCAAGTCTCTTATTCTCAATGCAGGAATAGTAGTGCCTACTTCACAGAAATTTTAACAAATTATATTAGATAACATATGATGTGCCTGGCACACATTCATCATTCAATAAATGACTTCATACTCTTCTACAAGTAAAGGAGTTTTCTATCAGATCATAATTAATATTTACTATACCATTTTCCACATTGTAATGTAACATACATGCTGAATGAGCAAAACAAAATATGGGCATGGTTAGGCTGAGATCTTAATGAATAAAAATGGCTGTATTTGGTTGAGTTCCAATGTTCTTTTATGGATAAACTTACATCATGTCCTCACAATTAACTGTTAAAAATTTCTATGCAGATTCAACAAATGTTACAAAAATTAGAAAAAAAAGATTTAGATGACACTAGTATCTTGGTCACTCAAGTCATTGTCATAAAAGCCCTAAAAATAATTTGAAATTATTTAAGAGAATGATGCAATCTAAAAATAACGATTATATTAACTTACTGAAAGCTTGGTTTTAGACAGATTGTAAATATGTGATTCTGGGAAATTTTCTTCAAATATTCAATGATAGATTGTTGGACGTTAAGAATGAAGATATCAGAAGACACTGGTAATGTGCAAACATACCTAACAGGGCCAAAGTGATATCTATTTCTGGAAGAAAATGCATATTTTGTAAAGTTCATTGTTAGGGTACACATTTGATGGCTTAGGCTGTATGTATTAAAATCTGCCAGTATGCTTTATGGAAGCCTTCATCATAGCATCTGATGAATTTACAATGTTTCCCACAAATATTCACTATTCAAAGATATACATATAGGTCAACCTCATAAACAAAATAAATATCATGGACGCTGTAGTGATGTGACATATCTAATTACACTTACATGTAACACATGAAAAATAATTATTTTCTTGCTTCAGATTGATTATAGCATTTGTTTTCAATTAATGCTATTATTTCTAGCTTTCAAGAATTAAATAAATGATTAATATTATGCAGTATCAGTTATAATTGAATATAAAAATATTTTCCTTTCTAAAGGGGCATAATTTCATCAATAATCAAGAAAAATTGAGTAGTGATTGAAATGTTTTATTGAAACTATTAAACTGTATATTCCAAGGCAAAGTGTAGCAACATGGAAACAAAAACAATTCTTATCTGACAGGGCATTCAGATTTATCATTTTATTTTTTTATAAATTTTTCTTTTTTCTCTCCCCTTAGTTCCCATTTCCATTGTCTCTCCTTTTCTCCTGACAACCCTTCATCTTCACTTTCATATTCCCTCTTATTTATAAATCTTTCCACTTGGGTTGCACATAGTATTACATCTAGTTTGTCTTTGATCAGACTTAAGATTTTAAAACAAAGAAGGAGTCATTGTCATGAACTTTATACTCATAAAGTTGTTGGTAATGTAACATAAGAAAAAAGCATTAAATCTTGAACATGTACATTACATAAATTCAAGTATCTAATTTTTTTGTCAAGAAAAACAGCTGACTCCCTTTCCCAAAGTTCCTGCTTTCAAAGACATTACATCTTCTCCTTGGGGCTTTTATTTTATAATCTTGTCTTTAGGAAATTAATATAGCATTGAACTTCAGATTTTTCAACTTCTGGTTGAATTCTAACTTTGTAGTAATTTTCTTCTTTCTCCAAGGTCCTTATAACTGACTGCATATTTTGTCCTTCAGCCCCCCTCATCCTAATAATGTATACTGTCACAGTAGCAAATTTTCCAATTGTGGGGAATTATTTCCAGAAGTGGTACTGCAGGGTCATATGACATTTCAATCTTTAACTTTTTCAGAAATCACCATACTGATCATGAGAATGGTTTTATAAGACTACATTACCACCAGCAATGTATGAGAGTTCCCTTATCTCTACCTCCTCTTCAACATTTGATATTGTTTTTATTGTGGAATTTGCCATCCAGACCATGGTGAGATGATATCTCAGGGAAGTTTTGATTTGCATTTCCATAAGGGCTAGGGATGTGGAGCATTTTTTAAGATATTTGTTAGACATTTCAATTTTATCCCTGGAAAATTTTCTTTTCAGTTCCAAGGCCCATGCTTTAATTGGGCCATTTGTCTCCTTGGTATTTAGTTTTTTTAAGTTCATTGTGAGCACTGGATCATAGGGCTTTAGATTTTCTCTCATTCTGTGGGTCTTTTAGCTCAGTTTACAAACCTAGCAAAAATCAGAACAAAAAGGTATTTAAGCTCATAAGATCCCATTTGTTGAATGCTGGTTGTACCGACTGTGCTATTGAATTTCTGTTTAGGAACTGTTGACCTAGCCCAATCAGCTCAAGGGAGTTCCCTACTCCTTTAACAAGGGTTTTTATACTTTCTGGCCTAATGTTAAGGTCCTTTATCCATTTGGAATTAATTTTTGTACATGGTGACAAATACAGGTCCAGTTTTAAATATCTGCATCAGATATACAGTTTTGCCAGCACCATTGCTGAAGATGCTGTTCTTTTGCCATTGACATTTTTTGGCCCCTTTGTCAAAGATCAAATGACTATAATAGTGTGGGCTTGTTGTATACACCTTTATTATGTTGATATAAGTTCCTTCCATTCCAACTATCTCTAGGGTTTTGATCATAAAAGGATGTTGGATTTTGTCAAAAGCTTTTTCTGCATCTATCAAGAGTATCATGTGGTCTTGGATTTTGGATTGGTTTATATGATGGATTACATTTATTGATTTGCATATTTTGAACCAACCTCATGTGCCTGGGATAAAGCTTACCTGATTACAATGATCTTTTTGATATGTCTATATGATATCTTTTGATTTGAATCCGATTTGCTAAGATTTTGTTGAGAATATTTACATCTGTGTTCATCAAGATTGGCCAATAGTTTTCCTTTTTAATGTAATCTTTATTAGGTTTTGGGATTAGATATTAGCTTTGTAGAAGGAATTAGGAAGTGTCCCTTCCTTTGCAATTTGATGGAACAGTTTAAGGATTATTGGTGTTAGTTGTTTTTTATATATCTGGTAGAATTCTGTGCAGAATCCATCTGATCCAGGACATTTTTTTTGTGGGAAAGATTTGAGGTTACTTTATCAATTTCCTCATTTGTTATAAGAATATTTAAATAATTCAAAACTTCCTGATTCAATTTAGATAAGTTGTGCTTACCCATTTCTTTTGTCTTATCAAATTTCATGGAGTATTTTGAAATATGACCTTATAATTCTCTGAATTTCTTGGGTATCAGTTGTGATAAATCCACTTTCATTTCTACTCTTGTTAATTTGGGTTTTCTCTCTCTTGATTTTGGTTAATTTAGCTAGAGGTATATCAATCTTATTGATTTTTTCAAAGAACCAACTTTTGTCTGGTTGAGTCTTTGTATCATTTTTCTTATCTCAATTTCAGATATTTCTCCCCTGATTTTGCTAATCTCTCCCCTTCCACTGCTTTTGAGATTGGATTGCTCTTGTATCTCTAAAGCTTTAAGCTACATTGTTAAGTCACTTACTTGTGATATTTCCATTTTTTTTTTGATATAGGCATTGAGAGCTGTAAATTTACCACTTAGGACAGCTTTCTTTGTGTCCCAAAGATTTTGATATGTTGTATTTTCTTTACCTTTCACTTCTAAGAATCTTGAATATCCTTTTTAATTTCCTTCTGAACCCATTTCTCATTCAACATTATAATGTTTAGTTTCCAAGAATCAGTGTATTTTCTGCTGTTTGTTGTGTTCTGGATGTCAAGCTTTAGACCACTCTGGTCTGACAGGGTATAGCCTATAATTTCAACTTTTCTGTATATGCAGAGATTTGTTTTGTGGCCCAATATGTGATCTCTTTTGGAGAAAGCTCCATACTGCTTAGAAGAATGTGTATTCCTTTGTGCTTGGATCGAAGGTTCAATAGAGATCTGTAGGTCCATTTCAGTAAGTGTTTGATTAACTTCCAGTGGGTCTCTGTTGAGTGTTTGTTCTGTTAATCTATCCCATATTGAGAGTGAGGTATTGAAATCCCCTAATATTATCATTTTGGGACTGATTTGTTGTTCTAGATATTGTAGTGTTTGTTTAATGAGGAGATATATTAGGTGTGTATATGTTCAGTATTGTGAAGTCTTCCTGATGAATTGTTCCTGTAACTAAAATGTAATATACTTCTCTATCTCTTATGATTTCCTTTGTTTTGAAGTCCACTTGTCAGATAGCATAATTTTGTTTCCTGGTTCCATTAGCTTGAGAAAATTTTGACCATTCTTTTACTTTTAGAATGTGCCTATCTTTTGAAGCCAGCAGATGAACCGGGTTTGATTTCTAATTCATGTTTGTAACCTGTGTCTTTTGATTGGTTAGTTAATTCCATTGACATTTAGTGTTATAATGGAGAAATTACTTTTAATTCCTGACATTTTTTGTGTTTAGTGCCTGTCATATGTGTATAATTCAGCTGGTAGGTTGTGATGGATGCAGTTTTCTTTATTTCAAGCTTGGTTATCTTTTTTACCATTTTATTGAAGATCTGGTTTGGTGGTCATGTAAGCCTTCCAGTTGTCTGTATGGTGGAAATTTTTTCTTTCATCCTGGTTCATGCTTGAAATATTGATGGGTGTATTCATTGTGCTCAAGTATATCCCTCTAAGCTCTTCTCACTTTTACTGTTACCATTGAAAAATCATTAGTTATCTTAATAGGTTTACCTTTAAAAGTGACTTGATGTTTTTTCCTTGAAGCTCTTTACACATTCTGTTCTTCTTGTATGTATGGCATTCAATTTTGGTCATATCTTTTTTGGGTTGTGGAATGCCTCTTGTATTTGATGGGCCTCTCTTTCTTTAGATGGAAAGTTTTCCTTTATGATAATTTGAAAAATATCCTCAGGTTTGGTATTTTGGTATTCTTTTTCTGGTATTCCGTGAATGGCCATGTTAGAGTTCTTCAAGGTGTCCCATAATTCTTGAATAGTCCTCTCAAATATTTTTTTAGCTTTAACATCTGCTTTGATTGAATGGTCTGTTCTTCCATTTTGTCTTCAAAATCTGATATTTCTTTTTCCTAGTTAGTTCTGTTGATAGGACTCTCTGTTGTGTTCTGGTTTGAAGATAGCTTGTCTTTAGTTGGAATTAATCTTTGCTTGAGATTGTTTTATCTACTCTATGCCTATTATTGTTCTTCAACTGATTTTCTCATCTCATCCAAGTGTCCAAGCAGGGAGCTTGCTGGGGCTTTGAGTAGAAAGGACTGACTGGCTAGTGGGACTCACAGATAACCTGGGGCTTGGCCTAGGGGCCTGCCTGGTCTTATGGTGAGCAGGAAGGAGCTTGCTCAGTTCCAGAACAGAAAAGCACATGTCCAGATTCTTTATATTGTCAGTTTTCAATAATTTTTCCCAGAGTCTTTTTACTAAGTCTGGAGATGCAAGTGAAAATCAGCTATCCCCATCTGGGAGATGATGTCCTCATTGGAAGGACAATTGTTTAATAGTGCCAATTCTTTATTTTGTGAATGTGCTGATAATGTCTTTTCATCTCATGTGTTGGTCTTGTCTTTGGATGCCATATGCTGATGATTTACTCTGGATATCACCTGGTTTACTCATTCTTCCTGTAGAAGACATAAATCCATGACTTCAAGCATGTAAAGGTTTTGTGAACTTTGAGACTTTGTCAAAATGAATTTATTTACATTTATATTTATGCATATTATTTTATAGTTAGCTGGAAGCTCACTGGATATGACATCCTAAATCAGTAATCAGGTTGTTCCCTGAGAAATGTGAAATTGTTGCTTTCCAACTTTCTACTGGCCAATGTGAGGTATAAAGTTAGTTTGTTGTCTTCTTCTTACGTGTTGCCTGTTTATTTTTTTTTTCTCTCTGAATTTTGCTTATTCATTCTTCTAAATATTGCATTCTTAAAAGAATTAATGTATTTGCTTTATAAACGATTTTGGAATTCTTTTACTTCATTACTGACATATTAAACTTGTCCTCTTAGTTTTTTTTCTTACTTACATTTTTAAAAAATGGGAGCTCATGGAGTCCATACAAACTTTGAACTTACAGTTCAGAATTTCTGAATAGATCAGAATAATTCTGAAATCCTTATCTCTTCCTTATCCTCCTTAGTCCTATCATCACAAGCACATATACTACCATCCACAGTTCATTAGATGCCTAGGAAGGAATGCTTGGTAAACACTCTGTCATCTGATCTATGTAGTAGATTTTCTTAATCATGTTTATCTTTCCTCTACTTTACAGTGGATTTCTTACTTTGTCTCTAAAGCTCTTTGGGGGTTTTGATTTCTGCAATTTTATTCTTTTTTAAAAAATATTTATTTATTTTTTTCTGCTCATACAAACATAATAGGTACCCCTGTCACCTCCCTCGCTCCACCACTCTCCTCCCTACTCTCTCCTCCCTTTTCCTCTTCCTTTCCCCCTCCCTCCCTTTCTCCCAGTGCTTCCTCCTCCTATTTCTGAAGCATCCTTTAATGTGTATATCAAACTTTCCTCTGGGTCCTCCTCTCTGATGAGGAGTAAGGACTCAGTGGCATTTCCTAGAACTCTTTCTTGTGTTCCCCTTAAGTATAGGAACATTATTGTGACTGTTAATCCCTTGCTTCTAAGGATCCCAGTGCCTTTAGTCCATGCTAGACTTTGAGGGGTCAATGATAAGTTGGTCATTGCATAAATCATGCAGAGTCCTATTAAAATTGCTTTGGCCCTAAATTGTGTGAAGTATCTTGCATATCATGACTCCTCCCATCCTTGTGCTCTTACAATCTTACCACCCCCTCTTCTGCAAATTTCCCTGAGCTTCAGGATGGGGAGAGATTAGGCAGGCCTGATTCCAGGTGGTTGACATAGAGTCTCTAATGTTCTGAATTATGTTATGAAATTTATGTTTGACATTACTTTATATTGCTTGTGTTTAGAGAATTTTGTGGTTTTCTTTTATAAATCCTTTGTTTTAACTGATAAAAATAAAAATATAACCATATTTATGTAATATTTCATTACATACATAGAGGTCATGTAAAACTTACTCATTCTGAATATACACTCATAATTCATTATTTTTATCAAATAAACATTTAAAATACTTCCTTTTAGCTTTCAAAATATTTAGTGCATTATCCTTCACTCCAGTATGAAGTAATCAGACAGAGGTTCTTACTTCTACATAATTTCAATTTAGCATTTGACTAACCTCCTCTGCCTCTTGCACTTTCTACATTCCAAAGGCTCTAAGATTGCAATCTATTCTTTTTACCTTAATGATTTTATTGACATATATTAATTGCAAATAATCCTGGGTTGAATTATAATATTTCCTTAAATGTGCATAATGGATTTTAGCCATTTCTTCCCATTATTACCCTCTTTCATGCTCTCCTACACCCATCAGCTCCCTCTCTTCCAAAGTGGCCCCCTTTTACTTTCATGGATTCTTTTCTTCTTTCCTTCCTTTGTCATTTCTTCCTTCCTCCCTCCCTCCCTTCTTTCTCACTTCTTTCTTTCTTTCTTTCTTCTTTTTCTCTTTCTTTCTTTTTCTTTCTTTCTTTCTTTCTTTCTTTCTTTCTTTCTTTCTTTCTTTCTTTCTTTCTTCCTTCCTTCCTTCCTTGCTTCCTTCCTTGCTTGCTTCCTTCCTTCCTTCCTTCCTTCCTTTCTTTCTATATTTCTTTCTCCCTTTTTTCTAGCTTTTTTAATCTAATTAGTTTAATTAGGGTTGTTTACATGTACCTTACTGAAGACTACAAACCTTATAGAAATGTCTCTTATTCTCCATCAATTATTGTCTGAATTTAATCTTCAAGGAGAGGAGATACCCTGGGACTTGCTTCTGTCAATGACAAGGTGTTGGCAGAATAAATCTTCTGGGGATATATTTTCAGGTAGTTGCAGCTGCTTGTGTTCAAGAGTGCAGCAGCCATGTCATGTTTGGACACCCACCTTCTACCCATTCTTTTATTTTCTCTGGCACTGACATGCTTTCTTCTCCTTCTTCCTTATATACCCTTAATGAAGCAAACACCAATATCTGTACCTCAGGCATTCTTTCAATTAATCATCAACTGATTTTTATTCATATGTGTGCATATGTAATCCATTTCCTGGTCTTTGCAATTCATGACATTTTAGCTTTTATTGTTTAGCTACTTCTTTATTTGCTCATGATCCATACTCTACCCACCTATCTTGTTTACCAACATTTCAAGTGTGGTTTTAGAGATTCATCAAACTTTACAGTAAATTGGAAAGGTAATGCTTCCAAGAAGATTTAAAATTACTGGTAGTAAAATAGTGACCACAACCCACATAGACCTTTGAGAGAAGGCTGAGGTTTGCTTTTCCTGAAATGGTCAATTTCAGATTGCAACTGAAACAGCATCTCAAGTGATCAGTGGGTAAAAGATAAAATGTTTAACAAACTGATATGTCAAATTCTGTAACCTCACCCTTCTGATGTAGCTTCTTATGTTTTTTGTCAAGCTCTTGTTCTATCTTCTTATCCTTAAACATCATAACATAAAAATTATAAAAATTATAATGGTTGGTTTGTTGTTAATACCTTTTGGAATTCAGCATTTGGTAAAATTAGCCTGCTGTCTTGTAAATTTGATCTGGAACAGTGTTTATCATAACATTTAGATAATATCAAAGCCATGAAGGCTGCTTTTGATCTTCTCTGTTTTCCTTTTCATTTCTTTAGCTATTCATCTGATTCCCTCCACAACAAAAGGGTCAAACAGAAACTTAATATTAAAGGCAGCAGCATCTCTAAATGGATGTCCATAATGTCCATAACAGGTTCACTTGTACACAAGGAAGAAACAAATAAAAGCAGATATAAGGGCATGGTTCAAATTACCCAGTTTTCCAAATAGGTGTTCTTATTTAAATTAAAATATTTGTTTATTTAGCTCAAGTCAGTAGACTTATCTTTTCCCACAATTCTGTAAGATAAGAAAAGAACATACCTCAAAGCAACTCAGAGGCACATATTTGTTGGTGGAAACACTCCCTCTTGCAAAGAACCTCAAAAGAAATTTAGAGCTTTGGCCCACACAATTACAGCCATTTGATCTTTGACAAAGGGGCCCAAAAAATCCAATGGAAAAAGAACAGCATCTTCAACAAATGGTGCTGGCAAAACTGGATCTCCACATGCAGAAGATTTAAACTGGACCCGTACTTGTCACCATGTACAAGAATTAATTACAAATGAATCAAGGACCTCGATATAAAGCCAGAGACTATATAAACCATAGTTGAAAGGGTAGGGAACTCCCTCAAGCTGACTGGGCTAAACCAACAGTTCCTAAACAGACATCCAATAGCACAGTCACTACAACCAACACTTAACAGATGGATCTTATGAAGTTAAAGAGTTCTGTTCATATAAAGAGATTGAAACTCGAGCACAAAGGCAACCCACAGAATGGGAGAAAATTTTCACTAACTACATATCTGATAGAGCTCTATAATCCAGAGCGCACAAAGAACTTAGAAAACTAAACACCAAGGAAACAAATGGCCCAATTAAAAAATGGGCCTTGGAACTTAAACTTTACCAGGGATGAAATTAAAATGTCTAATAAATATCTTAAAAAATGCTCCACATCCTTTGCCATCAGGGAAATGCAAATCAAAACTTCCCTGAGATATCATCTCACTCTGGTCAGGATGGCAAAAATCCACAATAGAAACCACACCAAATGCTGGAGAGGATTTGGAGAGAGGGGAACTCTCCTACATTGCTGGTGGGAATGCAGGCTCATACAATCACTCTGGCGAGCCATCTGGTGATTCTTAAAGAAATTAAAGATTGAAATGCCATTTGACCCTGCTATTCCACTTTTGGGAATAACCCCGCATACAGCAAAAATTCACCTCAATAGCACAAGGACGACCATGTTCATAGCAGCACTGTTAACAATAGCAAAGTTATGGAATCAGCCCAAATGTCCAACAATTGATGAGTGGAAAAAGAAAATGTGTATTTCACATTTTTCATTTATACAATGAAATACTACTCAGCCATCAAAAATGATGAATTAATGCAATTTGCCAGGAAATGGATGGATTTAGAAACAATTATATTGAGTGAAGTGTCCCAGACACAGAAAATTAAGCACCTTATGTGCTCCCTAATAGGTGAATCCTAGTACCAAACCCACTTAGAGACATTCAAAGATAAATCTCTGTAATACCTACAGTAATTGCAAAGATTATAAACAGGAGGGACGGGGAAGGAGGGCCCCACCAGAAACAAGGGGAGAGGGTACCATGTTACAGCAGAGAAAATAGTCCACCATCAAGGACTGCAAGTAAGTATTGAGACATCTGGTTAAGTTCAAAGAATTTCCTTAATGATCATTTGAAACTGATGGGATATGATCTCACCAGAAGTGGAGGGCATAGAGTCTGGCAGATAGAAAGTAACCATTTTGCAAATGGGTGATTGACCCCTCCCTCACCACGGTCTCCTACTTTTATTCCATCTATCTTTGAATATACTCTTATAACAAGACTCTAATTTAACAGCTTTTTATCTCTGGCCAGGGGGTGACATCCAATACTCATCAGGATGGAGTGAAGGGCATTGCAGGAGCAGCAAAACCGCAAAAGAAAATCAACAAACCATAACCACCTGGAACTAGGCCAGCCTAATCTCTCCCCATCCTGAAGCTCAGGGAAATTTGCAGAAGAGGGTACAATAAAATTGTAAGAACACAAGGATGGGAGGAGTAATGATACGCAAGATACTTCACACAAATTAGGGCCGAAGCAATCATAATAAGACTTTGCATGACCTGTGCAAAGTCCAACACATTATTGACCCCATAAAGTCTAAAGGCATGGACTAAAGGCACTAGGATCCTTGGGGGTTAGAGAATGACAGTCACAGTACTGTTCCTAAGCTTAAAGGGAACACAGTAAAGGGTTTTGGTAAATGCGGCTGGGTTCTTGCACCTCATCAGAGAGGAGGACCTAGAAGAGAGTTTGGCATGCACATTAAAGGATGCTCAGGGGATGGGGGGGAGGCACTGGGGAATGAGGAGTGCGCAGAGAGGGGAGGAGGGAGCAAGGGGTCAGGGGGAAGTGGAGGGAGGGAGGAGGGAGGGGACCAGTGTACCTGTTAATTTTGTATGAGCAGAAATAATAATAATAAAAGTATATTTAAAAAAAAGAAAAGAAATGTAGAGCTTTGGTATACACACCCTCCCGGGTATGTATCATACAAATTCAATGAGGAATTCTGAACTCATTACAAGGAAATCTCTAAACATATGAAATTGATGCTTCAAAAAACTTATAGGGCAGAGCAACAAAATAATGTGAAATGTCTCTTGAATTTTAGCTAAAATACATAACACCCTGTTTTGAAGTTGGATTGCTGAGTGATCCAAACTTTTGTTTTCCTTAAAAAGCTATTTTATGCAGATTTAAACTTTAAAGTAAAACAAACGACATGAAATTTTTCCACTCCCTGGTCATGAATTCTGCTTCTTGACAAAAATTCTATGTGAAAATTTGTACATATGACTATTTACTTCTAAATACTTATGAGCACCTGTGGGCATGTGTGTGTGTGTGTGTGTGTGTGTGTGTGTTTGTCTATCAGAGGACACTGTGAGGACCTCTGTGGAGGACCAAGGGTGACTTTGTGAATCATTTTGACTTGTTCCTACCTCCTTTCTGCTTTGCTTTGGGATTTCTCAGGCTCTGCTCTGAATGGCTGGCTGCAGCTATTTCTGTCTGACTTATTTTTTGTTTGTTTGTTTGTTGTTGTTGTTTTGATTTTTGTTTTTTCTTTAGTTTAAACTTTTAAGTTTATTACCATCTCATTTTATTGTGGAACAAGTTTATTTTACCATCCATAATCCTTTTACAGTATACTTTAGCCTTCTATCAAATTTATTTTACCAAATGAAGTCCTTTCTCAGCTAAACTTAGTCCCGCTATAAAAACCGTGAGTTAACATGTGAAAAATCATAATTGAATTTGGAATATAAGGTTAGTATTCTCATTTGATTGTTACATAAATAAATAATCAAATTTTGTAACACATAAGGAGTAAGCAGTATCTATCTAAATAACAGAAGAAACACTCTTAAGAAACAGTATAATTTGCTAAACATCTACATGATTATGTTAATGTGCCTGGTGTTTTTACATTGGACTGGAATCTAAACTCAGGACCTTCTGCTCTTACAAGCATAGTTTTAACTCCTAAATCATATTGCCAGTCCTACTTCTAAACATTGGATGGAAACCTTTCCTTAGTGAAGAAAATGTTGATCAATTTTTCTTCTCACCTATACATATTGTGAGTAGAATTCAGTTTGATTAGGTATATGTCAACATGAGTTCTTTGTTGATATTCTACAAGTATTTCCAGAATTTGATTTACTAAATTTTCATATTTGTGAGAAGGAAGTGCAAACTGAAACTGTTTAAACACTGGAGAGGCATAGGATAGTTTAGATGTAGAAATTTTCTCCAAATGTTCTGGACCATAAGCTTTTTTCATATGCCCAATGGATGGGAGACAGGAAAAATATACAAATAGATAGATCACAGAACAGTTTTCCAATGCCTCAGTTAACATTCTAAAAGGATGAAGCAATTCACCACAATAAGAAGCTTCTCATTCATTGAGGCCTACCTCAGTGAGAATACATAACTGCACATATATCTTTTTTTCCTCTAACTGGAGATAAAGCCAGTTGAAACCATCATTGGGCAAAAATTTCAATCCAGGCTTTAAGATTCATGGGCATAAGATGAAATTGTGTGCAAATTCCATCCTCAAACCTTTCAGCAATGCTCTGTGACATACAGCATTAACCTTCATGGGACTCAGGACACAGTATATAAAAATGTTGAAAAGGTCAACTCCTCCAATAATTGCTACCAAAGATTCAAAGCATGTTCTCATTGTTAAAAATCCCCAATTTGTCACACTTATAAAAAACATCTAACAGCATTAAGGAGGAAAATAACTTTTTCTTCCAAGTTTTATCTAATTGGGAAATACTAGCTGCATTCACTACCATTTTCTGTACACCCATGCTTCTCTTCTCAATGTGATTTTTTTTTGTATTCATGTAAGTATGTGTGCATGTATAAGCCTGTCTGTATTCAAGAGGGCATTTGAATGTGTGTGTGTCCTCGGAGACTCAAGGGTGACATTAGCAGCCATTCTGGATCTTTATATCTCCTTATTGCTTTGTTCTGGGCCAGAATTGCAGGTTGCCGCCGTTTCTGCTGGGCACTTTCACATGGGATCTGGGAGATCTGAACCCAGTTCCTTTTGCTTGTAAGGCAAGAGCTTTAAGCTCTGATCCATCTCCCACTGTGAATTCTAATAACTGAGGGAAATAGGATTTTATTTGGATTGAATTTTTTGAGACACATAGGTTTCTTTGAGGATACTAAAATTGGAATCCAAGAAAAAATCTTCAGAGACTACCTAAGTTATCTCCCCATATATATGTTCTTCCATTGCAGTGGATTTGTTTTATTGACATTTTCTTATTTCTTATTTATGTCTTGTCTTTTTTTCATCTTCTTTGATACCAGTTTAAATTTTCCCTTTTGTATTTTTTCCTTCTTCTTCCAGGAAAATGAACTTTCTTTTGCAGAATGCAGAACGTTATAGCTGTGTTTTAGTATTTGACTGCATTTTCCACACATCTAACACACAAGCCCTGGAGAGGGAAATTGCATCACTAATGAAGGTACTCTGCTCTGTGTCTTGAATCTATGCAGACCATGGTCTAGTTTACAGAAAGAACAGCTGAGAGCAAGATTTTGTAACTGTGATGGATTCAGAGGAAATTTTCATTTTTCCACTAGTAGGGAGTACAAGGAGGGGATAAATGTTCATTTTAATTACAATGTAAAGAACAATTAGAGTTTACACGACTAACTAGATTATTTCTCTATTAATGTATTTCTATATTTTTTCCTAAGGACTATACCACTTACTTTAATTTTTCCTAGTTTTATTAATTACTACAATTTTCTTTTTAACTTTATTTTATTATTTCTGTGTGTCTGTGTGTCAGAGGGCACTGTGTGTGTCTATGGAGGCCCAAAGGTGATTCAGGGATCACCCTGGATTGCTTCTATCTCCTATTTGCTTTGCTCTGGAATTCCCAGGTTCTGCCTTCCAGGATCAGAAGTACAGGCTGCCTTATTTCTACCTGGGAATTTTATTTGGGATCTGGGATCTGAACTCAGGAACTCGTGACCCCTGAGCCATCTCTCTGACCCATTACTACAGTTTTTTAGTAAGCAATTATTACAGTCATTTTTCTAAAAGAAATCATCATTAGCCATTTAGTTTTCCTGCAACACACACACATATGGGCCTGCGTGGGTATATGCATGTATGTGTGTGTGTTTCAATAGGCACTTATATATTTCTTTCTTTGATGGCCTCTCCACCTTTACAACAGAACCAGTATATGATGACTGAAATCTCCCAAACTTATAGTAAAAATACTTGTTCTCAACAATGAGATGCCACCATAACAGTAAATATCAGAAAGAAACAGAATGAGACACAGAAAGAATCAGTTGGCCTATGAGGAAATTAGAGATTTATATTATGCACTGTTAGCTAATGGGATAGAAGAAAAGTTCAGAAAAATATAAGCACAGGGGAAATACTATACCTATATTGTAAACACTATATACTTCTTTTTTGAGTTACGATCAGCTTTTTTATCTTTATTTTTGTACTTTTTGTCATAGTAAATATTCTGGACTTCTGGGGTGTTTTATGATCTTAGGTATACTTTTTTAATAGTTTTTTATTTTATTTTTCTACTTTTAGAAGCATATTGAGTATTTGGGCCTGCTTCCCTCCTTCCTTCTATATCCCATCCCCTCTCTTTCCCTCATCAATACTTCTCACTCCCTTCCACCTTCCTGCCTTTGTGGACCCCAGGGTTCCCTCTGTCTTGTCTATTTCTTACGGGGATTCAAGTCTCTGTGACATACAAACTTGCCTCTCTTTGATACACCCCAATGATAGAGGCATTTCCCTTCACTCATCCAACTTTAGTCCCCAACGTTTCCACTGTATGTTCTTATCTTTCTTGAGATCCTAGGTAGTCTATGGGGGCATGTTGTTATGTCAATCGTTATGCATGTCTGGTAAAGACAAGTCTTACTGTAGTGAGTTCCTTGATGTAACAGTCCTTCTTTGAATGGAATTATCTTGTTCAACAGTGAACCTTCCCATCTTTAGATTCTTACAATCTCACAGCCCCTTAGGATGGGGAGAGATTAGGTTGGCCTGATTATGGTCGAACCTTGCTTAGTTGCTGCTACTCTGCATTATGACTGCCATTGCTGTCCACTTTTCTGCTCTTCTGCTGTCCTAGGCTGCATCCTTTCATGGTGTTGCAATCCTCTAACTTTGTTGTAGAAGAAGACATCTATGCTGAATGTTACTCTATGGGTATAATAGCAGCTGTTTATAAAGTAGTTTGGTGTACTGTCTTCCTGCCTATAGGTTCATTGGCTATTTTTCTTTATTGTTCTATTTCCTCACTGCTTTTAGGTTCTTGTTCTAGTTTACAGTAACAGGAATATGTTCCTATATGCATATTTATGCACATGTGCTAATAGCTACTTATCCATTTTATGTAGCTAATCTCCTGCAGCAGATTTATCCATCTTTCTCTACTATAAGATAAAATAAAGCTGCTGTGACATGGTTGGATATATTTTAAAGATATGAGTGGACTCTAGGTTATGGTATGAAAATTTCACCTAGGATGTCATAAGTGTTTCTTTTTTTATTTTTTTTAATTTATTATTGATTCAATTGTGCATGCATACGTGTGTGTGCATGTGTATATGTATGTGTGTGTGTGTGTAGAACCATGGGCGAATTCCGGAACCACCATGGACACCTCAACCTCCTTCTTGTTTACTCTGCCCTGGGATTCACAGGCTCCACCCTACCAGAACCGGAAACACAGGCCGACTCTTTCTTCCACCGGTGTCTGTATGTGGGTTCTAGGATCCGAACTCAGGACCTTCCAACTGCAAGTCAGAGGCTTAACCCCTGAGCCACCTCTCCAGCCCCCATAAGTGCTTTTTAAAAGAGACAAAATTTTGTTCAAATAAGATTTTGAAAGTGTTTCAGTTTCCTGACACATTGGAACAAAATGCCTAACCCAAATAACTTGATGGAAAAGCAGATCAATTCTGGCTTAGAAGTCCAGGTTACAGCCCATCACGTCAGGTGAGTTTCAGCATCAGGAATAAGTAAACATCATATTACATCCGCAGCAAGAACAGACAACAGTGGATGAATGTATGTGTGCCTGCTTACTTGTCTATGCTGAGCAAGATTTTTCCATCTTTACACAGTCCTGGACCTTTTGCCCAGAAAACACTTCCTGTAATAGGCTGATTCTGACTATATCAACTATACAGTTAAGATGATCAGCAAAAAGCATGTCCCAGGATCAACCAACATCGAGAGAATAACTCATAGGCAATAGCAGACTTCTCCTGCCTTTTAGGTTTGAAATTGACAACACTACAATTACAGAAAGCAAGACACTGAAATCAATACCAGCACAACACATCCATCACATCTAAAAAACTGTCCTGTTCTTCACTCACTATAACCAACCGGATTAGGTTCCTAAGATGCTGGCATGATAGCATCTTAGAAAAACATTGCTGCTGATACCTGTAAAAGTAAGAATTATAGCATTTGCTATTTATAAAATACAAGAGCAATTCTTATCAGATTGGCACTGCAAGAAGAAAAATTTAATATTTGCAATGTTTATATAGAGATTTATCTGTGATGCTCCACTCATATACATTCTTTCCTGGTATAATTCAATATTTGTTCATAATCTTCCTTGTGTTCAATATTTTTTAGAACTACAATAAATAATCCAATTCAATTTTAAAAAAATAATGTTTTCCTGCAAATTCTAATAATCTTGTGATCCAATCTGTCCCCAGTCGAGGTTACATGTAGTAATTTCCTTTCACTTTCAATTTCTTTGTCAAGTCCTTTTCTTTGTGTTATTAATAATTTTGTATGTGATTGCTTGGTTCAAAGGGTTCACAGGAAGTTGGTCTGGTTTTTTAGAAGTCATAGTTTCCTGATATACATTCAATTTACTTAATGTTTCAGACATTACTCTTTAAAATATTGCATAAGAGAACTAACAAACCTTATTGTTTATGAATGCAATGTTTTATTTACTTGTAAACTCAACTGTTATAAATTCCCTGAGCATGCATTTTTACTCTCTTGGTGGCAGGTTGTTAGGTATGTGGGAGACACCTATAATTAAAGTTTCCTGAATAACTACTGTTTTAGAAGCAAATATCCTTTCTCAGTAGATAGTTCCTTCTTTTGAAATGTTTCATTGCAATGTGCATTTTAATTCATAATTTAGGAGTTGGATTTTAATAGCAACTGTTGCACCTACTTTTCATTCTGCTTTATGAGACAGTATTCATACAAAACTTAAGGAAGAAAGAAAAATTTATTTGGCTTATGGTTCCAGATGGGAGATATAGTTCTTCAGGGAAGATAAAGTGTGGCAGGCGGCAGAAGCTGGTGATGGCTGAGGTCACAGAAGTCATATGAAGACAGAGAATTACAGAAAAATTGCAAGAAGCAGAGCCATACTCTCAAAACTCCAATGCCCACCCCTCTGTTGTACCATCCTCCAACAAGGATGCATCACCAGAAGGTACCTGTACCTCCCCAAACATTAAAATCAGATAAGGATCTATACTTATGATCCTGTGGAAGGGACAACTCACATTCAAACCATGGCAGTGACTATTTTGCTATTAACACTTTTGAGTCTGTATAGAAAATTCACATACTTAATAAGAGGCACATGTTTTTCTTGCTAATTAATGTGAATGTATAATACACACTTCATTATATTCCCCTTCCCAAGGGCACCCTAACTTGATGTTTAATAAGAAGGGGATCTTCTGTCTCTTCATACACATCTTGGGGGTGAGATACTGTCAGGATCAACTTTTACTAAGCTTCTGTCCTCATAGTTACAGCCAAAATAGTAGTATATAGCCTGCATAAGGACAACTAGAATGAGACTATGATTTTTAGTATGTAATGCAAGAACACAGAAGACACAGTTGGGCAAATAACTGGAAGGACAGTACCATTGACGTTATTAGTGAAAGTATGGGGCAGTGACTTCTTCTCACCAGATGTAGTTGTGGTATGAGCAAACCTCTGGTTCTGACTGTGTAAATATCTTTTTCCCCAATATTTATGTGTGTGTGTGTGTGTGTGTGTGTGTGTGTGTGTGTGTGCGCGCACCAGAGGGCACTTGAGTGTATGTGCCTGTGGAGGCTCAAAATTGACATCAGAAATCATCCTGGAATGCCCAGCATCTTTATTGCTTTGCTCCTGAGTTTCCCAGGTTCTGACTTTCAGGTCGGAAATTATAGACCACCATTTCCTGCCTGGTATCTTTACATGTGGGGACCCAAACTCAGATTCTCTTGGTTGGGAGGCAAAAACTTTAATCCCTGAACCATCTGAACCATCTCCTTGGTTACACATAGTAATTTTAGAACCCTGACTTTTTATTATATTAGTCTAGTGTATAACTTGTACTCTCCTTAAAAGTTTTCTTTTTCTTTTTATTGCTTGATTTTTAATACTTAAATTTGGGTGATTTGCAAATGGATTTAGACACTACTACAAAAGAAAATCCTCAGGAAAAGGAAACAATATCAAGGTCTTCTTGAATTTTCAAGAGTATTAAAAATACAGTTCTTTTGAAAGTACAGCATTTTTTATTTGATTTAAAAATTTTGAAACCATAAAACTGACCATTGAATGGATGAATTATAGTTTTATATCTGTGTTATTTTCCTGGTCTAAAGAATTATGTTGTGGTGGGAAAGAGTTACTTGTTCTTAGGAAATATATAGTGAAGTATTTAGGAATAAATGATCATTATTTCTGCAATCTACTCATAAAAAGTTCAGGAAAAATTAATATAGATGATATAAATATAAAGAAGCATAAAAGAAATTGATCTACTGGATATGTTCATTCATTCTGAATGATATTATTAATTTAAGGTAATGGTAATGAGGTATTTATTTTTCATTTTTTACATCTATTGGGTTTTTTTTTGTGTGTGTGTGAATGTTTATATGTACCAAAGGGCCCTTAACTAAGTATGTGCCTGTGGAAGTCCAAGAGTGACATCAGGAAACATCGTGGATTGCTCTCATTCTTTTTGCTTTGCTCTGTGATTTTATAAGCTTCACTTTCTATGGCTGGAATTATGTCTGCTGTTCTTTCTGTCAGGCATTTTTAGGTGGAATCTGTGGATCCTTTTGCTTGTATGACAGCATGTGCAACCCCCAAGCGATCTCCTAAGCCTGAGTTATTTTAAAATAAGTGGACTAATATAAAAATGCCAAGGTTATAACTAAGGTTCTAGAGTGTTATAACTAAGGTTCTAGAGGCCACATATCCAATGACAGATGGTTATGACTTTTGCATCCAAGTTAGATATAGCATCACGTTCCATTAGCAAAGACAGAGCAAGCTAAAGATTTAGACAAGAGAGTAGTTTCATAGATAACAGAGGTTTAGCTGAAGTTTTGGCATTTGAGAAGCCTGTAAGAAAGTAAGGAGAGAGTAATGTAATGTGCTGCTGGGTTAATATCCCACAAAGAAGAAACAGCAAGTAGAAATTACTGTGGATTGTCTGAAAGATGAGAAAGTCACTGGTCTCCAGGACAATATGAACGAGAAGAACTCAAAGAGTAGAGTATGAGTGGGGCAAGGCTTTGACTATATAAATCCTTATAGGGTCTGATGAAAAATTTGACTTTTATTCTTAATACAACAAAAGAGAGGATCTTATTGATTAAGATTATTGTGGATGCTGCATGAGCAATATTATAATTGAGTGATTTCCAGAGCCCTTGAAAGTACATAGAATTGGTGTGTTCAGATACCAACATATATTGTACATCTGCAAAATAAGATATTCTGATAACAATTGAATGAAATGTCCCTTTCCACTCAAATTCCTTCTTTCACACTTCTTCCATGTTAGGCAGTACAGCAGAAGCCTTAGACATTTTGTTTTATGATCACTGCCAGGGGTAAGTTAAGTCACCACTAGCCATCTATATAGTTTAGTGTGGTAAATGCTCCCAGAAAGAGAATGGTACCTTGCTGTGTTCCTTCAGTTGGCATTACATAATGAAGTAAACATTAAGTCAACATTCAGCTAAATTCTAATATGCTACTGTACAGTAGTCATGGCCCATCTGCTCATAATGAAGTTTATTAGGCCAAAACAAAATTTGAAACACTGAAATTTTAAACATAGGTTCAAATCTTACTAAAGCCTGCTTTTATGGCTTTTTGCACAGTACCACTGTATTTTACATTAATATGACCTGACAAAAACAACTAAAATATGTAAGGTATTACTTTTACTTATTTAGTATAAAGTCCATTGTGCTGGGAAGGTATGGTGGAGGGTGTATAAGACAGCTGGTTACACTGCATCTGTAGTCAAGAATCAGGGAAAGATGAATACTAGTGCTCAGCTCATTTTTCTCCTTTTTATTCAGAACTGAGACTCCAGCCCATGGGGTGTTGCAGAACAGATTTGTTACAGTACTGCCTCAGGTAAAATCTCTTTAGAGACATCCTCTCACATACACTCAGAGTTGTATTTCCTATGTTAAGAAGTCACATTGACAATGAAGAAAAAACATTTTAACTCTTTACATAGTTGTCTTTATTTTTACCCTCATTCTTGAACTCTGCCATGTTTTAATTATGAGTTGTCATCCACAGAATCATGCATTTGTATCCTTAGCTAGTGTTCATATTTGGAAATGTTTGGCACCTTTAAACGGTCATCTTGTGTGGCTTTAGTTTTTCATTTTTAGGCTTGTCCTGAGTGTAGGACTGTCTGATTGCTATCTGATTCACATCTTAGAAGGCAATCTTGGAAAACTCAAAGTACTCCCTAACAGTCAACTTGTACAAAGGTAGGTCACAGTTAGCTACTGGGGTTTTTCATTTAATAGCCTGTGGCTGCTGAGAGCTGTGGTACAGTGTGTGTGTACTTGTTAGTGTGGGTGTGTGAGTGTGCTTACATGCGTGTGTGCATGTGCATGTGTGTGGAGGCCAGAGACTGATGCCTGCTACTTTTTCTCAATTACTTTCCAACATGAGTTCTTTAAAGAGATCTCTCACTAAACCTGAAGCTCATTGGTTTAGCTAGGCTGACTGGACAGTGAGCCTCAGAGACCCACCTGTTTTCACTTATTGCCTAAGCACTGTTGCTGTGAGATCAAGAGTGACTTATGTGGGTGCATTTGGTACCTTATCAACTGGCCACCTTCCCACCCTATACTCTTTATTTTATTTTACTTTTTAGTTAACTTCACTGCATATCAGGTTTCCTTATTGCTTTATCACAATGTCTAGCATTTGTATTGACCTCTTTTTCATCTCCTCCTTTACACCATTTCCATTTCTTTTCTCAATATTTAGCCCTAGCCCTCTTCTCTCCACTTTCCTATCACATGCTTTTTACTACCTCTACACAATATACTTAAAGTCTCTTTCCTCCTTGCATAACACTCTTTCTGTACACCTGGTAACACATAAATACACATACATGAAAAACAGAAACTAGGATTCACATGCGCGAAAGAATGTCGTGTTTTGTCTTTGAGAGTTTACTAATTTCACCCTTGTGAAAGAGAATAGAATCATTTAAACATAGATACCA
Source organism: Typhlomys cinereus (assembly GCA_023101885.1). Taxonomy (NCBI): domain Eukaryota; kingdom Metazoa; phylum Chordata; class Mammalia; order Rodentia; family Platacanthomyidae; genus Typhlomys; species Typhlomys cinereus. The sequence goes on from JALPQD010000082.1 coordinate 1,058,594, forward strand.
CATTCTTATTGTCTATTTTCATTAACATTTAGACTCTTTCCATTTCCTTACTTTTGTGAACAGAACAGAAATAAACATGTATGTACAGATATTTGTGGTAGTCCTTGGGTATATGTCCAGGATTGGTTTAGCTTCATTACAGGATAATCCCACTTTAAGTTTTTGAGGAAACCTCACATTTGTATCCACAGTGGCTGTACCAGTTCGCATTCCCATCAATGATGAACAGGAGTTCCCCTTAATCCACATTCTTTTTTCCCCCCAAATTTTATTTTTTCCTAATTATACAAGCTCAAAAGGTACCCCAGTCCTCTTTCTCTCCTCTCCTCACCAGTCATCCCCCTTGCATTCTCTTCCTCATTTCCTTTCCTTTCACCCCATCCCTCTTTCCCTGTCTCCCAGTACCTCCGCCTTCCTCCCTCCCATCCCCTGGAGCATCCTCTTGTTAACCCACATTTTTGCCAGCATTCACTGCTACTTATTTTGTTCATTACGGACATACTAACTGGGGTGAAAGAGAATGTCGAAATAGTTTTATTTACAATTCCATGATAGTTAAACTTATTGAACACTTTCAAAATATATAATGGCAAATTCTGTCTTCCTTTTTAATCTGAGAATTTTCTGTTCAGTTCTTTTTCCTGTTTTTCAATTGTGTCATTTGTTTTTCTGTCAATTAACTGCTGAATTATTTGTATATTCTACATATTAATCAATTGCCAGATAATATATTTCTCTGTTTTTAGATGATGAATCTTTATTGGATTTACTGATTTCCTTGCTATACATGTTAGTGATCGATAAGACTCCAAGTGTCACTGACTTACCTTGTGTCCCAAGTGACCCACAAAGTTTTTTATTTCTATACCTTGTAATGTTTTTTATTACTTTTTACACTATCCATTTCATAATTTCTAGTCATATGCTAAGCTTTTTATTATTTTGGAGTTTATTCTTGTGCAAGGTTAGAGTTAAAAATCTACTTTCTTGTTTTTATATGTAGATACAACATTTGTTGAAGAGGCCATCTTTTCTTCAATGTGTATTTTTGGTATCTTTGCCATATATCATTCTGCTGAATTTGTGTGACTTTATATATAGGTCCTGCATTCTGTCCCATTTATCTAGATGTCTGTTTTGGCACCAGATTCATATTTTCTTTTGACTTGGGATTGCTTTGACTGTCTTGAGTATTTTGTGCTTCCATTTTGAATTTTGTAATTATTTTTCCATTTCTATGAAGAATATCCTTGGGATTTTAACTAGCATTTCATCGAATCTATAGATAACTTAGGGTTGGATGGCCATTTTAAAATATTGATTTTTGCATGAGTATGAGTTTCCTTATTTTCTACTGTCTTTCACAGTGTTTTAAATTTATCATTGTAGAGGTCTTTCATTTCATTAATTAAGCTTATTTTAGGGTATTTCCAAGATCACGTCATCAATTTGCCTGTCATTTACATATACAAGAAGGATACTTACTATTGTATGTGAATCTCATATCTTGTCATTATACAGAATCAGTTTATCAGTTTCAAGAGGTTTTCTATGAAGTCCCCAAGGTTTTTGGATGTAAATCATATTATCTGCAAATAATCATACTTTAACTTTTTCCATACTGATTTGTACCTTGCACTCCCTTTTATGGCTTCCTCTTTTTTCCCCTTTTTGAGAATTTTGTTGTATTGTTCTACAGTTTTTAATTTTTATTGTTTTCACTTCATATTACTGACACTCTCCTCTAATTAAAAACCATCTTCTTCACAACAATTATCTATGACTGCCTTGTCCTACTGCTGAAGCTAAGAGTCAGGCACTGTATTACAGAGAGATGAAGAGTGGAGACCTCTAAATGTTTTTCCTGGTCTTAATGAATGTGGAAACTTTGAATTATTCTCCATTTAGCACAATGTTATCTAAAGGTTTGTCATATATAACCTTTATTGTATATACTTATCTCTTCAGGTTTTATTATGAAGATATATTGGATATTACCAAAGGTCATTTGGCATCTATTATAATGATCCCATGCTTTTGGTCTGATTAACATGTTGAAGCATCCTTGTGCCATTAGAATGAAGACAAAGTAGTTATGGCAAAGGATCATCTTGAGATAGTCTTGAATTCAGTTTTCATGTATTTTATTGAGAAATTTGTATATATGTTCATGAAGGAATTTGATCTCTCATTTCTTTTTGTTTGTTCATGATTTGGGGGGCTATAGTATCAAGGTAACACTAACTTCAAATAAGCGAGTTTATAAATGGTTCCTCCTCTTTTTTCTTCTATGGGATAGAAGATATCTGAAATGACCATCCAGGTCTGGGCTTCCTGTAAGTAGAAAGTTTTGTTGTTTTAGCTTTAGTCTCACTGTTATGAGAGGACAGGAATCAAGCATACTTATGAATTCATAAGTACTTATGTAGATTATATGTACTCGTGATCTCATCCAATTCTTTTAGATTTTCCAGTTTAGTAGAATATAAATTTTAAAGATGGGTCCTCATTAATTTTTGAATTTGATTTATATCTGTTGTAATGTCTTTTTGGTCTCTAATTTTATTAGAGTCTACTCTTTTGATTCATTTTGCTAAAGGTTTATTAATCTTAGATTTTCTTTGAGTAAACCAACTCCACAGTCACTGATCTTTACTATAATATTTTCTATTTCATTGGTTTCTTCCCTGATATTATCTCTACATCTGTTTATCTCTTTCACTATTCCTAACGATATGCATAGAAGTATTTCATTGATACATATAGTATCACCCACTTCAGGGTTAAAATAGCTCAGTTTACCGTTTTGACTCACAGAAAATATTTAGAACATAATAGGGAGCACAGAGACAGGCTTCCATCATCATTTCTTACTATGTATTTCTCCTGCTAATCATTATTATCATTTACCCTACATAATCATTATTCACATTCAAAATTCTAAGTTTTTCATGCTTCTGCAATTTTGAAATTTCCGTATCTCAAAGTTTGAATACTCAAAGAGTTATATTGTGTTGATTAATAATGAATAGTCTCTCCTTTATCTTTATCTCTCTCCAATCTGTCCTATGACCCAAAACAATATAAGGTATTTATCTACATGATTATCCATTCAATTAGTATGAAACATTTTGAGGGAAGGAAAATAATTTCATGTGCCTCTTGATTTTCATACCCTAATCAAGGACATGAAACACAGTAAATGATCGATGAGTTGTTGTTCACTTTTAGTGACTGGTAAACTAACACTCTCAGTGTGGTTCACTAATCTGTCTCTCAAATATACTCAGACACAGCCCATTTATAATTGATTTTCTTTGACTACTTTTAATCCACATTACATTGGTGTATAGCTTGCTCTATCAAAATCTACATAACTTGTAAAACTCTAAATATTACTATTGTCCCTTTACATATAAAGCTTGTAGTGGTCTATTTAGATATCCCTTTTCAATCACAATGCTATTTGATTGCATACAACTTATTATTTTTAAAATGCAAAAAACCTTACTCAGGCTTACCATATTTTAATCTACACAGTATACGCTGAATATCTCAAATAAGAAAGTTTTCAAAAACCTTACGCATACATTTCAATAATCTATCAAATGTTGGAATAAATTCTTACACATCAGTGAAAGTATATGAATTCTCATGGTCTAAGATTAGCTAATCTCATTTAATTTATTTTTATTATGGAAGCAAATTTATTTTTTTGCAAAATGACTGGTAGTTTTATTAGATGACAGTCTCTTTTCTTCTTTTATTAAGAATGATAATCCATACATTAATATTTTCATTTTCCTTTGAATCATAGTCTTGGATTTATTATTAGCAAGCAAAGGGATTCCTCAATAATAACTTTGTTCAAAAAATTCAAACCTCCTTTGCCCTCATGGAGACTTTATTATATCGTAAGATACTACAATAACAATATTTTATATTGTATCCAGAAATGGAAGAAAAAGTTTTAGAGGGATGAAGAGAATAATTTTGAAGTTTTCCAAATTTTATACTAATATATCATAACATTTTATTAAATTTTCTTTTGGTTTTTAAAATTTGTAACTCTCATACTTTTGTCAGTTACAATAAACATTCCAGAATGATATTTATTCAACTAAAATAACTCTAAATAAATTAGAAAATTATTTAGCATGTCTTTATAGCCCTTAAGATAATTAGAAGAGTATTGGTCTTTAATTGCACATAGGGAAAAGTCAGAGCAGAGCCTCAATCTTTATCATTCATTCTAATTTCCTCTAATTTTAAACATAATGTTTAATAAGAATACTTCCATATAATTAAGTCCAAATATGTGCTTTTATGACACTTCATCAGTTATGTAGGAGCTCTAATAGTGACAATGATTTTAATAATATTTAAAATGGTGATGGACGCTGCTTTTGATCCAACAGTTTTGTTCAAAACAGAAGTATTTTAAAGTGTTACTTTCATAGTTTTAAGTAATTGCCATATCATCTGCCACAATGGGACTGAGATAACCTCATAAGTAATCATATAACCAGTATGTGTATATGTCATCAAGCATAGTGATACTTCCTAGCACCTGAGGCTATTTTCCTTTTAAATTACAATTTCTTTTATTTTCCCATGACATTACAAATATGATAGCTAAAATAAAAGTTTAGATGCATTATTTACTTCTTAAAACTTAAGTGACATGCAAGATTATAAGAAAACTTCAATGTGAATCATTTAAATAGTTCAATTTGCTTAAATAAGCAGCATCAAGAGTTAGACCAAATGGGTTTCTCCTATAAAATCATAATATTTATGCATATTAAGTTATGTAGATGGAAGAATTGACAACATTGGTAAATTTTCGGATGTTTAATATTATTGCCGATATTTTTGTAGCATTCCTGGGATGAAACATAGGGCTCTGAATATGCTTTACAAATACTGGACCTCTGAATTGCATTTTCAGTACATTACTACTTTTTAAATGTTTTTCCCCAATCATAGGTACCCAACTTCTCTCCCTCCCTCCACCCTTCCCCAGTCCCCCTTGCATCTTCCCCCCTTTTCTCCTTCCTTTCACCCCACTCCATCCCCTTCTCCCAGTGCCTCCCCCATCCCCCTCCCATCCCCTGGAGCATCCTTTTGTGTGAATGCCTAACTTCCCTCTGAGTCCTCCACTCTAGTGAGGTGTAAAACACAGTGGCATAGGTGGGAGCCCTTTCTTGGGCTTCCCTGTAGTATGGGAACACTATTATGACTGTTAATCTCTTGCCTCTAAGGATCTTACTGCCTGTGGTCCATACTAGACTTTGGAGGGCCGTTGATATGTCAGCTATTGTGCAGTTCATGCAAAGTCTGATTATGGCTACTGCTGCCCTAACTTGTGTGGAGTATCTTGAATATTTTTGCTCCTCCCCATCTTTAGGCTCTTACAGTCTTGCCACCCTATCTTCTGCAAGGTTTCCTGAGCTTTAGGATGGGGAGAGATTTGGCTAGTCTGGTTCCAGGTGATTAAGGTAGGGTCTTTGGTGTTCTGAATTACGGTTTGTTGTTTTCAGTTTTGCTGTTCCTGTACTGCCCTTGGCTCCATCCTGATTGGTGTTGGAGGTCTCCTCCTAACCAAAGATAAAAGGCTGTTTAAATGAAAATCTGACTATAAGAGGGGATTTAAAGGTAGATGGAATAAGAGTGGGAGACTGCAGTGAGGAGGGGTGTCGATGTCCTTTTGCAGGATGGTTACCATCTATCTGCCAGTCCCAATACCCTCCCTGATTGGTGAGATCATACCTCCTCAGTTGCAAGTGGCAGGGAGGGAGAGTGACATTCACCAGATGTCTTGCTACTTACTAGCAATACTTGATGGTGACCTATTTTCTCTACTAAACATGATCCCCTTTCTTCTTCTTTCATTACTACTTTTTTTTTGGTCTATTATTACTTCGATTTTTTAATTTTTTTAGCCTTTTTTAATTATTTATTTCCACTCATACTACTTTTTAAAATTTTTTTATTATTATTATTATTTATTCAACTGTGTGCATATGCATGTGTATGTGTGCGTGCGTGTGTGTCTGTGTGTGTGTGTGTGTGTGTGTGTGTGTGTGTGTGTAGAACCATGGACGAATTCACGAACCACCACCTCCTTCTGCCCCGGGATTCACAGGCTCCGCCCTACCAGGACCAGAAGCGCAGGCCGCCCCCGCTTCCGCCTGGCGTCTATAGGTGGGATCTGGGATCCGAACTCAGGACCTTCCGCCTGTAAGGCGGAGGCTTAAGCCCTGAGCCACCTCTCCAGCCCCAGTCCACTCATACTACTTTTTATCTGCATATTTTGCTTATTCGTAAAAGAAGTGTTTTGGAATTTCTACCTTTAAGTGTAAATTTGTCTTTTTCCATTCTTCTGTAAAGTTCCTTATGCATTTTCCATCAGGTTTTATATCTATATATAGAAACAGATATACATATATGTATATGAATTTAGTTTCTGTCTTCATAATGGATTAAATTCCCATCAAAACCACCTGCCTGCCCAAGACGGAACTCACTGTCTGTTGGTCCCCAGGTCACCTCTAGCCCCAATTCCTCCCACCAGCCAGCCCGGACAACACCCAGGCTGCATCCCATGTGCCTGACCAATGCCCTGGGCCCCAGCAACTTTTTTCCTGCCAGCCGACCCAGACAGGACTTGCTCTGGGTCCTCCATCCCTGGAGCCGAGGTGGGCCAATAAGCCAAGTCCCAGGTCCCAGGTGAAGAGTTCTGCCATCACCATCAGCCCCTCTTCCCCTCTGACCAACTGGGGCCCCTCGCTCGTGGTCCACGGAGGACACACTGCTACACAGAATTCAACACAATCCAAAGAAAACCTAAGCAAAACTCTAAGGGACAAAGGCCATACATCTGATGTCATCTAAAATCTTCCTATGAGAGAGATATGTCACATTCAGCACAAAGATAAGTAAAACTTCTTTTTTAAAAAGAGTCTGCTCCATTTTAATATTAATCACTGTAGGTTAAATTTTCCATGTAGCCACCCCAAAATATATACAACTCCAGGGATTATACACTCACCCTCACATATCACCAAGATACTAAATCGTAAAAGTATACTACCATAGTAATATTCAGCTCCTGTCTACTTCATCTGACTTAACTGATGTACTAACAGCCTAAAAACCTCATCTAGGAAATAACACTTACAACAGGCAAACGAACCCAACTACAAGGCAAGGACTAGTAATAACTGCCCAACACTGCCCGAGAGTAGTAATACCAACTAAATCAGTTCAGTCAAAAACACACAGAAACTGAAAGGTCTTAAGAGACAAAACGACAATGCCCAAGTCAAACTGCAGATCCAAGAGAAACAAAACCCAGGAAGAAAAATCTCCCACTGAAAGAATTAACCCCAAAATGATGAATTCCAACCAGAAAAAATTCACAGACAATAACCAGATAACGACTTTCAAAGTATGATCATTACCATGATTAATACTATGAAAGAGGTCCCCTTTGCACCACACCCCGCTCTGCCGGTCTGGACACACGCGCGGTCCAGCCGGGCCTCACCCCGCGCCCTAGGTGGTAAGTCTCCACCCAGCGCACCGCCTACCAGGACCCCAGGTCGGCCCATAGGGACCCGGCTCCGACTCCCACCATCCAGCCGGAGCTGGGCGCGGGGCCGAGGGACGAGGAGGACCTCCCCCTGCGCCCGGGCCCGACCCAGCTGCCCTCGGGTTAAATAGCTCCACGCCAACGCCCCCATCCCCCCTTTGCACCCCACCCCGCTCCGCCGGCGGGACGCGCGCGGTCCAGCCGGGCCTAAACCCCAGGACCTAGGTAAGTCTCTGCCCACGCCTGCCCACCAGGACCCCAGGCCAAATAATTCAGTTTAGTGAAATTGAGAGATCTTAAGAGTTAAAATGACAATGCCAAAGTCAAAGTGCAAATCCATGAGAAGCAACAATCAAGTAAACAAATTTCCCACTGAAGAAATTAATCCCATAATGTTAGACTCCAACAAGAACAAACCCACGGAAAAAGGCCAAGAAAGCCCCACCCAGGATAAAGACTTTCAAAATATGATCATTACCATGTTCAATACTATGAAAGAGGAAATCAGGGAGGAATTACATAATCGAATCAATCGCTTTGAAGAGGAACACAACAGACATCGGGAGGAGTAGAGAAAAACAGTGCAAGAAACAAAAAGTGGCATAGAGCAGTAAAAACAAACTCAAGCAGAGTTTAAAACTGAGCTACAAGACAAGTTATCTTCAACCCAGAACGCCACAGAGAGTCTTATCAACAGAACTAACGAAGCAGAAAACAGAATTTCAGACCTTGAAGATAAAGTGGGAGTACTAACCAGCTCAATGGAAGAGGTTGTTAAAGCCAAAAAGATACTTGAGAGAAATATCCAAGAGATATGGGACACCCTGAAAAAGCCTAACATGCGTATTCATGGAATACCAGAGCAAGAATCTCAAAATACCACCCCTGAGGAAATTTTTCAAACGATCATCAAGGAAAACTTTCCTCATATAAAAAAAGCGAGGCCCATCCATGTACAAGAGACATTCCTCACCCCAAACAGATACGACCAAAATAGAAGCACCCCACGGCAAATAATAGTTAAAACACTCCACATTCAAGATAAAGAACTGGTGCTGAGAGCTTCAAGGGAGAAAAAACAAGTCACTTTTAAAGGTAAACCTATTAAAATAACAAATGACTTCTCAGTCGAAACAGTAAAAGCAAGAAAAGCTTGGAGAGACCTACTTCAAGCATTGAATGAGCAAAAATGTCAACCCAGGCTGATTTACCCTGCAAAACTATCAGTCATGATCGAGGGAGAAAGAAAAATTTTCCAGCACAAAGACAACTTTAAGGGATACATGGCCACCAAACCAGGCCTTCAAAAAATGCTGGAAATGATACTCAAGCGTGAAGAAAAAAACAGGCATATCCAGGAGAACAGAAGGCAAGTATAACATCATTAAAAACGAAGCAGTATACTTATAAAAGCAACTAAACATAATAAATGTCTGGAATTAACAATAATTTCTCCATTATAACACTAAATGTTAATGGAATTAATTCACCGATCAAGAGACACATATTACAAACTTGGATTAATAATCAAAATCCATCAATCTGCTGCCTGCAGGAAACCCATCTCACCACAAAAGATAGGCACGCTCTAAAAATAAAAGGCTGGTCAACAATTCTACAAGCAAATGGAAGCAAAAAACAGACAGGGGTAGCCATTATGCTATCAGACAAAGTGGACTTCAAACCAAAGAAAATTATAAGAGGCACAGATGGATACTACATTTTAGTAACAGGTACAATTCACCAGGAAGACTTCACAATACTGAACATACATGCATCCAATACGGGCCCCTCCACATTCATTAAGAAAACCCTACAGCATCTAAAGAAAGAAATCAACCCCCAAACGATAATTCTTGGGGACTTCAACACCGCCCTCTCAACATGGGATACATCAACAGGTCAAAAGCTTAACAGAGACACTTTGGAACTTAATCATACCCTGAAAGAAATGGACCTTATAGATCTCTATTGAACTTTTCACCCACGCACCAAAGAATACACATTTTTCTCAGCAGCACACAGAACTTTCTCCAAAATAGATCACATATTGGGCCACAAAATGAATCTACACATATACAAGAAAGTTGAAATTCTAACCTGTGCCCTATCAGACCACCACGGCCTAAAGCTGGACATCCACAACACAACAAACAAGAGAAAATACACTAACTCCTGGAAACTTAACACTATGATGCTGAATGAGAAAGGATTCAGGAAGAGATTAAAAAGGAAATTCAAGATTTCCTGAAAGTGAATGATAACGAAAATACAACTTACCAAAATCTCTGGGACACAATGAAAGCTGTTCTAAGAGGTAAGTTCATAGCTCTTAATGCCTACGTCAAAAAAATGGAAACATCAGAAATAAACAACTTAACAATGCAGGTTAAAGCTTTAGAGAAACTAGAGCAATCTGATCCCAAAAGTAGTAGAAGAGAGGAGATTAGCAAAATAAGGGGAGAAATATCTGAAATCGAGATCAAGAAAACGATAGAAAAAAATCAACCAGTCAAAAAGCTGGTTCTTTGAAAAAAATCAATAAGATTGATACACCCCTAGCTAAACTAACCAAAAGCAAGAGAGAGAAAACCCAAATTTACAAAATTACAAATGATCATGGAGTTATCAGTACTGATACCCAAGAAATCCAGAGATTTATAACATCATATTTCAAAAACTTATACTCTGTGAAGTTTGACAACACAAAAGAGATGGATGAATTTCTAAGTAAACACAACTTACGTAAATTGAATCAGGAAGTTGTGAATTATTTAAATAGTCCTATAACATATAAGGAAATTGAGGAAGTAATCTCGAATCTTCCCACCAAAAAATGTCCTGGACCAGATGGATTCAGCACAGAGTTCTACCACACATTTAAGGAGTTAATAACACCAATACTCCTTAAACTGTTCCATCAAATAGCAAAGGAAGGAACACTACCAAATTCCTTCTATGAAGCTAATATCGTTTTAATCCCAAAACCTAATAAAGATTCACTTAAAAAAGAAAACTATAGGCCGATCTCCCTGATGAACACAGACGCAAAGATTCTCAACAAAGTCTTAGCAAATCGGATTCAAAAACATATTAAAAAGATCATTCACAGGGACGAAGTAGGCTTCATCCCCGGCACACAAGATTGGTTCAACATACGCAAATCAATAAATGTAATTCATCATGTAAACCAGATCAAAGTCCAAGACCACATGATACTCTTGATAGATGCAGAAAAAGCTTTTGGCAAGATCCAACAGCCTTTTATGATCAAAACGCTAGAGACAGTAGGAATGGAAGGAACCTTTATCAATATAATAAAAACTGTATACAACAAGCCCACAGCAAGGATTATGCTCAATGGGGAACAATTGGAAGCATTCCCACTTCGATCAGGAACTAGACAAGGCTGTCCACTCTCACCACTTCTATTCAATATTGTACGTGAAGTGTTAGCTGAAGCCATAAGACAAGAAAGGGACATAAGAGGGATTCAAATCGGCAAGCAAGAAGTCAAGCTGTACCTATTTGCAGATGACATGATCTTATACCTGAGTGATCCCAAAAACTCCACCAGGAAGCTCCTGGAACTAATTGAGAAGTTCAGCAGGGTGGCAGGATACAAAATAAATGTGCAAAAATCAGAGGCCTTCCTATATGCCTGGAATGAAAGAAGTGAAAAAGCCTTGAGAGAAACAATCCCATTTACTATAGCCCCTAAAAAAATGAAATACCTTGGTATAAACCTAACTAAGGAGGTAAAATACCTTTACAATGAAAAGCTTAAAACCCTAAAGAAAGAAATTGCAGAAGACACCAGAAGGTGGAAAGACCTCCCTTGTTCCTGGATTGGCAGAATCAACATCGTAAAAATGACCATCCTACCAAAGGCAATATACAGATTCAATGCTATACCAATCAAAATCCCAAAGCAATTCTTCAAAGAAGTTGACCAAACAATCTCAAAGTTCATATGGAGGCACAAAAGACCCAGGATAGCAAAAACAATCCTGAGTAACAAAAACACAGCTGGAGGTATTGCCATACCAAACCTTAGTCTATACTACAAATCCATAGTTGTAAAGACAGCCTGGTACTGGCTCCAAAATAGACACACAGATCAATGGATAAGGATTGAAGACCCAGATATAAGCCCACAAAATTATAGCCATTTGGTCTTTGACAAAGGGGCCCAAAGAATCCAATGGAAAAAGAACAGCATCTTCAACAAATGGTGCTGGCAAAACTGGATATCCACATGCAGAAGATTAAAGCTGGACTCGTACTTGTCACCATGTACAAGACTTAATTCCAAATGGATCAAGGACCTTGATATCAGGCCAGAGACTATAAAAACCATAGTTGAAAGGATAGGGAACTCCCTCGAGCTGATTGGGCTAGGCCAACAGTTCCTAAACAGACATCCAATGGCACAGTCACTGCTACCAACTCTCAACAGTTGGGATCTTGTGAAATTAAAGAGCTTCTGTTCAGATAAAGAGATTGTAATGCGAGCTCAAAGGCAACCCACAGAATGGGAGAAAATCTTCATTAACCACATATCTGATAGAGCTCAATTGTCCAGAGTGCACAAAGAACTTAGAAAACTAAACACCAAGGAAACCAATGGCCCAATTAAAAAATGGGCCCTGGAAATTGAAAGAAACTTTAGAAGGGATGAAATTAAAATGTCTAACAAATATCTTAAAAAATGCTCCACTTCTTTAGCCATCAGAGAAATGCAAATCAAAAGTTCCCTGAGATATCATCTCACCCCAGTCAGGATGGCAAAAATCCACAATACTAACAACGACAAATGCTGGAGAGGATGTGGAGAGAGGGGAACTCTCCTACATTGCTGGTGGGAATGCAGGCTCATACAGCCACTTTGGCGAGCCTTCTGGAGATTCTTAAAGAAATTAAAGATTGAAATGCCATATGACCCTGCTATTCCACTTTTGGGAATAACCCCCCATACAGCAGAGGTTCACCTTGATAGCACAAGCACGACCATGTTCATAGCAGTACTGTTTACAATAGCAAAGTCATGGAATCAGCCCAAATGTCCAACAGTTGATGAGTGGATAAGGAAACTGTGGTACATCTATACAATGGAGTACTACTCAGCCATCAAAAATGATGAATTACTGGAATTTGCCGGGAAATGGATGTCATTAGAAACAATTATATTAAGTGAAGTATCCCAGACCCAGAAAATTAAGCGCCGTATGTACTCCCTAATAGGTGGCTCCTAGTACCAAACCCACCCAGCCCACCTAGAGACAGTAATTGCAAGGATTATGAACAGGAGGGATGGGGTAGGAGGGCCACACCAGAAACAAGGAGAGAAGGGACCATGTTACAGCAGGGAAAATAGGCCTCCACCAAGGACCCAAATAAGTAATGAGACATCTGATTAAGTTCACAGATTTTTGTTCCTGATCATTTACTACTGAGGGGGTGTGATCTCACCAGAAGAGGAGGGCATATAGTCTGGCAGATAAAAAGTAACAATTTTGCAAATGGGTGATAGACCCCTCCCTCACTGTGGTTTCCCATTTTTATTACATCTACCTTTGAATGTGCTTTTATCACAAGACTCTAACAGCTTTTTGTCTCTGGCCAGGGGGTAACATACAATGCCCACCAGGATGGAGTGAAGGGCATTGCAGGAGCAGCAAAACTGCAAAAGAAAATCAACAAACCACAATCCAGAACTTCAGAGACTCTATATCAACCACCTAGAACTAGGCCAGCTTAGTCTCTCCCCATCTTGAAGCTCAGGGAAATTTGCGGAAGAGGGGGCGGTAAGAGTGTAAGAGCATAAGGATGGGAGGAGCAATTATATGTAAGATACTCTATACTAGTTAGGGCTGAAGCAATCATAATTGGACTTTGCATGCCCTGCGCATTGTCCAACACACTGTTGATCTCACAAAGTCTAGCATCTGCTAAAGGCAACAAGGTCCTTGGAGGCAAAGGATTGGCAGCCACAGCAGTGTTCCTATACCTAAGGGGAACACGGGAAAGGGTTCGGGAAAGGCCACTGGGTCCTTGTACGTCATCGGAGAGGAGGGCCCAGAGGAAAATCAGACATGCACAAGAAAGGACTCTCTGGGAATTGGGGTGGGAGGCACTGGGGAATGGGGAGGGAGAGGGGTGGCGAGGGGGAGCAGGGGGTACGGGGGGAGGAGGAGGGTGGGAGGGAACTGGTGTACCTAATAAGTTTGTATGAGCTGAAATAAAAAAAAAAAACCTTTAAACAAATATAAAAAAAAAAATACTATGAAAGAGGAAATCCGGGAGGAGTTAAACAACCACATCAACTACTTTGAAAAGGAACACAACAGACACTTGGAGGAGTTGAGAAAAACAGTTCAAGAAACGAAAAAAGACAAAGAGCAGTTAAAACAGTCTCAGGCAGAGTTTAAAATTGAACTAAAAAACAAGTTATCTTCAACTCAAAACTCAACAGAGAGTCTTATCAGCAGAACAAATGATGCAGAAAATAGAATTTCAGATCTTGAAGACAAAGAGGGAGAATTAACCAACTCAATGGAAGACGTTCTTAAAACCAAAAAGATATTTGAGAGGAATATTCAAGAGAAACGGGACACCCTGAAGAAGCCAAACATGTACATTCATGGAATACCAGAGCAAGAATCCCAAAGTACCACACCTGAGGAAATTTTTCAAATTATCATAAATGAAAACTTCCCCAAACTAAAGAAAGAGGCCCATCCTTATACAAGAGGCATTCCGCAACCTCCCCCCAAAAATAGAAAATCGCCACGGCAAATAATAGTCAAAATACTCCACATTTAAGACAAAGAAAAGGTGCTGAGAACTTCAAGAGAAAACAAACAAGTCACTTTTAAAGGTAAACCTATTAAAATAACAAATGACTTATCAATGGAAACAGTAAAAGCAAGAAGAGCTTTAATAAGAGACGTCAAGTATTAAATGAGCAAAAATGTCAACCCAGACTGATATACCCGCAAAATTATCCATCATGATCGAGGGAGAAAGAAAAGTTTTCCAGCACAAAGACAACTTGAAGGCTTATAAGTCTACCAAACCAGGCCTTCAAAAAAATGCTAGAAATTATACTCAAGCTTGAAGGAAAAAACAAGCATATCCAGGAGGAAAGAAGGGAAGTATAATACCACCAAAACCTAAATGTCACACAATACACTTACAAAAGCCACTAAACATAAAAAATGTCCAGAATTAAAAATAATTTCTCTATTACAACATTAAATGCCAACGGTATTAACTCACCGATCAAGAGACACAGTTTATAAACTTGGATTAAAAACCACAACCCATCAATCTGCTGCCTCCAGGAAACTCATCTCACCACAAAAGACGGTCACATCCTAAAAATAAAAGGCCGGTCAAAAATTCTGCAAGCTAATAGAACCAGAAAACAGGCACGGGTAGCCATTATGCTTTCAGGTAAAGTGGACTACAAATCAAAAAAAAAAATCATAAGAGTACACAAATAGATACTACATTTTAGTCACACGTACAATTCACCAGGAAGACTTCACAATACTTAACATATATGCACCTAAGGGCCACTCCACATTCATTAAGCAAACCCTACAGCATCTAAATTGAGAAATCAACCCCCGAACAATAATTCTTGGGAATTTCAACACTGCCTTCTCAACATGGGACAGATCAACAGGCCAAAAGCTTTGGACACTTGGAACTCAACTAAACCCTTAAAGAAATGGTCCTTACAGATCTCTATCAAACTTTTCATCCACGCACTAAAGAATACACATTTTTCCCAGCAGCACACAGAACTTTCTCCAAAATAGATCACATATTGGGCCACAAAACGAATCTCCACATATACAGGAAAGTTGATATTCTAGCCTCTAACCTATCAGACCACCATGGTCTAAAGGTTGACATCCACAACACAATAAACAATAGAATATACACTAACTCCTAGAAACTTAAAACTAGATGCTGAATGAGAATTGGATTCAGGAAGAAATTAAAAAGGAAATTTAAGATTTCCTGAAAGTGAATGATAATGAAAATACAACTTACCAGAATCTTTGGGACACAATGAAAGCTGTCCTAAAAGGTAAGTTCATGGCTCTTAATGGAAAAAAATGTAAACATCAGAAATAAATAACTTAACAATGAAGCTTAAAGCTTTAGAGACACTAGAGCAATGCTACTCAAAAGCAGTAGAAGAGAGGAGATTAGAAAAATAAGGGGAGAAATATCTAAAATCAAGATTAGGAAAACAATACAGAGAATCAACCAGTCAAAAAGCTGGTTCTTTGAAAAAATGAATAAGATTGATACAACCCTAGCTAAATTAACCAAAAGCAAGAGAGAAAAAACACAAATTAACAAAATGAGAAATGAAAAATGGAGATATCACTACAGATACCCATGAAATCCAGAGAATTATAACGTCATATTTCAAAAACTTATACTCTGGGACTGGAGAGGTGGCTCAGGGGTTAGGCCTCCGCCTTGCAGGCAGAAGGTCCTGAGTTCGGATCCCAGATCCCACGTATAGACGCCAGGCGGAAGCGGGGGCGGCCTGTGCTTCTGGTTCTGGTAGGGCAGAGCCTGTGAATGCAGGGGCAGAAGGAGGTGGAGGCGTCCATGGTGGTTCACAAATTCGTCCGTGGTTCTACACATACACAGACACACACACAGACACACACGCGTGCACATACACACGCATATGCACACAGTTGAATAAATAATAATAATAATAAAACTTATACTCTGTGAAATTTGACAACACAAAAGAAATGGATGAATTCCTAAGTAAGCACAAATTACCTAAATTAAATCAGGAAGTTGTGAATTATTTAAATAGTCCTATAACATATGAGGAAATCGAAGAAGTAATCTCAAATCTTCCCACCAAGAAATGTCCTGGACCAGATGGATTCAGCACAGAGTTCTACCAGACACTTAAGGAGCTAATAACACCAATACTCCTTAAACTCTTCCATCAAATAGCAAAGGAAGGAACACTACCAGATTCTTTCTACAAAGCTAATATCGTCTTAATCTCAAAACCAAATAAAGATACACTTTAAAAAGAAACCTGAAGGCCAATCTCATTGATGAACACAGATGCAAAGATTCTCAACAAAGTCTTAGCAAATCAGATTCAAAAACATATCAAAAAGATCATTCATGGAGACCAAGTAGGCTTTATCCCAGGCACACAAGGTTGGTTCAACATATACAAATCAATAAATGTAATCCATCATATAAACCAGTCTAAAATCCAAGACCACATGATACTCTCGATAGATGCAGAAAAAGCTTTTGACAAGATCCAACAGCCTTTCATGATCAAAACCCTAGAGACAGTTGGAATGGAAGGAATCTTTATCAATACAATAAAAGCTTTATGCAACAGGGCAACAGCAATGATTGTACTCAATGGGGAAAAACTTGAAGCATTCCCACTTTGATTAGGAACTAGACAAGGCTGTCCACTCTCACCCCTTCTCTTCAATAGTGTACTTGAAGTCTTAGCTGGAGCCATAAGATAAGAAAGGGAGATAAAAGGGATTCAAATCATCAAGGAAGAATTCAAGTTATTTTTATTTGCTGATGACATGATTTTTATATCTGAGTGATCCCAAAACTCCACCAGGAAACTCTTGGAACTAATACAGAAGTTCAGCAGGGTAGCAGGATACAAAATAAACATACAAAAGTCAGTGGCCTTCCTATATGCCCAGAATGAAAGAAGTGAAAAAACCTTCAGAGAAACCATCCCATTTAATATAGCCCCTAAAAAAATGAAATACTTTGGTATAAAACTAACCAAGGAGGTAAAAGACCTTTACAATGAAAACTTTAAAACCCTAAAGAAAGAAATTGCAGAAGACACCAGAAGGTGGAAAGACCTCCCTTGTTCCTGGATTGGCAGAATCAACATCGTAAAAATGACCATCTTACCAAAGGCAATATACAAATTCAATGCTATCCCAATTAAAATCCCAAAGCAATTCTTTAAAGAAGTTGACCAAACAATCTCAAAATTCATATGGAAGCACAAAAGATCCAGGATAGCAAAGACAATCCTGAGTAACAAAAACACTGCTGGAGGTATTACCATACCGAACCTTAATCTATATTACAAATCCATAGTTATAAAAACAGCCTGGTACTGGCTCCAAAATAGACACAAAGATCAATGGATAAGGGTTGAAGACCCAGATATAAGCCCACACAATTACAGCCATTTGATCTTTGACAAAGGGGCCCAAAATCCAATGGAAAAAGAACAGCATCTTCAACAATACTGGATCTCCACATGCAGAAGATTAAAACTGGACCCGTACTTGTCACCATGTACAAGACTTACTTCCAAATGGATCAAGGACCTCAATATAAGTCCAGAGACTATGAAAACCTTAGTTGAAAGGGTAGAAAACTCCCTAGAGCTGATTGGAGTAAGCCAACACTTCCTAATTGCATATCCAATTGCACAGGCAATACAACCAACACTCACAAATGGGATCTTATGAAATTAAGGAGCTTCTGTTTAGATAAAGAGATTGTAACTTGAGCAGAAAGGCAAACCACAGACTGATAGAAAATCTTCACTAACCACATATCTGGTAGAGCTCTATTATCCAGAGTGCACAAAAAATCTTTGAAAACTAAACACCAAGAAAACAAATGGCCCAATTGAAAAATGGGCCTTGTAACTTCAAAGAAACTTTACCAAGGATGAAATTAAAATGTCTAACAAATATCTTAAAAAATGATCCACATCCTTAGCCATCAGGGAAATGCAAATCAAAACCATCCTGAGATATCATCTCACTCAGGATGGCAAAAATCCACAATACAAGCAACATCAAATGCTGGAGAGGATGTGAAGAGAGGGGACTCTCTTACATTGCTGGTGGGAATGCAGGGTCATACAACCACTATGGCAAGTGGTCTGGTGATTATTAAAGAAGTTAAACATTGTAGTGCCATATGACACAGCTATTCCACTTTTGAGAATAATCCCCCATATAACAAAAATTCACCTCAATAGCACAAGCATGACCATGTTCTTAACAGCACTGTTTGCAATAGGAAAGTCATGGAATCAACCCAAATGTCCAACAGTTGACACGTGGATAAGGAAAATGTGGTACATTTATACAATGGAATACTACTTAGCCATCAAAAATGATGAATTAATGCAATTTGCTGGGAAATGGATGGAATTAGAAACAATTGTATTGAATGAAGTATCTCAGATAAAGAAAATTAAGCACCGTATGTACTCCCTAATGAGTGGATCCTAGTATCAAACCCACTTAGAGACACTAAAAGACAAATCTCTGTAATACCTACAGTAATTGCAAAGATTATAAACAGAAGAGAAGGGAAGGAGGGCCCCACCAGAAACAGAGAGAGAGGAAATCATGCTACAGCAGAGATAATAGGCCACCATCAAGGACTGCAAGTAAGTAATGAGACAACTGATTAAGCTCACAGACTTTCCTTCCTGGTCACTTGCAACTGATGGGGTATGATCTTACCAGAAAGGGATGGCATATATTCTGGCAGATAGAAGGTAACCATTTTGCAATGGGAGACTGACCCACCCCTCACTGCAGTCTCCTATTCTTCTTCCATCTACCTTTGAATCTATCCTTATAATAAGACTCTATTTTAACAGCTTTTTATCTCTGGCCAGGGGGTGTCATCCAATACCCGTCAGAATGGAGCCAAGGGCCTTGCAGTGAAGGACCCTCACCACCCTAGAGGAAGGTTCCACAAGGCAGGCCAGTACATGCCTGCAATAGCCATAGCCATCGCTCAAAACTAAGCATAGCCTTAAGCTAGTTGCAGATGCTCCCCTCTGTGACCACAAACTGTCCAGTTCTGGGAAAATCCGTGGAACTGCCACCAGGAACCAAGAACAGACAGCCTGTGGTTAAGCAGGTGGTCTGAACCAATCACAAGCAGCCAACCCCACCTAAGCTCCAAACCGACCAATGGTTGTAGAGGTCAGGCCAAAATTCTTTAACTGTCACCCAAACCTCTATATAAACCCTCAGCTTCTTGCTGCTCAGGGCTGCTTCCATCCTCTCCTGTGTGGGAAGTTGCTGGAGCTGCCCTGAGCGCCACAAATAAAGCCTCTTGCCTTTGCATCGAGAGCGGTCTTGGGTGTCTCTCTCTTGGTGGCCTCATTCCTGAGTGAAAGGCTGGGGTCTTTTATTTTGGGGGCTCATCCAGGATATGAGACCCCCAAGAGATTGCACCAACACCAGCATTGGAGGTACATGAGCACTCTTGTCTATGTCTACTTGTGTTCTGTCTAGAATTGTATCTTCTTGTGTTTTGTCTAGAATTGTATCCACTTGTGTTTTGTTTAAAACTGTGTCAAAGTTTCATTTTGTCAGAGGAGTATCAGGTTTGGGATGCTCAATAACTCCGAGGCAGACGTGCCATATCGGAGAGACATTGAGAGTCCTGTAGGATGGTTTGTACTCTCAGTGGGAGGACCGGAGTGTCCTCAATCTGTAGGGGAGAGTGCCCTCTCCTCACCTGGGAGGACCGGAGTGTCCTCAATCTTTCAGGTTTGGGGCAGTCAATAACTGCGAGACAGACGTGCCATATTGCAGAGACCACGAGAGTCCTGGAAGATGCTCTGGACTCTCACTGTAAGGACCAGAGTGTCCTCAGTCTGTAGGGGAAAGGACAGGAGTGACTGCTTCCCACCTGAGTTCATCTAATCTGTTGTCTATAGCTTGTCTCTTCAGCTCTCTGCAGTATTTGGGTCTGTTTTAAAATTTTGAGAAGGTCGCAAAGAAACCAAGTCTCTTTCTTGTATATCTTTTCATATTCCATCTTACTGTTATCTTTTCCTATTTGACAAGATGAGATTCCGGGTGACTCACAAAAATGGTCCTTGACTCCACTCGAGTTATTCCTGACCCATTGGGAGGATGTCAGGGACTGGACTGCATTAGATATAAAGAAAAACAAACTGCAAACTTACTATACTTATAAATGGCCCTCCTTCAACTTAGGATGGCCATCTGAGGGGACTTCTCACTGTCCCCCTGTGTCAGCAGTCTGAAATGCTGTCATGACCACAGAGCCACATGGCCACCCAGACCAGATTCCCCACATCCTCGCATGGGAGCGCATTGTAGTTGATCTGCCCACATGGGTCTGGCCTTTTCTGCACCCTCCCTCAGCCCCAAAACCCTCAGAGGTGTTTGCACTGAAGACTAAACCCAGAGGAAAACCACCAATTCTTCAAGATTCCCTCCATGAACCCCTCCTCAACCCCCCTCCTTCCTATCCACAGAACCTCGTCTCACTAGACCCTTCCCCCTCCGTGCCTTCTGATCCCCCTCCTGAGCCTTCCCCCTACCCTCCTTTACCAAGGGGAGATGTTTCTGCCACTGGGACCCAGAACTACCAGCGCACCATCTCTCCGGGGCCTGCAGACTCTACATCTGGACCTGCAGGGCCAACCCTACCCCTCTGGGCCTATGGCCTCCCTGATCTCCAGGGCCATCAACCTATGCAATATTGGCCGTTCTCATCCTCAGACCTATATAATTGGAAGACTCAGACCCTCCTTTTCTCTGAGAACCCTACAGGATTAACCAACCTTATAGAAACCATCCTCTTCACCCATGAGCCCACATGGGATGATATCCAGCAGCTACTGAGGGTCCTCTTCACCACAGAGGAGTGGAAGATTATCAATAATGAGGCCCACAAGTTAGTTCTGGGCGAGACTGGGAACCCTACTACAGATCTTGCCCAAATCGATGCTGGGTTCCCAACCACCCGGTCTGAATGGAATTACAATTCCCCAGAAGGCAAGGAGAGGTTACAGGTCTACCACCAGACTCTGTTGGCAGTTCTCAAAGCTGCCACCAGGTGGCCTACAAATTTGAGCAGGATACATGATGTGAGGCAAGAAGAAAAAGAATCGCCCGCGGCCTTCTTGGAGCGGCCGATGGAAGCCTATTGCCAGTTCATGCCCTACGACCCATCTAAGGAAGAAAATAAAGGTACAGTAGCCATGTCCTTTATCTACCAGTCAGCTCCTGACATAAGACAAAAACTGCAGAGGATGGAGGGCTTACAAGAAAAGGCACTCCGTGAATTAGTCCGGGTGATGGAGCAAGTCTATAACAAGAGGGGGACAGAAGAACAAAAAGAGGTAAGAAAAGAAAAGAGACAAAACAGAAATTTAGAAAAATCTTAACTACAGTAGTTGAGAGGAGATACCCAGGGGAGGCAGGGGGAGGTCCCAGAAAACCTCCCCTTGATAAGGACAAGTGCGCCTACTGCAGAGAAAAATGACATTGGGCTAGGGAATGCCCTAACAAAAGAACCAGGAGACCTTCCGCCACTACAAAAGCTAAAGAAGTCCTCACTCTGCAGGAGGACAGTGACTGGTGGGGATGGGGCTTGGAGCCCCTCCCTGAACCCAGGGTAAGCTTAAAAGTGGAGGGGAAACCTGTTAGCTTCTTGGTAGACACTGGGGCTCAACACTCAGTACTCATGAACCTGTTGGGCCCTGTGTCCTCAAGAAAATCCTGGGTACATGGGGCTACAGGTTTTAAACAGTACTCATGGACTACGCAAAGAACAGTGGACCTGGGAGTGGGTCAGGTATCCCACTCATTTATGGTGTTTCCTTACTGTCCTTACCCCCTGTTGGGGAGAGACTTGCTGACAAAAATGGGGGCCCAGATATACTTCCTCCCTGAGGGACCTCAAGTCCTGGAGGCAGGCGGAACCCCACTATAGGTCCTAACCCTCAAGCTAGAGGACAAATACAAACTGTATGAATGGGTCACCTCCTTGGAAGCCGAGCCAGCTTGGCTAGAAAAGTTTCCGCAGGCCTGGGCAGAGAAGGCGGGCATTGGACTAGCTATAAACCAGCCAGTGGTCTATGTACAGCTTAAACCTGGGGCAGACCTGGCCACTGTGCAGCAGTACCCCCTCTCAAGGGAAGCAAGGGAAGGCATACGCCCCCACATTCAGCGCTTCCTGGAGAAGGGGATACTCAGACCATGCCAGTCCACATGGAACACCCCCTTATTACCAGTCAGAAAACCTTGGGCGGGGGACTTCTGGCCAGTCCAGGACCTCCGTGAGATCAACAAGCAGACCCAGGACATCTACTCTATGATGCCCAACCCATACACTCTCCTGAGCACCCCTGACCCCAGGAAGAACTGGTTCACGGTGCTGGACCTGAAAGACACTTTTTTCTGCTTATCATTGGCAGCCAAGAGCCAGAACTATTTTGCCTTTGAATGGAAAGACCCAGAAAATGGGTACTCGGGTCAGGTCACATGGATGCGGCTACTGCAGGGATTCAAGAACTCACCCACTCTCTTTGATGAAGCCCTCCACCGACACCTGAGTGAGTATCGAAGGGCTCACCCTAATCTGGTTCTGCTCCAATATGTAGATGATTTACTTATCACAACAGACTCTGAGTGCAAAACCAAGGACCTCCTGTGGACACTTGGAGAGCTCGGGTACCACGCCTCATTCAAGAAGGCCCAGCTGTGCAAGACAAAGATAAGCTACCTGGGCTATGAACTAAAGGATGGCCACCGATGGTTGAGCCAGAGTTGTAAGGATGCCCTCCTCCACATCCCGCCTCCAGCAAACTCTCATGAGGTAAGGGAGTTCCTGGGCAGTGCTGGGTTCTGTCGGCTGTGGATTCCTGGATTTGCTGAACTGGCAGTGCAACTTTACCCCTTGACCCGGCCAAGTCAGTCATTCAGATGGGACAAGAAAGAACAAGAGGCATTCAAAGCTATAAAATAGGTTTTGTTGTCTGCCACAGCTTTGGGACTCCCAGATGTAACTAAACCTTTCCTCCTATGTGTGGCCGAAAAAGGGGGGTTGCGAAAGGAGTACTCACACAAAAGCTAGGACCCTGGGTGCGACCAGTTGCCTACCTGTCAAAAAAGCTAGATTCTGTAGCTTCAGGATGGCCACCGTGTCTCCGCATTATAGCAGCTACCGCTGCACTAGTCAAAGACAGTGGAAAACTGACTTTGGGACAACCTTTGAGTGTGATAACTTCACATGCCATCAAAGGAGTGTTAAGGTCCCCACCTGAAAAATGGATGTTCAACTCCAGGATGGTTCACTACCAGACCCTCCTGCTAAATCCCAGCCAGATACATTTTAAGAGCCCTGCTGCCTTAAACCTGGTCACCCTCCTCCCTGACCCTGACATTCCACCAGATCCACATGAATGTTGAGACATCCTGGCAGAGGTCCATGGTTAGAGGAAAGACCTCAGTGATGTGCCCATACCGGATGCTAAGGTTACCTGGTTCACCGACGGGAGTAGCTTCATGGACAATGGTAAGAAGAGAGTGGGGGCAGCAGTGGTCTCAGAGACGGAGGTCATTTGGGCAAAGGCATTACCTCTGGGGACCTCAGCACAAAAAGCTGAGCTTATAGCCCTAACCAAGGCATTAGAACTGAGCAATAGAAAAAGGGCAAACATCTACAAAGACTATGCCTTCACTACAGCTCACATTCATGGGGCCATCTATCAGCAGAGAGGTCTTCTCACCTCAGAGGGCAAAGACATTAAGAACAAGGAGGAAATCATGGCCCTCCTACAAGCACTGATGTTACCCACCAAATTGAGCATTATCATTCTCCAGGTCACCAGAAAAGTACCAGCCCAGTAGGCAGAGGTAACAACTTTACAGACCAGACCACTAGGGCTGCTGCCTTAAAAGATCTACCACTGGCGAGCCTCCCAATGTTCCCGGCAAAACCCCTGAACCCCTTGCCCCCGCCAAAGTATTCTCCTGATGAAATAACAGAACTACCTAAGAACCCCACCAATAGCCTCACCCCCGAGGGATACTGAAGGGGCCCACAGGGGAAGGTGATCTTGCCATCAGAGGAAGGAAGAGCCCTCCTCCAGCAGATTCACTGCACCACTCATCTGAGTCCAAAGAAACTGGAACTGCTTATTCAAAGTTCGGGGGTGCAGTTCAGAGGGGTTAAGTCCCTGGCCTCAGAAGTGGGGACAGACTGTACTATCTGCCAGAAAGTCAATGCTTATGCCCAAAAGATTTCCCCAGGGAAGAGACTACGAGGAAACCGACCTGAAGTCCAATGGGAGGTTGACTTCACAGAAATCAGACCCGGAAAATATGGATACCATTACCTATTAGTGTTTGTGGATACATTCTCTGGGTGGGTTGAAGCATTTCCCACCAAACATGAAATGGCCCCAACAGTAGTAAAGAAACTCCTAGAAAAAATTCTACCACACTTTGGGATACCAAAGGTAATCGGGTCAGACAATGGTCCAGCGTTTGCCTCACAGGTAAGTCAGGGACTCGCAAAGATACTGGGGGCAGATTGGAAGCTACATTGTTCAGGACAGGTAGAAAGAATGAATCGGACACTAAAAGAGACCTTAACTAAATTGACCTTAGAGACTGGGTGACTTTCCTCCCCTTTGCCCTTTTCCGAACCCAGAACACTCCCGGGCCCTTCAAGTTGACTCCCTTTGAGATTATTTATGGCACCCTCCCTTCCCTAGTCCCCTCCCTCCACCCTGCTAAGGTAACACCTTCTGCTGACAGAGATCTCCTGATGAGACTGATGGCCTTTAGCACTATTCAGAGTTGTGGCCGAAAATTAATGCTTTGTACTCAACAGGACCGCCCAAAGACCCAGTCCCGGGGACGTCTGAGTATAAGCCAGGAGATTGGGTATACGTCCAGCACCACCAGACTCTAGAACCCCGATGGAAGGGGCCCTACATGGTCCTGATGACCACCCCCACCACGATAAAAGTCAATGGGATCGTGGCTTGGGTACACCGAGTCACATCAAGCTGGTGCCAATTACCTTTGACCAAGGACAGCAAGAGTTCCGAGATCGGGAAAGGCCAACCAAACTCTGATTACAGCAGTCATCCTCGGGCTCCTCGTGAGCCTTCCCCTGATCCAGGGTGGGACCTTGAGGCCCCACCAACCTTACACTTGGAGACTAAAGAGGATGGGCATCAACTCCCAAATATTCCAAGAACAGGTGACCCATGGAGACGCTAGAGTAAGTTTTGTCACCAGTCTGACTGAATTAATGGGCTCTAAGTAAGCAAACTGGTGCAAATGGTACGCCTGCCCGGACTCTTCATTGGGGGGATGTCATCAGCTGGGGGCATATTACTGCAGATACCGGGGTTGTGAGACCTTGGGGAATGGCATGCCTGATGGGGGAAGAGACCCCAGGATCACAATCTGATGGCATCCTCAGGGCTGCATACCACGATATAATGCCCAGGGGCAAGACAAATGGTCACGATTTTCCCTGGGACGGCCTCCAATGAACCTATGCCAACAGTTAAATCTGGCTGTCAAAGGTCCTGGGGCCCTGGGCTGGATAGGTGGGAGGTCATGGGGGATCCAGATAAACCAAAGACCTTTAGAAAGACATCCAGGAAACTTCTTCATTATTGACAAAACCCCCTCTACATCAATACAGATGTTAGGTCCAAATCCAGTCATTGTAAATTCCCCAGGGATCCACCTCTCCTCCCACCCTAGGGAACCCAAACCCCTTGAACCCACCAGGAGTATGGGAGGAACAACCCCCATCAAAACCCCTAACACGACTGGCATAAAGCCTTTACCTACTCCACTGCTTACTCAAGGCCCAACAGAATACTGGGAGTTGATTCAAATGACCTTCATAGCTTTAAATGCCAGCCACCCAGACCTGACAAGAGACTGCTGGTTATGCCTTGATGCCACACCCCCATATTATGAAGCAGTCCCTATCCCTAGCCCTAACATCACTGGGGGACCAAACCCCAATGCCTGCCAGTGGAACTCAACCATTCCAGGGTTAATGCTCCCCCTCTTGGTTTCAGGAAAGCATTATCTAGATCATGACAGTGAGCCTTCCTAGCCTGTAATCAATCACAACAGGTAAACAATGCCTGGTATTAAACTACCAGCACTCCATGATTGGAGTGTGCCTAAAGAAAAGGGGGGAATGAAGGACCCTCACCACCCTAGAGGAAGGTAGCCATAGCCATCTCTTAAGACTAAGCATAGCCTTAAGCTAGTTGCAGATGCTCCCCTCTGTGACCACAAACTGTCCAGTTCTGGGAAAATCCGTTGAACTGCCACCAGGAACCAAGAACAGACAGCCTGTGGTTAAGCGGGTGGTCTGAACCAATCACAAGGAGCCAGCCCCACCTAAGCTCCAAACCAACCAATGGCTGTAGAGGTCAGGCCAAAATTCTTTAACTGTCACCCCAAACCTCATATAAACCCTCAGCTTCTGCTGCTCAGGGCCACTTCAGCCTCTCTTGCATGGGAAGTTGCTGGAGCTGCCCTGAGAGCCACAAATAAAGCCTCTTGCCTTTGCATCGAGAGCAGTCTTGGGTGTCTCTCTCTCGGTGGCCTCATTCCTGAGTGAAAGGCTGGGGTCTTTCAGCAGCAGCAGCAAAACTGAAAAAAAATCAACAAACCATAATTCAGAACATAAGAGACTCTATATCTACCACCTGGAAGCAGGCCTACCTAATCTCTCCATCCTGAAGCTCAGGGAAATTTGTGGAAGAGGGAGCAATAAGATTTTAAGAGCACAAGGATGGGAGGAGTCATGATATGCAAGATACTCCACACAAGTTAGGGCCGAAGCAATCATAATAGGACTCTGCATGATCTGTGCAATAACCAACATATCATTGACCCTTCAAAATCTAGCATGGACTAAAGGCACTAGGATCTTTAGAAGCAAGGGATTAACAGTCACAATAATGTTCCTATACTTAAGGGGAACACAAGAAAGAGTTCTAGGAAATGCCACTGAGTCCTTACACCTCATCAGAGAGGAGGACCCAGAGGAAAGCTTGATATACACATTAAAGGATGCTTCAGAAATGGGAGGAGGAAGCACTGGGAGAAAGGGAGGGAGGGCGGAAGGAAGGGAAAAATGGAGTAGGGAGCATGGAGGTTCAGGGAGGGGTGGAGGGAGGGGGGACAGGGGTAACTGTCACGTTTGTATGAGCAGAAAAATAAGTAAATAAAAAATAAAGTGTTCTCTTTTATTTGCAATAATGTTTCTTTTTAAAAAAATTATTTATGTTTGTATATGTACATCAGAGGGTACTCTGTGACCCTGTGGAAGACCAAGGATGAATTTGGGAATCATGCTGGATTGCTTCTACATTCTTTTTTTTGTTGTTTTACTCTGGATTTCCCAGGCTGCAATCATGAGGGACAGAAGTGTAGGCTGCCACCATTTCCATCTGGTGTTTTTACATGGACCTGGAATCTGAACTCAGAACCTTCTGCTTGTGAGGCAGAGTCTTAATCCCAGAGCCATCTCTCTAGCTCAGTGTGTATTGTCATACACTTATCTCAGAGGATATTTTTAGAAATAAGTTTTTTCCAGATTATTATTTCTACAATTCATAAGCTTCTACTCCTTCATTTCTGCTATACAGTCTTTATACCTATCTATGGTTCTTACAAGTTACATGATTTTAACTTAGTTTGAATGCATTAATTTCACTTTTAATGCAACAAAATACAACTGATATGTTGTTTATTTTCTACTTATTCCATTTACTTAACATTCTTTTATATTCTCTCTTTGCTTCATTTCTTATTTTATGATTTTAATATTATGATTTTTCTTATTTTTATTAGACAAAAGCTCATGTGGCAGTCCAAGCTGTTATGGAAGTCACTATGTAGGTAGGCTCGCTTGGTATTTGTGGGTATCCATGAAACTCTGCTTCTTAAGTTCCAAGATTGTGGGCATGTGCCATTCATGACCTAAGTCACATTTCATTGTTTTTCACTTCTTTCTGCTTGCTAGCTTGTTATGCAATTTCTACTTTTCTTTAAGTGGTTTTTCAAGGAATTATATGATACCTGTTTAATTTGTGGAAGTTTAATAAAAATTTCTTATTTTACTAGCTCCTGGGAAATTTTAAGTTTTGAGAACATTAAACCTTATTTCTTTTTGCCCTTTCTTTAATATTATGTATTTAATTCTCCAGTGAATACAGACTTGAGAAAAAATGATGCTATTTAATGCAGATGATATTAATGGTTATTTGGCCATGTATTTTCATCCTCATTTCTCATTCTTTCTTGAATTGTTGCTTTTTCATTTAATATTATTTTTTAATTTTGATGACAGAGTTTAGAAATTTAATTAGTACAGGTTTGATGGTAAAAAGATTATGGGGTTTCGTTTTTTATTAATGTTTTTATATTGCCATTTTGTAGTTATAATTTTAATTTTAAGAGACAAATTTCATTGCATAGTACAAGTTGACCTTGAATAGGGATTATAGAGTATGCCACATACTTCTTACTTTTTTTTTACTGAATACTATTAGTGTATATAAATTACATGCAGAATAGGATAATAGATTTGCAAATGTGTTTTCAGGACTGTGAAGATAACCATCCCATTACTTCCAAGGTTTTACTTTCCACATAAAGAACTCAGCCATCAATCAAACTTGAATGCTTTTTCTTTGAACTAAGGTATCTGTCTTTCTCATTGGCTGCTTTTGATATCTTTGTGTTTATGGATTCGACAATCTAAGATATGAAACATATAATGTGCTTACATTTATTCTATTCTGAAGTCATACTAGTTTTCAGATGGTAGCTTTGTTTAAATATTGTGTCTATCTTATTCTCTTTCCCTAATCCTTCTGACACTCCCATTGCATTATTTGAGAACTTTCCATTCTATCCGACACATTCCTTTGTCCTTTCCTTACAGTTTATTCTCAGTCTTCAGTTTTAATACTTTCTAATGACATGTTCTTTGTAACTAATGTTCTGTTTGCCTAACACTATTACATGTTATTAAACCTGATACTCTTGTTCTTCATTCAAAATATTATTTATTCATTCATTCATTCATGTGAGAGAGAAGAGACAGAGAGATAAAGAGAGAAAAAGAGTGAAAGATTGAGAGACAGTGAGCAGATGTATGTGGGGAGATTAGAAAATAACTTTGGGAAATCAGTTCTCTCTTTAACCGTGTGAACCCTCGTGGTCAAAGTCAGGTCACCAGGTTTGTCTGAAGAGACAAGAGTAAAGAAGAGGTCTTAAATTTTATTAATTTGGGGCTGGAGAGGTGACTCAGGGGTTAAGCTTCTGCCTTGCAGGCGGAAGGTCCTGAGTTCAGATCCTAGACCCCACGTATAGACGCCAGGCGGAAGCAGGGGTGGCCTACGCTTCTGGTCCTGGTAGGGTGGAGTCTGTGAATCCGGGGCAGAGTAAACAAGGAGGAGGCAGAGGCGGTCAATGATGGTTCCCGAATTCATCCGTGGTTCTACATACACACACGCGAACACACATACATGCACAATTGAATAAATAATAAACAATAAAAAATTTTATTCCCTTCCCCACCCCGCTCTGCCGACCCGGACTCCCGTGCGGTCCAGCCGGGCCTCACCGCGACCTAGGTAAGCTCCGCCAGCGCCCGCCCCCCAGAACCCCAGGTCATCCCAAGGGACCCAGCTCCTACCCCACCATCCAGCCGGAGCCGCACAGGGCCGAGGGATGAGGAGGACCTCCCCCTGTGCCCGGCCCGCCCCAGCTCCCCTCAGATTAACTAGATCCACGTCGACGCCCAATCCTCCCTTCCCCATCCCGCTTCGCCAGCCGGGATGCACAGTCCAGCCGGGCCTCACCGCGACCTAGGTAAGCTCCGTCCCTGCCCACCCCCAGAACCTCAGGCCAAATAATTAAGTTTAGTGAAATTGAAAGATCTTAAGAGTTAAAACGACAATGCCAATGTCAAAGTACAAATCCATGAGAAGCAACACTCAAGTAAACAAATTTCCCACTGAAGGAATTAATCCCATAATGTTAAACTCCAACCAGAACAAACCCACGGAAAATGGCCAAGAAAGCCTGACCCAGGATAACGACTTTCAAAATATGATCATTACCATGTTCAATACTATGAAAGAGGAAATCCGGGAGGAATTACATAACCGAATCAATCGCTTTGAAGAGGAACACAACAGACACTTGGAGGAGTTGAGAAAAACAGTGTAAGAAACAAAAACTGGCATAGGGCCCTTAAAATAGACTCAAGCAGAGTTTAAAACTGAGCTACAAGACAAGTTATCTTCAACCCAGAATGCCACAGAGAGTCTTATCAACAGAACTAATGAAGCAGAAGACAGAATTTCAGACCTTGAAGATAAAGTGGGAGTATTAACCAGCTCAATGGAAGAGGTTGTTAAAGCCAAAAAGATACTTGAGGGAAATATTCAGGAGATATGGGACACCCTGAAGAAGCCTAACATGTGTATTCATGGAATACCAGAGCAAGAATCTCAAAATACCACCCCTGAGGAATTTTTTCCAACCATCATCAAGGACAACTTTCCTCATCTAAAAAAAGAGAGGCCCATCCATATACAAGAGGCATTCCACACCCCAAACAGATACGACCAAAACAGAAGCACGCCACTGCAAATAATAGTTAAAACACTCCACATTCAAGACAAAGAACTGGTGCTGAGAGCTTCAAGGGAGAAAAAACAAGTTACTTTTAAAGGTAAACCTATTAAAAAAACAGGTGATTTCTCAGTCGAAACAGTAAAAGCAAGAAGAGCTTGGAGAGACATACTTCAAGTATTTAATGAGCATAAATGTCAACCCAGGCTGATTTACCCTGCAAAACTTTCTGTCACGATCGAGGGAGAAAGAAAAATCTTCCAGCACAAAAACAACTTGAAGGGATACATGTCCACCAAACCAGGCCTTCAAAAAATGCTAGAAATGATACTCAAGCGTGAGAAAAAAACAGGCATATCCAGGAGAATAGAACGCAAGTATAATACCATTAAAAGTGAAGCAATATACTTATAAAAACTACTAAACATAATAAATGTCTGGAATTAAAAATAGTTTCTCCATTATAACACTAAATGTTAATGGAATTAACTCACCGATCAAGACACACATATTACAAACTTGGATTAAAAATCACAATCCATCAATCTGCTGCCTGCAGGAAACCCATCTAACCACAAAAGATAGGCACACTCTAAAAATAAAAGGCTGGTCAACAATTCTACAAGCTAATGGAAGCAGAAAACAGGCAGGGGTAGCCATTATGCTGTCAGACAAAGTGGATTTCAAACCAAAGAAAATCATAAGAGACACGGATGGATACTACATTTTAGTGACAGGTACAATTCACCAGGAAGACTTCACAATACTGAACATATATGCACCCAATTCGGGCCCCTCCACATTCAATAAGAAAACCCTACAGCGTCTAAAGCAAGAAATCAACCCCCAAACGATAATTCTTGGGGACTTCAACACCGCCCTCTCAACATGGGATAGATCAACAGGTCACAAGCTTAACAGAGACACTTTGGAACTTAATCAAACCCTGAAAGAAATGGCCCTTACAGATCTCTATCGAACTTTTCACCCACGCGCCAAAGAATACACATTTTTCTCAGCAGCACACAGAACTTTCTCCAAAATAGATCACATATTTGGCCACAAAACGAATCTACACATATACAAAAAAGTTGAAATTCTAACTTGTGCCCTATCAGACCACCACGGCCTAAAGCTGGACCTCCACAACACATCAAACAAGAGAAAATACACTAACTCCTGGAAACTTAACACTATGATGCTGAATGAGAAAGGATTCAGGAAGAAATTAAAAAGGAAATTCAAGATTTCCTGAAAGTGAACGATAATGAAAATACAACTTACCAAATTCTCTGGGAAACAATGAAAGCTGTTCTAAGAGGTAAGTTCATAGCTCTTAATGCCTACATCAGAAAAATGGAAACATCAGAAACAAACAACTTAACAATGCAGCTTATAGCTTTAGAGAAATGCAGTCTGATCCCAAAAGTAGTAGAAGAGAGGAGATTAGCAAAATAAGGAGAGAAATATCTGAAATCGAGATTAAGAAAATGATAATAAAAATCAACCAGTCAAAAAGCTGGTTCTTTGAAAACATCAATAAGATTGATACACCCCTAGCTAAATTAACCAAAAGCAAGAGAGAGAAAACCCAAATTAACAAAATTAGAAATGAACATGGAGTTATCACTACTGATACCCAAGAAATCCAGAGAATTATAACATCATATTTCAAAAACTTATATTCTGTGAAGTTTGACAACACATAAGAGATGGATGAATTTCTAAGAAAACTGAACTTACCTAAATTGAATCAGGAAGTTGTGAATTATTTAAATAGTCCTATAACATATAAGGAAATTGAGGAAGTAATCTTGAATCTTCCCACCAAAAAATGTCCTGGACCAGATGGATTCAGCACAGAGTTCTACCACACATTTAAGGAGTCAATAACACCAATGCTCCTTAAACTGTTCCATCAAATAGCAAAGGAAGGAACACTACCAAATTCCTTCTATGAAGCTAATATCGTCTTAATCCCAAAACCTAATAAAGATTCACTTAAAAAAGAAAACTATAGGTCAATCTCTCTGATGAACATAGACGCAAAGATTCTCAACAAAGTCTTAGCAAATCGGATTCAAAAACATATCCAAAAGATCATTCACGGCTTCATCCCCGGCACACAAGGTTGGTTCAACATACAAAAATCAATAAATGTAATTCTTCATGTAAACCAGTCTAAAGACCAAGACCACATGATACTCTCGATAGATGCAGAAAAAGCCTTTGAAAAGATCCAACAGCCTTTTATGATCAAAACGCTAGAGACAGTAGGAATGGAAAGAACCTTTATAAATATAATAAAAGCTGTATACAACAAGCCCACACCAAGGATTATGCTCAATGGGGAATAATTGGAAGCATTCCCACTTCGATCAGGAACTAGACAAGGCTGTCCACTCTCACCACTTCTATTCAATATTGTACTTGAAGTGTTAGCTGAAGCCATAAGACAAGAAAGGGACATAAGAGGGATTCAAATCGGCAAGCAAGAAGTCAAGCTGTACCTATTTGCAGATGACATGATCTTATACCTGAGTGATCCCAAAAACTCCACCAGGAAGCTCCTGGAACTAATTGAGAAGTTCAGCAGGGTGGCAGGATACAAAATGAATGTGCAAAAATCAGAGGCCTTCCTATATGCCCAGAATGAAAGAAGTGAAAAAGCTTTGAGAGAAACAATCCCATTTACTATAGCCCCTAAAAAAATGAAATACCTTGGTATAAACCTAACCAAGGAGGTAAAAGACCTATACAATGAAAACTTTAAAACCCTAAAGAAAGAAATTGCAGAAGACACCAGAAGGTGGAAAGACCTCCCTTGTTCATGGATTGGCAGAATCAACATCGTAAAAATGACCATCCTACCAAAGGCAATATACAAATTCAATGCTATACCACTTAAAAACCCAAAGCAATTCTTCAAAGAAGTTGACCAAGCAATCTCAAATTTCATATGGAGGCACAAAAGACCCAGGATAGCAAAGACAATCCTGAGTAACAAAAACACTGCCGGAGGTATTACCATACTGAACCTTAATCTATATTACAAATCCATAGTTATAAAAACAGCCTGGTACTGGCTCCAAAATAGACACACAGATCAATGAATAAGGATTGAAGACCCAGATATAAGCCCACAAAATTACAGCCATTTGGTCTTTGACAAAGGGGCTCAAAGAATCCAATTGAAAAAGAACAGCATCTTCAAAAAATGGTGCTGGAAAAACTGGATCTCCACATGCATAAGATTAAAGCTGGACCCATAATTGTCACCATGTACAAGACTTACTTCCAAATGGATCAAGGACTTTGATATAAGGCCAGAGACTATAAAAACCATAGTTGAAAGGATAGGGAACTCCCTCATGCTGATTGGGCTAGGCCAACATTTCCTAAACAGACATCCAGTGGCACAGTCACTGCTACCAACTCTCAACAGTTGGGATCTTGTGAAATTAAAGAGCTTCTGTTCAGATAAAGAAATTGTAACACGAGCTCAAAGGCAACCCACAGAATTGGAGAAAAATTTCACTAACCACACATCTGATAGAGCTCTACTGTCCAGAGTGCACAAAGAACTTAGAAAACTAAACACCAAGGAAACCAATGGCCCAATTCAAAATGGGCCCTGGAACTTAAAAGAAATTTTACTAGGGATGAAATTAAAATGTCTAACAAATATCTTAAAAACTGCTCCACTTCTTTAGCCATCAGTGAAATGCAAATCAAAACTTCCCTGAGATATCATCTCACCCCGGTCAGGATGGCAAAAATCCACAGTACAAACAACAACAAATGCTGGAGAGGATGTGGAAAGAGGGGAACGCTCCTACATTGCTGGTGGGAATGCAGGCTCATACAGCCACTCTGGTGAGCCGTCTAGAGATGCTTAAAGAAATTAAAGATTGAAATGCCATATGACCCTGCGATTCCACTTTTGGGAATAACCCCCCATACAGCAGAGGTTCTCTTTTATAGCACAAGCACAACCATGTTCATAGCAGCACTGTTTACAATAGCAAAGACATGGAATCAACCTAAATGTCCAACAGTTGACGAATGGATAAGGAAACTGTGGTACATCTATAGAATGGAGTACTACTCAGCCATCAAAAATGATGAATTACTGGAATTTGCCAGGAAATGGATGTCATTAGAAACAATTACATTAAGTGAAGTATCCCAGACCCAGAAATTTAAGTACCGTATGTACTCCCTAATAGGTGGCTCCTATTACCAAACCCACCCAGCCCACCTTGAGACACTCATAGGTAAATCTATGTATTACCTACAGTAATTGCAAGGATTATGAACAGGAGGGATGGGGTTGGAGGGCCACACCAGAAACAAGGAGAGAAGTGACCATGTTACAGTAGAGAAAATAGACCTCCACCAAGACTGCAAGAAAGTAATCTGACACCTGGTTAAGTTCACAGACATTCGTTCCAGGAGGACAGAAGAGAAGTATAATACCACCAAAACCTAAAAGCCAAACAATACACTTAAAAACGCCACTAAACATAAAAATGACCAGAATTAATAACAATTTCTCCATCATAACATTAAATGTCAATGGAATTAACTCATCAATCAAGAGACACAGATTACAAACCTGGATTAAAAATCACAACACATCAATCTGCTGCCTCCAGGAAACTCATCTCACCACAAAAGATAGGCACATCCTAAAATGAAAGGCAGATCCAAAATTCTGCAAGCTGATGGAACCAGGAAACAGGCAGGGTAGCTATTATGCTATCAGACAAAGTGAACTTCAAACCAAAAAAAAAAAATCATAAGAGACACAGATGGTGACTACATTTTAGTCACAGGTACAATTCACCAGGAAAACTTCACTTCACAATACTGAACATATATGCACCTAATACAGGCCCCTCCACATTCATTAAGCAAAGCCTACAGCATTTAAAGTGAGAAATCAACAATAATTCTTGGGGATTTCAACAGTGCCCTCTCAACATGGGATAGATGAACAGGTCAAAAATTTAACAGAGATACATTGGAACTTATTTAAACTCTTACTGAAATGGACCTTACAGATCTCTAACGAACTTTTCATCCACGCACCAAAGGATACACATTTTTCTCAGCAGCACATGGAACTTTCTCCAAAATAGACCATATATGGGCCACAAATCAAAATTCCACATATACAGGAAAGTTGAAATTCTAGCCTATACCTTATCAGACCACCACAGTCAAAGCTTGACACCCACAACATAACAAACAACAGAAAATTCACTAATTCCTGGAAACTAAACATTATGATGCTGAATGAAAATTGGATTCAGGAAGAAATTACCAAAGAAATTCAACATTTCCTGAAAGCAAACAATAATGAAACTAGAACTTATCAAAATCTTTTGGACACAATGAAAGCTGTCCTAAGAGGTAAGTTCGTAGCTCTTAATGCCTACATCAAAAAAATAGAAACGTCACAAGTAAATATCTTAATAATGTAGCTTAAAGCTTTAGAGACACTAGAGAAATCCAATCCCAAGAGCAGCAGAAGAAAGAAAATTAGTAAAATTAGGGGAGAAATTTCTGAAATTGAGATAAGGAAAATGATACAGAAAATCATCCAGTCAAAACGTTGGTTCTAACAACAGAGACTCTATATCAACCACCTGGAATCAGGCCTGTCTAATCTCTCTCTATTCTGAAGCTCAGGGAAATTTGCAGAAGAGGGGGCAGTAAGATTGTAAGAGCACAAGGATGGGAGGAGTCATGATATGCAAGATACTCCACACAAGTTAGGGCCAAAGTAATTACAATAGGACTCTGCATGATCTGCACAATGACCAGCATATCATTGACCCTTCAAAGTCTAGCATGGACTAAAGGCACTAGGATCCTTAGAAGAAAGGGATTAATAGTCACAATAGTGTGCCTATACTTAAGGGGAACACAGAAAGAGTTCTAGGAAATGGCACTGAGTCCTTACACCTCATCAGAGAGGAGGACCCAGAGGAAAGCTTGACATACACATTAAAAGATGCTTCAGAGATAGGGGAGGGGGCACTGGGAAAAAAAGTTGTTTCTTTGAAAAAATCAATAAGATAGATACAGCCCTAGCTAAATTAACCAAAAGCAAGAGAGAGAAAACACAAATAAACAAAATTGAAGTGAAAATGGAGTTATCCCTATCGATACCCAAGAAATGCAGAGAATTATAAGGTCATATTTCAAAAACTTACACTCTGTGAAACGACAACACAAAAGAAATGAATGAATTCCTAACTCAACACAACTTACTTAAATTGAATC
This sequence comes from Typhlomys cinereus, assembly GCA_023101885.1. NCBI lineage: Eukaryota > Metazoa > Chordata > Mammalia > Rodentia > Platacanthomyidae > Typhlomys > Typhlomys cinereus. Next base: position 1,095,989 of record JALPQD010000082.1, read on the forward strand.
AGGAAGTTCAGAATTATTTAAATAGTCTCATAGCATATGAAGAAATTGATGAACTAATCTCGAATCCTCCACCAAAAAATGGTCTAGTCCAGATGGATTTAGCACAGACTTCTACCAGACATTCAAGGATCTAATAACACCAATACACCTTTAAGCTGTTCCATCAAATAGCAAATGAAGGAACACTAACAAATTCTTTGGCATTAAGTCTTAATGCCAAAACTAATAGATACACTTAAAAAGAAAGCTATAGGCCAATCTCTTTGATGAACACAGATGTAAAGATTCTCAACAAAGTCTTATCCAATTGGATTCAAAAACATATCAAAAAGATCATTCACGGGGTTCATGTAGGCTTTATCCCAGGCACACAAGATTGGTTCAATATACACAAATCCATAAACATAATTGACCATATAAACCAGTCCAAAATTCAAGACCACCTGATACTTTCCATAGATGCAGAGAAAGCTTTTGACAAGATCCAACAGCCCTTTATGATCAAAACCCTAGAGACGGTTGGAGTAGAAGGAACCTTTATCAATATAATAAAAGCTGTATACAACAAGCCCACAGCAAGGATTATACTCAATGGGGAAAATCTTGAAGCACTCCCACTTCAATTAGGAATTAGACAAGGCTGTCCACTCTCACCACTTCTATTTAATATTGTACTTGAAGTTATAGCTGAGGCGATAAGACAAGAAATGGAGAAAAAGGGATTCAATTCAGCAGGAAGAAGTCAAGCTATCCCTATTTGCAAATGACATCACCTTATACCTGAGTGATCCCAAAAACTCCACCAAAAAACTCCTGGAACTAATACTGGAGTTCAGCAGGGTGGCAGGATACAAAATAAATGTACAAAAATCAGTAGCCTTCCTATACGCCCAGAATGAAAGAAGGGAGAAAGCCCTGAGAAACAAGCCCATTTACTATAGCCCCTAAAAAAATGAAATACCTTTGTATAAACCTAATCAAGGAAGTAAGAGACCTTTACAATGAAAATTTTAAAACCCTAAAGAAAGAAATTGCAGACAGAAGATGGAAAAACCTTCCATGTTCCTGGATTGGCAGAATCAACATCATAAAAATGACTATCCAACCAAAGGCAATATACAGATTCAATGCTATACCAATCTTTAAAAAGGTTGACAAACAATCTCACAATTCATATGGAAGCACAAAAGACCCAGGATACCAAAAACAATCCTGAGTAACAAAAACACTGCTGGAGGTATTACCATACCAAACCTTAGTCTATACTACAAATCCATAGTTATAAAAACAGCCTGGTGCTGGCTCCAAAATAGACACACAGATCAATGGATAAGGGTTGAAGACCAGATAAAAGCTCATGCAATTATAGCTGTTTGATCTTTGACATAGGGGCTCAAAAATTCCAATGGAAAAAGAACAGCATCTTCAACAAATGGTGCTGACAAAACTGGATATCCACATGCAGAAGATTAAAGCTGGACCCGTACTTGTTACCATGTACAAGACTTAATTCCAAATGGATCAAGGACCTCAATATAAGGCCAGAGACTATAAAAGCCTTAGTTGAAAGGGTAGGGAACTTCCTCGAGCTGATTGAACTAGGCCAACCATTTTTAAACGGAAATCCAATAGCACAGTCAATACAACCCACACTCAACAGATAGGATCTTATGAAATTAAAGAGCTTCTGTTCAGATAAAGAGATTGTAACTTGAGCACAAAGGCAACCCACAGATTGGGAGAAAATCTTCACAAACCATATATCTGATAGAGCTCTATTATCCAGAGTGCACAAAGAACTTAGAAAACTAAACACCAAGGAAACAAAGAGCCCCTTTAAAAAATGGGCCTTGAGGGGGCTGGAGAGGTGGTTCAGGGGTTAAGCCTCTGTCTGGCAGGCAGAAGGTCCTGAGTTCGGATCTTAGACCCCATTATAGACTCCAGATGGAAGCAGGGGCGGCCTGCATTTCTGGTCCTGGTAGGGCGGAGCCTGTGAATCCCGGGGCAGAGTAAACAAGGAGGAGGTGGAGGTGGAGGCGGTCCATGGTGGTTCCCGAATTCACCTGTGGTTCTAAACACACACACACACACACACACATATATACATACACACACACGTGCAAACACATACATGCAAAATTGAATAAATAATAATTAAAAAAATTTAAAAAAATTGGCCTGGAACTCAAAAGAAACTTTACTAGGGAAGAAATTGAAATGTCTAACAAACATCGTAAAAAATGCTCCGCATCCTTAGCCATCAGGGAAATGCAAATCAAAACCTCCCTGAGATATCATCTCACTCAGGTCAGGATGGCAAAAATCCACAGTACAAACAATATCAAATGCTGGTGAAGATGTGGCAAGAAGGGAACTCTACTACATTGCTTATGGGAATCCAGGCTTATACAACCACTGTGGTGAGCCGTTTGGCTATTCTTAAAAATGTTAAAGTTTGAAATGCCATATGAACCTGCTATTCCACTTTTGGGAATAATCCCCCAAATAGCAAAAATTCACTTCGATAGCACAAGCTCAACCATGTTCATAGCTGCACTGTTTATAATAGCGAGTCATGGAATCAACCCAAATGCCCAACAGGTGATGAGTGGATAAGGAAAAAGTGGTACATTTATACAAATGAATACTACTCAGCAATCAAAAATGACGAATTAATGAAATTTGCTGGGAAATGGATGAAATTAGAAAAGATTATATTGAGTTCCAGACACAGCAAACTAAGCGCTGTATGTACTCCCTAATAGGTAGATTCTAGTACCAAACCCACTTAGTAACACACGCAAAGATAAATCTCTGTAATACCCACATTAATTGCAAAGATTATAAACAGGGGAGAAAAGGAAAGGATGGCTCCGCCAGAAACAAGGAGAGAGGGGATCATGCTATGGCAGAGATAATAGGTCACCATCAAGGACTGAAGTAAGTAATGAGACATCTGGTTAAGCTCACAGACTTTCCTTCCTGGTCACATGCAACTGATGGGGTATTGTCTCACCAGAAAGGGAGGGCATAGAGTCTGGCAGATAGAAGTTAATCATCCTGCAAATGGGAGACTAACCGCCCCTCACAGTGGTCTCCTACTCTTATTCCATCTACCTTTGAATCATCTCTTATAATAAGACTCTATTTTAACAGCCTTTTGTCTCTGGCCATGGGGTGACATCCAATACCCATCAGGATGGAGCTAAGGGCAGTGCAGGAGCAGCAAAACTGAAAAAAAAAAATCAACAAACCATAATTCAGAAAATCAGAGACTTTACATCAACCACCTGGAACCAGGCCAGCCTAATCTCTCCCCATCTTAAAGCTCAGGGAAATTTGTGGAAGAGGGAGCAGTAAGATTTTAAGAGCCTAAAGATGGGGAGGGGCAACGATATACAAGATACTCCATACAAGTTAGGGCTGATGTAATCCGAATAGGACTTTGTATGACTTGCACAATGACCAACATAGCATTGAACCCCCAAAGTCTAGTATGGATCACAGGCACTATGATCCTTAGAGGCAACGGATTAACAGCCTCGATAGTGTTCCTATACTAAAGGGGAACACACAAAAAAAAAAGAGTTCTAGGCAATGCTACTGAGTCCTTACACCTCATCAGAGAGGGGGAGCCAGAGGGAAGTTTGTCATGCACACTAAAGAATGCTCTAGGAAAGGGGGGAGGGCACTGGGAGAAGGGGAAGGAGGGAGGAAAGGAAGGGGAAAAGAGGGGAGGGAGCAAAGGGAATCCAGGGAGGGGTGGAGGGCGGGAGGGGAATGAGATACTTATCAACATTGTATGAGTGGAAGAAATAAATAAAAAAAAGATTTCATTATAAAGGTCTCTCACTTCTTTAGTTGAATTTATACCAAAGTATTTCTTTTTTTTTTTTTTTTTAGGGAAACAAGGGATTGTTTCTCTTAGGTCTTTTTAACTTTTTTCATCCTTGATGTGTAGGAAGGCCACAGATTTTTACACATTTATTTTGTAACCTACCACTCTGCTGAACTTATGTATTAGTTCCAGGAGTTTCATGGTGGAATTTTTAGGATCACTCAAGTATGCAATCCTTTCATCTGCAAATAGAGATAGCTTGAGTTCTTCCTTGCTGATTGGAATCCCTTTTATCTCTCACTCTTGTCTTATGGTTCTAGCTAAGATTTCAAGTACGATATTGAATAGAAGTGGTGAGAGTAGATACCCTTGTCTAGCTCCTGATCAAAGCGGGAATGCTGCAAGTTTCCCCATTGCATATAATCCTTCCTGTTGGCTTGTCCTTTTCAGCTTTTACTATTTGATAAAGGTTTCTTCCATTCCAACTATCTTTAGAGTTTTGATCATAAAAGGATGTTGGATCTTGTCAAAAACTTTTCCTGCATCCATCGAGACAGTATCATGTGATCTTGTTCTTTGGATTGTTTTTTATGATGGATTGTATTTATTGATTTGGGTTTTTTTTGTTATTATTTATTCAACTGTGTGCATGTGCATGTTTGTGTGCGCGCGCTGTGTGTGTGTGTGTGTGTGTGTGTGTGTGTGTGTGTGTATAGAACCACGGACGCCTCCACCTCCTTCTGCCCCGGGATTCACAGGCTCCGCCCTACCAGGACCAGAAGCGCAGGCCGCCCCCGCTTCCGCCTGGCGTTTATATATGGGATCTGGGATCCGAACTCAGGACCTTCACGCCTGCAAGGCGGAGGCTTAACCCCTGAGCCACCTCTCCAGCCCCTGATTTGGGTATGTTGAACCAACCTTGTGTGCCTGTGATAAAGCCTACTTGATCACAGTGAAAGAGCTTTTTGATATGTTTTTGAATTCAATTTTGCTAAGATTTTGTTGAGAATCCTTGCATCTCTATTCATCAGAGAGATTGGCCTACAGTTTTTTTTTTTAAAGTGTATCTTTATTAGGTTTTGGGATTCGTATGATATTAGCATCATAGAAACAATTTACAAATGTTCCTTCCTTTGCAATTTGATGGAACAGTTTAAGAAGTATTGGTTAGTTCTTCTTTAAATGTCTGGTAAAATTCTGTGCTGAGACCATCTGATCCAGGACATTTTTTGGTAGGAAAATTTGCAATTACTTCATCAATTTCCTCATACGTTATAGGACTATTTAAATAATTCAAATCTTCCTGATTCAATTTAGGTAAATTGTGCTTACTCAGGAATTTATCCATTTCCTTTGTGTTATCAAATTTTATGGAATATGAATTTTTGAAATATGATCTTAAAATTCTCTGAATTTCTTGGGTGTCAGTTATGATTAAGTCCATTTTCATTTCTAATTTGTTAATTTGGGTTTTCCCTCTATTCATTTTGGTTAGTTCAGTTAGGGGTATATCAACCTTATTGATTTTTTCAGAGAACCAGCTTTTTGACTGGATGATTCTCTGTATCATTTTCCTTATCTAAATTTCGGATATTTCTCCCCTGATTTTGCTAATCTGCTCTCTTCTACTGCTTTTGGGATTGGACTGCTCTTCTGTCTCTAAACTTTCACCTGCATTATTAAGTTATTTACTTGTGATGTTTTTATTTTATTTGCTGGCATTAAAATCTGTAAACTTACCTCTTTGGACACCTTTCTTTGTTCTCCAGAGTTTTTAAAATGTTGTAGTTTCATTATCAATCATGTCTAGGAAATTTTGAATTTCCTTTTTGATTTCTTCCTAAACTCAATTATCATTCAGCATCATAGTCTTTAGTTTCCAAGAGTTAGCATATTTTCTGTTACAGATTGTTGTGTTACAGATTTCAAGCTTAAACCATTGTAGTCTGATAAGGTACTGGCTATAATTTTAACTTTCCTGTCTATGTGGAGATTCATTTTGTGGCCAAATATTTTATCTAGTTTGGAGCAAGTTCCATGGGCTGCTGAGAAAAATGTGTATTCTTCAGTGCATAGAGATCTGTAAGGTCCATTTCAGTAAGGGTTTGATTAAGTTCCAATGTGTCTTTGTTAAATTTTTGATCTGATGATCAGGTCAAATACTGCTACATTGAGAGGGCAGTGTTGAAATCCCTGAGTATTATAGATTTGGAATTGATCTCTTGCTTTAGACGTTGTTGCATTTGCTTAATGAATGTGGAGGAGCCCATATTAGGTTTGTATATGTTCAGTATTGTGAGGTCCTGCTGGTGAATTGTACCTGTGATTAAAATGTAGTATCCTTCTTTGGTTCTTATGATTTTTTTGGTTTGAAGTACATTTTGTCAAATATCATAATTGCTACCAATGCTTGTTTCCTGGTTCCATTAGCTTGCAGAATTTTTGACCAGCCTTTTACTTTTAGAATGTGCCTATCTTTTGTAATGAGATGTGTTTCCTGAAGGAAGCATATGGATGGATTTTGAATTCTAATCCATGTTTGTAATCTGTGTCTTTTTATTGGTCAGTTAATGCTATTGACTTATGGTGTTATAATGGAGAAATTACTTTTAATTCCTGACACTTTTTGTGTTTAGTGGCTTTCATAAGTGTATTATTTGGCTCGTAGGTTTTGGTGGTATTATACTTCCCTTCTGTCCTCCTGGATATGCTTGTTTTTTCTTCAAGTTTGAGTATCTTTTCTAGCATTTTTTGAAGGCCTGGTTTGGTAGTCATATAAGTCTTCAAGTTGTCTTTATGTTGGAAAACTTTTCTTTCACCTTCGATCATGACTGGTAGTTTTGCTGGGTATATCAGCCTGGGTTGACATTTTTGCTCATTCAATACTTGAAGAACATCTCTCTAAGCTCTTCTTGCTTTTACTCTTTCCATTGAAAAATCAATTTATTATTTTAATAAGTTTATCTTTAAAAGTGACTTTTTTTTTTCCCTTGAACTACTCAGCACATTTCTTAATCTTGTATGTGGAGTGTTTTGACTATTATTTGCCATGGCAAGTTTCTATTTTTGTCATATCTATTTGGGGTGTGGAATGCCTCTTGCATTTGGATGGATGTCTCTTTCTTTAGATGAGTAAGTTTTCCTTTATAATATTTGAAAATTACCTCAGGTGTGGTATTTTGGGATTCTTATTCTAGTATTCCATGACTGCATGTGTTAGGCTTCTTCAAGGTGTCCATAACTCTTGAATATTCCTCTCAAATATATTTTGACTTTAACAACGTCTTCTATTGAGCTGGTTAGTTCTTCCACTTTGTATTCAAGATCTGATATTCTATTTTCTGTTTCATTAGTTCTGCTGGTAAGACTCTCTGTTGAGTTCTGGGTTAAAGATAGCTTTTCTTTAGTTTGAGTTTAAACTCTGCTTGAAACTGTTTTAACTGCTTTATGCCTATTTTTTCTTCTTTAGCTGCTTTTCTCATCTCCTCCAAGTGCTTGTGTATTCCTGTTCAAAGTGGTTCATGCAATTATTTAACTCCTGCTGGATTTATTCTTTCATTGTTTTGATCATAGTAAAGATCAGTCTTTGAAAATCATTATCTTGGGTTGTCTTTCTTGGCTATTTTCTATGAGTTTGTTCTGGTTGGTTTCCATCATTATGGAGTTAATTATTTTGGTAGGAGATTTGTTGTCTTGGTTTTTCTTCTTGTGGATTTGTGCTAGACATTTTTATTTTTATCTCTTAAGACGTTCATTTTGTGTGTTTTAGACTGAACTGAATTAGAAGTATTGCTACACATGAACCGTTATTGCTAGTGTTTGCCTTAGAGTTGGGTACACTTATTTTCCTAGATGAAGCTATTGTACTGTTAGTACATCAATTAAGTCATGCTTAGTAGACAGGGAATGAAGATTAGTATGGTAACGCACTTTTTAGGTTTACTTACGTGGTGATATGTGAATAGTATAGTCTCTGAAGTTGTATGGGTCTTTTGATGGCTATATTGAAATATTAAACTACACTGACTAATAATAATTGAGAGAAACAAGATAGCCAAAATGGTTTACTTATCTTAGAGCTGGATATGAAGATTCTCTCCTGTATGATGGGATAAGGATCTCAGATGAATGGTGTTGATCCTCTGGAGCTATGCTTGAGTTTTCTCTGGATTCTGTTGAATTCTGTGGAGCAATCAGTCTGTCCTGCTCTTTAGTGGCTAGTGGGGTGAGCAGATGACCTTGGACCTGGAGTATGGCCTACAGGCCTTTTCCAGGGCCAGAAAGCCAGGCTGGCTACTAGTGGTGCTTGCAGATGACTTGGGGGTCTTATCTGAGGATCAGGGAGTCCACCTGGGTCAGGGTCTGGGGCAGAAAGGCAGAGAGGCTAGTGACCTGTAACTCACATGACTTACTGTTTTGTATACTTCGAAGCATGCCTACAGCTCTGGAATAAAGACAACTTGGTCACAACAAATAATTTTTTGATGTGTCTTTAAAATTGACTTGCAAATATTATGTTGATAATTTTTTGTGTATGTCCATGTTCCAGTATTTCTTCATGTTGTTGATAAATACACAACTATACAGCTTGAGGAAAAAAGAGAATGTTTTTACTCATAATTTTCAGCTACTCTTTATCAGCATGCAGCAGAGTTCATTCCCTTAATCAGGAGCTGAGGGAACTATCTGTACTATATCCACAGCAAGTGCTGAGAGAGGAATAGACCTCAATTGGCTGTCTTTTTTCTGCCAAAGTAAAACAACTAATAAAGTAGTTTTATCCACTTTACACACCAGTCAAGAAAATTGTCTTACCTTCCATGATAGGGTCTCTCAGAGTTTTTGGCTTGCTTTACTTCCTAGTTCTTCACAGATATGTCCAAAACCTTAGACTTCTGTGGTCAGGTTCATACATGTATCTAACTGGCACAATTGGAAAGATTGATGTGTAATTTTATTTTCTAGTAGCAACTTTAGCTGATTTTTATCAGGGTAATACTATTTTTATAAAGATTTGGTGATGATCCATCTTCTTGGATTTTACGAAATAATTTGATACCAATTATTTTTCAAAGAACTGGTAAAATTCTCCAGAGAAAGCAATCTGGACATTTTCCAATATATTTGGGAAATTTTTTAGTTACTGTTTTAATCTCAATATTTGTTGTAGATCTGTATAATTGTTTATCTCATCTTGGTTTATTTTGGTAGGTCATTTGCATGAAGAAATTCACCCATTTTCATTAGACTTTCCAATCAAGTGGAATGCATATTCTTATGGTAAGAATTAATATTTTCTTAATTTAATTGACATCTGTTTCAATTAATTTAAATTTAATTAATTTAAACCTGTTTTCTCTGTGTCTTGTTTAGTTTGGCTAAGTATTTGTGTGTTAGTTAAACACTGATATCAACCTGAAAGGCTTATTTTGGGCACATTTGTGAAGAATTAGTAGTTAAAGTTACATGAACAGGTCTATAGGAAATTGTCTAATTGATAAGGGAGGCCCCAGGCATAATGCTTAGGACCATTTCCTGAGTAAACGGACAAGCTATGTTTGGCATATTGGCATGTAGATATTCTGGTAATTCTGGTGAGAAAATTTGTTCCTTTCTCAGCCACTATTGATGCTAGAATATAAATATAATATTAAATATGAATGAAAAACGAGCCCCTTATTCCCATAGTTATTTGATTATGTATTTATGAACAACACATGAACAACAGTTTCTCTTGTTCATCTTTACAAAGAAAAAACTCTCCCTTTCATAGAATGTTATTTTGTTGTTATTTCCAATTTACTTATTTCTATTCTGATCTTTATTTTTCTAAGAACCAACAGCATTTTTTGGACTCCACAAAACACATATACAGGAAGAGACATTGTGGAAGATGGTAAGCTTTCATAGGAAGGAGTCTCTGTGGAAGGGGATGAGGATGGAGAGAGTAAATGATCAAATGCATTGCAGCTATAATTAATTTTAATTTAAAGATTTTTGTCTCTTTAAATGTAAACTTGTCAATACTATAGGTGATAAACTTTCCTTGTGCTGTGTTTTCAAATGTTCATTGGATAATGATTTTTCAAATTTTTATTATATACCCGTGTATTTAATTGAGTGGTTATGCCTGTGGAAGCCCAAAAGTGGCCCTGGGGATCATTCTGTATTGCTCTACCTCCTAATTACTTTGCTCTGTGGTTACCCAGGCTCTGCTTTGAAGGTATTGAATTACAGGCACCACCATTTCTTTTTTTTTTTTATTCAATTGTGCTTTTGTGCATGTGCGTGTGTGTGTGTGTGTGTGTGTGTGTGTGTGTGTGTGTGTGTGTGGAACCACGGGCAAATCCAGGAACCACCATGGACCGCCTCCACCTCTTCCTTGTTTATTCTGCCCTGGGATTCACAGGCTCCGTTCTACCAGGAGTAGAAACGCAAGCCAACCCTGCTTCCACCCAGCGTCTATACGTGGGGTCTAGGATCCGAACTCAGGACCTTCCATCTGCAAGGCAGAGGCTTAACTCCTGAGTCACCTCTCCAGCCCCAAGGCATTACTATTTCTATCCAGCATTTTTATATGGTATTTGGAGATCTGAGTTCGGGTCCTTTTGCTTTGGAGGCAAAGGCTTTAAACGCTGAGCCATTTCTCCAATCTTATGATTTCTTAATGTAGGCAAGTTTAGTTTTTAACTTTCCCCTTAGGGCTCTTTTCATTGTATCCCATGGGTATTGATAGATTGCGTTTTTATTTTTGTTTGACTCTAAGATTTTTTTTTTTACTTTTTGTTTTGCTTTACTATTTGTTTTTATTTAAATTATTTATATTACAATATAATTATTTTTATTCTCCCCTACTTCATTTTTCTTTGGAGACTTCAAAACAAATTCCTTCCTAATCCCATGTTACCTCTTGTGTATATGTCCCACTGAGTTCTTCCATACACCTGGGTATATTCTGTAGCATAATCAGTATTTCAATGAGGGTATTGCAGATGCCTGAGGGACCACTTTCTGTAAGTGGCAGGGTCATTCATTTTGCCATGCTGTTAGGTCTATTCTTGCATAGGTTATATGAAGGTGTATTTGGATGCTGCAAGTTGATGACTGCATTGGCTTTATGACTAAAGGGTACTCTGTGCTGGTGCAATTTTCACAAATCTATTTTTAATATTCTGTCAGCCTATCTCCTTTGTACTCTATTCTTGACTTTGGTGTAGAAGGGGATTTAGTTGTTTTTTTTGTTTTTTGACGGTTGAATAATTTTGTCTTTAGTTGTGATTCTAATGATCAATTTCCATTTAGAGAAGTCATCTTGGATGCAGGATGAAAGCAGCATTGTCTAAGTTTTTTTTTTTTTTAGTTTCTTTCTCGGTTTATTCAAAGGTAATTTAGGGGCTATAGAGATGGTTCAGGGGTTAAGACTCTCACAAACAGAAAGTCATGAGTTCCAATCCCAGGACCCACGTAAAAATGCCAGGCAGAAATGGCACTGGCTTGCACTTCCGGCCCTGGTGGGCAGAGTCTGGAAAATCCCAGAGCAAAGCAAGAAGAGGTAGAAACAATTCAGGATAATTCCTGAAGACACCCTTGGGCCTCTAGAGGGGCGCGTGTGCCTTCGGATGCACATACCCACACACACCAAATGAATGAATAAATAAAGTTTAAAAAGTTACTAAAACACTCCCCCAAAGGCAAATTAGCTGTTCAATAATGTATTTTCAATTATCTATTATGGGTTATTTTTTGCTGTTTTTTTTTTTTTGCATTGTTATTCCATTGTGATCAGATAGAAAGCAAATAAACATTAAAATTTTCATGTATTTGCTAAGATTAGGTCTTTTTTTTTAAAGAGCCCAATATCTGATTAGAAAGAAAATGTATATTATCTAGTGTCTGGCTATCTGTTCTATATGTGTTAAGTACATTTGATCTGTGATGTTAGACTCAGATTACTTCTCTTTTCTGTCTGGATGCCACTTTTTTTTAAATTTCATTTTTTTTTGTTTCTAAAAACATAATGAGCAGTTGTCCCTTTCTCCCTGCTTCCCTCTTCTTCCTCTCCTTCCTCCCCTTTTCCTCTCCCAATAAATTCCTTTATCAATTCATTCTACTCCCTCCCACCCTTCTATCTGTCTGCTTCTGTGGACTCCAGAGTTCCCTTTGGATTATCTGCTCTGGTGGGAGCTCAGGCTACTGTGACAGCCCTATCTTGGGTAAACCCATTGATAAGGTCACTCCTTTTCACCTGTGTAGTCTTAATCTCTAAAGTTCCCAATGCATGTAATTATTTCTGCTGAGATTCTCACTGATCTTTGGAGGAATTTCAGTCATTGTGCAGTTCTGGTGAGGATAAGTCTCATTGAAGTGGGTTTATGGATGCAAAAGTTCTGCCCTGAGTGGAATCTCTTGGCCAGTGGTGGATTTTTCCCATCCACAAAGTCTTACAATCTTCAGCAAGATTCCCTGAGCTTTAGAGTAGGAAAAGATTTCGTTGGCCTGATTCTCACTGAGTGGCTCAGGATCTCTGGTACTCTCTATTGTGTTTGGTTGTTCTTCCATTGTACTAGACTGCCTCTTGATTGGATGTTGAAATCTTTGTTTAGATGGAAGTTTAAACTCACGTGTTTGTGGTTAGCATGAGACATCTGATCCTGTCTACTATAGTTTTCATGTTGTAGGCTCGCTGTTGTTTTTACTCTTTGACAGTTCTGGGTGTGTGTACCCTGTCATGAAGGAAGTTGGAGCTGGAGGCTAGTAAACAGGTTGTTGGTTACCTGAAAGCTAACCTCATTTCTTACTGAGTCCTATTTATGTTCTTCTCTCTCCTTTAAGACTTTTCTTACATAAAACCCTTTTTTAACTCTTTTCCCATGTTCTTTTGTTTCTGCTTTTTTGAGACCTTCTTTCCCCAACACCTCCAGGCTTGTGTTCCTTTGTGTTTGTGGGTTTTGAAAGAGTTTCTGCTTGATTCCATCAAACTGAGGAATCAGCTAAACCCATCAAACTGAGAGTTTAATGTTGTGATCCATTTATAAGGGAAAACACATAGTGTTTGTCTTTCTGAGTCTTGGGTATTTCACTCAGTATGTTTTCTTCCAGTTCCATCTATTTGCTTGGCAAATATTATTATTTAATTTTTCCTGACAGTTGCATTGTATATATGTACCACATTTTCATTCACTCTTTATATACTGTTGGACCTTAAGATTGGTTCCATTTCTTTGCAATTGTGAAAAGGGCTGCTATGAATAGGGTTGTATACTTGTCTCTGATGCAAGCTTCAGTGTTCTTTGGGAATATTCCCAGGAGTAGTATATCTGCTTCCTATGGAATTTTAATAACTTTTTAGGAATTTCCAAATTGATTTCCAAAGGTATTGTATGTGTTTAAAATCCCACCAGCAATGTATGAGAGTACCCTTCTCTCCACATCCACATCAGCATTTTCTGTTGTTTGTGTTTTGAATCTTATCCATTCTAACTAGAGTGAGATGATATCACAGGGTGGTTTTAATTTGCATTTTCCTAATGCCTAGGGAAGTAGAACATTTTTTAAGGTGTTTGATAGGCATTTGAAATTCGTCTTATGGTTTTTTTTCAGTTCTATAGCCCACCCATAGTGGGGTTAGTTACTGTCATTCTCTTCAATTTTCAATTTCTTTGCATAATCTAGATATTAATTCTCTACCAGATGTATGATTAATGAACTCTCTCATTCCATAGGTTGTCCTTTTGTTTGTTTAGCAGTTTCCTTTGCTGAGCAAAAGATTTTTAATTTCATATAGCCTTACCTGTTCAGTTTTGGACTTATTCTCTGTACCTTTGGGGTACTATTGAGGAAAAGATGGCTGAGGGAAATTGATTTCAGGGTATTCCCTACTTTTTCTTCCAAGAATTTTGTAGTCTCTGGTCTAACATTAAGGTCTTCAATTTGGATTGATTTTCGTGCAGGGAGACAAGTAAGTGTCCAATGTCATTCTTCTGCATGTAAATATCCAATTTTGCCAATACAATTTGTTCAATATGCTGTTCTTTTTCCAATGGATTTTTTTTGTACCTATGTCAAAGATCACTTGAGTGTAGGTGAGTGTGCTTATATTTGAACCTTCAATTCTAATCCACTTGTCTTCAGTTATAGTTTGTCTATATTTATTTTTGGAGCCATACTGTTTTTATTACTATGGCTTTATAGTACAGTTTAAGGTATGGTAAGGATATACCTGCAGTGGACTTTCATTACTGAGAATTGTTTTTACTATCCTGAGTCTTTTGTGCTTTCATATTAAATTTGAGATTTTTTTTATTTTTGACTGAAAGTGGAGTTTTGATTAGTAATACATTTAATTTGTATAATGCTTTTAGTAGAATAGATTGATCTGGCCCTTTCTCCACCCATCCGGGAATGCACGCAGTCCAGCTGGATGCAAGGCAACCTAGGTAAGCTCCCCGGGCGCCTAACCCCAAATTCCAGGACCCAGATCCTCCCACCACCCAGCTGGAGTCGCGCTGTGTCAGCTGGGGAGGACCCCCTGGGCCATGACCCAGCTCCCCAGCTTAAAAGAGCACTCCATCACCACCATCTCCTCCCTTTCCCCACCTGCTTGGAACATGCACAGTCCAATTGGGAAACACTGCGACCTAGGTAAGCTCCCCTCCCTCAACCCGAAACCTCAGGCCAAATAATTCAGTTCAGTGAAAAACACACAGAAATTGAAAGAAGGTCTTAAGAGTTAAAACGACAATGCCCAAGTCAAAGTGCAAATTCATGAGAAACAACACCCAAGAAAACAAATCTCCCACTGAAGGAATTAATCCCATAATGGTAGTCTCCAACCAAAACGAACCCATGGAAAATAGTCAAGAAAGACTAATACAGGATAACAACTTTCAAAACATGATCATTACCATGTTTAAAACTATGAAAGAGGAAATCCAGGAGGAATTAAATAACTGCATCAATCATTTCAAAGAGGAACACAACAGACACTTCGAGGAGTTGAGAAAAACAGTACGAGAAACAAAAATAGGCATAGAGCAGTTAAAACAGACTCAAGCAGAGTTTAAAACTGAACTAAAAGACAAGTTATCTTCAACCCAGAACTCAACAGAGAGTCGAAGAAGAACTAAGGAAGCAGAAAATAGAATTTCAAACCTTGAAGACAGAGTGGGAGTATTAACCAGTTCAATGAAAGAGGTTGCTAAAGCCAAAAAGATACTCGAGAGAAATATTCAAGAGTTATGGGAAACCCTGAAGAAGCCGAACATGTGTATTCATGGAATACCATAAGAAGAATCCCAAAATACCACACCTGAGGAATTTTTTCAAACTATCATAAAGGAAAACTTTCCTCATCTAAAAAAAGAGAGGCCCATCCATATACAAGAGGCATTCCCACCCCAAACAGATATGACGAAAATAGAAACTTGCCACAGCAAATAATAGTTACAACACTCCACATTCAAGATAAAGAAATGGTGCTGAGAGCTTCAAGGGAAAAAAAAGTCACATATAAAGGTAAACCTATTAAAATAACAAATGACTTCTCAATGGAAACAGTAAAAGCAAGAAGAGCTTGGAGAGACGTACTTCAGGTATTGAATGAGCAAAAATGTCAACCCAGGCTGATATACTCAGCAAAACTATCCGTCATGATCCAGGGAGAAAGAAAAATTTTCCAGCACAAAGACAACTTGAAGGGATACATGTCCACCAAACCAGGCCTTCAAAAAAATGCTAGAAATGATATTCAAGCTTGAAGAAAAAAACAGGCATATCTGGGAGAACAGAAGGGAAGTATAACACTACCAAAACCTAAAAGCGAAACAATACATTTACAAAAGCAACTAAACATAATAACTGTCTGGAATTAAAAATAGTTTCTTCATTATAACATTAAATGTTACTGGAATTAACTCACCGATAAAGAGATACAGAATACAAAATTGGATTAAAAATCACAACCCATCAATCTGCTGCCTGCAGGAAACCCATCTCACCACAAAGACAAGAACATCCTAAAAATAAAAGGCTGGTCAAAAATTCTGCAAGCTAATGGAACCAAAAAACAGGCAGGGATAGCCATTATGCTATCGGACAAAGTGGACTTCAAACCCCAAAAAATCATAAGAAAAACAGATGGACACTACATTTTAGTCACAGGTACAATTCACCAGGAAGACTTCACAATACTGAATATATATGCACCCGATACGGCCCCCCACACACACATTCATTACGCAAACCCTACAACGTCTAAAGAAAAAATCAATCCCAAAACAATAGTTCTTGGGGATGTCAACACTGCCCTCTCAACATGGGATAGATCAACAGGCAAAAAACTTAACAGAGACACTTTGGAAATTAATCAAATGCTTACTGAAATGGACCTTACAGATCTCTATCAAACTTTTCATCCACACACCAAAGAATACACTTTTTTCTCAGCAACACATGGAACTTTCTCCAAAATAGATAACATATTGGGCCACAAAACGAATCTCCATATATACAAGAAAGTTGAAATTCTAGCCTGTACCTTATCAGACTACCATGGCCTAAAACTTGACATCCACAACACAACAAGCAACAGAAAATACACTAACTCCTGGAAACTTAACACTATGATGTTGAATGAGAATTAGATTCAGGAAAAAATTACAAAGGAAATTCAGGATTTCCTAAAAGTGAATGATAATGAAAACACAACATACCAAAATCTCTGGGATACAATGAAAGCTGTCCTAAGAGGTAAGTTCATAGCTCTTAATGAATACATCAAAAAAATGGAAACATCAGAATTAAATAACTTAACAATGCAGCTTAAAGCTTTAGAGAGACTAGAGCAATATGATCCCAAAAGCAGTAGAATGGAGGAGATTAGCAAAATAAGGGGAGAAATATCTGAAATCGAGATTAGGAAAATGATACAGAAAATCAACAAGTCAAAAAGCTGTTTTTTTTTTTGAAAAAATCAGTAACATTGATACAACCCTAGCTAAATTAACCAAAAGCAAGAAAGAGAAAACCCAAATTCACAAAATTGGAAATGAAAATGGAATTATCACTACTGATACCCAAGAAATCCAGAGAATTATAATGTCATATTTCAAAAACTTATACTCTCTGAAATTTGACAACACAAAAAAGTTACATGAATTCCTAAGTAAACACAACTTATCTAAATAGGATCATAAAGTTGTGAATTATTTAAATAGTCCTATGACATATGAGGAAATTGAGGAAGTAATCTCGTATCTTCCCAGCAAAAAATGTCCTGGACCAGATGGATTCAGCACAGAGTTCCACCACATATTTAAGGAGCTAATAACATTAATACTCCTTAAACTCTTCCATCAACTAGCAAAGGAAAGAACATTATCAAATTCCTTCTATGAAGCTAAATCGTCTTAATCCCAAAACCTAATAAAGATTCACTTAAAAAAAGAAAACTACAGGCCAATCTCTCTGATGAACACAAATGCCAAGATTCTCAACAAACTCTTAGCAAATCGGATACAAAAACATATCAAAAAGATCATCCATACAGATCAAGTAGGTTTTATCCCAGGCACACAAGGTGGGA
This sequence comes from Typhlomys cinereus, assembly GCA_023101885.1. Taxonomy (NCBI): domain Eukaryota; kingdom Metazoa; phylum Chordata; class Mammalia; order Rodentia; family Platacanthomyidae; genus Typhlomys; species Typhlomys cinereus. The sequence continues at coordinate 1,113,409 of JALPQD010000082.1, forward strand.
TCAACATACGCAAATCAATAAATGTAATTCACCATATAAACCAGTCCAAAGTTCAAGACCACATGATACTCTTGATAGATGTAGAAAAAGCTTTTGACAAGATCCAACAGCCCTTTATGATCAAAACTCTAGAGAAAGTTGGAATGGAAGGAACCTTTATCAATATAATGAAAGCTGTATACAACAAGCCCACAGCAAGGAGTATACTCAATGGGAAAAAACTTGAAGCATTCCCACTTCAATCAGGAACTAGACAAGACTCTGTCCACTCTCACCACTTCCATTCAATATTGTACTCGAAGTCTTAGCTAGAGCCATAAGACAAGAAAGGGACATAAAAGGGATTCAAATCAGCAAGGAAGAAGTCAAGTTATCTCCATTTGCAGATGACATGATCTTATACCTGAGTGATCTCAAAAACTCCATCAAGAAGATCATGGAACTAATACAGAAGTTCAGCAGGGTGGCAGGATACAAAATAAATGTACAAAAATCAGTGGCCTTCCTATATGCCCAGAATGAAAGACATGAAAAGCCCTGAGAGAAACAATCCCATTTACTGTAGCCCATAAAAAAATGAAATACCTTTGTATAAACCTAACCAAGGAATTAATCGAACTTTATAATGAAAACTTTAAAACCCTAAAGAAAGAAATAGCAGAAGACACCAGAAGGTGGAAAGACCTCTCTTGTTCCTGGATTGGCAGAATCAACATCGTAAAAATGACCATCCTACCAAAAGCAATATACAGATTCAATGCTATACCAATTAAAATCCCAAAGCAATTCTTTAAAAAGTTGACCAAACAATCTCAAAATTCATATGGAGGCACAAAAGACCCAGGATAACAAAGACAATCCTGAGTAACAAAAAAACTGCTGAACGTATCACCATACCAAACCTTAGTCTATACTACAAATCCATAGTTTTAAAAACAGCCTGGTACCGGCTCCAAAATAGACACACAGGTCAATGGATAAGGGTTGAAGACTCAGATATAAGCCCACACAACTACAGATCTTTGACAAAGTGGCCCAAAAAGTCCAATGGAAAAAGAACAGCATCTTCAACAAATGGTGCTGGCAAAACTGGATATCCACATGCAGAAGATTAAAACAGGACCAGTACTTGTCCCCATGTACAAGAATTAATTCCAAATGGATCAAGGACCTTGATATAAGCCAGAGACCATAAAAACCATAATTTAAAATGTAGGGAACTCCCTCGAGCTCATTGGGCTAGGCCAACAATTCCTAAACGGTCATCCAATAGCACAGTCACTACAACCAACACTCAACAGATGGGATGTTGTGAAATTTAAGAGCTTCTGTTCAGATAAAGAGATTGTAACTCGAGCACAAAGGCAACCCACAGAATGGGAGAAAATCTTCACAAACCACATATTTGTTACAGCTCTATTATCCAGAGTACACAAAGAACTTAGAAAACTACACACCAAGGAAACAAATGGGCCAATTAAAAAATGGGCCTTGGAACTTAAAAGAAACTTTACCAAACACGAAATTAAAATGTCTAAGAAGGGGCTGGAGAGGTGGCTCAGGGGTTAATCCTCTCCCTTGCAGGCAGAAAGTCCTGAGTTCAGATCCTAGACCCCACGTTTAAGAAGCGGGGGCGGCCTGCGTCCCGGCGCAGAGTAAATAAGGAGGAAGTGGAGGCGTCCATGGTGGTTCCCGAATTCGTCCGTGGTTCTACACACCTACACACATACATCCACATGCTCACACACGCACAAATGAATAAATAATAATAAAAAATAGAATGTCTAACAAATATCTTAAAAAATGCTCCACATCCTTAGCCATCAGGGAAATGCACATCAAAACTTCCCTGAGATATCATCTCACTCCTGTCAGGATGGCAAAAATCCACAACACAAACAACACCAAGTGCTGGAGGGGATGTGGAGAGAAGGGAACTCTCCTACATTGTTAGTGGGAATGCTGGTGAGCTGTCTGGTCATTCTTTTTCTTTTTATTCAATTGTGTATGTGTGTGTATGTGTGTATGTATGTGTGTGTGTGTATGTGTGTGTAGAACCACAGGTGAATTCGGGAACCACCATGGACCACCTCCATCTCCTCCTTGTTTACTCTGCCCCGGGATTCACAGGCTCGGCCTTACCAGCACCAGTAACTCTGCCCTGGGATTCACAGGCTCGGCCTTACCAGCACCAGTAACTCTGCCCTGGGATTCACAGGCTCGGCCTTACCAGCACCAGTAACACAGGCCACCCCCACTTCCACCCAGTGTCTATACGTGTGGTCTAGGATCCAAACTCAGGACTTTCTGCCTGCAAGGCAGAGGCTTTACCCCTGAACCACCTCTCCAGCCCTCCATCTGACAATTATTAAAGAAATTAAAGATTGAAATGCCATATGACCCTGATATTCCACTTTTGGGAATAATCCCCCCATACTACAAAAATTCACCTCAATGGCACAAGCACGACCATGTTCATAGCAGCACTGTTTACAATAAGCAAAGTCATGATATCAGCCCAAATGTCCAACAGTTGACAAGTGAATAAGGAAAACATGGTACATTTATACAGTGGAATACTACTCAGCCATCAAAAATGATGAATTAATGCAATTTGCCAGGAAATGGATAGAATTAGAAACAATTGTATTGTGTGAAGTATCTCAGACACAGAAAATTGAGCACCTTATGTACTCCCTAATAAGTGAATCCTAGTACAAAACCCACTTAGAGACACTCAAAGACAAATCTCTGTAATACCTGCAATAATCGTAAAGATTATAAACAGGAGGGATGGGGAAGGAGGGCCCCACCAGAAACAAGGAGAGAGGGGACTATATTACAGAGAAAACAGGCCACCATCAAGGACTGCAAGTAAATGATGAGACATCTGGTTAAGTTTACAGACTTTCCTTCCTGCAACTGATGGAGTTGATCTCACCAGAAGGGGTGGGCATATAGGCTACCTGATAGAAAGTGACTATTTTGCAAATGAGTGATTGACCCCTCTCTTACTGCGGTCTCCTACTTTTATTCCATCTAACTTTGAATATACTCTTATAACAAGACTCTAATTTAACAGGTCATTATCTCTGGCCAGGGAGTGAATTCCAGTACCTATCAGGATGGAGCCAAGGGCATTGCAGGAGCAGCAAAACCAAAAAGAAAAGAAAAGAAAAGAAAAGGAAAGGAAAGGAAAGAAAAGATCAATAAATCATAATGCAGAACATCAGAGACTCTAAATCAATCACATGGAACTGGGCCAGCCTAATCTCTCCCCATCCTGAAGCTCAGGGAAATTTGCGGAAGAGGGGGCGGTAAGAGTGTAAGAGCACAAGGATGGGAGTAGCAATGATATGCAAGATACTCCACACAAGTTAGGGCCGAAGCAATCAAAATAGGACTTTTCATGACCTGCGTTATGTCCAACACATTATTGACCCCACAAAGTCTAGCATGGACTAAAGGTACTAGGATCCTTGGAGGCTAGGGAATGTCAGTCACAGTAGTGTTCCTCAGCTTAAGGGGAACACAGGAAAGGGTTCTGGGATATGCCCCTGGGTTCTTGCACCTCATTGGAGAGGAGGACACAAAGGAGAATTTGGCATGCACAGTAAAGAATGCTCTGGGGATTGGGGGGGAGGCACTGGGGGATGGGGAGGGAGGGGAGGGGGTAGCAGGGGGGTTGGGGGAAGGTGGAGGGAGGGAGGGGACTGGTGTACCTGTTAAGTTTGTATGAGTGGAAATAATAATAAAAATGCAAAAAAAAGGAATAGATTGATCTGTCACATATTGAAAATGAAGTATTGAAGTTACTAAATAATATTATACTGGGATTAATGTTTGTCTTTACATATAATTTTTATGAAGCTGCATGTACCTGTATTCTAAATATATATGTTCAGTGCTGTAATATCCCCTCAGAGGATCACTCCATTAATCAATATGAAGTATGATTTTTTTATGTTTCATGCTAATTATTGTTTGAACTCTATTTTATTAGATATTAGAGAAGAGACATATAATTGCTACTACTTCCATTGTTTACCTTTTTACATATTTTTACTCTACGTTTCTTTTTTCTCCCATATTTTTCCCTAATCATATAAGCTCAATAGATACCCCTGTCCACTCCCTCCCTCCTCTCCTCCCCAGTCCTACCTTGCACCTCCCTCTTCCCCCCTTCCCTTTACATGCTTCTTTTCCTCCCTCTCTCCTAGTGTTTCCCCCTTCCTCCCTCCCATCCTCTGGAGCATCCCTTTATGTAGACACCAAAATGGTCCTCTGAGTCCTGCACCCTAGTGAGGGTTTAGGATTTAGTGGCATAGCATGGGGCCACTTCTTGGGCACTCCATTAGCATGAGAACTCTACTATGACTGTTTAATTCTTTGCTTCTAAGGATCCTACTTCCTGGAGCCTTCTCCCCTGTGATCCATTTTAGAGTTTGGGGGGTCATTGACATGTCAGTCATTGTGCAGGTCATACAAAGTTCGATTATGGCTACTGTGGCACTAACTTGTATGGAGTATCTTGCATATCGTTAGTCGTCCCCATCTTTAGGCTCTGACAATGTTGCCATTCCCTTTTCCCCAAGATTCCCTGAATTTCAGGATGGGGAGAGATTTGGCTGATCTGGTTCCAGGTGAATAATGTAGGGTCTCTGGTGTTCTGAATTATGGTTTGTTGTTTTTAGTTATGCTTTTCCTGCACTACCCTTGGCTGAATCCTGATTGGTATTGAAGGTCACCTCCTAACCAAAGATAAAATACTATTTAAATGAAGATCTTAATATAAGGGAAGATTCAGAGGTATATGGAAGAATGGGAGTAGGACACAGCAGGGTGGGTCAGTGACTGATTTGCCAGGGTGGCAAATGTGATTGGTGAGATCCAACCTATTCAGTTGGAAGAAACCAGGAATTGAAGTGAGAGTGAGCTTCATCTGATGTCTTGCTACTTACATGCAATACTTGATGGTGACCTACAACATTTCTTAAAATGAATAGGTGATTCTTGATTTCTGATTGTCTACATTAACCTGTGCATTTTTAAAATTTTTTGCCTAATTATACAAGCTCAATAGGTATCCCCTTCCTTCTTCATCCCTCCTTATTTTCTCCCTTCCCTCTTTCTCCCTCCTCCTCTCTTGGTGTTTCCTGCCTGCTACCTTCCATCCTCCAAAACATCTGTTTATATGGCAGCTGAATTCCCTGAGTTGTCTTCATAATCCATGTCTTTTGATTGAAGAATTGAGATCACTAATGTTCATAGTTAGTACTAGAAAATTTGCATTAATTTTATTAATGGAAGATATTTATTGGTTACTGTTATTTAAATTGTGTAGTGTTATTTACTTTTCCTCTATTATTTAACGGTGTTTCTATATTGGTTTATTCTTTCTGTAGTTTTGGATATGGGTTTTCCCTATTCAGTACAAAGAATTTCTTCAATTTTTTGTAAAATATGTTCAATAATCAGAGATTCACTTATATATCCCTGCCTCCCTCTTTTACCCCTTTTTCCTTTCCCCCAGTCATCTCCTTCCCTTCTCACCCTTGATCAATCCATTCCACTTCTTTTCACCCTCTTGCCTATCTGCTTTACCTGGCCTCAGGGTTCCCTTGAGATTGTCTACTAAAGTGGAGGTTCAGGCCTTCTTGGGCCACCCTATTGATAGGGGCACTCCCTTTATCCATTCAGCTCTAACCCCCCCCTGAGGATCCCACTTCATGTAATTATGCATTCTGGGATCCTCACTAGTATATGGGAGCACGTTGGTATATCAGTCATTATGCAAGTTGCATTGTAGTGAGTTCCTGGATACAGCAGTCCTGCCTTAGTGGATTGTGTTGTCCAGCAGTGGATCTTCTTATCTTTAGGCTCTTACAGTATTATAACGCTCTCTTCCAAGAAGTTCTTTGAGCCTTAGGATGGGGAGCCGTAGGATTGGCCTGATTCTGGGTGAGCATTGCAGGGTCTCCAGTACTCTGCATTCTGGCTGGTTGGCCATTGTTGCCCATTTCTCTGCTCTTCCACTTCCCTAGACTGCTTCCTGGCAGAGTGTTAAGATCCTATACTTCTATTGTCGAAGAAGGCATTTAGGTTGGGTGTTAAGTGCTTTTCCACTGTCTTACTATGTATCAGTTCACAGTCTGTTCTTCCCTAGTGATAAGATTCATTTACATTATTTTCATAATGGTCCTTTTAAATTTTTCATTAATTGTGACAGATAGCTTTGCTTTGGCACTTGCTAACTTTCAGAACTTGAAATGCACATGTTTAGGCTTTTAATTTTCATTTGATTAATGTATTGGGTCTTCTCTTTATATGATATGGTAATTTTTTTGCTGCTTTTGCAATGTTTTATTTGTTCTGTATATTTAGTGAACTGATAATGAGGGGAGCTATTTCTCTATTTGGTCTTAAATGCCTCCTATCAATGGATTGACATCTCTTTTCCTAACTCTGGAAAACTTTCAGTTAAGATTTTTTTGGAAATGTTTTCTATGCATTTAGAATAGATTCTTCACCTTCTTCTTAGCCCATTATAGTAGATTTTTGTCTTTTCACAATATTACATATATGTTGGAACCCTACTGATACCTTCTTTTTATTTTCTTGTTGTCTTTTTATATTGTTACAGTTCTCTGCCTATCTCAATAATTAGATATTCTCCCCTATCTTTGATCCATTCGGTTAGAGAGATTTTCCAAAAAGCTTCCTATCAAATTTGCTGTTTGCTTTTTTCTTCCAGCTTTTCATATAAGCATTTCTACAATATCCTTATTTATTTCTGTCTAACATCTTACGTCCTTTTTCATTTAGGTATTTATTTGTGTCCTCAATCAGGAGGAAATTTTCCTCTTTGATTTCTTATAATCATTATTTTAAGTTTTTCTGGGATTTCATCTAACTTATTTTCACTGAATTACATTACTGTAGGGCTATTAATTTTTAAAGAAGTTATACTGTCTTGGTTTATGATGTTTCTTGTGCTACTGTACTGAGATTTGTGTATTATGGTTATTTTATTGCTTGGGACTATATCAACTATATTTTTTCAGTTAAGTCTTCACAATATTCAAGTTTTCTTAGTTGTCATTCAGCTGCTATGTGTCATTTAGAAAATAGTTCTTCTGTCCAGGAGCTTAAGGTTCTAGGTGCAAGCTCTATGTTAGTTTTTCAGTAGTATAATAACTGTGAAACCAAGAACAGTTATAAAAGGGTTATATTTAAACATAAATAGCAGTGTGCCCAGTGGCTTCAATAATTATTTAAAAATAACCAACAAAAAGTATGTTGTAGTATATAGCCATATTTTAGTTAATTTATGAGTGGAAGTGAAATAGGGTTGGCAAGCATGATTGCTAGAGATAATTTGCAAACTGACACTCAGTAAGCAGTCCTTTAAACATACCTGAGAGTGATTCACTAGATTGGACTTGACTAAGACAGATTGTCTTGATAGAATATTGATTGGGAAAACCTAGTCCTTCATCAGCAGAGACCATTTCTGCAAGTAGGACATCCAGAACTGCATAAACTTGAAGAGAACTGAATACCATGCTTTCATTCCCTGTTTAATAACTATCAGTGTGATGGGACTAATCTTTGCTCTTATGATTACTTTGAAATAATGGGTTGTAACCTAAACTGGTGAGCCAGCTATCCCCTTTTGCCCTGATGTGGTTGGTTATTGTAACAGTTACTCTTAATTGTTGCTGTAAAAGAACACCCAAAGTCAAACAACTTAAGTGAGAAAGGGAGACTTATTCACTTTATTTATTTATATTTACTTGTATATATATTTATTCATCAAAGGGAAGAAACAGTCTTTCATGGTAGAAGTGACATGGTGGCTGAAGGTAGAGGTAGGCTAAGTCACTGCAAACATTTTGGAGGCTCACTGCTAGTAAGAGTCTCTCTTGAAAGTCTTCTGTTCTATGATTCCTTTTATCTGGTCTGCTACTGAGAGGTTACAATCAGATCTAGAGCTGGTCTCTGTATTGTAAATATATTGATCTAGATATTCTTTTCAGGCAGTCTGACAGCTGATCTTAGTTAATGTCAGGTGTGGCTAAGATGACACCCAAAATTATCACAAGCCCATCCCTTGTCAACTTGATAAGAGATCACATTTCCTTAGGCCATTCTTAATCTCCTCATAAAAACATTAAGATTCATAATTCTGTCTAACATAACTATCTACATACAAGTGTGCACACATTATTTTTCCCAAGATAAGTGACAAAGTCCTTTGTTAAATGCTTAGTCTTTCATGTCCCATTAAACAATATCATAATGTAGGTTAAAACGTTTTATCACATAATTAGAGAATAACATTACATTATATAACATAAATATCTTCTTAGTGCAAACTATACTCAGTCCAACTGTAAAAATTTCAGTATAGACTGCAACAGTAGTCCCAAAGTCCAAAGCCTCCTGAAAAATCAAAAGACAAGTTGCATACTTCCAACACACAATGGCACAGAATAAAAACTCCCATTCCCAAAGGGAGGAATGGGGTAATATCCAGGAAAGGTTGGTCCATAAGGTGATCAAACACCAGCAGGACAAATTCCAAATCCTCTATTTCCAAGTCCAACAGGTGAGCCTCTTGTTGAAACCATCTCAGTTCCATCCAGTCCACTTTTCCAATGTAGCTGCCAATAGAACACAAAATTCTCTTGGGCTGTCTCCTCCAAGCGTATACAGCTCTCCTTGGCAGATGTCCCACATTTTCACTGGCATCTCTAACATCTTCCTTTTCTCAATGACAAGCCAAGCTTTAACTACACAGCAAAAACTGCCCTTCTTAGGCCTCTAAACTTCAAACTTTTTTCCATATGTTACTTGGATTCCTGAAAGATGGCTCAGGGGTTTAGACCTTGCCTCCCAAGCAGAAGGTCCTGAGTTCAGATCCCAGATCCCATGAACACATCAGCCAAAGAAGACGGTGGCTTGCACTTCCAGCCGTGGTGGGCAGAGCCTGGAAATCCTTGAGCGGAAACCTCGGAAGGCAGAAGGACAATCCAGGATGATTTCTGTACCCTGTAATATGATGAAAAAATAAAAATAATTTAAAAAAAAAGAAGAAAGATCTATTACCTCCTCCCTTTTGCAACTTTGATGCTGCCAAAATCAATACAACATGGATGACATTGCAAAATTCTGCTGTTGCCTTAGGTTAGAGATTGCACCCCTCTAATCACAGCTGATTTAGCTTCTCTGTGCTGATTGCAAAAATAAAAAAATCTCTTTTTCTACTTTAGGGAAGAAACAGACACTTGCTTTGTAACTCCACCCTTTAGCTCATTCCTTTCAAAAGGATTTGCATTCTTATGGATAGGAATCTTTCCTGGGAATCTTGCCCTCAAACTGGGGCCTCTTCTATTATCCAAACTGAGATCAGGCTTTGGTTTACTAATGGAGATAATCTCTTTAACAGGCTACATTTTTTTTCTCTGCTTCTTCCTGGTTCAAATGCTTAAGTTTGCCATTGCATTTTTTTTTATCAGACCTCACAGTTTTCTGCCTGATTTCTTGCTGTTTTTCATAAATCTGAAGACAACAAAAAAGTAGCCATATGACATTTTCAAGACTACATGGCTTTGAAATTTCCTCTGCCAAGCACTGCAGTTTAACTTCTAGTAAGCTTTCAGGATGAGGGCAAAATTTCACTAGACTCTCCACCAACACAGGGCTCCATGTGCCTTTTATCCAGTCTGCTACTGGGAGGTTACAATCAGATCTAGGGCTGGTCTCTGTATTGTAAATATGTTGATCTGGAATTGCTCTTCAGATAGTCTGACAGCTGATCTTAGTGCAGGTGTAGTCAAGATGACAACAAAGAATAATTATTATAGCTACTATGTTGAAAACACATGTAAGGAAATAAAAACAGAAACTGGTGCAAAAAATGTGAACATTTCTGTGATAAGTCCTACTATGTAATTTTTCTGTTTTTGTAACTGCTTGGTGAAGAATGCAAGAGATTAGAACTTTAGGCTAAATAGCTGTCTGTTGCCAGAAATAGAGCTTATTAGACAGTTCTGGTGGAGCAGGAAGACAGCAATGAAGGACCCTGGCCCTAAAGAAGGAAGCTTACAGAATGGGCCAGGTACAGAGTGTAGATATTTGCTCACAGCTGATCAGGCATAGCTATAGTTAGCTATTGCTCATAGCTATTCAAACATAGCTACTGCTAGCCATTGTCTAAAACTATGTAGCTTGCTACTCCCCTCCCTGCTCCTCAAACCCCTGGTGACGGGAAAAGGAGCTGTAACCTCAAGATGACTAACCTTAGGGAAAACAAGTCTTGCAAGGCAATTCTGTTAATAACATAATTGTCATCTGGAACAAACTATCTGTGGTTATGCAGGTGGACAGCACCAATCATGATGGGAATCCACCCAAGCTTTTGCTGACTAGTGATTGTACAATTCCTTATCAATAAGACCCCTACCCAAAACCCCTTTATAAACCCCTCGCCCTAGCTGCTCCGGGCCGCTTCAGTCTCTCCTGCGTGAGAGGTTGCTGGAGCTGCCCGGCACGCCGAAATAAAATCCTCTTGCTTGTTGCATCGAGTAGCGGTCTTGGAATCTCTCTCAGCCGGTTCCTGAATGAAAGACCAGGGGTCTTTCAGCAATACTGACACAGGATTGGGCTCTGAAGGCCAGGCTCATTCAGCTTCACAGACTTACAAGAACTTTATTGGGAATAAGCTAGGGTCCATTTATGCATTTGTGCATACCTTTGTATGTGAATAATCTAGCATTGTCCTGCCATTGTCCTTGAAGACAATAGACTCATTTGGCAGAGAAAATTTCAAAACAGAAGATTATTCAGACTGGTGCTAAAAGAGAAATTATAATAATTAAAAATATCAGCACCATGGAATAGAATTCTCTAGTTGTGCATTAGTATAATAGGAAACTTATTCAGAAAGTATAATCTGATTTATTTTTCAAGTATCTGAATTCACTTAAAAGGAGACAGTCTGGATCAAAGGGCTCCATACTGCTTGAATGCATATGTCCTCAAAACTATTTCCCCAGTGTCAACATGTGGAAGCTGATGCAACTGTGGACCTGATGGGCTAGACTTTACTCCAAGCTGTCATCAGAACATTGTCCAAATGGCTGTGGGAGATGCAAGACTGAAGGGGTCATGTACAGCAGCTGAGGCCTGGTGCCATGTGAAAGGTTTGGAATCTATACAAATGAAGTTGAACCCTAAAGTTGTAGCAAAGACCACAAGATATTAGAGATGCCAGGACTATGAGTTGCACAGACTGGAGCTGGCATGAGGAGAAGTTCTTTTCAGTGGGCAGCAGAGCTGGAGAGTTGGGCTATATGACTGTTTAGGTTCCTCTTGAGTATATTATGGACACCAACTGATGGGATTAGAATTGCAGGAGTTTGTGTTTGTCTGTTGAATTTTGGTCTTGTTTCAATTTGATTCCTGTTTATTGTGTCCTGATTCTTTTATTTGGAAATAAGAATGTTTGAAGCACATATTTTATAATTTATGAGGGCTCACAGATTTTTAAAATTTTAAAATATTGTAGCTACTAATTGTGGGAATTTTGAAGTTAAACTATTTGAACTTTCAAAATAGAACTGAATACATATTAAGATAACCATGACACTTTGAAGAAAAGGGTAGAAGGTTATGGCTTAATAAGTAAAATGTTTTGGTATTAGGTTGACAAAGGTTGGAGCTATAATTATTAGTATTAATTGTCAACTAAGACTCCAAATGTAAGCCTGTGGGAATAACTGAATAAGGGCCTTAGGATTAAGGGTGACCTCTGGTCATGCCATTGAGAAGATAGGACCATTTTCCTAGGTAGAACACCCAAAGCCGTATAAAAATGGATAAGACTGAATTCTAGTCAGTATGAATGAATTCCTTCCTTCTCTGTCATTTTCTTTCTTTCTTTTCTGTTTCTTTTCTTTCTTTTTTTTTTTTTTTTTTTTTTTTTACTGTGTAGGTGATGTAACCATCTGCCTTAGGCTCCTGTTGGTGTGACACCCTAGCCATTATGAAACTGTGAGACAAATGTACCTTTTTTCTCTGAAGTTCCCTGTGTAAACTTGTCATCCACTCTGCTTCTCACTACTGTTTGCAATTTTAATTGTCCCAAACCTCTTAAATACTATGTTCATTAAAATATCTTGCTAAACATTTTGCCTTCCAGTGTGTTAATGATACATGATTAACAACTAAAAATAATGTTAATAGTTTCAAAAAATCAATAATTTTTACAAAACATGTACTTTAAATAGATGGAATGAATTTTTAGGAGTTAATAGAATATGTTTATTGAATAAGCATAAAGGGAAGATTACATAAGTTGTTCTTTTTTAACCCTATATGGGATCTGAGAATTACCTTGAAAAAGATGTATCTTTTTCACTAACTTGTCTTCTCCTAAAAATAAACTGAACTATTAAAAAGTTTTTGTTACAAATATCTTCATTGATTGCTAATCATGTATGCAGAACAAATAGAACAATGTAGTGAGCATGTTGTTTCTTTGAGGATAGTGTTTGTATACCTGAGACATTCATTCATGAATGTTACATTCTAAGCCTCTAGAGAGAAATAATGGTGTCTATCAAAAACATTCAATTGTTCCCTACTCATGAAGCTACTTCCTTACTTAAAGATGATCATACTGCCTGTGGGATAAATTTCAGCATTCTTTCCTTCATGCCAGTTTGCTTTTCAAATTGAGGCATTTGGTCAATTGTTTAAATACTTGCAATCTAGAAAAACTAAAAATACTAATACTAATAAGAATATGACTAAGAAAATAGGATTAGATTCAACCAAACAGTCATGTAAAGTCAACCAAATTTTAGCAAATGGAATTAATTTCTACTTGTTTAGGAAACAACATAAAAATATATCTTGACCAAAGTCACTTAGAAATTTCATTGGAAAAACTGAAGTTTGAATGACCTAATAATCATATTTCTACACATTTGGCAAATCCTTTCCATCCCACTTCTCATTTGATCTAATACTTTATAAACATGGGTGCTAGAAAAACTAAAATGGTTACCGTCTCAGGTTAGATGACAGAAAGTGAGCATCAAAGGGCTAGAAGAGTGGGAGTTCTGAACAATGCCAGTGTTTCTGGAGTCTTAGTCTTCTGATACAAGTATGCGTCTATTTCATCTAAAAGGGTTTTTGGTGGAAAGATAGTGTGCTACAATGAGAGAAATGAGTTCCACTATGCTAAAATTATTCATTAGATCCTTGCAAAATATAGGTCCTTGAATTCCTAAACAGAGAAGGTTCTGGAATGCAATGTCCTCAGTGCCTGTAGTCTACAAAGGAGTGCCAGTTTTACTCCCACAAGAGTTTTAGGTAACACTGAAAATTGGTTTCTTTTACTATTGGAACTTAAACATTGCAGGTTCAAAGAATATCTGAAAAATGGGATTAGCAAGATCTTCATGAGCAGCAAAAAAGCCTGTCTACATCAATAATTGACATATTAGTGTAAGCCAGTGAGAGAAAATTCAAAAGTAACTAAATTTCTAAAGACATTCCATGTTTTCTGATAAAAACCTCACACTCATTGAGGTTGGAAAAAGGGATCGATTTGCCTCAGACCACCAAATTAACCATATATCTAACATTCATTGATCACTCATCTAAGCAACCGATATTCTTAGCTTACTCAATTTTAGAACAATTTCATATAGTAGACCTTAATATTGAGAAATGGGTTGAATACTAGTTCAATTAATGATTACTCTTTCTGTTACAATGGAAAACTTATTTTCCCATCTCTTTTCCCACTGTTGGAGAGAAACTTCTTTCATTCTCTCATAATATATTTCCTAGGAAAAGGAAAAAGAGAGGTTCCAGACAGATGACATAGAATGTACATGTGACAACTTCATGAATATAAAGTGAACTTATTAATATTACCCCTTTCATCTAGACTCTAGAAATTAAGCTTAATTTGGCTGTTAAACAGTTTGCTAAGTTATTTTCAGTATTGTCATCCTGATTGTTGATGTTGTTTCCATTATGTAATGTAAGACTAGTCACAGGTAACTTAAATATTTCCAGCTTAGTGACAAAATTCATTGGTGAATTACAAGGGATTTGCAACTCTCCTTGGAAGATTTTTAGCAACCTCAATAATGGTGAATTGATGGCAATAGCGTTATCTCAAAAGGGAGGCTACCTGAGGTATTGGAAATGAAAAGAAGCATGGGGCAGCTGTACTGTCTTTTGAATTTCACTCCTAGCTCTCATCTCAGCAGTCCCTTCAGCCCTTGGCATTCCTTGGAAGATATGTTACTTCTAGTAGCATCTCACACCTCTTTCTAACACAGACATCATCCTTCTTCCAGAAATCCTTTGAAGATTGCCACCTTTCCCTCATGTTCATGGCATGACCAGCACCAGCACTGTAAAACCCCTTTATGAGCCATGACAGAAATGGGGAACGTGATATAGTCCAAGTTTTCTTCCCAAAGTGATAAAGTCATTTGGGTGTACAAGGGACACCCTCATGAATACAAAAAGGTTAGTGCTTTAACTAGAATATGATATTAATTCTTAAGGATTGATGGGCAACTTAAAGTAATGGTCTTTTCCTTAGGTGCCTAGACAAACCCATATCTACTTTGTTACAAGTATTCCATGAATTGTAACTATTAAATTAAAAAACACATAAAAAATTCTCCATCTTGTATAAACAAGCTTTACTTTAGTAACCACTTCTTATGGAAACCAAGACCAAGTTTTTTTTACATATTTGACCATAACATGTTGCCGCAGACCAGAGTTGCAGCCTCAAGACCAGGGCTCCCCTGGACCAGGTGGAGAACAGAAACACACAACTCTCTAGGCTGAGTGAATCTGAACCCATTTACTAAAACTTTTGTGACAACTTTCATACAGAAAATTTTGGGATAAAGAATGTTGCACCTAAAAATAGAGATATAATTTCCCAGTCAGCAAAAATCACCTTCAGGGTGGACATTTTTTCAAGAACCTAACCCATTGCTTGAGAGTAAAGGCACTTAACAGAAACATTCTCACAGTATTTCAAAACCTAGCTAATCTATAATGCTTCACTGGATAGCCATGGGGCTGAGTCTACATAGTTGACATTGTTTTAACAGAGACTGCAGTTTTAAAATACACAGAGGAGGGGCTGGAGAGGTGGCTCAGGGGTTAAGCCTTCGCCTTGCAGGCGGAAGGTCCTGAGTTCGGATCCTAGATCCCACGTATAGACGCCAGGCGGAAGCGGGGGCGGCCTGCGCTTCTGGTCCTGGTAGGGCGGAGCCTGTGAATCCCGGGGCAGAAGGAGGTGGAGGCATCCATGGTGGTTCGCGAATTCGTCCGTGGTTCTACACATACACAGACACAGACATACACACACGCACACACATACACACGCACATGCGCACAGTTGAGTAAATAATAATAATAAAAAAATTAAAATACACAGAGGAGGAATGAGCTCCTTTTGATTTCAACAATTAACTATAGGAGTGCCCAATATCCCATAAGTCCCAGTGTGAGCTTTTGCTGTTGTCCTGTCCAGGTTGATCCTCTCAGTCAGGCGTGTTGACATGGGCACCAGGCATGGCAGCAGATTCTAGCTTGGGATGTTGTATGCACTTCATGCAGTCTCTGCAATCCAAGCTTGAACCACATCTCTAGGGTGGCCATGGCTTGGATATTCAAGGGCCATAAGCGCCTATAGCATTGTCCTGTTGATGGAGCACTACTGAGATATGTGCTAAAGGAAACACTAATTATTAAAAGAATAATTCATCCTATGATAGCATGCTTCCATTCCTTTAATAGTAAGGTTGCTTATGTCTTCCTTTGAGGAATTCCAGAAGTATATAGCCATCAGTTGTGGAACGACCCATCTGTGAACTATGCATTCTCCAAACCTGGGGTCCATACTGTCGGGCCAAGGGTGTCTCTTTCAGGGCAGAGGTGATCATTGGTGGGAGTGCACTCGAATGGTCCATCTCTGTGATTTCTCATAAGAGTGCTGTTTGGGACAGGGAAGACACAGCCCCCTTTGCTGTCAACATGGATTTTCCCAGTTTGGATTGTAAATACCATCTCCAGGGGACAGTCTTGGCATTTAGACTTTCTGGCATGATGGTCTCTTCCTTGGCCTTCAGCCTGGGTTAAAGGGTATCACAGTTTAAAGTTCTAGTGAACTGATAGCAAGTCTTATACTTCTGGAATTTCTGAGTTAGTACATAGGTGGGAATTTTATCACCTATGCTTTAAGACTCTTGAAGTTATTCTCTAATTTCTTTAAAATCAGTGCACACATTCTGGCTAACAAGTCTACTTATTGTAAGTGACTAGACATGAAATCTCTATTTGAATTTGACTTAAAGTTAAAAAGCAGGCTTCTTCTCTAGATCAGAGAGCAGGAAGCTATTCCCATAAAAACCTAAGAGCAGGTAAAGGGGATTCCTAATTCCCAGAAGAATTCTTTCTGCCAGGGGCAAAACTTGAATTACCTAGGAGAGAGTATTTAGCATCTGTTCATGGGTGTTATTGTGACATTCCCAGAAATTCCTGGCACCTGTCCATTAGGTAACTGTGACCTTCCCCAAGGTACAGGCTTTAGGCTTGAACTGGGAAGAAACACCAAGGCCGACAATTCCCATATTTTTCCTTATTTCTTTTAAATAAAGTCATGTCCTTTTCCCAAAAGATGTTTCTTTGAATCCATCTTTTCCAAACTGAGACATATTCTACCAGATTGGTCAGATAAGGATGCGGCAACATGTCATTTCTATTTTCCTTAAAACTTGGATACACTTAAAACTGAATAAAATGCACACAAATCATTATTTAAATATAAAATGATCATTTGCAAGATATCAAGAATAACACTTTATATCTTTGCATTGTCAGAAACAATTTGACAATAGGTCTTGTTCATCTGATTTAAATGTTTTCACTGATGTAAACATGTTGTGCTGTACTTTGTGGCTCCCTAGAGAATCACTGATAATCCTATCAAGAATATGTGTAGTAAACTCACCTAATGGGGCTCTGTTGAGAATCACTGGTGAACCTATTAAGGAAAGTGTAGAGTAAACTGAAAAGCTTTATATGAATTCGAAGATAATAATAATTAATGGCTGAAGAAACATCAGGAAGCAAATGTGTGTGTGTGTGTGTTTGTGTGTCTGTCTATCTGTCTGTCTGTCTGTCTGTCTGTGTGTATCAGAGGGCACTAGGTGTGCCTGTGGATCCAAGGGCTATCTCTTCTTTATTTAGCTCTGGAGTTTCTCAGGCTCTGCCTTCCAGGGTCAAAAGTGTAGATTGTTGCCATTTCTGCCTGGAGTTTTTATGTGGGAATTGGTGCCTGAACTTAAGTCCTTCTGCTTGTGAGGCAGAGGCTTAATCCCTGAGCCATCTCTCTAACCCCTAGGAAGTAAAATTTAGTCCTGTAATATAAGCCCTCAATAAATAGCATAGCTGCATATCTTCTCAAATAAAAATTTACTAGTAATAACATTTATCCTTGTAATATTATTTTGTATTCTTTACCATCAAGATTTCTATACATAGCTATAAATACCTAAAAGAAACTTTTATGGCTCATGGAAGAAAGCCAAACTAACCAGCTATTTACAACCTATGTCAGATTATGTGAATGGAGTTTAAAAACAAATAAGATGGAGCAGAAAAGGAAGCATAAAGGGATAAAAAGTCTAGATTACTCATAAGAACATGGTAAATCTCAACAACAGAAAATAAACTTGTTGGGCACCAAGACAAGGAAAATGATGCCAATGTGTTTGTAGAAGTAGCTGCAATCTGTCCAGATGCTCAACCTCAGCACAACCACGTGGATACATCAAGGAAGATAAATGGGAACCTCTTACATAGATAAAGACAATTGCTGCTGCTAGTTTCACATGGAAAGGCTGCATGTTGTTACTGCTGGAGAAGGAAGCACTGCTGAAATATTCTAAGTCATGCATAGAAAAAAGCTGGAAAAAAGAAATGATGGGATGAAGACAGCAAAAAGCTCAGCTTCACTAATTTTCTTTAGATATGCAAAGGTATATGACACTAAATTTTATTTGATAGTGGATAGGGCAAATTTAAAACAGTGCATTTGTGTTATATGTTTTTGACATATATATGTATATATATATATATTTCAGGAAAAAATAATGCTTTTCTTTTCATTGTTAATACCAAATATATTGTTTTTCATCAAGTGCATATTGTTTTAGTAGTTGCAGCATGTAGACAAATCTTAGGTAGTATGGAAATTGGGTATAGAAAGGGATTCAGAAATGGTTTTAATTTTCAAATATACTCAGGGTGATGGCAGCATACACAAAAGAAGCACCATTAAAAATACTAAACCAAGAAGTTCCCCAGTACAGAGAATAGAAACTCCTAAAAGCCAGGAAAGAAATGTCCAAAACTGAAATTGGTTCCTCCTTGTTAAACTCCCTTGAATACTTTTCCGTGGAAAAATAATCTCAGGTTACTTCTTAAGAGATTTGAGGTCTATCTTTAGGTTCAATAGCAATTAAATTCTGATATGGATATTCTAAGATTCTAAAGATTCTGGGTTATTGCTGAATTTGTTTATTTCAGATAAGTCTAAGATGGACTACCCAGTCAACTGGTGCTTTGCCACTATATGACAAGGTACCAGTACTTTAGTTGCATAATTTCAAATGTTTTATCAAAATGTTTCAAAACAGGAGCTACACTTCAAATTACTCTAGTGGTATATCTACCAGGTCAACCTAGTGACAGGGATTCCAAATCATGAGTGGACTCCTGCGAACCTACATAGAAATGAGATGTGCAAAGCAGGCTAAAAACACATCAAATTTTCTCAATAAATGGCTTGTACTGAAGTTGTTTTGGTCAAAAATCAAGACTCTTTCATTATAAAGTACATGTTCACATAGTGGAATCATGCAGATCATATAAGTTGCATGCCAAGATTCTAAAATTATTACCAGACTGAATAGTATTCAGATATAGCAGTGTTTCTAAAATCAAAATATTGATTTTAAAATAGAAATTTGAGAACATAATCCTGCCCATGCTAAGAATCATTTACAGTAGTTTTGAAAATTCTGTGAAGTGGGTGTTGATGGAGTTCAAAGCAGGCGTTTCTTTAAACAGAATGAATGACAAGAAATTTAAAACCCTGAAGTATAATTGTAGCTTGATGTATTTCATTACATTTGTGAATGACTTAGATAGAGTATGAGAAATGTGGAAACTTCAGTTATCAAATCCCAAAATATCTACAGCCAATTCTTACTGTTATACTTAGATAATTACAGATGTAATAGTTGAATTGTTTTTGCTTAAGCAGAACTTTTTAAACGTAACTTCAGAAATTACATCTACTTTCTATCATTTCCAAATTAAAATGACCAAGGATTTATGGTTAGTAACATTTTCTGAAGTTGACAACTTTATAAGCAACTCTAAGTCTGTCACGTCTTCCTGAAATCTAGAAATTTCCCATAGTAGATTAAATATTCTGGAAAATTGTAGCTTCCTCATTTCCAAAGTGTAGGCAGGAGATCCCAGCATGAGATGGGCCACTACTTCCCTCATTTTCAAATTCCACATTTCAATATTTTATCTAAGTGGTACATAAATTTATTTGAAACATTTAATCTGTATTTTGTGACTATCAGGAAAAATGGAAATGACCATTCCAAGTTATCAAAAAAATTTTGATAGCAATTTTTATTTAATATAGAGAGAAAGACAGAGAGAGAGAGAGAGAGTCAAATCAAGCCACAGGCAGGTGGACGAACACTACAGGCAGGCTGGTGTTTCCAGTGGCATCCAGCAAGATAATGAGTCCATGTCTATGGAAATTGATTCATTAATATTTCATTGAGGCAGCTTCAGAGCAATTCAAGAACCAGCTCCCAGGAATTCAATCAGCAAGTTCAATGAATTGTTGAGCTTAAAGTGCCAGGAGGCCAGAAATATACCTACTTCGGCATGTGTGCATATTTATGCATATTGAGGTGCCATGAATATGCTCATGAATACAGGTACATATATTAAAAGGAAGCAAGTATAAGAGATTGTAATTTCTATGCTCAAATCTCAGTCTCATCTACCTTAATTTCACCTCATTCATTTCTTAGGATAAATTTCTAAATAACCAAAAAATTCATCTTTAATAAGTCCACTTTTTATCAGTATCATCCCTTTAATCATTAACAGAATATAAAGATGATTCCAAAGGATCCATTCTGAGACTGGAAAACAAGGAACCAAATATTTAATGAAAGGAGGGCTACAAGTCCGAGCCATAATGACCAATTTACCATTGTAAAACACACATTGTGAAGAGCCAGTCAGGGAAATAGTTTCCAAATATCATATTGGCTAACTGATTTGTCTTTTGGTGTCCCTAAACAATAACCTATAAATAATTTTATTTTCATTTTGGATCAATGTCTTCTAGCCCTTGTCTAACTAACCTGTATTGATGTCTATTTAATTAAAGCATGCGTAATGTGCCTGCTTTGCAGTGGAGCATACTGAGTGTGCATGCTAGGAATTCCAGATAAGGTAATTATGCTATTTGTCACTGTCATGATTAATGTGTGACAGCTGTTATGACAGCTGTGCCACTGTTTCATCACAATACTCTGTTCATCCATAACAAAATTAGCTGTCGTACTCAAAGGTACACACTGGCTGCTATTTCTTTCTGAAGTCAACAGTGAGAAAGTGGAGAAGGAATGTTACATGAACTCTGTGACAAACAAGAAAAATGACATCTTTGTTGTTTGTTTTTTCTCTTTAAACGATGATATAAGCTGCCAGCATTGGAAATGCAAAAAGCTTACCTTACACAAATGAGCTGTAACATGGAGCCAATCCACCACTAATCTAACTAACAAGATCTCAGTGTGCGCTGGGGTTTGCTTCATAATTTGAAACTGCCTTGTCAGGCAAGCCTTTTAAATGTTACTCAGATTGGCATTGGCTGGAATTGTTTAGGTCTGTCAAGGAGGGAACATGAAAATTCAGAGTTTTAATAAGAAGTGAAAGACAAACTTCCTTTACCATGGGCATCAGGCATATGGAGCAAAACAGGCAGCTCTGACTCTAAGAGTCCTCCCTCTTTTCAATGCCACTCAAATATCTTAGACTTGGGGGGCTATGTTTTCAGGACATAATTACAAATAAAGGTATAAATTGTCAGAGAAAGGCAGGTATTAATGTCAAATGATATTGTTTTCTATGGATCCCTAAAATGAGACCATTAAACCATAGCAGACACTGATGTAGACACAAATGGCAACAATAAGCCATTACTCTCTAGCTCTTGATGGAGTGGACACTGTATTGTTTCATAAATTTAAGTTAGATGTCTGTCCATAAAGAAGAAGCATCATAACATCGAAGGACTTGAGTCCCAGGGAAAGAAAATGCATCATGTCAGATACAAAACTCTTAGTGGAAAGTGAAGAAAACTGCTAGAACACTTACTACTTTACAACAAGCAATTAGTCTGAGAAACTAATAATGCATTTGCCAATAAGTCATACAGCAGATACAGGGGACACTCTTAATAAAGATATTAAGGTAATCAGGCCCATCTGTATGTTATACCAGGATGCCTCTTCCCAAACAATCCTGGGACAGAAGAGGAATTATTTCAAACTATTAGGATGATAACAAAGAACCTGTTGTAGCCTGCTGCAGACTCAGAGACACCAATCTGTGCTGAGCATGTGTCAGAAATTGCCCAGAATTCATAGTGGTTTTTTTTAATAGAATAAAATTTTATTAAAATGCTTTGTCATAAAAGCTTTGAAGAAGCATGAATTAAAGAAATTTTCTTCCACCTAAAAGTCTAAGTATGTTAAATCCACAACCATCCTGATTGGGAAACATTATTATATTCCTTTTACATGGGGAGCAAAACAAGAATGTCCATGATCTCTATTTTTTCTCCCAAATTTTATTTTTTATTGCAATCATACAAGCTCAATAGGTACATCTGTCCTTTCCCTCCCATCTCCCCTCCCTAGTCCCCCTTTGTATTCTCCCTCCCTTTTTCCATGGTGTTTTTGTTTTGTTTTGTTTTGTTTTTTTGCTGAATTATCCTTATGGATAGAGTAAACTCTATTCAGTTAAAAAGACTATGAAAACCCCAGGATTTTACTTAGATTTTGAATTTGGACAACTGGACCTTACTCAGCTGTTCTAATTTGGTTTCTTCTGTTTGTGATGAAGAGATGAGACAGAAGCCTTTTACTTTTGGATGTGACTCTCCTGTCTTCCTCAATGAAAGGAGATCAACAACATTTATTGACAAATATTATTATCTAGTATGGAACAGCTTCTGCTTCAGATAGGGTAGTAGATGAAGGAAGAGATGGTTATTTTTATGTGCTGAATTTTCTTACTTTTTTCTTATTTTCATGTATGTGGATGTAGAAAGTATCTGTATGTGCATGTATGTTCAGCTGTATGAACATGTTCATTTACGTGTGAGTGTAAGTTCACAAAAGTACCTGTGTGAATAAGCATGTGAAGGCCAGAATACCATTCCAGAATCATCCTCAATAACTTCTCCATGGAATGTTGTAGGACAAGTTATCTAATTAAACTCAGGGCATGGCCATTAGAACTATTCTATGAAGTTAGCTCTGGTGACTAACAGAATCTGTCTTCCAAGGATGGAATAACAGGACAGGGGACACAACACATATCTGACATTTTTACTTAGGATCTGGAGATCCAAACTTAGATCCCTTTCCTGACTGGGCAAGCACTGTAACTACTGAGCTATCTCCTGGCCCCAGTGTTCTTGCCTTTTTTGAACACTTGAAGTAACATCTTACTTAATTGTTTACAATTGTGTTGAGAACTGCCTGTGAAAACCTGTCCATCACAAGATTCAACCTTAAGACCATCTCCATGAACTTCGGCATGGTTGTTTCCTCTGAGTCTTTCCTTTCTTCTCAACATCTTTTGCACCTGCATCTTAGTCACAAAGTTCATTTGCTGAAGGACCATGAGGTTTGTATACTTTTTCTGCCCTTGACCCTAGAGGGCACAAAACAATTTTCTGAATCATTTAACTCCCACAGACTCAACAATATCATCATATAGAATAGACTTTACTGTTTACACTTATAAAGTAGGTCAATTAATGCCTAATTGAATGCTGAGGAGAATGCTAGTGTGCTTTGGTATTTCTATTCAAGTGACATTTGGGAATTCAGGAATGATTCAATGGATGTAATTTTTTTTGGTTTTGTAAGTGGATATGAAATATTAAAACATAGAAAAGCTTTCAAAGTGATATCAATCAGACCACTTTTAACACCAACTGCTATACCCAGGAGGAATATCAAATAATGGGACACATGAAAAGACCACAGTAAAAAGATTGCTAATTATAAGTGGTGTGCCAATCAAAGAGATAATCAATTCTCATCCAAATCCAGGGAGATTTGTGAAATGTCCTTCTGCATAGTAGAAAAGGCATTCACAGATTCATAGGTGGTAGTAGGACCAAACACATGCATTTTTGAGATATGCCTCTTTCAAAAAGGCAGTTGCATCAGAGGATAATTTCTCCTCTGGCTTTCACAAACCTGTGGAATTAACAGTGAAACACAGAAAATTCTAAGCAATGGCAATGTGATGAACTGGGGGATGGAATGGCAAATTGAAACTTACCCTATCATAATAAGGACTACCAGGAACTTGAAACACTAGAAGGAAATAGGATGGAAAGGTGCAAAGATGGTGTATAATTGGCAACAGGGGGAAGACCCATTTCAAAGTTTGTCAGAATCTATGCAGAGTTCTCTTCAGTTATATAGTATCGATTTACACAAGAAGCGTTTCCCCGCCTGCCCAGGACGCGTGCACTGCAGTAAGGAGACACTGTGCCCCAGGTAATTTCCCGCTGCTCACCCAGAAACCCCAGGTAACCCACTCATCCCAGCTCCACCAACCAGCCAGTTGGAGCAGGCGCTGCTCCAGGCCAGGGAAGATTCCTGGGCACCACTGCAGGTCCCCAGGTTAATTGCCCTCGCCACCAGTACCTTTGCCCTTTTCCCGCCCGCCTGCCGGAGACACCTGCACTCCAGCGAGGAGACACCGCACCCCAGCACCTCCGCCCTTTCCCTGCCGGGCCGCCCTGGATATGCCCACTCAGCGAGGACACACTGGACCCCAATCCAGGGAGGACACCCTGCTCATCAATACCCAAGCAAAGCCCTAGGTGACAAAGGCCGCACATCTGAAATCCTCTAAATTCATCCTATCACATGGGAGAGATTCTCCACATCTAGCCCAAAGATATGTAAACCACCTTTTTATCATCGTGTTCCTATCAATTATTAGTTACTGTAGAGTAACTTTTCCATATAGCCACCCACAAAACACACACAACATCAGGGACTATATCACTCACCCTCACATATCAGCAAAGTACTAAATCATGAAAGTGCACTACCATACTTACATTCACCCCCTGTCCAACCTCTGTACTAACTGTCTAATAGCCTCACTTAGGAAATAAAAATAACAAGTGTAACCAACACCAAGGTACACACTAGTAATAACTGCCTGAAAGTAGCGATACCAACTAATTCAGTCCAGTCAAAAACACACAGAAATTGAAAGAAGGTCTTAAGAGATAAAAGAATAATGCCCAAGTCAAAGGGCAAATCCATGAGAAACAAAAACCAAGAAAACAAATCTCCAACCGAAAGAATTAAGCCCATAATTATAGATTCCAACCAGAACAAATCCACAAAAAAGCTAATAAAGCCTGATTCAAGATAACGACTTTCAAAGCATGATCATTACCATGATCAATACTATGAAAGAGGAAATCCGGGAGGAGTTACATAACCGCATCAATCACTTTGAACAGGAACACAACAGACACTTGGAGGAGTTGAGAAAAAGCAGTTCAAGAAACAAAAATAGGCATAGATCAGTTAAAACAGACTCAAGCAGAGTTTAAAACTGAACGAAAAGACAAGTTATCCTCAACCCAGAACTCAACAGAGAGTCTTATCAGCAGAACAAATGAAGTAGAAAATAGAATTTCAGATCATGAAGACAAAGTGGGAGTATTAACCAGCTTAATGGAAAAGGTTGTTAAAGCCAAAAAGATATTTGAGAGAAATACTCAAGAGTTATGGGACACCCTGAAGAAGCTTAACATGCGTACTCATGGAATACCAGAGCAAGAATCCCAAAATATCACACCTGAGGAATTTTTTCAAACTATCATCAAGGAAAACATTCCTCATCTAAAAAAAGAAAAGCTCATCCACATACAAGAGGCATTCTGCACCCCAAACAGATATGACCAAAATAGAAAATCGCCACTACAAATAATAGTCAAAACACTCCACATTCAAGACAAAGAAATGATGCCGAGAGCTTCAAAGGAAAAAAAAATTACTTTTCAAGGTAAACCTATTAAAATAACAAATGACTTCGCAATGGAAACAGTAAAAGCAAGGAGAGCTTGGTATCTGTCTCGATCTGTCATAATTGAGGGGGAAAGAAAAGTTTTCCAGCACAAAGACAACTTAAAAGCTTACATGTCTGTCAAACCAGGTCTTCAAAAATTGCTAGAAAAGACACTCAAGCTTTAAGAAAAGAACAAACATATCCAGGAGGACAGAAGGGAAGTATATATAATACCACCAAAACCTAAAAGCCAAATCACATACTTACAAAAACCACTAAACATAAAAAGTGTCCAGAATTAAAAGTAATTTCTCCATTATAACATTAAATGTCAATGGAATTAACTCACCAATCAAGAAACACAGATTACAAACTTGGATTAAAAATCATAACCCATCAATCTGCTGCCTACAGGAAATAAATCTCACCACAAAAATAAGACACATCCTAAAAATAAAAGGCTACTCCAAAATTCTGCAAGCTAATGGAATCAGGAAACAGGCAGGAGTAGCTATTATGCTATCAGACAAAGTAGACTTCAAACAAAAAAAAATCATAAGAGACACAGCTGGTTACTACATTTTAGCCACAGATACAATCCATCAGGAAGACTTCACAATACTCAACATACATGTACCTAATATGGGCTCATCCACATTCATTAAGCAAACCCTATAGCATCTAAAGCTAGAAATCAACCCCCAAATGATAATTCTTGGGGATTTCAACATTGCCACCTCAACATGGGATAGATCAACAGGTCAAAAACTTAACAGAGACACATTAGAACTCAATCAAAATCTTGCTGACATGGACCTTACAGATCTCTATCAAACTTTGCATCCATGCACCAAAGAATGCACATTTTTCTCAGCAGCACATGGAACTTTCTCCAAAATAGACGACATATTGGGCCACAAAACGAATCTCTACATATAGAGTACAGTTGAAACACTAGCCTATACCCTATCAGACCATCCTGGTCTAAAGCTTGACATCCACAACACAACAAAAAACAGAAAATACACTCCTGGAAACTAAAAACTATGATGCTGAATGAGAACTGGATTCAAGAAGAAATTACAAAGGAAATTCAAGATTTCCTGAAAGTGAATGATAATGAAAATACAACTTATCAAAACCTTTGGGACACAATGAAAGTTGTCCTAAAATGTAAGTTCATAGCTCTCAATGCTTACATAAAAAAATAGAAACATCACAAATAAATAACTTAACCATGCAGCTCAAAGCTTTAGAGACAATAGAGCAATCTGATCCCAAAAGCAGTAGAAGAGAGATTAGCAAAATCAGGGCAGAAATATCCAAAATTAAGATTAGGAAAATGATACAGAGAATCAATCAGCCAAAAAGCCTGTTCTTTGAAAAAAATCAATAAGATTGATACACTGCTAGCTAAATTAAGCAAAAGCAAGAGAGAAAAAAAACAAATTAACAAAATTAGAAATGAAAATGGAGTTATCACTACCAATATACAAGAAATTCAGAGAATTATAACATCATATTTCAAAAACTTATACTCGGTGAAATTTGACAACACAAAAGAGATGGATGAATTCCTAAGTTAGCACAACTTACCTAAATTGAATCAGGAAGTTGTGAATTATTTAAATAGTCCTATAACATATGAGGAAATCGATGAAGTAATCTTGAATCTTCCCACCAAAAAATGTCCTGGACCAGATGGATTCAGCACAGAATTCTACCACACATTTAAGGAGCTAATAACACCAATACTTCTTAAACTGTTCCATCAAATAGCAAAGGAAGGAACACTGCCAAATTCCTTCTATGCAGCTAATATCGTCTTAATCCCAAAACTTAATAAAGATCCACTTAAAAAAGAAAACTATAGGTCAATCTCTTTGATGAATACAGATGTAAACATTCTCAACAAAGTCTTAGCAAATCACATTCAAAAACATATCAAAAAGATCATTCATGGGGATCAAGTAGGGATTATCTCAGGCACACAAGGTTGGTTCAACATATGCAAATCAGTAAATGTAATTCACCACATAAACCAGTCCAAAATCCAAGACCACATGATACTCTTGATAGATGCAGAAAAAGCTTTTGACAAGATTCAACAGCCTTTTATGATCAAAACCCTAGAGACAGTTGGAATGGAAGGAACATTTATTAACATAATAAAAGCTGTATGTAACAAGCCAACAGCAAGGATTATACTCAATAGGGAAAAACTTGAAGCACTCCTGCTTTGATCAGGAACTAGTCAAGGCTGTCTATTCTTACCACTTCTAGTAAGTATTATACCTGTAGACTTAGCTGGAGCCATAGAGAAGTAAAGGAAATACAAGGGTTTCAAATCAACAAGGCAGAAGTCAAGTTATCTCTATTTGCAGATGACATGATCATATACCTGAGTGATCCCAAAAACTCCACCAGGAAACTCCTGGAACTAATACAGAATTTCACCAGGGTGGCAGGATACAAAATACATGTATAAAAATCAGTGGCCTTCCTATACGCCCAGAATGAAAGGAGTGAAAAAGTCCTGAGAGAAACAATCCCATTTACTATAGCCCCTAAAAAATTGAAATACCTTGTTGTAAACTTTACCAAGTAAGTAGGTGACCTTTACAATGAAAACTTTAAAACCCTAAAGAAAGAAATTACAGAAGATACCAGAACGTGGAAAGACCTCCCATGTTCATGGATTGACAAAATCAACATCACAAAAATGACCATCCTGCCAAAGGCAATATACAGATTCAATGCTATACCAATCAAAATCCCAAAGCAATTCTTTAAAGAGGTTGACCAAACAATCTCAAAATTCATATGGAGGCACAAAAGATGCAGGATAGTAAAAATAATCCTTAATAACAAAAATATGTTGGAGGTATCACCATTCCAAACCTTAGTCTATACTACAAGTCCATGGTTATAAAAACAGCCTGGTACTGGCTCCAAAATAGACACACAATGGAAAAGGGTTGAAGATCCAGATATATGCCCACACAACTACAGCCATGTGGTCTTTGACAAAGGGACTCAAACAATCCAATGGAAAAAGAACAGCATCTTCAACAAATGGTGCTGGCAAAACTCGATGTCTACATGCAGAAGATTAAAAGTGGACCCGTACTTATCACCATGTACAAGACTTAATTCTAAATGGATCAAGGACCTCAATATAAGGCCAGAAATATAAAAACCTTAGTTAAAATGGTAGGGAATTCGCTCCAGCTGATTGGACTAGGCCAAAAGTTCCTAAGTGGAAATCCAATAGCACAGTCAATACAATCAACACTCAACAGATGGGATCTTATGAAATTAAAGAGCTTCTGTTCAGATAAAGAGATTGTAACTCAAGCACAAAGGCAACCCACAGAATGGGAGAATATCTTCTAACCACGTATCTGACAGAGCTCTATTATTCAGAGTGCACAAAGAACTCAGAAATCTAAACATCAAGGAAAAAAATGGCCCAATTAAAAAATGGGCCTTGGAACTTAAAAGAAACTTTACCAGGGAAGAAATTGAAATATCTAATAAATAGCTTTAAAAAATGCTCCGCATCCTTAGCCATCAGGGAAATGCAAATCAAAACCTCCCTGAGATATCATCTGACCCTAGTCAGAATGTCAAAAATCCACAACACAAACAGCACCAAATGCTGGAGAAGATGTGGCAAGAAGGGAACTCTCCTACCTTGCTTGTGGGAATGTAGGCTTATACAATCACTCTGATGAGCCGTCTGGTGATTCTTAAAAAAGTTAAAGATGAAATGCCATATGACCCTGCTTTCCACTTCTTGGAATAACCCCCCATACAGCAAAAATTCACGACCATGTTCATAGCAGCACAGTTTACAATAGCAAGGTCATGGAATCAAACCAAATGCCCAACAGTTGAGGAGTAGATAAGGACAATGTGGTACATTTATACAATGGAATACTACTCAGCCATCAAAAATGATGAATTAGTGAAATTTGCCATGAAATGGATGGAATTAGAAAAGATTATATTGAGTTAAGTGTCCCAGACACAGAAAATTAAGTGTCGTATGTACTCCCTAATAGGTGGATCCTAGTAACAAATCCACTTAGTGACACACTCAAAGATAAATCTCTGTAATACTTACAGTAATTGCAAAGATTATAAGCATGGAGGGAAGGGGAAGGAGCACCCGCCAGAGACAAGGGGAGAGGGGATCATGCTACAGCAGAGAAAATAGGCCATCATCAAAGACGGCTAGTAAGTAATGAGACATCTGGTAAGCTCACAGACTTTCCTCCCTGTTCACTTGCATCAGATGGGGTATGATCTCATCAGACAGAGAGGGTATAATGTCTGGCAGTTAAAAAGTAACCATCCTGCAAATGGGACACTGATCCCCCCTCACTACAGTCTCCTACTCTTATTCAATCTACCTTTTTTTTTGTTAACATTTTTTATTATCTCCGCTCATACAAACTTAATAGGTACATCGGTTCCCTCCCTCCCTCCTCCCCCCCCAACCCCTCTGCTCACCCTCCCCTCACCCCTCCCTCCCCACCCAGTGCCTCCCCTCCCCCAATCCGTGGAGAATTCTTTAATGTGCATGACAAACTCTCCTCTGGGTCCTCCTCTCCGATGACGTACAAGGACCCAGCAGCATTTCCCTGAACCCTTTCCTTTTTACCCCTTAAGCATAGGAACACTATTTTGGCTGTCAATCCCTTGCCTCCAAGGATCTTGGTGCTTTTAGCAAATGCTAGACTTTGTGGGGTGGTCAACAGTGTGTTGGACATTGCGCAGGGCATGCAAAGTCCAATTATGATTGCTTCGGCCCAAACTTGAGTGGAGTATCTTGCATATCATTGCTCCTCCCATCCTTGTGTTCTCACACTTTTTTTTTAATTTTTTTTATTATTATTATTTATTCAACTGTGCGCATGTGCATGTGTATGTGCGCGCGTGTGTGTCTGTGTGTGTGTGTGTGTCTGTGTATATGTAGAACCACGGACGAATTCGTGAACCACCATGGCCGCCTCCACGTCCTTCTGCCCCGGGATTCACAGGCTCCGCCCTACCAGGACCAGAAGCGCAGGCCGCCCCCGCTTCCGCCTGGCGTGATACGTGGGATCTGGGATCCGAACTCCGGACCCTCCGCCTACAAGGCGGAGGCTTAACCACTGAGCCACCTCTCCAGCCCCGTGTTCTCACACTCTTAACACCCCCTCTTCTGCAAATTTTCCTGAGCTTCAGGATGGGGAGAGATTAGGCTGGCCTAGTTCTAGGTGGCTGATACAGAGTCTCTGAAGTTCTGGGTTATGGTTTGTTGATTTTCTTTTGTGGTTTTGCTGCTCCTGCAATGCCCTTCACTCCATCCTGATGGGTATTGGATGTCACCCCCTGGGCAGAGATAAAAAGCTGTTATACTAGAGTCTTGTTATAAGACTATATTCAAAGGTAGATGTAATAAAAGTAGGAAACCACAGTGAGGGAGGGGTCAGTCGCCCATTTGCAAAATGGTTACTTATCTGCCAGACTATATGCCCACCCCTTCTGGTGAGATCACACCTCCTCAGTTGTAAATGATCAGGAACGAAAAGTCGATGCACTTAACCAGATGTCTCATTGCTTACTTGCAATCCTTAATAGAGGCCTATTTTCTCTGCTATAACATGGTCCCCTCTCTCCTTGTTTCTGGTGTCTCTCTCCTACCCCATCCCTCCTGTTCATACTCCTTGCAATTACTGTATTACAGAGATTTATCATTGAGTGTCTCTAGGTGGGCAGGGTGGGTTTGGTACTAGGAGCCACCTATTAGGGAGTACATACGGCGCTTAATTTTCTGGGTCTGGGATACTTCACTCAATATAATTGTTTCTAATGACATCCAATCAGTGGCTTTCCTATATGCCCAGAATGAAAGAAGTGAAAGAGCCCCAAAAGAAACAATCCCATTTACTATAGCCCCTAAAAAAATGAAATACCTTGGTATAAACCTAACCAAGGAGGTAAAAGACCTTTACAATGAAAACTTTAAAACCCTAAAGAAAGAAATTGCAGAAGACACCAGAAGGTGGAAAGACTTCCCATGTTCCTGGATTGGCAGAATCAACATCATAAAAATGACCATCCTACCAAAGGCAATATACAAATTCAGTGCTATACCAATTAAAATCCCAAAGCAGTTCTTTAAAGAAGTTGACCAAACAATCTCAAAATTCATATGGAGGCACAAAAGACCCAGGAGAGCAAAGACAATCCTGAGTAACAAAAAAATTGCTGGAGGTATTGCCATACCAAACCTTAGTCTATACTACAAATGCATAGTTGTAAAAACAGCCTGGTACTGGCTGCAAAATAGACACACAGGTCAATGGATAAGGGTTGAAGACCCAGATATAAGCCCACAAAATTACAGCCATTTGGTCTTTGACAAAGGGGCCCAAAAAAATCCAATGGAAAAAGAACAGTATCTTCAACAAATGGTGCTGGCAAAACTGGATCTTCACATGCAAAAGATTAAAGCTGGACCCGTACTTGTCACCATGTACAAGACTTAATTCCAAATGGATCAAGGACCTTGATATAAGGCCAGAGACTATAAAAACCATAGTTGAAAGGATAGGGAACTCCCTTGAGCTGATTGGGCTAGGCCAACACTTCCTACACAGACATCCAATGGCACAGTCACTGCTACCAACTCTCAACATTTGGGATCTTGTGAAATTAAAGAGCTTCTGGTCAGATAAAGAGATTGTAACATGAGCTCAAAGGCAACCCACAGAATGGGAGAAAATCTTCACTAACCACATATCTGATAGAGCTCTACTGTCCAGAGTGCACAAAGAACTTAGAAAACTAAACACCAAGGAAACCAATGGCCCAATTAAAAACTGGGCCCTGGTACTTAAAAGAAACTTTACTATGGATGAAATTAAAATGTCTAACAAATATCTTAAAAAATCCTCCACTTCCTTAGCCATCAGGGAAATGCAAATCAAAACTTCCCTGAGATATCATCTTCCCCGGGTAAGGATCGCAAAAATCCACAATACAAACAACAACAAATGCTGGAGAGGATGTGGAGAGAGGGGAACTCTCCTACATTGCTGGTGGGAATGCAGGCTCATACAGCCACTCTGGCGAGCCGTCTAGAGATTCTTAATGAAATAAAGATTGAAATGCCATATGACCCTGCTATCCCACTTTTGGTAATAACCCCCCATGCAGCAGAGGTTCACCTGATAGCACAAGTGTGACCATGTTCATAGCAGCACTGTTTACAATAGCAAAGTCATGGAATCAGCCCAAATGTCCAACAGTTGACGAGTGGATAAGAAAACTGTGGTACATCTATACAATAGAGTACTACTCAGCCATCAAAAATGATGAATTAGTGGAATTTGCCGGGAAATGGATGTCATTATTCAATCTACCTTTGAATCTCCTCTTATAATAATACTGTAGTTGGACAGCCTTTTATCTCTGGCCAAGAGGTGACATCCAGTCTCCATCAGGATGGAGCCGAGGACGATGCAGAAGCAGCAAAACTGAACAGAAATCAACAATCCATAATTCAGAAAATCAGAAACTCTACATCAACTATCTGGAATTAGGCCAGCCTAATCTCTCCCCATCTAAAGCTCAGGGAAATTTGTGGAAGAGGGCGTGGTAAGATTGTAAGAGCCTAAAGATAGGGAGGAGTAAGGATATGCAAGATACTCCATACAAGTTAGGGCCAAATAATCGTAATAGAGCTTTCCATGACCTGTGCAATGACCAACATATCATTGAACCCCCAACGTCTAGCATGGATCACAGGCACTAGTATCCTTAGAGGCAAGGGATTAACAGCCACAATAGTGTTCCTATATTAAAGGGGACACAAATAAAGAGCTCTAGGCAATACCACTGAGTCCATACACCTCATCAGAGAGGAGGACCCAGAGGGAAGTTTGACATGGACATTCTAGGATGCTCCAGGTATGGCGAGAGGGGGCACTGGGAGAAAGGAGGGGGGAAGGAAGAGGAAAAGGGGACAGAAAGCAGGGAGGTGTCTAGGGAGGGGAAGAGGGAGGAAAGGGAATATGCTACTTATCAACTTTGTATAAGTAGAAAAAAAATTATACAAGAAGTCATGTGAACTTGAACAATATTTATAATTTTTTTCTGCAAACTAATAGCTTGAACATTTTATCTTATTATTTGTGCTGAGTTCTTTTAAAGATAAGGGTTATCCACAAGTATTTAAACTTGACAAATCCTGGGACCTCAAAAGGTGGAATCATGTAAGTCGTAAAATCATCCCTTTGTACTAGGCTCTGAACTTTAATCTGATGTTTTCCTTCATGATCCAAGGAAAGAAAGCGATCTTTAAAGGTATTTATCTCTCTGTTTTCTCAAGTTCTGTGTCTAATCCACAGGGGGGAGATTCCAATGATCAGTTAATCTAAATGAACATCTGAACTTTTGCTGAAGCAAAACTCACATAGAATTAATTTATTCATATTCTCCACAAAAGCATAATCAATAAATCAGCATGATAACTGACAAGCTCTTCTGATAGCTCTGTTAAGACTGTGCACAATCTTGGTGGAGGGTACAACATTGGCCAAAACCACCAGTTTTATGTAAAGGCAAGTACTATAGACCCTGGACAGGTGGTCCATTCACTTGCTTGGAATATGCTACCAGTCATCCCTCAAGTGAAGAACTGTTCTTGGAAGCTACCCATTTACTAATTGCCAAATGAATCTTTTGTTTTTAATTAATTCTAGTAAGTCTTGTGAATATTGAGAACTTCATTTCTACTTTATAATGAGTATTCCTGCCTTGCTCTCAGATCATTGACATAATCAATATGCTACTAGTGGTTCTCACAACTTGCCACACATCTAGATTATTCAGCAAGTCTTAAGAACTACTGATGGCGAGGCCCTGCTTGGAAATACTTGAATTAATTCATCCAGGACAGAGAATAGAACACTAGGGTCTCAGAGTTTCACACAGATTTCTAACAGAGGCAAAGGCAGAAAGCATTACTAGCGCTGAATGCTTTCTTATCTTTGATATGTACACAATCATCTATCAGACATTTATCCAATAAATATAGGATGGGGCCTAAAATGTGCACATTTGGTAAGATTGATAAGTGTTCTTACACTACAGTTATTAGAACCTGGTTGCTTCTTCCTACCCTTACATTTTTCCTGTAGACCAGAGTGATTAAGAAGTGGAAAGCACTGTGTTTATTGTCATAGTCCAGCACTCTGATATCCAAATTATATCTGACTAATCTTTAATTATAAACAGGAGAGGACTTAGGATATTAAAAGAGGAAAAGTACTTACAATTGAATCAGTGGTGGCTTAGATCCATCATACATTCTTGTCAGCAGAATTTTGTGTTCAAGATTTGTTTTAATATGTTTCTAAGAACTAATTCAAAACTCAGTTCATTATTCACATATTTTACAAATTATTTTTCTTGATCCCCAGTGTATTAAGAGTAAAGTTTCATGTGACAGTTTTGTTGCATTTTGAAGCAAAAACTAGCCCACTGTTGTATTGGTATGGATTCTTGGGATAAATCACATCTGAAGATGCTGGTTCCTTCCTATAAATATCAGTCTGAAATAAAACATTCTTGCTTTACTCTTCAAATTTCTGTAATTTAGTGAAAATTTGTAAGCCTTAAACATTCAGCTGACTATTAAAAAAATGGTCATTGGAAAAATCTTATTTTAGCTTGTCCTCGCTTTTTAGAATTAAGTAAACTTCAAAGACAAGAGACCACAGTTGTTGTAAGTTTGACTTATGGAGGGAAACATGGGGAATCTTGTCATTATTTCATAGAAGAAAAGAAGGAAGCTTCCTCCTGGACTTTGTAATCCAGCACTTGGCAGGGGCAGGTGGTTGATAAATTCAAGCCAGGTTGGACTACAGCGTAAGATCCCGTCTAAATGAACAATCAATAAAAGGAAAGAAAAAGAAAAAAAATACCTATCACAGCCAACTTATTTTATTATTACCTTTTTTCTAGAACCAACTGCTTAAGTTGTAAGTAATGATCCTGTATGTGTGTGAGGGGAAAGTTTAAGGTTTGTCAATACACAATGACTAGTATTTAATTAAAATCTTATGCATTGGTAATCATGGTGTTGTGAGGACACTAACCTTGTGGCACCATGTAAGTCACAGTGGCCTTGGTTCTGAATGTACAACATAAACATGTCAGGATACCATGCCTGGACTATTGACACTGCTAAACCACCTCAACTCAGACTCAAGAATCTATCTACTTTGCCGAGAGTCATGCTGTTTAAAGTTACATTCAACTTATCTACTCCAGCACAAGCATACTGTTTAATTTTGGAAGATATAAAACCACTTTCCATCATTCTTCAATGTGAAGATATTAAATTAATGTATCTTTGGACTATAGTGTGTTATACTTAATTCTAAAAATGCCATTTGAAATGCTAACTTGTGTTTCATTTAAAAATTCTTTTTAACTTTAAATTTTGACTCGGTATCAGGAACATAATCTCCAATTTTTAAGTGACTCTAAATATTCTTAGACCATTTTGCACAACATGTTTATAGCAAACAGCTAAGAAGCATAGATGACAATGGAGTTGAACTATGAAGTTCAACTCTGAAAAATACTGAAGATACCCAGTGTCCTACAACATCAAATATTCAGCTAAAATTTAAAGCTTCATGTAAAAATAAACTCATCAGCTTCATTAGTAATCAAATTTTCTTTTTTTTAAATAAATGGTTATTACAGGGTGATCACCAGGAACAACCATCAGACCAGAGTTAAGCTATATTGAAAGTCTTTATTCACTGGCCTGTGGGCATACACTGGGTACTGGAGTTCAAAAGTGCAGCCCGGGGAAGTGTTTCTAGTGAGTTATTATACAGATTCACATTCTGTGTGGGAAAGTTTCTTCTGACAATAATCTAACAAACAGAATGCTACAAAAACAAAAATAAGCAGTAAGTTGGGACATCTAGTGTTTGTTGAGGGCAGTTCTGGGGACAATCATTAATGCCATGACCTTCACACCTTCCTTGCACATTCCCTTTTAAATGGTAAGGTTAAAAATTTTCCATCCTCAGTGGGGATTAAGCCCAGTTTACAAGCTAGACTTCCTTTTGTTCATAGCCCTGTTAAATGATGAAATTACTTATACAACAAATAATTGCTTTAAAATAAATTTCTTATTTATTTTCAGTAAATATTTTTTTTACATACTTATTTATATATCTGCAAACTCAGGGGCATATAAAAACTTCTCAGTGAAAAGAGGTTACACATGAAAAAAAAATTAAGAGAGACACTGCTTTGGGAAAGGATTCAGACTGCAGCCTCATATCCCAAACAAAGTGGTGCGCAGGCAAGATGAACTTTTCTGAGCTGGAGTTCTCACTCAGTCCCCATGGTCACAAAAAATACATGGAGAAATTCCTGAAGCTGGAGCTGCATTTCATGGTGGACACCTATCCAAAAGATGCCTTGCCAGGTTCAGGTGGACAAACATGACCTGACCCTGGAGACTGAAGAGGTTTTCTATCAACACCGCATCTCGCTTAATTTGGTGTGGCCCTGGAATTCCCTTGACACACTACAGGTAGTGTGCTGGAAGAGAAGTGGAATTGCGGCTGCATGGGCTTCCGGTGTATCCTGTCCCTGATCCTCTGCAGACCCTGGCTTGAGGAGGAGGGCAGCTCCTATGGATGGTGGAAACAATACCAACTCTCCCCAACGACTGGGAGCTCCCCAGAACCATGGAGGTCTTCCAGACATTCTCAGCCTCAAATGCAACTGGACATGATCAGGACACAGGGAATGTGGAGAATTCGAACCAGACTGATTCCCAAGATCCCTGAGTCATACAGACCCACCCACCAAAGCCGCCCTGTCTGTTTTTCGTTTTGTCTGAATTCCTTCCATTTTAAATGCTTTTTTCCATTTGATGCATCTTTTTAATTTTAAGATTTTAAGACAAGCCTCGGTGGAGACTGACAAAAGACCTGTGGATTTTGGTTTTCATTTCTGTAAATGGAAAATCAATTAAAATATAAATATTAATAGAAAAAGGAAAAGGATTTAGCAAAATAAACCTCATGGGCCAAATCAGACTATGATCTGTCTTGTACAGCCACATCCTAAAAATGGCTTCTGCATTTAAATAGTTGAGGGAAAATTAAATCAGTAATATTTTATGATGTGAAAATTTATTTTACTTATTTTTTATCTTCTGTATGCATATGTGTGTGGTATATGTATGTCTCCACCATTAAGTCTCCATAGTTGCTAAAAAATTGTGACAAAACAGTTTAAGGGAACAAGGAATTTATTCTTTTATGATTGTTCAGTTACAGTAGGTCTGAGGGAACCGGCTGCATCAAATTCGCATAATGGCTAAGAGACGTATGATCTTTATTTGTCAGACCAATGTGCCTGGCCAAGTATACAGAAGGGTGCTAATTTTCTCCATTTTATTCAACTGCCCTGAGACTAGTCTCACTCATCATAGGCTGGGTCTTTCCTATTGACTAGATAATCTCTTGCAGATTTCCTCTGGATTTAACTCAACTACTAACTCTCTACAAATGTGTTCAGAACTTGAACTCGCAATCAAGTTAACACCTGTATCTATTACAATATATGTAGCAGTCAGCCTGCATGGTTGCTGACAAATGACTATCACACTGCTTAAGGGAACAAGGAGTTTACTTTCTTAAGACAATCTGGTTACAGTTCTCAGTCCAGCTTGATGGGAGAGCACGCACCAACACCAGGGCAGAGGGAACTGGCCACACTATCACCAGAGATGGACAATCCTTACTTGCCAGACCAGCATGTCTGCCCAAGTGAACAGAAGGATACCAACTTTCTCAACCAGCTCTCCGTAATTTATTCCAGGGCCTAATCCCACCCACCATAGTCTGGGCCAGCCCCATCAGCTAGACAATCTCCTTCAGGTTCACTCTGGGCTTAACTACTAATTCTCTACAAATGTGCCCAGAGCACAAACCCTCAACAGTCAAGTTGACACCTGTGCCTAACCATGACAATGTATGTGTATGCTTATATGTGTGGGCATTCAGGTGCACATGCACAACTCTATGTAGAGTAACCACTCTCCATGTCAGATATTGTGGGGTCTGGAGTTGGCTTTCCTGGGGTCCTTTCAGCCAACCAGACTGAGCAGCAAGATCAGCAGCAGAAACACCTTGTCTCCTGAACTCTGGCCTTAAGAGGAGTCTGTGGTCAAGTCTCAGACTGGAAGAAATACTGGTCAGCTAACAATGTTCTTTCCTTTGTCACAAATTTTTTCATGCCTTATGGTAAAACATCTTTGTCTTTGTCTTGAACTGCTGACTGTTTGCATACTAGTTAGTCACAACAGTTTAGTTTCCCATTCTATGTCCTTCTGTAATTCAATCCTTACTTCTTTTTTTTTTTAAAGATTATACTATTCTTTGATGTTTTTGCTATAGTTAAAGACTTTGGATGATTGCTCAACTTTCATGTATATGAGCTGAGTAGTTTAGAATAAACTTATCTCAGTCTTTCTGGGATCTCTCTAAAATGGCCTGGTTTTAAGTCTCACCTATCCATTTCAGGAATCTTTTGGAGACAGGGAAGTACAGGCACTTACAAGTTATTTTGAGACAGATTCTGTCTAAATCTGGAGCTCACTGATACCCAAGCATCTGCCTGTCTCAGAATCCTCATATCAAGGTGTACACTGCTGTGTCCAGCTTTTTTATGTGGGTGCTAGGGATTGGACCTCAAGTCGACATGTCAGTTTGGCAGTCAGTTTATTGATCATCAGTTTATGAGGTTAAATACTCATTGAAGAAATTCACTGAAGATAGCCATACTCAGTTTTGAAAGTTCTGACTATACTTACTATTGTATTACCACTGCAGCGTTAAATCTTTAAGATGGGATGGATCTTAAAAGCATAAATTATGATCTAACCTTTTAACAACAACAACAACAACAAAAATCATTGTCTCCTGCTGTAGAAATCCTCATTTTCTTCCTATTTATTTGAGGAGATCTACAAAGAACCCGATTTTGGTTTTCTTTTAGTTCTTTTTAAGTATATTTCTCCACATGTATAGGCATATGGGGCTGCATTTCAAACTCCCAGTTTGCCTCTAGTTAAAGCTAATGGCTGTGCTCTGACAGGGCCACATTAAGAAAGCTTCATACACATGCCTAGCTGAGTACTGCAAAGAGCAACGTTTCTGCTCCCACCTTGTTTCTCCCCTTACCTAGAAGTCCGTGGTCTGTCCCCGGACAGCACCAGCCTGGGCACAGGCCAGTACGAAGGCCAGCAACAGCAGCAGAAGAGAAAATTCCAGGTGTTATGGGAAACCCTAGGTGTTGTGGGTAATACAAGGTTGCAATTTGAACTGCTCACAGACAAAGGGGGGGGGACCAATCCCAGCAGCCAAACTGTTGGCTGTCAGCCAATCATGTAACTGCTAAGTTGGAAGCCCCCTCCCCTTGCCAGTAAGCTATAAAAACTTCGCCCAAAGGGCCATGCTTTGGGCTCGATACCGCTGTGCTGGTGTCAGTTGGTCATGAGCCCAGGTTCGAGCCTGCAAATTAAAGCCCTCATGCGAATAATGCCCTCAGTTCTATGGTCTCTTGGATTCAGAAATCTGGGCATAACACATTCTTAAGTACATTGAAAACACTTTGTTGTAAAGTTTGTACTGAGTTCTGCCACCTCTTCAGGAACACGTGCGCTTGGACACTTTTGGAACTTACTTTCTCATGCCTGCTCTGAAAACCAGGCAGTAGTAATATCTCCATCAGGACCAATTTGCTATCCCTGATGAAAATTCTAGAGTTGGTCAAGAAGGGATTTCAACTTAAAAAAGAGAATTGCCTTTCCTTGTTGGGTGATGTCTCTTCTGGTATAGCTCAGCAGACAGTCTGTAACATATGCTGCTGCTGCTTCCCAAGATTTATGTGCGGCGAACATTCCAAAAGGAACATACCTGTCTCTTGTTGCATTTTTTATTAAGAATACTGTGTCCAGAAAACAGGAAAGAAAACTTTTTAAATCTTAGTAAATGTGAAAGGGATTTAAGAAAACAAATCAAAAGAAAGTTCTCTTTTCCTTTCTAATTTAGGTAAAATGCAGTTACACTATCAGCTTTAATGAAGAACAAAAATATGCTATGTTCCTTTCATTTCTCATAGGAAAAGAGTATTCTCATTTTATGCTAAGGCATAAAGGAGAAAGGGAGAGAGAAAACAAAAGCAATGCCACCAGTTTTTATGCTATTGTTGAGAGTCATTATTTAGAAGTGTACCTGGGGTGAACATATGTTAGTGACCTTGATTTCAGAAGTGTCTTTCATTCCACTTGCAAAGGTATTCTGATTGGAAGACATCAGAATGACAATAGCCTAGTGAAGAGGGAGGAAAGGGGAGAGTGAGGAAACTGACATTTCACTCCTGTTGCAACTTTTGCAGCCTTGGAATTGAGCTCAAAGTCTGAAGAGGGACAAGAACTCTTTATCTTGGAACTGATATAAGAGTGGTAATATATGCTTATGAAGTTTGCTAATAAGGAGTAAACCCTTTGAAATATGCAGCATTTTCACCATTATCTCATATATTAAGACAGTAAGTTTCCTTTCACTATCCAAAAGAAGTAGAAATTTTAAATTCTGTATCTTTGTCATAAAAGAAATTCATTTCCTAGTGTCGAAAATGGGCCACTCAGATGGCATAGCTTGTAAGATGCATGGTTATTAACCTGATGAACTCAGTTATGGAGTTCTATCCTTAGTGGAAGGAGAGAATTTATTTTTGAAAATTGTCCTCCACCTCCACCATGTAATATGGCATGCTCATTGTTCTATCTCTCTCTCTATTTCTCTCTGTCTCTCCCTCTCTCTTTCTCTCTCTATCTCTGTCTCTCATCTTTCTGTGTCTGTCTCTAACTGTTGCTCTGTCTCAATTAAATAAGTAAACTAAGGGATATAAGAAAGTCAATAAACTAGATGGACCAAATCAAAGTATCACAAGGCTGCACATAAAGGATATTACTTTCACAGAGATGTAACTGGTCAGATCACTCTACTTGCGCAGTTCTCAAGGCAGGGAGGAAAATGCTGTATGATAAATAAATAAAGCAAATATATATATAATTAGAAGTCTCTCCAATTTGAAAGTGGCATCTATAGTCATATCTGGGCATTTTTCTCCAATGAACAGAAACTAAAGAAAAGTTTATCAGAAGTAACAAACTGCACACAAATTATTTGACTGTAAAATCAGAACAAATTAGTTACACATCTAGCTAGGTGTTATTCACCATTAATGAAAGGTTCACATTCTGCAGATTCTTTCCTGTATTCCCTGGAAAGCTGGGGATTGAACCCATGGCTTCACACATGATCACCAAGTTCTCTGCCAGAGAAATAAACTCTGATTCAGTTCAATAAGAAAAAAAATGAAAATTTGTATTGTGGAATAACAGAAAGTTTTATAAAATAGGAACAAGAAGATAAAACACAGCAAAAAGCTGATTAGTGTAGATAAAACCCGAAAAAAACTTGACAGAAGACGAAGAGAGGGTGAAAAAGTTGCTGAGAAAGGAAGAGGCAAAATGTCACAGGCGTCAAGAAGGGGGATAGAGGAAGACACCAGAGACTCAATTATTAGAGCTGAGGATAATCTACTAATACATAGTTTAGAATACTATGATACCGTTGTTCTATATGGTAATTTATAAATCAAAAGATGAACAGTTAACATCGGGTTATTTCAAGCTAGCCAAAAGTTACCTATTTAAAGATTGGTTAATCCCTCCCCTCTCTCTTTTTCTGTCTCCCTATCTTCTCTTTCTGATTTTCCCTCCTTCCCTTTTTCACCATCTCTCTCCATTCTTTCTTCTCTCCTTCACTCCTTCCATATTCCTTGGGAACTCAAAAAGTCAGGAAAGCAACTTGGTTACAACCTCACGACTTGGGGTTTCAGTGTGAGTAATTGTATTTTGATTTGCTTTGTTGAGCTCAGTCCAAATCAATAATCTATTTAACTCTATTTAACAGATCTTATACCAGTCTCATATCTACCCTCAAAGTATTTTTGCATTATCCATTATCCTGGGCAATAATCATTATTTCCTTTGTAATCAGTGGCTTAGTACTGCATTTTTTTTCCAGAGATAGAAAATCACAAATCACTCTCAGGATGTGTATTATCTTCAGATACTATAATTTTCTATGGGAAGGAACTATACTGGTTTTTTTTATAATATGTTCTTTATGTGCATAAATATACATTATCCTTTTCTCTTGGAAGTAAATGGCTTTAAAAAGATTAAAAAATGTTGAAAATTATGCTATGTTAAAATCAGTGAAATTCTATCATTTATATTAATGTAGATTAAACAAGTGTTTGATGAAATAAATGTCATGTAACCTCAGGTTCTCATTCACATATAAGAGCTAAAGTATTGAAGTGAACAGTAGACAGTAATAACTAAAGTAGGAAAAGAAAAGATGGGTGGCAGACACATAAGTACTGAGCCCCAGGAGTACTGTGGCTAGAACTCACAAACATTTAATTATCCATGTCATTAAAAAAGATAGAAAGATTAAATTGAAATTTCTCAATCCAAATTATAAATGTATAGAATAATGGAAATGTTAACTACTCAGACTGCTGATTATACTATGGGTGAAATTATCAAACTATACAACATAAAAATGTGCAATAATTATTATGTAAATAAATAAATATTCCTAAATATAGTGCCCAACCTATTAAAAAGTTGCATGAGAACTTTGTGAAAATCTAATCCTATAATTCTAGTATGCTTAAATAAGCTTTTTTATTTGATCTGTGAGTACCCAGTGAAAGTATTTATTCATTCAGATATTTAAAATATATGTAATATTCTTGTGTTTCTGTTGCTATGCAAATACAGGACCTACACAACTTGGGGGAACAATGAATGTGCTATTGTATATGATTCTTGGTTGCTTTCATCAGCATGGCAGAAGTATTCATACCAACATCAGAACCTCACAACACCATATTCACAGAAATTGCTAATTAGGGGTATATACTTTTCTACTTGTCAGCTTGCTTTTATGCCCAAAATATGTCAAAGCTCTTTCTGTCTTATCCAAGAAATGATCCAACATCCATTAAATGATCTCCCATAAGTTTATTCAAGTCTTATTATAACAACAGATTCACAAATATGCCCAAAGGCTCAGACTTTAGCTGTCAAAGGGACACAATTGTATTTAACTGGTAGACCCTTGTTATGCTAGAAATTCCCAAAGGATATAATAGATATCTACCCAGCAGACAACTTTTTTCCTGACTCCTTATTTAACCTAGAACTAGAAAGCTTATTCAGTACATTTGGATTACTGAGCCTCTCCTGTCAGTCATATTTTAATTTAACAATATTAACCTGTAACACCACTGAAATGCAAGAGGAGAGGTAAGCTAAATTTATCATGTTTCGAACAGTGATTATCACTTTATAAATGAGTTTCATGTTATATTTGAATATTTTAGCATCTATAAAATATATACTTACATCTTTTACACTGATAGTGCTCAAACAGTAGCAGGTCCTTTAATAGGACTTAGGCCAAACAATTCATTGTCTAATAATGGAGACATAAGAAAAGAAAATATGGAATAGACCCTGTTTGAATTTATGAAATACACTGTAAGGTAATCATTAAAGTTTGTGGTAGCAAAGGAATGTGAATTAGTAGTCATTTGCTTTACCATACTAAAGGCATAAACACAACCACATCATTTTTAATATTTTAATGAATTATTTAAAACCAAGCAAGCCACCTGCCACCACAGAGAGCAAAAATTTACTTCTACTGAACACTAAGAGACAGTGTAGGTAGGGCACACCCAAATTCTTTAGTGGTCTCTGAAAGAACTTGGACACATACCGCAAAACTGTCTTTCTGCATTGACCTAGCTCTTGTTTGGAATCTGAAGAACTTCTGACAGGTCAAACTGTGACCAAAGAATTTCCTCAGGCTTGCACCACAAGTCTGAACATCTGAAGAGAGAAAGTCAAGGGAATTTGTCCCGAACTCTGAAAGTGTCTTTATTAGCTCTCAGCTCAGGTAGTGATATATGAGTAAGGAAGTGTCTGTATTGGTCACTTTACATGTGGGCCTGTGGCTCAGGTAATAACACTACCACCATTTTACAGATGCTAAATCTTTGGCATAAAATAAGTTGTCACCCTGGGAAGGTAAACTGCCTTGGAACTGACTGCAGATCCTGCATCTCCTCTGCCATGATTGTGTCTGGTCATGTGAAGAGAGAAGGAATTGGGAGAGAACTTCTCATTAGGATCTGGGGCAAGGACTGTGGCTTCTTCCCTGTCCATCCTCACTGAATGCCAAACTTGCAGGACCTTTCTCTATTATTTCAGAAAATGATGCCA
The DNA here is from genome assembly GCA_023101885.1 of Typhlomys cinereus. Taxonomy (NCBI): domain Eukaryota; kingdom Metazoa; phylum Chordata; class Mammalia; order Rodentia; family Platacanthomyidae; genus Typhlomys; species Typhlomys cinereus. Next base: position 1,158,383 of record JALPQD010000082.1, read on the forward strand.
GAAGGGAAGGCTCCTCATCATTTGCCTCCCACCCTACCAGTCACAAACTAGAATATCTATTCAGAGTCCACTTAGATTAGCAGGCATTTTGAGACACAATAATGTCCATGTTTTTTAATTCTACAATCTTCAAGGCTTGTCTTCACATACCACAATGGCTTAGGGATGAATCAGTTTGACCAGGAACTGAAAACAAATAGTCATTTTAGCTTTGTTCCATTGGTTCTGTAGCTAGACACAATCTAAGCAGGTCATGAAGTGGGAGCCTGCAAAGGTCCTTTCATTCTTTCGGGCCTCTGAAACATCAGAAACATCCACCAGCAGACATTGTCAGAGATGATTTTGAGACTCTTCTTTTGCACAGTTTTAGGAATGTGGTGTATTCCAGACAATCTAATGAAAAAGTACAGTTTACTAGAAGTTTCAAAGACTGTGAGTCTTAGTACCCATTTAGTTTGGTATACAAAACATGAGATGGGTTCTTATGAGTTTATCATAGATTGTCACTTTCAAGAAACATCTTTGGCTGCTCAGGTGGGATTTCAGTACAGACCCAATTTTTGTTTCTCAGGATATGCTGTATAGTATGTAGCATTGCTGAGACAAGCTAGAAAAGCAGAATATACTGTTTCCTTTGTGGAATGACAGGGAAGGGATACACAATTAGATTTAACTTTCCTTCATTTTAAGAAAATTGTGGACAGAATTCATTTTTCACCTCTGTAAAGTAGTTGTATAGTGAATATGAACAAAGGCACAGACTGCACGGGAGAAAACATCAGATGCTGCGCAATGGTATCAGATGTTTCATTCACGATACATTTGTTTTTAAATTAAATACATCTCTTTTTATTGTAGGTCTCTTAGACATCCTAGAAACAGTCTTTTGCACTTATTCATTTAAGTGGATAGAAAGGCAATACAATGCCAATATTGGAATCTTCATGCATTCCTTTATTGTTGGTATCACCAACAATATATTTTCAGTGGGGGGGGCACAAGGAAGGCTTTCAACTTATAATAATCACTGTATCTGCTACTGTATGCTGTAAGACTCCCTGGAGATTATTGAAATTGTGATTCATAAAGATTCATTGATAGATGACAGAAAATAGATGATAAATTTACAGATGATGTATGACTGATAAGTAGAGATAGGTCAGTGATAATAAATAAGTGACATCAACTAGGAGATATATTTTTCAAATATATATAGTATATATAAATGTAATACATTATATATAAGTAATATAAGTAATAAAATTTATTAGTAAATTAGAATGAGTGATTATAAAATATGCAATAAAATAAAAAATGCAATTAAAATTATTGGAAATTTTTAAATTATTTCTTTCTGGAATTTTCTTCTCAATATTTGATAGAACACTACTGCATATTTTTTAAACATGATAGAATACACCCAAAACCACAACAACATAAGCAGAATTTATTCTTATTTCAATACAACTGCTATGCTTCCAACTCATCCCATGTATAGCTAAATGTTTTAAATGTCTCAGATACCATTTCCCTGAAGAAGTGACAAGGATTCCATGATGACTTCACATCCTATGACTTTTAAGAATAAATTCATCACATATCTCTTAAACTCTGAATTTAACGACAATATATTTGTGTCTTAAAATCAGGTACAGTATGAATGTTTATCTCACAGAAATTGATCATGCTTACAAATAAGCATTTCTTTTTCTTTCTTTATCTCTTTCTTTTTCACAGTTTTCTTGTTCATTGTTCATATTGAAAATCAAATATTAAATTGAAAATATTTGAGTTCTTTCCTTTCCCTTTCTGTCACAAAGAGTTTTCATGGAATCTTTGTTTCTATATAAAGAGAGTCCTTTCCAACAAATTTGTTTTGTAATCATAAATTTATTATATTTACTCTGGCTATTGCTTTAAAAGGAAATTTATTATGATGTCCTTTCATTTTAATTTTTAACTTTTAAAATTTAGAACTTCATTCACAAATAGAGCAAATTTATTATCGTTTTACAACTTAATCCCTAATTTCATCCTTCCCTACTTCTTTCCTACTATGTTTCTGCTGATTTTCAAGTGTTTTTTTAATTTAATTAGATGATTTATTGATTTTATAATTTATTTTATTTGTAAGGCTTTGTGTGTGTGTGTGTGTGTGTGTGTGTGTGTGTGTGTGTGTGTGTGTGTATGAGAATACACTGTGTGCACCTGTGGAGGCCCAAGGGTGATTTTGGGAACAGTTCTGAATTGTTTCTACCTCCTTTTTGCTTCACTCTGGTGTGTCCCTTCTTTCAAGGAAGTGACCTCCCACACATGTCAGGCCCCCAAGAAACACTACCTGCATCAAGTGGGATCTGGAGCCCCATCACAGACCCAGGTAAGGGACCACCTACTCACCCCGGGTATGGGCCCTGGACTCAGAGACACCCATATCACACAACGAGAAGATCCTGTCCAAACACAGAGAGACTTTCTCAAGAGCAGTCAAAGTCAGACAGCCTCATCTGACTCATAGAGGCAAAAATATCTACCAAAGAAAGCAGTCACAGACTTAACAGAAGATGCCCAAGTAACACTGTAAAACCACAAAATACACTAAGTACCAGGAAAACATGTCTCCTACAAACTACGAGAGGTTCCAATGAGAATAACCTCATGGATACCAGTCAAGAAAGCATCACTCAGGAAAACGTCTTCCAAAAAGATTTCATTGGCATTAGAGAAGATCTACAAAAGGAAGATGAAAAACAAAAATGGGAACATAATGAATTTAAAGAGGAAATCAGTAAACATGAAGTTATATGAACAGGAAAATAAAAAAAATCTGAGATGAAAAAGAAGCAGAGAAACAAGAACAAAGTTACAGAAGGTGAAAAAACTTCAAGCTGAATTTCAGCTGAAATTTAAAGATATCTAAAAACAACAACAACAAAAAAAACCACACAGAATGGATCAAGCAGAAGATAGAATATAAGATATGGAAGATAAGATAACAGAACAGGACCATTCAATTAAAGAAGCTGGAAAAATTAAAAAGAAACATGAATGGAATATGTGGGATACCACGAAGAAGCCAAACCTGTGCATTCATGGAGTCCCAGAACAAGAAATCCAAGAAAACACTCCAACTCAGATTTTTCAATCAATCATAAATGAGAACTACCCACTAAGGAAAGAGTGCCTTATCCAAGTACAAAATGTATCTCCAACATCATCCAGATATGACCAACATAGGAGCAAAACAAGGCAAACAATAGTAACAACCTCCCAGGACCCACCTCCCGAGGCTGGAAGTGTAGGCTGCTGCGCTGCTGCCATTCATTTCTGTCTGGGATCTGGGGTCCAGACTTAGATCCTCCGGCTTGGGAGGCAAAATCTTAACAGCTGAGTCATTTCTCCAGCCCCTGATTTTCATGTCTTTTTTTCATGTATAATCTACTGAGTTTCATTTGGGTGGCTTTTGATGACATGTACCTGACCTCTTGTTGAAGTGTAAATCATATATCAGTAGGTATACCATTGAAGGAAGTATTTTCCCTTCCTACACCCATTAATATTAACTCTCAACAGTCTCTCAGGGAAGCATGGGGTCTCTTGAGATATTTCCCCTTTCATGATGAAATGCTGATAGGTCAAATCCTGTGACCCTGTGTGGGTCTTGTGGAAGTGCGCATAGGTGTGGTGAGTTATGTATGTAACAGCACTGGTCATACTCTCTGGCAGTAATTCTTCCCTGCTTCAGGCTCATAAAATCTTACAGCTTCTTCCACATTTTCCTTAGGCCTTGGTTTGGGGAGTTGGTTTAAATGTTATGTTTAGGCCTGAGTAGTCCACAGTTACTGATTTGCTTCAGTGATTTTCTGTATTAGATATATTCCATTTCAAATGGAAGCTTCTAAGCTGAACACTGGGTGCTCCTCTAACCTATGAGTATAATGATAAATGTTTAAAAAGTAGTTTGTTATAAAGTCCTTATAGCTAAGCCTTAAGAGTTTAGATCCCACTATGTTCTCCCCTTTCATAGATTCTTGACCTGGTTTTCAGTACCAGAAATGTGATCCTTTCTGAAAGTGGGTCTTAATCCAATCATAAATCATTTGGTTGCCCCTTGACAATTAATACACTGATTCCACTATTGCACATGGTCATTTTTTCCAGGATAGTTGTTAATGTAGCTTGCAGCTGTCATAGACTGGCAAAGCTGATGATTGCTTTTCTCCTCTAGCAGGTACTCCAGCAGGCATAGTACTTTCTGGTACTATGAAAACTGGTCATCAAAGAGGAACCTTCCAAACAAGTCTGTTTATTTTTTCTGTCCTGTGATCAACATATATAGTGTCCTGACCAACAACTTATTAGGAGAAATCACATACCTGATACTAGGAATTTTGTTTGATTCCTATGACTTCTGATAAGAGCATCATGGGACTACTATATTTTGTACTATATAATATCATCCTCTCTTTGTGTCCTCCCTGTGAAAGTATGTCAGTCACTTTATTTTTTTTTGTTTTAAAAAATATTTTTAATATACTTGTAACACAAGATGTTCCTTTCTGGTTGTATCTTATAACCTTAGTCCTATTCGTTACTCCATTTCTTCCTGTATCCTGTCATCTCATTTTTCTTCCCTCTTAAGCATTTTCCTCTAATTTTCCTTTGTACCTCACTGCCTGTTGTCTTTTATGTCTCCTTTAAAGTCTTCATCCATCCCTCTCCCCATTCAAGTTTTCTTATGGTTACAAGAATTCCAAAATCAGTACACAAATCAGAAGGTACAATGCTAGCATTCTGCATATAAGAACACTAGTGTTTGTGTTTTTGTGGCTGGAATACCTTACTCAATATACCTTTCACTTCCATCCATTTATCAGCAAAATTCATAACTTCATTTTTCTCATATTACATTGTACATATGTGCCACTTTTTTACCAATTCATCCAATGATACACATGTAGGCTGATTCCTTTTCCTTGCTATTGTGAATGGAGCTGCAAAGTATAAGAAGTTACAATTATCTTTGTAATATGATGTAGAGTCCTTTGGAAATATTCCCACAAGTGATATACCTTCCCTGGCTCAAAATGTCAGGTATGAGTTTTTTTCCTGTGAAATGGACCTTAAACCCAACCAGAAGTCAGTTTTCTGCCCCCATGAGTCATGCCAGTGTTGCACAAGTACATCTTGTTTGATTTATTTGTGCTATATCATAAAATATTCACACCAGGTTCAATATTGGACTGATGAGTATATGACCTAAACAATTTAGAGAAACTAAGTTATATTTATTCCAGCTTGCAAGTATGGGTTACAGTCCATTATTTCAGGAACATTATCATTAGGAGCTAAGGGAAATGGTCATACCATATCCACTGGAAGAGCTGAGAGAGGAACTAAGGACCAAGTATACTTTCTAGCTTGCTAGTCTTGAAAAGTGTAACTAGTTTTTTCCCATCTTATCCACATGCCTACGGAGTGGTCCCACCCACTATAGACTGGGTCATCCCCATCAGTCATGGAATTAAAGTAATCTCACCTGGGTTTACCTTAATTAGATAATTATTCATTAGGTGTTTTCTGTTTTCAAGTTGATATATGAAATTAATTGTCACAGTGAAAATTCTTTAACACAGTCTGTACTACAGAAGCCAATCAGCCAAAGAAGAAACATCCAGACAAATTGTATCCTGATTTCTCTCTGTCTTGAATCTAAAAAATATGTTGTTTCAATAGGGACTTAACATATAGTTTTCATAGGCAATTAACAGTAATGGCAATAGCCTTTATGATTTGTGGAAAATTAGAAACTGACAAACCACAGAGAAATAGCATTAGGATTTCACTCAAAAACCACATTTCCTCTGGGAACATTATTTTCTATACATGCTAGGTGCCTTCGTTCAAACTCCTTATCCACTGTTTTTACAGTCATTCAAACGCTTTTACAGATCTGTAAAACATTCAATGTTATCGTTATGTAATAAAATTTTCTACAGAAGGAGGATCTCTGAAGGCACATCAATACACATTCCAAGTAAGTGATAATTGTTCTGAATTGCTAAGGGAACACAATTAAGGTTCACTCTACTACAAAAAAATCTAGTTATTTCTATCAATTGCCTTAACCAAAAAGCATTATTGGATGGAAAAAGTAAGGGTTACCTCCTTACTCTTTAGACATGTTCCATGATCCATGAGACCTTTTCTCTCTTTTTTTGTCTCTTTTTATTTTTTTAATTTTTTATTCTTTTTGTTTAATATTGCATCCATGCATATAATACTTTTATAATATTTACAACCCTTAGTCCCAAACTCCATCCCTCCTTCTTTTTCCCTTATAACCCTTAATCTTACCTTCCAGGCTCCTTCCTATTTTCAACTTTTTTCACTTTTGTGATCCAGTGTGTTTAATATAATCTGTGATGACTTGTATCTGACCTTATTCATGCTCCAGCAAGCATCCTAGATCAGTGGATATACCATTGAGGAAAGCATCCTCCTTTACTTCCTTCTCAGCATTAGTCCTAATTAATTTCTTAAAGAGGTATGGAGCTTTTTGAAATCTCTGTTTTTATGATGATATGTCCGTAAGCAGTTCCCCTACAATTCTTGTATAAGTATGCATATTTGCCATGAAATCTTATATATCACGACTATGTCATATCCAGGAGATAATGCTTGGCCTGCCACCTTCCCACTTGGCTCTTATATTCTTGCCACCCCTTGCAATGTTTCCTGAGGTGGAGATTCTTGAGGTGCAGGCATGTGGCCTCTTCATCCTGAGGAGCTGCTGATGCCCCGAGATAACCATGTATCTTCTCTACCCCTAATGGTCTCAGTAGTCTGGTTAGTTTTCCAACTTAAGATGAAAAGTTTTATTCTTGCATGCTGAACTTCTGCTGAAACAGCCTGTCATGGTTTAAAATGTGTTCCCCACAGTCTCATGTGTTTAGCAAGGTCATGATACCTTGAGAGATGGAATCTTGCTGGAGGAATACAGTCACAAGGGGTGGGCTTTGAAGTGAATTAGTCCCACTCTACATACAGGAAAAGTCTGCCATTGCAGCAAACAGACTTGCAGCTCTCAGCTTCCAAGATGTCTGAAGTGACATGACCTCCTCTAGCTTTGGCCATCCAGACATGCCATCTCTACTTTGAAAGACTGTTTCTCCCCTCTGTAACTGTAAGGTGAATAAATCTACTTTTCTCCTTTAAGTTGCTTGACTTTGGGTGTTCTCTCACAGCAATAGTTAAGAGTGACTGCTCCACAGCCTACTCAATTTTGACAAGCTGAGAGCAAGAACTACTGCCTTACTCCTCTAAAGCCACCCCTGACTACATGGAAGGGTTGAGCTAGGCAAACAATCTCTAGCTCCACTATACTTTACTCTGGGGGTGTTAACTGTCCACAAATAGGAAAAGTATATTTTCTTCCATGAACTGATGCTTAGACTTAAAGTAAAGGCTCACTACCACAGCATTTGACTTTCTATTTTTTTTCTCTAAGAACTCTAATTCTACAAAATATTGCCACGTACATCTTCAAATGTCCAGTACACCAACTTCTTGCCCCTCTTGCTTCCTGTCTTTATTGTTTTTGCACTTTACAAACATGATGTCTATGCCAAAACAAAATCATTCAACCTGCTAAAGATTCTTCATCCTCGAAAAGATCCATTCCACCATGGAGCTCAGCCAAGCCAAGTAATACTCAGTACCATCTCAGAAGTATTGCTAAATCAACCTCTTTCTTAGCTGTCCCTGGAAAATATTCTTGCCTAGTACAGTTGCTGGGAGTCAAACACTATCTCATTCATGCCCAGTTCCTTTATTAATATCTATCTTCCTCTATTGTCTATAATATTCATGGTGACCTCAGTCAGTGATGACCAAGTATCCCTAATGGCTCATAGTAACCAATTCATCAGGGACTAATTTGCCTCATATCATGCAGTTTATCTCAAGGGCAGTTATGTTAGTCATTTTTTCATTTTTTCATAGCATTCAAACTGTTCCCATTCAGCCCATGTCCTACAGAATCAGAAACCAGGCTGTGGAGGCTCTTTCATTGCTTGTTTAAAATTTTTCTTAATTGCAATGGAAGACTAGTGAGGCAGAAAACCACAATTGGCAGAATATCAGCTACCCAGGAATGTTCATCCCTAATCAGGCCCATCCCAAGTCTCAAGTAACCTTACAGAAAATGGAGCAGTATGACTGTACGAGTCTAAAGGTGGGATGACATATCTCTGAACAACACACTCCAGTCCCGACAGGGCTTCTGTATCCAGGAATTCACTGCAGTGAGAATTCCTGCCATCAGATCTACAAAATGGCCAAAATAGCAACATTTCTCCAAGAACTAGTGAGGATCTTAGGAGAAACAATTGCACTCAGAGAGTGTCTCTGGGGCAAGTACTGGATAAGGGACGAGGAACCTGTGCATGTATTACTTTGACCACTGAAGAGTCACTGTAACAGATATCTGACCCCTTATCACTTTCAGAGATTGCATCTTCTGGACCATGAACCATTTTGTGGAAATTGTCATACTCCTGTGATGGACTTCATTCATCAAGGGGGGGATTTGCTGCCTTACATCATTTAGAGAGAAGTAATCATCCTGGGATTATTCCCAAGGTCACTCAGTTCTCAGGCAATTTGGTTTAGTTGCATGACTTTAGTTATCACAGGGAATATATAATCACCACTATATCACTACAGCAAGGAAACACACTATTCTTACTTATGGAAAAAATTATACAGGATTGCTCCTATGATGCTCCATTTTGACACTTATCAGCTATGGTTGTATATCTTAGCACTTGTAGCAAACACCATGCATTTCCTTCCCAATTCATCTTCATTTCTGGAAGTCCATGTTCAACTACCAATTGTGTTACCTTTTCTGTGGAAGACATGATCAAATATCTCTTCACTCCTCCAACAGAGATTTTTATGACAGACCAAATAAATGATTTCATCTAAGTCCAGCTTAGTGAAAAGGTGGGTTTGTTATAGTCAGCTACAGGACCATAGATAAGAAACTAGGCAAAAGCAGAGGTATAAGGCCATCCCAATGTGGGAGATGACTCAACTATATCCAGCTTGACTTCAAACAGTTTAGCAGACATGAGAGTCTTCCTTTCCTAGCAGTTGACATTGTTTATATAACCTCTGGGAAAGGTCCTGTAAATCTTGTTTCAAAGGCTTCCTGAGACTTGCGAGTTTGTTTATTTCCTCAGACTAGTGAGTCTACCTCCTGCTTCAGAAAGGGGATGTTTCAATAGAAAAAAAATAGCTAGACAATACCTTCTTCCTTTCAAAGTTGAGCCAATCTCTTTCTCCAAAGAGCACACATTATGTCAGGGGTTCCAGGTTCCAATTCCTATTGTTATAGTTTTGAATCCATTCTTTCTTCTTATGATACAGCAAATTTCACTGAGTAATTAATTAATTAGAGGTCATGATTAAAACAGGAGTATATACTGGATGAAAATACTGGATGGTAACAAAATGATCAAAAATGATAGCTGAACACCCAGTTTTGCAGCACCTTGTAAATACTGAGGCAAGTCCAATAATTATGAGATAGTGCTGTAGTGATACTAAAATTCTGGGTAACATCTGGGAAATAAAATAGTAAGAAGAACTTTAAGTAACTGGCATTAACTGCTTTAAAATACAGAGAAAACTGAAGAAGAAAATGAAAAGAAAATTTCTTAATTCAAGACCATGAAACAGATTGTACTGACAGAAAATATTTACACAGTTTGCTATTTAACTTCAAGCTAAATTGTAATCATCCTAAAAATTAACACAAATGCAAAATATGGATCTGATACAAAGTATAATTTTTGCTATATTGGGAGTGTGGGCAGGGAGAGATATTCAATATAGATGCAAATATTCATCTTCCACACAACAAAATGAACAAATAACAAATATGTAAATGTAATGAAAAAGGTGAGAGAGTAGAAACTGATTGCTTTTTGATGTGGGAAGTTGGGAAAGAAAATTAAAAATAAGGGGCCCTCAGCATATTTTGTAGAAATGTTTTAGCCTCTGAACTAATCATATGTGTATTTGGAAAAAAAATGGAAGATACATTCAAATAACTGTGTGATATATCTCCAGGTCTTTTCTAAGCTGCTCTTTCATTATCCCCTGAGATGCTGAAAAGCAAAATATGTCAAGGGACTGGAACACAAAGAAAGGGGATGCCCACATCACACAGCTCAAAACTAGCTTGTGCAGCTTGCCAGGAAGCTGTTACAATTTTTTTTATTAGCTTTCCATTTTTGATACTTTCATGTAGGAATGTAACAGATTTATGTCATTTGTACTGCTTACTCCCTGTATCAAATAAAGTTAAAAGTTTAAAAATTATTAAGCCTCAGGGTTACAGAGACCCTAAGAGAATCTTACCTTTAACAGGAAGCACTGCTATAACAACGTGAACTAGAGAACCTACAGATGCAGGAACTCAAATATGCAACAATGTTAGCATGCTAGGCTGGATCCTGGAAGACAGAAGGGACATAGACAAGCAGAGGGGAAGAAGTTGAGATAAAATAGACACTTCATCTCTCTTCTGCATGTTGAATTATGAATATTTTGGAAGAGTACCCCAAAGAAAGCAAAAAAAGAAAACAAAGTCATTAAGTGAAAGGAACCTCTCTGACTTATAAAGGAAAAATTATATCCCTTAAAAATAAAGGAGGATTGGGGCTGGAGAGGTGGCTCAGGGGTTAAGCCTCCGTCTTGCAGGCGGAAGGTCCTGAGTTCAGATCCCAGATCCCACGTATAGACGCCAGGCGGAAGCGGGGGCGGCCTGCGCTTCTGGTCCTGGGAGGGCGGAGCCTGTGAATCTCTGGGCAGAAGGAGGTGGAGGCGTCCATGGTGGTTCGCGAATTCGTCCGTGGTTCTACACATACACAGACACACACACAGACACACACACGTGCGCGCGCACATACACACGCACATGCGCACAGTTGAATAAAAATAAATAAATAAAGGAGGATTAAGTATTAAGCAATATGAAAAGTAAAATATCACAACCCAGACTTTGAAGCAAAATATTTTAGAAGAATTACGTATATTTAACAAATCAAACATCAAGAAATATTTGTGTACTTAAAATATTTAATAAGGAGAAGTTCTGTGTACTTAAAATAGCAAATAGTAAGAGACAATGGGAAAGGAAATAGCACAGCCCACTGATCAATTACTTACAACTGTCTTTACTAACATAAAAGACTAGAGAGTTTCCCCACCAGGAACAGCATTTCTTCCACCCAGGACATGAGAATTCCAGAAGCATGTAGATAACAGTGTATTGCTGATAAATTCAGCATCTTTCATCTAATAAATACAGCCAGGAAACATCAGAGAAAGAAGAGAAAGACAGTCAAGGACTTCAGGAGGCTCATTATGAATTCATGCTGTTTTCACAGGAAGCAAAGTGTTTAAGGTAGTGATTAACATACTTCTATGGATTATCTACACGTTTAGAGTGGCAACAACCAAATTGGTGGTTTAATTCTGGTGAAAGGAGAGCACTTAAAAAAGATGTAGTCAGGGGTTGGAGAGATGGCTCAGGAGAGATGACTACTTCAGAAGCAGAGGGTCCTGAGCTTGAATCTCAAATCTCATGTAAGAATGCCAGGTAGAAATGGCAGCCTGCTCTTCTGCCCCTGGTGAGTGGAGCCTGGGAAATCCCAGAGTGAAGCAAAAAGGTAGTAGAAGCAGTTCAGGATGTTTCTAAAAGTCACCCTTGGTCTTCTGTAAGGTCAAATAGTGCCCTCTGATACACACACACACACACACACACACACACACACACACACACACACATACACTAAATAAAAAAAATTAGATACACAGTCAGAAAGGAGGCAGCATGCACAGTGTGTCCTTTGATATCTAAAGTGAATGAACTGTTATAGAATAGGCTCTGTTGTAGACATGCAAAGATAAGGAGGATGCCTCTGGCCTGATCTCAGAAAACTAAAGCTTTAATTTGATTTATTAAAAATTTCTCATATGATCAACTGCAGAGAATCATGATATTCGCAGCTCAGGTCCAGATGTAAAATCTAACCATTTTAAAGAGTTTTATCAATGGTTAGCAAAAGCCTCTCCAAGGCCCACCATCAGCTGTGATCTTTGACCTCAGTTTTCTTCAACAAGAACACATTAGCAAATATCTAGTCTTGCTTTTGTTTTCTGATGAGGATAGCTATACAGAGTATTCTTCCATTTGAGACTTTGTTTCCATTACTTGAATTGCTCTCTTTTTATTTTAGTCAGGTTTCCCTCTTCTTATCTTTCCAAATAATGCTGGTTGAATATGTAGGAAAATTTAGGAGAATAATTTTGGAAACTGCATCAATTTTTCTACTTCCAGGTTGTGAAAGAAAGCATTAATTTCTAGAAACATATAATTTTGTTTTAAGTTTTAGAATATCATGACAAAAACTACATTGCTTTTTATTAAAAACTGAAGATTAAAAATTATATTTGTTTTGTTATGTCCACAATATCTATGGAATGGAATCAATCTAGATGTCCATCAGTTTGACAAATGTCCATTAACTGACAAATTAAAGACTGCTTAAAATTCCTGCAGAACCAATGAGAATATAATGACTCCACACGGGTCAAATTCCAAAACAGCATCATGTTATATCAGATCTTCTCCCAGATCTTGTATTCTTTCCAGTTCTGTCTTTCATAATATTACCTGAGCCTTGGAAAGGATGACAGAGGTATCCACTTATGGCTGGACACTGTGCCACTATGCCCTAGCAATAATCACTTGTTCTAAGGCACTTCACAATTTGCTGAGTGTTTCCATTGCAACCACTGCCTAGAACCTACAAGAACTATAAGAACTTCTCCATGGCCAAAGAAGACAGCAGGCTGTACTCTGTTGTGGCACTACTGATTCAGGGAGATCCTGCCTGGATCCCAAATTCAGGACAAGCCTGGACATACAGACATGCCCCAGACATGTCCCAACAGAGGACTATGAAGGCAGAGGGATGAGCAACCATTGGGAAGTGGCTGTCTAACCTGCACCTGCAATGGACACCTAGTAAACAGTTAAATGACTGTGGCTGTCCCCCCCTCCAGGAGGGATGGCAACACCTGATTGGACCCTGACCCAGTATAAGCCCAAACGCCCTTAATGACTCTGAATCTGCAGCATCTTGTCCACTGCTGCTTCTCACCTGATTTCCGGGGTCTGGTGGTGACCCTGTCGCTGGCTCACCCATTCGCCTCTATCCCTGAGGCCCGGCTGTTTCCCTTTCTTCCCCCTAGCTGACCCTGTGGGCGATACTGCAACACTCTGTGGATATAAACACGTATGTTTAAAAGGAAGTTTGTCAGGCACATCACATTTATGTCACTAAACAATTCCAATGGCCTTACTACTGAAGTCTATTACCTCCATAGCCACAATCTTCTGTCTTGAATCACGTACAAGACATGAATTTCCTATAAACTGTAAACCTTAAGTCCAATTGAAAAGTTGGTAGTACTCAATATAATGATGTCTATAATTCACCAGCAGACATATACTACCTGGCATTTCAGTACTGTAGCATACAGATCCATAGCTGAGTAGGATTGTTGGTGGCAATTCTTCCCCAAGCAGCCCGTATAGCACCCTCTGCCTCTGTGAAAGCCAAACAGCAATAAAGAAACTACCAGCTCAATCACAGCATTATTTCTCCACATTCAGCAACCAAAGCATACAGTGTCTTCAGTAACTTGATTTTACTATCCAATTCTGACATGTAATAAACAGCAGTTAATTTTATGGTTAGTGGGGTCTTGGGGACCTCCATGACCAACACACAGAAGAGTAGTATATCTATGACACTTGGATTTTCATTTAATAATCTTACATAGATTTTTGGGGAATGTCATCAATCCTTGTTTTAATAACATATTCTTTCTTTGCAATTAACCATGCCCCAATAAGGTTAAAAGGAAAAAGGAAGTACATGGTTATCTTCAGTATAATTCTGCTTTCAATACTAGTGAAATGACTATCTTCGCCACTGTTAGTTCTTTGTGGTTATACATATACATATTCACTGAGTTGAGTGAGACCCTTGATGGTGGTTTTATCTGTTAATTGCTTAGACTGGAATGTCTGTGAGAGCACTATATCCACATAGTAAAGGCATAATTGTTTCTCTTACTGACAAGCATAGGGATAAGTAGTCTTTTTTACCAGATTTTTATGGAGCAAATTTATTTGTGTTCCATCCTAGTAACTATCCATTGAGGCCATAACCATGAATAGGAGTCATATGAGTGGGCATAATATTATGCAGGAATACCAGCAACTTTAGCAGCTTTAATCCCATATTGACTCTCCTGTAACCAGACTTTGCATGGACACAATGAGCATCCTGTAGTGGTACCTATAAATAGATGGCCCATTCCTTAGTAGGGAAATCTGCCTCCTGGGTATGAGAAGAGGTCAATAGGCTATGTGCTGCCACATGGAAAACACTGGAGATTCTATTTCCTGGTGAACTTTCATGTATTTGTTCCCATATCTGTTGTTCCCAGAGTGGGGGACAACACCTGTCAATTTTCTGTTTCCAACTGAGCTGTCCACAAAAGGAGACCTCTGAAAATAGCCCAACTTCAGGGATAGATTCTCACAGGCAAAGTTTCATAAGTGACTAGCATCTATATGATTTTAGCTGCACTCACTGATTACTCTTTCCTACTTCTTTCTCCAGACACATGGTATCTGTGCTCATTTGAATTGCTGCAGTTGCCTATTTGTTTGATACTCCTATACATACCATCTGTATGCCAGGTGTCTATGGGGCTGGGTGGTGAACAATTTATCCTGCTTATTTATTAGTTGAAGTCCAAGTGGCCCAAGATAACCTCCATAGTATTGGCAACATGGCTTGGGCAGATACCACACCACATCACTGAATATACATACCACTCTTCTGAGGTTTAATTTTGATTCTGTGCCATCCCAGAAAATGGGCTTTTCCAAAATGTCTTCAATGCAATCCTTAACTGTGTGTTCTGTTTTGACTATTACTGTGCGGGCCTAGTGATGGAATCTACCTGTTGTAATGCATTACATACAGCTAGCAGTTACTGCTTCAGTGCTGAATACTGATCTTCTGTACTTTTTACAACTGAGACCAAATCATACTGCAACAATTTTCTCAAGCTGGTTTTACCATAGATCCCAGAAGTAGTCTTCTGAGCTTCTGGTGCCTTTCAACAAGACCACAGTGGGACAATGGGTCACATAGTTGCTTAGCCTATCCTACGAAGATCTTAACCTGTTCAAAATCCTCTTGAGCATTTCTATCCCAATCATATTTGGCACCACTCCTTATCAAAAATTTTTTGAAGGTCTTGGTGTCATTTCCTCCTTCGGAGTCCAGCACACGGAAAAGGGCAGGCAGTCTGTGAGTGAGGGACCTGGAAGGCAGGACACACACGTCCTTGGCAGGTGCGCTGACCCCAGCAGGATGCAATCCTTCAAGTTGGAATCCCATTGGACATTAGAGAGGGACCAAGGTAGGGGGTGGAGAGGAAGTCCTCAGCAGACCTCACATCTCAGTCCAGTCCTCTTGTACTGTCCAAGTCCATCCCAGGTTTAGGACTCTGGGGGAGTACATGCAAGCCCACCCATCTCGACAGGGGCAGATTCTTCGCTCTATGCCCCGTTTGCACACGCCTGCTTCTGCTGGTTGCAGTTAGAGGGGATTGGCCTGATGGTAAGACAGACCACTTTCTGTCTGACCCTCCTCCCCAGCTGCGTCTGGGCAGGCTGGAAAGGCTGGAAAAACTGCAGCTGCCTTCTCGGTTGGGCTGTGCATGCTGCTGTTTGTAGACTACGGGGTCTATGCTGTACACTGCCTCGCCTTTCTTCTACCAGTTGCTAGTCCTAGGCCAGAGCACCAGCATACTCTGCAGCCCTGTAGCCAGTCTAAGCAGGCACTTGATAATTGTGGGTAGGGAGGTGGTTAAAAAAGGAGAACAATGAAAGAGCTTCGTTTGGTATTTAGAGATTTCAAGTGATTTCACTTTTATTTCCTTCACTTTAATTAGCCAATCACGAAATTTCACAGTGATTTCTAAGGGGGCAGAAGGAAGGCGGTATTCATCGGAGACACAGGCGAGGCGGCCTCACTGGGGCGGCTGGAGCAGCACCGACTGCCCCGCCAGCAGGTAAGTGATGTTCCGCGAGCGCAGGAGCTGGTAGGCGACGTGCTGGGCGGCTTCCAGCTTGCGCAGCTCCATCAGCCGGTGCCCTGCGGTAGCCAGGGAGCCGGCGATCAGCTCGGCTGCTTTCTGCTGCTCGGCCTTTTCCACCACACATCTGCTTCCTGCTGAGCCACCTGTTTGGCTTCCACCGCCTCTGTGAACTTCTTCCCGAAGGTCAGATGTGTCAGGGACAACGTCATCCGGGATGAGCCCAAAGGTCGCTGCTTGCTCTGTGAGGTCGTCGCTCACCTTCCTGGAAACCAGCACTCCTGGTGATCAGTGCTCCAGCATCAAAACGAGCCACCACGGACTGGAAAATCTCTGTGGCGCAGGAAGGCAACACTCGTTCCTCATAGTCCTCTCCGATGCTGGTGTAGATTCGAGGAAGCTGGCTGGCAACAGGCGGGAAGAGGACGCGTAGTGTGATATTGACATTCTGCAAATCTTTGCTACCAGTGATGACTGGTACATTCCGTGGTCGAGAGCGACAGTCAAAGATAATTGGTTTCTGAACCCAAGGGATGAGAAAGTGGGTCCCGTCCCCTACTACGATGTCCTGTACTCCACGGAATCGGTCAAAGATCACAGCTCTGTGGCCAGCATCCTCATTATATAAAGCAGAGTTCACCACGCCTCCTGCCACGGCTAAGGCCAAGCCAAACTTGCCAATGGACTTAAACACTTTGGCAGCCATGGTCACTTCTGTTGGACGCACTCACACCTGCGCTCACTCTGACCTCCGCAAGAATTCCCCCGCCGTGCACACTTCCTTATCAAATTTATATAGAGTACAGGAAACTGGACAAAGTGAGGAATGAGAATAGACCAATACTCCAGAAACTTCCACAATACTTGTAACTCTTTTACATTTATAACCACATGCTTTGATAAAATATTTTCATATATATCTTATCAGATCATATACTCAAGAATTTAACAGTTGTTCCTGGCCTTTACCTTTTCTCAATTGATCACACATCTTTGTTTTTGACTCATCTACCCATAGCTTCAAGTTTCATGAAATAACAACCATAGATAGACAGCATACTATTATACCTCACATGGTAAAGGAAAAGGTATCAGGACTCCCACATGGACGACCCATCATGGTTTAGTTTCAGTTGCATTCTTTAATGCCCATAGGACCATGCAACTACTATTCCTCAGCTACCTATTGTTCTGTATTGATTTTGCAATTCTGAGTTATGTGACACTTTTACTAAGGAGATGTCACACAAACATACATTCACCCCAAATTATAATTAACTATGAACCAAAGTACAATTACAATAATGCCCAACATGGGAAATTAAAGAGTTTACTGGGGTTACTAACAGGAGTGCAGATGAAGGTTGCTTACAGGAAATAGGATAACTCAAAGACAGCTCTAACACTGTGAAGTCTACCCTAGATTAGATGAGATTCTAAAACAAGGCCAGCAGAGAGTTTCAGGGTTTCCAGTTCTGTGAGTCTCATCCAGGTTAGAGTGAACTTTTCATTAAGCTGCCTTTGAGATATCTCTGCTTCTGTAAATAACCCTTACTCACACTCCTGTATGTAACCCTAATAAACTCACTGGATTACCAAATTGGAAAATGATGTAATCATAATTTGGCTTGTTATTGTGAATAGATATTTGCATGGTGGAGTGTCTCCCTAAGAAAAGTGTTACATGATATCCACACATTCTGATGCAAGCAATCCAATTAAAGTCATCAGGTTACACACACAACACCAAGACTTGAAAATAGGAAAGGAACTTCCCAGGGAGGAGAAAAGATTATACTGGAAGAAATTTTAGAGATTAAATAGTGTAATAGGGAGAGAAAAATAACTAAAGTTTATTGCATACATGTATAAAAGAATAAAAGTTACTTTCTATGTCTAAGATACTTCATTCAATATTAAATTTTTCAGTTCTATCCATTTACAAGCAAATTACATAATCTCATCCTTTCTGAGTAATATTCTATTGTGTATATGTACCACATTTTCATTATCCATTCCTCTGTAGATGGACATTTTCGCTGATTGCATTTTATTCGCTATTGTGAATAGGGCTGAAATGAACCTATATGAACAAGTATCTTTGTAATAATAGTGATTTTGGGGAATATTCATAGGAGTGGTTTGTCTGCGTCACATAGCAGTTCCATTTTTAGTGTTCTGAAGAACCTCCACACTGATTTCCACAGAGGCTGTGCCACTAGTAATGAATAAGTATCCCTTTTCCCCCACAACTTCACCAACATTCTCTGTTGTTTGTATTCTTAATCTTATCCAATATGACTGGGTAAGATGGTATCACAGGGTAACTTTAATTTTCATTTTTCTGATAAAAATGGAAGTTAATTATCTTTTCAGATTTTTTTGACATTTAAATTTCTTTTGAGTGATGTCCCTGTTTAATTCTAGAGCTCATTTATTTAATTGGAATGTGTGCTCTCTTGTGTTTAGAGGTTTTTTTTTAGCTGTAAGCACCATATGTTGTCTCTTATATGTGGACATTACCACTAATATCCCTGTCAATGCATGTGGATTGGAATCATATAAGAACCAGAAAATTAAAAGGGACCAAGTGAATAGGAAGGTGGGAAAGGAAGTTAGAGTGAAATATTTTAAAGGGGAGATTTGGGATACCATGACAAAAAGGGTGAAAGAGGGAATAATTGGGAAAAATACATAACAGGGAATAAAGGTATGGCGATAGGAGGAACAAAGGGATTAATATAAAAAACTCCTAAGATTGTGGGATGTAATCTCAAAGGAGCTTCCTGTGCTAATAATATGTCAAAAATGTCTTTTAAATACAGGAACAAAAATGAGAAGTCCTTATGCAGAGAAGCATAGAGTGACAAAAACAGGGAGAAAAAAGGCCCTGAGCTAATCTACTTAGAACCCAGTGACAAAAATATACTATAAGTTGTTGGTCATAGAGATATCAAAGACCCCCAAACTTTATAGGCTTTTGTCTTTGCTCTTGGTTACTCTCCAAAAAATTGTCATTATGAGCCTAGTATTAAAGATCCAACATTTATGGATCACAGAATTCTGGGCAAAATATATCAACTAGAACTGTTCTGACAACTTCTTTCTTTGTTGGATAGTTTACACAGTACGAAGCAATACTGTAGAAGCTACTGGGGAGAGAAATAATTACAGGCTTCGTCCAATCATGAGATCTGCAAGTTGCAATAAAAATTACCATGACAAAATTTGACCACCAGTGTAATAGTGGCATGGGAGGAGACAACCAATAGCTATCTGATTGGACTCAAGACCTGCTTGTCAGAATGGAATATATTCCTGTTACTGTTAATTAGAACAAGAACCTAAAATAAATGAAGGAAATAATAGGTGAATAGGGAATAGCAGTCAGTGAACATATAGATAGGAAGAGAGTACACGAAACTGCTCTGTAAATAGCCACTATTCTACCAATAGATTTGAAGATACTTAACACTGAACCATAACAGTAGAGAGAGATTCTCTACCTAGGACATTGAAGTGGACAACTGTCCACAGTGAAGTGGACAACAATGGCTAGCCATAATGCAGTGTACCAGTGATATAACAAGATTCACCCAAAATTAGGCCAACCTAATTACTCCTAATCCTAAGGCTTTGGGAACCTCGCAGAAGAAGGGAGGGTAAGATTGCAAAAACCTAAAGATGGGAAGGTTCATCATTGGACAAGACATTATATTCAAGGTAGGAGTGCTGCATCTAGGAACTCAATGCAGTGAGACTTGTCCTTACCAGACCTGCATAATGACTTATGTACCAACATGCCACCATAGACTATAGAGGAGCTCAAGAGAGATGTGAACATACAGTGGAAACTTTGCGATCTAGTTTTATGAGTGAAAGGAAATACTCCTATCAGTAGGGTGTCCCAAAGAAAGGCAACTTTGTGTGCCACAAAAGGCCTGAACCCCTATAAGACTACTCAAGCCAGAAGGAACCCAGGAGTCAAGCAGACAGACAGGAAGGTGGGAGGAAGTGGAATGGATTGATGAAGGGAGTGGAGGAGGATGGGAGTGAGGGGGAGGGAAGGAAATAGGGATGAGTATTCAATATTCTTATAAAACTAGAAAAATAAAATAATTATAAAAGATAAACATAAGCTAAAAGAATACTCTGATAAATACTAAAACTATTATAGAGTGAATGGACACCACCAGTTTTGCTTTCTTTGAGTGCAATTCTAAGGTCTAAGATAAATGAAAATTTGACTTTAAATTTTTTTTTCTTTTATTATCATTATTATTTATTCAATTTTCCGTGTATACATGTGTGTGTGTGTGTGTGTGTGTGTGTAGAACCACGGGTGAATTCGGGAACCACCATGGACACCTTCACCTCCTCCTTGTTTACTCTGCCCCGAGATTCACAGGCTTCGCCCTACCAGGACCAGAAACGCAGGCCGCCCCCGCTTCCGCCTGGCGTCTATACGTGGGATCCGGAATCTGAGCTCAGGACCTTCCACCTGCAAGGCAGAAGCTTAATCCCTGAGCCATCTCTCCAGCCCTGAAAATTTGATTTTAAAATCAATGAATAGATGTTCATTCTTTCTTCCAGTCCCCTGTTTCAGCATTGCACACAAGCTCCTACACATACACACACACAACAACAACAACAACAGCAGAAGCAACAATAACAACTTCATAATTCAGTAATTACACCTAATCATGTGAATAGCAAATTGCTTAGTATAATATTTTAATATTTTTCTAGGATATGTGTGACAGAGGGAAATTGAGTGTGAGTATCTGTAGAGGACCAATCTAGAATCACCTGAGATTGTCCTACCTTGCTATTGTTTTGCTCCATGGTTTCCCAGGCTCCATCCTCCAGGGATGAAAGTACAGGACCCTTCCATGACCTTCATTTTTATATGATATGCATGTATCTGAACTCATATCCTTCTGTTTGTGAGGCAGAACACCTGAGCCATCTTATCAGTCTTAAAATTTTAATCTTAAAACAAATATTTAATCTTAGGAAGTTATAGATTATTCTATTTTAATACATATTTCATTCCTGATAAACCCAATCTAGGAAAACAATGACGAAAACAGCAATGATTTGTAATTTAGTGAGGATTTTGGACATGTAGTCAGTTCGAAAAATATACCTTTTAAATATAACTTCATTTTTTTTAATATTTTTTATTTATTTATACAATTGTGTGTGAGAGGTGTGTGTGATGTGTGTGTGTGTGTGTGTGTGTGTGTAGAACAACGGACGAATTCAGGAACCACCATGGACGCCTCCACCTCCTCGTTTACTGTGCCCCGGGATTCACAGGCTCCGCCCTACCAGGACCGGAAACGCAGGCTACCCCCGCTTCCGCCTGGCGTCTATACATGGGGTCTAGGATCCGAACTCAGGACCTTCCGCCTGCAAGGCAGAGGCTTAACCCCTGAGCCACCTCTCCAGCCCCTTAAATATAACTTCTAAATATACCTTTTATGCTTCATGTCATAACAGATTTCATCTACATCAAAGACTTACACAAATGCAGGAGAGAAGTTTTGGTTAAATATTTTATTTTATTTTATTTTTCAAATTTTTAGAGTTTCCTGCATGAATACAATGAATTTATAATTTCACATCTTAATCTCTGACCCCATCACCCATCCTTTCCCACTACAATCGCTCATTTTCCCTATTAGTCTTCCTCCTATTATTTTTCTTATGCACTGAGTTTCATCTGGGATGCATTTTATGAGCATGCTGAAGCAGGAATTATATCATATCATGTATATGGCTATATCATTGAGGATAGCATCTGCTAATTTACTATTTTTAAACTCAAAGAAAATGGAATGTAAAGCATATATTGTTTGTCCAATCCATAGTTTATATTAGGGTTCAATTTTCAGTAATCTATGGTTTTCAATAGCTGTATAGTAACATATTCAGTAGTAGGTATCATAAAAGATTTCATGTCCTATAATTTCCCTATTGCTTGATCCTTTAAGCTTTCATCTCCCACACACTTATCTGTCAACCACTGATCTCACTGTCTCCATATTTAGAATCCATGAAATTGAATTGGATAGTAAGTCACCTTGTTGCAGTGACTTCTTTCATTTAGCAATAGTCATTTGTTTCTCCTGTGTGTGTGTGTGTGTGTGTGTGTGTGTGTATGTAGTTGTGAATACATGTAGAAGTCAGAAAACAACCATGGGCAATTGATTTTTACCCTCTATCTTGTTGAAACAAAGTTCCTCTTGGTGTCCTACAAACAATTTAGGATTCCATTATCTCTACTTCGATCTTATCATACGATTTCTAGGATTGCATATGTGTGTTGGCTTTTAAGGTGGGTTCTGGGGGCTGAGCAGATATCATCAAGTTTACATAGTATGCTCTTTTACCCACTGAGTTATCTTCCTGGCTTCAAATTTCTTCCGTATTTTTCCCTGCTTCTAGCCTTCTCTTAATGCAGAACCATAGTCTGGATGTCCCACAGTCTGTTTATGCAGTCAAGTTCTGAGAGATATTTTCCTTGTTTCTAAATTTGAGAAATTATGCATGAATCACTTCATGTAAAATTTTGTTTGTACATAACTTTGCAATTAATGTGGTTAAAGACTTAGGATCAGGACTGGAAAGATGGCTCAGGGGTTAAGACTCTGTCTCGTAAACAGAAGGTCTTGAGTTCAGATCCCAGGTTCCAAGTAAACACATTCTGTGGACAGGGCGGTTGCCTGCCCTTCTGATTTTGGTGGATGGAACCTAGAAATCTCAGAGGGAAAGAAGAAGGAAGTAGAAGCTATCCAAGATGATTCCTGAAGTCACTCTTAGTCCTCCATAGGGACACAACACAATGCCTTCTGATACACACACACACACACACACACACACACACACACACACTAAATAAATAAATAAAATATTTAAAAAAATACTTAGGATCACAATTGGATTATATAACAAGAGTATGATTAGTTATGGAAAATATTTTCAGATATTCAAATTTTCTTTCACAGTAGCTATATCTTTTTGTATTCTCAGCAAAAATAAATAGGAGTTCTCAATGTTCCATGTGCTTGCCAGAATTTGGTATCATCGCTGATTTAAATTTCAGTCTTTCCAATTAGTGCATAATAAGACCTCTACTTTTTCTTATCTTTGACTAATATTTGCATTTAATAATAGTAATATTTAATGCTAACAAGTATTATATGGGTCATTTTTAATTTTCTTCTTTCTGTTACTATCTATCTGATAAATGCTAATTAAAAATTTGGTTCATGAAATCAGTAAATAAAAGAATACAAATACATACTTATGAGAAGAATACAAATACATACTTACATGCAAGCAGTTAAACTAATATTCATTGATACAATCATCATCTTCCTGTGCTTTCAATACAGAAGGATTCTTTTGGATATTTGAATGATAGTTTCAATGGCAAATACAGAGTGACAAGGAAAGAAGGCCATTTTGACAGAAGATCCACCTTAATTATGTGAGCCCTTTAGGGCTTTGATTCAGTGCCACAGCCAGTTTCATGTTGTCACATAGTTTTTAAAGGACAATCAGGCTAGATTCAATCCTCTCCTCTCTGTGAGAACTTTGAGGAAAAAAAAACAGTCAGAAATCAACTTTCCCTTTTAGAGCTTGTGATGTTCCTGGAAGCAGTTTATGATGAAGAGAACAGAAAAGGAACTTTCTGAATGTACTTTTTACAAAACACAAGTGTTTTAGTTTCAGTCTAGGGAAAAGAGGTGTTTTTTTTCCCCAGCACACAATTCCTGCTTGTAATTCACCATGGCTGGAAAGTCACAGCAATGAGAGCTGAAGAAACTGGTCATGTAACATGCACAAGAATAGAGAGCTTGCTGACCTGTGCTCGGCTAATACTTTCCACCTTAAAGAGTCCTGACCTAAGAAATGGGATAAGTTGTCTCATACCAAGATCACATCCTACAAGTGGAACAGAGGCCTGCTTTAATCAA
The DNA here is from genome assembly GCA_023101885.1 of Typhlomys cinereus. Classification (NCBI taxonomy): domain Eukaryota; kingdom Metazoa; phylum Chordata; class Mammalia; order Rodentia; family Platacanthomyidae; genus Typhlomys; species Typhlomys cinereus. The sequence goes on from JALPQD010000082.1 coordinate 1,182,631, forward strand.
GAAGATACCTCTCAGGCAGACCCAAAGACCTGCCTCCAAGTGTCATTTTGATAATTACTAATATATGCATTGTAGTGCCATAGCCATACAATTGTGAAACATTAGATGTTCTCAATTATGATTTGTAACACCCTACCAAGTGTCACAGTAGAGAGCTGTTTAATTTCATTTGATTCTGCATTCTACAAAATCATGATTATACTGATCTTGGGTAAACACAGAAAAGAACATACTTGGTCAAATACTGGTCAGTTTTACTTAACTGAATTCTCTTGTTTGATATAAATAGGAAGTCTAGGAAAAGTAACAATTTTCTCCTCTAAAATGGAAAATCAAGATTTCTAATGTGCAAGCAACCTTAATAATGATCATATTACTCAGTCTCAGTTTTTGATACTGGTATTCCCAATGCCAGAGGCTTCTCCTAATGCTGCACACCCACAGTATATATACACGAGGCTCAGAAACCAGTCTGCTTATTCCACACAGATGCTTTCAGAATCAAGATATTCCATGTATAATTGAAGGAATGACAGAAGAGTTAACTCAGGATTTGAGACTCCACAAAACCAGAATTTGTGGTTTAAGATTTATATATGAGCTCAGCTGAATAAAATCAAGTATCATTCTCTTTGGATCAATTGATCTTATTGTAAAGCATCAGGATTTGCTGACCTTGATAAACATTTGAGGGTTTACCCAGTTCTAAGAAATTCAGATCAATCATGTAATTGAAGTAGTTTCTGAATCATACCTTGACCAAATTCTAAGCAGAAGAGTCTCAGGACTCACTCTGAGGCTTCTGTAAAAACTAAACTAAACTAAAATAAATAAAACACACAAAAGAAAAAGAAAGAGAAGTAGAAAATTTGATCATTTATCCTTAATTTTCATATTTGTGTGTGTTTGGTGAGATAAAACTCCAATTTTATGCATTAATTTTTTCTATCAATAAAGTATTTATATGACACACAATTCTAGCAAAAGCTTTTATGGTAGTTCATTACTCTAATCTTTTTTTTTTAACTATCGTAGAGAAAGTGTTTGAAAGAATACTCTTAGTGGAAATATAGATATGGCTGCTGAAGAAAAGTGGAATTAGCTGATATAACTCCTATCAACCAAACTTAGCTACTGAGACTGAATTAATTCAGAAAATAAGTGAGAGGAGGGCATTTTAAACTGCAGACACAACTGGAGCTGTGCAGTACAAGTGCTAGCATTTCCACTGAATTGGAAGATGGGTAGAGACCTGTGAGTTCTTTCTGATAAGACATCAGTAAATCCAAACCTTCACCTAAATCTCTTTTGCAATAAAGTTAAACATCTTTCTCCTTCATTCTCCTTTATTTCTTATTTTATTTGTAATTCACTGCAGGCTAAGCTTAATTTTTGAAAGATATGGTCTGACTTCCTGACATTTTTTTCCTGCATATATGTGTGTATACACATGTGTAATTATGTGCATGAGAGGGCAATTGAGTGGCTGGGCCTGTGGAGGGTGACATTAGATACCATCTTGCATTGCTTTACCTTCTTATTGTTTTGCTTATTATTTCTCAGGCTCCTCTTTTCATGGCCAGAATTACAGATGGTAAATATACCCTTACAACATTTTTGCTAGGAATCTGTGAGTCTGAACTCAGGTACCTGAACCTTGGTACACAGGTGCCTGTGAGACAAAGTTTTTAATGTATAAGCTATTTTTCTATCCCTGTGGTTTCCTAACCTTAAACTTGAGGAATTGTTAATAGGACCATAGTATCACATTTTAATCTCTGAGTGGCTCACCAATTTCATCACAGAAAATGTGAAGAGAATATTGATGCAAATTAACTTTTTCAGGCATTCAAAAACCATTCCCTCCTTTCTGCTCTGGACACTAACAGACTCCTTGCTCCTCAGGTAAGGCTCCTAGACCACAACCCAGGCCAAAGATCATTTGGACCCTTGCCCCACAAGCCAGGTAGCCTTTCTGCTCCTGGGAAGGCCCCTAGACCATGCCCCAGGCCACAGGTCATCTGCCCGCCCACTAGCCTGTTGGCCTTTCTGCTTCCCCTAGAAGATGTCCCAGGCCCCAGATCATCTGTATGCACACCCTACTAGCAAGGCAGCCTTTCTGCTCCTGGTTAAGCCCCAGGCCCCAGGCCATCTGAGAGCCCAAATAGCCCGCTGGCCTTTCTGCTCTGGAACCTGGTGGACTCCCTGTTCCTCAGAAGTCAACCGAGTCCAGAGAAAACCCAAGCAACAGGTAAGGAAAAAAAAAAAACCAAAAAAACATACATCTGAAGACTTCTAAAATCATCACATCATATGGGAGAGAATCTTCACATCCAGCTCTAAGTAAACGCTTTTTACCCTCTGGTTACTTTCAATTGTTAGTCACCGTAGTTTAACATTTCCATATAGCCCACCCAAAAAAACATACAACTTCATAGATTATACCATTAAGTCTCATACATTACCAAGGAAGTAAACCTAAAAAGTACACTACCATACTTATCTTCTATTCCTGTTTGCTAAACCCACCTTAATTTATGTATTAACAATCCAATAGCCTCATCTAGGAAACAACACCAACAACAGACAGGCACATCCAACTCCAAGGCAAACACTAGCAGTAACTGCTCAAGTGTAGTGATACTGTCTAATTCAGTTCAGCAAAAAACACGCAAAATAAAGGACATGAGAAGAAAAAAAAGCCCAGGTCGCAGCATAAATCCATGAGAAACAAAAATCAAGACAACAAATTTACAAAAAGAATCAACCCCAAAATGATGGAATCCAACCAGAACAAACTCACAGAAAATAGACAAGAAAGTCATACCCAAAATAATGATTTTCAAAGCTTGATCTTTACTATGATCAAAACAATGAAATCTTGGAGGAGTTGAATAAACACATCAAGCACTTTGAACAGAAATGCAACAGGCACTTGGAGGAGATGAGAAAAACAGTTGAAGAAACAAAAATAGTCATAGAGCAGGTAAAACAATCTCAAGCAAAGATTGAACTCAAATTAAAAGACAGTCTATATTCAACCCAGAACTCAACAGAGAGTCTTATCAGAAGAACTACTGAAGCAGAAAATAAAATATCAGATCTTGAAGACAAAGTAGAAGAACTATCCAGTTCAAATGAAGAGGTTATTAAAGCCACTTTGAAGAAGATTAACATGTACATTCATGGAATACTAGAACAAGAATCCCAAATACTACACCTGAGAAAATTTTTCAAATTATTATAAAGGGAAACTTTCCACATCTAAAGAAAGAGAGGCCCATCCAAATACAAGAGGCATGTTGCAAACCCCCCCAACAGGGGAAATGACCAAAATAGAAACTCACAACAAATAAGGGAAACTTTCCACATCTAAAGAAAGAGAGGCCCATCCAAATACAAGAGGCATGTTGCAAACCCCCCCAACAGGGGAAATGACCAAAATAGAAACTCACAACAAATAATAGTCAAAACACTACATATACATAACAAAGGAAATATGCCGAAAGCTTCAAGAGAAAAAAAAGAAATCACTTTTAAAGGTAAACTATTAAAATAACAAATGATTATTCAATGGAAACAGTAAAAGCCAGAAGAGCTTGGAATGAGTACAAATGTCAACCCACGCTGATATACCCATCAAAACTATCAGTCGTGATCAAGGGTGAAAGAAAAATTTTCCACGATAAAGAGAAGTTGAAGGTTTACGTGAGCACTAAACAAGGCCTTCAAAAAATGCTAGGAAAAAAACTCAAGCTTGAAAAAAAGAACAAGCATATCCAAGAGGACAGAAGGGAATTATAATACTACCACTACTTACAAGCTAAATGAAAGCCTCTAAACACTTATGAAAGCCACTAAATACAAAAAATGTCAGGAATCAAAAGTAATTTCTCCTTTATAACCCTAAATGTTAATGTAATTGCCTAGCCAATCAAAAGACACAGGTTACAAACATGGACTAGAAATCAAAACACATCCATCTGCTACCTCAGGAAACACATCTCACCACAAAAGATAGTCACATTCTAAAAGTAAAAGTTTGATAAAAAATTCTTCAAGCCAATGGAAAAAGGAAACAAGAAGAGGTAGCAATTATGGTATCTGCCAAAGTGAACTTCAAACCAAAGAAAATCATAAGAGATACAGAAGGATACTACATTTAAACACAGGAAAAATTCACCAGGAAGATTTTACAATACTGAAATATCCACACTTAATATAGGATCCTCCATACTCATTAAATAAAAACTACAATGTCTAAAACAAGAAATCAGTACCAAAATGATAGTAGTTGGGGATTTCAATACCCCACACACAACAAATAGAAGAAAATACACTAATTCTTGGAAATTAAACACTCTGATGCTGAAAGGGAAACAGGGGCAGAAAGAAATCAAAACATAAATTCAAGACTTTCTAGAAGCAAATGATAATGAAAATACAACACATCAAAATCTCTGTGACACAATGAAAATCATTTTTTGTGATCTGACACTCTGCTGAAATAATATATTAGTTTCAGGAGTTTCCCATTGGAGTTTTTAGGATAAGATAAAGAGATAGTTTTATACCTCTCAATGCCTATATCAAAAAAAAATGGGAATCAAAGTAAATAATTTAGCAATTCAGCTGAAAGCCTTAGAAATACATCAAATCCCAAAAGCAGTAGAAGAGAAGAGATTAGAAAATAAAGCTTTTAGCTGTTTGTTCCATCAAACAGCAAAGGAAGGAACACTACCAAATTCTTTCTTTCAATTCTTTCTATTATCGTCTTAATCCCAAAACCTAATAAAGATACACTTAAAAAAAGAAAACTATAGGCCAATTTCTTTAATGAACACAAATGTGGAGATTCTGAAGAAAATCATAGCAAATCAGATTCAAAAACATATCAAAAAGATCATTCACTGGGATGAAGTAGGCTTTATCCCAGGTACACTAGATTTGTTCAACACTGTAAATCAATAAATATAATCCATCATATAAACCAATCCAAAGTCCAAGACCACATGATACTGTCTGGATAGATGCAGGAAAAGCTCTGACAAGATCCAACATCATTTTATGATTAAAACCCTAGAGACAGGGGCTGGAGAGGTGGCTCAGGAGTTAAGCCTCTGCCTTGCAGGCAGAAGGTAGTGAGTTCGGATCCTAGACCCCACGTATAGACGCCAGGCGGAAGCGGGGGTGGCCTGCGTTTCTGGTCCTGGTAGGGTGGAGCTTGTGAATCCCGGGGCAGAGTAAACAAGGAGGAGGTGGAGGCGGTCATGGTGGTTCCCGAATTCGTCTGTGGTTCTACACACACACGCATACATACACACACGTGCACACACATACATGCACAATTGAATAAATAATAAGTAAAAAAAAATTTAAAAAAACCCTAGAGACAGTTGCAATGGAAGGAAGTTATATCAACATAATAAAAGCAGTATACAACAAGCCAACAGCAACACTGTATTAAACTGGGGAAAACTTGAAGCAATCCTGCTTTGATCAGGAACTAGACAAAGCTGTCCACTCTCACCACTTCTATTCAATATTGTACTTGAAGTCTTAGCTAGAGCCATAAGACAAGAGAGGGAGTTAAAAGGGATTCAAATCAGAAAGTAAGAAGTCAAGATATCTCTATTTGCAGATGATGTGATCTTATACCTGAATGATCCTAAAAACTCCAATGGGAAACTCCTGAAACTCATATATAAATTCAGCACAGTGGCAGATTACAAAATAAAAGTGCAAAAATCTGTGGCCTTCCTATATAGTCAAGATGGAAAAAGTGAAAAGTCCTAAGAGAAACAATCCCATTTACCTTAGTCCCTAAAAAAGTAAAATAGCTGGGTATAAATATAGCCAAAGAAGTGAGACACCTTTATAGTGCAAACTTTAAAACCCTAAAGAAAGAAATTACAGAAGACACCAGAAGGTGGAAAGACTTCCCATGCTCCTGGATTGGCAGAATCAAAACATAAAAATGACCATCCACCAAAAGCAGTGTACAGATTCCATGCTATAATAATCAAAATCCTAAAGCAACTCTTTAAAGAAATTGACCAAACAATCTCAAAATTCATATGGAAGCACAGTAGGCCCAGGAAGCAAAAACAATCCTGAGTAGCAAAAACACTGCTGGAGGTATCACCAATCCAAACCTTAATCTATATTACAAATCCATAAAAACAGCCTGGTACTGGTTGCAAATCAGACACATAAATCAATGGATAAGGGTTGAAGGCCTAGATATAAGCTCACCCTATTAAAGCCATTTGATCTTTGACAAAGGGGCCCAAAAAATTCAATGGAAAAAGAAAAGCATCTTCATAAATGGTGCTGGCAAAACTGGATGTCCACATGCAGAAGATTAAAACTGGACCCATACTTGTCACCATACACAAAAAAATGGATAATATTAAGCCAGATACTATAAAAACCCTAATTGAAAGGGTAGAAAAGTCCTTTGAACTGATTGGGGTAGGCCAACATTTCCTAAACAGAAATCCAATAACACAGAAACTAAAACCAACAAATGGGATCTTGGGAAATCAAAGAACTTCTCTTCTGCTAAAGAGATTGTAAACTGAGCAAAAAGCCAACCTACAGAATAGGGGAAAACCTTCACTAACCAGATGTCTAGATCTCTATTATCCAGAATGTACAAAGAACAAGCACCAAGGAGATAAATATCACAATTAGAAAATGGTTATCTGAACTCAAAATAACTTTTCCAGAAACAAAGTCAAATTGTGTAACAAATATCTTAAAAAATGCTCCTTATCCCTAGCCATCCAAGGAAATGCACATCAAAACTACCCTGAGATATCAACTCACCCTGGTTAGGATCGTGAAAATCCACAATACAAATAACACCAAATGCTGGAGAGCATGTGGAAAAAAAGGAACCCTCATATATTGCTGGAGGGAATGCAGGCTTATACACTCTGTAGATCAGTATGGCGATTTCTAAAAAAGTTAAGCGTTGAAAATGCTATATGACCCTGCTATACCACTATACTACTACTGGGAATAATCCCCCATAATGCAGCAATTAACGACAGTAACACAAACACAACCATGTTCATTACAGCACTATTTACAATAGCAGAGTCACAGAATCAACCCACATGCCCAATAGTTGACGAACAGATAATGAAAATGTGGTATGTTAATATAATGGAATACTGCTCAGCCATCAAAATCATGCATTAATAAAATCTGTTATGAAATGGATGGAATGAGAAAAAGTTTTATTGAGTGAAGAATCCCAGACGCAGAGTCAGATGCCATATATATTCCCTAATAAGTGGATCCTAGTTGCAAACTCACTTAATGAAGTATTATTCAAAGGTAAATCTCTGTAATTCCCACTAATCACAAAGGATTATAAACAGGAGGGAAAGGTAAGGAGGACCTCAAAAGAAAGAAGATAGGGGAACATGTTTCAGTGGAGGAAATAGGCCACAGTCATGTACTACATGTAAATAGTGAGACATCTGGTGCAGCTCTCTCTCACTTCCCTTCCTGGTCACTTGGGACTGAACAGGTTTAATCTCTCCAATCAAGGATGGTATAGGGACTGAGAGCTAGATGGCAACAATCTGGCAAATAGGACACTGACACCCCCACTTACTGCTGTGTCCTACTCCTATTCTTCCATCTGTCTTTCAGTCTCCTCTTATATTGAGATCTTCATTTAGACACTCTTTTATCTTTGGTTAGGAGATGACCTTTGATAACAATCAGGATGCAGCCAAGAGCAGTGCAGAAAGAGCAAATCTGAAAACAACAACAAACCATGATTCAGAACACCAAAGACCCTACATTAGTCACCTGGAACTAGACCAGCCAAATCTCTGCCCATCCTAATGCTCAGGGAACCTTGGGGAAGAAGGGACTGCAAGATTTTAAAAACCTAAAGATCTGGAGGACCAATGATATGCAAGATACTCCACACAAGTTAGGGCTGCAAAAGCCAGGATTGGACTTTGCCTGACTTGCACAATGGCTTACTTGTCAAGGACCCGCTAAAGTCTAGCATATGCCACAGGGGAGAAGACATCAGCCAGAAGATCCTTAGAAGCAATGGATTAAACAGTCATAAGAGAGTTCCCATGCTAGCAGGGAGCTCAAGAAGTGGCCCTGACTATGCCACTGAATTCTAAACCCAACTAAGGTGGGGGACTCAGAGGGCCATTTGGCTATTTGCTCTAGGGGATGGGAGGGAGGAAGAGGGAAGCACCAGGACAGGGGAAGAAAAGAAGGAGGTAAAAGGAAGGGGGAAGGAGGAATTGTGGAATGGACATCAAAGGGGAAGGGACGCAGGATGGAAAAGATGAGGGTAGCTATTTTTAGGAAAAAAGATAAAATGTGGGAGAAAAGGAAAAAATACATTCATGTACTTAATGGCCTGTGTCATTTTTATTGCCAAAAGCATGCGAGAATGATGGCTTCAGCACTCTTGCAGGTGGTTCTTCTAGTCTATGTGTAAATGTATTACTCATATCTCTGTGGCTGTTGAAGCATTGGGTAGAGACTTTTCCAACAGCCATTGTATCCACAATACCCAGGGGTGTTCTCATACAGATAGTCTAATTGTAATGTCACATCTCATCCCTTTGAAGTCTCTTTATTTCCTGTAGATTTGCAGAGGTAGTAACAGGATCTAAAGAGAACAAAAGCAAGAGACAATCTTGAGGCAACCAACTCAGGATTTCTTCATATATTTTCATTGACCAAAGACGGTTGGATGCATGAGTTAAAGATATGGACTTCACTTTAGATGGTGTTAATACAAGGAAGAATAAATAATTAGGAATCTTGGCAATCTATGATATCGGATGTCCTCTATTTTCTCGAGGAAAATCTTGAAGTACTTGATCAAGTACACAGGTCCATGTGAGTATTTAGAAATGCAGAGCATTATTTGTCCACTTGAGCCAAGTAATGTCTCACAGCGTGAGACTCATAAAACACCCATGCTTTTTCTCCTTTTTCTTTTATTCTCTCCCAATCTTCTTCCACTCTTACTTCATTCTCATATTTTCATATATTGAACAAAATCTTTCTAAGGTGTTTAGCAAATGTTTGTGAAAAAACAAATAAATGAGTAGAAGGGAGCTTTCATAGAAAGAAGGAGAAAAGGAGCCAATCACAATGGAGGTAAATAAAAAGTAATGATGAGATACTGGCAGCCAAAAGATTTAGAGAAGAGAGCTCTCAACAAAAGAGGAATGACTGTGGTGAGATGACTTTGAATTTCTGACTGTAGTAATTGGCTTGACTGTGTGGGCATGATTAAAGAGCCCACAGCACCATAGACATAAGGGAGGAATCAAATAATCACATCAACTTAAGCCATAGTAACTGGAGAATGTGCATCACAGAATCCTTGTATTTACTGACTTCTGATAACTTAGGATTAATGGTTAGGACTATACTCTCTGGCTTGGCTCTGGAATGGTTTTCATTCATTGGTCTTGGGGGTCTATGGGACCATCTACCAATTGTATATGTCAGAGTCTTTGCTACTGAGATAAGCTCACAACAAATACACCACTATAGAAAGAGTAAGGAGGTAAGCTAAAATGATAAGAGATTGGTGAGTGAAGAGAGAAGCCCAAAGCAGACAGATGGTTAATGGTTATTGTCTCAGGGAGTCCCTGGCCACTTGAGGCCATGAACATACTTGACTCCCTTGTGCTTTAGCAAGCAGAGATTTGTTTTAACCCCTCAGTAAAATATGCATTGCTGGATGACAGGACTCACATTCTTCAAGATGAATAACAACTTTCTGACATGTTGTCACAATGGGTCAGGCCCAGTCATGGTGCTGGTTCATGAAGACATGACACATGGCACAGGACTGTCAATTCAGATTTTTCTTGTCAATGTCTGCCACTCAGGAATGCAAGTGCAATCAAACCCAAATCACAGCTAAGCATTTTGCCTGAAATCTTTTCTAAAATATTCTTTTATACCTGAGGTTTGTGTTACTGAAATTAAATAAAAAAAAAACTCTTTGCAATGAATTTTAAATGAAGTAAAAGCTCTCACCAGAGATTTGTTAAAAGCAGATGTACAGCTGTTTCTTCCCCCCTTTTTAGCAGACGGGCTTTAAATTATATATTAACCAAAAAGGTAAACAGAATAAAATGGGCAATTAAATATTAATGGAAAATGTAGTGGAATTGTCCTGCACTGCACTTAAAACAGCCTGAATGATTGAGCTGTGAATTGCTCTCCCTGAGGTATTGAAATATTCATCAGAACTATTTAATAAATGTTCATATTCGTAGGCACTCGTGTTTACACTACAGCACTTGCAAGAGAGTGCTTACCAAAGAAAACATGCTAATGGAAGGTGAACTTTCCTGCGCAGAGAGTCACCTTAAATTATCCAGTGTTCAGCTGAGGAGACAGGGAACTCTCTTCTCTAACAAATGAGAAGCTTGCATACTAGAGTGGTGCCTTTTGTTGAGAGAATGGCTGGGGATGCCACCAAGACCTCTTCACTCCAATACTACTTCAAGGTTTTTAAAAATTTATCTTGATTGCATTTCGAAAATATTTAACATTTCCTGTCTGAAGCTGAGCTTCATTCCATAAACTGCATATTTTAGTGGAAGGATGCAAAAGATAAACACAAAGAGATTGCAGTGGGAAATCCTGGAATGTGCCAGGCAACAATTAAGGTAGTCTTAAAGATACTCCCAGAGTTCTCAGTAGAGGCACTCTGCATTTTGTCTTTTCTCTCTGTGATATTTATTTAATCATTCTAAATTCTATTTATCAAGACTTGCAGACATTGTTCAGCTTTAGGTGGAATGCGAGGCTTAGTTCCTATAAATTGAACAAGATCAGGGCTGATCAGTTTCCTGGAGTCAGCTGATGTTCGGGTGGGGAAAATACTAGGGTATTTTAGAACACTGGAAGAAGGGGATTGTAGGTATGTTTCTGATGTAGTAGGATGAACTGAAGTGATATGTCCTGTCATGGTTTGAAATGTGTCCCCCACAGTCTCATGTGTCTGGCAAGGTCATGGCACCTTGAGAGGTGGAGCCTTGCTGAAGGAAGGCAGTCACAAGGGGTGGGCCTTAAGGTGGATTAGTCCCACCCTACCTCCAAGAGAAGTCTGCCTTTGCAGCAAGCAGTCTACAGCTCTCAGCTTCAGAGATGTCTGTGGTGACTTAGCCTCCTCCAGCTTTGGCCAGCCAGCCATGTCACCTCTGCTTTGAGAGACTGTACCTTCCCTCTGGAACCGTAAGCTGATAAATAAATCTCCCTTTCTCCCTTAAGTTGATTGACTTTGGGTGCTCTCTCACAGCAATAGTTAAGAGTAACTGTTTCAGAAATTGGTACCGGATAGTGGGGTATTGCTGTAAGATTAGGAACAGCTGGTACCACAATGTGAAGTTGTTTGTGAAGCTGAGAGAAGTTGGTACCCAGCAGTATGACCAATGCTGTGATGTGGCCAGTGGGCCTTTTGAGATGTTTGTTGGGAGAAATATGGATAACTTTGGGATTTTGTGCTGGGAAAGTCTTTGCATCTTGATGAGGGAGCCAAATGGGCCTTTCCCATGAGAGTTCAGAGGAGAGCAATGCTGTGAGAGATGCAGGCAGTGGAAGCCCAGCTTGCAATGGTCCAAAGGGAAACAGAGACTGTGTTTGCAACTGGATGAGTGACACATGGAGCCATGTGTTGGCCAGAAAGTTTAGTGAAGTTTTGCCCTCGTCCTTAAAGGTTGCCCGAAATTAAACTGGAGTGCTTGGCGGAGGAAATTTCAAAGCAATGTAGTCTTGACAATGTGATATAGCAATTTTTTAGTTGTCTTCAGAGTTATGAAAAAGGGCAAAGAATCAGGAAGAAGTAAAAACTGTAAGATCTGATGATTAAAAATACAATGCCAAACTTAAAGAATTGAACCAGGAAGAAGTAGAGAACAAAATGGCTGTTAAAGAGATTAGCTCCATTTGTAAATCAAAGCCTGCTCTCAGTTTGGATAATAGGAGAGGCCCTAGCTTGAGGGCAAGATCCTCAAGGAAGCCTCCCACCTATAAGAATGCAAATCCTTTCAGAAAACTTGACCTAAAGGGTGGAGTTCCAAAGCAAGAGTCAGTTTCTCTCACAAAGCAACTGCCCAGGAGTGAAAGACATGGTCAGCATAGAGAAGCAGAATCAGCTATGATTCAAGGGAGTCAAGTTGTCCATGTGATTCTCGTTTTAAAGGCATCAAGGATGCAAAGGGAGGAGATGGTGGAACCCTTCTCCAAGATTTCGAAAAATGATGGAAGCCAGGCAGCATGTGGCAGAAAGTCTGCAGTTTAGAGGTCCAAGGAGGGCAGTTTGTGCTATGGAGTTAAAGCCTGGTTTGCCATTGAGAAGTAAAGATGTTAGATATGCCAGAGACAACATGGGACACCTGCCAAGGACAGCTGTATATCCCAAGGAGTCAGCCCAAGAGAGCAACTTACTCTATGGGCAGATGCCCTTTGGAACTGAGATGATTTCAATGAAAGGCTCACAAGATTTGGAGTTTATCCTGCTGTTTTTAGGTCTTGTTATGGACCGATCTTTCCTGTATATGCCCCCTTTCCTTCCTTTTATAATGGGAATGTTTATTCTGTTCCATTGCATGTTGGAAATATGTAACTTGTATTTTGATTTTACAGGAGGCTTTGGACTTTGGACTTTTGGACTGTGTTGGGACTACTGATGTAGTCTATGAAGACTCTTAAAGTTGGATTGAGTATGATTTGCATAATGAGATGGCAATGAGCCTGTGGGGACCAGGGGTTGAGTGTCATGGTTTGAAATGTGTCCCGCACAGTCTCATGTGTTTGGCAAGGTCATGGCACCTTGAGAGGTGGAGCCTTGCTGAAGGAACACAGTCACAAGGGGTGGGCCTTAAGGTGAATTAGTCCCACCCTACCTCCAGGAGAAGTCAGCCTTTGCAGCAAGCAGTCTGCAGCTCTCAGCTTCCAAGATGTCTGTGGTGACTTAGCCTCCTCCAGCTTTGGCCAGTCAGCCATGTCACCTCTGCTTTGAGAGATTGTACCTTCCCTCTGGAACTGTAAGCTGAATAAACCTCCCTTTCTCCCTTAAATTGACTGACTTTGAGTGTTCTCTCACAGCAATAGTTAGGAGTAACTGTTACATGTCCATTCAGATAGATAAATGTTTGCTGATAACAACATCTTTAACCAAAGTCACAGCATTACAGTATATATGTGTGGGTCAGGGTCACTTGTAATGGGCCCACATCATCCTTCCATCTATCAGAAAAACCTGGGAAATCCTTATTCAATGAAGGAAAGGGTCTGTATGCCTTGGTAAGAAAGACAGTTGAGCTAAGTAATACTGACTTCTGGTTGAGATGCTTCACTGACCTAGAGTAGCATGATACTGCCACTCTTGAGTCATGGTCACAAGGTAGTAATTTACTTCCTGTCATAGTTAGACACAGGTGTCAATTTTTTACAGCTGAAAATTTGAGCTCTGAGCACATTTGTAGAGAATTAATGGTTGAGTTAAGCCCAGAGCAAACCTGCAAGAGATTTTTTAGCTGATGGGGAAGTTCAGCCCATGGTGGGTGGGATTAGGCTTTAGAATAAAATACTGAGAACTGATTGAGAAAGTTGGCATCTTTGTGTACACCAGACATGCTGATCTGGCAAGTAAAGATCATCCCTCTCTCAGCCATTATGTGGTGATGGTGTGCTGGCTAGGTCCCTTGGCGCTAATGTTGGTGCATGCTCACCTGTCAAGATGGACTACGAACTGTAACCAGTAATCATAAGGGAAAATAAACCCCGTGTTACCTTAAGCTGTTTGATGTCATTTATCAGCAAACATGTAGGCTAACTGCGTTGGAATTGTTTGTGATACTTAATCCTGGGCATCAATTAAGATCCACTGAGACCACACCTGGTAAGATCAGCTGAGACCACCTGAACATATTATCTGGATAATATAAGACCAGCCCTAGATCTAATTGGAACCTCCATATATCTCATAGGAACCTCCCAGTAGTGAGAGAAGAAAAATGATACTCTGTAGCTATGCTAGGAATCTCTTTTCTTTCTAGCCATCTGATTTCATCGACCCTCTAGCCCTTCAACTCTCCAAGTCTTCAACAAGACTAAAAATTCTGTAGGAATCCTCCAGCCTTTGGCCATCATCCACTGGACTACTGGACTGAACAGAGATTGGCATCCATCATTGGACTACCTTGGCCATATCTATAAACCAACTCAATATATTCCCTATTTATATATTTATTTTGTTAATTCTGTAATTCTAGAGTACCTGACTAATATACCTCCTGTTCCACAACTGAGGGGTTGGCTATGTGACATGATTTTTACAAGTGGAGTGTTAAAATATGTGGCATTATGAACTGCTCAAATTGAGTTACGTATGTTGTTCGGCTGGAAAAGTAATTGCCTAATATGCAAAACACCCTGAAGTCAGTCCCCAGCACCATATATACTGGGAGTGGTGGTGAATGCTTAGCACTTGATAAGTAGAAGCAGGAAGCTCAAGGTTATCTTCAGTTACATAGCAAGTCTAAGGGATTCATGGGACCCTCATTTCAATAAAACAAAATAAACAAATAATAAACATAAAATGAAATGTTCAGTTCAGCCTGCTTTCTTGTGTCCAGTCTTTTGCCATAAAAAATGCTTGAAGAAACAATCCATCCAGAGAGATAGTGTGGCTTCATGTGGATGGATATTCCTTGCTGATGAACTCTAATTAATCTACAAAAGAACTTTATGTGTTATGGAGTTTGGAATTTATATATAGCACTAATGTGGTTCTATAAGAATCAAAAATACATGATATGCAGACTGATAATCATTTCAACTATTGCTGATTGTTGCATTTTTCTTTAGAGAAGAGATCATATTGTGATTAAATTCAGCATATGAGTCTGAATATGAAGGATGCTTCTTCAGGCAATGACAGATAAGGAAGGTTTTTTTTAATTCTTCCACTTTTACAAGCCTATTGAGTATTCGTCCTAGCTTCCCTCCCTCTCCCCTTCCTCCCATTCCCTCCCTTCCTTTTACCATTCCCTCCCACCCTTCTGCCTACATGCTTTTATGGACCTCAGGATTTATTCTGGCTTCTCTACACCTGGGGGTCTCAGGTCTCTGTGGTATATCAAGGATGAGGATAATAGTGCCTTCCTTGGTATCTCCTAATCCTTCCTTGTCGTACCTTCACAAAGGTCACCAAGTTCTGATGTCTGAAGTGCCAGAATACTTTTTTCTCCTTTCACACTACCCCTGCATGCTTCCAAATACATACTTTGTTATAGCAGTTTCTTAGTCATGCTTCCAATATCCACTTTTCCATTAGTCATGTTTCTAACAGATCATGAAAGTCTTTCTGTTCTTTCACCAGAATTGCTCCTTTGCCTAGCTGCTCGTTGACTTACCTAACTAAAATCATTCTTTAGTCGTCGGCATTATCACAGATCACTCCTTCCTCTAGACTACAATAAGACTTGAAAATAGTATTTATATGTTATTACAAACATTCCTTATCTGAAAATATTCCTATACAAAACCTCTTGAGCCCATTCTTTCAGGATATCAGATGACTCCTTCCATGATGCCTCAGAATTGGGAGAAACTGGTATAATGAACATTATGAAATAGTTAATATTATAAGTGTTCTTAGATTAGGATTAAGATGTATAAATGAAACAGTAAATTAGGAGATTGGAGTTTCTTTTCTATTTGTATAAATGACTTTAAAAAGTTACCATAGTTCAGTTTTATTGTGTACAATATAATTTAAATAGTTTTATTTGTAAGATTTCAAACTGTTAGCAAAAAGCATCAACAAGATGGTTGGTATGATATATGCAAGCAACATACACAAACACACACACACACACACACACACACACACACACTGAAATTTATGCATGATATGTTGAATCAACTTGAAAATTTCAGGTAGAAAATAAAGAAATCAAATAAAGGATAGACAAACCAATACGAGATTTCTATACAATGTATTTGATGATAAATTGTACTTGACAATAAAAATAATTGTAAAACTTCCATAATACAGTATGGTTGAGCATTCAGTGTAGTCTGCTGTGAGAACAAGCAACAAAACAGTAGACATCATGAGTCCTTTCATATGAAATGTTTAGAAATAAATAAATGTATGGTTACTGTTATGGTTTAAATGTGAGTAGTCCCCCACAGATTTTCATGTGTTTGAATTCTTAATTGTTGTTTGGGAATGTCACAGCAATTTTAGGACATGGAGCCTTTCTGGAGGAAAGCATCAGGGGTGGATGTTGATATTGGTTAGCCCTGCCCTGCTTCCTGGAGTAGTTTGCTCTTACGGTTTTATAGCTTGTTCTCTCAGCCATCGTGATGACTGCAATGACTTAAGCTGCCTTCAAATTCTGCCACTCAGTCATGATATTTCTTCAAAATGGACTGTATCTCCCTTCTGTCTTTTGGAGCAAACATGCTATTTATATTACTATGAATTTGTAGAATAGTTTAAAGTGTGATAGAGATTTTATTATTCAAGGTTGTTTTTGCTATTATAGGAATTTTGTGCCTCCATATGAATTTTCAGATTTTTTTTTTACCAATTTTCTGTAAAGAATTGGCTTGCAATTTTGATTGGTATTGAATTCAATTGTTATATTACTTCTTGTGGTGTAGCCATTTTACCAGTGTTATTTCTACCAATACACGAACATGGAAGTGTTTCCACCTTTTAGTGTCTTCTGCAATCTCATTGTAGGGTTTTAAGGCTTTTATTGTATAGATTTTTCACATTCTCAGTTAGATTTATTCCAAGACATTTCATTTATTAGGAGCTATGGAAAATGGAATTGTTTCTTTCAGGTTTCTCTTGTTTTGTATATCATTGGTGTATAGAAAAAATCATTGATTTTTGAATATTAATTTTGTAGCCTGACATTTTACTGAGTTTATTTATTAGTTACAGGAATTTCCTGGTGGAATCTGTAGAGTCTTTCAGGTATATAAATAAGTCATATGCAATAAAATTATCTTTACTTCTTCTTTTCCTGGTTGTATCTTTTTGTCTTCCTCTTGTCTAATGATTCTAAGTAAGATTTCAAGTACAATATTAAGTAGGAGTGATGAGTGTGCACAGTCTTGTCTAGTTCCTGATCTAAATGGGAATGTTTTAAATTTTCATTATTTTAAGATGATTTTTGGTATAGGCTTGTTGTATAGGTCCTTTATCAGGTTGTTATATGCTCCTTCCATTACTATTTTATCAAGGACCTCTATCAAAAGTGACATTGAATTTGTCAAGGACTTTTTCACATCTATTGACAAAATCTGGTGATTTTTGTCTTTGAATTTATTTATTGATGAGTTAGAATTATTGACTTGCATATATTTAATCAACCTTGTGTTTCTGGAATAAATCCAACCTGTTCATAGTAGATGATCTTTTTGATGTGTTTTTAAATCCTACATTCTCAACATTTGTTGAAGAGTCTTATGTTTATGTTCATTAAAGAAATTGGTCTACAGTCTTTTTTTATTATCTTTATTTGATTTGGGAATCTACATTGACTTTGTACAAAGTGTTTGAAGGTATTCCTTCTTTTTCTATTTTATGGTATAATTAATGGAATAATCCAGTCAGTGGTCCTTTAAATTTCTGGTAGAATTCTGGGCTGAATCCATCTGTTCTCAGGCTTTCTTTGGTAGGGAGATTTGTAATTTTCTATAATATCATTACATGATAATAGAGTTTTAATAATTCATTTCATTATGATTCAACATTGTAGTGTTGTATATGCTCAGAAATTCATCTATTTCTTTCTGATTTCTAAATTTTGTGGAGTACAGATTTTTAAAGTATGACATTATGATTCACTGGATTTCTATAGTATCTCTTGTAATAGCTCAATTTTCATCTCTTATTTTATTAATTTGTGGTTTCTCTTTCAGCTTTAGTTATTTTGGCTAAGGGTTTATAATTATTATTTTTTTCAAAGAAACCAACTTTTAGTTTGATTCTTTTGTATTGCTTTCTTAGACTCAATTTCAGTTATTTTTCCTCCAATCTTACTAATCTCTGTATGTCTACTGCTTTTGGAGTTGTTTGTTCTTGTTCCTTTAAAGCTTTAAGCTGCATTTTAAAGTTGTTTACTTGTGATTTTTTTTTTGATAAAGCCCTTGAGTGTCAACAACTTTCCTCAACAGAGATTTTGATATTTTTATTATCATTAAGTTCTAGGAATTTTTGAATTTCCATTTTCATTTCTGTCCAGATCCAGTCCTCATTTAGTAGCATGTTGTTTGGCTTCCAAGAGTTTGTGTACTTTCTATTGTTTACTTTGATGTGGGTGTCTATCTTTATTCCATGGTAGTCAGACATAGTCTAGGATGTAGTTTCAATTTTCTTATATTTCTAGAGACTTGCATGGCATAATATGTGGTCTAGTTTGGAAAAAGTTCCATAGGCTGCTGAAAAAGAACAGGTACTTTTTATTTTAGGATGGAATGTTTTACATATGTAAAGTAGGATAATTTGGTTTGTTTGATTTAGTTCTATTGTATCACTATTCAGTTTCCGTCCTGTTGACCTGTATATCAGTGACAATGGGTTGTTTAATTCCCCTACTATTGTCATGTTTGGGCTGATCTGTTGAATTATGCATTTCAGTTTATTTAACAAATGTAGGAAGCCTTTGTTTGGTTTGAAGTATATATATATATATATATATATATATATATATATATATATATATATATATTTAGAATAGTGAATTCTTCTTGGTGGATTATTCCCTTAAGGGGTCCATAATAGTCTTCTGTGTCTCCTATGATTTGTTTTGATGTGAAGATTTTTTTCAGATATTAGGATGACTCTTACTGCTTGTTTCCTATCTGCATTTGTTTGAGTTATCTTTGACCATCACTTGATCCAGAGACAGTGCCTCTCTGTCAAAATGAGATGTGTTTCATCAAGGAAGAAAATTAAGGTGGTTTTTAATCCTTATCATTAATCTATATCTCTTGATTGGAGTCCATTGAGGTTTACAGATATAATTGAAAAGCGATTATTGATTCCTGTCATAATTTGAATTTAGTGATTTTTGTGTAGGTAGTTCTCTGCTTGATAGTTTGGTTGGCATTATTTTTCTCTTCTTTCCTCTTGAATGTATTTATCCTTTTCTTCAGTCCTGAGTATGTTTCTGGTATCTTTTGAAGACCTGGCATAGTAGAACATGCCAGTAGGTGTTTAGTTTACATTTGTTGTGAGAAATCTTTCTTTCTCCTTCAAACATAAATGATAGTTTATATGGATATAGCATCTTGGGTTTGCATTTGTGGTTATTCATGACTTGAAGAATGACTCTCATAGTTCTGATTGTTACTGCTTCCATTGAAAAGTTAGTTGTTATTCTGATAGAATTGCCCTTAAACAATACTTGTTTTTCCTCTTTTTCAGCTCTCAATATGTTGAGAGAATATCTCAATAATCATTTTTCCCTTGCCGTGTTTCTATTTTGGTCATATCTGATTGGTGTATCCATCTTGTACATGTATGGGAGTCCTCTTTCCTTGGATGTGAGAGGTTCGCATTTATAATTGTCTGAAAGATATATGCTGGATTGTTTTCTTGGGTTTCTTATTCTGGGATTCCATGAATGACAGATTTGACTTCTTCATAGTGTCCTTTTCATTCTTTAGCTGATCACCTGCTCTACCAACTTGTCTTCTAATCTAATATTCTATTGTCTGCTTGATCAGTTCTGTTAGTGATATTTTCCATTGAGTTTTCCACTCCATTTTCCTCTCATACAGTTCCAAACACAGTCTCTGTTTCCCTCTGAACCAAGCTGGGTTTCCTGTCCACATCTTTAACAGCACCAGTCTTTTCTAAGTTCTCAACTAGAAAGACTTTTTCTATACCCATCTCTAAGACACAAAGACTTTCCCAGTGTACAGAACCAAAGTTCTATATATTTCTTCAAGCAAACATTTCCAAAGGCATGCTAAGCCATATCTCATCAATGTTCATGCTTAGTCTCTACTACCATTTCTTTGGTAAGAATTTGCTCATATTTGTTGCTGTGAAATCAACATACAAAAATCAAGCAATTTAAGGGAAAAAAGTGAAATTTATTCAGCTTCTAATTCCAGAAGGGGGATATAGTAATTTTGCCAGGAAATGTATGGCTGGCTGATGGAAGTTAAAGGAGTCTTAAGTCACATCCTTAGTAGATGTTCAGAGGTGCAAAACTGCTAGCTGTAAGAGCAGAATACATAACTGAAGCTGTATAGGGTTAATCAAACTCAAGATCCATCCCTGTCACATGCCTTCCTCCAGCTAGGCTCTAACTCCTTCCAAAACAACTGAAGATTCAAACATGTGAGCCCCTGGGAGACAACTCACATTTCAAACCATGACACAAATAGACACACACACACATCATGCACATGCACACTCACATGCATGCATGGATATACAGATACACAAGCACACATAAACTCATATATAACACACACACATATATGCACACATATAAACACATAAACACACAATTCACATGCACATCCACACAAACATATTATACACATGATATACATGTACACGCATCGTTCATACATATGCACATACACATATACAAACACACCATAAATATGATTGCACTTACTATACACTACACAAAGACATTCACACACACATATATATGCCAATACACATGCACCACACACAAACAGGCATACAACATACCAACATGCACACACATGCCACACACATATTTATACCATATACACAGCAATCATAAACATATGCAAAGACACTACAATATACACATATACATGTTCAAATGCATGCATACACAAACGTGCACACACACATATCATAAACATACATACACACACATGCACACACACCATACCACAGACAGACACAAACACACACAAATACATGTACACAGCACAGACAGACACATACATTTGTGCATAAACACACACACGCCAAACACCACACACACACACACACACACATACACACACATATGCACATTTTGAAGCAGAGGTAGAAATGAATGATGCAAACGAGGAGTCTATCTTACACATGAGAATATCATTTAATTTATAGTCACTGAACAGTTGAGGCCATGACATTGTTATCGGACAAATGGAATATTCTGGCTTCTATATTTAATATTTTCATGACCTTGTGAAAGCAATGTAACTTCCCTTTTCAATTTCTTCTTCCAACAACTATGGATGAAAACAGAATCCTGTGAATTAGTCTTGCTGGGAGACACATGGGGTTAATGTCTACAAATATATATTGAGTATCTCTCTGTAGTGGGTATCCAGGGCTAAGAATTGCCTCTGTGCCTGCTTAGCTGGCTTTCCTTGCAAATCAAATCTCCTTAAAGACATTTCTCTGAAGGATTCAAAACCATTTCTGCCTATTTGTATTTGAGAGAGGGTCAATGCCCTTTAACTCTCTATCCTGCCTCAGCCTTTAAAGTGCTGGGAGCACAGGCATTTGTTACCCCATCATAGTTAATATGACAGGATTTTCTGGTCTCTTTTGAAGTTAAGCATAAAAGTTGTCAAAGAAATTTTAGCAGAGGTAAGAGCATAAAAAACCTTTAAATATAAATAACACATACCAATCTAGGGAGATGAATTAGTGGATAGGATTCTTGTGTTGCATCATAGGGACCAGAGCTCAGACTCTTGGTACCCAAGAAAACACTGGGCAGATTTATTAGCCACCTGTAATCCCAGGCAAAGACAGAAAGTTTTCAGAGCAAGCTGCTTAGCTGGTGGAACTCTAAGAGGGGGTGGTAATGGACTATCTGTGCTACTCTATGAAGAGAATAACACAATCTTCCTGCCAGCCTATGACCTAGAACAGAAATGTAGCATGTGCGGGAAATAAGCTATGGCTTTGAGAGTGCTTGTTACTGTGGAACAATCTAGACTGTTATTCCAATATACTTTTCTATACTACATTGTACACAGAAGTTTTCTCATTCCCTAAGTGCTTTCTAGAATGTCTTCAGATTTGGTTATCATTATTTTGTGCTATTAGTTACAATTCTAGATGTTTTGACAAACATCCAGAATACCTGAAAAATATAATTTAAGAAAGAAATGGATTATTTAGTCTCATAGATTGAGCCATTATAACAAAAAAATCATGGTGGCATGAGCTTGAGACAGTTATTCACATTTTATCTGTACTCAGGAAATAGTGAGCTGAAATGCTTCTGTTCAGCTCCTTTGTAATTAATCTGGAATCCCAGTCTACCTCAGTTAACCTAGTCTAGAAAACATGTCCAAAGATGTGTTTCTATGGTGATTCTAAATCCAGTCAAATTGAAAATTAAGATTACCACTACAACATTGTTATTCTTTGAAACCACATCCTTCACTACCTAAGAAAAAAAGGTTTATGTAATTTTCAACAATATCTTCAGCACAATAATGCCTAACAGAGGGAGCTTTCCAAATATTTAAATTATTGATCTTAATAACATAAATCGTTTTAGTCTAGAGATTTAACACACATCATCTCATGTTAAATTCTTGTTTAATGGGATGATTGTTGGATGTTTATATGAAAACATGTAATTTTCATGCTGTTTAAATCAAATTCTTATAATACAAACAAAGCTTGGTTAGTTCACTATGAGCTTTAAAAGTATTAATATTTGAAATGAAAATACATGTTATCTGAAGAAGAATCATCTATCTCTTTTTCACTACTTAGGAAATGGTTTACCAGTGAAAATTGTTAACAGCCTTTTACCCAATTGAATTTCAAACATTTAAGAAAACATTTGATAAATATACAATAAGATGAATGGAGACTTCAATGTATTTTTAATTCTATATGAGTACAAACTCTTAAAATTCTCTCATTTACTCCCATTTCCATCCTAAAGTCTGGCCTTACCAAGGCTGGATAAATGTCTCAGGGGTTAAATCTTTGCCTTGCAAGCAAAGAGACCCAGATCCCAGGTAAAAATGTCAGACACAACTGATGGCAGAATGAACTTCTGGTCCTGGAAGGCAAAGCCTGGGATACCCCAGAGCACAACAATAAGGAAGTAAAGCAACAAAGCAGTACAAAATGATTTCCAGAGTCACCTTGAGACTCCACAGGTATACATAATAATCTCTTCTACACTCACATACACCTTCAGAAAAAAACCTCATTCTAAGAAGATGGGTTTAAAGTGAAGTTGAAATTAATTAATTTAGAGTGAAGTTGAGATTGGCAGTCTCAACCCCATGTAGTCTAAGAGCAGAGAAAGGACTGGGAATTCTCTGTGTGGGTGCACCATGGAGCTGGGATCAAGTACAGTCTTGTCTCCCAAAGTCAGTGCTTTTAAATAGAAATAATATGTTCATTTCCAACCTTCTCCATAAGGAGGAAGATTAGTCTCTGAAAAGCAATGAGTAGGTTGTGTAAGCAAAATGGCCAAGCCAATTTCTCTCATTCTTGTGTACAGTAGAAATGTTTTCCCTTTTGTGGGAAAGTTAAGACCATGACAGAACAGAAGTGAACTTTATTCTACACCATAGCCATATATTAAAGACCAATCACTTAAAAAAAAAAAAAGGCCCTATACAAAGAAGCCTGGAGAATGAGACCATTGCTTTGTTTCAACTTCTTTTCAAAATAATAATTAGAATTCATTTGTATATATTCAACCAACAGCATGTAATTAAGATTGGGGGATTTTATAGTGAAATTATTCTTCTTAATAGTAGTACTTTCACTGTAAAGTCCATCAAACAAACCTTAAAATTCATTCACAAAATCAAAATGACAATACTGGCATCTTACATCTTTGTTAGATCCCTCCATGCAAATACAATTTCGCCAGTGCTCATCAAACAGTGAGTAAACTGTAACTCATTGATATTCAGAGAGGGAGAGGGAGAGAGAGAGAGAGAGAAATTGAGCTTACCTCAGTAGACCCTGATCTACATCTTTAAAGCTGATTTCTAAGTATTATACTTGATACAGCAAAAACAAAACACTAGGCACTTTGTAATGAACCAAAGTTGTGGTTTAATACATGTACTAACCATTCTTTGTTGAAATTAATGTTCAAATTAAATCTTTCCACTGACAGTCCTCAACCTTACTGGCCATTTTCTTTACTTTGCTATGACTAAAGAATGATAAAAACAGATGATCTCAAAATTTATATAGCCAAAATTAGTGTGACATTTGCCAGTACATCAGCTATATATATGTATATATATACACACACACATAAATCACTTAATTATTCATGAAATGCATATATACATATATAATTAAAAATCACTTCACATGCTACCCATGTATAACAATAGCAGTTATTACATAAAAACATTGTCTATAGGAGGATTAAGCATATCCAGGACTACCAAAATGACAAGTAGAAACTTCTCAGTTCAATTCTTAAAAATTTGTCTCCTATAGATGATATTTGAATTTTCACATCATCCCAAGTTAATCCTACAAAGTCAGGAGGGATAGATTTCCAAAAATATTTAGAATTTCTTTGGTAATGTAGCCAAATATGGTCACTCTAGAACTTTCACTAAGAATAATTGCTAAGATGCTCTAACTTAGAAATATATCAGAGGAGCTAGAGAGAGGGATCAGGATTTAAAACCTTTGCCCTTCAAGCCAAAGGACCTGAATTCAGATTTCAGATCCTGTGTTAAAACACCAGGCAGAAATGGCAGCAGATTGTTCTTCTAGAGTTGGCAGGTGGAGCCTGGGAAACCCTCAGAACAAAGTAGCAATAAGGTAGAGCAACACAGGATGATTTTTCATGTCATACTTGGGCCTTCACAGATACACACAGCGCCCTACATATACATGCAGACACACAGACACACAGACACACACACACACACACACACACACACACACAAAGAGATGTACCAGAGGAGAGTGAATGGACATGAGCCCTTGTAGCAGGATCCTTAGTTACCTCTATGATTACATATGACATCATATGACTTAGGCATCAGAGTTATCACACAGATTTTGTGACAAATCACTTGTATCAGCTCTACATGGACAGTTTGGGAATTATCATATATCAGATTTCATATATGAAAGATTAGGATCTGATAACTTCCATGCTTTTAAAAGAAACATAGCATTAATTAGCATTACAGTTAAAAATATTCACTATGGTAATTCAAAATCTCAGGAAAAGAGCATCTGCTTGTGATTGATCAAGACTATCTTATAAGAAGCTGAGGTTAAACATAAAGTTTGTTATTCATTTAGTTATGAGTTTTCATTTAAAGAAAGAGCCTGGAGTCCAGGTCAGTCCTTGGTTCTATTATATGCTATCCTTAGGCAAGTGACTGACTTCACTTCACTTGTGATATGATACCATTTCATGCAAAAGTGAGAGCTAGGGATTTTGGATTCCATGCATAGAATAAGGGAGAGAGAGAGAGAGAGAGAGAGAGAGAGAGAGAGAGAGAGAGAGAGAGATAAAAAGTTTAGACTAAAAAATGTGGAAAGAAAATGTAGCATCTGGCACAATATACTGCATTTATTAAATTTGTTAGTTAATTTTGGTGCTCTTTAGCTTCTACCTCAGAAGCACTTGTTGTAAATGAAATAATCGAATATACTTTATAAAGTTCCTAATATCTAGAAAGTTCTCAATAACTGTTAGTAATGTCTTTATATTTATTGTATGTTTATCTTTTTTAAATTGCAAAATGTAGCACAGGAAATGTTTCCGAAGATGTCTAGTCATTAGAATAAAAGAAAACTAATTACCTACTTCCTACCATCTATAAAGCACAAGCCTAGGAAAGAGGCTCATATCTGAAGACCTGTGGAGAGACAACAGTATAATTCCCTTTCTAAAATAAGAATATCAATCCTTTCTTCTTAAATAGATAAAAAGTGAGCAAATTCTTCTTCTGTTTTTTTTTTTTTTTTCCTATAAAGCCCTCAGTGAATCCTCAGAGACTAACTTGATACCCATAGTGGATAGGGACATCTACTTTACTCAGCATGCCAAGGCAAATTCTTCCTTCATAACTATATCCAAATAATGTAAATCAAATATCAGGACATCTATGACATAACAAAAGGGATATTTAAGGTTAAAATCACAGTAATAATTTTATGTTGATACCAATAAACTTTATATCGTGATCCAGAAATCAAAACAGTTTTCTCCCAAATTCTATCTTAACAGATCATATGCTTCAGAATTAAGTTAATTAAAAGGTTAACTCGAATAGAGAGGAAAGGTTTGATTAGGGAGCTTAGTAAACAGGAGGAAACATTTCTAAAACATTGTGAAATCTGAAAGTGTCAGAGCACAGTGAGCTTCAGTTTAGCCCTCTTCACACTCTCTATACACGAATATCTACCTCTGAAAGCTTGGACAAGTAGTAAGATTTTGCACAGAAAACATAAAGATACCACTGTTAGTAAAATTTAACCATTGCTAATTCTTATGTACTGTTCATCATAAATCCTCTTAGAACATACTCCAAAAGAAAAGCCTTCTCTTTTCAAAATATAAAAATTGGATTGGAAAAATTTCTCAGGGGTTGAAATCTTTGCCTCACAAGCAAAACACCCTGAATCCAGATCATATATAAAATTTTCAGGGAACAAATTCATTGACATGAAAGAGTAATTCTGAAGTAGAAAAGCATAGCAAATAGGTTAATAACCTCGAATCCCCATATGTCCTTAGTTAAGGAATCCTTGTTCTGGTAGTGTATTTCTGGTAGTGTATTTGGCAGCTTAGGACTTTTACCCGTATCTAGACAGACAGGCAGGCAGACTTGTGCTCACACACACACACACACACACACACACACACACACACTCATCTCTCCAAACAAAGCACTTACAACTTTGGACATACATCACCTTCATTGGGCTCTCAACAATGAATTGGTTTTTTCCTTCTTTAATGACTAGCAAATTTAGACAATGTCTATTCAAATATATTCACAACACATGTAACACAAAGAATCAGGAGGTATATTTGACCTTAATTAGTTTTGGGTATATATACAATAAATGTAAAATGTGCCACTAATTAAATTTTTAGGGAAAATCTATTTACTATCTATACTTAGACATAACTAGGTGTGCATGTAAGTATGCCAAATACACTACCAGAAATACACTACCAGAACAGGGATTTCTTTTTTTTTTAATTTTTTTTTTATTAAAAATTTAATTATACATTTTAAAATTTTTTACCAGTTCCCTCCCCTTCCCCCAGTGCCTCCCCCCCAATTCCCAGAGAGTCCTTTATTGTGTACGCCTAACTCTCCACTGGGTCCTCCTCTCCGATGACATATAAGGACCCAGTGGCATTTCCATAAGCCCTTTCTCTTGTTCCCCTTAAGCATAAGATCACTACTATGGCTGTCAATCCCTTGCCTCCAGGGGTCTCGGTGCCCTTAACAGATGCTAGACTTTATGAGGGCAACAGTGCGCTGGACATTGCGCAGTGCATGCAAAGTCCCATTATGATTGCTTTGGCCCCAACTATTGTTGAGAATCTTGCAAATCGTTGCTCCTCCCATCCTTTTGCTCTTACAATCTTACCGCCCCCTCTTCCACAAATGTCCCTGAGCTCCAGGATGGGGAGAGATTAGGCTGGCCTAGTTCTATGTGATTGATAGATTTGTAGATTTTCTTTTGCAGTTTTGCTGCTCCTGCAATTCCCTTCACTCCATTCTGCTGGGCAAATGGGTGATGGACCCCTCCCTCACTGAGGTTTCCTACTCTTATTACATCTACCCTTGAATGTGCTATTACAACAAGACTCCAGTTTAACAGCTTTTTGTCTCTGGCCAGGGGGTGACAGAACAGGGATTTCTTAACTAAGGACATATGGGGATTCGAGGTTATTAACCTATTTGCTATGCTTTTCTACTTCACAGAAAGAAAAAGAACTAGATAAGCTAGTCTATCAATCCCAATAGAAAAGCATCCAAACAATGTTCCTTTTTAACCAGCCCCTCCTTCCTTTAGATATCATGAAAAGAGATCTTTGGCAATAACCTGAAGGTATTGAGTCTCTTCACTTATGTGGCCCACTGCTCCCTTGCTGTGTTTCCTATCATTTCTAGCACTTTGTTTTGAGTAAAAATATCCCTTGCTTCTTTTTGCATAGGCTTTTATTTCCTTCTAAAGTAAAAGTTCAAGAACCTGAAAACACCACTATAGTGTCCAACCACTGAAAGTACATTTTGTTCTAGAAAGAAAAAAATTTTTTTTGTTGGCAAGAGAGATTCAGAGAATTATTTAAGACTTGACTTTGACATAGATGACTAGATAAGATGATAATTTTGTTTCCTTTTCAGATATCTATCATTTATAATAGGCTCCTAAGACCACTATTTATTATAATTATTGTTTAATTTATTTTCAGTTAATCTTTAGAATTCTATTGAAGTCCCTGATTCTTAGGATCACTTACATAAATAATCTTTTAGCTGAATTAATCATTTATTGCAAGACCCCAATACTATCAAAAGCAGACACTGAATACAATTTTTATATCCTTGCTTTGAAAACCCTATCAAATGAAGTAGCCATTTCTTTTCCAATAGCTTCCATTTATCTGAACCTTTTCTTAATCCACAATCGATTGTAGTTGTGACTAATTTCCACTCCTCATACCAATCTTCATAATAATCACACATGTAACAAAATTTGTTTTGTAGCCAACTTAAGAAATCCAGGCCATTCAGGAGTTTCTATATTAAATTTTTCAGTAGCAACCAAGCTCCTGTAGCCCTTCACGCAGAATAATTCAGTATCCCAAGGTCATAATTTTAATAGAAACTCCTTTGGTGTCAGGGACTCAAGAAAAATCTTTAATGTAGGGTTCCTAGTAAACCAAAACTGAATTTATTTGAAAGTTATTTTATTAAGACTGAATGTATAAACTCAATGAAGTGAAAGTGAGAATGGTCCATGGCTACAGTCTTTAAAAGCAACACTGTATAGTTAACCATGCAAGAAACTTTCTGCATAGAGGTTTTATGCGTAGAATCCATGAACTTGTATAGGTGAACAACTTGTTTGCCATTTACTTTCCATCTGTTCTGTCTGGAAAATGACTTGTGATTGCTTCACTTTCAATTTTAAGTGAGTGAGGCTATTAGGTAAGTAGCAAACCAAAACACAATAATACATAGAAAGAAATAGATATATCATAATATCAGGCAATTACGGAATCAAGTAAAAAAAAAAACCGAGTGGCCCAATTGCTAAAGCAAGTAAAAGTAAACAAAAAATAGATTATCTGAGGATATCCTGTGGAAGGAGATAGCTGGACCTCCTGACTGAAGTACCAGGAAGAGCAGAACATCCTCTTCAGTGAGATTTCAAAGAAAAAAAAATTGTAAGTAGCAGACAGCAAAACATTTCAGATCTTCGTGGAAATGACTGGGAAATCCTTGCTAAAATGGTAAATCTAAAGATATTGATTGAGAGTTCTGTGCATGGATTTATCTCTTCATAGATGAGCTTTAGCTTTCTTGTTCCTAATAGTTATTTATACCCTGGAAGAAACAATAGTAACCTTTCTTGGATTTTTTTTTCTTCCACTCATACCAAGTTGATAAGTACCCCATTCCCCTCTTTCCCTCCATCCCTCCCTGGATCCCCTTGCTCTCTCCCCCCTTTTCCCTTTCCTTTCCCCCCTCCCTCCCTTTCTCCCTGCCACGATGTAGTCCACCCCACTGGCCTGACAAAGTCACCATCAGAAGAAAATGGCTTCAAGGAAGTCCATTTTCCTGGATAAGTCGTGGCATGTTTTCTCTTTCTATGAAATGCTGTTTGGCTATTGCGTGTATCTGTTGCTTAATATTTAGTGAAATCATTAATAGCTTTGGGATATCCCTCAGCTTTGATTAAATTAAATAGAAATGAAAAATTTAATATAGAAACTCCTGAATGGCCTGGATTTCTTAAGTTGGCTACAAAACAAATTTTGTTATATGTGTGATTATTATGAAGCTTTAAAAAACAAAATCTCTGCTGAATCTCATGAAGCCCTCAAAAGCCACTTGAATGAGGAACCTGACCCTTTTGATAAAGAAAATGTTTCTCACGTCTACAATTTTAGCTATGTATGCTTAAGAATTTTTAGAAATATGCCAACCATATTGTCAAGTTATCTCTATTTGCAGATGACTTGATCGTATACCTGAGTGATCCTAAAAACTCCACCAGGAAGTTCCTGGAACTAATACAGGAGTTCAGCAGGGTGGCAGGATACAAAATAAACGTACAAAAATCAGTGGCCTTCCTATATGCCCAGAATGAAAAGAGTGAAAAAGCCCTGAGAGAAACAATCCCACTTACTATATCCCCTAAAAAATGAAATACCTTGGTATAAACCTAACCAAGGATGTAAGAGACTTTTACAATGTAAATGAGGTTGAAATGAAATGAGGTTGATCAAAAAATCTCAAAATTCATATAGAGGCACAAAAGACTCAGGATAGCAAAAATGATAAATGAGATAAATGATCCATTCCTTCACAGAAATAAGCATTGCTTGGAAATTCTAAGCACCCATGTCTTTAGAAGTTGATAAAAGATATAGAAACTCTGATTATTGTTGATCTTTATATTTAAGAAAATGAGTTTCATCTAATATGAATAAGATTCCAAAGCATAAATCATTTCAAATTGCACTGGCTTACTAGAATCAAATTCTAAAGTTCCTTTGCTTCTATCCCTAAAGGTCAGCCAATTACCCTTACTTGACCTTTGGTAAGCCAATTTACTTTTCAAATTGTCAGTATTTACTTATTTCTGCTTTGGTCCAGTGGTCTTGTTATTCTTTCTATTAAGTGGCTGAAAATTTTTTTGGAAAAATTTCAGTTCCAGTGAAATAAAGTATTGCCTAACTAAATGCTCAAAATTATTGACTTGTTTGTTGGAAAATCTCAAGACTTAAGAATCTTCATATATTATATTGGATACTTTAAGAGTTAGCATTGATGCTCAGAAAGAAAGAAACAGAAATTTTGCAACAGAAAATAAATCTGCTTCATTTTATTTGTCTTTGTACACATTGAGGTGAAACTGTTATTTAAAATTTCTGATCTAGGAAAGAAAGATATTTTATGGGCAAAATTAAATTCGGAATGCTTTGTGAACTAATAAAAATAACAAATGAAAAAAAAGCAATTTGATTAAATTATGTATGCCTCTTCAACTATGCCAGTGGAGCTTAACTAAGCAAACAGAAGCAGTGAGGTAAATCAATGTTGGTTTATTAAAGATCAGAACTCAATATCTCCGTGGTTGAAGGGCTTATGCACCAGAGTGCCACTTAACTGTTTTTAACAAAGAAAGTAAATCTGGTGGTACAAAAGAGGAATGTGTTCAGACAGCAACACTGAGGAGCCAGTTTCTCAAGGAAGAGGAGGAGTTTATAGCTGTCAACAAACATTTTCTGAAGAGAACATAAACTACATCCCATCTTCTAAAATCTCTATTTTGTTGTTTTAAAGTTGTTTCTTGAATACTGCTGTTTTCATTAGTTATATCACTTTCACAGTCCAATTAAGAAAAGAAAACCAAAGTAATTTCATCAGTTCCCGTATGACTCAACAAATATTTGGGGAAGAAACAGAGATTAATTTCTCATTTGAATTCTTCCCACAATGAAGTCATATATAATAGCAAATTTGTAACATCACATTACTTCCCATAGCAACAGACTTACTGTACAAACAGAGGATTATAACTTCACGAGAGATCCACACAGAGGGAGCAAGTGGGTTGCAAGAAAGAAAAAAAACCTCATTTTCAAACTCACATAATATACACTAATTGCACTGGGAATACAGGCAAAACCTAGCAAATAAAATTGTTTTTCATAGAACTGATTTTAAGTTTGTTATACAATGAAAATCATTCTCTAAATTGCATAGGATTTGTGACATCAGGCAATATCAATACATAGCTATGTGAGGCCAGCAATCTAGAGGATAAAGGCTTGAACTAGGAATGGCACATAAGTGAATGTGCCCAAAGTGCTACTGAGTCTGGCTAAAGATAACAAAATGGAGAACTGCTACTTATGTGTTTATGAGGGAATTAGCCTGTCCATCTTTCTTTTTCCTTTCTCCATCCTCTACAACTTTTGGATTCAATTACATTTTGGAGAGGCTGAAATAATCTTACACTTAAATACCATCATTTGTGATTGTTCACATGCACATTCACTTTAAGCATCTCTCCTACTATTGTTTTCTTAAACTTCTATTATATCATATCATATTTACTTTTACAAGATAAACCCAGAAAAGAGAAAATCTCGAACTTTAATATAATTCCATACCCAGGAATGATGATACATATTTTCTTTGATAAGAAGTTTATATGCTATAAATTCAAGAAATAGATAAATTGGTTACTAATTGACAAATTTTGTTATTGTGTTTTATTACCCTTTACACCTTTTTGTTTGACTTGTTCTTCCAGTAAAGTAAGGACGTCTTCCAGAAAACAAGAAAAAAATTATATTAGTTTAATCATGCATCTGTCACTG
The DNA here is from genome assembly GCA_023101885.1 of Typhlomys cinereus. Classification (NCBI taxonomy): domain Eukaryota; kingdom Metazoa; phylum Chordata; class Mammalia; order Rodentia; family Platacanthomyidae; genus Typhlomys; species Typhlomys cinereus. The sequence continues at coordinate 1,215,231 of JALPQD010000082.1, forward strand.
ACACTGTAGAAAAGGAGGGGTTAAAATAATAATAGAGTCTGCAGCCCAGAATTTTCTGCTTTTCTCTAGATTTGTCTTGTTTGTTATTTGCATAAAGTCTGAATGAAATGTTCTGTAAAGTAGCCAGTTCTGAAACATCCAGGACTTTTTGTCAGTTGGTATTTGCACAGAATGTCCCACTAAATGCCCTTCTGCCTCCACAGAAGGCCAAAAATAGCATATAACCTATTATTGAGGATCACTGGGTTTGAAAATTACTTATTCATTGTCAAAGAGCAGATTTCATTGCCCACAATTGATTGAATATCTGAGGCAAGAAAGTGATCAGGCCAAATCATAAATTCAACAGGTTGAATGACTTTTTAACATGCCTGAAGTCAACTAAAACACTGACTTCCTGACTAGTTTACAAGTCTGATACTGTAAGAAATTTATTCTGTAACCATTCATATGCCATATGTATTTCCTACACACACATATGATATATTATACATCATGGTTTTGTCATGGCCAACAATGTTGTCAGTTTCTCTTTTTTTCAGAATTTTAAAAATTTATTTATTCTTTTATAATTTCATGCATATATATATATAATGTACTTTGATATTACCCACCCTCCTAATTATTATTCCCTGGGTCCTTTCTCTTCTTCCCAATGATTCTCATCTTTTTTGTAAAATTTTTAAAATTTATATTTATTTTTTTCCCCAATCATACAAGCTCAGTAGGTACTCCAGTCCCCTCCCTCACTCCAACCTTCCCCAGTCTCTCTTGCACCCTCCCCGCCTTTTGTCCTTCCTTTCACCCTCACCCATACCCTTCTCCCAGTACTTCCCCCTTCCCCTCCCATTACTTGGAGCATCCTTTTGGGCGAATGCCAAACTTCCTTCTGAGTCCTCCACTCTAGGGAGGTATAAGGACTCAGTGGCATTGCTCCCTGTTAGTATGGGAACACTCTTATGACTGTTAATCCCTTGCCTCTAATGACTGCTAATCCTTGCCTCTAAGGATCCTATGCTGGATTTTGAGGAGTCGTTGACATGTCAGTCATTGTGCAGGTCATGCAAAGTCCAACTATGTTTACTGCGACCCTAACTTGTGTGGAGTATCTTGCATATCATTGGTCCTCCCCATCTTTGGACAATTACAATCTTGCACCCCCTCTTCCACAAGTTTCCCTGAGCTTTAGGATGGGGAGAAAGAGATTTGACTGGTTTGGTTCCAGGTGATTAATGTAGGGTCTTTGGTGCTCTGAATTATGTTTGGTTGTTATTTTCAGTTTGCTGTTCCTGCACTGGACTTTCCTCCATCTTGATTGGTATTGGAGGTCACCTCCCAACCAAAGATAAAAGGCTGTTCAAATGAAGATCTTACTATAAGAAGAGATTCAAAGGTAGATGGAATAGGAGTGGGAGACCACAGTGAGGGGAGGATCAGTCTCCCATTTGCAGGATGGTTACCATCTATCTGTCAGTCACTATACCCTCCCTGATTGGTGAGATCAAACCCCCTCAGTCGCAAGTGACAGGAAGGAAAGTGAGAGTGAGCTTAACCAGATGTCTCCATACTTACTTGTAATACTTGACCGTGACCTATTTTCTCTACTGAAGCATGCTCCCCTCTCTCCTTATTTCTAGGGGGACCTCCTTCCTCTTCCCTCCTGTTTATAATTTTTGCGATTACTGTAGGTATTACAGAGATTTATCTTTCAATATGCCATTAAGTGGGTTTGGTACTAGGATCCACCTATTAGGGAATACATATGGAATTTAATTTTCTGTGTCTAGGATACTTCATGCAATATAATTTTTTCTAATTCCATCCATTTCCTGGCAAATTTCATTAATTCATCTTTTTTTGATGGCTGAGTAAAATACTATTATATAAATGTACCACATTTTCCTTATCCAATCATCTGAATGTGGACATCCAGTTTTGCCAGCACCATTTGTTGAAGATGCTGCTCTTTTTCCACTGAAATTTTTGTCAAAGATCAAATGGCTATAATACGGTGAACTTATAGCTGGGTCTTCAACCCTTATCCATTGATCTACATGTACATTTTGGAGCCAGTACAAGGCTGTTTTTATTACTATAGATTTGTACTATAGATTAAGGTAATCCTATACCTCCAGCAGTGTTTTTGTTACTTAGGATTGTTTTTGCTATCCTGGGTGTTTTGTGCTTCCACATGAATTTTGAGATTGCTTGGCCAATTTCTTTAATGAATTGCTTGGGAATTTTGATTGGTATAGCATTGAATCTGTATATTGCTTTTGGTAGGATGGTCATTTTTATGATGTTGATTCTTGCCGATCCAGGAGCATGGGAGGTCTTTCCACCATTCAGTTTCTTCTTTAATTTCTTTCTTTACAGTTTTCAAGTTTTCATTGAAAAGTTCTCTCACTTCTTTGGTTAGGTTCATACCAAGATGTTTCATTTTATTAGGGGCTATAGTAAAGGGATTGTTTCTGTTAGGGCTTTTTCACTTCTTTCATCCTGAGTATATAGGAAGGCCAGTGAATTTTGCACATTTACTTTGTAACCTGCCACCCTGCTGAACTTCCATATTAGTTTTAGGAGTTTCCTGGTCGAGTTTTTTTCTTTTAAATTATCCATTTATTGCTTGAATTTTTTAATATATTACATACACATTACAAACATGTTTCTAGTCATGCCCCATTCAACAAAATGTTACTGTTGCGTTTTTTTTTTAATTTCAGCTCATACAAACTTATTAGGTACACCAGTTCCCTCCCTCCCTCCTCCTCCCCCGTACCCTCTGCTCCCCCTCCCCACCCCTCTCCCTCCCCATCCCCCAGTGCCTCCCACCCCAATTCCCAGAGAGTCCTTTCTTGTGCATGTCTGATTTTCCTCTGGGCCCTCCTCTCCGATGATGTACAAGGACCCAGTGGCCTTTCCCGAACCCTTTCCCGTGTTCCCCTTAGGTATAGGAACACTGCTGTGGCTGCCAATCCTTTGCCTCCAAGGATCTTGGTGCCTTTAGCAGATGCTAGACTTTGTGAGGTCAACAGTGTGTTGGACAATGCGCAGGGCATGCAAAGTCCAATTATGATTGCTTCAGCCCTAACTAGTATAGAGTATCTTACATATCATTGCTCCTCCCATCCTTCTGCTCTTACACTCTTACCACCCCCTCTTCCGCAAATTTCCCTGAGCTTCAAGATGGGAAGAGACTAAGCTGGCCTAGTTCTAGGTGGTTGATATAGAGTCTCTGAAGTTCTGGATTGTGGTTTGTTGATTTTCTTTTGCAGTTTTGCTGCTTCTGCAATGCCCTTCACTCCATCCTGGTGGGCATTGTATGTTACCCCCTGGCCAGAGACAAAAAGCTGTTAGAGTCTTGTGATAAAAGCACATTCAAAGGTAGATGTAATAAAAGTGGGAAACCACAGTGAGGGAGGGGTCTATCACCCATTTGCAAAATTGTTACTTTTTATCTGCCAGACTATATGCCCTCCTCTTCTGGTGAGATCACTCCCCCTCAGTAGTAAATGATCAGGAACAAAAGTCTGTGAACTTAATCAGATGTCTCATTACTTATTTGGGTCCTTGGTGGAGGCCTATTTTCCCTGCTGTAACATGGTCCCTTCTCTCCTTCTTTCTGGTGTGGCCCTCCTACCCCATCCCTCCTGTTCATAATCCTTGGAATTACTGTCTCTAGATGGGCTGGGTGGGTTTGGTACTAGGAGCCACCTATTAGGGAGTACATACGGCACTTAATTTTCTGGGTCTGGGACACTTCACTTAATATAATTGTTTCTAATGACATCCATTTCCCGGCAAATTCCAGTAATTCATCATTTTGATGGCTGAGTAGTACTCCATTGTATAGATGTACCACTGTTTCCTTATCCACTCGTCAACTGTTGGACATTTGGACTGATTCCATGACTTTGCTATTGTAAACAGTGCTGCTATGAACATGGTCGTGCTTGTGCTATCGAGGTGAACCTCTGCTGTATGGGGGGTTATTCCCAAAAGTGGAATAGCAGGGTCATATGGCATTTCAATCTTTAATTTCTTTAAGAATCTCCAGACGGCTCGCCAGAGTGGCTGTATGAGCCTGCATTCCCACCAGCAATGTAGGAGAGTTCCCCTCTCTCCACATCCTCTCCAACATTTGTTGTTGTTTGTATTGTGGATTTTTGCCATCCTGACCGGGGTGAGATGATATCTCAGGGAAGTTTTGAATTGCATTTCCCTGATGGCTAAGGAAGTGGAGCATTTTTAAAGATATTTGTTAGACATTTTAATTTCATCCCTGGTAAAGTTTCTTTTAAGTTCCAGGGCCCATTTCTTAATTGGGCCATTGGATTCCTTGGTGTTTAGTCTTCTAAGTTCTTTGTGCACACTGGACAGCAGAGTTCTATCAGATGTGTGGTTAGTGAAGATTTTCTCCCATTCTGTGGGTTGCCTTTGAGCTCGTGTTACAATCTCTTTGTCTGAACAGAAGCTCTTTAATTTCACAAGATCCCAACTGTTGAGAGTTGGTAGTAGTGACTGTGCCATTGGATGTTTGTTTAGGAACTGTTGGCCTAGCCCAATCAGCTCGAGGGAGTTCCCTATCCTTTCAACTATGGTTTTTATAGTCTCTGGCCTTATATCAAGGACCTTGATCCATTTGGAATTAAGTCTTATACATGGTGACAAGTATGGGTCCAGCTTTAATCTTCTGCATGTAGAGATACAGTTTTGCCAGCACCATTTGTTGAAGATACTGTTCTTTTTCCATTGGATTCTTTGGGCCCCTTTGTCAAAGACCAAATGACTATAATTTTGTGGGCTTATATCTGGGTCTTCAATCCTTATCCATTGATCTATGTGTCTGTTTTGGAGCAAGTACCACTCTGTCTTTATAACTATAGATTTGTAGTATAGACTTAGGTTTGGTATGGTAATACCTCCAGCAGTGTTTTCGTTACTCAGGATTGTCTTTGCTATCCTGGGTCTTTTGTGCCTCCATATGAACTTTGAGATTGTTTGGTCAACTTCTTTAAAGAATTGCTTTGTAATTTTGATTGGTATAGCATTGAATTTGTATGTTGCCTTTGGTAGGATGGTCATTTTTACGATGTTGATAATGCCAATCCAGGAACATGGGAGGTCTTTCCACCTTCTGGCGTCTTCTGCTAGTTCTTTCTTAAGGGTTTTAAAGTTTTCATTGTAAAGGTCTTTTACTTCCTTGGTTAGGTTTATACCAAGGTATGTCATTTTTTTAGGGGCTATAGTAAATGGGATTGTTTCTCTGAAGACTTTTTCACTTCTTTCATTCTGGGCATATAGGAAGGCCTCTGATTTTTGCACATTTATTTTGTATCCTGCCACCCTGCTGAACTTCTCAATTAGTTCCAGGAGCTTCCTAGTGGAGTTTTTGGGATCACTCAGGTATAAGATCATGTCATGTGCAAATAGGGATAGCTTGACTTCTTTCTTGCCGATTTGAATCCCTCTTATGTCCCTTTCTTGTCTTATGGCTTCAGCTAAGACTTCAGGTACAATATTGAATAGAAGTGGTGAGAGTGGACAGCCTTGTCTAATTCCTGATCGAAGTGGGAATGCTTCCAATTGTTCCCCATTGAGCATAATCCTTGCTATGGGCTTGTTGTATACAGCTTTTATTATATTGATAAAGGTTCCTTCCATTCCTACTGTCTCTAGCGTTTTGATCATAAAAGGCTGTTGGATCTTGTCAAAAGCTTTTTCTGCATCTAATGAGAGTATCATGTGGTCTTGGACTTTGGGCTGGTTTACATGATGAATTACATTTATTGATTTGCGTATGTTAAACCAACCTTGTGTGCCGGGGATAAAGCCTACTTGGTCCCCGTGAATAATCTTTTTAATATGTTTTTGAATCCGATTTGTTAAAATTTGTTAAGAATCTTTGCGTCTGTGTTCATCAGAGAGATCGGCCTACAGTTTTCTTTTTAAGTGAATCTTTATTAAGTTTTGGGATTAAAACGATATTAGCTTCATATAAGTAGTTTGGTAGTGTTCCTTCCTTTGCTATTTGATGGAACAGTTTAAGGAGTATTGGTATTATTAACTCCTTAAATGTCTGGTAGAACGCTGTGCTGAATCCACCTGGTCCAGGACATTTTTTGGTGGGAAGATTCAAGATTACTTCCTCAATTTCCTTATATGTTATAGGACTATTTAAATTATTCACAACTTCCTGATTGAATTCAGGTAAATTGTGTTTACTTAGCAATTCATGCATTTCTTTTGTGTTGTCAACTTCACAGAGTATAAGTTTTTGAAATATGATGTTATAATTCTCTGGATTTCTTGGGTATCAGTAGTGATAACTCCATGTTCATTTCTGATTTTGTTAACTTGGGTTTTCTCTCTCCTGCTTTTGGTTAATTTAGCTAGAGGTGCATCAATCTTACTGATTTTTTCAAAGAACCAGCTTTTTGACTGGTTGATTTTTTCTATTGTTTTCTTAATCTCGATTTCAGATATTTCTCCCCTTATTTTGCTAATCTCCTCTCTTCTACTACTTTTGGGAACAGATTGCTCTAGTGTCTCTAAAGCTTTAAGCTGCATTGTTAAATTTTTTATTTCTGATGTTTCCATTTTTTTGATGTAGGCATTAAGAGCTATGAACTTACCTCAGCACAGATTTCATTGTGTCCCAGAGATTTTGATAAGTTGTATTTTCATTATCATTTTCTTTCAGGAAATACTGAATTTCCTTTTTAATTTCTTCCTGAACCCAATTCTCATTTAGCATCATAGTGTTTACTTTATAGGAGTTAGTGTATTTTCTGTTGCTTGTTGTGTTGTGGATGCCAAGCTTTAGGCAATGGTGGTCTGATAGGGCACAGACTAGAATTTCAATTTTCTGTGTATTTCGGGATTGTTTTTGTGGCCCAATATGTGGTCTATTTTGGAGAAAGTTCTGTGTGCTGCTGAGAAAAATGTGTATTCTTTGGTACGTGGGTGACAAGTTCAATAGAGATCTGTAAAGTCCATTTCAGTAAGGGTTTGATTAAGTTCCAAAGTGTCTCTGTTAAGCTTTTGACCTGTTGATCTATCCCATGTTGAGAGGGCAGTGTTGAAGTCCCCAAGAATTATCATTTGGGGGTTGATTTCTTGCTTTAGACGCTGTAGGGTTTTCTTAATGAATGTGGAGGGGCCTGTATTGGGTGCATATATGTTCAGTATTGTGAAGTCTTCCTGGTGAATTGTACCTGTGACTAAAATGTAGTATCCATCTGTGTCTCTTATAATTTTCTTTGGTTTGAAATCCACTTTGTCTGATAGCATAATGGCTACCCCTGCCTGTTTTCTGCTTCCATTTGCTTGTAGAATTGTCGACCAGTCTTTTATTTTTAGAGTGTGCCTATCTTTTGTGGTGAGATAGGTTTCCTGCAGGCAGTAGATTGATGGATTGTGATTTTTAATCCAAGTTTGTAATCTGTGTCTCTTGATCGGTGAATTAATTCCATTAACATTTAGTGTTATAATGGAGAAACTATTTTTAATTCCAGACATTTATTATGTTTAGTAGTTTTTATAAGTATATTGCTTTGCTTTTAATGGTGTTAGACTTGCCTTCTGTTCTCCTGGATATGCCTGTTTTTTTCTTCAAGCTTGAGTATCATTTCTAGCATTTTTTGAAGGCCTGGTTCTGTGGACATGTATCCCTTTAAGTTTTCTTTGTGCTGGAAGATTTTTCTTTCTCCCTAGTTCGATCATGACTGAGTTTTGCAGGGTAAATTAGCCTGGGTTGACATTTTTGCTCATTCAATACTTGAAGTATGTCTCTCCAAGCTCTTCTTGCTTTTACTATTTCGACTGAGAAGTCATTTGTTATTTTAATAGGTTTACCTTTAAAAGTGATTTGTTTTTTCTCCCTTGAAGCTCTCAGCACCAGTTCTTTATCTTGAATGTGTAGTGTTTTGACTATTATTTGCCGTGGCATGCTTCTGTTTTGGTCATATCTCTTTGGGTGTGGATGCCTCGTGTGTGGATGGGCCTCTCTTTTTTGATTGTTTGAAAAATTTCCTCAAGGGTGGTATTTTGAGATTCTTGCTCTGGTATTCCATGAATACGCATGTTAGGCTTCTTCAGGGTGTCCCATATCTCTTGGATATTTCTCCCAAGTATCTTTTTGGCTTTAACAACCTCTTTCATTGAGCTGGTTAGTACTCCCACTTTATCTTCAAGGTCTGAAATTCTGTTTTCTGCTTCATTAGTTCTGTTGATAAGACTTTGTGGAGTTCTGGGTTGAAGATAACTTGTCTTGTAGCTCAGTTTTAAACTCTGCTTGAGTCTGTTTTAACTGCTCTATGCCAGTTTTTGTTTCTTGCACTGTTTTTCTCAACTCCTCCAAACTTCTGTTGTGTTCCTCTTCAAAGCGATTGATTTGATTATGTAATTCCTCCCGGATTTCCTCTTTCATAGTATTGAACATGGTAATGATCATATTTTGAAAGTCTTTATCCTGGGTCAGGCTTTCTTGGCCTTTTTCCGCGGGTTTGTTCTGGTTGGAGTCTAACATTATGGGATTAATTTCTTCAGTGGGAAATTTGTTTACTTGAGTGTTGCTTCTCATGGATTTGCACTTTGACTTTGGCATTGTCGTTTTAACTCTTAAGATCTTTCAATTTCACTAAACTGAATTATTTGGCCTGAGGTTCTGGGGGTGGGCAAGGACCGAACTTACCTATAGTCGCGGATGAGGCCCAGCTGAACCGCGCCTGGTCTGGGCCGGAGGAGCGAGGTGGGGGAGGGAGGATGGGAGGTGTCGGCGTGGAGCTATTTAACCCGAGGGGACCTGGGGCGGGGCCCGGGCACAGGGGGAGGTCCTCCTCATCCCTCGGCCCTGCGCGCGGCTCTGGCTGGATGGTGCGGTAGGGAGCGGGATCCCTTGGGCTGACCTGGGGTTCTGGTGGGTGGGCGGGGGCAGAGCTTACCTAGGTCGCGGGTGAGGCCCGGCTGGACGGCGCGCGCGCGTCCAGAGCCGCGGAGCGGGGTGGGGGAAGGGAGCCCTGGTCGAATTTTATGATCACTCAAGTATATGACCATGTCATCTGCAATTAGAGATATCTTGACTTCTTCCTTGCCAATTTGAATCCCTTTTATGTCCCTCTCTTGTTTTATGGCTCCAGATAAAATGTCAAGTACAATATTGAATAGAAGTGATGAGAGTGGACAGCCTTGTCTTGTTCCTGATCTAAGTGGGAATGCTTCAAGTTTTTCCCTTTGAGTATAATACTTGCTGTTGGCTTGTTGTATAGAGCTTCTATCATGTTGATAAAGGTTCCTTTCATTCCAACTGTCTCTAGGTTTTTGATCATAAAAGGATGTTGGATCTTGCCAAAAAGCTTTTTCTGCATCTATCAAGAATATCATTTTGTCTTGGGCTTTGGATTGGTTTAAACAATGGATTACACTTATTGATTTGCATATGTTAAACCAACATTGTGTGCCTGGGATAAAGCCTACTTGATTACAGTGAGTGATCTTGATATGTTTTTGAATCTGATTTTCTAAGATATTGTGGAGAATCTTTGCATCTGTGTTCATCAAAGAGATTGGCCTATAATTTTCTTTTTTAAGTTTATCCTTTTTAGCTTTTTTGATTAGTATGATACTAGCTTCACAGAAAAGAATTTGGCAGTGTTCCTACCTTCACAGTTTGATGGAACAGTTTAAGGAATATTGGTTTTAGTTGTTCCTTAATGTCTGGTAGAATTCTATGCTGAATCCATCTGGTTGAGGACATTTTTTGGTGGGAAGATTTGAGATTATTTTATCAACTTCCTCATATATTATAGGACTATTTAAATAATTCAGAACTTCCTGATCCAATTTAGGTAAGTTGTGCTTACTTAGGAATTCATCCATTTCACCTCTCTTCAGATGAACTTTTCTTTCATCAAAATGGCGTGATCTGCATCATGGGTTATTGTATTCTTGTGAGATTTATAACATTTAATTTCCACTTTTGGTCTTTCCAGAAGTAGAAGAAGGTTTCTAGATTAAATACTAGCACTTAGATTAAATACTAAGTACTCTTCCATTTATAATTAAATTTGCAGATATTTACAAAGCAGATTGGTATTTCTGTCTTCCCAGCTATGCATTCATAATCTATTCTTCCCTTGGGACCTATGTCCTTCTCTGTCATAGATTTTTTCATCTAGTTTAAAGTGACAAGTGAGATTTAAATCTGATCAGAATTGGGTGTCTCCTTCATTTTTGTGCCAGTATTACACTAATGGTCACCTGTTGCCATGGAAATTGGCATGCAAACTTGCAGTTTCAACAGATTGATGAGACCATTGATTGTTTTTCTCTACCTGTTACCTTCCACAATACTCTCTGAAACTGTATGAGTTATCCAGTAAGGAGAAAGCTTCCAGACCAATTCCAGGTGTTGTTTTCAGTCCGTGTCCTATAATTCCTGTGTGTTACATCTTCAGTAATGTGGTTTTACTGTTATTTTTTGGAGGGCAACCAAAAGCAGTGATAAAAACCACTGTTTGTAGGTCTTTGAGACCTCTATGAACAAAAAATTATTAAGATATATTACATACCTGTTATTTTTTAGCATTGTTTTAATTGTTACTGGATTCTAGGTGGAGCATTCAAGGCCATTTTTTGTTTTACACTGTACAGAAAATTGTTCGCTTTTATTCCTTTTCAAAAAGATGCTTTTTGACATATTAACAGCATACTTAGGATTTTCTTTTAATCTCTCAGACCCTGTTATGACTCATCCCCTTCCTTATTCCCCCCTAGGTATTTTCTCTCATTATTCCCTCCTTAACCTTGCTAACCATGATATTCTATATCTCTCCATCCAAAGGCTTAACCCTAATCTTCCATCTCCACCCTCCCAATCTTTGATCTCTTTCAAATTTTCTTTCAAAATGTACAACCAAAAAAATGCAGGAAACAACTGACTACACACTGTTTGTCTCTAAACAGAACATGTATGCCTTACCTACTGTTACAGTTCACCTGCATAGTTGCTGATAAATCACTATCAAATGACTTAAAGGAACAAAGAATCTATTTTCTCCTATGATTACTGGTCCAGCTTGACTGGAGAGCAGGCATTAACACCAGGGCCAAGGGAACTAACCACACCATCACCATGTAACAACTAAGAGAGGACAATCCTACCTGCCAGACCAGCATGCCTGGCCAAGTGTACACAAAGATGCCAATATTCTAAACCAGCTCTCTCTATTTAATTCTAGGGCCTAGTCCCATCCACCCAGGCCTTCCTCATCAGCTAGACAATCTCCTGCAGGTTTGTTCTGGGATTAAGTCAACTACTAATTCTCTACAAATATGCCCAGAGCTCAAACCCTCAACTGTCAAGTTGAAACCAGTGCCTAACTATGACACCTACCTGTAACCCAAGATGTAGGAAACATCATAGAAGAGAGGGCTTCAAGATTGTAAGAGCCTGAATGGGAAGAGTAGTGGTCCAGATATTATCCCCTGGATATAATAGGATTGTGAGATACAAGATTCCATGACAGATATGTACAGTTAAACAAGAATTGCATAGTAACTTTCTCTTCAAGATCTTGCTATGAAAGCAGAAATACCTCAAGAAGCTCCACTCCTCTCTATGATTAATGATGATGGTTAAAAAAAGGAGGAAATTTTCTGTATTAGTCAGGGTTCTCTGAAAGAAGAGAATATACAGAATATATATATATATATATATATATATATATATATATATATCTTTATTTATTTTATCAAATCAACTTACAATAAAATTAGTGTCCTTCAAAGTAAGTATCTCCCTTTAGCTGCTTCATTCTTGACCAGAATTTCTCACAAAGCTGTAGGATCCTAAGAAGATCTCCAGTGTATCTTACTGGAAGGTTGAAGAGACTGGGCTCCAACTTCAGCAAAGAACAGCTATGGTCCAACATCAGTGATAAATAGCAAACAGCACGACCTATGAGAACAGGCTTCAAAAGTGGCAGGAACAGCAGGTAAGGTGGAAAGGGTCAAGGCCTGAGTCTGCCAGGGATGGAAGCAGTAGCAGCAGCAGCAGCAACAAAGAAGTCAGTGATGCTCAAAGAAGGCAATGATACATCTATTGAGAACAAATGATTTACATATAAAATACTTATCAAAATGTGAAATACTTATCAAAAATGCCAAAGAATGTTAATAGAAGAAAGAATGTATTAGGAACTAAGTGATTTGAGGAAAGAAAGAGAATCATCATCTTTCTTGCATAAACTCAGTATATGTCCCAAACTAAAAAATCAAGATAAACAAGTATGAGTAGGCTTTGTAAATATATTGATGAATTACCAGAAAAATCATCTAAAAGAATAGCTCTAAAAGAAAGAATCATATATCAGTGGGTATATCATTGAAGACAGCAATTAGCAGTGACCGTTCTTATTTGTTTTTTGGTAAATTTTGCTCTTTGACCATTTCACACAGCATATGAATTGTGATTATTTTCTCAGCAATTTTAACTCATTTTTCCTCCCTTCCCCCATCAACTCTCCTGTACTTGTTTTCTTTTCATACTCTTGTCCCTACCCCAAATCTGTCAGTTCCCCATTCTTCATTAGTACTTTTAGAATCTCATGAATCAGTTTACTCCTCACATTATAGTTGACTAATGGCCAGACATTGCATGCTTAGTATCAGAACCTGCCTCTGTTGTGAGTTGATGGTTGCAATAGCTACAGTATTTATGAGGACATTTCCCAGCTCTTTTCCATGTCTTCTAACTCTAAAATACTTTCTACCTCCTATTCTACAAAGATCCTGAACCCACATGGAACAGAGAATACAGACCATGTTGAGAATTGAATTCTAAACCTCCATATATCCTCAGAATCTTGTGCAATCATAGTTCTATATATTGGCTTCAAGGTCCTGAAGCATGATGTTCCTCAACTTAAAGCTAAGAATAGTTTCTGTTTTACCATTCTTTCAACTCTGCCTTCTTTGATTTTCCCTGATTTCTGAATGTAAAAGGCCTATTGCCCTTTGTAAGATTGAGAACTCCACAATTACATATTTTCTTATGACTATCATCAATTATTTCTAGATATTTGCATATATTCTAAATATTTGCATATACTGTTTGTTGCAGCGCTATTTCATAATTGCAAGGTAATTGAATATCTCTAGATATCCAGCAACTGGTGAATGGATAATAAAATTATGGTACATATACACAGTGTAATATTATTCAGCAATAAAGAAGATTGAAATTAAAATTTTCTATTGAAATTTGCAGATAAATGAATCACTGAGTGAGGTTATGCCCTGAACCAGAAAGACAAATCCCATATGCTGTCACTTGTACGTTCATAACTTTGAAACTTCAACTTAATGTGATTAAATTTGAATATCTTCAAATACCAGGAAATTAGAAATAGGCAATCAAGGAATAAAAGGAAAACTTTTTAGGAAGGGGAGGTAGATGTATGCAGATAGTATTGAGGTGGGAAACATTTAAAGTAAAATGGTAAAATAAGCGTGCAGGAGGAAAAATACAACCACAGATCTATAATAAAGTAAATATACTTATTTATTAACTTCTTGAAAATACAACAAAATAAGCAGTTGGAACAGAGGTAACCTATAGTAATGTACATAGACAGCAGAAACTGGCTTTAAATGGCTATCCCAGAAGTCCTAGATGAAACTCTCACTGCTAGGTTTGGTATACCTCCATATGAGACATTGGTCATAGAGCTTCCAAAGGCCCATATATCAATATAGGTTATTGTCATTGATCTTGTCTGCTTACCAGAACTTGATGATAAGATCTTATCACTAAATAGAACACCAACTTAAGTCATGGTACATAAAGAAATCAAGCTGGAACTGACCTGAAAGACTTATTCCTAGCTGTCTAGCCTTCATTGTATGATTAGATACTATGCATACTAATGGGGGAGAAAATGACATCGACAGTTTGCCCAGCTATTAATTCTGTGCATTAGAACAAGAACTATACTGGGAAGATGAACCTATCAGTGCAATATGAATATGAATATTATGAGCGTAACCCAAAACTTTAAATTGAATTTAAGCCTATTCCACAGGTGCCATGTCTGGTACTTACAAAACATACTAAGTTTTATGGACAGACAGGTCATACACCTTTGGAGAAAATCTTTCATTATTGTTTTGTAAAATAAACACACTCCATATTTCTAAATTATTATTTGGAGCAACTTAGGCTTTGAATAAAAATTGCATATCATGTTTCTCTATTTGGAACAGGTTAGCTGGTAAGATCAGGAAATGAATGAGCTAAAAAGTATGAAATAAGGAAATACAGTTAAGTCAGTAGTCACAGTTCGTGAGACTAAAGGAAGTTAAGTGCTCCTCTATTGTATACAAAATAGGATTAAATAAAACAAAGCAAGACTCCTGTATATGGAGTAGATTCCTTAATACACAATGGGCTTAGCCAAGAAAGAGAAAGCTTCCATATTATTTTCTACTTGTTTTTCCCACGTCTCATGATAATTGTGTAAAAATTCTTCAACAATGTAGTGTTTCCCTAGGTTCTGGAAAGAAACCAAGAGTAGTGGAATATGAATCTTTGAGAGGCATTTCAGGTCCATGTAAACAATAATTAATTAGTTGGTATTGCATTTTTGATATTGGTCAATTTATTTAATTTCCTCCCTTTTCTGTGCTCCCTTTTCTGTGCTCGAAAGACTTCTAATGTAGAAGGTTTCTGTCTGGTCTTATATACTTAGTGATAATTTTTACTCTCCCCACTTCCTCCTGTATGCTATCCCTATTTGCCTTCCCTTAAAACTTTCTTCCTTTCTTTCCCACTTTCCACATTCTTATCTCCTGGGTTCTTTTCATCACTTATTTAGAGTCCTTCCCTATTCTCACATCCCTCACCCTATGCACCTTTCTAGTTTATAGTTGTTATAGGTATTTCTTGTAAGTATACAGATGTGAATGTTCATTGGTAGTATCCTCATGCAAAGGAGAACATCTGTCTTTCTACATCTGAGATATCTCACTCAGTACAGTTTTCTCCATTGATGAAGATCTAGATTGATATCATTTATTTGTTATGGTGAACAGAATGAATATTATATGCAAATGTACCTGTAATAAGATGAAAAATCCTTTGGCAATATGCCCATGAGTGACATAATTGGGTAATATGATAAGAAAATTTTAACATTTTGAGGAGGCTTCATAATGATTTCCAAATGGGCTGCACAAGTTTGTCTCCCATTATAATAAACAAGTGTTCATTCTTTCAAACATCTTCATCAATATTTGTTGTTATCTGCATTTTAGTTACATTTTTTGCCTAGTTATATAACCTCAACCAGCAATCCCATTCTTCCCCTTCCCCCTCTCTTCTCCCTATTGCAACTCTATTCCACTTTCCCCCCTTCCCACTCTCCCCACCCCTCTCACCCCTCTTCCTTCCTCCTCCTTTCTTGGTGATTCCTGCCTTCTCCCTACCATCCTCCAGAGTACCTGTTTATGTGGGTGTTGAATTTCCCTCTGAGTTGTCTATACTATTGAGGGTTCAGAACTCAGTGGCATAGCTTGGGGCCCTTTCTTGGGCTCCCCATTAGTATGGGAACTCTATTATGTCTGTTTAATCCCTTGCCTTTAATGATCCTACTGCCTGAAACTTTCTCCCCTGTGATTGGATCTTGCCTGACCTGTTATTGCATTTTTATTCTAACCATTTTGACTGTGATAAGATTATATATGTTAATACTTTTTTTCTTACAATACTCTGATGGCTAAAGTGACTGAAGACATTTTGATATTTTTGTTAAAACTTTGTCTTTCTTCCTATAGAAACATTCTTTTAAATTTCTTTAAATTGGGCTATTTGCTTCTTGGTTATTTAAGTTTCTGATTTCTTATTGTATTCTAGAAAAACAATCCTCTGTCATATATATGGCTAGTGAAGATTTTTGCCCATTCTGTGGTTTGTCTTTCTCTCTTAATCAACAGTTTATTTGGTAGAAAAGGAATTTTTCATGAAATATTGTTGATTGTTGGCATTATTTCCTGTACAAATTGGAGAACTATTGAAAAGTCTTTACTTTGGCAAGTCAGTTCAAGTGTATTCCTAATCCTTTCTTCTAGAAGAATATGGTCTAACATTGAGATCTTTGACCCATTTGACTTTGAGTCTTGTATAGGGAGAAGGATAGGTGTCTAGTTCTATTCTACATATTGATATCCTGCCTCATTGTTATTTCTTCTATGTGAGCCCCACTTCACAAAATAAAGTATGCTTGATCTTGCATGCTCCCAGGTACCTAACTGAAACACAGACAGCATTCAGAGGGGGCAGTGGGGATGTGCCGCTAAGGCAGGAAGGACCATTTCTTCTGGCCATCTTTGACCATCTATAATCATTCCTAGAGGATTGGAGTCACCTGAATTCTTTTCATTTTCATCATTCCATATTTTTGGATTCAATCTTACATAAGTCTTGCTTAAGTTAAATTTGTTACAGGGCATTCATGATTGTAGTCTTTTTTATGGCTGAAAGTATTTGTCAATATTTCTCCCCTAATACCATTCTCATATTTTCCCTATCCTATCCTTTATATTTATGTCCTGGATATTGGTGTGGGGAGAAAAGGGAGGTGTGGATGTCCTTTTCATTTCAAATACTTTATCACATATTTTTGACCCTTAGATCAATTGTGGTTCTCTGTATTATCCAAGTTCTGTTGGAATGTGTCTTTTTAGATACAAGCTAGGAGCTGCACTATTCTGTGGGTTTGTAGACAATTGTTTGGAAGATGGCATGTTGTCATGACTCTTGGCAAGACAATAATAGCCAAGGATTCTCCTCTAGAGCTTGAGCCCTCCACAGTCAGATTGTAGAGTGATATTGCATATGTTTCTTCCTCATGAACAGACCTTAAACCTAATCAGTAAGCAGTTGTTTGTTACCATGCTTTTCATAGCACTATGATACTGAAATGTTCTATTTGATTAGCTGGATCATATTGAAGATTAGCAGGTTCCTTATTATGTAAGACTACTTTTTGTTCAGGCAGTATGAGAGCTATCATACAAGGATTAACTGTACATATAACTTGCAGCTTGAAATTTTCATGTTCTGTGGCTAAAATGTATGTTGTCTTCATCATTAGAGACTTACTGTCTGGGACTGGAAAGAAACCAAAAAAGGTAATAATAATTGTATTGTTTTGGGGTCCTCTGTGGATTGTGTAGCCAACAGTTCCTACAGGAGTATCTCTGTCTTACCTGACAAAAAAGGTTTTATGTGCCCACCTATGTCTTCTGGGGGGAATAGCTCTCCAATGATTCTGTTGTCCCTAGTTCTCCCCCATTTTTTCTATACTCTTATATAGGGCATCTCCTCTCAAAGACTTGATTTTTTTAAGAAATTTAGGTATTGTTTTCTTTTAATTGTATTTTTGATCAGGATATTGATATTGTAAGTTTCCATGTTGCTTTACTGTATGTCTTTAGAGTTGAGTTTTTCTCTCTGACACCTATTCCATCCCAGCATCTCCAATCCCTCAGCCTAGAACCATTCCTTCTCTAATACCCATATGAATCTTCCCACCAAATGGATTATTTTAATTCCTTTCCTTGAAGATTTCCCCATCCTTTCTTAATGTTCCACTTATGAATTTTTATGTAATTTGCATTCTCAGTTGTGCAAAGAGATTTTGTGTTTCAAAGATAAAATAGACAAATAAAACAGAAAATGTAGAATTTTTCTTTCTGTCTTTGAGTTACCTCACTCAATAAAAATTTTTTGATATATGTACATTTGCACAGACTTTAAATAATTTCTTTCAAAATGCTGGAAAGTATTCCATTGTCTATTTATGCCACATTTTATTATCCATTCAAAAGATGATTCTATGACATATTATGATCTGTGTTATGATGAACATGATGTGTAGTGTCCCTGATGCATTAAATAAAGTCTATTGGGAATGTTCTGAGGACTGGTAAAGCTGACTCATGAGGTTTTTGCATTCCATATATTTTTCTCCTATATTTATTTTTCCTTAACCATACAAGCTCAATAGGTACCTCCATCCTCTCCATCCCTCCTCCCTTTCCCAGTCATCCCACTTGTAGTCTCCACATTCCACCCTTCCTTTCACACCCCTCCCTTTCTCTCCCTATCCCAGTGCCTCCCCCTTCCTCTGTCCCATCCCCTGGAGCATCCTTTTGTGTGAATGACAAACCTCCCTCTGAGTTCTCTACCCTACTGAAGGGTAATGACTCAGTGATATAACCAGGAGTCCCTTCTGAGCTCCCCATTAGTATGGGAAATCTATCATGACTGCTTAATCCTTGGCCTCTAAGGATGATACTAAGGATGTTATCCCTGTGATCCATGCTAGACTTTGGGGGGTCATTAATATGTCAGCCAGTGTGCAAGTCAGGCAAAGTCCAATTCTGGCCTTACCTATCTTTAGGCTCTTACAATCTTGCAGCCCCCTCTTCTGCAAGGTTATCCAAGATTTAGAAAGGGGAGAGATTTGGCTGATCTGGTTCCAAGTGAATAATGTTGGGTCCTTTGTGTTTTGAATTATAGTTTGTTGTTTATTTCCTGCACCACCCTTGGATTCATCCTGATTGATATTGAAGGTCACCTCCTAACAAAGATAAAAGACTGCTTAAATGAGGATCTTAATATAAGAGGAAACTCAAAAGTAGATGGAAGAACAGGAGCAGGACATAGGCACCATGCACAAAAATTAATTCCAAATGGATCAAGGACCTTAATATTAGGCCAGAGACTATAACAATCCTAGATGAAAGGGTAGAGAACTCCCTCGAGCTGATGGGGCTAGGCCAACAGTTCCTAAACAGTAATCCAGTAGCACAGACACTAGAACCAAAGCTCAACAAATGGGATCTTATGAAATTAAAGATCTTCTTTTCAGATGAAGAGATTATAAAATGAGCAAAAAGGCAACCCAGAGAATGGGAAAAATCTTCACTAACCACATATCTGAGAGAACTCTAATATCCAGAGTGCACAAAGAACTTAAAAAAATTAAACACCAAAGAGATAAATGGCCCAATTAAAAAATGGGCCTCAGAGCTCAAGAAACTTTTTCCAGGGACAAAATTGAAATGGCTCCACATCCCTAGCCATCAGGGAAATTCAAATAAAAACTACCCTAAGATATCATCTCACCTGGGGCAAGATGGCAAAAATCCACAATACAAACAACCCCAAATGCTGGAGACGTGGAAAGAAGGGAGCTCTCATACATTGCTGGTGGGAATGCAGGCTTATACAACCACTTTGGCAAGCAGTATGACAATTTCTAAAAAAAGCTGATGATTGAAATTCCAATATGACCCTGCTATATCACTTCTAGGAATAATACCCCATAATGTAGAAATTCATTACAGTGACACGAGCATAACCATGTTCATTGCAGCACTATTTACAATAGCAAAGTCATGGAATCAACTCAAATGCCCAACAGTTGATAAATAGATAAGGAAAATGTTTTACATTTATAAAATGGAATACTACTCAGCCATCAAAAAAATGAATTAATGAAATATTCCAGGAAATGGACAGAATTAGAAAATTAGACACTGTATGTACTGCCTAATAAATGGATCCTACTTCCAAACCCACTTAATGACATATTAAGGTAAATCTCTGTAATACCCATTGTAATCACAAAGGATTAGAAACAGGAAGGATGAGGAAGGAGGACCTCAAAAAAAAAAAAAAAGAAGGAGATAGGGGATCATGCTTCAATAGAGAAAATAAGTCACCATCAAGTATTGCATGTAATTAGCAAGACATCTGGTGAAGCTCACTCTCACTTCCCTTCCTGGTCACTTCCCACTGAATAGGTTTGAAATCACCAATCAGGGAGAATGTAGGGACTGACAGAGAGATGGTAACCATCCCATAAAGGGGACACTGACTTCTACCTTCTGCTGTGTCTTACTCCGATTCTTCCATCTACCTTTGAGTATTCTCTTATACTAAGATCTTCATTTAAACAGTCTTTTATCTTTGGTTAGATGACCTTCCATACCAATCAGGATGTAGCCTAGGATGGTTCAGGAAAAGCAAAACTGAAAACATCAACAAACTCAGAACACCAAATTCAGAATACCAAATACCCTATACTAATCACCTGGAACCAGACAAGCTAAATCTTTGCCCCCCTAAATCTCAAGGAACCTTTGGAAGAGGGGGATGCAAGATTGTAAGAGCCTAAAGATGTGGAGGACTAATGATATGCAAGATATTCCACACAAGTTAGAGCTGAAGCAGTCAGAACTGGACTTTGCCTGAGCTGCACACTGGCTGACATGTCAATGACCCTCCAAAGTCAAGGCTCCAGGGGTCAGGATCCTTAGAGGCAAGGGATTACAGTTCCCATACTAATGGGAAGCCCAACAAGGGGCTCCAGGTTATTCCACTGAGTCCTCACCCCTCACTAGGGTCAAGGACTCAGAGGGAGGTTTGTTATTCACACAAAAGGATGCTCCAAGGGATGGGAGGGAGGAAGGGGGAGGCACTGGGAGATGGAGACATAGGGAGGAGTGTGAAAGGAACTGAGGAAGGGGAGAGACTACAAGGGGCATGACTGGGAAGGGGAGGAGGGACGAAAGGACAGGGGTACCTTTTGAGCTTTTATTATTTAAGAAAATAAAATGTGAGAGATGGATAAATAAGTAAGTAAACAAACAAACAAATAAATGAATGAATGAATGAATGAATGAATGAATGAATGAATAAATAAATAAATGTCTGGAGGAATTGTATGCTGAATCCATGTGGTCCAGGACATTTTTTGGTGGACATTCAAGGTTACTTCATCAATTTCTTCATTTGTCATAGGACTATTTAAATAATTAAAAACTTCCTGATTCAATTTAGGTAAGTTGTGCTTACTCAGGAATTCGTCCATTTCTTTTTGTGTTGTCAAATTTCATGATGTATAAGTTTTTGAAATATGAGTTTTTATAATTCTCTGAATTTCTTGGGTATCAGTTCTGCTAACTACATTTTCATTTCTAATTTTGTTAATTTGGGTTTTCTCTTTTTTGATTTTGGTTAATTTATCAAGAGGTGTATCGATCTTATTGATTTTTTTCAAACAACTAGCTTTTCTTCTGGTTGAGTTTTTATATCATTTTCCTTATCTCAATTTTGGATATTTCTCCCTTGATTTTGCTAATTTCCTCTCTTCTATTGCTTTTGGGATTGTATTGCTCTTGTATCTCTAAAGCTTTAAGCTGCATTGTTATTTACTTTTGACATTTGCATTTTTTTGATATAGGCATGAAAAGCTATAAACTTACCTCTTAAGGACACCTTTCATTGTGTCCCAGAGACTTTGATATTGTATTTTCATCATTCTTGCTTCTAGTAAATCTTAAATTTCATTTTTGATTTTTTTCTGAACCCATTTCTCACTCAACATCATTGTGTTTAGTTTCCAAGAGATAGTGTATTTTCTGCTATTTGTTGTGTTATGGCTGTTAAGCTTTACATTATGCTGGTCTGACAGCATATAGTCTATAATTTCAATTTTCTTGTAAATGTGGAGACTCATTTTGTGGCCCCATATATGATCGATTTTAGAGAAAGTTCCATGGGTTGCTGAGAAGAATGTTGTATTCGTTGGTAATTGGATGTAAGGGTTGATATGGTTCTGTAAGATTCATTTCAGTAAGCATTTGATTTAGTTCAAATGTGTCTCCGTTGAGTTTTTGTCCTGGTAGTCTATCCCATGTTGAGAGTGAGATATTGAAATCCCCAAGTATTATCATTTTGGGATTGAATTTCTTTTTGACATTGTAGTGTTTGCTTAATAAATGTGGAGTAGCCCATATCAGATGTGTATATGTTCAGTATTGTGAAGTCTTCCTGTTGAATTGTTCCTTTAACTAAAATGTAGTATTCTTTTGTATCTCTTATGATGTTCTTTGATTTGAAGTCAACTTTGTCAGATAGCATAATTACTACCCCTGCTTGTTTCCTGGTTCCATTAACTTGAAGAATTTTTGACCAGCCTTTTCTTTCTAGAATGTGTCTATCTTTTGTGGTGAGATGTGTTTCCTGAAGGCAGCAAATGGATGGGTTTTGAGTTCTATTTCACATTTATAACCTGTACCTTTTGATTGGTGAGTTAATTCCATTGACATTGAGTATTATAATGGAGAAATTACTTTTAATTACTGACACTTTTTGTGTTTGGTGCCTTTCATAAGTGTAACTTATAGGTGGTGGTGGTATTATAATTCTCTTCTGCCCTCCTGGATATGCTTGTTCTTTTCTTCAATCTTGAGTATCTTTTTTAGCACTTTTTAAAGGCCTTGTTTGGTGATTATGTAAGACTTCAAGTTGTCTTTATGGTGGAAAATTTTTCTTTCACCCTCAATCATGACTGAGATTGCTAGGTATATCAGCCTGGGTTGACATTTGTGTTCATTCAATATTTGAAGTATGTCTCTCCAAGGCTCTTACTGTTTCCATTGAAAAATAATTTGTTATTTTAATAGGTTTACATTTAAAAGTGACTTGTTTTTTTTCTCTTGAATTTCTCATCACATTCTCTTTGTCTTATATCTATACTGTTTTTACTATTATTTGCCATGACAAGTTTCTCTTTTGGTCATATCTGTTTGGGGTGTGGAATGTCTCTTATATTTGAAAGGGCCTCTCTTTCTTTATATGTGGAAAGTTTTTCTTTATGATAATTTGAAAAGTTCTTCAGGTGTGGTGTTGCAGTCTGCCTGCATGGTTGCTGATAAATGACCATCAAACAGATTAAGGGAACAAGGCGTTTATTTCCTTACTGACAGTCTGGTTACAGTTCTCAGTTCAGCTTGATGGGAGAGCATGCACCAACACCAGTACCGAGGGAACTGGCCACACCATCACCACATAACAGCTGAGAGATGGACAGTCCTTACTTGCCAGAACAGCATGTCTGGCCAAGTGAACAGAAGGATACCAACTCTTTCAACCAGCTCTCTGTGATTTATTTCAGGATCTAATCCTACCCACCATAGGCTGAGCCTTCCCCATCAGCTAGAAAATCTCTTGTAGGTTTGCTCTGGGCTTAACTCAACCATTAATTCTCTACAAATGTGCCCAGAGCTGAAACCCTCAACAGTTAAGTTGACACCTGTGCTTAACTAAGACATGTGATATTTTTGGATTCTTGTTCTGGTATTCCATGATTGTGCATGTTAGGCTTCCTCAAGGTGTCCCAAAAGTCTTGAATATTCCTCTAAAGTATCTTTTTGGCTTTAACAACCTCTTCCATTGAATCAGTTAGTTCCACTTTGTTGTAAAGATCTGATATTCTATTTTCTGCTTCGTTAGTTCTGCTAATAAGATTCTTTTGAGTTATGGGTTGAATGTAGCTTGTCTTTTAGTTTGAGTTTAAAATCTGCTTGAGATTGTTTTAACTGCTCTATGTCTATTTTTGTTTTTTCAACTGCTTTTCTCATTTCCTCCAAGTGCCTGTTGTGTTCCTGTTCAAAATGGTTGATGCAGTTATTTAACCCCTCCTGGATTTCCTCTTTCATTGTTTTAATCATAGTAAAGATCAGGCTTTGAACATCATTATCTTGGTATGGCTTTCTTGACTATTTTCCATTAGTTTGTTCTGGTTGGATTCCATCATTACATGGTTTATTCCTTTTGTAGGAAATTTGTCGTTTTGATTTTTGTTTCTCATGGATGTGTGCTGTGACCTGGGCATTGTGTTCTATCTCTTATGACCTTCTTTTTGTTTTTCTATGTTTTTGGTTGAACTGAATTAGATAGCATTACTACACTTGAGTAATTATTGCTAAAGTTTGCCTTGGGGTTGGCTATGACTGTCTGGCGTTGGTGCTATTTCCTAGATGAGGCTATTGGACGGTTAGTACATCAATTAAGGCAGGTTTAGTAGACAGGGATTGATGATTAGTATGGTAGTGCACTCTTTAGAGTTACTTCCTTGGTGATATGTGAAGGTGAGTGGTATAGTCCTTGAAGTTGTATGGGTTTTTTGCTGACTATATGGAAATGTTAAACTACAGTGAATAATAACTGAATGAATGGAACAACATGATAAAAAGGGTTTATTTATCTTAGAGATAGAAAAATTCTCTCCCATATAATGTGATGATTTTAGAAGACCTCAGATGAATTGCGTTGCTCTCCCAGCTTGGGTTATCAGTGGATTCTGTTGAATTCTGAGGAGCACAGAATTATGAGGAGCAGGGAGTTTGCCCAAGTCCCAGCTATGGGCAGAAAAGCAAAGTGGCTAGTGGGGCTCTTAGATGACCTAGGGCATAGGGCCTGGCCTAGAGGCCTTTTCCAGGACCAGAAAGTCAGGCTGGGTACTAATAGGGTATGCAGATGACCTGGAGCATTCTCTTGGGGGCTTACCTGAGGAACAGGGCATCTACCAGCATCCCTATCAGGGTCAAAAAGGCAGAATGGCTAGTGGTGCACACATTTCTGGTGTACTAGGGTGTGGCCTATAGGCCTTCTACAGGACCAGAAAGGTAGGCTGGCTACTACTGGGGTGCACAGATGACCTGAGGCCTGAGTCATGGTCTAAGGGCTTACCTGAGGAGCACGGAGTCAGTCCGGATTGGGTGTGGGACAGAAAGAGAAGAGAAGATATTCCATATTTTTGGAGGAATGTCCAAACAGATTTCCAAAATGACTGCACTAGTTTACATTCCTAAAACCAGTGAAAAAAGGTTCCCTTTTCTCCACAGTCTCACTAGAACTTGGTATTATTTGTTCACTCGATGGTGGATATTTTATTGCTGGTGAGATAAAATCTCAAAAAAAATTTCAGTTCACGCTTCTCTATGACTATAGATGTTGAATTGCTTTAAGAAATATTTCTTGAAAATTTATATTGCTTGTTTTCTAGATTTTAATTTCATTTCTTTAGCCCAAATCTTTCATTGTTTGCTTAGTTGTGCATTTTTAAAATTAATTGTATTTCAGTCCCCTAACAGATGTACATTAGAAAAAGACTTTCCCATTCTGTAGACTAGCTCTTTGCTATTTCTTTTATTTTGCATCTTTTCAAATTTGATAAAGTTTCACTTATCCATTGTTGACCATAAATCTATCACATACATTGTATTGTTTAGAAAATCCTTTCCTAAACCTGTGTCTTGGAGTGTACTTATTACTTGTTACTGAAGTAATTTCAAAGTTTAAGATATAACAATGAGCACTCATATCCAATTAGGATTGACTTTTGTGCAGGGTGAAAGAAAAGGATCAAGCTCCTATATCGGCTTGTAGATACTGACTTCTCCAATATGTATTTTTGACACAGGTAAATGAGTTGGTATCTATGTCCTCATTTCTAATTCATTTATTGCTATCTATATTTTTATTCAGGTAATGTGCTATTTTTAAAATTTTTTTAAAATTATTTATTCAATTGTGCGTATATGCGTGTGTGCGTGTGTGTATGTACGTGTGTGTATGTATGTGTGTGTGTAGAACCACCGACGAATTCGGGAACCACCATGAATGCCTCCACCTCCTCCTTGTTTACACTGCCCTGGGATTCACAGGTTCCGCCCTACCAGGACAAGAAACGCAGACCGCCCCACTTCCACCTGGCAGCTATATGTGGGGTCTATCATCCGAACTTGGGACCTTCCGCCTGCAAGACAGAGGCTTAACCCCTGAGCCACCTCTCTAGCTCCTAATGTGCTATTTTTATTTCTATGGCTCTATCTAAAAGTTTGAAATCAAGATGATGATACTTTAACAGTGTTTTTATTGCTTAGGATTATTTTAGATATCTGGAATATTTTGTGCTCCCTGTGAAGCTTAATTTTTTTTCAATTTGTTTGAAAAAAATTTGGCTTTCCTAAGCATGACATTGAATTTGTAGATTGCTTTTGGTAGATTGTCATTTTAACAATGTTGATGATACTGCCACAGCATGGGATATCTTTCCATTTTCAGGTATTTTCTTTCTTTTTTTTTCTCTTTGTTTTAAAGTTTTCATTGTATAGTTTTTTGCTTCTATATTGAGGTTTATTCCAAGGTATTTTATTTTTTTTGAGGCTAGTGTCAACAGATTGTTTCTCCCAGTTATTTCTTTATTCATCTTTGTATATAAGAAGACTACCATTTTTGTATGCTGATTTTATACAATTCCACTTACTGGATGAGTTGATTATTTGCAGATTTTTTGTGGATCCTTTGTAGCCAATGAGCTTTAGGGTAATATAATTCATATATCTTGTATCCCAAATTCTTTTTTTTTATCTTCCACTCATACAAAGTTGATTATCCCATTCCCCTCCCTCCCTCCACCCTCACTGGATCCCCTTGCTTCCTCTCCCCTTTTCCCTTTCCTTCCCCCCTTTCTCCCAGTGCTCCCCCCCATTCCTGAAGCATCCTTTAGTGTGCATGTCAAACTTCCCTCTGTGTCCTCTTCTCTGATGAGGTGTAAGGACTCAGTGGCATTGCCTAGAGCTCTTTTTTGTGTTCCCCTTTAGTATAGGAAGACTATTGTGGCTTTTAATCCCTTGCCCCTAAGGATCCTAGTGCCTTTGATCCATGCTAGACTTTGGGGGTTCAATGATATGTTGGTAATTGCACAGGTCATGCAAAGTCCTATTATGATTACTTTGGCCCTAACTTGTATGGAGTATCTTGCATATCATTGCTCCTTCCCACCTTTAGGCTCTTACAATCTTTTTTTTTAATTTTTTTATTTATTATTTATGCAATTGTGTGTGTATGCGTGTGTGCGCATGTGTGTATGTATGTGTGTGTGTGTAGAACCATGGACGAATTCGGGAACCACCATGGATGCATCCACCTCCTCCTTGTTTACTCTGCCCCCGGATTCATAGGCTCCGCCCTACCAGGACCAGGAACTCTACTGCCAGGTGTCTATACGTGAGGTCTAGGATCTGAACTCAGGACTTTCCGTCTGCAAGGCAGAGGCTGAACTCCTGAGCCACCTCTCCAGCCCTGGCTCTTACAATCTTACTGCCCCCTCTTCCATAAATTTCCCTGAGCTTTAGGATGGGGAGAGATTAGGTTGGCCTGGTTCCAAGTGGTTGATGCAGGAGCAACAAAACTTAAAAAAAAAAAAAATCAACAAACTATAATTCGGAAAATCAGAGACTCTACACGAAATTCTTCTTTTAATTCTTCTTTTTAATTTTTTTATTTATTATTTATGCAATTGTGTGTGTATGCGTGTGTGCGCATGTGTGTATGTATGTGTGTGTGTGTAGAACCATGGACGAATTCGGGAACCACCATGGATGCATCCACCTCCTCCTTGTTTACTCTGCCCCCGGATTCATAGGCTCCGCCCTACCAGGACCAGGAACTCTTCTGCCAGGTGTCTATACGTGAGGTCTAGGATCTGAACTCAGGACTTTCCGTCTGCAAGGCAGAGGCTGAACTCCTGAGCCACCTCTCCAGCCCTGGCTCTTACAATCTTACTGCCCCCTCTTCCATAA
Organism: Typhlomys cinereus; assembly: GCA_023101885.1. Taxonomy (NCBI): domain Eukaryota; kingdom Metazoa; phylum Chordata; class Mammalia; order Rodentia; family Platacanthomyidae; genus Typhlomys; species Typhlomys cinereus. Next base: position 1,242,735 of record JALPQD010000082.1, read on the forward strand.
ATTTCCCTGAGCTTTAGGATGGGGAGAGATTAGGTTGGCCTGGTTCCAGGTGGTTGATGCAGGAGCAACAAAACTTAAAAAAAAAAAAAATCAACAAACTATAATTCGGAAAATCAGAGACTCTACACGAAATTCTTCTTTTACTATTTGCATCCCATTTATTTCTTTCTCTTGACTTATTGCTCTGGTAAATACTTCAAGTACTACAATGAATAGGAATGTGAGGGTGGACTTCCTTGTCTTATTCCTGATCTTAGTTGGATTTATTTCTCCATTTAGAATGATATTGGGTGTAGGTTGCCATATATGACTTTTACTATGCTGAGCTATATTATGTCCTTCCCTACACATTGTGGGACTTTATCATAAAAGGAAATTGGATTTTGTTAAAATCTTAACCATGCTTATTGAGATGATTAAGCGGTTTCTCTCTTTTAGTTACTTTATGTAAAGAATTAAACAGTAATTAATTTTTTGTGATGAACTTTCCTTGAATATCTGTGATGATTCCAACTTGATCATAGTGAATGATATTTTTGATGTAATCTTAAATTAATTTTCAGTCATTGAATTGAGGATTTTTTTATTTATTAACAAGATTTTTCTATTAGTAACATCATCTTGTAATTTCTTTAATACATTTTTTTATTTCTGCTCATACAAACTTAATAGGTAGACCAGTTCCCTCCCTCCCTCCTCCTCCCCTCAAACCCCCTGTTCCCCCTCCCTCCCTCCCCATATCCCAGTGCCTCCCCCCCAATTCCCAGAGAGTCCTTCATCTTGTAATTTTTTTTACAATGTGTATTTATTAGATTTTGGTATCAGAGTAATACTGGCCCCTTATAAAATTCTTGGAACTTTTCCTTTTTCCATTTTACTAAACTATTTGAGAAATATTGATGTTGATTCATCATTAAATGTCTTGTAGTATTCTGTGTAACATCCATCTGGACTGGGATTTTATGAGTTGGAAAGTTATTAATCATTGTTTTGCTTCTCAGGTGTGTACAAGTTGTTTATTTCATGCTTATGTAATTTTGCCATGATATGCACATTTAGGAATTCTGCACTGCCTTTGTTAATCCAATTTTAGTTAAATTTTTCTATCTATTGTAATATTTCCTTTTCAGTCTTCATTATCCTTATATGTGTTCTCTTTTATTCTCTTTCTCTAAATTCATTCTCTGTTCTTTCTCTCTTTCTTTATGGTTAATTTGACTAAGGATTGTCAATCATGGTTATACAGTCAAAGATCCAAATTATTGCTTCATTGATTCTATATATTGTTTCATAGATTTTTATCCTAATTTTGGGTATTCCTCTCTATCTGCTACTTTGAGGAATAATTCCTTTTTGCTCTCCAGGGCCTTAAGTATCATTCTCCCTAATTTATTTATTTATTTATTGCATTCTCCCTAATCATTTGAGGTACATACTTAGAGTTATAAACTACCCACTGAGGACTACCTACATTGTATCTTATAGGTTTAGATACAGTGTGCTTCAATTTGCATTAATTTTGAGTACTTTCCAATTTTGCATTTTATTTTTTTAATTGATCCGTTTCATTTAATATGCATGAATTTGTCTGTTTTCTGTAGTGTCTCTCACTATTGATTTCCAGCTTTACTCATTTATTGTCTGATAGCATACTTGAAGCTATTTCAATTCAGTGATAGAGGTTGATTTATATCCTAATATATATCTGGTCTATTTTTGAGAAAGTTCAATGGGTTGCTGAGCAGAAAATATATTTTTTTTTAGTATTGGGATGGAATGCTCTTCAGATATTTATTAAGTCTATTTGATTTAAGGTTTCATTTAACTCCATTTGCTTTTCTGTTTGATTTAGGCACAAATGACCTATCTATTATTGTGAGTAGCCAATTCCCACTACTGCTATACTGTTCTTATCTGTGTCTCTAGGTCTAGTAGCATGTTTTATGAATTTGGTTACACCTAGATTGGTGCATGAATGTTTAGAATTATAATTTTTTCTTTATGGATGATTCCTTTATTGAATATGAAATGATCTTCTTTATTCCTTTCGATTAATCTTAGCTTGAAACCTATTGTGTGAGAAATTTGCATTTTTAATAGCAATGTTTACTTCCTTATGTTCATGTCTTTCCCACATCCTTTCTCTTCTTCTTTACGCCCTTCCCCTTCCTTTCCCTAATCCTGACATGTTCCTCCAACCCTTATATCCCTCTGCAAGTGAGAGCGACCTGCCTCTCTGGGGCATCTTTGGGACCAGGTCTCTGTGGTAGTGTAAGTGGGCCTTTAGTGAGTATACCAACAGTTGGGGAAGTTCTGCTTCTTTTTCTACAGAATCTGTTCCAGATACTCTCTCTGTGAGTACCTGTCTTTCTTGAGACCTCACTGGTCCTTGAGAGAATCTTGAGATATCAGTCATCGTGCAGATCTGGTGGTAGTAGACTTCACTGAAGTGCGCTCCTAAATGCAGCAGCCGTGTCCATGTCCTGACTGCTGTGCCTTAGCTGGCCGTACATCTATCTCCCTTTAGGCTTTTAAAATCTTACCCCTCTTCTGTGAAGTTCCCTGAGCTTTAGTATAGGGAACAATTTTGTTAGCAGTTGTGGTTTTCTGCCTCAGTATTATTTTACCATAATGGATCATATCTCGGTTTATTGCTAATAGATTTTGTTATGTGTTATTATGTCTCCACAATTTTGGGATCTCACTTTTACCTCCCTTCTATTCCTTGGTAGTTTGTGAGTATTATGGAGGCTTCAATCTCATTACATCGTTTTTGTTCTGAAGGTTCATTGTTAGGATCCATTTATAAGGAAGAACATGCAGCAGCTGTCATTCTGTGTCTTGGATACTTTGGTCAGTATGTTTTTTTCCAACTCTATCCATTTACCAGCAAGTTCCATTAATTCAATTTCGTGACAGAGGAATAGTATTACTTTGTGTTTATATACCATATTTTAATTACCTACTATTATGTATCTAAGCTGATCCCATTTCTTTTCTATTGTGAATGAAGCTGCATTGAGCATGGTCGTACATGTGTCTTCGGAGTAAGATAGAGTCCTCTTTGAGATTAATCACTGAAGTGTCATAGCTGTGTAGAACTGTACTTTAATTTTCAACTTTTTAGGAACCTTTACAGCGATCTCTAAAGCGTTCATTTGGGTACATTTGCATTCCCACAAGCAAAGAATGAAGGATCACTTCTCACAACATCGATTTCCTCATATGTTATAGGACTATTTAAATAATTTGTTGCTATTTATCCTTTGGATTTTAGCCATTCTGTCAGGGCTTTTTCACTTCTTTCATTCTGGGCATATAGGAAAGCCACTGATTTTTGTAGGTTTATTTTGTATTCTGCCATCCTGCTGAACTCCTGCATTAGTTCCAGGAGCTTCCTGGTGGAGTTTTTAGGATCACTCAGGTATATGATCATGTCATCTGCAAATAGAGATAACTTGACTTCTTCCTTGCCAATTTGAATCCCTTTTATCTCCCTTTCTTGTTTTATGACTTCAACTAAGACTTCAAATACAATATTGAATAGAAGTGGTGAGAGTGGAGAGCCTTGTCTAGTTCTTGATCAAAGCAGGAATGCTTCAAGTTTTTCCCTATTGATTACAATCCTTGCTGTTGGCTTGTTGTATATAGCTTTCATTATATTGATAAAGGTTCCTTCCATTCCAACTGTTTCTAGGGTTTTGATCATAAAGGGCTGTTGGATCTTGTCAAAAGCTTTTTCTGCTTCTATCAAGAGTATCATGTGGTCTTGAATTTTGGATTGGTTTATATGATGAATTACATTTATTGATTTGTGTATGTTGAACCAACCTTGTGTGCAGGGATAAAGCCTACTTGATCCCCGTGAATGATCTTTTTGATACATTTTTTAATCAGATTTACTAAGACTTTGTTGATAATCTTTGCATCTGTGTTCATCAAAGAGAATGCCTTATAGTTTTCTTTTTTAAGTGTATCTTTATTAGGTTTTGGGATTAAGACGATTTTAGCTTCATAGAAAGAATCTGGTAGTGTTCCTTCCTTTGCTATTTGATGAAATAGTTTAAGAAATATTGGTGTTATTAGCTTCTTAAATATCTGGTAGAACTCTGTGCTGAATCCATCTGGTCCAGGACATATTTTTGTGGGAAGATTTGAGATTATTTCATAGATTTCCTCATATGTTATAGGACTATTTAAATAATTCACAACTTCCTATTCAATTAGGTAAATTGTGCTTACTTAGGAATTCATCCATTTCTTTCGTGTTATCAAATTTCACAGAGTATATGTGTTTAAAATATGACGTTAAAATTCTCTGAATTTCTTGGGTATTGGTAGTGATAACTCAATTTTCACTTCTAATTCTGTTAATTTGTATTTTCTCTCTCTTGCTTATGGTTGATTTAGCTAGGGGTGTATCAATCTTACAGATTTTTTCAAAGAACCGGCTTTTTGACTGGTTGATTCTCTGTATTGTTTTCCTAGTCTCAATTTCAGATATTTCTCCCCTTATTTTGCTAATCTCCTCTCTTCTATTGTTTTTGTGATCAGATTGCTCTAGTGTCTCTAAAGCTTTAAGCTGCATTGTTAAGTTATTCATTTATGATGTTTCTATTTTTTTGATGTAGGCATTAAGAGCTATGAACTTACCTCTCAGGACAGCTTTCGTTGTGTCCCAGAGATTTTGATAAGTTGTATTTTCATTATCATTTTCTTTCAGGAAATATTGAATTTCCTTTTTAATTCCTTCCTGAACCCAATTCTCATTTAGCATCATAGTGTTTACTTTATAGGAGTTAGTGTATTTTCTGTTGCTTGTTGTGTTGTGGATGTCAAGCTTTAGGCAACGGTGGTCTGATAGGGCACAGACTAGAATTTCAATTTTCCTGTGTATTTGGAGATTGTTTTTGTGGCCCAATATGTGGTCTATTTTGGAGAAAGTTCTGTGTGCTGCTGAGAAAAATGTGTATTCTTTGGTACGTGGGTGAAAAGTTCGATAGAGATCTGTAAGGTCCATTTCAGTAAGGGTCTGATTAAGTTCTAAAGTGTCTCTGTTAAGCTTTTGACCTGTTGATGTATCCTATGTTGAAATCCTCAAGAATTATCATTTTGGGGTTGATTTCTCGCTTTAGATGTTGTATGGTTTGCTTAATGTATGTGGAGTGGGCCGTATTAGGTGCATATATGTTCAGTATTGTGAAGTCTTCCTGGTGAATTGTACCTGTGACTAAAATGTAGAATCCGTCTGTGTCTCTTATGATTTTTTTTGGTTTGAAGTCCACTTTGTCTGGTAGCATAATGGCTACCCCTGCCTGTTTCCTGTCTCCATTAGCTTGCAGAATTTTGAACAAGCCTTTTGTTTTTAGGATGTGCCTAATTTTTGGCGAGATGAGTTTCCTGAAGGCAGCAGATTGATGGGTTGTGGTTTTTAATCCAAGTTTGTAATCTATGTCTCTTGATCAGTGAGTTATTCCATTGACATTTAATATTATAATGGAGAAATTATTTTTAATTCTGGACATTTTTTATGTTTAGTTGCTTTTATAAGGGTGTTGTTTGACATTTAGGTTTTGGTGGTATTATACTTCCCTTCTGTCTTCCTGGATGTTCATGTTTTTTTCTTCAAGCTTGAGTATCTTTTCTAGCATTATTTGAAGGCCTGGTTTGGTAGACATGTAAGCCTTCAAGTTGTCTTTGTGCTGGAAAACTTTTCTTTCTCCCTCAATCATGACAGATAGTTTTGCCAGGTATATCAGCCTGGGTTGACATTTTTGCTCATTTAGTACTTGAAGTACATCTCTCTAATCTCTTCTTGCTTTTACTGTTTCCATTGAAAAGTCATTTGTTATTTTAATAGGTTTACCTTTAAAAGTGACTTTTTTTTTTTTCCCTTGAAGCTCTCAGCCTCTTTTCTTTGTCTTGAATGTGGAGTGTTTTGATTAATATTTGCCATGGCGAGTTTCCATTTTGGTCATATTTGTTTTGGGTTTGGAATGTCTCTTGTATTTGGATGGGCCTCTCATTCTTTATATGAGGTGTTGGAACCAAAGTTCCTCCAAGTCACCCACCCCGACCCCAAAAGGAGACACGAGGACCGAGAGGCTGCTGCAAAGGCAATAGGCGAGTTTATTATTCTGGCATGCCAGGACCGCCTCCATCTTGCAAGCAAGAGAAGAGCGGCCCCGACTGAGGTCGGGGTAGGGTTTTTATAGGGTATAGGGTGCCAAAACATATTTTTCTATAGCATTCTTTGGCACAGTTGAGTCAGCCAAGGGTGACCATCAGATGTCGATAAGTCATGGACAGTTCTTGGTGGGCGAGGTCCCGGTCCGCAGCAGGGCTGACTTGTTTGTGCAAGATAGCAGTGGGCTTGGGGTGAAGCTTCGGTCATAGTTACAATAATAATACAAAGGCTTTGGTGGTATTTGGCATAGCTGCACGTATTAGACCTTGAGAGGGGGAGCATTTCCCGGAGTTCTGTGTGGGGAGGGGGCAAGCGGGCTTAGACGGCATCTGGACATACTGAAAACATTTCTCCGAGACCTTGAAGGGGGAAGATTCTCACAGGGACCTTGAGAGTGGGGATGTTTTCAATATCTAGCCGCCCATATTAGACTTTTGTTTTTAGAACTCTGAAAACTGCTGACCACCAGGCTGTTAGTCATAACCTCATTATTTGTCACAATTTCTGTAAAAATTCCTTTTCTTCCACATGAGGGAAGTGTTCATTCATCATAGTTTGGAAAATTTCCTCAGGTGTGGTATTTTGGAATTCTTGCTCTAGTGTTCTATGAATGCACATGTTAATCTTTTTCAGGGTGTCCCATAACTCTTGAATGTTCCTCTAAGTATCTTTTTGGCTTTAACAACCTCTTCCATTGAGTTGGTTAATTCTGACATTTTGTCTTCAAGATCTGAAATTCTATTTTCTGCTTCATTAGTTGTGCTGATAAGACTCTCTTTTGAGTTCTGGGTTGAGGATAACTTGTCTTTTAGTTCAGTTTTAAACTCTGCTCGACTCTATTTTAACTGCTCTACATTTATTTTTGTTTCTTGAACTTTTTTTTGTCTTCTCCTCCAGGTGTCTATTCCTGTTCAAAGTGGCTGATGCAGTTATTTAACTCCTCTCAGATTTCCTTTTTTGTAGTATTGATCACAGTAATTATCATGTTTTGAAAGTTGTTATCTTCGGCCTGGCTTTCTTGGCTATTTTCTGTGAATTTCTTCTGGTTGGAATCTGTCCTATGGGCTTAATTCTTTCAGTGGGAGATTAGTTTTCTTGGGTTTTGTTTGTCATGGATCTACACTTTGACTTGGGCATTGTTGTTTTGTCCCTTGAGTCCTTACAGTTTCTATGTGTTTTTGACTGAACTGATATAGTTGGTATAACTGTTCTCTGGCAGTTATTACTAGTGATTGCCTTGGAGTTGGGTGTGTTTGTCTGTTGTTATTGTTATTTCTAAGATGAGGCTATTAGACTGTTAATACATCAATTAAAACAGGTTTAGTAGACAGGGGGTGCCTTACCTGGTCTGAGATGGAGCCAGCGTGGGTTCCCGGCAGGCAGAAGGGGGTGAGAGGTTAAGAATGATCGGTGGGTTTCACTTGGGATCTGGGGTGTAGCCAGTAGTCCACCCAAGCCCTGGGCAGGTTTGGCGCTTCTCAGGCTGGATGGTGGGAGGAGTGGGTGACCTGTGTTATGGTGGGGAGTACCTGGGAACCTTACCTGGACCAGGTGAGCATGTTTTCAGGGGATTTTAGCCATTCTGATTGGGTAGTTTTAATTTGTATTTCCCTAATGGTTAGGGAACTAGAGCATTTTTAGAGATATTTGTTAGAAAGTTAAATTTTATCCTGTGAAAAGCTTTTTAAGTCTAAGGCCCATTTTTTAATTGGGTCATCAACTTCCTTGACGATTATTTTGTTGAATTATTTGTATTATATTGATAATAGTAGTCTGTCACAATCTCTTCCTGTATAGAAGCTTTTTAATTTCATGAAATCCCATTTGGTCATATTTCCTGTTAACTGGAGATCCAATTCAAGAGATCCTGGCCTTTTTCCAGAAAGTTCAATGGCACTCCCCATTTTCACTTCTGGGAGTTTTGCAGTCTCTCCAATCTAGCACTTAGGCCTTTGCTCTATGAGGAGTTAATTTTCATGCAAGTTGACAAATATGGGTTCAGTTTCATTCTTTTCAAGGTACATATTCAATATTCTTACTACTATTTGTTGAAGATGCTGTCCTTTAGCCAATGTTTGTTCTTTTTTTAATACTTATGTTACATATCAGATGATTTTAAATGTATGAGCTTATATGTGGATTTTCAATTCTATTCTATTTTAAAGGCAGTACTATACTGTTTTTATTACTATGACTTTAAAATACAGATTTAGGTTTCATAAAATAATTCTTTAAGGGCTTTTTTTAAAAAATAAAATCAGTGTTATTTTTGTTATCCTGGGTCTTTTATGCTACCTTAAGAACATTATGGTTATTTTATCAATTTTTCTAAAGATTTCATTGAAATTGTGATTGGTATTACAATGAATATATTTATTGCTTTTCATAGGATGTTCCTTTTTACAATATTAATTCTATCAACCCAGGAATATAGGATGCCTTTCTAATTAGTGGTGTCTTCTGTAATGCCCTTTTTTCAGTGTCTTAAAAGTTTTCATTGCACAGATCTTTCACATCTTGAACTTTTTTGAAGCTATGCTAAATGGTATTGTTGCTCTCAGATATTTCTCACTTTGCTCATCTTTAGTGTATAGAAAGAAACTATTGACTTCTTGGCATAATTTTGTAGCATGCAAAGCTATTGAACATATTTACTAGTTCCAGGAATTTCCTGGTAAATTTTTTGGAGTTTCTGAGGTATAGAGACATATCATCTGAAAGTAAAAATATCTTTACTTCTTACTTGCTTATTCATAGCCATTTTATCACTTTCTCTTACTTTATGTCTCTAGCTAAACCTTTAAGTACAATATTCAACAGAATGACAAAAGTGGGAAGCCTTGCTTTGTTGTTGACATAAGTGGGAATCCTTTAAGTGTTTCACCTATACTATGATTTCTACTATAGGCTTTTATTATTCTATTGTTATATGTTCCTTTATCTTTGTTGTCTCCAGGGCTTTTATCATACAGGCATTGTTGAATTTTTTTTTTTTTAAAGATTTTGTTTTGGGTCCTGTGATTGTTGTCCTTGGTTTTGTTTATATGAAGTATTACATTTATGTATTTGCATATATTGAATCAAATTTGTGTTTTTGGAATAAACCAAACTTGATCTACTGAATCATGCTTTTAATGTGATTTCAAATTTGGTCTATGAGATTTTGTAGAAGATTCTTCCATCTGTGTTCATCAATGAGTTTGGCCTATAGTTTTCTCTTTTTGTTGTGCCTTTATTGGGTTGTGGGATCAGTGTAATGTTGACCTCATAGAGTTTGGAAGTATTCCTTACTTTTCTATTTTCTGGAATATTTTGAAGAGCAGAAAATTCATTCGTTCTTTAATTTTTGGTGGGATTCTGAACTGAATCCATTCAGCCTGGGCTTTTTTTTTTTTTTTTTTTTTTTTTTTAGGTTGGGCCACTTCTAATTATAACTTTTACTTTGTCACTTTTTTTTTCCTATTATGGTTATTTATTTTTTCCCAATCAAACAAACTTAGGTATCCTGGTCTCTCCCTCCCTTCACTCCTCTCCAGACCCCCTTTACTCCCCCATTCCCCTTTCTTTGACCCCCTTCCCTCCCTTTCTCTCAGTGCCTCCCTCTTCCCCCCCTCCCAGTTCCTGGAGCATCCTTTAGTGTGAAAGTCAAATTCCTTCTGACTCCTCCACTCTAATGAGGTATAAAGACTCAGTGGCATTGCCCAGAGCCTTTCTTGGGCTCCTCTTTAGCACGGGAACATTATTGTGACTGTTAATCCCTTGCCTCTAAAGATCCTAGTGCCTGTGATCCATGCTAGACTTCGAGGAAGTCATTGACCTGTCAATCATTGTGCAGGTCATGCAAAGTCCATTGTGGCTACTGTGGCCCTAACCTATGTGCAGTATCTTGCATATTGTTCCTCCTCCCTATCTTTAGGCTCTTACAATCTTGCCCCCCCTCTTCCACAAGTTTCCCTGAGGTTTAGGATGGGGAGAGATTTGGCTGTTCTGGTTCCAGGTGATTAATGTAGGGTCTCTGATGTTCTGAAATTATGGTTGGCTGTTGTTTTCAGTTTTGCTGTTTCTGCACTGCCCTTGGCTCCATCCTGATTGGTATTGGAGGTCACCTCCTAGCCAGAGATAAAATCCTGTTTAAATGGAGTCTTACTATGAGAATAGATTCAAAGGTAGATGGAATAGGAGTGGGAGACTGCAGTGAGGAGAGGGGGTCAGTCTCCCATTTGCAGGATGGTTACCATCTATCTCCCCAACTCTATGCTCTCCCTGACTGGTGAGATCAAGCCTCCTCAGTTGCAAGTGACCAGAAAGGAAAGTGAGTGAGCTTAACTAGATGTCTCACTACATACTTGCAATACTTGATGGTGAACTATTTTCTCTGCTGTAGCTTGTTATAGGCCTCTTGAAATAACTTAATTCATCCTGATTCTACATTGGTATTCTGTGTATACTTATCCATTTCTTTGTGATGGTCAAATTTGGTTATACATAAAATTTTGAAGTATGACATGTACTCTGAATGTGGTGACCAAACTACTATACTTTCTTGGATTCAGTTGTGATAGCTGTATTTTCCTTTCTAATTTTATTAATTTGTGTTTTCTGTCTCTTGTTTTTGATTTGACCACTTTTCAGACCAAATTCCCATTGAACAGCATATTTTGATTAGTTTTCAAGACTTTGTGTACCGTCCATTGCTTACCTTGCTATGGATTTCGTTTGTGGTGGTCAGACAGAGTACAGGATATGATTTCAATTTTTCTGCATTTGCAGAGGTTTGCTTTGTGGCCTAATAAGTGATCTATTATCCAAACACTTCATGGGCTGCTAAAAGGAATGTGTATTTCTTCATGTTAATGTGGAAAGTCCTATAGATATTAGTCAGGTCCATTTTTTTTAATGGCTGGATTTAGTCCCAGTGTGTCTTTCATTTTATAGTCTGTTGACCTGTTTATTTGTAAGAGTGGGGTGTTAGAATCTCCTATTATTATAATGTTTGGGTTGATTTTTTTGTTTTATGAGTTGTGTTTGTTTAATAAATGTGGACCTTATATATGTTCTGTATATGTTTTGAATTATGAACTCTTCTTAATGGTTTATTCTTTTGACGAGTTTGTAGCATCCTCTGTATTTTAGGTGGTTTTATTTTTAGTTTGAAGTCTATTTTATCATATATTAGGATTTGAATGTAGATGGCTTCCTTATGAATTTTTAGGCTTGATTTAAATATTTATTAAACTACTTCCTAATATATAATAATTGATATAATAATTATTAATAGAATTATAATTACATAATGAACATTAACATTAATATAATTAATAACTCTTGAAGGAAATTCTGAAACATAACTAATTATTTCTTCATATTTTTGTACAGGTGTTTGCAGAATCTATCTTTATTCTATGATTATTAATTAAAGACATGACTAGAAGTTTCTTTAACTAGATGCATTATTCTTAATTTCATGGCAAGTTTTCACTGGTCAGACTACTTTCATATATTAGCATTGTATAACAATAATTTTCATTCTTTCATAGTTTTGCTTCCTTTAAACCTAATTCCTTATATAGCAGTTGAGTTTCAAATTTATGGCAAACACTACTCATTTTATTCTCCACAGATATTAATTCTGTTATACTTTAATTTCTTTTTTTTTTTATTTCAGCTCATACAAAGTTATTAGGTACACCAGTTCCCTCCCTCCCTCCTCCTCCCCCCGTACCCCCTGCTCCCCCTCCCCACCCCTCTCCCTCCCCATCCCCCAGTGCCTCCCACCCCAATTCCCAGAGAGTCCTTTCTTGTGCATGACTGATTTTCCTCTGGGCCCTCCTCTCCGATGACGTACAAGGACCCAGTGGCCTTTGCCAAACCCTTTCCCGTGTTCCCTTTAGGTATAGGAACACTGCTGTGGCTGCCAATTCTTTGCCTCCAAGGATCTTGGTGCCTTTAGCAGATGCTAGACTTTGTGAGGTCAACAGTGTGTTGGACAATGCACAGGGCATGCAAAGTCCAATTATGATTGCTTCAGCCCTAACTAGTATAGAGTATCTTACATATCATTGCTCCTCCCATCCTTATGCTCTTACACTCTTACCGCCCCCTCTTCCGCAAGTTTCCCTGAGCTTCAAGATGGGGAGAGACTAAGCTGGCCTGGTTCTAGGTAGTTGATATAGAGTCTCTGAAGTTCTGGATTGTGGTTTGTTGATTTTCTTTTGCAGTTTTGCTGCTCCTGCAATGCCCTTCACTCCATCCTGGTGGGCATTGTATGTTACCCCCTGGCCAGAGACAAAAAGCTGTTAGAGTCTTGTGATAAAAGCACATTCAAAGGTAGATGTAATAAAAGTGGGAAACCACAGTGAGGGAGGGGTCTATCACCCATTTGAAAAATTGTTACTTTTTATCTGCCAGACTATATGCCCTCCTCTTCTGGTGAGATCACTCCCCCTCAGTAGTAAATGATCAGGAACAAAAGTCTGTGAACTTAATCAGATGTCTCATTACTTATTTGGGTCCTTGGTGGAGGCCTATTTTCCCTGCTGTAACATGGTCCCTTCTCTCCTTCTTTCTGGTGTGGCCCTCCTACCCCATCCCTCCTGTTCATAATCCTTGGAATTCCTGTCTCTAGGTGGGCTGGGTGGGTTTGGTACTAGGAGCCACCTATTAGGGAGTACTTTAATTTCTTAATTATAAACTTTACCTATCTCTCTGTTTAACCTTTCATACCTCATGAACACTTACCACAATATTTCATTCTCTTATTATTTAAATTTGTCTTTATGGTCTATTCTTTTAAAATTTTATGACAAATAGAAACCAAAAACATTTGTGACTGTATCATTGGTTCCCAATTGGGAAGTATCCAAAAGAACAATAATTGTAATGATGAATTCTAAATGTACATTTTATATATACATATATGTTCAAATAACCCCAAAAGAACATAGATAAATATATATATATATATATAAGCAAATTTGAAGAACACAAAATCTCAGGAAAGAAATCCAAGAAAACACAAACAAATAAGACACACCTAAAATGAAAGTAGAGAACCTGAAAACAGACCTAGAAAACCCAAAGTTATCTGCAAACTGAAAACTGAGGTAAATACAAAGTAGTCTGTAAAAACATAGAAACAGTGAAAAAGCCCAGGCTGAAATAACACTGGAACTTAAAATTTCTTATTTATTTATTTATTTTTATTTCCACTCATACAAACTTAACAGGTACACTGGTCCCCTCCCTCCCTTCAACACCCCACTCCCCCTTCTTCCTCATTCTCCATCCCCTCCCTCCCCATCACCCAGTGCTTCCCCCTCCCCTCCCCAGAGCATCCTTTAATGTGCATGCCAAACTCTCCTCTGGGTCCTCCTCTCTGATGAGGCGCAAAGACCCAAGGGCATTTCCCAGAACGCTTTCCTGTATTCCTGTTAAGCATAGGAACACTATTGTGGCTGTCAATTCCTTGCCTCCAAGGATCCAAGTGCCTTTAGCAAATGCTAGACTTTGTGGGGTCAATAGTGTGTTGGACATTGTGCAGGGCATGCAAAGTCCAATTATGATTGCTTCAGCCCTAACTTTTGTGGAGTATCTTGCATATCATTGCTCCTCCCATTCTTGTGCTCTTACAATCTTACCGCCCCCTCTTCCGCAAATTTCCCTGAGCTACAGGATGGGGAGAGATTAGGCTGGTTAGAGATTAGGTTGATATGGAGGCTCTAATGTTCTGGATTATAGTTTGTTGATTTTTTTTCAGTTTTGCTGCTCCTGCAATGTCCTTCACTCCATCCTGATGGGTATTGGATGTCACGCCCTGGCCAGAGATTAAAAACCTGTTAAATTAGAGTTTTGTTATAAAAGTATATTCAAAGGTAGATGTAATAAAAGTAGTAAACTGTGGTGAGGGAGGGATCAATTGCCCATTTGCAAAATGGTTACTTTCTATATGTCAGACTATATGCCCTCCCCTTCTGGTAAGATCATACCCCATCAGTTGTAAATGATCAGGAAGGATAGTCTGTGAACTTAACCAGATGTCTCATTACTTACTTGCAGTCCTTGATGGTGACCTATTTTCTCTGCTGTAACATGGTCCCCTCTCTCCTTTTTTCTAGTGTGGCGCTCCTTCCCCATCCCCCCTGTTCATAATCTTTGCAATTACTATAGGTATTACAGAGAATTATCCTTAAGTGTCTCTAAGTGGGTTTGGTATTAGGAGCCACCTATTAGGGAGTACATACAGCACTTAATTTTCTGTGTCTGGGATAGTTCACGCAATATAATTGTTTCTAATACCATCCATTTCCCGGAAAATTGCATTAATTCATCATTTTTGATGGCTGAGTAGTACTCCATTGTATAGATGTACCACATTTTCCTTATCCACTCATCAACTGTTGGACATTTGGGTTGATTCCATGATTTTTCTATTGTAAACAGTGCTGCTATGAACATGGCCATGCTTGTGCTATCGAGGTGAATTTTTGCTGTATGGGGGGTTATTCCCAAAAGTGGAATAGCAGGGTCAAATGGCATTCCAGTTTTTAATTTCTTTAAGAATCTCCAGACAGCTCGTGGAACTTAATATTTCAAGCAGCTTAATAAGAAATTCTATAGAGAGCCTCAAAAAAAGAATTGCTCATATAGAAAACACAGTGTTAGAATTGGAAGACAAGATAAGAGAGTTTGGTAAGTCAATCAGAGAAACTGATAAATTGAAAAACACACTTTGGAACATACAGGAACTATGGTAAAACATCAAAAGGCCCAACATGGTTCACAGGTATTCCAGAAATATATATACATGAGAGAAAGATACATCATGTATAAATAATGAGATTATAGAGGAAAATGTCCCTGACCTAAGAAAAAAGATACCCATATTGGTTCAAGAGGTATATAGAACACCAAATACTCAGGGAAAAATAAAAGAAATGCCCCATGGCATATGATTGGCTGAACAACAAATATGCATATTGAAGATAAGATCTTAAGAGCTATAAAACAGAAGGAATAAGTTACATATGGAGGCAAAATAACAGCAACTTTTCAATACAAATGGTATAAGCCACAAAGATTTGGGAGACATAATAAGTTATGAATGAACACAAATTCCAACTCAGATTATTTTATCCAGCAAAACTGTCAGTCATTTTAGAAGGTGAAAGAAAGCTATTTTAGGACAGAAACAGGCTAAAAGACAGAGAATACTGAAAGGAATGCAGACAACATGGAAGAGAAGGATAAACACATAAAAGAGGCTAAAGGAAATAAATAATACCAGCACAAGAGCCAAATGAGGGATTAATAAGTGCAAACATCACAAGATCAAAAAATGTTAGGAATCATTAAATACCTTTCTACAATAATTTTAAATGACACTGGCTTACTTCCCCCAGTTATAGCTCAGATTAAATATCATGGCCGATCAATTCTCTTCCTCTGAGAAACACATCTCACCATAAAAGATAGAAGCTATTCAATGGTGAAAGGAAGGTCAAGGATACTGCAAGGAAATGGAAAAAGAAAACAAGATGGAGATAACATTTTTAATGTTGGACAAAATAGACTTCAAGCAAAAGCAAACCATAAGAGATATAAATGGGTATAATTTCCTAGTTGAGGGAACATTTCAGGATGAGGATTTTACAGTCCTAAATAAACAGAGAGGTACCCATTTTCATCAAATGAATAATGTAGGAGGCAAAATAACTAATCAACACAGATACAGTGATAGTAGGAGACATCAATATTTCTCACTCAAACCATTGCTCAGATCAATGGATAAAAACTAAGCAGAGACACATTGGAGTTGAAGGAAACTTTAATCAAAGGGATATTACAGATATCTATCCAAACACCAAAAAGTACAGTTTCTCAGCAACTCATAGACCATTCTCAAAAACTGACCACATCACAAATCAAGCCTCAATAATTACAGAGAAATTGTAAAAATTTCCTGTATTCTATCAGACCATCATGGAAGAAAGGCAGAACAAAGTAAATAACAGAAACCACACAAACTCATGGAAGCTGAATAATATATTTTTGAATGATGATGGGTCAAAGTGTAAAGAAAGCAAGAAATTAAAGAATTCCTTGAGTCCAAAGAAAATGAAGACATAACCTACCAAAAATCTATGAGATACATAGAAAGCAGTTCTAAGAAGAAATTTTATGGCATTAAATGCCAGCATCATAAAGGAGAGATTCTAAATAAATTATATATAATATTATCCCTGAAAATTTTAGAAAACCTGGAGTAAACCAATCCTGAAAGTAGCACATGGGAAGAAATATTCAAGATCTGGACAGAAATCAATGAATTGGAACTAAAAAAGAGAATACAAGAAAAAACCAATGGAACAAAGACCTAGTTCTTTGAGACAATAAATATGATTGACAAACCCTTATCCACACTAGGCAACAAAAGAAGAAAACACTTAAATCAATAAAATCAAAAATGAAAAGAGGAAAATCACAATACATACATAATGGAGAAGTCCAGAGAATCATAAGATGTACTTTATTAAATAATCTAAAAGAAATGGATGAATTCCTAAACAATACTTACCAAAATTGACTAAAGATTAAATAGATCCTTTAAACAGACCAATAACAAATAATGAAATTAAAGCAGTAATTACAAGTCATCCAAATAGAATAAGCCCAGGACTGGATGGATTTATTACAGACTTCTCCCAAACATTCAGAGACAAATTAATACCATTATTCCTCAAATTATTCCATAAAACAGGGAAAGAAGGAATAGTCTCAAATCTTTTCTATGAAGGCAGAGTTACTCTGATTCCATAACCAAATAAAGACATACAAAAGAAAGAGAATTAGAGGCCAATCTCATTAATGAACACATGCATAAATCCTCAACAAAATAAAGGTAGATCCTCCCTTCCCCCACTCCGCCCGCCCAGGACCGACCTGTGCAAGGTCCAGCTGGGCCTCACCACGACCTAGGTAAGCTCCACCCCCACCCACACCCAGGACCCCAATCAGCCCAAGGAACCCAGCTCCTCCCCCCATCCAGCCAGAGCCCTGCAGGGCGGGGAAGGAGGACACCCCCTCTGCCCCCGGCAAGCCCCAGCTCCCCCAGGTTAAATAGCGCCCCGCCGACACCCCATTCTCCCTTCCCCCACTCCACCGCTCAGGACGTGTGCGGTCCAGCCAGGCCTCACTGCGACCTAGGTAAGATCCCTCGCTGCCCATCCCCAGAACCCCAGGCCAAATAATTCAGTTCAGTGAAATATGCACAGAAATTGAAAGAAGATCTTAAGAGTTAAAACGACAATGCCAAAGTCAAAGTGCAAATCCATGAGAAGCAACACTCAAGTAAACAAATCTCCCACTGAAGGAATTAATCCCATAATATTAGACTCCAACCAGAACAAACCCATGGAAAATGGCCATAAAAGCCTGACCCAGGATAATGACTTTCAAAATGTGATCATTACCATGTTCAATACTATGAAAGAGGAAATCCGGGAGGAATTAAATAATCGAATCAATCGCTTTGAAGAAGAACACAACAGACACTTGGAGGAGTTTAGAAAAACAATGCAAGAAACAAAAACTGGCATAGAACAGTCAAAACAGACACAAGCAGAGTTTAAAACTGAGCTAAAAGACAAGTTATCTTCAACCCAGAACTCCACAGAGAGTCTTATCAGCAGAACTAAGGAAACAAAAAACAGAATTTCAGACCTTTAAGATAAAGTGAGAGTATTAACCAGCTCAATGGAAGAAGTTGTTAAAGCCAAAAAGATACTTGAGAGAAATATCCAGGAGATATGGGACACCCTGAAGAAGCCTAACATGCATATTCATGGAATACCAGAGCAAGAATCTCAAAATACCACTCTTGAGGAAATTTTTCAAACGATCATTAAGTAAAACTTTCCTCATCTAAAAAAAGTGAGGCCCATCCATATACAAGAGGCATTCCGCACTCCAAACAGATATGACTGAAACAGAAGCTCGCCACTGCAAATAATAGTTAAAACACTCCACATTGAAGATAAAGAACTGGTGCTGATAGCTTCAAGGGAGAAAAACAAGTCACTTTTAAAGGTAAACCTATTAAAATAACAAATGACTTCTCAGTCGAAACAGTAAAAGCAAGAAGAGCTTGGAGAGACATACTTCAAGTATTGAAAGAACGAAAATGTCAACCCAGGTTGATTTACCCTGCAAAACTATCCGTCATGATTGAGGGAGAAAGAAAAATCTTCCAGCACAAAGACAACTTGAAGGGATACATGTCCACCAAACCAGGCCTTCAAAAAATGCTAGAAATGACACTCAAGCTGAAGAAAAAAAAAAGGCATATCCAGGAGAACAGAAGGCAAGTCTAACACCATTAAGAGCAAAGAAATATACTTATAAAAACTACTAAACATAATAAATGTCTGGAATTAAAAATAGTTTCTCCATTATAACACTATACGTTAATGGAATTAACTCACCGATCAAGAGACACAGATTACAAACTTGGATTAAAAATCACAATCCATCAATCTGCTGCCTGCAGGAAACCCATCTCACCACAAAAGATAGGCATGCCCTAAAAATAAAAGGCTGGTCAACAATTCTACAAGCAAATGGAAGCAGAAAAAAGGCAGGGGTAGCCATTATGATATCAGACAAAGCGGACTTCAAACCAAAGAAAATTATAAGAAACACAGATGGATAATACATTTTAGTCACAGGTACAATTCACAAGGAAGACTTCACAATACTGAACATATATGCACCCAATACGGGCCCCTCCACATTCATTAAGAAAACCCTACAGCATCTAAAACAAGAAATCAACCCCCAAACGATAATTCTTGGGGACTTGAACACTGCCCTCTCAACATGGGATAGATCAACAGGCCACAAGCTTAACAGAGACACTTTGGAACTTAATCAAACCCTGAAAGACATGGACCTTACAGATCTCTATCAAACTTTTTCACCCACGCACCAAAGAATACACATTTTTCTCAGCAGCACATGGAACTTTCTCCAAAATAGATCACATATTGGGCCACAAAACGAATCTACAAATGTACAAAAAAGTTGAAATGCTAACCTGTGCCCTATGAGACAACCACGGCCTAAAGCTGGACATCCACAACACAACAAACAAGAGAAAATACACTAACTCCTGGAAACTTAACACTATGATGCTGAATGAGAACTGGATTCAGGAAGAAATTAAAAAGGAAATTCAAGAATTCCTGAAAGTGAATGATAACGAAAATACAACTTACCAAAATCTCTGGGACACAATGAAAGCTGTTCTAAGAGGTAAGTTCATAGCTCTTAATGCCTACATCAAAAAAATGGAAACATTAGAATTGAACAACATAACAATGCAGTTTAAAGCTTTAGAGAAACTAGAGCAATCTGATCCCAAAAGTAGTAGAAGAGAGGACATTAGCAAAATAAGGGGAGAAATATCTGAAATCGAGATTAAGAAAATGATAGAAAAAATCAACTAGTGAAAAAGCTGGTTCGTTGAAAAAATCAATAAGATTGATACACCCCTAGCTAAATTAACCAAAAGCAAGAGAGAGAAAACCCAAATTAACAAAATTTGAAATGAACATGGAGTTATCAGTACTGATACCCAAGAAATCCAGAGAATTATAACATCATATTTCAAAAACTTATACTCTGAGAAGTTTGACAACACAAAAGAGATGGATGAATTTCTAAGTAAACACAACTTACCTAAATTGAATCAGGAAGTTGTGAATTATTTAAAGAGTCCTATAACATATAATGAAATTGAAGAACTAATCTCAAATCTTCCCACCAAACAATGCCCTGGACCAGATGGATTCAGCACAGAGTTTTACCAGATATTTAAGAAGTTAATAACACCAATACTCCTTAAACTGTTCCATCAAATAGCAAAGGAAGAAATACTACCAAATTCCTTCTATGAAGCTAATATTGTTTTAATCCCAAAACCTAATAAAGACTCACTTAAAAAAGAAAACTCTCTCTGATGAACACAGACGCAAAGATTCTCAACAAAGTTTTAGCAAATCAGATTCAAAAACATATTAAAAAGATTATTCACTGGGACCAAGTAGGCTTCATCCCCGGTACACAAGATTGGTTCAACATACGCAAATCAATAAATGTAATTCATCATGTAAACCAGTCCAAAGTCCAAGACCACATGATACTGTCAATAGATACAGAAAAAGCTTTTGACAAGATCCAACAGCCTTTTATGATCAAAATGCTAGAGACAGTAGGAATGGAAGGCACCTTTATCAATATAATCAAAGCTGTCTACAACAAGCCCACAGCAAGGGTTATGCTCAATGGGGAACAATTGCAAGCATTCCCACTTCAATCAGGAACTAGACAAGGCTGTCCACTCTCACCACTTCTATTCAATATTGTACCTGAAGTCTTAGCTGAAGCCATAAGACAAGAAAGGGACATAAAAGGGATTCAAATCGGCAAGAAAGAAGTCAAGCTATTCCTATTTGCAGATGACATGATCTTATACCTGAGTGATCCCAAAAACTCCACCAGGAAGCTCCTGGAACTAATTGAGAAGTTCAGCAGGGTGGCAGGATACAAAATAAATGTGCAAAAATCAGAGGCCTTCCTATATGCCCAGAATGAAAGAAGTGAAAAAGTCTTCAGAGAAACAATCCCATTTACTATAGCCCCTAAAAAAATGACATACTTTGATATAAACCTAACCAAGGAGGTAAAAGACCTTTACAATGAAAACTTTAAAACCCTAAAGAAAGAAATTGCAGAAGACACCAGAAGGTGGAAAGAACTCCCTTGTTCCTGGATTGGAAGAATCAACATCGTAAAAATGACCATCCTATGAAAGGCAATATACAAATTCAATGCTATACCAATCAAAATCCCAAAGCAATTCTTCAAAGAAGTTGACCAAACAATCTCAAAATTCATATGGAGGCACAAAAGACCCAGGATAGCAAAGACAATCCTGAGTAACAAAAACACTGCTGAAGGTATTACCAGACCGAACCTTAGTCTATATTACAAATCCATAGTTATAAAAACAGCGTGGTACTGGCTCCAAAATAGACACACAGATCAATGGATAAGGATTGAAGACCCAGATATAAGCCCACAAAATTACAGCCATTTGGTCTTTGACAAAGGGGCCCAAAGAATCCAATGGAAAAAGAACAGCATCGTCAACAAATGGTGCTGGCAAAACTGGATCTCCACATGCAGAAGATTAAAGCTGGACCCGTACTTGTCACCATGTACAAGACTTAATTCCAAATGGATCAAGGACCTTGATATAAGGCCAGAGATGATAAAAACCATAGTTGAAAGGATTGGGAACTCCCTAGAGCTGATTGGGCTAGGCCAACTGTTCCTAAACAGACATCAAATGGCACAGTCACTACTACCAACTCTCAACAGCTGGGACCTTGTGAAATTAAAGAGCTTCTGTTCAGATAAAGAGATTGTCACAGGAGCTCAAAGGCAACTCACAGAATGGGAGAAAATCTTCACTAACCACACATCTGATAGAACTCTGCTGTCCAGAGTGCACAAAGAACTTAGAAAACTAAACATCAAGAAAACCAATGGCCCAATTAAAAAATGGGCCCTGGAACTTAAAAGAAACTTTACCAGGGATGAAATTAAAATGTCTAACAAATATCTTAAAAAATGCTCCACATCCTTAGCCATCAGGGAAATGCAAATCAAAACTTCCCTGAGATATCATCTCACCCCGGTCAGGATGGCAAAAATCCACAATACAAGCAACACCAAATGCTGGAGGGGATGTGGAGAAAGGGGAACTCTCCTACATTGCTGCTGGGAGTGCAGGCTCATACAGCCACTCTGGCAAGCCGTCTGGAGATTCTTAAAGAAATTAAAGATTGAAATGCCATATGACCCTGCAATTCCACTTTTTGGAATAACCCCCCATACAGCAGAGGTTCACCTCGATAGCACAAGCACGACCATGTTCATAGCAGCGCTGTTTACAATAGCAAAGACATGGAATCAACCCAAATGTCCAAAAGTTGACGAGTGGATAAGGAAACTGTGGTACATCTATACAATGGAGTACTTACTACTCAGCCATCAAAAATGATGAATTACTGGAATTTGCCGGGAAATGGATGCTATTAGAAACAATTATATTAAGTGAAGTATCCCAAACCCAGAAGATTAAGTGCCGTATGTACTCCCTTATAGGTGGCTCCTAGTACCAAACCCCCCAGCCCACATTGAGACACTCATAGGTAAATATGTGTGTTACCTACAGTAATTGCAAGGGTTATGAACAGGAGGGATGGGGTTGGAAGACCACACCAGAAACAAGGAGAGAAGTGACCATGTTACAGTAGAGAAAATAGGCCTCCATCAAGGACTGCAAGTAAGTAATGTGATACCTGGTTAAGTTCACAGACATTCGTTCCTGATCATTTACAACTAAGGGGGTATGATCTCAACAGAAGGGGAGGGCATATAGTCTGGCAGATATATAGTAACCATTTTGCAAATGGGTGATTGATCCCTCCCTCACTTATGTTTCCTGATTTTATTACATCTACCCTTGAATGTGCTTTTATAATAAGACTCCAGTTTAACAGCTTTTTGTCTCTGGCCAGGGGGTGACATACAGTGCCCAACAGGATGGAGTGAAGGGCATTGCAGGAGCAGCAAAACTGCAAAAGAAAATCAACAAACCACAATCCAGAACTTCAGAGACTCTATATCAACGATCTAGAACTAGGCCAGACTAATCTCTCCCCATCCTTAAGCTCAGGGAAATTTGCGGAAGAGGGGGTGGTAAGAGTGTAAGAGCAAAAGGATGGGAGGAGCAATGATTTGCAAGATACTCCACACAAGTTAGGGCTGAAGCAATAATAATTGGACTTTGCATGCCCTGCACAATGTCCAACACACTATTGACCTCACAAGTCTAGCATCTGTTAAAGGTACCAAGATCCTTGGAGGCAAGGGATTGGCAGCCACAGTAGTGTTCCTATGCTTAAGAGGAACACGGGAAAGGGTTCAGGGAAATGCCACTGGGTCCGTGTATGTCATTGGAGAGGAGGGCCCAGAGGAGAGTCAGGCATGCACATTAAAGGACTCTCTGGGAATTGGGGCACGAGGCACTGGGGGCTTGGGAAGGAGGGGTGAGTGGAGGGGGAGCAGGAGGTTAAGGGGGAGCAGGAGGGAGGGAGGGAACCGGTGTACCTATTAAGTTTGTATGAGCGGAAATAATAATAAAAAATATTAAAAAAAAAAACAAAGTAAATGGAATCCAATAGCATATCCAAAAGACCATATAACACGATAAAGTCCAGTTCATTCTAGAAATGCCAGAATGGTTTATAAGTAAATCAATAAATGTGACTTATCATATTAACATATTCAAATCATATGAACCGCTCAATGGATGCAGAAAAGGCATTTGACAAAATTCAGCATCATTCGAACAGGAATGGAGGGAACATATCTCAACATAATGAAGGCTACATATGACATGTTTAAAGTAAACTTCATTCTAAATGGGGATAAAATTAAAGTCTTTCCACTTAGATCAGGAATAAGACAAGGCTATCCATTGTCACCACTCCTGTTCAATATTGTGCTTGACATCAGATCAATAAAGTAAAAAAGGGAGATAAAAGAGATATAAATAGGAAAGGAAAGGAATAAGTTAAAGTATCCATAATTGCAGATGATGTGATTCTGTACTTGATAGCTATATATGATTCTACAAAAAATTACTTGAATTAATAAACACTTTCAGTCAAGTAGCATACAAACATCAGCTGCCTCCCTATGTACCAAAGAGAAACAAGTTGAGAAGAAATGAGGCAATCAATCCCATTCACCACAGCCTCAGAGAAAAATTAAAATACTTGGAATTTTAACCAAGTAAAAGCTATACCATAAAAACTATAAAATACTGCTGAAAGTAATTAAAGAAGATATTAGAAATTGGATAAGTTTAATATTGAGAAAATGACCACTCTGCCAAAGACAATATACAGATTCAGTACAATTCCATTCAATATTCCACTGCGGTTCTTTACAGAACAAGAAAACTAATCTCAAAAATTCATGTAGAAAAACAAGATGTCCTGATTAGTCAAAAAATCTTGAGCAATAAAAGCACAGCTGGAAGTATCACTATTTCAAGCTATACTCGATTTCAAGTTATACTACAGCGTTATAGTAATAAAAATATTATGATGATACTTGCACAAAACCAGATACACCAACCACATATAGAGAAATCAGATTTAAGCTCCCATACTTATAGTTACTTGATATTTGACAAAGGTGTCAAACATGTACACAGGGAAAAAAAATCTTCAACAAGTGGTGTTGGGAAAATTCTACATGTAGAAGAAAGAAAATTGATGGCTATCTCTACCTTACACAAAAATCAACTACAAATGAATCAGAGATCTCAGTGTTAAGCCTCAATCCCTGAAAATGTTTGAAGAGTACAGAGTACAACTGAATAGATAAGCCTTAGTAAACATTTTCTAAGCAGAATTTCAAATGCCCAGGAACTAAGACTACTCATCAGGTGGGACTTCATGAAGTTCAAAGCTTCTGTGTTGCAAAAGAAACTGTACAAATACTGTACAAAAAAGAAATTACACAAAAATAAATCCCACAGAATGGGAGAAAATTTTGCTAGCTATAAATCTGATAAAGGATTAATCTCCAGAGTATTCAAAGAACTCAGAAAGCTATATACCAAGAACACAAACATTCCAATTTAAAAAATGAGCCCTGGAACTAAACAGGGACTTCTCACAAAAATAAATACCTTAAAAGATGCTCAACTTCACTGTTCATCACTTATTCATTGCTTGCGGGAATGTAAACTAGTACAGCTGCTTTGGAGAACAGTGTGGAGGTTTATCAGGAAGTTAAAAATGAAACTAAAATATGACCCAAAGATACCACTTCTAGGAACATTGCCAAAACATTGTACATCTTATCACAAAGACACTTGTTCATCCATGTTAATTACAGTTTTTTTCACAATAGTGCTAATATGCCCATGAACAGAGAAATGGGTTATGAAAATATGGTATGCCCAATAGAATACTCTTCAGTCATCAGGAAGGATGAGTGTGATAATTAATCCTGGGTGTCAACTTGACATACCTGGCATTAATTAAGGTCAGCTGAGACCATCTGAAGTGATATATTTATAACACAAAGACCAGTCCTAGATCTGATTGGAACCTCCCTAGATCTCATTGGAACATCCCAGTAGCAGACAGAAAAGAAGGAACTGTAGAACAGAGACTTGGAAAATGAGAGACTCTCCAGGAATCCTCCAGCTTTTAGCCATCACCCACTAGCCTACTGGATGTTTGCAATGATATAGCCTGCCACCAGCCATGTCACTTCTGCCATGAAAGATAGTTTCTCCCCTCTGGAACCATAATATGAATAAATTTCCTTTTCTCCTTTAAGGTGTTCAACTTTGGATGTACTTTCACAGCAATAGTTAAGAGTAACCATTACAATGAGATTATGGGATTTTTCTGGTAAATGGATGGAAGTGGAAAATATAATATTGGACAAGGTGTCAGACACACAAAGACAAACATAATGTTTTCTCTTATATGCAGATGTTAGCATTGATCTCCTGAACAAAGCTTTTGACTTGGAATTAGTATAAATGCCAGCAAATTTAAAAGGAATTGATGAATGGGAAAGTGGGAAGAAGTGGTTAAGGTGAAACCTTTGGAGGGGAAGATATAAGATACTATGGCAAAGAGGGAAAGGGAGGGAATAATGGGGAAAAATACCAAAAGGACATGAGGGAATGAGGTACAGAAGAGGCTACAGGAAGAACTTAAAGAAAAACCTTATGACTGTGGGATGGAATCAAATAAAAACCTCCTATGTTAATAATATGTCAAAAACATTTCTTATTAAAAAGTAATAATAAAGGACAATTCCCATGCAGAGAAGTGAAGGAAAGGAAAACAGGGCAAAAAAAAAAAATGCCTTGGGTTGCTCTGTTACAACACAATAACAAAAATGTACTAGAAGTAGCAGAAATATGACTCTGATAAATTACTGGTCACAAAAGCCTCAACCCCCCCAAACACAAATAGTATATAGATTTTTCTATTATTGCTCTTGGTTGCTACACTAGATATTCTTTTCTGTGTTGCTGTGAGATACCACTCAAAGTCAAGCAACTTAAGTGGAGAAAGAGAGATTCATTCAGATTACAATTTCAGAGGGGAGTTAGAGCTCAGTATGTCAGAAAGTGCATGGCTAGCTGGAAGAAGCTGGAGAATGGCTGGGTCACATCCTTTATGGAGACAACTATTGCACACATACTTGAGAATAGGCTCACCCCAGCAGAGCAGGGCTAACGGACATCAAGGTCCAGCTCTTGTGACTACCTTCTTCTCACAAAGTTCAACCTCCTAAAAGTGCCATGACCTTCCCAAACACATGAGTAGATGGTGAAACACATTTCACACCATGATATTCCACCCCTGACCCCACATAGTCATTAAAAATCAAATTCAGTCCAACTTTAAAAGTCCTAAAACAGACTACATCAATAGCTCCCACACAATCCAAAAGTCCAAAATCCAAAGCCTCCTGTGGAATCAAAAGACAAGTTGTATACTTCCAACATACAATAGCACAGAATAAATATTCCATTCCAAAAGGGAGGAATAGGGACATATCCAGGAAGGATTAGTCCATAATAAGACTAAAAACCTGCAAGGACAATTCCAAATAATACAGGTCTAAATCCAGGATATAGGCTTCTTTTTGAAATCATCTCAGTTCCAAAGGGCTTTGGTTCCACCCCTCCAATGTAGCTGCCTGTAGAACACATCATCTTCTTGAGCTGACTCATCCCATAATGCATAGCTTTTCTTGACAGATGCTTCACACCGGATCTGACATCTTATCTAGGCCCCCCAGCTTCAAAGCCTAACTGAGGCATAGATCTGTGGTTTATGGGCTCAAAACAAGTAGTCAAAATAGCCTGTAGGTAGTCCACCCACCCCATATCTGAAACCACTAGCTGGGGATCACTGGTCAAAGGGCACTATAAGAACTGCACCCTGCCCTAGCTTGAGTCTCCATATCTAGGAAAGTTGGAGGTGGAGTCTTGAGGCCTCAGTTATGTTTAACCCATTTTCAATAAAACTACTTTTATTAAGCTTGTAGTCTGTGACTCATTGGGTGGATTTTCAGACCCTACAACAGAACTCATCAAGGCCCAACCGCTGTGACTGCCTTCTCCCCATAAAGCTCCACTTCCTAAAGGTGCCATGGCTTTCCCAAACACATGAGTATGGGGGAAGAAATTTCAAACCATGACAGTTACCCTCTAAAAAACTGATAGTAAATCCTTATTACTGAAGATGCGACACATATGGATCACAAGATATGGACAAAAAGCTCCAACTAGAACTGGCTTTGGAGCTTTCTCCTTACTTGACAGTGTACACCATACAAAAGAATACAATAAAAGATACTGGGGTAGTAAAACAATCATAGGACTCATCAACCCGGTGTGATCTGCAGATTTTAATAAAAATCAACATGGCAACAGGTGACCACTAGTATAATAGTAACATAAATATCATTCCTATTTGTTCAAAGTAGAAAAAGAACCAAGGAAAGGGAAGCCAATAGGGCGCAAAGGAGGAACAGACTATGTATATTTAGTGAGGAAGTCATTACAGCAAACTGCTTTGTAATATCTGTTATTATGCCCATAGATTGAAAGAGCACTAAGCGCTGAACCTAGAAACTTTCTACTAAAACAGAAGATACTTATAATGAAAATTATGACTTTTCAAAATGCAGAAAATAAGTGTTTGAAGACTTCTTATCCCTAAACAAGTTATATAAACCACACTCTCCCCAACACCAATGCTCAGAGAACATCACAGAAGAGGAGTCGGCAAGATTTTAAGAGCGTGAAGTGGGAAGGTAATGGGTCAAGCATTATGTCCTGGATATGAAATAGTCATGATACAAAAGATTTACTCACAGAAAAGGATAGTAAAAAAGAATTGCACAGAACCTTATTATCAACATCTCACAATAATGTCAGAAAGATCATAAGAAGATCCACACCTCTCCAAGAAACTGAGGATGATTAATGCTGATGGGGAAGTAGAAGAGGATGCTTTCTTCAATGGTGCATACACTGATATAAGATGCTTGCCATAGCATGAATAGGGTCAAACATAACTCATCACAGACTAGAAGAAACACAGTGGGCCACAGAAGTGAACAGATTTGAAAATAGAAGGAAGGGGAGATGAAGGGTTGTAAGGGGAAAAGGAGGGGGGAATTGTATTTTGGACTAAGTGCTGATAATTATAATTATTATATAACATTAAAAAATAGATAAAACTAAGTAAACAAATCTACTTGCTTTTGTTTTACCAACATTTGGGAAGTCTAATACCTTACAAACAAAACAAAAAATGGTGGATCCTCAATATCATTAATCCAATGAGATTTAATTATATTCAAGCTATTGAACAAAGTGAGGCTACATGTTAAGTAAAGTAACATAATCTTTGTCAGAGAAAGGTTTTCACCTTCAATTGTGACTGACAGTTTGGCATGATATAGCAGCTAAGTTTGGCATTTGTGATCTTTCATGACTTTAAGACTCTCCAAAAGACTTCTAGCCTTTACTGGTTTCACTGAAAAGTAACTATTATTCTAATAGTCATGTCTTAAATGTGATTTGGTTTTTCTCTCTTATAGCTTTCAGGATATTCCTTTTGTCCTGTGTCTCTGATATTATTACTATTATTTGATTTGTTGATTGTGATTTTGGTCATATCTAAAGGATATGATGTGCATTTTGTACTTGAACAGGTATCTCTTTCCTTAGATGTGGTAAATTCTTATTATGATTGTCTGAAATATATGTGCTTGAGTGTTTTCTTAGGTTTCTTATTTGGGGATTCCATGAAGTAGACTAAAGGCTTTTATGTCTATCAAACCTGGTATGCAGAAGTTACTGGAAAAAATACACATGATGGAAGAAATTAATAAATATGCTCAAGAGGATGCAAGGAAAAATAATGCCAGAAAAGAGACTAGTACAGGCAGCTACATTGAAGGACACTATTTTTATTGTGAGTTATTTTTAATAAACATATATATACGTATATTACATTCTACAGACTCTGTTTCTTCAGAGAACTCTGACTAATACACCTTCTACAAAGCCAACTTTAAACTAAATCCAAAACTGAACACAATAAAAAAGAAAACTATAGACTAATCATATTGATGAACATAGACCCAAAGATCTTCCAAAGAATTCTAAGAAACAGATTCAAAAACATCAAAAAATATCACTTACTATAACCAGGTTGGATTTATTCCAGAAGTACAAGGTTAGCTCAATATATGTAAATCAATAAATATATTTCATCATATAAACGTATGTAAAGAAAGTAACATGATTCAATTGATGATTTAAAAAGTTTTTGACAAAATTCATCACCCTTTATGAAAAATATCCTGGAGAAAATAGGGATGGAGGGAACATTTATTGACAAAATAAATGCCATACACAATAAATCATAGCAAAAATGTTCATAAATTATGAAAAACTTAAAGCATTTCCACTTTGGTCTAGAACTAAAAAAGTTGTCCATTATCACCACTTCTATATAATATTGTATTTAGAACCATAAGATAAGAAGGAGAGATTAAAGGAATACAAATAGTAAAGAAGAAGCAAATTTTTCACTATTTGAGGATTACATGACTCTATACCTGCAAGACACTAGAGATTTCACCAG
The DNA here is from genome assembly GCA_023101885.1 of Typhlomys cinereus. Taxonomy (NCBI): domain Eukaryota; kingdom Metazoa; phylum Chordata; class Mammalia; order Rodentia; family Platacanthomyidae; genus Typhlomys; species Typhlomys cinereus. The sequence goes on from JALPQD010000082.1 coordinate 1,272,759, forward strand.
GAAATTTCTGGAACTAGCAAATAAATTCAGTAGAGTGGAAAAATACCAAACAAAACTCAAACCCATTTCTTCAGGGAAATTGCTGAAATGGTCTCCGAATTCATAGGGAAACACAAAAGGCCCAGGATAGAAAAATGATCTTGAAATATAACCAGAGTAGATCTTAAACTATACTCCAAATCCATAGTAATGAAAGCAGCATGGCACTAGTGCAAACAAAGGGATAAAGGCCAACAAATTAGAAATGAAAAGCAAAATATAACCTCATATACTTTTTACAGACAACTGATTATTCACATCAGTGCCCCAAAAATCCATTGGAAAAAGGACAGCATCTTCAACAAATGGCAATTGCAAAACTGAGAGCCTACATGCAAAGGAATAAAACTGACCTCTTGTTACCATGCTTGAAAATCAGCTCCAAATGGGTGAATACCTCAGTGTTATACCAGAGTATAAAAACTAAAAGCAAAAAAAATAGGTCATACATTCAATTGATTGTCTTTGTTCGGAATTTCCTTAATAGCAACCCCAAACACACAGAAAATTAGTCCAACAATCATCAAGTGTAACTATGTGAAATTAAAAAGCTTTTGTTCAACAAAATAAATTGTTAATTGAGCAAAAAGAAAACCTACAGAATGAGAGAGTATCTCTTTAACCAAATATCCAATAGAGGACTAATATCCAGAATACACAAATAACTCAAAAACTAATTATCATCATTAAAGTTGGGCTATAGAACTGAAAAGATACTTTTCATAAGACAAAGTTCAAATATCTAACAAATATCTTTTAAAATGTTCCATTTTCCGGGCTGGAGAGGTGGCTCAGGGGTTAAGCCTCCGTCTTGCAGGCAGAAGGTCCTGAGTTCGGATCCCAGATCCCACGTATAGACGCCAGGCGGAAGCGGGGGCGGCCTGCGCTTCTGGTCCTGGTAGGGCGGAGCCTGTGAATCCCGGGGCAGAAGGAGGTGGAGGCGTCCATGGTGGTTCCCGAATTCGTCCGTGGTTCTACACACACAGACACATGCGCGCGCACATACATACGCACACATGCACAATTAAATAAATAATAAAATAAAATTTAAAAAAAGTTCCATTTTCCTATATTATGGAAATACAAATTTAAACTACCTTAGATAGTATCTTATTATAGTCAGAATGACTAAGATCCAAAACACATACACAAAAATACAAATGCTAGCATGGATTCAGGGAAGAGGGAACCCTCACACATTGTTAGTGGGAATGTAAACCTATACAGCCCCTTTATAGAATAGATTGGAGGTTCCTAAAAAATTAAAAATTGAATTTTCACACAACTCAGCTATACTGCACCTGGGAATATTCCCAAAAAGCACTACAGCCTGCTACAGATTCACATGTATAATCATATTCACAACAGCTCTTTTCACAATTACAAAGAAATGGAACCAACCTAGATGTCCAACATTGAACAAATGCTTAATGGAAATATGGTATTTATACACGGATATAATGGAATATTATTCAGCTGTCTGGAAATATGAACTGCAATTATATTTGCAGGTAAACTAATGTAGCTAGTAGAAATTGTAATCAGTGATATGCCTGAGATGCAGAAAGACAGTCACTGCTTATAAATAGTTCCTTGAATTAAACCAATGGATTGATGTAATAAAATAGAAACTTTTATACTACCCATAAATGCAAAGAAGCATAAACTAGAAGTGGGAATGGAAGGAGATCCAAAATGAGTGGAGACAAAACAAAAATCATGTGAAAACAGATAAATATGTCATTTATATAAGAAAAGTTGCAAAGGGAAGGGTAGAACAAGGATTGAACACAGTGAGAAGTGCCATTAGCTTTTAGGCAACCAATTATCTATTACTATCCTCTAAACTCCCCCACCTCAGTGACAGGAAACACACATCCAGTTATGTAAGTCTGTCTTAGCAACATTGGAAGGAGAGGAAAACAGACACTAGATAGGATCAGATGTCTTAGTACTTACCATAAACACTTAATAGTAAGCCACCATGTAAACACCTCTCATTTTATCTTTAGGTAAGAAAAGATCTCCACACCCAAATAAGACCAAGATACAGCCTAGTGTAAGACAAGCAGTGAAATATACAACGAAGCAGTATGCAAAAGTATTGGAAACCTTAAAATATTCAACCTGAATCAGGACCACCAATGTTCTTCCCATCCTAAAGCTCAAGGAATCATGTGGAAGAGGGCAAGGTAAGATTGTAAGAGCCTGAAAGTGGGGTGGAACACTGCTGGCCAGGTCACTCCAGTCCTGACAGCGCTGCTATAGCCAGGTGCTCACTCCAGTGAGATCCATGCCCACAATAGTTGGCATATCAATATTTCCATGGATTAGTGAGGAGGTCAGAAGATAGAACTATACATAGTGGAAACCATTGGAGAAGGAGTTAGACAAGTTAAGAAGATTGTCCCTATCTTTGGATTTACTCAAGGCAGGAACACTTATACTGCCATAGAGACCTGATCCATTATTACAGCAGAGAATCCAAAGACAGCCTTGTGGCCCACGCAAGCCTATAGACAGGACTTGGGAAAGAAAGGGATGAATTAGAAGAAAGAGGAAGTAGGAAATGAAGGAGGACGGGAAGGGGACAGAGACAACCACTCATTGTTTACATAAAAGGAAAGCTTTTGATTAAAAAAAATCATCTGCCAATGGGAAAGGCAGAGTTAAAGTCAGAGAGACTGCCAATTTATGTACTAAAAGACAAAAATCAATTTTAAACCAGTGATTTGAAAAATTAAAATGCTGTGCATTTTAATAGGAGTTGAAAGCAAAGTATTGATTCATAGCTAGTCTTCTTTTCATACCCATGCCAAGCTAAATTAACTTCATGTCTTTCTCAGCAACAACATGGTCATAAAGGGAAAGCACTATATTACAGTGTTCAAGAAAGTATGATAAAGAGAGCTGGATAAAGGGGATAAGCCTCTTTCTCACAAGCAGCGTGTCCTAAGTTTGGATCCTGGATCCCCAAGTAGAAACACCAGGTGGAAATTTCTGTGGCATGCACTTCTGACACTGGAAGGCAGAGCCTGGGAAACTCCAGAGTAAAGCAAAGAGGTAAAGCAATCCATCATAATTCTCAAAGTCACCCTTGGTCCTACACACACACACACACACACACACACACAGATATAGGGAGAGAGACTGTGATAGAAAATCCCACAATTTTATAAAGTTTTCAAAATTACAACAATCTAGAGCATTACAAGTGATACAAAAATCAATCTATCTCCATGATAAGTATAAAGTTCACTAGCAAAAAAAAAAAGAGTGCTATGAAGTAGCAGTGATGCTAGCAATTGATTGATAATTAGAATGTGATTGGCAATTTCAGTGATCACATCAAAATTGAGAAAATAAAAGGAAGGATACTACAGGCATGATACTCATACTAAAAGTAAATAAAATAAGTTAAATATCGATCAGGAGGGAACTCTGTATTTCTAGTGCACAGAGATAATTCACAACCTCCCAGTAATGGTGGTGTGCAGCCTGATCACCATCTGGAAGTACTGGGCAACAAATCTTTCACATCTTAGTGTTTAGGGGACACAAGTATTGGGAATGGGTTTGGATGTTTGATGTCCTGGTTAGTAATAAAATTTTCTTATTCAGGGCCCATGATCTGCCCATGACACTTAAGGACAATGACTTCACATGTGATCAGTTTTAAGCAGGTGAAGAAAAGAAAATGTTCCCATCAACCTGAATGGGAACATGTAGGGTGTAAAAGGAGGACAAAATGCTTTCTCAGAGATTGTTCTGATCACAAGATAAGATCATTATATTACTATTTGATATGAGAGATGACTGAAATGAGCTGAATTTCATGAGGACTATTTACAAATAAATTTAATTTAATGCATTTGTTCAAAAGATACAAAGTTCTTAAACCATGCCTTTCAGAATGTTTTTCAAAGGCTGGTATTCTCCTGATGGGTGCTAAATAAGTAAAAGGTCACACAGGAAAAAAGGGACAGAAATAAAGAGCTTTGAAACTTGCCATGGTGAGAAAAAAAAACCTGTATCTCACTCATCACTGTGTAGTGTGTCCTTATCTCCCAGTATCCTGTCGGAAGCACAAAATCTGGGGTCTACACTGACCTGTGCAATTAGAATCTGAATTTTAAACAGGTCCCCAAGAGATTTATTTGATATTAAACATTACAAGCCCTGACCCAAAAAAATGTAAGGGTCATGAAAGGCAAAAGATATATGAGGATGATAATGAGCTGCCTTATTCCTCAGATTTTCAAGTTAGAAAGTTCCTCAATGTTTCATAGTTGATAGGAAAGTATGAAGTTTAATCACAGCCCATTAGCTTTCTGTCCACAACCCACTCTACCACCTATGAGTTTCCAAATACCTAAGGTGGATTTAGAAACTGCCTACTGGCAGATTTCTCAACATGAAGCTATCTAATTTAATACTATCGTTCTAATATTGGACTGGTATTCTTAACAGTTTCTGATTAGAGTACCCTGCTAAAGAACATCCTTGTTGATTAGACAGGACTGCTGAATTCCAGAGCTCTGAAAAGATCATCTCTCAGTTGTTTCTGTTACCAGCAAAAGCACTGGGTTGAATTGCTGGAAATGATTGATCATTTTTATTTTAAATTGATAGGCTTGTAGAGAGAGTGCAAGAGAAGGCAGGGAAAATAGTAGGTGCTTATGGGAGGGGCAAGGAAGAGTCCGGAGGGTGCTATGGCTACAGTGGCTTGACATCTGTATTCCTTTCCATCATTTGACTGAGAACACCACTGAGTGAAGGAAAGTACCGCTCTGTAGTCAATTGTTCTGTGGCAGAACATAAACAAGCCCCATTTTCTAGTATGTTTACCACAGTGCATATTTACGAGTTGGGTTTAATTAAAAGTCAGGAACACTAGAGCTGTTTTTTTTTTTAACTAGATGTCTATTATCTAGTGTCAAATGCTTGGTTTTAATCACACATTTTATATCATCATGACCTAGATCACTGCCTGTGACATATGAGATAGTGTGTTGTCTTTCCTGAGAAGATGTAGCAGGGCTTGATGAATGTTTGCTCATTCCTAACCTCATTACTACCAGCTTCCCATCCATCTAATAAAATGCTGTGATAGAAAGTGGGAAGGTGCTATAAATCATAATACTTCAGTCACTTCTAGTGCATTCATTAGAAATGCTGCCTATGTGTTTTACAAGCAGAAAGTCAACAAGCAAAGTAGGTAACTGCTTCTTCCCAGGGTCAAAGCATCCTGTTTCCTGCCTCTCCCTCTTGGTGGAATAAAGGGTACATTTAAATGGCAGAGGAGAAAAAAATGGTAAGCAATTAAGTGACCTACTATTTCAACACAAAGTATACAATATAGAGGTTTTAGACAAGTTTCAGCATACACTCTCAGCATTTTTCCTCTGATTTAAAGAGCTTTTAATCTCTATGGGTAAAAGAAACATATACAGGTAAACTATTTCAGAGGTGAAAATTTTCGTGATTTGAAATGTGACTTACCTCTACAGGCTAAGTATTTGAATCCTTCATTATTGCCAGTATTTGGGAAGGTCGTGGTACTTCTAGGAGATGGAACCTTGCTGGAAGAAGGCAGTCACATGTGGTGGGCCTTGATGTTGGTTAGCCTCACCCTACTTGAGGGACTGATCCTGCTCTTGAGCTTGCATGCAGAAGCTCTCAGTCTCCGTGATGCCTGTAGAGATCTAGGAGTCCTCCAACTTCTGTAGTCAGCCGTGTCTTTCCCACCATAATGGATTGTACTCCCCTCTGGAACCATAAGCTGAATAAATTTTCCTTTCCCTATTTAAGTTGCTTGTAGCAACAGAATAATAAGTATGGAAATTAATACCATGGATGTGGGGTGTTGCTGTGTGAGACTAAGAGAATCCAGTAACAAAAAGTGTAGCTGTTTTATGTGAAGCTGAGAGGTTGATGCTATACACTAAAACTATCATTATTCAGTGCTCTACCTCTACTGAAACATACCAAACTACATCACTAAGTATTCCCCTTAGTGTAACAAATCCTCATTCTACATTAGTGAATCAGATAGGGATTGTGATCTGCATTTCAATCTGATTACTCACTTCTCTCCAAGAGCTGATGATGTCATCATGTTCTCAATAAGTTAATGGCTCAGTTGCATCAAAAATAATTGCTTTTAACTTTGTGACATAGATAAACCCAGACATATTCCTTGTATAAAACTCTTGGTTCTACCATGACATAACCCAGTAGTTGTATCTTCACACATGAGAGAGTGCGTCTAGGGAGAGGGAGGTAGCTCAAATAGAAGAGAATTTGCTAGAATATTTGATAGTCTTGATTGGATTCCTCATCACTCTATGAGCTGGGCATAGTGATACATGTGTATAACCCTCACATGATGACAACCTAGGACAAATGAATGAGAGAGAGAGAGAGAGAGAGAGAGAGAGAGAGAGAGAGAGAGGAAAAGTAAAGAAAAAAAAGAAAAGAAAAGAAGAGAAAAGAAGAAAAGAAAAGAAAAAAACTGCTTCTGATATGAGTCCCTATCACTAGGGTGAAATTTCATGGTGTAAATAACCAGATGACCTTTAAATAACCTCTCCTGTCCCCTGTATCAGTAATATCAGGTTAGATTCACCTATGGCATGCTCCAATATTAACTTTTATTTTTGTATAAAAACATTAAAAATCATAACATCTAACCTTAGTGGAATAGTGAATTTTACATGGTTGTACATAGCATAAATAGCAAAATTTACTCTATATACATATAAATAAGTTAATTCTATTGTACAACACTATCCAAATGTTCTGAATGCTGAATACCTGCTCCAATCACTCGAGACATTTCTGTCCTTCTTTCATATTCCAAAGCTAATCCATTCATAGTTTTGGTGAGTGTTATGTCTTTTTCTAGTCTCTACTTCTGAAAGAGAACAGCATTTATTTGATTTGACAGACAACATGATTAAAATAATACTTTCTTCATTTTGTCCTTGAAAACCAAATCCTTGGACGAGTGGATAGCTCAGCAGTCAAAACACTTGCTGTCCAAGCCAAAGAACCAGAAGGCAACCCAAATCCTACATAAAAGTCTGATGTTTATGATAGCCTGCCTCTAATTCCAGTCTCAGTGAGAAGAGTGTAGGAGTACCCTGAGCATGGTGGCTATCCAGACTGACTCTATCATCTCTGGAGTTGATTAGAGACCTAGTCTAAAAAGAACAAGGGAGAAGAAAGAAAAATTCTCAGTATCAACTTTGGGACTTCATGTGCATACTAATACACACACACACACACACACACACACACACACACACATACACATGAAAATATATACTAAAGAAAAAAGAAAAACCTTGTCACTAAATAATGATGAAGGGGAGAATTCAGGAAATCCCAACTGTCAATTCCATTTATATTTTCTTGTAGGAAATAAATTTAAGAATGTTTCCTATTGAAACCAATGACTTATGAATGTGCCAAGGCTGGCTATAAAAAATGTTAAAGTCTCACAATGAAAATTAACTTAAAAATAGTTCAAGATGAAAACAACATGCTGCATACTCCTTAGCACCAAGGTATGGAGGAAAATTTGTTTGAACTCTGTTCTGTTGGTATTCCAGTATGAAAAAATTTGAGTCACAGGGTTGAATATGAAATTAGTGCTGTGATGTGCCAAATATGACACAAATAAAAAATGAAGAATGTCCATGGCCAGAGAGGTGGCTCAGGGGTTAAGCCTCTGCCTCGCAGGCAGAAGGTCCCGAGTTCGGATCTTAGACCCCACGTATAGACACCGGGCAGAATCGGGGGCAGTCTGCTGCTGGCCCTGGTAGGGCGGAGCCTGTGAATCCCGGGGCAAAGGAAACGAGGAGGCAGAGGCAGTCCGTGGTGGTTTCCCAGTTCGTCCGTGGTTCTACACATACACACACACGCACACACACACACGCACACTTGAATAAATAAAAAAAAGATAAAAAAAGAAAAAGAAGCATATACTAATATATCTTTTCTCAGATAATTATTCCACAGTAAATTGCTGAATTCAACATACTGACCTTCTTAATATTTTTCTTTTAATGTTCCATATGTAAATATGATATGATATTTTCATACCTTAATGCTTATTTCCTTTCCTCATGCTCTTTCCTTTACAACCCTTCTTCTCCTCTGTCTGAGCCTCTCCTATTTTCAAGTCTTTTTGCATATGTGACACATTTAGTCTCATTTGATTTGCCTTTGATTACATGTGCCTGATTACTTGGTAGACCATGAATCATAAATCAATAGGTATACCATTTAGGAACACATGTTGCTTTTCCTCCCCATCTGCATTAACCCTTATCAGTCTCTCAGATACATGTGGAGTCTCTTACCTTTCAATGGTGAAATGTTGATAGAACAATTCCTATGCAGGTTTTGTGCAAATATAAGTAGCTGTAGTGAATTCATGGAAAGAATAGTCCTGTCACATCCAGAAGATAGTGTTCCTGCCCCAATTCTGGCTCTTACGATGTTGCTACTCCTTTTTCCAAACTGTTCTCTGAGCCTTGATGTGGGTGTAGGAGTAGCTTAGATGTCCTGCTTAGGACCAAGCAGCCTTCTGCCATTTATTTCTGTACTTTGATCAATTATGATTTTCTGTAATAAACACCTTTCATTGCAGAAGGAAGTGGTAACAATAAGTTCTCCACCAATCTATGGGTACATTGCAGATGTTTAGAAGGCATTTTGATAATAGTGTCCTTGTAGCTAAACCTTTATATATTACACTCCCCCCTTGGGCCTATGTCCCCACTTTCATGGAGTCTTGTTAACCTTGCAATACCAAAATGTGATCCCTGCTGAAAGTTGTTGGTTGCCATCTTGATATTCATGTTACTATTACATTGATGTCACCTCTTTACAGAGTGATCATTATTGCAGCTTGCAACTTTCAAGGTTAATGTGACTCTTGATTACTTTTCTCCCCCAATAGATTTCATGGTACTTTCTGTTAGTATTAAAGTTGTCCAAAAAGAAGGAAATTTCCATACCACTTACAGCTATTTTTTTTGTCCAAGTCATATGAACCATGTTTATTGCAAGTTTAGTAATAATGTATTACTCTAAGTTTCTAGAGGACAACCAGGAGAAATGATAGAAACCTACATTTTTCAGGGGTTGAGGAACTTTGAAAATTCTTTGGCCAATGATATTTCAAGAGCTATCACATAATTATTACTTGTGATATTGATTAATTGTATCTGAGTTCTAGTTAGAGTACATAGGCTTTTTATTTGCTTGTTTTGGCATATATTTAATTGTCTATGATTCTATGTATATTTATAATACTCCATGCTATATTTGTAATATAGAGGTTTCTATCTTAGTGCTTTTTCTTACTCCTGCAGTTCTTCCTGGAACCTATTTCCTCACCCAACCTCATTTAACGGTCTCTTTCAATGAAATCATGCTGTAACAGGAATTTCAAATTAAGTAAATCAATTAGAAATTGTATCTGCACATAGGAGAGAACATGAGGTATTTGTCTTTCCATGTCTGAGATACTACACTTGATATTATAGTTTTCTGTTTTATTTATTTGCCATCAAATTCCATGTTTGCATTTTCTTGATGTTGAATAGCATTCCATTGATTACGTTTTCATCATTCATTCCTCCATTGATGGGCATGATGCCTCATTCCCATTTTCTTACTATTGTGGATAGAGTTGCAATGAGCATGGATAACAAGTGTCTGTGATAAGATGTGTTGGGAATACTCCTGGAAGTGATATAGCTGGTCATATGTTATTTTTATTTATAGTTTTCTGAGGGACTCCCATGCTGATTTCCAAAATGAATGTAGCAGTTTATACGTTTGTGTTCTTGACCTTAGGCATTCTGACTGGGGTAAGAAGATATATCAGAGTAGTTTTAATTTGCATTTCCTTGATGGCCAAGGAAGTTGAACAATTTTAAGATACTCCTTTGATATTTGAATTTCTTTTTGTGAACAATGTATTCAGTTGCAGGGCTCATTTTTTAAATCTAGTTGTTTGTTTTCTTGATGTTTAAATTTTTGTATACTCTGGAGATTAATTCTCTGTCAGACACATAATTAGCAAAGATTTTTCTCCCATTCTGTGCATTGACTTTTTGCACAATTAATAATTTCTTTTGCAGAACAGCACCTTCTAATTTCATGAGATCCTACTTGTTAATTTTTGATTTTTATTTCCTATACAAACAGGGTCCTATTTAGAAAATCTACCCCTGTCTCTATTTCACACATAGGTATATTTTGCTTGACCTGTAATGTAGCTTACCAGGGTACTTCAAAGCAAAGTTGAACAAGCCACAAAAATTACTCTGTACTACCTACATTCCCTTGTTTGAGAATCATTTGTAACATCCAAGAATAGCATAATTTACATTTTATATTGAACTTCACTAGCTATTATTGTCCAGAGTAAATATATCAATTTAAGTATGCTTATTTTTTCTTCCAAATCTTTCAAAATTTCAGATTTAACATTGAAGTCTTTGATCTCTTTAGTGTTCATTTTTGTTCAAAATGAGTGGTAATAGTTTTAATTCTTCTACATGTAAATACCCATTTTCTGAGTACCATTTGTTCAATGCTGTCTTTTCTTCAGTGTATATGTTTGACAATTTTGCTAAAAACTGAGTGGCTGAAGTTATGTGAACTTAATCTGAGTCCTCTGTTCTAATCCATTGATTGATGTATTCATGTGTTTTCTTTAAATTTGCCAGTACCATATTGCTGTTTATTACTATAACTTGCAGTAAAGCTTGAAACCCTATTTGGTAATATCTCCAACAGTGTTTTTATTTTGGGGTGATTGTGATATTTTCTATTTCCATATGAATTTTGAGATTTTTTAAAATTTCCTTGAAGAATTACATTGGCATTTTCATTGCAATTGCATTGAATCTGTGTATTGCCTTTGGAAGGATAGTCATTTTTACAATATAATCCTACCAATCAATGCACATAATATTCTCACTTTTGTCTAAGTTCACAGGAGAAAATAAGAGATTTAGTGCTTTTAGAAAAGGCTGCTATGGATACAAGATATGGAAATGAGCAGACACCCCATTTTGACATAGCATAGATCTAGAAACATGCATGAAATTTGACAGCCAAGCTACCCATTAAAAAGTTTGCTAAATACATTCAAATATATTGTATAACTGAATGCCAATAAACAATTTCATGCCAAAATAAAATATTATTTTTTATTTCATTTTCTATTTTTAACTTTTATTGGATTCATTATTTGACAAATTCATACATGTGTGTAGTGTATTCTGATTATCATGATCTCCCTTCTCATACTCATTCCTCTCTGTAAATTCCTTTTCTGAATTTCTGGCTTTTTTTTGCTTTGAGACCTATTGAGTGCAACAAAAGTCTTCTGTGTGACCATGAGTTTGGAATTTATCCTTTGGAGCCTGGTGATTTAGTGGGTGCAAAACTAGAGACGACTGCCTTTCCTTTAGAATCCATCAGAAGTCAGTAGTCCACCAGAGAGAGGCAGGGATCCCTCAGTTTCTCTTTAATACATGACTAAAGAGGAACACAGTCTTATGCAGGCCCCATGTAGAAAGCCACAACCTGCTGTGAAATCAAGATGGCATTGACTAAATAGCATTTTATGGCCCTTCTGTCTTCCAGCGCTTATATTCTTTCCATCCTTTCTTCCACAATGTTCCCTGAACCTTACAGAGGATTATTTTAGTTTCTTATCTTATTGCTGTGACAAAGTACCTATCAAAAAAGAAGCCATATAAAGAAGCAAATACAAATAAGCAAGCAACCATGCATTCATCTGCTATAGATGTCCTGTGACCAGATCCCTGAGCAATGTTGCTATGACTCTCCTGCCATGGTGAACTGTCACAAGAAATTGTGAACCAATAAACCTTACTTCCTCTAAGATAAGGGTTTTTTTTTATTTTTTTTATTATTATTATTTATTCAACTGTGCGGATGTGCGTGTGTATGTGTGTGCGCGCGCGTGTGTGTCTGTGTGTCTGTGTATGTGTAGAACCACGGACGAATTCGCGAACCACCATGGACGCCTCCACCTCCTTTTGCCCCGGGATTCACAGGCTCCGCCCTACCAGGACCAGAAATGCAGGCCGCCCCCGCTTCTGCCTGGCGTCTATACGTGGGATCTGGGATCTGAACTCAGGACCTTCCGCCTGCAAGGCGGAGGCTTAACCCCTGAGCCACCTCTCCAGCTCGATAAGGGTTTTTTTTGCAAAAAAGTTATAAAAATTAAACAATAAGAAATATTTATGAATTTCTGAGATGCAGAGGCAGTGAAGTATATTAAATGAAGTATATTAAGCATTTATGTTTTTAATAAGGCAATGAATATTAGAAAAACATTTCACTATTTTAGAAAGTGAAAATTTAGACTGACCCAAGCATACAATCAAGAATGTGGTCCTTGCAAAGCAGAGACGTGTATGATTACCTTTCATTCTCTCTCATTGACTTAATTTTGGGGCACGTATTTTCTATAATATATTTCTGCAGAAATACTTGCAAAAGTACTGAAGGCATATGATGCAGTATGAAATGACATCACTCCAGTCCTGTGCTAATGAACGAAATATATAAATAAATCTTTTGGAATCCCCAAATTTAATGTTTAGATATTAATAAAAATAGCCAATTTTGCTCTAGTTCATTTCTTAATAAAATGTAGCACTATATATATACATAAAATGTTATAATTGTTTATATTTTAATATTAGTTTCAGATTTTAAAAGGTTATGTTGTTAAAAGTGATTGAAATCACTGTCCTAGCTTCTCCATTGAAAGGTGGTATAAGAGAAATTGAGAAACTGATACTGTGTAAATTTGACAAAATTAATCTTTTGAGCTTCTCAGAAGTTTTTTTGTGAAAATTTTGAATTTTCTTAGGGAACACAATTATTTTTTTTTTCAAATTAGTTGCACTTTAATATACCAGTAGTATTGAACCTAATTCTTGATATTCTCCAAAATCTCTTTTTTTAAAACATTTTTATTATTATTTCCGCTCATACAAACTTAATTGGTACACCGGTTCCCACCCTTCCTCCTCCTCCCCCCGACCCCCCTGCTCCCCCTCCCCTCACCCTTCCCTCCCCATCCCCCAATGCTTCTCTTCCCAAACTCCGGAGAATCCTTTAAAGTGCATACCAGACTCTCCTCTGGGACCTCCTCCCCGATGACGTACAAGGACCCAGTGGCATTTCCCTGAACCCTTTCCTGTATTCCCCTTAAGCATAGGAACACTACTATGGCTATCAATTCCTTGCCTCCAAGGATCTTGGTGCCTTTAGCAAATGCTAGACTTTGTGGAGCCAATAGTGTGTGGGACATTGCCCAGGGCATGCAAAGTCCAATTATGATTGCTTCAGCTCTAACTTGTGTGGAGTATCTTGCATATCATTGCTCCTCCCATCCTTGTGCTCTTACAATCTTACCGCCCCCTCTTCTGCAAATTTCCCTGAGCTTCAGGATGGGGAGAGATTAGTCTGGCCTAGTTCTAGGTGGTTGATATAAAGTCTCTGAAGTTCTGGATTATGGTTTGTTGATTTTCTTTTGCAGTTTTGCTGCTCCTGCAATGCCCTTCACTCCATCCTGATGGGTATTGTATTTCACCCCCTGGCCAGAGATAAAAAGCTGTTAAACTAGAGTCTTGTTATAAGAGTATATTCAAAGGTAGATGTAATGAAAGTAGGAAACCACAGTAAGGGAGGGGTCAATCACCCATTTGCAAAATGGTTACTTCTTATCTACCAGACTATATGCCCTTCCCTTCTGGTGAGATCATACCCCCTCAGTTGTAAATGATCAGGAACGAAAGTCTGTGATGTAACCAGATGTCTCATTTCTTACTTGCAATCCTTGATGGAGGCCTATTTTCTCTGCTGTTACATGGTCCCCTCTCTCCTTGTTTCTGGTGTGGCCCTCCAACCCCATCTCTCCTGTTCATAATCCTAGCAATTACTGTAGGTATTACAGAAATTTATCATTGAGTGTCTCTAGGTGGGCTGGGTGGGTTTGGTACTAGGAGCCACCTATTAGGGAGTACATACGGCGCTTAATTTTCTGGGTCTGAGATACTTCACTTAATATAATTGTTTCTAATAAGGGAACACAATTCTTTAATCATAGTTTTCAATTGCCCTAAGCAGTCAGAGATAAAAGAAAAGGAAGACTGGCAATAAGTGTGGGAGGTACCAAATGAAATCCTTTGTAAGCCCAAGTATAAACTCCTTAAGGGTGTGGCATTCCTAAAGCTGATACATTGATACAGCTCCTTTTTATAGAAACTAAATACCTTTAATTAAATTTTGTTGTATAGGAACCCCTATAGTTACATGATACTCTAAAGAATCCAATAATATAATCAATGTCTTTATCTAAATTGACTTTCAAAACTCTTCTTCTTATTATCTCCATGGTAAGGAAGATAAAAGCTAAGGTCTAGATAAGTGAGTTGCTAGCAGAAAATGGAACAAACAAGCAAGTTTCTGGTCTCTAGGACTCAAGCTTGAAAAAAAAATGAACTTCTTAATAATGCATAAACTCTTAATGCCTATAGCAATGTCTGCCTTTACATTCATGAAAGTCTTGTGTTCTGCTGAATACTTAACACCATTACATGCATATTCCTATGGAAATTAATATTAGATTTTCCCCAGGCAACTTGAATTCTTTGAACAGTACAGAGAGAGTGACACGTGTCCCTTTTATGTACTATGTTATTTATAACAACACTGATAGATACCTGAGATTACCTTATAAATATAAACTTTTATGCACCTTCAATATTCTATAGTATAGGATCACAATTTATAATGATATATTTTATACATGTTGCAGCCAGAAAAATTTACATATATTTCAAAATTTGAAGTTACTGTCTGTACTGAAAAAAAACAAAAATTTTCAAGAGTTTTTAAATCTGTAACCTGAACTTTTTAAAAACTATTATTTATTGAGTATTTACAATGAACCCAGTCCTACTCTGTAATTTAGTTATCAACTCATCAGTTCTCAGAACAATTTCCTGAAGTATGTCTCATCTACTTTAATGAACCAGGAAGCTGAGACACATGAAATTAGGAAACTTGTCCAATTTACATAGCTTACAAGAAATAAAGCCAAGATATGAAGCCATAATAACTGCTTTCATTGGTCACTCAGGATGGGTCTAGGGATATGGTTAAAGCCTTTGTCTCACAAGCAAAAGGACCTGAGTTCAATCCCAGATCTCATGTAAAGGTGTCAGGTGAAAATGACAGTGACATTTCCAAGTCAATCCAAGGTGATTCTCGATATTGTTCTTGGACTTCCACAGTCACACACACTCAACCCTACTACACACAGCCATTCACATGTAGCCACACACTCACAAAAAGAACATTATGGTGTATCAGACTTATGGAATTGCTTAGTGTACAAGTTTACTAAGCATATTAAGTATATATAGGTATACATCAAGATAAAGAAAGCATAAAAATTTTAAAATCATCAACAAAAGATCAATTAGGCTTATGGCTTGCACAGTAATTTCCAGTATTTTGCATAGTAAAATCCAGTATATTGGATTTGACCAAAAATATTATAGGCAGAATTTATTTTATTATTTTAATTATTATTATTTCTGCTAATATAAACTTAAGAGGCACACCGGTCCCCTCCCTCGATCCACCTACCCCCAACCCTCCTATTCCTCCCCTCCCATCCCCCCTTCCTCCCCATCTTCCAGTGCCTCCCCCCCCATCCCCAGAGCATCCTTTAATGTGCATGCCAAACTCTCCTCTGAGTCCTCCTCTTCGATGAGGTGCAATGACCCAGGTGCATTTCCCAGAACCCTTTCATATGTTCCCCTTAAGATAAGGAACACTACTGTGACTGTCAGTCCTTAGCCTCCAAGGATACTAGTGCCTTTAGCCCATATGAGACTTTGTGGCGTCAATAATGTGTTGGACATTGTGCAGGTCATGCAAAGTCCTATTATAATTTTTTCAGCCCTAACTTGTATGGAGTATCTTTCATATCATTGCTTCTCCCATCCTTGTGCTCTTACAATCTTACTGCCCCCTCTTCCGCAAATTTCCCTGAGCTTCAGGATGGGGAGAGATTAGGCTGGCCTAGTTCCTGATGGTTGATATAGAGTCTCTGATGTTCTGAATTATGGTTGTTGATTTTTTTCAGCTTTGCTGCTCTTGCAGTGCCCTTGACTCCATCCTGATGGGTATTGGATGTCACCCCCTGGCCAGAGATAAAAACATTTTAAAATAGAATCTTATTATAAGAGTAGATTCAAAGATAGATGGAATAAGAGTAGGAGACCACGGTGGTGGGCAGTCAGTCTCCAATTTGCAAAATGATTACTTTCTATCTGCCAGACTATATGCCCTTCCCTTCTGGTGAGATCATACCCCATCAGTTGCAAATGATCAGGAAGGAAAGTCTGTGAACTTAACCAGATGTCTCATTACTTACTTGTAGTCCTTGATGGTGGCCTATTTTCTCTGCTGTAACATGGTCCCCTCTCTTCTTGTTTCTGGTGATGCCCTCCCTTCCCATCCCTCCTCTTTATAATCTTTGCAATTACTGTAGGTATTACAGACATTTGTCTTTGAGTGTCTCTAAGTGGGTTTGATACTAAGAGCCACCTATTAGGGAGTACATAAGGCGCTTAATTTTCTGGGTCTGGGATACTTCACTTAATATAATTGTTTCTAATAACATCCATTTCCTGGCAAATTCCATTAATTCATCATTTTTGATGTCTGAGTAGTACTCCATTGTATAAATGTACCACATTTACTTATGCACTCCTCAAATGTTGGACATTTGGGCTGATTCCATGACTTTGCTATTGTAAACAGTGCTGCTATGAACATGGTCATGCTCGTGCTATCGAGGTAAATTTTTGCTGTATGGGGGGGTTATTCCCAAAAGTGGAATAGCAGGGTCATATGGCATTTCGATCTTTAACTTCTTTAAGAATTACCAGACAGCTCGCCAGAGTTGTTGTATGAGCCTGCATTCCCACTAGCAATGTAGGAGAGTTCCCCTCTCTCCACATCCTTTCCAGCATTTGGTGTTCTTTGTATTGTGGATTTTTGCCATCCTGACTGGCGTGAGATGATATCTCAAGAAGTTTTGATCTGATGACTAAGGATTTTTAAGATATTTGTTATACCTTTTAATTTCATCCCGGGTAAAATTTCTTTTACGTTCCAGGGCCATTTGTTTCCTTGGTGTTTAGTTTTCTAAATTATTTGTGCACTCTGGATAATAGAGCTCTATTAGATATTTGTTTATTGAAGATTTTCTCCCATTCTGTGGGTTGCCTTTGTGCTCAAGTTACAATCTCTATATCTGAACAGGAGCTCTTAATTTCACAAGATTCCATCTGTTGAGTGTTGGTTGTAGTGACTGTGCTATTGGATGTCTGTTTAGGAACAGTTGGCCTAGCCCAATCAGCTCAAGGGATTTCCCTACTTTTTCAACTATGTTTTTATAGTTTCTGGCTTTGTATTGAGGTTCTTGATCCATTTGGAATTAGTTCTTGTACATGGTAACAAGTACGGGTCCAGTTTTAATCTTCTGCATGTGGACATCCAGTTTAGCCAGCAACATTTGTTGAAGATGCTGTTCTTTTTCCATTGGCATTTTTGGGCTCCTTTGTTAAAAATCAAATGGCCATAGTTGTGTGAGCTTATATCTGGGTCCTCAACCCTTATCCATTGATCTGTGTGTCTATTTTGGAGCCAATACCAGTTTTTACAACTATGGATTTGTAGTATAGAGTAAGGTTTGTTATGGTTATACCTCCAGCAGTGTTTTTGTTACTCAGGATTGTCTTTGCTATCCTGGGTCTTTTGTGCCTCCATATGAATTTTGAGATTGTTTGGTCAATTTCTTTAAAGAATTGCTCTGGGATTTTAATTGGTATATGTTTGAATCTGTATATTGCTTTTGGTAGGATGGTAATTTTTATGATGTTGATTCTGCCAATCCAGGAACAAGGGATGTCTTTCCACCTTCTGGTGTCCTCTGCAATTTCTTTCTTTAGGATTTTAAAGTTTTCATTGTAAAGGTCTCTTACTTCCTTGGTTAGGTTTATATCAAGGTATTTCATTTTTTTAGGAGCTATAGTAAATAGGATTCTTTCTCTGAGGACTTTTTCACTTCTTTCGTTCTGGGCGTATTTTTGTACATTTATTTTGTACATAAATAAATGTCACCCTGCTGAACTTCTGTATTATTTCCAGGAGTTTCCTGGTGGAGTTTCTGGGATCACTCAGGTATACAATCATGTCATGAACAAATAAAGATAACTTGACTTCTTCCTTGCTGATTTGAATCCCCTTTATGTCCTTTTCTTATCTTATGGCTTCAGCTAAGACTTCAAGTACAATATTGAATAGAAGTGGTGAGAATGGACAGCCTTGTCTAGTTTCTGATCGAAGTGGGAATGCTTCCAGTTTTTCCCCATTGAGTATAATCCTTGCTCTTGGCTTGTTGTATACAGCTTTTTATAATATTGATAAAGGTTCCTTCCATTCCAACTGTCTCTAGTGTTTTGATCATAAAGGGCTCTTGGTCCTTGCCAAAAGCTTTTTCTGCATCTATCGACAGTATCATGTAGTCTGGACATTTGGACTGGTTTATATGGTGAATTACAATTATTGATTTGCATATGCTAAACCAACCTTGTATGCTTGGGATAAAGTCTACTTGATCCCTGTGAATGATCTTTTTGATATGTTTTTGAATCAGGTTTGCTAAGACATTGTTGACAATCTTTGCATCTGTGTTCATCAGAGAGATAGGGCTATAGTTTTCTTTTTTAAGTGTATCTTTGTTAGGTTTTAGGATTAAGATGATATTAGCTTCATAGAAGGAATTGGTAGTCTTCCTTCCTTTGCTATTTGATGGATCAGTTTAAAGAGTATTGGTGTTATTAGCTCCTTAAATGTCTGGTAGAACTAGGTGCTGAATCCATCTGGTCCAGGGCACTTTTTGGTGGGAAGATTTGAGATTACTTCATCAATTTCCTCATATGTTATGAGACTATTTAGATAATTCACAACTTCCTGATTCAATTTAGGTAAGTTATGTTTACTTAGGAATTCATCCATCTCTTTTGCGTTGTCAAATTTCACAGCGTATAAGTTTTTGAAATATGACGTTATAATCTCTGGATTTCTTGGGTATCAGTAGTGATAACTCCATTTTCATTTCTAATTTTGTTAATTTGGGTTGTCTCTCTCTTGCTTTTGGTTAATTTAGCTATGGGAGTATCAATCTTATTGATTTTTTCATAAAACCAGCTTTTTAACTGGTTGATTTTCTGTATCGTTTTCCTAATCTCAATTTTGGATATTTCTCCCCTTATTTTGTTAATCTCTTCTCTTCTACTGCTTTTGGGATAAGATTGCTCTAATGCCTCTAAAGCTTTAAGCTGCATCATTAAGCTATTTATTTCTGATGCTTCCATTTTTTTTTGATGCAGGCATTAAGAGCTATGAACTTAAATCTTATGACAGTTTTCATTGTGTCCCAGAGATTTTGGTAAGTTGTATTTTCATTATTGTTCACTTTCAGGAAATCTTGAATTTCCTTTGTAATTTCTTCCTGAATCCAATTCTCATTCAGCATCATAGTGTTAAGTTTCCAGGAGTTAATGTATTTTCTGTTGTTTGTTGTGTTGTGGATGTCAAGGTTTAGGCTGTGGTGGTCTGATAAGGTACAGGCTAGAATTTCAACTTTCCTTTGTATGTGGAGATTCGTTTTGTGGCCCAATATTTGATCTATTTTGGAGAAAGTTCCGTGTGCTGCTGAGAAAAAAGTGTATTCTTTGATGTGTGGATGAAAAATTTGATAGAGATCTGTAAGGTCCATTTCAGTAAGGGTTTGATTAATTTCCAAAGTGTCTCTGTTAAGTTTTTTACTTGTTAATCTATTCCATGTTGAGAGGGCAGTATTGAAATCCCCAAGAATTATCGTTTTGGGGTTGATTTCTCACTTTAGACATTGTAGGATTTGCTTAATGTATGGGGGGGGCTTGTATTGGGTGCTTATATGTTCAGTATTTTGAAGTCTTCTTGGTGAATTGTACCTATGTCTCTTATGATTATATGTGGTTTGAAGTCCACTTTGTCCAAAAGCATAAAGGGTACCCCTGCCTGTTTTCTGGTTCCATTAGCTTGCAGAACTTTGACCAGCCTTTCATTTTTAATATGTGCCTGTCTTTTGTGGTGAGATGGGTTTCCTGCAGGCAGCAGATTGATGGGGTGTGATTTTTAATCCAAGTTTGTAATCTGTGTCTCTTGATCGGTGAGTTAATTCCATTAACATTTAATGTTGTAATGGAGAAACTATTTTTATTTCCAGACATTTATTATGTTTAGTGGCTTTTTTAAGTGTATAGTTTCACTTTTAGGTTTTGGTGGTATTATACTTCCCTTCTGTCCTACTGGATATGCTTGTTTTTTTTCTTCAAGCTTGAGCATCCTTTCTAGCATTTTTGAAGGCCTGGTTTGGTGGACATGTGTCTCTTCAAGTTGTCTTTGTGCTGGAAAATTTTTCTTTCTCCATCGATCATGATGGATAGTTTTGTGGTGTATATCAGACTGGGTTGACATTTTTGGTCATTCAATACTTGAAGTATGTCTCTCCAAGCTCTTCTTGCTTTTACTGTTTCCATTGAGTAGTCATTTTTTATTTTAATAGGTTTACCTTTAAAAGTGACTTGTTTTTTATTTCCCCTTAATGCCCTCAGCACCATTTCTTTATCTTGAATGTGGAATGTTTTAACTATTATTTGCTGTGGCAAGTTTCTATTTTGGTCATATCTGTTTGGGTTGCAGAATGCCTCTTGTTTTTTTTTTTAACATTTTTTATTATTATTTCTGCTCATATAAACTTAATAGGTAGACCAGTTCTCGCCCCCCTCCTCCTCCCCCTGAACCCCCTGCTCCCCTTCCATCCCTCCCCGTCTCCCAGTGCCTCCCCCCCAATACCCAGAGAGTTCTTTATTGTGTATGCCTAACTCTCCTCTTGGTCCTCCTCTCCGATGATGTACAAGGACCCACTGGCATTTCCCTGAACCCTTCCCTGTTCCCCTTAAGCATAGGAACACTACTGTGGCTGTCAATCCCTTGCCTCCAAGGATCTTGGTGCCTTTATCTGATGCTAGACTTTGTGAGGTCAATAGTGTGTTGGACATTGTGCAGGGCATGTAAAGTCCTATTATGATTGCTTCAGCCCTAACTAGTTTAGAGAATCTTCAGATCATTGCTCCTCCCATCCTTTTGCTCTTACAATCTTATCGCCCCCTCTTCCGCAAATGTCCCTGAGCTTCAGGATGGGAGGAGATTAGGCTGGCTTAGTTCTCTGTGGTTGATATAGTCTCTGAAGTTCTGGATTGTGGTTTGTTGATTTTCTTTTGCAGTTTTGCTGCTCCTGCAATGTCCTTCACTCCATCCTGATGGGCACTGTATGTCACCCCCTGGTCAGAGACAAAAAACTGTTAAACTGGAGTCTTGTTATAATAGCACATTCAAGGGTAGATGTACTAAAAGCAGGGAGGGGTCAATCACCCATTTGCAACATGATCACCTTTCATCTTCCAGACTATGTGCCCTCCCCTTCTGGTGAGATCATATCCCCTCATTTGTACATGATCAGGAACGAACGTCTGTGAACTTAACCAGGTGTCACATTATTTACTTGCATTCCTTGGAGGCCGATTTTCTCTGCTGTAACATGGTCCCCTCTCTCTTTGTGTCTGGTGTGGCCCTCCAACCCCATCCCTCCTGTTCACAATCCTTGCAATTACTGTATTACACAGGTTTAGTTTTGAGTGTCTCAATGTGGGCTGGGTGAGTTTGGTACTAGAATTTGCTGGGAAATGGATGTCATTAGAAACAATTATATTAAGTGAAGTATCCCAAACCCAGAAAGTTAAGTGCCGTATGTACTCCCAGAATGCCTCTTGTATATGGATGGGCCTCTCTTTCTTTAGATGAGGAAAGTTTTCCTTGATGATAGTTTGAAAAATTTCCTCACGTGTGGTATTTTGGGATTCTTGCACTGGTATCCCATGAATGCACATGTTAGGCTTCTTCAGGGTGTTCCATAACTCTTGAGTATTTCTCTTGAGTATCTTTTTGGCTTTAACAACCTCTTCCATTGATCTGGTTAATACTACCACTTTGTCTTCAAAGTCTGAAATTCTATTTTCTGCTTCCTTAGTTCTGTTGATAAGACTCTCTGTGGAGTTCTGGGTTGAAGATAACTTGTCTTTTAGTTCAGTGTTAAACTCTGCTTGAGTCTGTTTTAACTGCTCTATGCCTTTTTTTGTTTTTTGATCTGTTTTTCTCAACTCCTCTAAGTTTCTGTTGTGTTCCTGTTCAAAATGATTGATGTGTTTTGTTTAATTCCTTCCGGATTTCCTCTTTCATAGTATTGATCATGGTAATGATCATGTTTTGAAAGTTGTTATCCTAGGTCAGGCTTTCTTGGCTATTTTCCATGGATTTGTTCTGGTTGGAGTCTATTGTTATGGGATTAATTCCTTCAGTGGGAGATTTGTTTTCTTGGGTTTTGTTTCTCTAGGATTTGCCCTTTGACTTGGGCATTGTCGTTTTAACTCTTAAGTCCTTCTTTCAATTTCTGTGTGTTTTTCACTGAACTGAATTATTTGGTCTGGATCAGCTCTGGCTCCAGCTGGCTGGTAGGAGAAGCTGGAACCAGTGGTGGACTGCCTGGGGTGAGCAGGGGGAGCTTACCTAGGTTGCCTTGTGTCCTGGCTGGACTGCGCGCATCCCGGGCAGGTGAGGAAATGAGGAGGTGGTGGTGGCAGGGGCACAATTTACCAGGGGAGCTGGCGCGTGGTCCAGCGGGTCCTCCCTGCCTGAGCAGCACCTGCTCTGGCTGTCTGGGATTGGAGGTTGGACAGAGCTAGATCACCGTGTGTCCTGGCTGGACTGTGCGCATCCCTGGTGGGTGCGGAAAGGGTATAGGCAGAATTTTTAAAAATTGTTTTATTATTATTTATTCAATTGTGCGCATGTGTGTATGTGTTTGTGTAGAACCATGGACGAATCAGGAACTACCATGGACGCCTCCACCTCCTTCTGCCCTGGGATTCACAGGCTCCACCCTACCAGGACCAGAAGCGCAGGTCGCCCCCGCTTCTGCCCGGCGTGTATACGTGGGATCTGGGATCCGAACTCAGGACCTTCTGCCTGCAAGGCAGAGGCTTAACCCCTGAGCCACCTCTCCAGCCCCAGAATTTTGATTTCCTAAGTTTTCCTTACCTTTTTTTCCTAAAGGCTTTTTAAATGTTTTCTCTCATTGAAATAAAGTATTCTGATTAAAATTAAAAGACTGCCTATAAAATGAGAAGTAATAGACAAAATAGGAAATACATATTTTCTAGACAAACTAGAAAAATATTAACAAGTTGAAAGTCATACTTGTGAAACTAAAGCAGTGAGCATTATTTCAAATACACATCAGTTTTAACAGATGGTTTTCTGAAAAAGTACTTTGCTGAATGGAGACATATGAAACTAAACATTAAGTCCTATTAATTGTTAATTTTCCCCCGTTGATCTAACTTTCAAAGTATTTTTCCTTTTTTTAATGAACCAGTGAAAGGTGAATGATAATCCTTAAACCTGCAAGTACAGTACCAAATGTTTATAAATCAAGGTTTCTCTAACTCTCTTTTCTTCTCCTTCCTGGTGTGTAGTGATGAACAACCTAATCACATGCTCCCTCTGCCATATTTGAGCTGCTCTTTCATGCTGTTCTGATTACAAAAGACTGAACCCTCTAATAATAGGAACAGCTAATAATAGATGTACCTGAGTAAAACAGGACTAAGCAGAAGCTTTAAGGAGAACCTCATAACCTTGCAACACAATCTTCAAGATTATTAAGGAAAATACTGAATGAAAGGCTGCAGGCGCAGGTGCATACAAATTCACAATTTCATGACCTGTCAATTAAATCATTAACATGTAGTGAATAGGCAAAGTACAACATAGACATGATGAAAGGGAACAGTGTGGATACCAGTGTTTCAAGGTCACACTTATACAGTAACTTTATATCAGGAAAAGATTTAGACATTGGCATTTGCAATTGTACCAGAATCCTGTCCACCAGTCACAACCCTCCTTGTATTTATTTGTAGATTTAATTGATCACTCATCCAGATCTTCCAGAGTCAAAGAGATATAGCTTCAGGCATTGTCCTTTAAAAGATAGGGATTATTGTTTATTTATGTAATTGATCATCCTTTGCTTCTCTTGAAAAAAGACACTGCGTGAGTATCATGGAATCTGATTGGATTCAAGATCCGCTTGTCAGAATGGTACTCATTCCTGTTACTGTAAACTAGAACAAGAACCTATAATAAAAAGGAAGGAAAAGTTCAATAGGAAGGACAGCCAATAAACTTGTAGGTAGGGAAAAAATACTTCAAACTGCTCTGTAGGTAGCTATTATTAGAATGGACACTTACAGGGGAAACCTTTGGGTCTAAAGCTGAATGGGTGAAGGGAAATGCACATGTAAATGGGGTGACCCACAGGAGTAGACAGGACAGAGGGAACCCTGGGGTCCATAGAAGCACACAGGCAGAAGGATAGAAAGGAGTGGGAGGGAACTGTGAAGGGAAAGGAAGAGATGGAGGGGAGGAAGGAGGGAACAAAGCTGGGATGAATACTCGGTATGCTTGTAAAAGCAGAAAGATTAAAAAATTAAAAAGACACTGAAGTAGACTACTAATCATTGAAATGTGTAGCTAATGTAAAATTATTATGAATGTGAATAGACTTTTATCTTTGTATGCGTGCATGGAGACACATATTTAACATGAGATTTCAAGCTTAAAAATATAGTGCATGTGCACCTACAGGTTGCCCTCATGTATTCACAGGTAGATGTTCTTTAATGTTGACGGAAATGATGCTATTGTTGAATTAGAAATGTCTAGACAGGATTATGTTTTGACTGTGCTATTTTAGTAGCCTTATGTTTACAGGTGTGACTTATCTGGCAGGAGCAGGTGATTGGAGCATTTTGAGAGTTTTTTAAGTTCAATCTGATCTCTCTTTCTCTCTCTCTCTCTCTCTCTCTCTCTCTCTCTCTTTTCCTTCCAGGCTTCTTAAAATGATGATCAGTTTCACTAAAGTGTTGAGCTTTTCTTCATGTTTTTCTTCTTACAAAGGACTGAATCCTCTTAATCTATGAACCAAAACAAATTAATTTCAGCCATTTAGTTAAAGCAATGAAATTAACTAATTACAGGTACAAATTCTCACAATGACATTAGAAGAAATGAAGGTATTCTCTAATAGAAAATTTCAATACGCTATCAATTGCTTGATCAAAATATGGCAGCTTATATTAACAAATAGGAGTACAAATGCTGAAAGTTAACAGAGATACATTGGAACTAAATCAAGCCTTTACTGAAATGGACCTTACAGATCTCTATCCAACTTTCCACCCAAGCACAAAGAATACACATTTTTCTCAGCAGCCCATGGAACTTTCTCCAAAATAGACTACATATTGGGCACAAAACGAGTCTCTACATATACATGAAAATTGAAATTCTAGCCTGTACCCTATAAGACCACCATGGTCTAAAGCTTGACATCTGCAACACAACAAACAGCAGACAACATACTAACCTTTGGAAACTAAACACTATGATGCTGATTGAGAATTGGATTTAGGAAGAAATCAAAAAGGAAATTCAAGATTTCCTGGAAGCAAACAATAATGAAAACACAACATTTCAAAATTTCTGGGACACTATGAAAGCCATCTAAGAGGCAAGTTTATAGCTCTTAATGCCTATATCAAAAAAAAATAGAAACATCACAAGTAAGTCACTTAACAATGCAGCTTAAAACGTTAGAGACACAAGAGCAATGCAATCCCAAAAGCAGTAGAAGAGAGGAGATTAACAAAATCAGGGTAGAAATATCCAAAACTGAAATAAGGAAAATGATACAAAGAATCAACCAGTCGAAAAGATGATTCTTGAAAAAAATTAATAAGACTAGCTAAATAACCAAAATCAAGAGAGAGAAAACCCAAATTATCAAAATTAGAAATGAAAATGGAGTTATTACAACTGATACTCAAGAAATTCAGAGAATTATAAGGTCATGTTTCAAAAAGTTATACTCCATAAAATTTGATAACACAAAAAATGGATGAATTCCTAAGTAAGCACAACTTACCTAAATTGAATCAGGAAGTTTTAAATTATTTAAATAGTCATATAACATATGAGGAAATAGATGAAACTAACCTTGAAACTTCGCAACAAAAAATATCCTGGACCAAACGCATTCAGCACAGAATTTTACCAGACATTTAAGGAACAACTAACACCAATACTCCTTAAACTGTTCCATAAAATTGCAAAGGAAGGAAAACTTTGGAATTTTTTTTATGAAGCTAATATCATACTAATCCCAAAACTTAATAAAGGTAAAATTAAAAAAGAAAATTATAAGCCAGTCTCTTTGATGAACACAAATGCAAAGATTCTCAACAAAATCTTAGCAAATCCATTTTAGAAATATATCAAAAATATCATTCACTCTGATCTTTATCTTGGGCACACAAGGTTGGTTCAATATACATAAATCAATGAATGTAATTCACCATAAAAAACAATCCAAAGTCCAAGACCACATGATAGTATCAATAGATGCAGAAAAAGCTTTTGACAGGTATGACATCCTTTTATGATCAAAATGCTAGAAACAGTTGGAATGGAAGGAACCTTTATCAACATAATAAAAGCTGTATATGACAAGCCAACAGCAAGGATTATATTTAAATGGGAAAAACCTGAAGCAATCCTGCTTTTATCAGGAACTTGGCAAGGCTGTCCATTCTCATCATTTCTTTTCAATATTGTACTTGAAGTCTTAGGTAGAGCCATAAGACAAGAGAGGGAGATAAAAGGGATTCAAATCAGAAAGTAAGAAGTCATGATATGTCTATTTGCAAATGATATGTTCACATACCTGAGTGATGTTAAAAACTCCACCAGGAAACTCCTGGAACTAATACATAAATTCAGCAGAATGGCAGGTTACAAAATAAACATACAAAAATCAGTGGCTTTCCTATGCGCCAATGATAACAAAAGTGAAAAAGTCCTAAGAGAAACAATCCTGTTTACTATCTAGCCCCAAAAAAATTGAAATACCTTGGTATAAATCTAATCAAAGAAGTGAGAGACTTTGATAACAAAAACTTTAAAACCCTTAAGGAAGAAATTACAGAAGACAGCAGAAGGTGAAAAGACCTCCCATGTTCCTGGATTGGCAGAATCAACATCATAAAAATGACCATCCTACCAAAAGCAATATACAGATTCAAACATATACCAATTAAAATCCCCAAGTAATTCTTTAAAGAAATTGACCAAACAATCTCAAAATTCACATGCAAGCACAAAAGGCCCAGGATAGCAAAAACAATCCTAAGTAACAAAACCACTGCTGGAGGTATCACCATTCCAAATCTTAATCAATATTACAAATCCATAGTAATAAAAACAGTCTAATACTGGCTCCAAAATAGACATGTAGATCAATGGATAAGGGTTGAAGATCCAGATATAATCCCATATAATTACAGCCTGCAAATATTTCAAAGGTATATACTTTTTGATACAATATTTTTTCCAAATCATTTTAACATTTTAATTTCACCTAGAGTAAGGTCAAATTGACCAGATATTGATCCCAGTAAACCTGCAAATGATTATACATTGTGAATCTCTGAAACTAATGACCCCAAATATGTTAATTGGCTATAGTCAGTATACCTGGTGCTAGTTACAGAGCAAATCAGACACTCTTGCTTTTTGGTACTTTCAAACAGGTCACATAACATATGCTAATGATGGATTTCAGCTCCTTTTCATTTTTTATTATTATTTTGCCTAGTTATGTAAGCAAAATGAGTACGTATCCTTGCCCCCTTTTTTCCCCTCCCCTTCTCCCTCCCTTCTTTCCTCCTTTCCCCTATTCTGTTGCCTCATCCCTCCCTCTCTACCCCCTTCCTCTCTCCATCCTCTCTCTTGATGTTTCACAACTACTCTTTCCAACCCTCCTATCGATGAGCTTATATGGGCACAGGAATTCCCTTTGAATAGGTTATTCTAGTAGAGGTTCAAGCCTCTGTGGCAGATCTGGATGCCCTTCCTTGTGTTATGGGATCACTGTGGAGTCTGTATGTATGCTGGTTCTTGTGTTCTGAAGTTGAAGACTGAAACCAGAACACTCATAGAGTATTAAGGCAGAATTTATTAGAGGAGAGAAAGAATGGAATTCACAGAATCCAGACATGGAGTACCAGGAGGGGCAAAGGCGCCCTAGAGAACTCATACACACTAGGTATGGATTCCAGGCAAGAAGCTGAAAAATAACTCACAGACAACAGATGTCGAATGCCATGAGGGGCAAGCACCAAATATAGCTGCCGGGATCAGGTATATTTATATACTTAGACAAGCTCAGGAAAAAATGTCTTTTTTTTCATTGTTTAGCTCCAGTTTCTGTAACCTGATTGGAGCTTTTGGTCTTTTACATCTCATTGGTCTGTTCATATTGGGGCCCAACACAGTTGATTTTGTACCCACCTTATAGTAGGTCTCAGCTGCAAAGGAGAATTCATTTCCATATCTTTTCATGAACAGAGAGTTGGTAGAAGTTGGGGGAGGGTATTTTCCTTCAAGTTAATCCCAACAGTGGAAGATGACATTCCAAGACTTTCAGAGACCATGTCACTATGGCTGCTCTAAAATTGCCTAACATTGGCATCTCACTTATATGGATACTCCACTATTCCTGTCTAACCCCTTGCCTCTAAGGATCCTACTGACTGAAACCACTCCTCTGAGATCCTTGCTAGTCTATGGGGTCACGTTGACATGTCAGCCATTGTGCAGGTCAGGTAAAGTCAAATCTCATCACAGTGAGTTCTTTGCTGCCATAGCTTAGAACTTAGTCTTAAAAGGAGTATCTTGTCCAGCAATGGACCTCCCCACATTTT
This sequence comes from Typhlomys cinereus, assembly GCA_023101885.1. Classification (NCBI taxonomy): domain Eukaryota; kingdom Metazoa; phylum Chordata; class Mammalia; order Rodentia; family Platacanthomyidae; genus Typhlomys; species Typhlomys cinereus. Next base: position 1,301,939 of record JALPQD010000082.1, read on the forward strand.
TAGTATCTTACAGTGTTGTCGCCCTCTCTTCCACAAAGTTCCCTGAGCCTCAGGATGGGGAGAGATTTGGGGACTTTCCCATTTTTAGGCTTGAACAGTGTTGCTGCCCTCTCTTTTGCAAGGTTCCTTGAGCTTTAGGATGGGGAGAGATATGGCTGGTGTTCTGGTTGAACATTGTAGGGTCATTGGTATTCTGTATTATGGTTGATGGTTGTTTTGTTTTGCAGTTCTTGCACTTCACTAGCCTGCATCCTTTCTGGATATCATGGTAATGTCCTAACCAAAGATAAAAAGACTTTTAAAAAGAGTCTTTATACAAGAAGAGGCTTAAAATAGAGGGAAGAGTAGGAGTAGGACATAGGTGTGGGGTCAGCCTGCAAGTTGCAAGCCAGCTACCATCTAACTACCAATTCCTATCCCCTTCATGATGGGAGGCACATGCCCAGCTCTTTAAACCCTTTCAAACACAAGTGTACAGGAAGGAAAGTGAGAATGGGGAGTGTCAGATGTCTCACTACTTACAGACCATTCATGACTGTGGCTTAATTTCTCTATCGAATTGTGCTCCTTTGTCTCCTTTCTTTTGAGGTCTTCTTTCCCTTGCCATCCTAATTATAAGACTTTGCAGTTATAATTGGTGCTATAGAGATTTTTGCTTGAGCATTAGGAGGCTTTGGAACTAATATCCACTTATCAGGGAGAACATGTGGCATCTACCTTTCTGTGCTTGAAATACTTTGCTCAGTATAACTTCTTCCAATTCCATCTATGCACCAAAAATTTATTCATTTTTTGATGGCTGAGTAGTATATATATATATATATATATATATATATATATATATATATATATATATAACATTTTCATTATCCATTCATCAACTGTTGGGCATTTAGGTTGATTCCTTGATTTTGCTATTGTAAATAATGTTACGATGAACATGAATGCACTCCTGCATTTGGTGGATTATATATGGCATTTCAATTCTTAACTTTTTTAGAAACCTCTATATTGCATTCCAGAATAGTTGTACAGGCCTGCATTTTCGCCAGCATTGTATGAGGAGTCCCTTCTCTCCATATCCTCTCCAGCATTTGTTACTCTGTGTATTTTGGGTTTTAGCCATTCTGACAGGGTAAGATGATATTTCAGGGTAGTTTTGATTTGTATTTCTCTGATGTCTAGGGATGTGGAATATTTTTAAGGTAAGTTTTTGATATTTCAATTTCATCCCTGAAAAAGTTTCCTTTAAGCTTTGTGGCCTATTTTCTAATTGTGCTTAAATTTTTTAGTTCTTTGTGTACTCTGGATATTAGTCCTCTATCAGATGTATGGTTAGTGAAGATTTTCTCCCATTCTGTTGATTGTCTTTTTCCTGGATTACAATATATTTAGCTGAACAAAAGCTCTTTAATTTCATGAGAGCCCTTTTGTTGAGTGTTGATTCTATTTCCTATGCTATTGGGTTCATATTTAGAAAATGTTGGGCTAGGCCAATCAGCTCAAGAGAATTTCCTACTCTTTCTTCTAAGGTTTGTATATTCTGTGGTCTAATATTAGACCTTGATCCATTTGCAGTTGATTTTCATACATGGTGACATTAAGGGTCCACTTCCAATCTTCCATATGTGGATATCCAGTTTTGTCAGCACCATTTATTAAAAATGGTGTTCTTTTTCCATTGGATTTTCTGTGCCCCTATGTTAAAAATCAAATGAATGGGCTTATGTCTAGATCTTAAACCCTTATCCACTGATTTATGTGTATTTTTGGTAAACAGTATAATGGCCTTGTCCTTTAGCACCAGTCATTGCAGTCCCACACCCAGGGGAAGGAACACCAGAGTGAAAATGGTTCACCAAGGCTTATGATAGCCAAAAACTTAGAAGTAATGTCCCCAAAACCTCAGACTCCATCTGAGCCAGGATAACCAATTTCAGTCTTTGCAGTGTTGTCTCAAAGCATCCATGTAGTGATCAAGGTGGCTGGTGCTGGCCTAAAGATAGTCTGAGTGACTATTTCACTATTAGTCATTTTTCTCAAGGCAACCTGGGCAGCAAGAAAGAGCACAATAGCTAGTAACTGGGGAGTCATATGGAATCAGCCACAGTGTCTTTCTGTGTGCATGTGCAAGAAAAATGAACAACAGAAAGTTAGGGAGATGGCTCAGGAGGCAAAGGCTCAGGTCTCAAGCAAAAGGACCTGACTTTGGTTTTCTAGTTCCCATGTAAAAAGCCAGGCAGAAATGGTGGTGACTAGGGTTTCTGGTTCTGGAAGGTAAAGCCTGGGAAACTTTGGAGCAAAGAAATAAGGTGGAAGAGCAATCCAGAATGATTTCCAATGTCACTCTTGGATCTCCACAGGCACACATATTCAGATGCCCTCTTGAACATACACTATATAAACATGTATTTCCACCTATGTGCAAAATATATACAAATGAATACATGTACCTTCATATGCAAAAAATCATTAATGGAACATTTGCAACATTTAAATAGCTTTTTGTTATCACTATCAATAATTTCCACAGATTTTTAAGAATGCTTTAACAATGCTTGACATGTTAAGCATTGCCCATGTCCAAGAAGAGGTGGTTCTCAGTCTGTTTAAAATTTATAAAAGTCACAGTGAAGCACACAGTATCATTTAAAGACTGGGAGTTTTTACAAAACTAAGGCTCCCACTTCCTTCTAACCACACCTCAGGACATTTGTTGAGAGGCACAGGGCCAATGCTGAAGCAACTCCTTATCCTAGATGATGCCTGAGAAGCCTAGGGAAACCCTAAGATAAACAGAGATCATTATTCATGGACTCAATCATTGCTGGGTAAAAATAATCCTACCTGTAGGATGATAAACACAAAGCCTCTCATTACTAATCTATACCTTTGTTTACTTTTACCTACTACTTGATGCTTTCCGCTTTCCACAAGACTAAAACACAGCTTAAGGGGAAATGGGAACTAAATTCAGATAAGAAGGGGATTTAAAATGACTATTTCATTTTTAATGTTGAGGAAGCAGCTTTCTGCTTTGTATAATGATAGAACTAATTCTTCAGTTTATTGGTCTCTCTCTTTTTGCATACCTGGCAGCACCTGAATTTTTCATGTGGATAACAACCATTTTCAGTGTAGTGAGGTGATAATTTATTGCAATTTTGATTTCTATCCTTTTATAGTTAGTGAAATTGAGCACGATTCTCATGTAGCAGTTGTATCGTATATCTATGTATGCCTTCTTTTAAGAATGCTTGCTTAGACTTTCTGCCCACTTTTGGCTCATGTTATCTGTCAGGAATGACATTGGGATCCTTGATCTCTTTATAGATCCAGGATATATTAGCATCTCTTTTGGTAAACAATTTACAATTATTTTCTCCCATTTTGTAGGCTTTTAGTCTGCTAATTGCTTTCTTTGCTATATAGACTTTATTTGATGTATTTAACCTCATTTATAAATTTTTACTTCTTTTTATTCCTGTATTGTAAGGTTCTTATTCAAAAATCCTTTCCTACTCAAACATCCTAAAATATTTTCCCTATGTCTTATTCTAGATTTTAGGTCTTAGATCTTAGTTTAAGTTTCACCAGGTGTTGATATCTGTAAGAAATAGAGGAATAGTTTCATTTCCAAACTTCCCCTGCACCATTTTAAGAAAAGACAATCTAAGCCACCTGTGTGGAAAGTCAGTTGCTTGTGGTATAAATTTAACATTCAAATGCATCCTGTCACTATGTTGTTACATAAATGACCATTTTACTGTTTATTTCATAAGAAATGCTTTTTCTGTAGAAGCTTTTTTCTGTTTGTGGTATCTTCCTTGTTTTACATATTCTAGTTTTGGTTTATTTATAAAACTAGAACTTGAGTTTCTTAAGTAAAACAATGATATTTTCATCAGTTCTGGAAGATTTTTAAAACAATACTGTGATTATTGGACTTTTTGCTACTAAAATTCCTCTTATAGATAAGTTGAAACTTTTCCTTCTATCCTAAATACTTACAAATGTGTCATAGTCTCCATTTAATTCTCATATGAAATAAAAATTACTGAATTTCTTCAAGTTGATTTTTCAATCTGCTCTGTCTTTAGCTATATCTGACCTGCTGTTCAATCAGTCCCTCAGGTTGTATTTTATTTCAAATTTATGTTATTACAGTTTATTTCTAATCACATTATTACAGTGTTCACTTTTTATTTTGTACATCTTCCATGTTTATGTAATACCTTACTTTACTAAATTTAGATCTCTAGTATCTTCCACAGGTGCTAAGGGATATTAATGCTGGCAATGAGAAGGACGTGTGATGGAACAATTAGATGGTACTAAGATATGAGTCTATCTCAAGCCCCATGAATAACTAAGAAATAGTACGTTAACAACTATCAATTATTTATTGCATTTAGGTGCACATTATAATATCTTCAGGAAAGCACACAGTCCTATTTACTCTCTGTTCTGTTGAAACTGGAATTCTCAGCTTATGGGAGGTTTCATCCCAAGAGAGGCTTTCTGTTCTTAGCTACTATTAGGCAATCCAGGGAAGTAAAGGGAATGATCGCAAGGCAGATTATGTGCAGCTTTGTTGACTCTAGCAAAGAATCACTGTTCAAAGATAATTCATAACATCACATATACTCATAAAGGCCTCTCTTTACTCAGCTCAGTTGGTAGCAGAAGAATGGCTGACTTAATAATTGCTTATACTTGAGGGAAGAAAATGTAGCTCTATGACTAAATCTGATTGGTACATCTGTAGTTCATCTCTCTTTGCTAGCTATGGAAATGATTTAAGATTTCTGTAATTGTTACTTTTATGTATTGCTGTGAGAGAACATCCAAAGTCAAGCAATTTAAGGGAGAAAGGAGGATTTATTAAGCTTACAGTTCCAGAAATGAGATACAGTCTTTCAAGCAGACATAGCATGGCTGGAGACAGAAACTAGAGACACAGTATGTCATGCCTATCTACAAGACTGACAACTACAAGGCAGCTTGCTGTAAAAACATACTTCTCCAGGAGGTAGGGTGGGACTAATCCACCTGAAAGTCCACTCCCTGTGACCACCTTCCTCCAGCAAGGCTACACTTTTCAAAGATGCCGTGACTTTCCAAATACATGAAACTGTGGGGGACACATTTCAAACCATGTCACTATACTCCTGCCTCTCACAGGCTCATTGCCATCTAATTATGCAAACCAAACTCAGTCTAACTGTAAAAGTCTCAGTACAGACTACATCAGTAGTCCCAACATAGTCCAAAATTCCAAAGTCTCATAAAAATCAAAAGACAAGTTACACACTTCCAACATACAATGGCACAGAATAAACATTTCTGTTCCAAAAGGGAGAAATTGGGGCATATCCAGGAAATATCAGTCCACAACAACATGGAAAACTAGGAGGACAAACTCCAAATCCCGAAGTTCCAGTTCAATAAGTGACACTCTCATTGAAATGATCTCAGTTTCAAAGGACTATGGTTCCACCTCCAATACAGTTGCCCTAGAACACACCACTCTCTTTGGCTGGATCCTCCAAGGGTGTACAGCTCTCCTTGGCAGATATTACACGTTGTTTCTGGCATCTCTAACATCTTCAGATCTCAATGGCAAACTAGACTCTGACTCCACAGCACAACCTGATCTCCTTGGGCTTCTAAACTTTAGGCTTTCTGACAAATAATTAATGAATTCTGACATTCTTTGAAATCTTGAAGGTGAGATAAATGACCTCCTTCCTCTTACATCTTTGATACCTCTAAAAACAGAACCATGTGAATGACTTTGCCAAGTTTTGTTATAACCTTGATTTAGAGAATGGCCCCTATGACTCACAGCTGATTCAGCTTCTCTGTGCTGACTGTAGGAAAAAAATCTCTTCTCCTGGATTTCAGGGAATAACAGACCCTTGCTTTGGAACTTTACCTTTTAGCTCATTTCTTCCAAAAGGATTTGCATCCTTATGGGTGGAAGGCTTTTCTGATAATCTTGTCCTCAGGATAGGGTCTCTCCTATGATCCAAATGAAGAGTCAGCTTCAATTTGCTAATGGAGCTTCTCTGTTTAACAGCAGACATTTTGCTCTCTGCTTCTCCCTGTTTCAACTCTTTAAGTTTGTCATTACATTATTCCGCATCTTCACAATTTTTGCTTATTTCTGCCCAATTCCTTGATTTTTTTTGTAACTCTGAAGAAAAGCATTAAAAAGTGGCCATATCTCATTGTCAAGACTACATTGTTCTACATTGAAAGTTCTTCTGCCATGCACTGAAGGTTAACTTCAGGCAAGCTTTCAGGATGAGGGTAAAACTTCATTAAACTCTCCACCAACACATGGCAAAATTTGTCACTCATCCAGGTCTAAACATAATCTTTGTTCCCTTCTGAACCATTAGAAGCTGGGATTCCACTGCCTGCGTTTCTCACAACATTGCTCTCTTGGGAGCACTCATGAGAAAAGCCCTTATGGCCTAATTGCTAAGACACAAACACTTTCATAGCACTAAGTCTTAAAGTTCTCCATATTTTTCTCAACAAACAGTTCCAACGGCATACTAGCCACATCACAGCATCGGTCGTACTGTTGGGTACCAACTTCTTTTCAGCTTCACAAGCAGCTTCACTTGGTACTAGTGAATACCCCACTTCTTGGGTATCAATTTCTTTCACCTTCACATGGTGGTACCAGTTGTTCTAATCTCACAGCAATACCCACTTCTTGGCACCAATTTCTGTACTAATTACTCTTATCTGTTGCTGTGAGAAAACACCCAAAGTTAAGTAACTTAAGGGAGTAAAAGAGATTTATTCAGCTTAGGGTTCCAGAGGGGAAATATAGTCTTTCATAATGGATGTGACATTGCTGGAGGCAGAAATTGGAGACAACAGTCACTAAGTCATTAAAATGGCTAAGTCACACCATCTGCAAGGCTAAGAACTACGAAAATGTTCCCTGAAAAAACAGACTCCTACATGAGGTAGGATTTGATTAATCCACCTCAAGGCCCACCTCCTGTAAACATCTTCCTCCAGTAAGGGTCTTCCTCTCAAAGGTGCCATGACTTTTCCAAACACATGAGACCATGGGGGATACATTTCAAGCCATGACAATTTCTGTATTGACATTGTTGTTGAGTCAAGTAGAAAATACTTTATACCCTATTATATATGTTAAATGTAAAAATGTTACTATGGACTATTTTAGATTTAATTAATAAAGCATCCATCTAAAATTACTTTGAACAATATGCAAATTTACCTCACCTATTTAGACATTCAGGCATATTATCAGACATGCACTACCCTTGTCCCTCTGAAATGCCATACCTGAGGGTAGATCCCCTCAAAATGTCAAAAGTCAGATGAGATTCCATTCTGCTCAGAAAATATTAGTTAAAGAGAAAGAGAACCCACTAAAAGAGAAAACGGATGTCTGTCTGTACTTATCCCTCACTTAGATGACATGCTCATCACAAATAGCAAATACAATAACAGAAGTCAATTCCCTCAGTAGTTACCAATGCTGGGTCAGTTAGGAAGAACAAAGCAAAGGGCACATAACAGGATTTGAATGTTGGTGCTCCTGATTCATAGTTCAACCTCATGCTGTCCTATACAGTATGAATCTTTAAATGTAATAATAATATAGAGCAGAAACCAAGTATCATAAGTGAAAATAACTCAATCCCACTTTAAAATCTGGGCCTTTATTTCATTTGGTAGTGTTTCAGGGTGATCTCTTGACTGTCCCTTCATGGTCAACAAATATTACAGGATTGATATATTTTGCCTATCCCTTCATGGTTACTAAATGTTGCAAGGTTCTTGTGTTTGGACTCAATGATTGAAACCAGAACACCTGTAGAAGATTAAGGCAGAGTTTATTAGAAGAGAGAAAGAATAGAACTTACAGACTCCAGACATGGAGTGCCATGAGGGGCTATGGTGACTCCAGGCATAGAATCCATGAGAAGTAGGCAGCTACAAACAAACTCATGGACTCCACATGTGGAGTACTCTGAAGAGCAGGTGCCAAAGATGACTGCCAAGGTCAGGTATATTTATGCCTTTAGATAAGCCTGGGAAAAATGGCTTTTCCTCATTGGTTATCTCACATTAGAATCCAACCCAGTTGATTTTGTGCCCATCTTAAGATGGGGCTTATATGTAAAGGAGAGCTAAACTCTATGTCCTTTTATAAGCAAAGGGTTGGGAGAAGTTGGTGAAGGGTGTGTTCCTTCAGGGCAATCCCAGAAGTGGGAGATGACCTTGAAAGAATTTCAGAGACCTTCCAGCATGACTGCTCTAAACGTGCCTTATTCATGCCTTAACTTATGAGGACCCAGATGGGATGAAGGGCAAACTACCACTCTTAACTATTTCCTGTTGAGTTGGGGTGAAGGAAGTGTGAGCAGTCTGGTATCTCATCTATGAGATACTGAAATGGTCTAAAGGTCCCCACATTTGAAACTTTATGAATATTAATCTGGAAGAGACAAAACAGACAAATTAAGCCTATATGATCTAAACATAAGGATTAAACCATTGTAACTGGGAAGGCAGATGGGCTAAGCAAAAGGAACTTAGCACTTTTGCTCTGGGTACAGGAAAGAATTAGTAAAGAAAACCTGTTATATTGTCTGGAATAGTCACTACCTTTATCTGGTATGAAAGCCAAGAGCTGTAGGTAATCTACATACTGGAGGAGACCTTTCTTCTCTGGCAGTTGTAAATCTCCAAGATCACATTCTAAAGCTTGTCCAAAAAAATATCCAAACTCTCTGAATCTCTGGGCACAACTATCTAAATTAGTTCTCCTTTCCCGTCTAAGTTTTTGAAAACAAAGATATAGTCTTTTGGGGAACAAAGTAATGTAAAAGAACACATTTTTTAAGTTTTAAGTTTTTGAGAGTATGAATCAATCCTTCTCTAATCTGGTTATAAAGGACAATTTCATAGTTAAGTATAGGTGTCAACTTGATGGTTGAGGGTTTGAGTCCTGGGCACATGTGTAGACAATTAGTAGCTGAGTTCAAAGCAAATCTGCAGGAAATTGTCTACCTGATGGGGAAGGCCCGTCCATGGTGGGTGGAACTCGGCCTGAGACAGGTGATAAAATACAGAATGCTGGTTGAGGAAGTTGGCATCCTTGTGTACACTTGGCTAGCCATGCTGGTCTGGCAAGTATGGATCATCCCTCTCTCAGCCATTTTGTGAAGATGGTGTGGTCAGGTCCTTTAGTCCTGATGTTGGTGTGAACTCCCCAGTCAAGCTGGATTGAGAACTATAACCAGATAATTGTAAGAAATAAATCCCTGTTCCCTCATGCAGTTTCATGGTAATTTTATCAGCAAATATGCAGGCCAGCTGCAACAGGCAATAAGATTAAGTTTAATGGTGGTGAGATGTACTGCCAGCTAGGACACTCCAGTCAGGACAGGACTTCTGCATTCAGGAGCTCACTGCCATGAGATCTACTGCCAACAGACCTACACAATGGCTGACATCTCAACATTCCTCCATGAATAAGTGAGGTTCTTGGGAGATACAAGTACTCTCAAGGAGAATCTCCAAAGCAGGCTCTATAAAAAATCAGTGGAGATTTCCCACCTGTGGGTATACCCATTAAAGTCCCAATTAAACTACCACAGAGGCCTGATCCCTTACTGGCACAGGTGACTTACAGGAAGCCCAGTGGTCCACATATGCAGAAGTACATAAGTGCAGGAGTGACATGGGGATTGGTGAAGGGAGAGAAGAGTGGAAGAGGAAGAGTGAGGGAAGGAAGGTGGAGGAGACCTGGATATAATGAAGATTTTTTTTTTCTAAATTGAAAAAGAAGAAAAAAATAAGACTAATAAAGATTGGCAGAAAAAAATGTTGACTATGAGAAGATTGGTGGCTGCTAAAAAGTTCATAGTTAAAAGTAAGAATGAGTGAGAGGAGTACAGTTTATTTTTAGAATAATGACAATTCTTATATATCATAGCATAATGAGTGAATGCATGATAGTGTGTATATGTCAAACCCTACAGAAATGAGCATCACAAAAAAGTGAATTCATACAAAATTCATCATAGATTATCAGCATACTCATATCATCTGCAATGATAAATGAATGGGTAAACATTAAAGACCTGGTAAAGTTATTTTATCACTATATTGTCTATCTTCCCACCTGTCTATTTTTAATTTGTTCATTAGTTTGCATATATTGTATCATATTCAATATAGTATATAAGATAATACATATATCTTGTATATGCTGTAATATTTCATGTTAATGCTTTACTATATATGTATATAATATCTCTCCAATTTATGATAAAAATATAACAATATGGAAAAATTTAAAATGCAGATATATTTTAAATAACTGTAAACATAGCTGTTGTGATGGTAAATCTTAATTGTCAACTTGATGGGACTTAAGATCACCACAGAAGCAAATCTCCTAGCATGTCCATGAAGGACCAACTAACTACATTATTAACAGAGTTGGGAAGGTCCATTTTAAATGTGATTAGTTCTATTCTGTGGACTATCTCAGCCTGATGAAGCAAGTGAAGCACAAGCATCTCTGCTATCTGACTGTGGATACAAGATGACCAGCTTTCTCCTGCTCCTGCAACCATATAATCTTTATTAGGATGAATTTTGTCCATTGGAAATATAAGCCAAAATGAAATCTTCCTTTATTAACTTATTTTTTTGCCATGTGTTCTATGACAGCACTGAGATACGTAACTAGTACAAATATGTGCCATCCGTTATACAGTCTTAGAATTGATGGGTTAATGGCCTCCAGTACTTACAATTTGAATCTGTAAGGATAAAAATCTTCAAAATTGCAGATAGCAGACAAGTAAGGTGTAGATTGAGAGTATTAATTCTGTGCTAGTGCTTCAAATGTTAACCCATAGAATTTAAAATGCATGCTCACTATATACAAAGATTTATTTTTTACTCCAAAAGCCCTACATCATTGAGGTCTACTCATTTTGAATTTTCTTCATTCCTGGGGAAAACTTCTGGAACCTGACTATAGTCAAAATGTGATGAATTAACTACTCTGAAGCCTCTTTCTGCAACAGAAGGTGTTTATTACAGAAAAACACAACTGGTAAAAATGGAGGAAAAAAGTGACAACAGACTGCTTGGCCCTAAACAACCCTGAACAAGCTCTACCCCATGGCTCAAGGAATATCATGGAAGAGGGGTGTGGTAAGATTGTAAGGTCCTGAACTGAGACAGTGGTGGGCCATATGTTATTTCCTGGACATAACAGTAGTATTCATGATTTCATTGCAGGTATGTATAATTTCACAGGAACTGCACAGGCTCTGTCCTATCAACATCTGTCCACAGAAGGGAAAAGGCCCCTAGAAACTACAGGGATCTCTGAGAAACTGATAAGGACTAAAGCTGATAGTGAAGAAAAGGAATCTGCTTTCTGATCTATGATATTTGCTGGAACATGATTCATATCAGAAATATATCATCAAAAGCAAACTAGATGAAACACAATAGACACATAAGTAAAAAGACTTGAAAATAGGAGGGAGTCTTGCAGGGAAGATGGCATAAGAAAAGGAAGGGGGATGGGATTGGAGAATAAGGGGTGAAAATATCATAAATTTACTATATTTATTTGTGAGACACAAAAATTACACACACACACACACACAAACACACACACACATACACACACATACACACGCACACACACACACACATATATATATATACATACATATATATATATATATATATATTCTTTTATAGCTTCTCAGTACTGTGTCTCATTTGGTATCATTTCAGATGTCTGTATTGTCAAGTCCCTGAGCACTTGGTAGACATGGATAATTTATCAGTGGTTAAATCATTAAAGATATAAGTTCCTCTTCTTCTATCTGGAATTAACCTTCAATTGTTTCTCAGGGAGAAACAATTTTCACCCTATTCTATGGTGAAATGTTGATAGAATAAGTTGTGGAAGCAAACATCATTGTAGTGAATTCTTGGGTACAGAAACCCTGTCATGACTAAATAATATTGTATGACTACACCCGTCCTTACTCTCAGGTTCTTACATTCTTAATGCCTGCTCTTCTACAAGTTTCCTTGAGACTTAGGATGGCAGTTGATTTTGAAGTCCTGTTTAAAACTCTAAGTACTCTATAATGACCTATTCTTTACACTATGAATAGTTGTAATACTCACAACTATCGCAAAAGGATGCTGCTTGAGCAAGAGGTTATTCTATAATCTATAGGCATAATGCTGTGTTTAGATGGCAGTCCAATATCAAGTACTTAGAGTTAAACTAATAATTTGTTCACACCAAGTAACTCTTAGTCAAAAATCTTATCAACTTAAAATTTAGAGTCAGAAAATTATCAAAATTATCAAATTCAGGGTCTGGAAGAATTATATATAAAAGTTCAGAAAGTAAATATCTTAGGCTTTATGTACCATGACAGTTTCTGTTATAACCATTTAAATATTGCACTGTGTCAAAGAATAACCACTTACGATACACAAACAACAGAGCATAGTTGTGTTACGATGCCTCCCATCACCCCTCAAAAGCAGGTAAGCACGTAATCAAGCCCGGTTGTCTCAAGGGCTATTGCGCACCCACCTGAACTGGCTCATTTTCTAAGATAAAAATGACTCTCGTCATCAGTGACTTAGTTACTGTGCTCCATGTCTACTCATTTCAATATGAACTAATAAAATTATCACTCTCTGTACTAGGTCCTATAGGATCCTCACTCATGACTCCTCTACTTAACCATATGACTTGTTTTGCGCAAGTGAATTAAACAAACATGACACTAGCAGAATGTAGGTAAGTTTGTACTTACCTTCTGCTTGCTGAGAACTCTTTTAACATTTTGTATTAAGAATTAATAAAGATAAAATGCTCTTAAAATAGTCTTATTATAAAAGTAGATTCAGAGGTAGATGGAATAAGAGTAGGAGACCGTTGGGGCTAGAGAGTTGGCTCAGGGGTTAAGCCTCCGCCTTGCAGGCACGTATAGATAGATGCCAGGTGGAAGCGGGGGCGGCCTGCGCTTCTGGTCCTGGAAGGGCGGAGCCTGTGAATCCCGGGACAGAAGGAGGTGGAGGCGTCCATGGTGGTTCACGAATTCGTCCGTGGTTCTACACATACACATACACACACACACACACACACACACACACACACACACACACACACACACGCATATGCACACAGTTGAATAAAAAAAAAAAAAGAGTAGGAGACCGCTGTCGGGGGGGGGGTCAGTATCCCATTTGCAGGATGGTTACCTTCTATCTGCCAGACTCCATGCCCTCCCTTTCTGGTGAGATGCACAATTACCAACATATCATTGAACCCCCAAAGTCTAGCATGGATCACAGGCACTGAAATCCTTAAAGGCAAGGGATTAACAACCACAATAGTGTTCCTATACTAAAGGGGAACACAAAAAGAGTTCTTGGCAATGCCACTGGTCCTTACACATCAGAGAGGAGGACCCAGAGAGAAGTTTGACATGCACACTAAAGGATGCTCCAGGAATGGGGGGGGAAGCACTGGGAGGGGGGAAAGGAAAGGGAAAGGGGGGAGGGAGCAAGGGGATTCAGGGAGGAGTAGAGGGAGGGAGGGGAATGAGATACTTGACTTTGTATGAGTGGAAGAAATAAATAATAAATAAATAAATAAATAAACCAAAAAAAGAATTAATAAAGGTTTGGGTTGGCCTTGGGGCAGTGAGTAAGCATGCAGACAGCCAGTACAGCTGGCTCAAACTCATCATTGAACCTCTAGTCTAGCTATTCATAGCTAGACTTTCCCATTGTTCCCAGATGCAGTTGCAAATTTAAAGTATTGAGCAAAAGTATAGTTGTTGTTTTAAACCCTCATATTCTGGACTACATTGATGGACAGCCACCATCAAGCAATAGTAAATCTAGGAATGTAAGAGCCCATGTACTCATTCTCTATGCTTGAAAGTTTGCTTTGTTAATTCTATTCAGAAAATAAGATAGGTGTGAATGAACTATATAGTTAATTTGTGAATGTGTGACTGTGTTATCAGTTTATACCTTCTTAATCAATTGGCTTTATGGCAGTAACTAGATCATTCTGTTGCTATTTCTCAAGTTCAGACTCACTGGCAGTAAAAAGATTGCATAAGGTTCATGGAAAAGCTAATAGAATTTGCTCATGGGCACAGACATCGCCTTCATGGAGCTTCCTCCAAACTGCTTTCATTTGCTTAACAAATACAAAGTACAAGTTCAGCTTTACTTAATTCTTGTGTTGTCAATTAATACTTATTCAGATGAATATAAAAAATACAGAGTCCCTCTGCCATACAAACATTTTTTTTTCTCAGTTAATGTTCTATACAGAAGCCAAACTATCAGGATAAAGAATGAATGGAAGCTCCTATAGAATTTTTAAACAGAATAAGAATTTAAATATGAGCAACAGTGGAATGGAAGAGGAGGAACAGTGGAAGAACAGAGATTACACTCCACTTAAAATCATGAAGATCTAATAGTATTGAACATTCCAGTTGAATTAGTATTAAAATGAAGAATTTAATAGGTATAGTAAAGTATGAGTTTAATATACAGTTCCAGAAATTCATCTGACACCTTAAGCCTCGGGTTCTTGATCTGTGAGATGAGGATTGAAGATAGCATCCACTTCAATACTTTTATAATAACTTTAATGGATGATAGTACTTGGGACTTGTATATGTCCACAGTAAAAATAACAATGTGGCAAAAAAAAAAATCCCGAGGAGGAAAGTTTAGTGGGGAGAGCAGAGGTTAAGGAAGCTGCATCAGGTTGTTGTCAGTTTTCTCTGGGAAGAATGTGTCCAGACACCCATGGGAATAACATTCCTTCCATGTCAGTATAGTAAAGATTAAAGATCTCAAACTATTTCCAATGGCACATTAATTTAAACAAAGTTGAGTGCTTACAAAAGGGTAAAAAATTAGAAACAAAATAGCAGGTTGGATTGTAATGAAAAAAGCAAATTTGGATCAAAAAAGCCTTTATGTGATGTGTAGCACCAACATCTTTCCCTGGTGATAAAATTTGTATTGTTTTTAGCAACAATTTGGTTTCCTCACTCTGACTCTCATTGCTTTGCGTTTGTATTTAAGGTTTCCAATTTTCTGCATTTTTATTGCTTTTCTCTATTGTACTGTAGTATAGAATATGAAGTTAAAAGGAGACAGATGTTTAACATGACAATGCAGTTAACTATTACCATATAATTTTGCAATGTTAAGGAGGCTAGGATTAGTATCCTTTCACACTTTATGTCCAGGGGAATGTGGAATGTATGTTCCTGGGTGCACAGGTACTCGGAAGTTTGGTCATTTCATGTATGTATAGATGCATGTGCATATCCAGGGTCAGGGACATGTGAATGGGTTCACATACACAAGTGTATGTTTTGAGAGGATCATAGAACAGCCTCAGGCATTTATTACTTGGTAGGTGTTACCTTCTTTTTTGAGATAGTGTCTCTCAATTTACCCTGGGGCCTACTAATTAGGCTACACTGGCTGCTCAGAGAACCTGTCCAGTACTGTGATGAGTAGATCCTGTCACTGTTCTTTTCTTTTTTTCAACATTTATTATTATTATCTCCGCTTTTACAAACTTGGTAGGTACACTGGTTCCTTCACTCCCTCCTCCTCCCCCGACACCCCTGCTCCCTCTTCCCTCACCACTTCCTCCCCATCTCCCAATGCCTACCCCCTATCCCCAGAGAATCCTTTAATGTGCATGACAGGCTCTCCTCTGGGCCCTCTCTCTGATGACATACAAGGACCCAGTGGCATTTCCCTGAACTCTTTCCTGTGTTTCCCTTAAGCATAGGAACACTACTGTGGCTGCCAATCCCTTGCCTCCAAGGCTCTTGGTGCCTTTAGCAAATGCTAGAATTTGTGGGGTCAATAGTGTGTTGGACATTGCGCAGGGCATGCAAAGTCCAATTATGATTGCTTCAGCCCTAACTTGTGTGGAGATTCTTGCATATCATTACTCCACCCATCCTTGTGCTCTTACAATCTTACCGTCCCCTCTTCCGCAAATTTCCCTGAGCTTCAGGATGGGGAGAGATTAGGCTGGCCTAGTTCTAGGTGGTTTATAGAGACTCTGAAGTTCTGGATTGTGGTTTGTTGATTTTCTTTTGCAGTTTTGCTGCTCCTACAATGCCCTTCACTCCATCCTGATGGGCATTGTATGTCACACCCTGGCCAGAGACAAAAACTTGTTAAACTGGAGTCTTGTTAAAAGAGCACATTCAAAGGTAGATGCAATGAAAGTAGGAAACCTCAGTGAGGGAGGGGTCAATCACCCATTTGCAAAATGGTTACTTTTTATCTTCTGGTGAGATCATACCCCCTCAGTGGTAAATGATCAGGAACAAAAGTCTGTGAACTTAACCAGATGTCACATTACTTATTTGAAATCCTTAATGGAGGCGTATTTTCTCTGCTGTAACATGGTCCCCTCTCTCCTTCTTTCTGGTGTGGCCCTCCTACCCCATCCCTCCTGTTCATAATCCTTGTAATTACTGTAGATATTACAGAGATTTATCTTTGAGTGTCTCTAGGTGGGCTGGGTGGGTTTGGTACTAGGAGCCACCTATTAGGGAGTACATACGGCACTTAATTTTCTGGGTTTGGGATACTTCACATAATATAATTGTTTCTAATGAAATCCATTTCCCGGCAAATTCCAGTAATTCATCATTTTTGATGGCTAAGTAGTAGTCCATTGTATAGTTGTACCACCGTTTCCTTATCCACTTGTCAACTGTTGGACATTTGGGTTGATTCCATGACTTTGCTATTGTAAACAGTGTTGCTATGAACATGGTCGTGCTCGTGCTATCAAGGTGAAATTTTGCTGTTTGGGGGGTTATTCCCAGAAAAGGAATAGCAGGGTCATATGGCATTTCAATCTTTAATCTCTTTAAGAATCTCCAGAGGGCTCGCCAGAGTGGTTGTATGAGCCTGCATTCCCACCAGCAATGTAGGAGAGTTCCCCTCTCTTTACATCCTCTCCAGCAATTGTTGTTGTTTGTATTGCGGATATTTGCCATCCTGACCGGAGTGAGATGATATCTCAGGGAAGTTTTGATTTGCATTTCCCTGATGGCTAAAGAAGTGGAGCATTTTTTAAGATATTTGTTAGACATTTTAATTTCATCCCTGGTAAAATTTCTTTTAAGTTCCAGGGCCCATTTTTTAATTGGGCCATTGGTTTCCTTGGTTTTTAGTTTTCTAAGTTCTTTGTGCACTCTGGACAGTAGAGCTCTATCTGATATGTGGTTAGTGAAGATTTTCTCCCATTCTGTGGGTTGCTTTTGAGCTCGTGTTACGATTCATTATCTGAACAGAAGCTCTTTAATTTCACAAGATGCCAACTGTTGAGAGTTGGTAGCAGTGACTGTGCCATTGGATGTCTGTTTAGGAACTGTTGGCCTAGCCCAATCAGCTCGAGGGAGTTCCCTATCCTTTCAACTATGGTTTTTATCATCTCTGGCCTTATATCAAGGTCCTTGATCCATTTGTAATTAAGTCTTGTACATGGTGACAAGTACGGTCCAGCTGTAATCTTCTGCATGTGGATATCCAGTTTTGCCAGCACCATTTGTTGAAGATGCTATTCTTTTTCCATTGGATTCTTTGGGCCCTTTTGTCAAAGACCAAATGACTATAATTTTGTGGGCTTATATCTGGGTCTTCAATCCTTATCCATTGATCTGTGTGTCTATTTTATAGCCAGTACCAGGTTGTTTTTATAACTATGGATTTGTAGTATAGACTAAGGTTTCGTATGGTGATACCTCCAGCAGTGTTTTTGTTACTCAGGATTGTTTTTGCTATCCTGGGTCTTTTGTGCCTCCATATGAATTTTGAGATTGTTTGGTCAACTTCTTTGAAGAATTGCTTTGGGATTTTGATTGGTATAGTATTGAATCTGTATATTGCCTTTGGTAGGATGGTCATTTTTATGATATTGATTGTGCCAATCCAGAAACATGGGAGGTCTTTCCACCTTCTGGTGTCTTCTGCAATTTCTTTCTTTCTTTAGGGTTTTAAAGTTTTCTTTATAAAGGTCTTTTACCTCCTTGGTTAGGTTTATACCAAGGTATTTCATTTTTTTAGGGGCTATAGTAAATGGGATTGTTTCTCTCAAGGCTTTTTCACTTCTTTCATTCTGGGCATATAGGAAGGCCACTGATTTTTGCACATTTATTTTGTATCCTGCTACCCTGCTGAACTTCTCAATTAGTTCCAGGAGTTTACTGGTGGAGTTTTTGGGATCACATAGGTATAAGATCATGTCATCTGGAAATAGGGATAACTTGACTTCTTCCTTGCTGATTTGAATCCCTCTTATGTCCCTTTCTTGTCTTATGGCTTCAACTAATACTTCAATTACAATATTGAATAGAAGTGGTGACAGTGGACAGCCTTGTCTAGTTCCTGATCGAAGTGGGAATGCTTCCAATTGTTCCCCATTGAGCCTAATCCTTGCTGTGGGCTTGTTGTATACAGCTTTCATTATATTGATAAAGGTTCCTTCCATTCCTATTGTCTCTAGCATTTTGATCATAAAAGGCTGTTGGATCTTGTCAAAAGCTTTTTCTGCATCTATCGAAAATATCATGTGGTCTTGGACTTTGGACTGGTTTATATGATGAATTACATTTATTGATTTGCGTATGTTGAACCAACCTTGTGTGCCGGGGATGAAGCCTACTTAGTCCCGTGAATGATCTTTTTGATATGTTTTTGAATCTGATTTGCTAAGACTTTGTTGAGAATCTTTGCATCTGTGTTCATCAGAGAGATCCTGTCACTGTTCTTTTTATGTGAGCTTTGTATGTGAGTTCCTGGAGTTGAACACAACTCCTCAGCTTGTGGAACAAGCACTTTTCTGACTGTTTCACTCATCACTAGCCCAAAAAAAAGCATCACTAAGTCCCCATCCTTAATTCCTTTGATTCCTTTTAAAAGGTTTTGAAGTGTCACAGGTAAAATTCAGGAGTCATTTGCTGAAAAATAAATGAAGTATAAGTAGAGACTGAAATTATATGAAACCTGAATAGATATTTACATTATATTTGTAGATGCATGTTTTTATTCTTATCTTTGCCCTGATCATGTCCCGTACTTCCCTATTCTCCCACCTTCTCCATTTAAACACCCTTTTCCCACCCTGCCTTCCTTCATCTATCCTTCTCTGTACCCCATCCTCCTATCCTTTAGCTTGTGAGTATCATAAGACTCCTTTGGGATCATATGGCATTTCAATTTTTAACTTTTTTAGGAACTGCCCTGCTGATCTCCAAAGCAGTTGTACCAGTTTGCATTCCCACCAGCAATGTATGAGGGTTTTTTGTTTGTATTTTTTTATATTTCAGTCATGATGACATGGGCAAGATGCTATCTCAGGTGGCTAGGGATATGGGAATTTTTAAATATATTAATTAGACATTTTAATTTCTTCCTAGGAAAAGTTTCTTTTAAGTGTTAAGATCCATTTTTCTATTTGGGTTGTTTACCTCTTTGGTGCTTAAATTTTTTTGAGTTCTTTGCACTCTGGATAGTAGTTCTCTATCAGATATGTGGTTAATGAAGACCTTCACTCATTCTGTGATGTGTCTTTTTGCTCAATTAACAGTATATTTTTTATGAAATTCTACTTTTTTGAGTGTTGGTCCTATTTCTGTGCAATTTAGGACCTGTTTAGAAAATGTTGGTTTAGACCAATCAGTTCAAGGGCTTTCCCTACTCTTTCTTCTAGGGTTTTTATAGTCTTTGCTCTAATATTAAGGTCCTTGATCCATTTGGAGTTGATTTTCATGCAGGGTGATGAGTAAGGGTTCAGTTTCAATCTTCTGCATGTAGATACCTAGTTTTGCCAACATGATATTTTGAAGATGCTGTCTTTTTTTCAGTGATTTCTCTGAGTACTTATATCAAAAATAAGTTCACTGAAGGTATATGGCTTAACTCTGGGTCTTCAGTTATCCTTGACCTATGTGTCTATTTTGGAGCCAGTATCATGCTAATTTTATTACTATGATTTGTAATTTATATTAAAGTCTGATATGGTGATATCTGAAGTAGAGTTTTTTATTACACTTTTATTACATTTTTTGCCTAATCATATAAGCTCAATAGGTAATACCCCTCCTTTCCCTCCTCATTCCCTTCCTCTGTCATCCTCCATTGCATCCTCCATTGCACTTTCCCCCTTTTTCCCCTTCCTTCTCACCCTCACTTCCTCTCCCTAACCTCTGCTTCTTCCCTCCCATCCCCCAGAGCATCCTTTTATGTGTACTCCCAACTTCCCACTGAGTTATCTACACTAGTGAGGGTTCAGGACTCAGTGGCATAGCCCAGGGCCCCTTCTTGGTTTGCCTGATAGCATGAGAATTCTATTATAACTGTTTGACCCCTTGCCTCTAAGGATTTTACTGCCTGAAGCCTTCTCCTCTGTGATCCACGCTAAACTTTGGGGTGGGGGGATCATTGATATGCCAGACATTGTGTGGATATCTTGCATATTGTTGGTCCTCCCCATCTTTAGTATCTTACAATCTTGCCACCCTCTCTTCTGCAAGGTTTCCCGAGATTTAGGATGGGCAGAGATTTGGCTGGTCTGGTTCCAGGTGAGTAATGTGGTTCTTTGGTGTTGTGAATTATGGTTTGTCATTGCTTTCAGTTTTGCTGTTGCTGAAGGAGAGTTTTTATTACTTGGGATTGTTTTTGTTGTCCTGGGCCTTTTGTATTTCCATATGAATTTTGAGATTGTAAATTTCTGTGAAGAATGCTCCTGGAATTTTTATTGGCATTGCATTTAATCTGTATATTGCTTTGGGTAGGATGTTTATTTTTATGATGTTAATTCTACCGATCCAGGAGCATAGAAAATCTTTCCACTTTCTAGTGTCTTATAAAATTTCTTTCTTTACGGATTAAAGTTTTTATCCTACTGTTCTCTCAGATCCATGTTTAGGGTTATACCAAGTTGTTTCATATTTTTAGAGGATATGGTAAATGGAGTTGTTTCTCTTAGAACTTTCTCATGTTTTTCTTCATTGTTGTATAAGGAAACCACTGATGTTTGAGCAATAATTTTGTAACCTGCCACTCTACTGAAGTTATTTATTAGGTCCAGAAGTTTCCTGATGTAGATTTTTGGCTCTGTCTAGTATAGAGTCATGTCATCTTCAAGTAGTGATATCTTGATGACTTCTTTTCCCTATTTGTATCCTTTTTATCATAGTCTCTTTTCTTACTGTTTTAACTAAGATTTCAAGTACAATATTGAACAGAAGGGGTGAAGAGTGTTCATCCTCGTCTAATTACTGATTGAAGTAGGAATGCTTTGAAGTTTCACCATTTAGAATTATTCTTGCAATAGGCTTGTTGTATGAGGCCTTTATTATGTTGATATAATTTCCTTTCATTCCTGTTGTCTCCAGGGCTTTTGTCATAAAGGGATGTTGGTTTTGACATTATCTTTTTCTGTGTCTGTGGAAAGAATCTTTTGACTTTAGTCCTTTCATTTGTTTATATGATGATTTACATTTATTGATTTGTGTATGTTGAACCAACCTTGTGTGCTTGGAATGCATCCTACTTAATCATAGTAAAGGATTTTTTGATATTCTTTTCAAAACTGTTTACTAGAGTATTATTGAGAATCTTTGCATTTGTGCTCATCAATAAGATTCGCTAGTTTTCTTTTTTGAAAGAAAACTATTTGGTTTTGTCTTTATTTGGTTTTGGGATCAATATAATATTAGCTTCATAAAAAGAATTTGGAAGTGTTTCATTCTTTGCTATTTTGTGGGTTAGTTTAAGAAGTAATGGTGTTATTTGTTCTTAAAATGTCTGGTAGAATTCTGCATTGAATCCATCTATTTCAGATAAATTAAAACAGATCCATACACATTACGCTCCATGAAAATCAATTTAAACTTGATTTGTAACCAGAAATGTTGAAACTACAAGAGAGAAATGTCAGGAATTCACTTCAAGACACAAGTACAGACATGAGTTTCTGAATAAGATCTAATTGTTTAGAAAACAGCCCTAAGATCAGAAAGAACCAAATGAAATCAAAGCTTTCTGCATAACCAAGGAAATTATCAAGTGAACAAACAGAAATCTGCAAAATGTGAAAAACATCAGTTTTAACATCTAGACTATTGTCACAGTTGGGCACAGGTGTCAACTTAACTGTTCAGGGTTTAGAATTAGTGGTTGAGTTAGGCCCAGAGCAGACCTGCCGGAGATTGCCTAGATGATGGGGAAGTTTTAGCCAATGGTGGATGGGTTTAAGCCCTGGAATAAAATACAGACAGCTGGTTGAGAGAGTTGGCATTTTCGTGTATACTTGGCTAGACATGCTGGTCTTAGCCATTATGTAGAGATGGGGTGGCCAGTTCCCTCAGCCCAGGTGTTAGTGTATGTTCTCCCATCAAGCTGGACTACAGACTAACCAGATTATCAGTAAGAAAATAAATCCCTTATTCCCTTAACTTGTCTGATGGCTATTTATCAATAACCATGCAGGCTGACTCCAATAACTATCTAAAGAATTACAAAATATCTAGACCATCTAAAGAAGCACAAAATTAATGCTAACTAAAATCTGACAATCAAAAAATGGGTTAAGAAATAGAAAAAATTTTGCAAAGATTATAAACAGGAGGGATGGGGAAGGAGGGCCACACCAGAAACAAGGAGAGAGGGGACCATGTGACAGCAGAGAAAATAGGCCACCATCAAGGACTGCAAGTAAGTAATGAAACATCTGGTTAAGTTCACAGACTTTCCTTCCTGATCATTTGCAGCTGATGGGGTATGATCTCACCAGAAGGGGAGGGTATATAGGCTGGCAGATAGAAAGTAACCATTTTGCAGATGGGTGATTGACCCCTCCCTCACCGTGGTCTCCTACTTTTATTCCACCTACCTTTGAATATACTCTTAAAACAAGACTCTATTTTAACAGGGTTTTATCTCTGGCTAGGGGTGACATCTAATACCCATCAGGATGGAGCCAAGGGCATTGCAGGAGCAGCAAAATTGAAAAAAATATCAACAAACCATAATTCAGAACATCAGAGACTCTATATCAACCACCTGGAACTGAGCCAGCCTAATCTCTCCCCATCCTGAAGCTCAGGGAAATTTGCAAAAGAGGGGGCGGTAAGATTGTAAGAGCACAAGGATGGGAGGAATAATGATATGCAAGACACTCCACACAAGTTAGGGCCGAAGCAATCATAATAGGACTTTGCATGACTTGCGCAATGTCCAACACATTATTGACCCCACAAAGTCTCGTATGGACTAAAGGCACTAGGATCCTTGGAGGTCAGGGACTGACAGTCATAGTAGTGTTCCTAAGCTTAAGGGGAACAGAGGAAAGGGTTCTGGGAAATGTCCTTGTGTCCTTGCACCTCATCAGAGAGGAGGACCCAGAGGAGAGTTAAAAGATGCTCCGGGGATAGGAAGGAGGCATTGTGGGATGGGGAGGGAGGGGGATGGGAGGGGGAAGCAAGGGGGTCAGAGGGAGGTGGAAGGAGGGGGGGCGACCGGTGTACCTGTTAAGTTTGTATGAGCAGAAATAATAATAATAACAATAATAATAATAATAAATTATGTCTAAATTACCTCATTAATATACATTGTAGTAAATGACTAAAACTTAAAGCCAAACAATGACCTTTTAAATATCAAGAGAAGATAAATATAACATTCATGAAAGAGTAGTCTCAGATTTCTCAATAATCTTTTTTTTTACTTAAATATTTTTATGTATTTGTGTGTGTATCAAAGGACACTATGTGTCCCTGTGACTTCAGGAATCATCCTAAATTGCTTCTACCTCCTTCTTGCTTCACTCTGGGATTTCCAAGGCTCCACCCACCAGGACTAGAAATGCAGGATGCTGCCATTTCTGCCTAGTATGTTTTACGTTGGACCTGGGATCCAAGCTTAGGAACTTCTGCTTGTAAGACAGAGTCTTAACTCCTAAGCTATCTCTCCAACCTTCAATAGAATCTTTGAGTCCAGAAAGATGTCAGATGGCACATCCATATTATTGAAAGAAAAAAAAATCAACCATAAATACTGAACTTCAGGAATAACACAGGAATACACATTCTTTTTTTATTATTTCTTATTTATTCAATTGTGTGTGTGTGTGTGTGTGTGTGTGTGTGTGTGTGTGTGTATGTATGTATGTAGAACCACGGACAAATTCGGGAACTACCAGGGACCGCCTCCACCTTCTCCTTGTTTACTCTGCCCTGGGGTTCACAGGCTCCAGCCCTACCAGGACCAGAAATGCAGACCGCCCCCGCTTCTGCCCAGTGTCTATAGGTGGGGCCTAAGATCTGAACTCAGGACATGCTGCCTGCAAGGCACAGGCTTAACCCCAGAGCCACCTCTCCAGCCCCAGGAATACACATTCTAAGAAAACTATAGCCTAAAAGTTCATCAGCATTGGATTTCCCTTGTAGGAAATAATAAAGGGAACTAGTTGTTCATATTAAAAAGATAATAACTCAAATTAGAACTGAGAATTTATGATCACAACACTCAGCAATGGAATAAACATTCAATCAAATCTAGAAAAGCATCATAGTACAATAGTCGTAAACATATCCTTACTATGAAAGTTCAAAAAAAGAAACTATTAAAATAATAGCTGTCATTCTTAATTGAATGAATAACGTAAAAAGTTATAAATTGTATCAAACTTTTAAATTGTTCAGGAGAAATAAAAATATAGCATTCTGTACACAACCATAGAATGTATAAGGTCCCTTCATGTGAATAGTTACCTTAAATATAAATAATATAAATAGACTAACTTCTATAATTAAAATTCCTGGTTGAAAGTCTGTTTCTCCTCCTCCTCCTCCTCCTCCTCCTCCTTCTTCTTCATAGCTCCATGCTGCCCACAAAACATTAACATCTGCTTTAAGGATAACCCCTGAATTCTGTTACTTGATCAGATAAATGAAACTTAGTTCATATGAAGGGAACACTGGTCATAAGGTAATTTGGTGGCCCTTTACCAAGCATTTGATTTCCACTAAAAGCCCACAAATTGACCAAGGACTACCTATTAAAGGAGAATAATCTTAGCAATCCCAATCTTATGTTGAAGACCTGAAGGATTCCTAGAGAGTTTTGGATCTTCAGTACAAATTAGAAGGTTGAAGAAGCTTGATTCTAACATCAATGAAGTGTGGCATCGGGAGCAATAAAGTGAGAAATTCATCTGAAAAGAGAAATGGTAGGTAGGAAAAGCTATGTTGCTTTTCTGTTGGACCATGTTATATCTGTGCTTCTTCTAATTGATGTTGCCCACTCAGTGGGAGAGTTTCCTCAACTGTCAATCATTGTAGAAAATACCCTCACTGACCTCACCCACAGACAATGGTTAGCTATAATTCCAAGTAAAGTATTTAGTGATGGAAAGAAACATAGCTTTGTATAACTTTCCAATTTATTAATAGAAGAATTTTATTATTTCATCTTTTATACATATATGCCATGGATTTTAATCACTTGCTCTCTACCTTTTCTTACCTTCTCTTTCCAACAATCCTTGTTTCTCCCATATTCATGTCATTTTGCTTTGTGTTTCACTAGATTAAATCAGGCTCTGTTGTCTGAAACTGGGATTAGGACTGTTTTTGAAACCTTTTATACTCAATTTTAATATAAACCTGGACATCTTGTTTCTCTCTGCCCAAGATCTATTATTTACCATTGTTCATTTGTAATTTGTAAATGGGTTTTCTCTACCACCCATAGGTGACCATTGGCTGGATTGGACCACTGTAGCCACAGTGTCAATAACCACTTTTATTGTGGCTTTATGATCATCATAGATATGACACTTTTGGAAGATGGCAGTTCACAAAATTTTTCCTTGTTTTCTAACTCAGACTTTCTTTTCATTCTCTCTTACTCAAAAGTCCCTGAGATTTTTTTTTTTTGGGGGGGGGGGTTGCTATACATGCCATGCTGATGACTGAGTCCTGATCTTGAACTTATTCCCAGCAGGATTTTCTGTACATGTACATTACTGCAATTAGAGATTCCTCTGCTTAAAACTGAGAGTAATATTGACATTTTGGTGGTTAACTGTACTGTATGATATCTCACGGTCATTGAGGGGTGATGGTTAGCTGTTCCTACTAAGGCTTAGTGATCCAAAGTGTAAGATAAGTTTTTAGAAGAGAGATTGATACTGTGAATATCCAACCAAATAATAGTGCTATGTTGCCTCCTTCAAGCTGTAAATATGCAGACAATGATACGCAATATGAAACTAGAGTCTAAAGTCATAGGAATGGAGACATGAACAAAATCTGAAAGGGAAACTAGGATCAGTCTGGAGCAGGCCTTGCAAACAGGAAGAGAAAATTCACATTTTATCCTATAAGCCACAGACAGCCATCAGTGTGTTGTTTTCTGCTTTGGTAGGTGCTTTGGAAAGATGCTTTTGTTGGTGGGTAGACAGGAAGAAGAGTGAGTTACAGTATGGAAGCAATGTTCCACAAAAGAAAAGATGGTACATTTCATTAAGGAATAGCTGTGACAGCAGTGCAAATCCATGAGAAACAAAAACCAAGACAACAAATCTCCTACCCAAAGAATCATCCCCATAATGATGGAATCTAACCAGAACAAACTCACAATAAATAGCCAAGAAAGCCATACAAAAGATAATGATTTTCAAAGCCTGAACTTTACTATGATCAAAACAATGAAAGAGGAAATCCAGAAGTTAATAACCGCATCAACCACTTTGAACAGGAACACAACAATCTCAAGCAGAGTTTAAATCAAGCTAAAAGACAAGCTATCTTCAACCCAGAACTCAACAGAGAGTCTTATCAGAAGAACTATTGAAGTAGAAAATAGAATATCAGATCTTGAAGAGAAAGTGGAAGAACTAACTAGTTTAATCGAAAAGGTTGTTAAAGCCAAAAAGATACTTGAGAAGAATATTCAAGAGTTATGGGATACCTTGAAGAAGCCTAACAGGCCCATTTATGGAATATCAGAACAAGAATCACAAAATACCACACCTGAGGAAAATTTTCAAGTTATCATAAAGGAAAACTTTGCACATCTAAAGAAAGAGAGGCCCATTCAAATACAAGAGGCATTCTGCACCCAAACAGATATGACCAAAATAGAAACTCACCATGATAAATAATAGTCAAAACACTGCATATACAAGACAAAGAGAATGTGTTTAGAGATTCAAGAGAAAAAATAAGTCTTCTTTAAAGGGAACCCTATAAAAATAAGAAATGATTTTTCAATGGAAACAATAAAAGCCAGAAGACTTAGAGAAACTACTTCCAGTATTGAATGAGCACAAATGTCTACCCAGGCTGATATACCCAGCAAAACTATCAGTCATGGTCAAGGGTGAAAGAAAAATTTTCCACCAAAGACAACTTGAACACTTACATGACTACCAAACTAGGCCTTCAAAAAATGCTAGAAAAGATACTCAAGCTTGAAGAAAAGAACAAGCATATCCAGGAGGACAGAAGAGAAGTGTAATACTACCAAAACCTACAAGCTACATAATACATTTATGAAAACCACTAAACACAAAAAATGTCAGAAATTAAAGGGAATGGCTGTGACAGAAGGGAGGAAGAAGGAACAGAGTTGAAGTATTTAAAAGCTTGACTGAAACATCATTGCCATGGTTTAAATGTAAATTGTCTCATGCAGATTTGTGTGTTTTTTTATTATTGTTTCTTACCTAGTTATACAAGCTCGCCCTCCTCCATCTCCCTTGTCTTCTTTCTTCCATCCCCTTTTTTATCCCTCAGTTCTGCTCTCTGTCCTTTCATCCTTCTCTCTCTGCTCCTTTCCTCCCTCTTCTCTCTGTGTTTCCTGCCTGCTCCCTCCCACCCTCAGAGCATCAGCTTATGTGAGCCCTGAATTTCCCTCTGAGTTGTCTACATTGTAGAGTATTAAGGACTCTATTGCATACCTTGGGGTGCCTTCTTGGTCATGCACTAATATGGGAATTCCATTATTTCTATCTAACCCCTTATCTCTAAGGATCCTATTGCCTGAGGTCATCTCTCCTGAGATCCCTGAGACTTGTTGATATGACAGTCATTGTGCAGGTCAGGTAAGGTCAAATCACTTTGCATCAAGATCCTGGCTGCCTCATTCCAGTCTTGGGTGAACTCTCTTATCCTTTGGTGGATCTCCCCATCTTTAGCCATTTAAAGTCTTGTCATCCCCTCTTCCATGAAGTTCCCTGAGTTTTAGGATGGGGATAGATTTGGCTGTTTTAATCAAAAATTGTAGGGTCATTGATATTCTGTATTATGGTTGGTGGTTGTTCTCAGTTTTGTGGTTCATGTTCTGCACTGGGCTGCATCCTGATTGGGTGTTGAGGTTTTCATCTAACCAAAGAAAAAAGACTGCTTAGAAGAAAGTCTTAATGTAAGAAGAACCTTGAAAGTAGATGTAAGAATAGAAGTAGGGAGGCTGGAGAGGTGGCTCAGGGGTTAAGTCCCTGCCTTGCAGGCAGAAGGTCCTGAGTTCGGATCCCCCACATATAGACACCGGGCAGAAGTGGGGACGGCCTGCGTTTCTGGTCCTGGTAGGGCGGAGCCTGTGAATCCCCGGGCAGAGTAAACAAGGAGGAGGTGGAGGCGGTCCATGATGGTTCTCGATTTGCCTGTGGTTCTTCACACACACACACTCACATACATGCACACACGCACAACTGAGAAAAAAAAAGAATAGAAGTAGGGTATACTAATGAGTGGGGTCAGTCTCCTGGTCATCAGTTGGCTATCAGCTAACTGCCAACCCTCCAAGACTGGGGAGATATGCCCAGCTCTTCAAACCCTTCCAAACCCATGTAAACAAGAAGGGAAATGACAGTGAACTGTGTCAGATGTCTCACTACTTAATAGGCAGTTGGTGATCTTGCCCTAATTTCTCCATTGTATGGCCTCCTTTGTCTCATTTCCCTTGAGATCCTCTTTCCATTTCCCTCCTAGTTATAATCCTTTATAGTTATAATGAATATTACAGAGATTTATCTTTAAGTATGTCATTAAGTGGGTTTGGAAGTAGGATCCACTTGTAAGGTAAAACATGGAGGCGTCTAACTTTCTGTGCCTTGGATACTTTGCTCAGTATAATTTTTTCTGATTCCATCCATTTACTGGAAATTTTCATTAATTCCTTCTTTGATGTCTCAGTAGTACTCCATTGTATAAATGTACCACATTTCATTATCCATTTGTTAGTAGTTGAACATTTGGGCTTATTCCATGTTTTGCTATTATAATAGTGCCACAATGAACATGGATGCACTAATGTCACTACAGTGAAATGATATATTTTAAGGTTTATTCCCAGTAGTGATATAGTATGGTCATAGAGCATTTTAATCCTTAACTTGTTTAGAAATGATAATAATGATTTCCAGAGTGGATGCACAAGCATGCATTCCCACAAGCAATGTATGAGAGTTGCCTTCTGTATACATCCTATCCAGCATTTCTTGTTTGTATTTTGTATTTTTGCCAACCTGACCAATATGAGATATCTCAGGGTAGTTTTGCTTTGCATTTCACTGATGAATAGGGAGGCAGAACATTTTTTAAAGTATTTGTATGAAATTTCAATTTTGTCCTTGGAAAATTTTCTCTTAAATTCTTTGGCCCATTACTAATTGGGTTATTGTCTCTTCAGTGATTTTTTTTTTTAAGTTCTTTGTGCACTCTCAATATTAACTCTTTATCAGATGTGTGGTTAGGGAAGATTTTCTCCCATTCTGAGGGTTGTCTTTTTGCTTGGGTTAAAATCTCTATAGCTGAACAGAAGCTATTTAATTTAATAAGATCCCATTTGTTCAGTGTTAGTTCTAGTGTCTGCACTCTTGGGGTTCTGTTTAGAAAATGTTGGCTTAGCTCAAAAAGCTTGAGGGAATTCCCTACTCTTTCTAATAAAGGTTTTATACTCTGTGGTCTAATATTTGGGTTTGTGATCCATTTGGAGTTGATTTTCTTACATACTAAAAAGTATGGTTCTAATTTCAGTGTTCTGTATGTGGATGTTCAGTTTTTCTTGTTTTTTTTTTAAATTTTAATTTTTTTTTCTGCTCATACAAACATAATACCCTTCCTGGACCTCCCTGTTCCCTCCCCGCTTTGTCCCTTCATTTCCCCCCTCCCTCCCTTTCTCCCAGTGCCTGCTCTCCCCTTCTTCCCCCCACCTTTAAAGCATCCGTTAATGAGTATATCAAACTTTCCTCGGGGTCCTCTTCTCTGATGAGGAGTAAGGACTCAGTGACATTTCCTAGAACTCTTTCTTGTGTTCCCCTTAAGTATAGGAACACTATTGTGACTGTTAATCCCTTTCTTCTAAGGATCCTAGTGCCTTTAGTCCATGCTAGAATTAGAGGGGTCAACAATATGTTGGTCACTGCGCAGATCATGCAGAGTCCTATTATAATTGCTTTGGCCCTATCTTGTGTGGAGTGTCTTGCATATCATTAATCCTCCTATCCTTGTGCTCTTACAATCTTACCGCCCCCTATTCCGCAAATTTCCCTGAGCTTCATGATGGGGAGAGATTAGGCAGGCCTGATTCCAGGTGGTTGTTATAGAGTCTCTGATGTTCTGAATTATGGTTTGTTGGTGTTTTTTTTTTTTTTCAGTTTTGCTGCTCCTGCAATTCACTTGGTTCCATCCTGATGGGTATTGGATGTCACCCCCTGGCCAGAGATAAAAACCTGTTAAAATAGAATCTTGTTATAAGAGTCTATTCAAAGGTAGATGGAATAGAAGTAAGAGACCGAGGTGAGAGAGGGGTCAATCATCCATTTGCAAAATAGTTACCTTCTATCTGGCAGCCTAGATGCCCTCCCCTTCTAGTCAGATTGTACTCCATCAGTTGCAAATGAACAGGAAGGAAAGTCGGTGAACTTAACCAGATGTCTCATTACTTACTTGCAGTCCTTGATGGTGGCCTATTTTCTCTGGTGTAACTTGGGCCCCTTTGTTTCTGGTGTGGCCCTGCTTCCCCATCCCTCATGTTTATAATATTTACAATTACTGTAGGTATTACAGAAATTTGTCTTTGAGTGTCTCTAAGTGAGTTTGGTACTAGCATCCACCTATTAGGAAGTACATACGGCATTTAATTTTCCATGTCTGGTATACTTCACTTGATATAATTGTTTCTAATTCCATCCATTTCCTGGCAAACTGTATTAAATCATCATTTTCGATGGCTGAGTAGTATTCCATTGTATAAATGTACTACGTTTTTCCTTATCCATTCATCAACTGGTGGACATTTGGGCTGATTCCATGACTTTGCTGTTGTAAACAGTGCTGCTATGAACATGGTCGTGCTTGTGCTATCGATGTGAATTTTTGTTGCATGGGGGTTATTCCCAAATGGTATAGCAGGGTCATATGGCATTTCAATCTTTAACTTCTTTAATAATCGCCAGATGGCTCGCCAGAGTGGTTGTATGAGCCTGCATTCCCACCACCAAGTAAGAGAGTTCCCCTCTCTCCACATCCTCTCCAGAATTTGGTTCTTTGTCTTGTGAATTTTTGCCCTCCTGACAGGGGTGAGATGATATTTCAGGGAGATTTTGATTTGCAATTCCCTGATGGCTAAGGAGGTGGAACATTTTTTAAGATATTTGTTAGACACTTTAATTTCGTCCTTGGTAAAGTTTCTTTTAAGTTCCAAGGCCCATTTTTTAATTGGGCCATTTGTTTCCTTGGTGTTTAGTTTCTAAGTTCTTCGTGCACTCTGGATAATAGAGCTCTATCAGATATGTGGTTAGTGAAGATTTTCTCCCATTCTGTGGGTTGCCTGTGTGCTCCAGTTACAATCTCTTTATCTGAACAAAAGCTGTTTAATTTCACAAGATCCCATCTGTTGAGTGTTGATTGTAGTGACTGTGCTATTGAATGTCTGTTCAGGAACTGTTGGCCTAGCCCAATAAGCTCAAAGGAGTTCGCTACCCTTTCAACTATGGTTTTAATAGTCTTTGGCCTTATATCGAGGTCCTTGATCCATTTGGAATTAAGTCTTGTACATGGTGACAAGTACGGGTCCAGTTTTAATCTTCTGCATGTGGAGATCCAGTTTAGCCAGCACCATTTGTTGAAGATGCTGTTCTTTTTCCATTGGATTTTTTGGTCCCCTTTGTCAAAGATCAAATGGTTGTAGTTGTGTGGGCTTATATCTGGGTCTTCAACCCTTATCCATTGATCTACATGTCTATTTTGGAGCCAGTACCAGGCTGTTTTTACAATTATGGATTTGTAGTATAGACAAGGTTTGGTATGGTGATAGCTCCAGCCGTGTTTTTGTTACTCAGGATTGTTTTTGCTATCCTGGGTCTTTTGTGCCTCCATTTGAATTTTGAGATTGTTTGGTCAACTTCTTTAAAGAATTGCTTTGGGATTTTAATTGGTATAGCATTGAATTTGTGTATTTCCTTTGGTAGGATGGTCATTTTTACGATGTTGATTCTGCCAATCCAGGAACATGGGAGGTCTTTCCACCTCCTGATGTCTTCTGCAATTTGTTTCTTTAGGGTTTTAAAGTTTTCATTATAGAGGTCTCTTACTTCCTTGGTTAGGTTTATCCTAAGGTATTTCTTTTTTTTAGGGGCTATAGCAAATGGGATTGTTCCTCTCAGGGCTTTTTCTCTTCTTTTATTCTGGGCATATAGGAAGGCCACTGATTTTTGTACATTTATTTTGTATCCTGTCACCCTGCTGAACTTCTCAATTAGTTCCTGCAGCTTCCTGGTGGAATTTTTGTGATTACTCAGGTATAGGATCATGTCATCTGAAAATAGAGATAACTTGACATCTTCCTTGCTGATTTGAATCCCTTTTATGTCCCTTTCTTGTCTTATGGCTTCAGCTAAGACTTCAAGTACAACATTTGATAGAAGTGGTGAGAGTGGACAGCCTTGTCTAGTTCCTGATCAAAGTGGGAATGCTTCAAGTTTTTCCCCATTGAGTATAATCCTTGCTGTGGGCTTGTTGTATACAGCTTTCATTATATTGATAAAGGTCCCTTCCATTCCAACCTTCTCTAGGGTTTTGATCATAAACGGCTGTTGGATCTTGTCAAAAGCTTTTTCTGCATCTATCGAGAGTATCATGTGGTCGTGAACTTTGGTCTAGTTTATGTGGTGAATTACACTTCTTGATTTGTGTATGTTGAGTCATCCTTGTGTGCCTGGGATAAAGCCTACTTGATCCCCATGGATGATCTTTTTGAAGATTTGTTTTTGAATCTGATTTTTTAAGACTTTATTGAGAATTTTTGCATCTGTGTTCATCAGAAAGATTGGCCTATAGTTTTCTTTTTAAGTTTATCTTTATTAGGTTTTGGGATTAAAATGATATTAGTTTCATAGAAGGTATTTGGAAGTGTTCCTTCCTTTGTTATTTGATGGAACAGTTTAAGGAGTATTGGTGTTATTAACTCCTTAAATATCTGGTAGAACTCTGCACTGAATCCATCTGGTCCAGGGCATTTTTCAGTGGGACGATTTGAGATTACTTCCTCAGTTTCCTCATATGTTATAGGAATATTTAAATAATTCACCACTTCCTGATTCAATTTAGGTAAGTTGTGTTTACTTAGGAATTCATCCATCTCTTTTGTATTGTCATATTTCACAGAGTGTAAGTTTTTGAAGTATGACTTTATAATTCTCTGGATTTCTTGGGTATCAGTAGTGATAACTCCATTTTAATTTCTAATTTTGTTAATTTAGGTTTTCTCTCTCTCTTGCTTTTGGGTAATTTAGCTAGGGGTATATCAATCTTACTGATTTTTTCAAAGAACCAGCTTTTTGACTGGTTGATTTTCTGTATCATTTTCCTAATCTCAATGTCGAATATTTCTTCCCTTATTTTGCTAATCTCCTCTCTTCTGCTTCTTTTGGGATCGGATTGCTCTAGTTTCTCTATAGCTTTAAGCTGTGTTGTTAAGTTATTTATTTCTGATGTTTCCATTTTTTTGATGTCGGCATTAAGAGCTATGAAGTTACCTCTCAGGACAGCTTTCATTGTGTCCCAGAGATTTTGGTAAATTTTCTTTTCATTATCATTATCTTGAATTTCCTTTTTAATTACTTCCTGAATCCAGTTCTCATTCAGCATCATAGTGTTAAGTTTCCAGGAGTTAGTGTATTTTCTGTTGCTTGTTGTGTTGTGGATGTCCAGCTTTAGGCCATGGTGGTCTGATAAGGTATGGGCTAAAATTTCAACTTCCCTGTATATGTGTAGATTCGTTTTGTGTCCCAATATGTGATCTATTTTGGAGACAGTTCCGTGTGCTGCTGAGAAAAATGTATACTTTTTGGTGTGTGAATGAAAAGTTCGATAGAGATCTGTAAGGTCCATTTCACTAAGGGTTTGAGTAAGCTCCAAAGTGTCTCTATTAAGTTTTTTACCTGTTGATCTAACCCATGTTGAGAAGGTGGTGTTGAAATCCCCCAAAATTAACATTTTGGAATTGATTTCTTGCTTTAGATGTTGTAGGGTTTATTTAATGAATGTGCAGGGGCCTGTATTGGGTGCATATATGTTCAGTATTGTGAAATCTTTCTGGTGAATTGTACCTGTGACTAAAATGTAGTATTCGTCTATGTCTCTTACGCTTTTTTTTGATTTGAAGTCCACTTTGTCCAAAAGCATAATGGCTACCCCTGCCTGTTTTTTGGTTCCATTAGCTTGCAGAATTTTCGACCCTTTTATTTTTAGGATGTGCCTATCTTTTGTGGTGAGATAGGTTTCCTGCAGGCAGCAGATTGATGGATTGTGTTTTTTAATCCATGTTTGTAATCTGTGTCTCATGATCGGTTAGTGAATTCCATTAACATTTAATGTTGTAATGGAGAAACCATTTTTAAATCCAGACATTTATTATGTTTAGTGGCTTTTTAAGTGTATTGTTACACCTTTAGGTTTTGGTAGAATTATACTTCCCTTCTGTTCTCCTGGATATGCCTGTTTTTTTCTTCAAGCTTGAGTATCATTTCTAGCATTTTATGAAGGCCTGGTTTGGTGGACATGTATCCCTTCAAGTTGTCTTTGTGCTGGAAAACTTTTGTTTCTCCCTCAATCATGACAGATAGTTTTGCAGGGTATATCAGCCTGGGTTGACATTTTTGCTCATTCAATACTTGAAGTAGATCTTTCTAAGCTCTTCTTGCTTTTACTGTTTCAACTGAGAAGTCATTTGTTATTTTAATAGGTTTACCTTTAAAAGTGACTTTTTTTTTTTCTTGATGCTCTCAGCACCAGTTCTTTATCTTGAATGTGGAGTGATTTAACTATGATTTGCCGTGGCGAGTTTGTATTTTGGTCATATCTGTTTGGGGTGCAGAATGCCTCTTGTATATATATGGGCCTCTCTTTTTTCAGATGAGGAAAGTTTTCCTTGATGATCGTTTGAAAAATTTCTTTTTTTTATTATTTATTGAATTGTGCGTGTATGTGTGTGTGTATGTGTGTATGTATATGTATGTGTGTGTGTAGAATCACGGACGAATTTGGAAACCATCATGGACGCCTCCACCTCCTCCTTGTTTACTCTGCCCGGGGTTTCATAGGCTCCGCCCCACCAGGACCAGAAATGCAGGCTGCCCCCACTTCCATTGGTGTCTATACATGGGGTTTAGGATCCGAACTCAGTACCTTCCGCCTACAAGACAGAGGCTTAACCCCTGAGTCACCTCTCCAGCCCTGAAAAATTTCTTCAGGTATGGTATTTTGAGATTTTTGCTCTGGTATTCCATGGATACGCATGTTAGGCTTCTTCAGGGTGTCCCATAACTCTTGAATATTTCTCTCGAGTATCTTTTTGGCTTTAACAACCTCTTCCATTGAGCTGGTTAATACTCCCACTTTGTCTTCAAGGTCTGAAATTCTGTTTTCTGCTTTATTAGTTCTGCTGATAAGACTCTCTGTGGAATTCTGGGTTGAAGATATCTTGCCTTTATTTCAGTTTTTATCTCTGCTTGAGTCTGTTTTAACTGCTCTATGTTTGTTTTTGTTTCTTGAACTATTTTTCTCAACTCCTCCAAGTGTCTGTTGTTTTCCTCTTCAAAGCGATTGATGCAGTTATTCAATTCCTCCTGGATTTCCTCTTTCATAGTTTTGAACATGGTAATGATCATGTTTTGAAAGTCGTTACCCTGGTTCAGGCTTTCTTGGCCATTTTCCATGGGTTTGTTCTGGTTTGAGTCTATCGTTATGGGATTACGTCCTTTAGTGGGAGATTTGTTTACTTGGGAATTGTTTCTCTTTGACATGAGCATTGTCGGTTTAACTCTTGAGACCTTCTTTCAATTTCTGTGTGTTTTTCACTGAACTGAATTGTTTGGCCTGAAGTTTTGGGGTTGGGCAGGGGCAGAGCTTACCTAGGTCATGGTGAGTCCCAGCTGGACTGTGGGAGTCTTGGGGGGTGGGTTGGGCAAAGGGCAGATGTTCAGTTTTGCCATCACCATGTATTGAAGATTATGGTTTTTTCATTGTGCTTTCTGAGTCTCTATGTCATAAATCAGATGACTGTCAGTGTATGGGTTTATGTCTGAGTCCGATTGAAGAAGGTCTATGTCTGGTTGAAGAATCCTTATCCATTGGTCTATGTGTCTATTTTGGAGCAAGTACTATGCTGTTTTTATTACTACATATTTTGTAGTATAGATTAAAAGTTTGGCATGGTGATACTTTCAGGAGAATTTTATTCACTCAAGATTGTTTTTGCTATCCTTGGCCTTTTGTGCTTCTGTATGACTTTTGAGATTGTTTGGTTAATTGCATTAATGAATTTTGGAATTCTAATTGGTATAGCATTGAATCTATATATGTTTTTGGTAGGATGATCTTTTACTGTGAATAATATAGCATTTAGCCATTTGTTTACAACCAAAACAGTGGATATTAAAAATTGACATCCTTGTCAGTGAGTTTCTTACACAATCAGAAAAAGTTTCAACCTTTTGGTCCACGTTGTTCTGTTGTACTTTGTCTAAATGAGTCTTGATGAGCTTGCTGCCATTCACCTGATCCTCTTGCCCACTATCTAAGTCTAAGTCAAGGATCATATCCTACACAGTAGTCAGGGTGCAGTTTTTTGGACTCTTCTGCTTATTTTTTGTATGACTTTTTGAGTTGGCTTAGGCAGGTTTCACCTCTAAGTAAGAAAAACCACATGCTTCCCGTTGAACTCCTCCAGTTCTCACACTAGCCAGACTTGGATTGTCTGGAAACACTTCAGTTGGCCTGAAACAAAAATTATGATAACTTTCTGGCCACCATCAACTTCAATTCCTTGGCCTCTGTGATGTTGAGCTTCTGAAGCTGTGCCTTGAGGTCCGCGTTCA
The DNA here is from genome assembly GCA_023101885.1 of Typhlomys cinereus. Classification (NCBI taxonomy): domain Eukaryota; kingdom Metazoa; phylum Chordata; class Mammalia; order Rodentia; family Platacanthomyidae; genus Typhlomys; species Typhlomys cinereus. The sequence continues at coordinate 1,339,473 of JALPQD010000082.1, forward strand.
TTTCCAGCTCAAGCAGAACCTGGGAGATGCTGGATTTGAACTTCTCCAGCTTCTTGCCTTGAATTCATGATATTGGTAATTGAGCTGAACATGGCTGTGGCCTTCTGGAGTGTTGGCTTAGGAAGAACAGGATGGTCACTTTTAAGTCATTAATTCTACCTATCCCCAAGTATGGCGGGGCTTTCCACCTTCTGGTGTCTTCTGACTTTTTTTCTTAAGGTTTTAAAATTTTCATTGTAAAGGTTTCTCACTTCCTTGGTTAGATTTATACCAAGGTATTTCACTTTTTTAGGGGCTATGGCAGATGGGATTGTTTCTCTTAGGACTCTCTCACTTTTTTCATGCATGTTGCATAGGAAAGCCACTGATATTTGTACATTAAATTATGTAACCTGTCTGTGATGGTTACTCTTAAATATTGTTATGGGATAACACCTAAAGTCAAACAACTTAAGGGAGAAAGGGGGATTTATTCAGCTAAGGGTTCTAGAGGAGAGAAACAGTCTTTCATTGGGTTCTAGAGGAGAGAAAGAGTCTTTCATGACAGAGGCCACATGGCTGGTGGTTGAAGCTGGAGGCAGGCTAAGTCACTGCAAATATCCTTGAGGATCTCTCCTCTTCCCAGTCTTCTGTTCCAATGTTCCTTTTATCTGGTCCACTACTGGGAGGTTCCAATCAGATGTAGGGAGGTTCCAATCAAATCTAGGGCTGGTCTTTGTATTCTAAATGTATTGATCCAGATAATCTTTTCAGGTGGTCTCATAGCTCCTCTAAGTTAATGGCAAGTGTGGTCAAGTTGACACCCAAGATTAACTATCACATGTCCAACCATTTTCAACTTGACACTAGACCACATTTCCTTAGGTCACTCTTAATCTCAACATGAAAAACAGTAAGATTCATTATTCCACTTAACATAATGTAACTATCCACATACATTATTTTTCCCAAGATAAGAGAAAAAGTCTCTTGTGAAATGTTTAGTCTTTATTGTCCCATAACACAATATCATAATGTAGATTAAAACATTTTACCATTACTGTTTTAGCACAACGTTACACTGAATAACATAAATATCTTCTTGGTGCAAGCCATATTCACTTCAACTGTCAATGTGTCGGTAAAGTCTGCATCAGTAGTTTGAACATAGTCCCAAAGTCCAAAGGATCCCAAAAAATCAAAAGACAAGTTACATACCATTGTATGTGCATAAATACAATGGCACAGAATAAACATTCTTATCCCAAAAGGGAGGAATGGAGGCATATTCAAGAAAGATCAGTCCATAACAAGACCAAAAACCAGCCCAACAAACTCCAAATCCTGTAGCTCCAAGTACAACAGGCAAGATCTCTTTGAAATTATCTCAGTTCCAAAGGGCATTGTTTTCACCCCTCCAATGTTGCTGCCCATAAAACACATCATTCTTTTGGACTGGTACCTCCTGGGGTATACATGTCTCCTTGGTGGATATCCCACATTGTCACTGGCATCTCTAACATTTTCTTCTCAATGCCAAAACAGACTTTAACTCCATAGTACAATCAGACTCTTCTTGAGTCTCTAAACTGAAAGCTTTTTGCCACATGCTGCCTGGATTCCACCATTCTCTGAAACCTTGGAGGAGAGATTCATGATCTCTTCCCTCTTGCAATTTTGATGCCGCTAAAACCAGAGTTACATGTGCAACTTTGCCAAGATTTGTTATTGCCTTAGTTTAGAGATTTGCCCCCTCATATCACAGCTGATTCAGCTTCTCTGTGTTTACTGCAGGAAAAATCTTTTTTTCTCCTGGGCTTCAGGGAAAAAACAGACACTTGCTTTGGAATTCCAACCTTCAGCCCACTCCTTGCAAAGGGATTTGAATTCTTATGGGTGGAAGCCTTCTCTGAGAATCGTGCCCACAAACTCTAGGTCCTCCCCTATTATCCAAATTGAGAGCAGGCTTTGATTTACTACTGGAGCTAATCTCTTTAACAGCTGACATATTGTCCTCTGCCTCTTGGTTTAACTCTTTAAGTTTGCCATTGCATTTTCATCAAATCTTACAGTTTCTTCCTGCATGATTCCTCTCTGTTTTTCCTAATTCTGAAGACAACTAAATAGTAGCCATATCACAGTGTCAAGACTACATTGCTTTGAAATTTCCTCCACCAAGCACTCCAATTTAACTTCAAGCTAGTTTTCAGGATGAGGGCAAAACTTCACTAAATTTTCCACCAACACATGGTTCCATGTGTCACTTGTCTAGTTGCAAACACAGTCTCTGTTGCCCTCTGGATGATCACGTCCTGGGCTTCTACTGTCTGAATTTCTCACAGCAGCGCTTTCTTCAGCGCTCTCACAAGAAAGGCCCATTTGGCCCCATCATCGAGATGCAAAGACTTTCCCAGCACAAAGTCCCAAAGTTCTCCACATTTTTCCAAACAAATAGTTCCAAAATCCTACTAGCCACATCACAGCGTTAGTGATAGTTCTGGGTGCCAACTTCTCTCACCTTCACAAACAGCTTCACATTGTGGTACCAGATGCTCTTAATCGCACAGCAATACCTCATTCCTCAGTACCAATTTCCATAACAGTTACTCTTAAATAGTGCTGTGACAGAACACCCAAAGTCAACTGACTTAAAGGTGAAAGGGAGATTGACTTAGCTTAATTTTCTGGAGGAGAGAAGCAGTCTTTCATGGTGGAGACCACATGGCTGGTGGTTGAAGCTGAAGGCAGGCTAAGTCACTGCAAACATCCTTGGGAGTTCTTTCTTCTTCTTGATCTTGTGTTCTGTGGTTCCTTTTATCTGCACTACTGGGAGGTTCCAATCACTTCTTGGGCTGTTCTTTGTATTATAAATATGTTGATCCAGATAATCTTGTCAGGTGGTCTCATAGATAATCTAAGTTAATGGGAGATGTGGTCAAGTTGACACCAAGGATTAACTATCACACTGCCACTCTGCTGAACTTAAGTATTAGTTCCAGTAGTTTCCTGGTGAAGTTTTTAGGATCTCTCAGGTATAGTATCATGTTATCTACAATTAGGGATATCTTAATTTTTCTTTTCTAATTTGAATCTCCTTTGTCTTCCTCTCTTGTCTTATGGCCGTAGCTAAGACTTCAAATAAAATATTGAATAGAAATGGTAAGAGTGGGCAGCCTTGTCTAGTTCCTAATCAAAGTGCACTTAGAATAATCCAAGCTGTAAGTTCATTGTATATATAGCTTTTATTATGTAACATACATTCCTTCCATTCCAATTGTCTATAGAGTTTTTTCTATAAAGGATTTTGGAACTTAGCAAAATCTTTTTCTGCATCTATTGAGAGTATTGTACAATTTTTAATTGATTTTTATATGATTAATTACATTTATTGATTTGAATTTGTTGCAAAACCTTGTGTGCCTAGATAAATACTACTTGATCATGGCAAATAATGTTTTTGATATGTTTCGAATCTGATTTGTTAAGATTTCATTGAGAGTCTTTGCATCTGTCTTTATCATAGACATTGGCCTACAGTTTTCTTTTTTAATTGTATCTTTATTAGGCTTTGCAATTGGTATAATATTAGCTTTGAGGAAAGAATTTTTTTTCTACTACTCCATTCCTAGTTTTATTTCTTCAATAGCTTTTCTCATCTCATCCTAGCACTTGTGCTCATGCTTATATTGATTGATATGGATATTTAATTACTCTCAAATTTCCTGTTTCATTGTTTTAATCATAGCAAAGATCAGGCTTTGAAAATCATCGTCTTGGGTATGGCTTTCTTGGCTGTTTCTTGTGAGTTTATTCTGGTTGGATTCTATCATTATGAGGTTATGCTTTTTGAAGGAGATTTGTTGTCTTGGTTATAGTTGTCTCTCATGGATTGGCATTTTGACTTGGGCAATTTTTATCTCGAAGACTTTCTTGTTATGTGTTTTTCACTGGTATCAGTTAAATAGTATTCCTGTGCTAGGACAGTTTTTTGCTAATGTTTGCCTAGATGTTGTATGTGTTTGTCTAGAATTCCTTGTGGTGTTCTTTGATGAGGCTATTATGTGTTAACTATATCATTTAAGGTAGGTTTAGTAGACAGGAATTGAAGGTAAGTGTCATAATGCAGTTATTATTGTTTACTTCTTTGGGGATCTATGAAGGTTAGATCTTTGAAGTTGTATGACTTTTTGAGTGGGTATAAGGAGATCTTAAACTATGGTGACTATCATTTGAGAGTAACAGGAAGGTAAAAAGGTTTACTTATTTTACATCCAATACCAATCAGGGTGAAGCCAAAGGTGGTGAAGGAATAGCAAAACTGAAAATAACAACAAACCATAATTCAGAATATCAGAGACCCTACATTAATCATCTGGAACCAGACAAGGCAAATCTCTCCCCATCCTAAAGCTCAGGGAAATTTGTGGAAGAGGGGGCAGTAACATTGCAACAGCTTAAAGATGGGGAGGAGCAATGATAAGCAAGATACTCCACACAAATTAGGGCTGAAGTAACTATAATAGGACTTCGCATGACCTGCTCAATGACTGACATATCAATAACCCCCCCCCAAATTTAGCATGAATCACAGGCACTAGGATCCTTAGAGGTGAGGGATTAACAGTCACAATAGTGTTCCCATACTAAAGGGGAACACAAGAAAGGGCTTTAGGCAATGCTATTGATTCCTTACACCTCATTAGAGTGGAGAAGTTTGACATTCACGCTAAAGGATGCTCTAGGGATTGGGAGGAAAAGGGGGGCACTGGGAGAAAAGGAGGGAGGGAGTGAAAGGAAGGGAGAAAGGCGGGAGGGAGCAAGGGGGACTGGGGAGAGGTGGAAGGAGGAAGGGGTCTGTGATACCTATTAAGTTTGTATGAGTGGAGAATAAATAAATTAATTACTTAAAAAACAGTTTGATTTAAAAGTGGAAAAAAACCAAAACTAGAAGCAAAGTGTGATGATTTTTGAAGTCCTCAGTTGTATGGTTTTGGTTCACTAGCTTGTTGCTTGTGTTTTCTTTGGACTTTTTAAATTCTTTGAAAGCTTTAACATTTTTTAATAATTATGGGTGAGAGAGAATGGATAGTTGGGTGGTGTTGATGGAAACTGGTGGGCATATGTGTGTAGTCACAAGGACTGTTGCCAACCCAGCAGTGAGGCCCAGGCTTGGAGACATGGGAGGGGGAAGGGCCAAATTTATGTATTTATTCTTTAGCTGATGTTAACGGTTAGGAAGATCCTGACACCTGTAAGAGGTGGATTTTGCTGTAGGAACACATGCCATAATAGAAGTCAAATTATGAGGATTTGGTAGGCCTGTGCTATTTCCTCTAGCAGTTTCCTCTTACTCTCTCTGCCTCTGTGGTGACTTCTGCAAATTAACCCACCTCCATTTCTGCCTCCTAATCCATGCCCTTTCGCCATAATAGATTACATCTCCTTTCTGAAACCACAAGTTAAATCAATCTGCATTTTTATTCTCAAAGTTGAATGAGAGTATTGTGTCACAGCAACAGAGAAGAAAACTGTAACAAGCTTAGAGGCCTGATTTGTACTTAGAGTCTTGAGGTAGGTCAATCAGATCTAGAACTGATGAATTAAAGTGAATTCTACATAGGATTAGTAAACTGGAGTAGTAACATGGGTGACAGAAATGTCAGTACTGATTTCAATTAACCTACTGTTATCAGGTGTCACTTAAAAATAGGAATCTCAAGAGAGGTTTGGAAGAAGCTAAGTATTACTTTTCCAAACAGTTCTGTATCATATTTTGTGTATACTACTTATGGACATTATGGAAATGTTTTACTGTATTACACAAGTAGAAAATGAGGAAGAATGAGAAGCTTTATACAGAACAGGTGCTGCAATTGAGGGCAAAGAGGACTCTGACCCCTTTTCCTAACTATAGATGTTCTTCCAAATGCTAAGGGTACACATTTAAATACTTTAGGATTTACTCAAGACTATACTCCACCTAAACAGATTATCATTTGATTTGAGGAAATCTAAAAGGCTCTTTATTTAAGCCAGCTGTCTCTATTGTCTCTCTAAAAAAGCTCAAATATTCGATGTGTCATTGTGCTCATCTATGTTGATATGAGAATGTATTTCAATGAATATGTTATCTATCTCTAATTTGCTTTGCTTCACAGAGTGAAGATGATCAGTTCTTGCCACTTGTAGGTAATATAAAATAAAACTATTTTTATTGTTTTAATATCATATATATATAAATATATGATCATGGGACATCTGGAGTTAAAAGTTAGTGCTAGTGGGATATCACTTAAGTGGTCCTTAGCTATATTCCAGCTGTTTCCATGTGTAATAGAAGGAAAGCTTCCTTAAAAGAACTGATCATAAAGTTGAAACAAGAATTTTTTGTTGTCATCTAACATTTAATAATTCTAAATTTTACTGATCCATGTTTTCAAAATTTTTCTCTGTGTGTGTGTGTGTGTGTAAGAGAGAGATAGAGACAGAGAGAGAGAGAGAAAGAGAGACAGAGAGAGAGAGAGAGAGAAGGCAGATGAGTGACATAATGCATGTGGAAGCCAAAAAAACAACTTTTGAAAGTGGGGTCTTTCATTCAATCATGTGAACTCTGGGAATTAGAAAAATAAGTTTGCCAGATTTCTATTCTACTTATGTGCCATAACCTGCAGAGCCATCTCACCAGTTCATTACATATATTCTGGATAGCACATTCCAAATTTCTTCTACTACAGATGCATTTCTGCATGGATCTCTGGGCCCAGTGAAGTTTGCCTAATAAAATTTGTGATGTCCTATTTAAATGCTCATTTATTTAATAGGATGTCATGGACTTAATGATTCTGGCCCTTTTCAGTATGAATTAGGAAAGATTTGAAGGTTTTCATGGCTCTAGGAATGACTTTTATACATGTAAATGCTGCATAAGTGATTCTGTAGCCAAAATTTCTGGTTGGCCCAATTGTAACACCTTCTAATTGGAAGTATGTGTGTGTGTATGATGAAAACATCAAACCAGCTCTGAAATGTATACAGATTTTCTCTTTTTATTCATGTGTATGCATTTATTATAAACATAGCATAAAAAGTTATCACTCACAGCACCTGTTAAATTCAGTTAAAAAATTTCATGAAACCTTCCATCTGTTTCCTACATTAACCTTGCAATGGTAGTAGGCAAGGCAGATTTCATAGCTGACTTTTATAGAGAGAATGACTAATTCAAAAAACATATAAACTCCCTTAAATGAATTGAGACTAAACAGTGCTATTTTCTTTTCAGTGGTTTTGAGTGTTTATATTGTGATATTACATTTACACAGATATCAGTGCTGATCTCTTGCACAAAAGGGTGACTTTGAAGCTCATTTATGAAAAATAATTCTGTGGACAGTGTGAATGTGCTAAAGTAATAGTCAACTAGGATGATGTCATGTGAACTTGTCCCAGGATACATGAATTAAAGGTTAATCAAATATTCCAGGTATGTCACCAAAGTAATAATTTTATTAAAATTCAACTTGGGGAACCAGGGAGTTTATTTGGCTTACTTGAGGAGCATGATGAAGGGTTACTTATAGAATTATGTATAATTTCAAAAGAGCCACATAACCCAAGTGTCTCTTCTTTGGATGGACTACCATTTCCCCATAGTCACATAGATGATATTGCCTTCAGTTAACCTACAGTGCTGTGTAGATGCTATTATATCCAAAGGTAGCTAGGGTAAAATTACTGATATTTTTATTTTTATTATTTGACAGTTCTGTACATGAATGCAATGAATCTATGCCAAGTTAATTTCTCCATTCTTTTTTTGTTTCTGAAAGTAAAATTTTGTTTCTCTATTCAGTGTTTTTGATTCCTTCAATACACTTTGCAGTCCTTGCATTGTGCTTGTAAAATGATTTAGTTTGTGTTTATCATGAAATGTTTTCATTTTTCCTTAATTTATGAAGAATACCTGTCCTAGGTATGGTAACCTGCTTTGATAGTTGTTTTCTTTCTGAACTTAAAGTACATCATTCCATGTCATCCTGAATTTTAGAGTTTCTGCTAAAAATTTGATATTATTGTGCTGATTTTCTTTTGATATGTTACTTAATGTTTCTCTCTTGAAGTTTTCAATATTCTTATGTTTTCTTATATAATTTGTGCTTTAACTATAATATGATGTCAGGAGGTTTTTGTCTGGTCTTGCTTATTCGTCGCTGCGTCTGGACGGTCATTTACTTACATAAAATTTAGAAATATCTGTTATAAATTTTCAAGATTTTCATTTTTCTAGTGTGTATATTATCTTGTATATGTCTTGTACATGCATATGAAAATCAAAAATTGACATCAGAATGTCTTGTACAACCATTTTTCCATTCTAATTTTTTTAGGTAAGATCTCTCACTAAGCCTGAATCTTGACATTTCAAGTATGCTGGCTGGCATATATTCCGCCTGTGTATGCCATCAAGGCGTTACAGATGCACACCAACATGCTTGCATTTATGTGTACTGTTGATCTGAACTCAGTTCCACGTGCTGGAGAAGCAAACACTGTATCCACTGACTTATCACTCCATCGTAAATGTGGTTTCAGTAGCTAATAATATGCTCCTTTGGTTTGTTAACTGCTTTTACATTGCTTTTTCCTTTTTGTTTTTGGACAATCTGAGTAGTTTAAATTTTTACTCCTTTCTTTTGTCATTGTAAATTTATCTCATTATTTTTATGTAATTTTATAATGGAAGTTATTCTTCTTTGTTTATTAATGCTAAGACTTCCTTAAGTATACCTTAGAAGTCTAGCTTAGAGGTGGTAGACTTTGTTTTGCCACGCTGATATTTTAATTCTTGAGGATATTTTTGTAACATATAATGTTACATGGCAGTATATTCTGTAGCATACGAAATTTGTAATCTCATTATCTCCTGACCTACAAATATTTTATTTTAAGGAGTGTAAGTTGACTTGTTGGTTTTAATTATAATGATTTTAGAATTCTTGATAGCTATGACTTTTATTAACTTGATTATTATATATTCTGAAAAGTGTCTCTTCAGTTTGAATTTAATTACTATTTGTTCAGCTTGGTGGATCTGGGTTCCCATTTCTTTAATAAGTCTTGGAAATTTTCAGTCAATATTTCAGTAAATGTGTTTTCTATGACTTTCTTTACCTCAAGAAATCTCATGACGTTTATTTGCTTAAAGGTATTACAATAGCCACAAAGCACTATTTGCTTTTTTCCTTTTCTTTAACTTTTTTCTCTAAGGCAGACAAAAGAAAAAACACATTTCTTTTTACTTAATCTAATTAGTTGTAGTTTTCATTTGTATTACGTTGCTCATTAGATTCTTCAGCTGTAATATTTTTGTTTGGTACTTTTTCTAGTTAGAAAAAAGTTCATTTTCATTCATTACTTTTGCTTTTGACAATCTTTAGAACTCAGTATGTTATAGCACTTAGAAATGTCTCAGTTTGTTCTTTATGATTAATATTTTAACTATGATGTCACGAAAGGAGGTCCGTTCTTGTCATTGTCTGTTCAATGACCTAAATGTCTCCTATATCCGAATGTCTAGATTTTCTTAGATTTGGGGGCTTTTACTCTAGGTTTAGGGAGTCTTCTGCTATGATTCTGCTTTATTTGAAACTGTCGTGATTTATATATTTGGCCTTCTGATATTTCCATAGAAACTGCTATTACTGCTCTTATACCTTGTTACTGTTTTTGTTGTTACCGAGTATTCCACTTCACGTGTCTTCTTTCATCCTTAACATTCTTTCTAATAAGTCTATTCGAATGATGAGCATTTCATTTGACCTACTTCTAAATTTAAATTCAATTTTTTTTCTATTTCAAACTTTCCTAAAATTCTGCTTTATACATAGTACTTTTTTCTCACTCCATCATGGTGGCATTCTTTTGTGTTTTCTTGAAATTCATTGAAGAATTTCTATCATCCATTTTCAACTTCATTAAACATACCATCTAGCATTGCATATGGAACACAGTGGCCAAATAGAGACTATGCCTCAACAACATAGAAAACCCTAACCTTCATACATATGTTGTGATGCGTGTACCTGCACACACACACACACACACACACACATACGCACACTCACACACACACATATATTCTCTCTCTCTCATATCACATCATACATACTGAAATATTTTTTAAATTATAGAGATAAAATTCAGATAGGCTTACATTTCTTCTTTGATGTGATTGATTTTGAATTCTTTCTCTCCCATGATGTTTCATGTAGTAAACCACTTCGATGGGAAAAGCACAATTTGTACTTCCAGCTGAACCCAAAATCTAGATTTGGATATCCATTGCTTCAATAGAATTTTGATAAGTTGCATTTATTATTGAGTTTCTGACACAATTTTGATATGAGTTCTTAATTCCATCTTTAATGCTCTTAGAATTAATAGCATTGTAAATGAAAGAGGATGCTAGGATCCCTTCCTCAACAGGAGTCTTAAGGCCTTAGAATGGGACCTGCTATTGTCTCTCAAACTCAATGCAATCTATTTACAGAGATGTATTACCTCTTGTACCTGCCTAGTTCAGGAATCTATTGCAGTTCTTTGTCTTTGTTATTCAGTAGTGCTTTGGGAAGAGAATGAGGACTCCTTGGTGAAGATTATCCCTGGACTTAAGGGAAGCATTGAGAGGGGATTGCCATTGCCTCTTCAGTCATACATTAGTCCTACTGCTTGTTAGTCATGGAGGTCTGTGGGATTCAGACCCTGCTTTCCTTTTTTTTTTTATTTGTTTCTGCTCATACAAACATAATAGGAACCCTTGTCCCCTCCCTCCCTCCAACCTTCCTTGGAACTCCCTGTTCCCTCTCCGCTTTGTCCCTTCCTTTCCCGCCTCCCTCCCTTCCTCCCAGTGCCCCCTCCCCGCATCTCTGAAGCATCCTTTAATGAGCATATCAAACTTTCCTCGGGGTCCTCCTCTTTGATGAGGTGTAAGGACTAAGGGGCATTTCTTAGAAATCTTTCTTGTGTTCTCCTTAAGTATAGGAACACTATTGTGACTATAAATCCCTTGCTTCTAAGGATCTTAGTGCCTTTAGTCCATGTTAGAATTTGAGGGGTCAACAACATGTTGGTCATTGTGCAGATCATGCAGAGTCCTGTTATAATTGCTTCGGCCCTGCTTTCTTGAGACATTGCAGCTTTTTTTCCCCTTAAGCAGTACAAATGTGGTGGAGGGAAAGATATAGCCCATGGTCTATTATTTTGTACTGACCTCAGCTGAACCCCATAGTGTTTAAAAGTCCCATTCCTCGACTGTAAAGGGAAGCACCATTCTACAGTTTTTATTGACCTTCTTGGTATTCCTTGTTTTGTCTAGTGTGCAGGCTCTGAATCTGTTTACTTTTTGTCAGATCTCACTTGACTTGATAAATTCATTCACAGCTATTGTCTTTTGCAAGAATAGAGTTTTTCTGAGTGTTATCTTGACTTTTATTTCACTGAATCACATGCAAGAGGTTTCTAGTTTTTCATCTTATACCAAAGCCATTTCTTTACTCTATTTCACATTTTTTTGTTGATACGTATCTGCACACCATATACCAAAGCCACTTCTTTACTTCTTTTTTCCTTGTTTCATGTACTATTCTGTTGATACATATCTGCACACTGAAGCAAAATATTTTCTTTTTCCAATGTTAGATAATTACCTTTGATATTCAAAGAGATATATTCCTGTTGGTGGGTATCACAGTGTAAGCTGAAGATTTCTTGAGTTTTTATGTGGAGTCAACAGCATAGTCTCTTCTATTGTTTCTTCACATGTTTCCTTCATCATTGGTCTAGGTTCTAGGTGTTTGTGTCTGTGAAAACATTGCACATTCTCTGGATGATAGTTGGATCAATTTCTAGTTTATATGGCATTTTTGAGCTGTTAACCTATGGTAATCTCTACCATGGGTTACGTGATAGTTAATCCTGGGTGTCAACTTGACCACACATGGCATTAAATAAGATCAGCTGTGAGACAACCTGAAGAGATTATCTGGATCAATATATTGAAAACACAAGACCAGGCCCAAATCTGATTGGACCCTCCTTAGATCTGATTGGAACCTCCTAGTAGTGCACCAGAAAAAAGGAACCACAGAACACAAGACCAAGAAGAAGAAAGAATCCCCAAGGATTTGCAATGTTTGCAGTGACTTAGCCTACCTCCAGTTTCAGCCACCAGCCATGTGGCCTCCACCATGAAAGACTGTTTCTCTCCTCCAGAAAATTAAGCTAAGTCAATCTCCCTTTCTCCTTTAAGTCAGTTGACTTTGGGTGTTCTGTCACAGCAATATTTAAGAATAACTGTTATAGAAATTAGTACTAAGGAGTGATGTATTGCTCTGAGATTAGAGCATCTGATACCACAATGTGAAACTGTTTGTGAAGCTGAGAGAAGGTGGTACCCAGCACTTTCACTAATGCTATGATGTGGCTGGCAGGTCTTTGGAACTATTTGTTTGGAAAAATGTGGAGAACTTTGGGACTTTGTGCTGGGAAAGGCTTTGAATCTTGATGATAGGGAAAATCTTGTGAGAGTGCTGAAGAAAGCACTGCTGTGAGAGATTCAGACAGTGGAAGTCAAACACATGATGGTCCAGAGGCCATCAGAGACTATGTTTGTAACTAGACAAGTAAAACATGGAGCCTTGTGTTGGTGGAGAGTTTAGTGAAGTTTTGCCCTCATCCTGAAAACTAGCCTGAAGTTTAATTGGAGTGCTTGGCAGAGGAAATTTTAAAGCAATGTAGTCTTGACAATGTGTTATAGCTACTTTTTAGTTGTCTTTGGAGTTATGAAAACCATGCAAGGAATCATGCAGGAAGAAGAAACTAAGATTTGATGATGAAAAATGCAATGAAAAACTTAAAGAGTTAAATCAAGAAGAAGCAGAGGACAAAATGTCAGCTGTTAAAGAGATTAGCTCCAGTAGTAAATCAAAGCTTGCTCTCAATTTGGATAATAGGAGAGGCCCTAGTTTGAGGGCAAGATTCTCAGAGAAGGCTTCTACCCATAAAAATGCATATCCTTTTGGAATAAATGAGCTAAAAGGTGGAGTTCCACAGCAAAGGTCTATTTCTCACATAAAGCTACCACCCAGGAGAAAAAGAGATTTTTCCTGCAGTCAACACACAGAAGCTGAATCAGCTATCATTTAAGAAAGCCAATCTCCAACTTAGCAATATCATCCATATGATATTTATTGGTATGTTTTTAGGCATCAAAGATGCAAGAGGGAGGAGATCATAGATCCCCCTTCCAAGATTTCAAAGTATGGTGGAATCCAGGCAGCATGTGGCAGAAAGCTTGCAATTGAGAGACCAAAGAAGGGCAGTTTGTGTTGTGGAGTTAAAGCCTGGTTTGCCATTGAGAAGTGAAGATGTTAGAGATGACAATGACAATGTGGGACATTTGCCAAGGAGAACCCATATTCTATGGGAAGCTCCATGTGGAAATAAAGTCCATTGGAACTGAGTTTATTTCAAGGAAAGGCTCACCTGTTGTAGGTTTTGGAGTTTGTCCTACCTTTCTTCAGTCTTGTTATGGACTTATCTTTCCTGAACATGTCCCATTCTTCCTTTCAGAATGGAAATATTCATTCTATGCCATTGTATGCTGGTGGTATATAACTTGTCTTTTGATTTTATAGGAGACTTCGGACTTTTGGACTATATTGGGACTACTGATACAGTCTGTACTGAGACTTTCAGTTGAATTGAATATGGTTTGCAAAAAGAGGATATTTATGCTATGTAATGTTAATCTGTGATAAAATGTTGTAATCTACATTATGATAGAGTGTTATGGGACACTAAAGACTAAACATTTTGCAAGGGACTTTTTCACTTGTGAAAAATAATGCATGTGCAATTATATAAGGATGGTTATATTATGTCAGGTGGAAATATGAATCTTACTGTTTTTTATGTTGAGATTAAGAGTGACCTGAGGATATGTGATCATGTGTCATGTTGACAAGGAATGGACTTGCAATAGTTGGGTACATGGCATTAATTAAGACCAGCTGTGAGACCACCTGCAGAGAATATCTGGATCAATATATTTACAATTCTTTGATATTGGATCAGTTTCAGTTTCAAATGAGCTTGGTAGGTTGGTTAGCTGCAGAAGTATCACCATAGAGAGATTAAGCTCTACTTGGATGAATGTCAAACTGGGCTTGATTTCGTGTAGCCAGTGTGGACTGTTTGTGTGAAAGGGTTTTCAGTGCCTGTTGCAAACCTCAATGTTTGTGCATGCTTAGCTAAGCATGGATCTTAAAATTCAGCTCCTGTGTAAAGAAATTATAGGGGCAAATGTGCTTTCTTGACATTTCTTAGGCTGAGCTTTGGTAAAACAGGCACTGTGTGCTATGCTGTTTGAGATGGGTTTGGGTTGTGGTGGTGTATGCTGGCTGACTGGTCATTTGACCAGCACAACCATGTAAGAATTGCTAGTCTACTGTTTATGTCATGTTCCTGTGAAGGTAAATTGGTCTTGAAAGTATCCAGAAGCTGAGCTTTCAGCTTTTCTGATAAGCCTAGGCACAGAAGAGTCAGAGTCCGATGCCACAGCCTCCTGTATGAATATGATCTCAAGCATAGAGATATATTGCTGACCCCTGCCAAGCTCAGGTGAGTGAGTGAGAAGAGAGCCCCTCCCAGCCCAGCCCCCACCCCAGAGCTCCCGGCCAGCACCTGCGGCCGCTGGATTTGCCCCAGGACACCGCCCCCCTGGACCCTAGCCCCTCACGCCCTCCTGACCCCGCGTGCCTCTGCCACCCCCCCAGGTCCCAGGTGAAGAATTCTGCCATCCACATCAGACCTTCTGCCTCTCTGGCCCACCGGGGACCTACGCACATAGTCCACGGAAGACCCACTGCTACTCAGAATTCAATAGAGTCCAAAGGAAACTCAAGCAAAACTCTAAGGAACAAAGGGAACACAGGCCATACATCTGGACTACACTACAATCATTATATCACGTGGGTGAGATTCTTCACATCCAGCCCAAAGATAAGTAAACTTTTTTTCTTTTTCTTTTTTTTTTCTTTTCACTTTACTGATCCTTTCTAGTATCAATGCTGTAGATCAACTTCCTCAGACAGCCACCCCCAAAACATACAACTCCAGGGAGTACACCGCTCACCCTCACATTTCACCAAGATACTAAATTGTAAAAGTGGTTACTTAACTGACATACTAACAGCCTAGTAGCCTCATCTAGGATAACAATACACAACACACCCAATCCAAGGCAAGCACTAGTAATAACTGGCAAGTGTAACAATACCAACTACATCGGTTCAGTGAAAAACATACAGAAACCGAAAGGTCCTAAAAAACAAAACAACAATGCCCAAGTCAAAGTGCAGATCCACGAGAAACAAAACCCAAGAAGACCAATCTCCCACCCAAAGAATCAATCCCATAATGATGGATTCCGACCAGAACAAATCCACAGAAAATAGCCATGAAAGCCAGACCCAACATAATGACTTTCAGAGTATGATCATTACCATGATTAATACTATGAAAGAGGAAATCCGAGAGGAGTTAAACAACCGTATCAAACACTTTGAAAAGGAACACAACAGGCACATGGAGGAGTTGAGAAAAACAGTTCAAGAAACAAAAATAGGTATAGAGCAGTTAAAACAGTCTAGGCAGAGTTTAAAATTGAAATAAAAGACAAGTTATCTTCAACCCAAAACTCAACAGAGAGTCTTATCAGCAGAACAAATGAGGCAGAAAATAGAATTTCAGATCTTGAAGACAAGGTGGGAGAATTAACCAGCTCAATGGAAGAGATTGTTAAAGCCAAAAAGATACTGGAGAGGAACATTCAAGAAATATGGGACACCCTGAAGAAGTCTAACACGCGCATTCATGGAATACCAAAAGAAGAATCCCGAAATACCACACCAGAAGAGATATTTCAATTCATCATAAATGAAAACTTCCCACAACTAAAGAATGAGAGGCCCATCCAAATACAAGAGGCATTTCGCACTCCAAACAGATATGACCAAAAAAGAAAATCGCCACAGCCAATAATAGTCAAAAAACTCCACATTCAAGGCAAAGTAAAGGTGCTGAGAGCTTCAAGAGAAAAAAAGCAAGTCACTTTTAAAGGTAAACCTATTAGAATAACAAATGACTACTCAATGGAAACAGTAAAAGCAAGAAGAGCTTGGAGAGACTTACTTCAAGTATTAAATGAGCAAAAATGCCAACCCAGACTGATATTCCTGGCAAAACTATCTGTCATGATTGAGGGAGAAAGAAAAGTTTTCCAGGACAAAGACAACTTGAAGGGATACATGTCTACCAAATTGGCCTTCAAAAACTGTTAGAAATAACACTCAAGCTTGAAGAAAAGAACAAGCGTATCCAGGATGACAGAAGGGAAGTATAATACCACCAAAACATAAATATCAAACAACATGCTTACAAAATCTAAACATAAAAAATGTCCAGAATTAAAAATAATTTCTCCATTATAACATTAAATGTCAATGGTATTAACTTACCGATAAAGAGACACAGATTACAAACTTGGATTAAAAACCACAATCCATCAATCTGCTGCCTTCAGGAAACTCATCTCACCACAAAAGATAGGCACGTCCTAAGAATGAAAGGCTGGTCCAAAATCTTGCAAGGTAATGGAACCAGGAAACAGGCAGGGGTAGCAATTATGCTTTCAGACAAAGTGGACTTCAAACCAAAGAAAATCATGAGAGACACAGATGGATACTACATTTTAGTCACAGGTACAATTCACCAGGAAGACTTCACAATACTGAACATATATGCACCCAATACGGGCCCCTCCACATTCATTAATAAAATCCTACAGCTTCTAAAGCAAGAAATCAACCCCCAAACGGTAATTCTTGGGGACTTCAACACTGCTCTCTCAACATGGGATAAATCAACAGGTCAAAAGCTTAACAGAGACACTTTGAAACTTAATCATACCATGAAAGAAAAGGACCTTACAGATCTCTATCGAACTTTTCACCCACGCACCAAAGAATACACATTTTTCTCAGCAGCACACGGAAATTTCTCCAAAATAGATCACATATTTGGGCACAAAACGAATCTACACATATACAAAAATTCTAACCTGTGCCCTATCAGACCACCATGGCCTAAAGCTGGACATCCACAACACATCAAACAAGAGAAAATACACCAACTCCTGGAAATGTAACAATATGATGCTGAATGAGAATTGGATTCAGGAAGAAATTAAAAAGGAAATTCAAGATTTCCTGAAAGTGAATGATAATGAAAATACAACTTACCAAAATCTCTGGGACACAATGAAAGCTGTCCTAAGAGGTAAATTAATAGCTCTTAATGCCTACATCAGAAAAATGGAAATATAAGAAATAAATAATTTAATGATGCAGCTTAAAGCTTTAGAGAAATTAGAGCATTCTGATCCCAAAAGTAGTAGAAGAGAGGAGATTAGCAAAATAAGGGGAGAAATATCTGAAATTGAAATTATGAAAACGATAGAAAAAATCAACCAGTCAAAGAGCTGGTTCTTTGAAAAAATCAATAAGATTGATACACCTCTAGCTAAATTAACCAAAAGCAAGAGAGAGAAAATCCAAATTAACAAAATTAGAAATGAACATGGAATTATCACTACTGATACCCAAGAAATCCAGAGAATTATAATGTCATATTTCAAAAAGTTATACTCTGTGAAGTTTGACAACACAAAAGAGATGGATGAATTTCTAAGTAAACACAACTTACCTAAATTGAATCAGGAAGTTGTGAATTATTTAAATAGTCCTATAACATATAAGGAAATTGAGGAAGTAATCTGAATCTTCCCACCAAAAAATGTCCCGGACCAGATGGATTCAGCACAGAGTTCTACCAGACATTTAAAGAGTTAAAAACAACAATACTCCTTAAACTGTTCCATCAAATAGTAAAGGAAGGAACACTACCAAAATCCTTCTATGAAGCTAATATCATCTTAATCTCAAAACCTAATAAAGATTCATTTAAAAAAGAAAACTCTAGGCCGATCTCTCTGATGAACACAGACGCAAAGGTTCTCAACAAAGTCTTAGCAAATCAGATTCAAAAACATATCAAAAAGATCATTCACTGGGACCAAGTAGGCTTCATCCCCGGCACACAAGGTTGGTTCAACATACTCAAATCAATAAATGTAATTCATCATGTAAACCAGTCCAAAGTCCAAGACCACATGATACTCTCGATAGATGCAGAAAAAGCCTTTGACCAGATCCAACAGCCTTTTATGATCAAAATGCTAGAGACAGTAGGAATGAAAGGAACCTTTATCAATATAATGAAAGCTGTATACAACAAGGCCACAGCAAGGATTATGCTCAATGGTGAACAATTGGAAGCATTCCCACTTCAATCAGGAACTAGACAAGGCTGTCCACTCTCAACACTTCTATTCAATATTTTACTTGAAGTCTTAGCTGAAGCCATAAGACAAGAAAGGGACATAAGAGGGATTCAAATCGGCAAAGAAGAAGTCAAGATATCCCTATATGCAGATAACATGATCTTATACCTGAGTGATCCCAAAAACTCCACCAGGAAGCTCCTGGAACTAAATGAGAAGTTAAGCAGTGTGGCAGGATACAAAATAAATGTGCAAAAATCATTGTCCATCCTATATGCCCAGAATGAAAGAAGTGAAAAAGCCTTGAGAGAAACAATCCCATTTTCTATAGCCCCTAAAAAAATGAAATACCTTGGTATAAACCTAACAAGGAGGAAAAAGACCTTTACAATGAAAACTTTAAAACCCTAAAGAAAGAAATTGCAGAAGACACCAGAAGGTGGAAAGACCTCCCATGTTCCTGGATTGGCAGAACCAAAATCGTAAAAATGACCATCCTACCAAAGGCAATATACAAATTCAATGTTATACCAATTAAAATCCCAAAGCAATTCTTTAAAGAAGTTGACCAAACAATCTCAAAATTCATATGGCGGCACAAAACACCCAGGATAGCAAAGACAATCCTGAGTAACAAAAACACTGTTGGAGGTATTACCATACCAAACCTTAATTTATACTACAAATTCATAGTTATAAAAACAGTCTGGCTCCAAAATAGACACACAGATCAATGGATAAGGCTTGAAGACCCAGATATAAGCCCACAAATATACAGCCATTTGATCTTTGACAAAAGGGCCCAAAGAAACCAATGGAAAAAGAACAGCATCTTCAACAAATAGTGCTGGCAAAACTGGATTTCCACATGCAGAAGAATAAAGCTGGACCCGTACTTGTCACCATGTAGATGATTTAATTTCAAATGGATCAAAGACCTTGATATAAGGCCAGAGACTATAAAAACCATAGTTGAAAGGATAGGGAACTCCCTCGAGCTGATTGGGCTCGGCCTACATTTCCTAAACAGACATCCAATGCCACAGTCACTGCTACCAACTCTCAACAGATGGGATCTTGTGAAATTAAAGAGCTTCTGTTCAGATAAAGAGATTGTAACACGAGCTCAAAGGCAACCCACAGAATGAGAGAAAATCTTCACTAACCGTATATCTGATAGAGCTCTACTGTGCAGAGTGCACAAAGAACTTAGAAAACTAAACTCCAAGGAAAACAATGGCCCAATTAAAAAATGGGCCCTGGAACTTAAAAGAAACTTTACCAGGAATGATATTAAAATGTCTAACTAATATCTTAAAAAATGCTCCACTTCCTTAGCCATCAGGGAAATGCAAATCAAAACTTCCCTGGAATATCATCTCACTCGGGTCAGGATGGCAAAAATCCACAGTACAAACAACAAGTGCTGGAGAGGATGTGGAGAGAGGGGAACTCTCCTACATTGCTGGTGGGAATGCAGGCTCATGCAGCCACTCTGGCGAGCCTTCTGGAGATTCTTAAAGAAATTAAAGATTGAAATGCCATATGACCTGCTATCCCACTTTTGGGAATAATCCCCCATGCAGCAGAGGTTCAACTCAATAGCACAGGCACTACCATGTTCATAGCAGCACTATTTACAATAGCAAAGTCATGAAATCGACCCAAATGTCCAACAGTGGACGAGTGGATAAGGAAATTGTAGTACATCTATACAATGGAGTACTACTCAGCCATCAAAAATGATGAATTACTGGAATTTGCTGGGAAATGGATGTCATTAGAAACAATTATATTAAGTGAAGTATCCCAGACCCAGAAAATTAAGCACCGTATACTCCCTAATAGGTGGCTCCTACTACCAAACTCACCCAACCCTCATTGAGACACTGAAAGGTAAACCTATGTAATACCGTAATTGCAAGGATTATGAACAGGAGGGATGGGGTTGGAGGGCCACACCAGAATCAAGGAGAGAGAGGACCATGTTACAGCAGAGAAAATAGTCCTCTATCAAGGAATGCAAGTAAGTAATGTGACACCTGGTGAAGTTCACAGACGTTGGTTCCTGATCATTTACCACTGAGGCGGTATGATCTCACCAGAAGATAAAAAGTAATCATTTTGCAAATGGGTGATTGACCCCTCCCTCACTGAGGTTTCCTGCTTTTATTACATCTACCCTTGAATGTGCTATTATAACAAGACTCCAGTTTAACAGCTTTTTGTCTCTGACCAAGGGGTGACATACAGTGCCCATCAGGATGGAGTGAAGGGCATTTCAGGAGCAGCATAACTGCAAAAGAAAATCAACGAACCACAATTCAGAACTTCAGAGAATCTATATCAACCACCTAGAACTAGGCCAGCCTAATCTCTCCCCATCCTGAAGCTCAGGGACATTTGCGGAAGAGGGGGCGGTAAGATTGTAAGAGCAAAAGGATGGGAGGAGCAATGATTTGCAAGATTCTCCACACTAGTTAGGGCCAAAGCAATCATAATTGGACATTGCATGCTAGGCACAATGTCCAACACACTATTGACCTCACAAAGTCTAGCATCTGCTAAAGGCACCAAGATCCTTGGAGGAAAGTGATTGACAGCCATAGTAGTGTTCCTATGCTTAAGTGGAACACCAGAAAGGGTTCAGGGAAATGCCATTGGATCCTTGTACGTCATCGGAGAGGAGGACCCAGAGGAGAGTCAGGCATACACAATAAAGGACTCTCTGGGAATTGGGGGGGAGGCACTGGGGGATGGGGAGGGAGTAGAGGAGGAGGAAGGGAGGGAACTGGTCTACCTATTAAGTTTGTATGAGCGGAAATAATAAAAAAATGTATAAAATAAAAAGAAGAAAATGTTCATTCCCATAATCATGATCTAAGTTTTGCAATTTGGTTTTTAGTACTTGGTTTTCCATTTTGGAGATGCTTCCATGTGGCTATAGCACAGATCATGCAATTCAAATGTTAATTTGCATAATTTATTATAACTGTGCTGCTATGCCTATTCTTGTGTTTAGGTGTGTATCCACGTACACATATAATTCATCCAGCTACACTTGTTAATATTCTAGTGAATGTGGTTTATGAGATTTCCTATAATATGTATACCTGGACTGAAAATTCTGACTCAAAGGGAGTCAAGTATTTAATTTTATTAACATTTCCAAATTTGTCTCCAAGTAATATAAATTTGCTTCACCAGCAGAAATATGTGAGACCATATGGTTCCCACCATCACTGTTTCTCATTTCAACTCGATAGATATAAAATCTATTTCACTAAAGAATTCATATATAAATACCTTTTCATATTCTATTGACCATTTAAACTTTCTTTTGTGTAATTATCTGGTCTATGCATTTGGGGAACTTTTCTCTTAGATTGATCTATAGAAATTACTTTTATGTCCTGAAGACCAATCTTGTCATTTAAGTGTGTTCCAAGTATATTTACTTGAAATAATTTCCAGTTAGTAACTAGTCTTGTGACTTTTGTATGGGTAATATTTTTACTTTTATAGAGTTGAATTTTCAGTGTTTTATGATTTGTGCTTTTTGTTTTTCTTTATGATTTCACCATATATGTAACTCATACAGAGTCTGTTATGTTTATGTTTTACTCTCAACATTCAAAATTTTAAATTTGGAATTGGTTCATGAAATGCAAGTTAGGAATCCATTATTTCCATATGCATAAATATACCACAGCAGTATATTGTGTATTGCACCATCTCTCATGGGTCAAATGCTATCATTTTCATAAGTTGGGTTCCAATAAAATAATAGATCTGTTTACTAAAAAATAAAGAATATATATATATACTTATTTTCCTTTTTTGAGAGAGAGAGATTGTGTGTGTGTGTGTGTGTGTGTGTGTGTGTGTGTGTGTGTGTGTGTGCATGTGCATTTTTTGGGTATGTTTGTGCCTGGGGGTGTAGGTGAGGGCATTGTGTGTGAATATGGAGGCCCAAGGGTGACATTTCTGCATCACTCTGGATTCCTTTACTTCTTTACTGCTTCCTTCTGGTGCCAAAGTGCAGCAATTTAGGTCATGGGAGCAGGAGAGTATACAATATAAGGACTATTCTGGGAAAATTTTCACAATGTATTTGCATTTATGAGAGATGAAGACTTCTTTTATACTTAAGGCTGTAGAGGAGATAGTAAACTTACGACTCTGTAGAATATGCTTTTTGAGAAGCTGTTTTCCATTTCTCTGAGATGATATTCTGATATAGCATTACTTCTATAATCTGCCTCACTTGAATTCTCAGACATGGGCCGGATGTTGCCCGATTCTTTGCCTGAATATTACACAAATGATTCCTAACCCAATTTCTGATGGAGTCATTATTCCTCTCAGATTCTTCACTAGCAGGGCCACTACAGTATCCTTCTTTTCTTGGCCTTCTGTTCTTCCAAACTCCCACAAGCATGGCCTCTTAATTTTTGTTTATTTCATTTAAGACCTTTTCTAGCCCCAAGTTGCAAATGTTTCCACATTTCTCCCACAAACCAGTCATAAAGACCTGAGAACAACCTATTCAGGTTTATCTCAGCAACAGACCTATTTTATGTTACAAATTTTTGTGTATTATCTATTTTCTACATTATTAACCCAAAATATGTGATAAAAAATGAACTTAAGAAAGAAGGGCTCATTTTGGTTTATTGTTCAAAGATATAGTTTACCACAGCAGGAAGATTAAGGGGGCAGGAGCAAGAAGCAGCTGATCACATTGTGTTTGCAATCAGAAGGGAGAAGCATGACTGTGTGTTCACTTCTCTTCTATCTTTTATTTAGTTGAGGACCCAAAGCCTTAGAACACTGCCCTCACATTATGTGGGCATTCTCACCTTAACCTCCTCATCTAGATCATCCTTTCAAACATCCACAGAGACTAGTTTCCTAGGTGTTTCTAGATATTGTCAAGTTGACAATCAATAATCATGATTATAACACCATATAGTGGATCACAGGTGTTGGAGCTCTTAAATTTTCATTATGATTTCAATATGCAGCAAAGTGTGAAAATCAGTGCTTCAGTACTTTGCCCTTAGAGTGTGGTTCAGGGAACCAATGGCTTAAATAAACATTACCAGAATGCTTATTCTGAATAGAATATTTCAGGCCTATTCACACATTTAGCAAGATCTTCAGACTCATTGGGCTCTGAAGAGCTCAGAAAGACTGCTTTATAGGCTTTTATCTGCTTTCTTTTTCAGTTGTGGAAATTTAGAAGATGTATTAAATTCCAAGCCTGTGCTATTAGATGGGTATGTTTGCTATTTTTCACATACAAAACTTACATATATCTTTAGTGTCTTTACTGTGTATGCTTTTAATCTAGCTTGACCACATGAAGTAACACATGGACAAATAGCACATTAACCTCATGTTTCAGATGTGGTTAATGTGTTATTTGTAATTTTTTCATCTCTTTTGGCCTTTAATCTTTGAGAACAATGTTCCTGAATTGAAAAAGTGATTGAAAGCTTCACTTTGATTGCTTTTATTTCTTTGGATTTCTATTTCTAGAACAGTTTACAATTTACTATGCTATTGTTAACCTACCTTACTAAAATTTCTTACTCCAAAACATTAGTTCTTAACATTCTTTTGAATGAGAGTTGTCTTTGTTAACTGCTGGATGATACTATGTGGCATGTTTATTATATCATCTTTTTCTTTTGTTTGCTAGTTTGAAACTTTGCAAAAGTGGGGAATCCTGAGAATTTGGGGGTATGACAATGTTAAGAGGCAGCCTGAAGTTTCTGAAAAATTTGTGTTGAGTCGTGTGTTCTCACTGACAAAACCAGTGTGTAAAGGAAGCTGAAAAGGAAATACAGCACGTATTGCTGATGATCGTAAAGTCAAACACTACATGCACTTAGGCCATGCACATTCAAATATATTATGCTAGATCACCTAGAATAGTCTTTATTAGAGGTACACAATGTATTGGATTTATGAACCTTCTTCACAATACATGTCTACTTCTTCTCTCTGTATACGCTATATATGGATTATATATAAATCTACAGCTGTCATGGAAAGTCATGTACATATGAAATAGGGATGGGCTATCCATGAAGGTGTGTAAATTTCAAACTGGAACTTGCATTTCTCTCCAAGAGGACCATTGACAATAGGAGAGTGAGTATCTAGTGGGAGTAATACTCAAAGCCACAGAAAACTCTGATGGCTCCATTTTCGTCTATTAGCTGTTATGTTTCCAGTATCAAAGTGATTGCTCTCATGTACCAAAAAACTAACATTGTAAGATTATCTAACTGTCCTTACATGATATTATATTATCTCTGCTTTATTGCTAAATTTTAATTAATTTGAATACAGGACTCAAAATTGACAATAATTTACAAGCATGTTTATATGTGTGTGTGTGTGTGTGTGTGTTGTGTTTATGTGTGGGTGTACATTTATGAAGCTGGGAAAAGTATCAACAGACAATAGAACAAGAAAAATGAAGAAAAAATAAATGGATGAATTTGCTTTTACACAAATTTGTTATATTAGCATTAATTTTCAACTTCTGTATACTAATGAAGGTAAAGTGTCTGGCAGAAAATGTCTAAACTAGACATAATAAATTATTTGACTTTGTATTTGTGTGAATATGTGTAATTAGGAAATTATAAAATAAATAAAGATACTATTTAGTCAGTAACTGTGCTTTTGGATAATACAAAAACTGGATTTTATAATTTGAGTGTACTTCTTACCTCACACAGCTATTTCTTAAGCAGGAATAGGCTGTCCTTTCAAAGGGAACCTGATCATCTCTTTCAGGCTTTTGACTTTTTCAAGCCTTTTAAAAGAGTCAACATAACTATACAGCTTGGCGAGGTTGAGGAATTTTCCAGATTTTCTTTCTAATTTCTGTAAAACTGTGGTCTACAACTTGCTTACCTTGGTCTACCTGCTGATTCATTCTAGCAAAATTTAACAGATTGCTGTAAGTGGAAAGTGTGGAATGGAATGAAAATGAACAATAAACATATGCTTTTCTAGACAAAACAGACCCAGATCATATCAAACAGAGATGTGGGAAAGTTAAGAATTTGATATTCTTTTTTTATTATTATTTATTCAACTGTGCGTGCGTGCATGTGTGCACATGTGTGTGTGTGTGTGTGTGTAGAACCACGGGCAAATTCAGGAAACACCATGGACCGCCTCCACCTCCTCCTTGTTTACTCTGCCCCAGAATTCACAAGTTCTGCCCTACCAAGACCAGAAACGCAGGCCGCCCCTGCTTCTGCCCAGAATCTATATGTGGGGTCTAGGATCTGAACTCAGGACTTTCCACCTGCAAGGCAGAGGCTTAACCCCTGAGCCACCTTCCAGCCCCAAGAATTTGGTATTTTTAACTATAAAATTAATACAAAAATATTTCTCCTTTTTCCCCTTTTTAATTTTTTTACTTACTTATTTATTTATTTAATTAATTTATTTATTTATTTTTCCGCTCATACAGACAGAATAGGTACCTCTGTCCCCTCCCTCCCTCCACCCCTCCCTTGACTTCTCCATTCCCTCCCCTCTTTTCCCCTTCCTTTCCCCCCTCCCTCCCTTTCTCCCAGTGTCCCCTCCCCCATCTCTGAAGCATACTTTAATGGGTATATCAAACTTTCCTCTGGATCCTCCTCTCTGATGAGGTGTAAGGACTCAGTGGCATTTCCTAGAATTCTTTCTTGTGTTCCCCTTAAGTATAGGAACACTATTGTGACTCTTAATCCCTTGCTTCTAAGGATCCTAGTGCCTTTAGTCCATGCTAGATTTTGAGGGGTCAATGATATATTAGTCATTGCGCAGATTATGCAGAGTCCTATTATAATTGCTTCAGCCCTAACTTGTGTGGAGTATCTTGCATATCTTGACTCCTTCCATCCTTGTGCTCTTACAATCTTACAGCCCCCTCTTCTGCAAATTTCCCTGAGCTTCAGGATAGGGAGAGATTAGGCTGGCCCAGTTCCAAGTGGTTGATATAGAGTCTCTGATGTTTTGAATTATGGTTTGTTGATTTTTTTTCAGTTTTGCTACTTCTGCAATGCCCTTCACTCCGTCCTGATGGGTATTGGATGTCACCCCCTGCCCAGAGATTAAAAAGCTGTTAAAATAGAGTCTTATTATAAGGATAGATGCAAAGGTAGATGTAATAAGAATAGGAGACTGTGGTAAGGGGTAGGTCAGTCTCCCATTGCAAAATGTTTACCTTCTATCTGCCAGATGGTATTCTATCCTGTTCTGATAAGATCATATAGCATCAGCTGCAAGTGACCAAGAAGGACAGTTTGTGAGCTTAACCAGATATTTAATTACTTACTTGCAGTCCTTAATAGTGGCCTATTATCTCTGCTGTAACATGATCCCCTCTCTCCTTGTTTCTGGTGGGGCCTTACTTCCCCTTCTCTCCTGTTTATAATCCTTGCAATTACTGTAGGTATTACAGAGATTTATCTTTGAATGTGTCTCTAAGTGGGTTTAGTACTAGGATCCACCTATTAGGGAGTACATACGGTGCTTAATTTTCTGTGTCTGGGATACTTCACTCAATATAATTGTTTCTAATTCCATCCATTTCCCAGCAAATTTCATTAATTCATCATTTTTGATGGCTGAATAGTATTCCATTGTATAAATGTACCACATTTTCCTTATCTACTCATCAACTGCTGGACATTTGTATTGATTCCATTACTTTGCTATTGTAAACAGTGCTGCTATGAACATGGTCATGCTTGTGCTATCTAGGTGAATTTTTGCTTCAAATTTTTTCCCATTGAGTATAACCTTGCTATGGGCTTGTTGTTAGACAGCTTTTATTATATTGACAAAAGATTCCTTCCATTGCAACTGTCTCTAGGGTTTTGAACCTAAAGGGCTGTTGGAACTTGTCAAAAGCTTTTTCTGCATCTATCGAGAATATCATGTGGTCTTGCATTTTAGACTGGTTTATATGGTGGATTACGTTTATTGATTTGCTTATGTTGAACCAACCTTGTGTGCCTGGGATAAAGCCTACTTGATCCCCATGAATGATTTTTTTTGATATGTTTTTTAATCCGATTTGCTAAGACTTTGTTGAGAAACTTTGCATCTGTGTTCAACGAAATTGACTTATAGTTTTCTTTTTTAAGTGTATCTTTATTAGGACTTGGGATTAAGATGATATTAGCTTTATAAAAGAATCTGATATAGTTCCTTCCTTTGCTATTTGATGGAACAGTTTAAGGAGTATTGGTGTTATTAACTCCTTAAATGTCTGGTAGAACTCTGTGCTGAATCCACATGGTCCAGGACATTTCTTGGTGGGAAGATTCAAGATTATTTCATCGATTTCCTCATAGGACTATTTAAATAATTCACAACTTCCTGATTCAATTTCGGTAAGTTGTGCTTACTTAGGAATTCATCCATCTCTTTTGCGTTGCCAAATGTCACAGAGTGTAAGTTTTTGAAATATGATGTTATAATTCTCTGGATTTCTTGGGTATCAGTAGTGAGGGAAGTTTTCATTTATGATAATTTGAAAAATTTCCTTAGGTGTGGTATTTTGGGATTCTTGTTCTGGTATTCCATGAATGCACATGTTAGACTTCTTCAGGTGTCCCATATCTCTTGAATATTCCTCTCAATTATCTTTTTGGCTTTAAGAACCTCTTCCATTGAATTGGTTAGTTCTCCCACTTTGCCTTCAAGGTCTGAAATTCTATTTTCTGCCTTTGTTAGTTCTGTTAATAAGACTCTACTGTTGAGTTTTGGTTTGAAGATAACTTGTCTTTTAGTTCGATTTTAACCTCTGCCTGAAGCTGTTTTAACTGCTCTATGCTTAGTTTTGTTTCTTGAACTGTTTTTCTCAACTCCTCCAACTGTCTGTTGATGCAGTTGTTTAACTCCTCCCAGATTTCCTCTTTCATAGTATTAATTATGGTAATGATCATATTTTGATAGTTGTTATCTTGCATATGGCTTTCTTGGCTATTATCTCTGAATTTGTTCTGGTTGGAATCCATCATTATGGGTTTAATTTTTTCAGTAGGAGATTTGTCTTCCTGGGTTTTATTTCTCATGGATCTGCACTTTGACTTGGGCATTGTTGTTTTGTCTGTTACGACCTTTCAGTTTCTGTGTGTTTTTGACTGAACTGATTTAGTTGATAGCACTATTCTCGGGCAGTTATTACTAGTGCTTGCCTTTTAGTTGGGTTCATTTGTCTGTTGTTAGTATTATTTCCTAGATGAGACTATTATGCTGTTAGTACATCAGTTAAGTTAGGTTAAGTAGACAGGGGGTGACTATTAGTATGGTAGTGTGTGTTTACGATTTAGGATCTTGGTGACATGTGAGGGTGAGTGGTATAATCCCTGCAATTGTATATATTTTTGGGGTGGCTGTATGGAAAAGTTAATCTACAGTGATTAATACTAAAAAGGAGTAGTATGGAAAAAAAAAAGAAGTTTACTTTTCTTTGGGCTGGACGTGAAGAATCTCTCCCAAGTGATAGGATGATTTTAGAGGACTTCAGATGTATGGCCTTTGTCCCTTAGAGCTTTGCTTGGGTTTTCTTTGCATCGTGTTGAATTCTGTGTAGCAGTTTGTCCTCTGTGGACCATGAGCGAAGTTCCCTGGTGGGTCCAGCGAGGGTCCCTGATGGGTCTGAGGGGCAGAGGGGCTGATGGTGATGGCAGAACTTTTCACTTGGGAACTGGGACTTAGATTAGTAGCCCACCCAGGCTCCAGGGATGGAGAACCCAGAGCAAGTCCTGTCCTGGTCAGGCAGGCAGGAGGATAAAAGGGGTTGGGGCCCGGGACGTGGGGCCAGGCAAACTGGAGGCAGCCTGGGTGTTGCCCGCACTGGCTGGTGGGAGGAGCTGTGTCAAGGGGTGACCTGGGGGCTGGGTAACTCACCTGAGATAGAGGACCGACCTAGAAAGAGTCCCTTCTCAGGCAGGTCCCGTCTGGGGCAGGCAGGTGGGCGGGAGGAACAAAAGGGCAATTTTTTTTTACTTTTACAAACATTTTGAATATTTTTCCCAGGTTCCCTCCCTTCCCTCCTCCCATCCCCTCCCTTCAGTTCATCATTCTCTTCCTTTCCCTCCTACCCTTCTGCTTGTATGCTTCTATGGACCCTGGGTTTCACTTTGGTTGTATAGATAATAATGTGTTCGCAATGTGAAAATTAATTTTGATTTTCACCTTAACAAGGATTATAATCATCTAGGAGCAAAATATCTGGGTGTATCTGTTAGTGCGTTTTCAGTTTAGCTTAAGTGAAGCCGGACGTCTCAAGTTAACTGTGAATAGCACCATCCCATGCATGGTGCTATTACATACAAAGGAAACAGAGGAGCACCAATATTCATCTCTCTTAGCTTCCTGGTTGCTCATGTACTAAAATCAGCCACCTTACACTTCTGCCATCTTTTGACACATGATGGTTTGTATCATGAAGCTGTAAGTCAAACAGACAATACCTTTTTATTTATAACTAAAATTATTAATCCTTATAATTATAATAAATAAGATGTCAGTCCTTTTTTAAATTGTATTTATTAGATTTCTAGAAAAAATACAAAATATTGTTGTTGTTATAATACAACTTTGTGGTTGTAGACCTTTGAAACTGGTTTTCCAGAGGAATGTGTAAGAATTTGGAATTTAATGCCTAGAAAAACCATACAGTGGATATAAATAAAGCTTTGTGGATCAGACAGCAGTGACAAAAATCATGAGGTTTTTAGGAACAAAGATTCAAACAGAAATGAGGCCAGAGGCTATTAGTATTACACTCCAAAAAAATATGAGCATAATGGGTAGTTAAAAGTAATGTGTCAATTTGTTTGACAGAGGATATTCCAACTCATGATACCATTTAGGCTGCATCATGGTTACAGCTGACTGTTCTTGTAAAGTTTATAGTGAGACAGCAAGGAAGGGAGCAGAAGATGTAAACTCCACCATGTGGTGAGGAAAAAGCATACAACGAGCTGCAGATAAGGCAGTGCATTAAAGGGATTAACCTCTTCAAGGAGAAGAGTGATGTGCATGAAACAGCAGAAAAGATACTTAGAGGTTATAAATCCATGTAATGAAGGCCTCAGCTTATGAAAGTAAAGTTCATTTGAAAGGAAATTCTCTAAAAGGAGAATGCTGCTGAGTGGGTTCCATGATTTAAAAAACTGCTTCAGGAATTATTATCACAAATTAAGTTTACAAAGCATAGAGACACCACCATCAAGAAGAATCAGATGGCAGAATTTGCTCGCAAATGGATAAAGCTAGATAAATATATTAACTGAGGTATCATGCACACTTTTCTACTACCTGTCTTAGGGATCTCACTGCATGTAGTTGCTTACCCTGGGATGACATATTCATATGTCAGTCACTGTGTATCTGCTGGGGTTTTCATCACAGCTATGACTAGAGTGTCCTGGCTGTCACACGTCCATATGTTTAGGCTCTTACAGTCTTATCATCCCCTCTTTTGTAATTTTCTCTGAGCCTTAAAATGAGGAGAGATTTGGACAGCTTGATTAGGGCTGAGCATAGGATTGCTCGTATTCTGCAGTCGAGTCGGTTGCAGTTTTCTGCCTCACTAATCTCCCATCCCCCATTTCAATAGGCTGCATTTTGGTTGAGTGCTGAGATCATTTCTTATCTAAGCATATGAGAGGTGTTTAGATGGTTACTTACTATCAGATATGTATAGTTAATTTTAAATCAGCTGTTTCTATTTAGTGTCTGTTTTCTTCCATTCCACCATCATTTGGATATGTGTGTGTGTGTCTGTGTGTGTGTGTGTGTGTGTGTGTGTGTGTGTGTATTATGAGGCATGTGTTCCTAGTATTATGGGGGAGATTAAAAGCCAGTTCATTGGTAATTGCTTACCTGAAATCTCCCCTATTCCAACTATGTTCTATCCTTTTTCTTCCCTCCCCTTTAAAGCTACACTTCTATAAATGACTTGTTTATCTATCTGTCCATGTTCTTTTGTCATCACTGTTTTGACATCTTCCTTTACTTCTTCCTCTAATTTATGTTACTTTATAGTTTGTAGGTGTTAGAAAATTTTCATTTGAGATTTGCAAGATTCTCCACACTAGTTAGGGCTGAAGCAATCATAATAGGACTTTGCATGCGCTGCGCAATGTCCAACACACTATTGACCTCACAAAGTCTAGCATCAGCTAAAGGCACCAAGATCCTTGGAGGCAAAGGATTGACAGCCACAGTAGTGTTCCTATGCTTAAGGGGAACACAAGAAAGGGTTCAGGGAAATGCCACTGGGTCCTTGTACGTCATCGGAGAGGAGGACCAAGAGGAGAGTTAGGCATACACAATAAAGGACTCTCTGGGAATTGGGGGGGAAACACTGGGGGATGAGGAGGGAGGGGAGGTGGAGCAGAGTGTTCAGGGGGAGGAGGAGGAAGGGAGGGAACTGGTCTACCTATTAAGTTTGTATGAGCAGAAATGATAAAAAATGTATTAAAAAAAGAAAATTTTCATTTGATTATATCATTTTAAAGGTTTAATGCTTGATGGGCTAGAGAGATGGCTCAGGCGTTAAGACTCTACCTCACAAGCAGAAGGTCCTGAATGCAGAAACCAGGTCTCATATAAAAGTGCCATATGGAAATGGCAGCAGCCTGCATTTCTGGACTTGGTGGATGGAGTTTGAGAAATCACAAAATAAAGTAAGAAGGAGATATAAACAATCCAGGATGATTCTTGAAGTCATCCTTGGGCTTCCACAGGGGCACACAGTGCCCTGTAATATACACATGCACACAGACACACAGACACACACACACACACACAGACACACACACAGACACAGACACACACACACACACAGACACACACACACACACACAAACACACACACACTGAATGAAGTT
Organism: Typhlomys cinereus; assembly: GCA_023101885.1. Taxonomy (NCBI): domain Eukaryota; kingdom Metazoa; phylum Chordata; class Mammalia; order Rodentia; family Platacanthomyidae; genus Typhlomys; species Typhlomys cinereus. The sequence continues at coordinate 1,371,843 of JALPQD010000082.1, forward strand.
TTTTTTAAAAAATATTTATTGTTAAGATCTACTCATAAAGAAGAACAAGTAATATCTGTCTTTTTGTGTCTGGAATAATTTTTTCAGCTTCATTCATTTCCTAGCATATTTAATTCATAAATTCTTCTTGACAGCTGAATAATGTTCCATTGCATATATATACCACAATATCATTATGTGTCCATGTGTCCATTATTAGACACATGGGCTGATTCCATTTCTTTGCTCTTGTGAACAGAGATGCTATGAACATGGATGTGGACATGACTCTGTAGCAGAATGATGTGTTCTTTGGGCTTATAACCAGGAGAAGTAGTTTGTGTTTTGGATGTTTGCCATTTTGGCTGGAGTGATATGATATTTCAGGGTGATTTTAATTTGCATTTCCCTAATGGTTAGGGATGTGGAACATTTTAAAAGATATTTGTTAGGTATTGAACTACAAAGCCATAATAATAAAAACAACATGTAAGTGGCTCCAAAACAGAAACACAGATAAAAAGATTGGAAATGAAGACCCAGATATAAGTTCAGTCAACTGATTTTTGATATAGGTACAAAAAATAATTCAGAAAAGGACAGCATTCATAACAAATGATGCTGGGGAAACTGGCTGTCTAAATGTAGAACAACAAATATAGAACACTGTGACCCTGCAAAAAATTAATTTGAAATGTATCTTAGACCTCAATGTTACTTGGGAGACTATAAACTAATGGAAGAAAGAATAAGGAGTACCCTGGAGTTGACAGGTGAAGATCAGCATTTTCTGAGTAGGTCTACAAATGCACAGGAAATAAGACCAATACACAAGTGGGATTTCATAAAATTAGAAGCTTCTTTTTGGTAAAAGATAATGTCAATTGAGCAAAAAGACAACCCACTGAATGGTAGTAAGATCTCTGTTCCGCAAATATCTGACAGAGGACTGAAATCCAGAGTATATAAAGAACTTAAAAAATTGAATTTAAAATAATTAAACAACTCAATTAAAATTGTGCTTTAGAACTGAAAAGAAACTATTCACAGGATGGAATTCAAATGTCTAACAAATATCTTAAGTAGTACAGTTATTTAAAAAATAAAATTCTCTTCTATTTAGAAAAGAAAAGAAGCCACTGTGACTTTGATCCAAGGAGCTAAGGTATATTTTCAGCTGAAAGCAAATCTTGGCAGCATAATATGTGTAGTGATGGTTTCATAGACGTGATATGCAAGATGTAGGGAGGTCATTGAAGCTTGCCTCAGGATTCCCGGAAGCAAATGATGCTAGGAAATATTTTACAGAGGCAGATTTCCTTCAAGGAAGAAGGCATTATATGAGTCTATGAAGAAAAAAATTAAACTTCAGTGGAAACTAGTATGCTAGAAGTGTGAAAATCATGGTACATGTCTGGAGGAAGATTTTGGTCAGTAGCAAGATTTTACCATTATCTTTCACACTGAATTAAGATCAGTTTTAAGGGGATGAAAGATGTTAACATTAAGCCTAATATTCAGGAAATTTTTAGAGGAAATAATAGGGATTACATATGAAGTGCTACATATGCATGAGCAGTTCTGAATAGGACCCCCTTCATGTAAGAAACAAATGCAACAATCAACAAGCTTCTGTTCTGCAAAGAAAGCTGTGAAGCAAACAAAAGTGCAACTCACAAAATTAGAAAAACTCTTCACTAACTATATACATAACAAAAGAATAGTTTCCAGACTATTGAAAAGACTTAAAAAAAATCAAACATCAAAATAAAAAAATGCGCTTAGGACATAAGAAAATACTTTTCAAATGTGTTAGAAAAATCTAAAGATGTGTTTGACATGCTTAGCCATCAGGGAAATGCAAAATATACCTTCTCGAGACTACCTTACCTCAGTCATAGCCATAATGGCTAAGATCAAATACACAAAAAATAATGAGTGTTGTCAAGATAATTATGAAAGGGAACACTTTATTCTTTGCTGATAAGAGTGTAAACTGTTGCAGTTACTGCAACTTTTGAGCATAATTTCAAAGGAATATACATCTCATCACACAAACACATGAACATCAATGTCCATTATGTCTCTACTCACAATATCAAAAAAATGTAATCAGCCTAGATGGCCATCAGCTGATGACTGGGTAAAGAAATTGTGGTACATATACATAATAACATGCTATTCAGTTATGAAGAAAAATGAAATTATGAATTGTTGGTAAAGTGGCAGAACTAGAAATATAATAAATGAGCTATTCCAGACACAGAAAGACAAGACTACTTGTTCGTTCTCTTACATGTGCATGCCAGGCAGCATTGAATCTTCAGATGTCTGCATTTAATTATGTACAGTTAATTATGGTACTACTGTACCAGTTGGAAATCATGAAAAAAATCATTAAACAAAGGTGGAGATTAGATGTTGTGAGAAAGAATTTTAACAAGGGAATAGTAAAGGCCACAAGAAAAGGGGGTTCTGGAAGAAAGGTTTAAGTTGGTGAGGAAGAGCATAACATAGGATACAGGAAGGGGTGGAGGAGAAAGAGACTAATGATGTAGTATATATCTGGAAATAAACCTTTATATTAAAAATTTATCAGAAAAACATGAGTTTGAAAAAGACACATAAACATATACACCATACAAAAGAGAACATGGAAAGGGAAAGAAAAGTATACTTCATTGGGTGGTTCCCAGAAGAAACCAAATTCTCAATACCAAGTTCGTGCTTTCTCCTAATATGTTGTTGATCTCAGAGACCCCACACATACCAAATATAGGATATTTTTGGTCATCGTTTTTGGTTATTCTCCAGAACTTTATGGTGTGATCCTAGTGCTGAAACAACACACACTGATCACAAGACATGGAGAAAACAATCTGGGACTGACTTGAAAGTTTCCTCCTTAATACCCAGCTTCTACAGGACTAGAATGTACCATGCAGGCTGTTGGGAGAGAAAAGCAACCAACAGTTTCACATGGTTTTGAAAGCTTCAAGTTACCCTAGATTGCTTGAGATGACCATTGATGCTATCAGGGCACAAAATTCATAGAACTGCTTTTTCATTGGACATAAGGGCCACTTTTCATTAGGATATACATCCCTGATACTGTGAAACAGGCCAAAAGTCTGTGGAAAGTCTATAAGCTTTAAAAGATACAAACTACAAAGGTTTTTCTAAAATACATTGCCATTAAGTTTCCACCTAAAAGATTCTCCTTATCCACATATATTAGTGGCCCTCTTGGTTGTCACAAAGAAGCTTCCTTTTTGTAACGGGTGCGAATTTTACAAATGTAAGGAAATCATAGAATACAAAAACTGATTAAATTCAGAGAATCAATGACTGACTATTGACTGTTAGATTCTAGATGGTACAACTATATCACCCACCACTTCAGGGAATATGATGGAAGAGGGGACAATATAAGAATCAGGGTGAAGAGTGATGGTGCTAGACATTTCTTCCTGACATGACAGGCTGTTGCATCCATGAACTCACTGCATCTGAGTGTACTTCCACAAGGCCTGCACAAGATTTACCCATCAATATTTTACCTCAAGAGAAAGGTTTCCTGTGGCTCCACATCTCCCTAATAGATTACTGAGAATTCATTCCAGGTGGAGAGAGGACACCAACATACTTCAATTGTATAACCACTGACATATCACTCATGGTCCAGCAAATACTCAGATACATGCCCAGACAGGGAACTCAGATGAAATTCTGAGTGGCCACAAGTGGTATTTTACAAAGCAAAATTTCTGTCGGTGATCAATATAGGTTTGGAAATGTTGGTTTAAAAAAACAGTTTTTTTTTAAGTGTGGGAATTTTCAGGCTTTTAATATAGCAACACACCTTTTTAAATTTATTTTTAAATTATTTTATTTTTCTAGTTTTATATGCATAATGAGTACTTATCTCTGCTTTCCAGCATCATCTGTACCTCCCATCCTTCCATCAATCCCACCCTCCTGCCTGTCTGTTTCTATGGATCCCATGGTTGCCTCTAGCTTGTCTACTCTTATGGGGGTTCAGGTCTCTGTGGCTTGACAACACACTTTTTCAGTTTATAAGTACAGTATATAGACATTTCTTCTTATCCATATTATACTGAAATGACACATACTACACATTTATATTTATGTGTTCCCTTTGAGTAGACTTTTGTTTCTAAATGTAGGGCACTTTTGATTTACTTATCTTTTTACTCATTCGTATTCATTCTACAAAATAATGTGTTTCATTATGACATACATATATGTATATCACACACTTTGATCATTTCCTTCTTATCATCCTCCCTTGCCCTTGCTGGTCCCCTGCCTCTTACACAATGGAACCTTTTCTGATTTTCATTCTTATATATATGTGCATATTTGTGCCACATAGTAGAAAAAATGCTTATGTCTCTAAGACTTTGTCTTCATTTCACTAAGTGTGATGATCTCCATTTCTGTTCATATTCATGCAAATAACATAAACTTAAATGCCCTGTAGATAAATACCACATTTTCTTTGTCTATTCATCTGCTGGGAATTTAGACTGGGTCCATACTCTAGCTATTGTGAATGATGCTACAATGAACATAGAAATGTGGATGTTTATGTGAATGCTGAATAATATTCCTTTGACTGTGTATGCAGAATTCATATAGTTTGTAGTTCTATGGTTCTATGTTATAGAATCTGTGCTAATTTTCATAGTGACTACACTAAATTTTTTTCTTTTTATTTATTTATTTATTTATTTATTTATTTATTTATTTATTTTTATTTCCACTCATACAAACTTAACAGGTACACCGGTCCCCTCCCTCCCTCCAACCTCCCACCGCCCTGTGCACCCCTCCCCTCTCCCCACCCTCTCCATCCCCCAATCCCTCCCCCTTCCATCCCCAGGGCATTCTTTAATGTGCATGCCAAACTCTCCTCTGGGTCCTCCTCTCTGATGAGGTGCAAGGACCCAGTGGCATTTCCCAGAACCCTTTCCTGTGTTCCCCTTAAGCATAGGGGGCTAATTTAAATTTGTAGTAGAAGGTCACAGTTTCACATATACTCCCTTCCTCAACTGATTTTTTGTTGCTGTTTTCTTGGTGATAACTATTCTCTGAACTGAGATTCAATATCAATGTAGTTTGTGCTTCCGTTTCCAGGAAGGTTCTAAAACCTCCAACAGGAAATTCCTCAAACTAATATGTAAGTTCAGTAGATTGGCAGGTTACAAAATTAATGTGCAAAGATTAGTGACTTTCCTGTGATCTGAGAATTAAAACCTGAGACAGTATTAACAGAAACAATCCTATTTAACATAGCATCTAAAAAATTCAAAGCCTTGGTATAATGTAAACAAGGAAGTGAGAATCCTTTACAATGAAAATTTCAAACCCTAAAGAAAGAAATCACAGAAGACATCACAAGGTGGATACTCTCATATTCCTAGATAGGTAGAATTGACATCATAAAAATGACTATCATAACAAAAACAATATAATGCTATACCAATGAAAATTCCAAAGCCTTTCTTTACAGAAACTGAGCAAACAATCTCAAAATTCATATGGAAACACGAAAGGCTCAGGATAGCAAAAACAATCCCAAGTAACAAAAGCTCTGCTGGAGATAACACCATAACAAAACTTAATCTATGCTACAAATCCATAGTAATAAAAACAGCATGGTACTGGCAACAAAATAGACACATAGATCAATGTATAAGAGTTGAAGGCCCAGACATAAACCCATACAACTACAGTCATCTGATCTGACATAGAGACCTCCCCGGAAAAAAAGCTCAATGGAAAAAGAAGAGCATCTTTGCTGGCAAAACTGGATATCAATATGCAGAAGATTGAAATTGGACCTGTATTTTGTCATCATGTACAAAACCCAACTCCAAATGATTCAAGGACCTTCATTAGGTCAGAGACTATAAAAACCTTAGTTGATAGACTGAGAGATGATTCAGGGGTTAAGACTCTGGCTTATAAGCAGAAGGTCCAGATCCAATATAAAAAATGCCAGGAGGAAATGGAGGCTGCCTGCCCTTTCGGCTCTGGAGGCCAAAGCTTGGGAAATCGCAGAGCCAAACAAGAAGGTGGTAGAAGCGATCCAGAATGATTCCCGAAGTCATACTTGGTCCTCCACTGGAACACACAGTACCCTTTGGTACAAAGAGAGAGGGAGAAGAAAGACACATGATAGATAGATGATAGATAGATAGATAGATAGATAGATAGATAGATAGATAGAATAAGTACATAAAATATTAAAAAACATTAGTTGAAAAAGTAAGAATTCCCTCCAGCTAATTAGGCTGGGCCAACATTTTCTAAACAGATTTCCCATAGCAAAGGCACTAGAACTAACACTCAACAAATGGGATCTTGTAAAATTAAAGACAACCCTCAAAAATGGAGAAAATCTTCACTAACCACACATCCGATATAGGGCTAATATCCAGAATGAACAAAGTACTTAACATAATTAGAAAATGGGCCACAGAACTTAAAAGAAACTTTTATAAGGAAGAAATTGAAATGTCAAACAAATATCTTAAAAAATGTTCCATCTCCCTAGCCACCAGGGAACTGCAAAGCAAAACTACCCTGAGATATCATCTCACATTGGTCAGGTTGGCAAAAATACAAAATACAAACAATAAGAAATGCTGTAAAGGATGTGGGTAGAAGGGAACTCTCATACATTGCTGGTGGGAAATCAGTATTGTCATTTCTAAAAAAGTTAAGGATTAATGTTATATGACCCTGCTATATCACTACTCAGAATAATCCTCCAAATGCATCATTTCACTGTAGTGACATTAGTACATCCATGTTCATTGTGGCACTATTATAATAGCAAAGTCATGGAATCAACCCAAATGCCCAATAGTTGAGTAATGGATAATTAATATGTGGTACATACATACAACTGAATACTGCTCAGCCATCAAAAATGAATTAATGAAATTTGCAGGTAAATGGATGGAATTACAAGAAATTATACTGACCAAAATTTCTCAGGTATAGCAAGTTAGACACTGCATGTTCTCCCTTATAAGTAGATCATAGGTCCAAACCCTCTTAATGACATACTTAAAGGCAAATCCTTAAAGGTAAACACCCATTATAACCCCATAGGATTATAACTCAGAGGGAAGAGGAAATAAGACCTCAAGTGTAAGTAGACAAAGGAACACACCTCAATAGAGAAATGAGGCCACAGTTGTGAACTGCCTGTAAATAGCAAGACATCTAACATAGCTCATTCAATTTCCTTCCTGGTCACTTGGGACTGGGTAAGTTTGATCTCCCCAGTCATGGAGGGGATAGGGCCTGGCACTTAGATGTAGCCAACTGTAAACTTGGAGACTGACTCCACTTACTACTGTGTCTTATTCCTTCCCATTCTTCCTTCCAGCTTTAAGCCTTTTCTTATATTAAGACCTTCTTTTATCTCTGGTTAGGAGATGACCTCAGCATCCAATCATGATGCAGCCCAGGGCAGTGCAGGAACAGTAAAACTGAAAACAACTGCCAACCATAACTCAAAACACCAGATGTTCACTGGGAACCAGACCAGCTAAATCTTTCCCCATTCTAAAGTTCAGAGAACCTTAAGGGGGTAGCAAGACTGTAAGTGCTTAAAGATGGGGAGAACAACTGACAGACAAGATACTCTATTCAAGTCTGGGCTTTGACAGCCAGGATGTTGCTGTAATGTGATTTGACCTTACCCGATCTGCACAATGGCTGTCATATCAACAAGCCCCCATGGGCTAGTATGGATCTCAGGGAAGATAGCTTCAGGCAGTAGGTTACTTAGAAGCAAGGTGTTAGACAGGTATAAGGGAATTCCTATATTAGTGGGTATCCCAAGAAGGGGACCCAAAGTTTGAGACAATCCTGAATCCTTACTAGTGTAGACAACTCGGAGGGAAATTCAGAGTGTGTATAAGCAGACGTTTTGGAGGGTGGGAAGGAGCAGGCAGGAAATACCAAGAAAGGAAAGGGAGGAAGGAAAGAGGAAGAGAGAGGGAGAGCAGGAGAGTGGAATGAAGGATTAGCAGGTTGGAAGGGAAGGGAGAGAGAAAAGGAGAGGGCTGAGGGTACCTACCCATGAGTTTGTATTAAGTAGGTAAAATATTTTAAGAAATTAATGAAAAGAATAAGTAGCCTTTGAATAAACTGAATTTCCCTAATGTTCAAATGTATTTTGAGTCTACAAGTTCATGATTATTTCTAGTCTGATATTTTTGATACTCTGATAGCTTCTACTCTACTTTGATTACTCTGATAGCTTTGATATTTTTCCCTATTTTTTCCAGTTTGATCTGAAATGAAAATTTTCATTTGATTTCTTATCAGACCATACTATGCTTTGGAAAGTTCAATGAGAGTTTCACAAGAAACTCTTAAGTGCAGTTCCTTGAAATACCATTTTATGCAATATAAAGTCAGATGATCTCCTTCATCTGAGATGCCCATTTACATAAGGAATATGGCCACACTCCATTTTGTGCAGATCCTATAGTCATGAGTTTTTATTTAATTGTAAAATCTTGATCCCTTTCAATCACATAGCCTTGAACTCTTTGAAACTGTAATTATTTCTTTTCTCCCTCATTTCCTTATATCAGTTACTAATACAGGTCTGTGAATATCTATAGTAAAGGATTAGTCTTTAGGAGAAAAGGAGTTTGGATTCTTGACATGTGCGGATCAGCTCAGGTTATAGAGTTTAGTACTATTGGTTAAAGTTATGGGAAACAGTGGTCCTCTATGCAAGTCCATGAGGACAAATCTGCTTGGGAAGCAATTAGAAGTATGAATCTGCTTTCTTCTGAATACTAGACTCTAGTTTCAGGCTAACAGACTCAACTACCCAGCTGAACCAGCCCACATCATAAGTCACTGAAATACTAAATTCTTCAATGTCATTTTAGAACAATACTTCTTTCATAAATGCTAGGGACTGTGTATATAGGAATCAACACTGTGTTCATAGAGATAAAGTATTTTATCTTACCATTCCATCCTAGTCTAGAAAAGAGACATCCTTTTAGAAACTGAAAAGCAAGGACATGGGACTAGTAAGTTTCGGTACTCCATGAAACCCTCAAGAATGGAAAGATAAACTGCAATGAAGTTTAAGTAGAATTGATTCAATAACTACTTTTCAGCGGGCTCTGAGTCCACGATACTTTTAGATGGAGAAGACACAAAAGTCAAATGAGATTGCAGCCACACAATGTTTGATATACAGTGACACTGAGATTTCCATGTCACAAAAAGAAGAAGAATCAAACCTAAGCTGTGTCGAATAGGAAAGCAGGGCAGGACAAGAATTCCTGGAAGATATATCATCTAAGCAGTTACAAATTGCTCTTCTTAAAGTCAATGTTTAAGAATTTTAGTCACAAGGAGGACAGCATGGTTAAAGTTATGGGAAACAGTGGTCCTCTATGCAAGTCCATGAGGACAAATCTGCTTGGGAAGCAATTAGAAGTATGAATCTGCTTATTAAACAATGTGTGCTGAGTATTAAAAAAATAGTTCTAGAGGAGCATAGTGAACTACAGGAGATTTAGTACAAAGAGTGTCAGCCAGCTTTCCTTGCATTTCATACCATTCCTTTTCCTTTCAATGAAATATCCCATAAAAAGCTGGAGTAAATACATACAGATGCACACATTTGCTAAATATAGGTGGAGTGTTCTGTAAACCATAAAGATAGTATTTATGAATCTTAACTTAGGATGAAATTAGCCAATAACCCATTAACCAATAAGTCACAACTAAAGTAAGTAAAGAATAAAGGTTCCAATATACTGATGAAATAGGATTTTTTCAATGCTTTGGTATTTCAGGGATTTCCGATTCCTTAATATTACAGTCTTATTACACAGCAGATGTAGAATAGGTAAATGGAATAGTTGTTCCGTGGGGCAAATTTCATGTGCTGTTGATGGACCTTTGTTGCAAACTGTTTACCCTATTTTGCTCACCATCAGTTAGAGCTTGTGGGCTAAATCTCTACCCTGTCAGGAAGAAGGAGAATGGAAGGGAGGAAAAGAAGAAGAAGGAGGACGAGAAGGAAGAGGAAGAAGATGAGAGAACTATGGTCTTCCTCAGAAGACTTGAAAGAATTGTGCATTTTTATACTTCACCAGCATAGCATTCAAAGTGTAGTCCTAGCATACTTGTAAAGGTCCTAGGTGTTTATTGGCTATTTTTGGATTGTGAACAGTTTTAACAATTTTTTATTATTCTATTTTTCTAGTTTTACAAACATATTGAGTACTTATCCCTGCTTCCCTCCATAACCTTCTCACCCATCTCTCTTCCCTTCCGTTCCTCAATCCATGCCACTTCCTCCCACCTCCTGCTTGTCTGCTTCTGTAAACCCCAGGGTTCACTCTGGTTTGTCTACTCATAAGCCACAGAGACCTGAATCCCTAAAAGAGTAGACAAGAGAGGCAACCCTGGGATCCATAGAAGCAGACAGGCTGGAGGGTGGGATTGATGGAGGGATAGGAGGGAGAGACAATGGAAGGAAGTAGGGATAAATATTCAAATGCTTGTAAAAGCAAAAAAGTTTTAATAATTTTTACAACATGCTTGTCTTGTTGTTTCTTTAAAACTTATGGTTAGGGAAACTTACTACTTCAATTTTCCTATTTTAGACTTGAGATTTTCATATTGGTCAGAAAAGAACATCTCACAAAAGTAATAGTCTTACAAAACTGTGGGTAATTTTTATTTTCCTTCATAGAAGAGCATGAGGCATTTTGGAGAACTAATGAAGGTGACAGAATGTGTGTTTTTTTTTTTTTTTTTGGTTGGAAATTTTCTTCTGTCCCAAATTATGTCGTGAGGAAACATAAATCTATACTCCAAAGAGCCTTATTTCTGTTTGGGTCCAAGTGGGCACCACTCTCCTGAATACGCTTGAGTAGCAGTCTTTGGCTGGTTTGGACAGCAAATACTTTCCACACAGTAAAAGATTTCAGAGTTCCCCTAAGCAAATTGAGTCTACCATGCTTTTTCATTGAATAAAACCCAATCCACATACTTTATTAAAACAGGCATTGCTTTGGAAAAAATGTCTTTTCATAAGGCTCAAGATATCTGAATAAATATAAGCATAGTTGGAATCTCCCCAAGAGGACTTTCTAGAATGGAAGGTGAGAAGCTGCTCTGTCTTCATGTCTAGCAGAGCAGAAAACAAATGACTCCATCCGGGTCTATATCATGTCCTCTCTGAATCCATTGTGGGAAAATTGTGGAAGACACATACATCACATCTGCTGAGAATCAGACTCTGACTTCACAGTAGGTAACTGGCGGATATTGGAATGAAACATTAAATTAGAAGGAGGGTTGGGGCTGGAGAGGTGGCTCAGGGGTTAAGCCTCTGCCTTGCAGGCAGAAGGTCCTGAGTTCGGATCCCAGATCCCACGTATAGACGCCAGGCAGAAGCGGGGGCGGCCTGCGCTTCTGGTCCTGGTAGGGCGGAGCCTGTGAATCCCGGGGCAGAAGGAGGTGGAGGCGTCCATGGTGGTTCCCGATTTGTCCGTGGTTCTACACACACACATACACACATGCGCGCACATACATACGCACACACGCACAATTGAATAAATAATAATAAAAAAATTTAAAAAAAAATAATTAGAAGGAGGGAAAAGAATAATGGACAACTGCAGCAAAAAAATCTAGATAGCTGTTGATTTGAACATCTATGAGCTACTATATAAGTAAGAAGTTAGTATAGAACTATCACAATTGGGAATTATCAGAAATTTATATAATTTCTTACCTCAGATGATTGTGGAATTTCATCATAAGTATTCTAATGAAGTAATAATGTAAATCTGTAAGGAACATTACTCTCCATTTGGTTTTGGAGGGTTATGTAAGAATATATGTTAAGGCCATAATATTTCTCCTCTCCTGAGATATCTATCTACCTATTCCTCCAAACACCATTTACTTAGTCTATTGAAACAACAGACAGTGAATTATTTATTATGTTAAAATGAGATTATTTTAGTTAATCTGTGTGGTCTCTGAAAGTCATCAACTCATCAGACAGAGGTAGAGGGACATTGCACCTGTGGAGTAAGGAGTAGTAAGGTCACTGAGACCATGAGTCAGGGAAAGTCAGCACCTACCATAGGCTGAAAGAATCAAAGAATGAATTTTCCCTGAAACAGAGTTCATCAAGATAGAGCAGCCCTGCCAATATTCACTTGTGGGCTCTTATTATTTCTGATCTCCAGAAATGTTTGAAAATATATTTTTGGTGTTGTAGGCCATCATTAGAAGACCAGTGTTATTGATCTGGAAATGTATGGTAAACCAGGGGAAGCGCGTGGGCCTAGAGCAGGTGATGCTGTTCTATGCAACCTAGAATCATAACGTCAAGTCAGCAGAGAAGACCAACAGATCAGGGGAGGAGCCAGGTGCAGTTTGTATTGGAGAGGTTCATGAGACAAGTTAGTCTAGCAGCTTTCCATCCCTGTGGGATTGGAGAAGGCCCTGAAGTAACATAGCTTCATCCGTAGATATGAACCCATAGGATCTTGGATGAAATTAAGTTGACATCTTTCATTTTATTACTAACAGTGCAATAGCATCACAGGGACACTGGAAAGGCTCATGATACTCAACTCTCTTGGGTCTTTAATATCCAAATCTAATTCTTAATCTTTTCTTTTTCACAGAAGTATAAATCAGCAAATTTGATGCCTGGAAATATGCTGAATTAAAATGACTGGTCTTTAAAATGAGCTCATGAGTATAAGTTGTTTGTGTAAATACCTCTCTTTTCTTCCGTAAGGCTTCCCTTCTCCATTCCTTAATTTATTTAGTTTGATGTTGTATTAGAAAAGTTGATGTGGAAAAAAAAAGGAAAAAAAAAGAAAAGTTGATGTGGAATTGTACAGCTATTTCAAAGGAAGGCACAGCATTCAACTTTTTTATGTATTCCGCCCTGACCTAAATCTCTGTCCATAACTAAATAACGTCTTTTAGAAAAACAATTTTGATGATTATTAAAGGTTTAAAGCCTCTCAGAGATTGTAGACTAAAAGAAGCAAAAATGGGTGGTGTTTACCATTTCTTGCATTGTGAAGAGATGCTTGACAGTATTTTGGCTCTTGGATTTTATCTCCTCTGTCCAATTGCTTTCTTGTTTTTTCATTAATTCAAGCACTAATTGAAGAAGATACAAAGCTGGAGAAACTTCTTTGCCTTGTCTTGGAAGAACCTCAGAGGCTCTATGTCTTGGCCTACCTTGTGTTCTGTTTTCAAATTAGAATCTGCATACTTAATTTGCAAGCATGTTTTCCTTGTAGGCATAGCTTCTTCTTATTGAAATATATAGATGGATTTATGCATTTACATTATTTGCCTAGTCCTTGAAGACAATGGAATTTCAGACCCTTGAATTAAATTCCCTTTTGGAAAAGCAAACTCTGGGGTTTTCTTCCTTTCAAACTTTAATTTTTGAATCATTTTCAAATTCTCATAGCAACTGGAGACATGCAGTCTGGGAACCAAGACTAGACTGAATTGAGTTGAAGGGAAATGCCTGTACTTATTGAATGAAAGCATAGCAGCAAAGCTGACTGTCCTACTGGGGACAGGAATCTTGTAACAAAATCTCAAAGACTGCAGTGTCTGATTCTGATCCTGAGAGAAACATATTATTTATCAAGGGAGAGCTTGGAGTCAGACTTATTTTTTCAGGAACATTGGCACTCCATAGTCAAGATAATTAACCCTAATCTTAGATGGGAAACAATGGCCTGGTCATCTTCCTGTTCACTAAAAGAATAACTAAAATCTAGTTTCTGAGTGTTATTTATTAGCTCGGCAGTCAAAGTGTCAGACTCAGGGCACGCTGGTTGTGAGGGAAGAGAATCAATACTTGTACTCCTTCTGATAAGTGCATGGAAAACTGTTTGGCATACAGACAGTATTGAAAATCAGGTTTGTAAATGTAATTTTTTGTACACATACAGCAGCATTTGTGGTCAGACGAGGTTGAGAGTAGAGCTGATGGCATTCATTCATTATTTTCTATAAATCTTTACTTCCAAAAGCCCGAGTATCTACCATGCATGCTGTGCCAGAGCTTGTCACTTAATTCTCTGGTATTCCCTTACTCTGTGTATCATGAAAGATAACAGAAAGTTCTCTGCAAAGGGAAAATTATGAGTTTAAAAGAAAAGACAGTAAATATTGAGCTTGTGATCTTTGTGCCTTCACTTCTTGAGTAACTGAGATTGTAGGACTGTAACCCTATATATGGGTTATCACACGTAGATCAGCCTATCAAGAAATATCTACCACTGAATAACAGCAATGATAATAAAATAAGTACTAATAATTAAACTAGCAACATGGAGAGTTCACCCCAAGGCAATTACTATGCTGAGATCCTTGCCCATGCTCATGACTTCATTTGCATATTTAAGTTGAATTTTTTTTATTCTAGCTCAGGTTGCATAAATATGGAATTGCATGCTTGGTGCAATTAAAGAAATTTGTCCAAGGCAGCATAATGGGAGAGGGTCAGAAGTGCAAGTCACTTCTGTGATTCAAAGTCTGTACCTTTCATCACTTCCCCTCACTTCCCCTCCCTATTTTGTACTCAGGAAGGCAAAAGATGGCAAGTATCATCTTCTTGCCCCATGAATGGCACAGGTTAGTATATGGTTGTCCAGTTTAAACCTTCAGACAACCATGCACAATGCTATAAACAGCTACTCTCACCTCTTAGCAGAAAAAGAATCCCACTTGGAGAGGCAGTATTGCTGCCTAAGGTCATATCAGGTATGAAACTATTGCTCTTTGTTAATTTAACTTTGAAAAAGTCCCTTTCTCCATTGCAACAATCATTTTCTAGTTATTGCACGCACATATCCTCTAGGAGATGCAATACACAGTGTTTTTTTGTTGTTGATGTTGAGGAAGACACAATTATCATCAATTCCCCAATAATTTGAGCTTCATTTTGTTGAGGAAATTGATCAGAAAGCTTAAGAAATTACTTTTCCCCCCAATTTCTCTAACAATATACCCAGCAGAATCAAAAGGGAGGATATATTTATTTTTACCAAGTAGAAGGAAATTTCATATGTAGCTTCATTCCTTCCCTTATCAGCTTTCTGCAGGAATCCTGTCATTAGGCTTTTTTTTTTTTTGATGGCAGGGCAGGGAAAGCTAAGCAAGTCTTCTCTATGGCAGAAGGACTGACTATGGATCTGTTTTCAATAGGGAAATACAAAAGTGAAGTTTATGGTTAGGTAAGAAATTGAGAAAGAGATCATTTTGAAAGATGGGGTCCAGTTGTCTCAGGAATTCACCAAGTGGGAAATCCCCAGTGAACAACTCTATGAGAATAAAGGCCAGCAGAAGATAAGCTAGTGATGGGGGAAAACAATGAAGGTGTCTGACATGAGGAGTGTCAGATGGCCTGTCAGTTTGAGCAATGAGTCTCAAGATACTCATCTGAAAGACTAGGCACAGATTTCTAGACTCTGTTGACAGTGTTTCTGATACAGCAGTTCTTACTTGGTTATGAGAATTAGCATTTTCTAACAAAATAGAATTTGTTCCTTAATAATCACACTCTTAAAACCATAACTCCATAGCCTGGAACTGAGAATCTTGAGTGGAATGTGAGTTGTTCCTAGAGGTACCAGTGGTAACTAGAGGAGGAGGAATGTCTGTCATAAAGTCACAGGTAATGGAGGTGACAGAAACATGGAAGAAGATAAGAAGTGAAGACTTTCTTTACATAATAAGCACTTGATAATTTATAATTTATAGTACCTCCCATTTGTTTCAGTCTGTGAACATCATGTTACAAGTTTGGAAGGAAAAAAGTCAATATGCATTTTATCCCATGAATATAGATTTGGGCAACACAAAATATGGTATTTACTACATGTATTAAAAGTAACTCAAAAGAAACATATAAACACAGGACTGAACCGAAACAATTGTTAATCAGAAAAATTTGTTTCTACCCATGTAGATGGCTTATGTAATTGACTCAAAAGTTGGAAAATCTACCCTGATTACAGTACATTTATTTTTTTTTGCTGTTTAGTTTATATGTTTTATTTATTTTATTTATTTATTTATTTATTTATTTATTATTTTTCCCCAAACATACAAGCTTAATAGGTACCCTGGTCCCCTCCCTCCCCCAACCCTTTCCCAGTCTTCCTTGCACCCTTCCCCTTTTTTCCCCCTTCCTTTCACACCTCCATCCTCCCCTTTCTCAGTGTCTCCCTCTTTCTCCCCTCCCATTCCCTGGAGCACCCTTTTGTGTGAATACCAAACTTCCCTCTGAGTCCTCCATTATAGCGAGGAGTAAGGACTCATTGACATTGCCCAGAGCCCTTTCTTGGGTTCCCTTTTGGTATGGGAACTGTTAATCCCTTGTCTTTAAGATTCCAATTATGGCTATTGCAGCCCAAACTTGTGTGGAATGTCTTGCATATTGTTGGTCTTCCTCATCTTTAGACTCTTACAATCTTGCCACCCCCTCTTCTGCAAGTTTCCCTGAGCTTTAGGATGGGGAGAGATTTGGCTGGTCTGGTTCCAGGTGATTAATGTAGGGTCTCTGGTGTTCTGGATTATGGTTTGTTGTTGTTTTCAGTTTTGCTGATCCTGCACCATCCTTGGCTCTATCCTGATTGGTATTGGAGGTCATCTCCCAACCAAAGATAAAAGGCTGTTTAAATGAAATCTTTCTATAAGAGGATATTCAAAGGTAAAATGCATTTATTTAGTATATTTAATTTTTGTTTAATTACTGCATTTGTCTGGTCTTGCATTTCTCTTAAATTCCAGAAGTTTTGTTTGACCATGTGAGTTTAAAATACCTTTCAGTTGCTTTGAATTCTCAACTTATTTATTTGTTGAGTCTGGAGCCCTGTTCTTAATAACTGCCAACATGTGATGAATTTTCAGTGAATGCCTCTGGGTGGACTGCTCTGACTTACAGCTAAGACAGATTCTGGAGCAGAAAGCAAGGAGAAGCTTGTAAATCCCTTAATGAAATTTTTAATAAAAACAGATTTGAATGAAAGCTATTTTTTACATCAATGCAGGGAATCATTTTTGTAAAGTGACATAAGTAATCAAGAGAATATTCAGAATGTAAAAAAGGAAGCACAGTTAAAGAAAGAGGCAAGGCTAGAGCAAGTGAAGGCCAGACAGTAACTTTCAATCTGGGTCAGGAAGTTTTCATGGTGGTCAGTTCTCATGAAAATATTTGGGATTCCTTTCTTTCTGTTTCTTGATCTTGTGAAGTCCTGAGCTACTACTACCACATGACTCTTCCTAGAATTCTTCAGTTAGAGGAAGAAAACTTTATGCAAGACCAAATTAGTCTTCTCCAAGAAGTGACAGGAACTGCGTGGGAAGCAGTGAGGAAGCAGGCTCCATAGGATGCTCTCAGAGGGCTAAATCAGTAGGGTTACTTCCCTCTCACATTCATTTTTCTTCCATTCTACCTGTGTTTTGCAGATAAATAGTTCATTACTGCTAGTGGGATATAAGACACTCCCTATCAAAATGGAAAATGGGAAGACAACAGTGGTCTCACTGAAGAACAATCCATGACACTTGGATTCTCTCATAGTATAAAAGGC
This sequence comes from Typhlomys cinereus, assembly GCA_023101885.1. Taxonomy (NCBI): domain Eukaryota; kingdom Metazoa; phylum Chordata; class Mammalia; order Rodentia; family Platacanthomyidae; genus Typhlomys; species Typhlomys cinereus. The sequence continues at coordinate 1,389,506 of JALPQD010000082.1, forward strand.
AGTGCTTTTATCTGAAAGATATTTTCTTTTTTTTTTTTGACAATTAGATAGAGCACTTTATTAAAATACCCAGATATACAATAAAGAGACAGTATGGAGTCTGATTTCATAAAACATTCAATATATTCAGCAAGAAAATCTTCAATATCAAGAAAATATTTTAACATGTCATGTAATGATATTAGCATTTGAATCACTTCTGAAAGATATTTTCTTTGCCTTTTTTTAAAGTAATGACTCCTCTTTCTAACAGGTTTCCTTCTTACATTTATGTCATTGTGTGTGTGTGTGTGTGTGTGTGTGTGTGTGAGAGAGAGAGAGAGAGAGAGTGAGAAGGAGAGAGAGAAACTCACAGACTTTAAGAATTTTATATGGGTTGCCTGCTTTAGCACGTGCATGGGCTGCATAAGCATGTGCTGCAGAATAGACACATGTAATGTACCTTGAACGTTCACTTACAAAAGCGTGCAGTCACATGAGCTCTTCTGTGATCCAGGTTGAAATATTGTGCAGGTGAACATAGCTGCAGAGAGTTCACAGCTGGAATGTCTCTATCATGTTCAGAAGGCATTTTTTGATGGCACTTCTCCATGCTCTGTGCCTCTTTTGGCATCCCCTTGCAGAGATATTCCTCAAGCCATGGGAGTCAGAGCTAGTTGAGAAAATTTAATGTCCTGCTTCTGTGGGAGAGGGATGTAGATGAAATATGGAGAAAAGATGCTAAAATTTCACTGTATACACATGTAAAATTGTGAAAGAATAAGCAATAATATTACGAGTAATTTTTAAAAGCCTTTCTCAGAGTTAGAACACACAGGGATACATGATGTTAAGATTATTTTGCTCTTTCATAGCAAATGTAATTACATAATAAAAAATGAATAAACTGCAACAGGCTCCTGAATGAGAGAGACAAAGAGCAGGCAGTTTTTTTCTTGCCCATTATTTGCAGACATCATTAATAAATCCCCTCTGAAGCAGCAATCAAGCAAATTCTTACCAATGGTAAATGTTTAATTGCAGTTCAGAAACAGCTGTAATCAGACTGAAAGTAGAACGCAGTGAAGCTCACTTTATGCATTTCCTTTTGTAGTTTTGGAACAAGCAAAGTACTAGGCAAGTTGGTTTCCTTACAGCCCTGCAGGTGCCTTTCAGTAACATTCATTAATTGATAAATGTATTATATGTGAAGATGAATGTTTCCCTTTGTCTCAGTCTGTGAACATCATGTTACAAGTTTGGAAGGAAAAAAGTCAATATGCATTTTATTCCATGAATAAAAAGCTTTAAAAAAGTGAAATATTCTCACACTATGCTTACATAGAATAGGGCTGTCTGAGAAGATCCCACTGAGGTATAATTCATTGAAGGCTTTTTTTATTCAAGAGAGAAAATCAAAGGGAATGAAGGGGAAAAATTCAAAAAAGGATTCTGTGGCTTTTGGCATTGAGGATAATTTGTGTGAAAAAATAATGTTTTATTTTGTGTTTAATCCTGTGCCAAGGCAGCTGCTGGTGCAGTAGCGTTCTGCAACAAATTAGAGGGCAGTTAAAGTGAGATTTTCCACCACCAGGAACAAAGCTGGGCCAGTTACGATGAGGATAGTTTGTTCTAGTTGCTAATGTGCTCAGAAACTTGCTGCACATAATTTAAAACAGATTTCATGTCAGGTTGCTTCAGCTCATTTTCCAAGATCTCGCTCTGGTTGTAGGTCAAATGGAAGCATCTGGATTAGAAAATGACAAGTTGTATGTGGACATCACCTACCTTCAAAAGAGGCCATTTTTTAAACTTTGCCAGTGATATGAAAGTTAATTCCCCACAATATTTAAATATTTGATGGGTGGCAGGTTCTCTTAGATGTGAAGCTTACTTATAGCCTCTGTTAAAAGGATTCTTTCAATAATTTGTGATGCCTCTAACATGATTTCAAAATATTCAAATGTTATTACCTTTCCTTTTAAGAAAGCAGATGTTTAAAAGATTCAGTTTCCACTTAAAAGGTGACCTGAATCTCAAGAGTTTTAATCAATGTAGCTTTTTACTTCAGTGGCTTGGAACTAAACGGGATGCCTTGGTTGAAATTCATTGGGAAACAGCATGCTGTAGTACCTTTTAGTACCTATTATTTAAAACATTCATTTAAAAACAGGATAAGCTATAGAGAAATAAACTTAAGCAGGAGAGAAATAGGAAAAGGCAAATTTTTAGATTGTTTTTTGCCTTAGATAGTTCTAGCAGTCATTGACTTTAGATCCTATGTGCAAAGAATAAGATTATGCTCTTAAATTCACTTTCATCAGATTGAATATTAAATGGTTTGTAACATCAAGTACACTGCTGACACACTTACTAAAAGAATTTAAATAGTTACCGTTGTAACTATCCTGGAAAATAACTAGTGAAAGACATTAAGGTTTTCTCAAGATACTATAAATACATGACAAAAATAGGAACATTTTAACTATAATAAATTAAGATAAATAGAATTTTACTTGAAGAGAATTAAGAAGAAAATGTTATTGGTCCTTGGGACTGGAAAAACCACATTCTATGTGTATGTACATAATATCAAGTGTGAATTTTCTTTGATTCATATTTCTTTGTAAAAATGTAGATTTGTCAAATACTTAGTAACCACCTGAACTATAATGAACTGAAGATTATAAATTGAAGTGAGAAAAGTATGGATAGGGCCTCTTAGAACACAGGAAGGCTTAGAAGCTTCTCATTAGCTGAAGGGCTCCTGAATGTGGTTGTGAAGGCTGCAAAATGTATGGCCAAAGGGCATTTCCCAGTTTGGAGCAGGGGCGTATAGCACCAAAGTAATATGCAGAGGAAAATTGATGTGGGTACTCACAACCAGGCTTGAATTGTGGGCTTTTAGGTATGTCAACAAATTCTCCTCTCTAAATCTTCTCCACTAGAAGATCATTGCATCTGATTATCTTTTTTATGTACCTTTATTAAGGTCTGTGCTTTGGCTAGATATAAGTGATGGTATCAGGGAGAGCTAGCAGAGTGGTTTTGTATTGAGGCAGAGCACTGGTAAAGAATGTGGCAAAGTTTTCAATTTCTGTGAACTAGGAAGAAAATAGAGATGGAAAGGGGCCAGGGAGAAGATACAGAGCATAAAAGCATGTCTCCAAGATGTGCTTCTTTTAATCAGGCCTTAACTGCTATCTATTAATACAGTACAAACTTCTCGAGGATTAACTCACTGATGAATTTAGTGCCTTTCTGGTCCAATCACATCTTAGTTGCATAACAAGAACCTTTTGGGAGCATACTTCACATTCAAACCAGCAAAATGTTTGTATGTATGTGCACATGCAAATATTGTATAAAAAGTTATATTTAGGAATTGTCATAGTTTGAAATGTGAATTGTCTGGGCTACATCATCTCCAGATGACATTGCTTGGGAGCCCTCCTCCTTAACCTCTGGCTTTTACATTCTTTCCATCCCTTCTTTGTTTATTTTTGAGAATTCTTTCAAATTTTTACGTGTGTGTGTGTGTGTGTGTGTGTGTGTGTGTATCAGCGGGCACTATGTGCCTGTGGAGGCCCGAAGGAGACTTCAGGAATCGTCCTGGATTGCTCTACAAGAAGGTCATAGCACTTTTAGGATGTGAAATCTTGTTGAAAGAAGGCAGATATAAAGGGGTGAGTCTTGAGGTTGGTTAACATTGCTCTACTTCAATTACTTGGTCTCCTCTAGTAGTTTGTCACTCTCAAGCACCATGATGAATGTGATCTAAGCCTCCTCCAGCTTCTTCCAGGTACCTATGCCCTTTCTATCATGAACTGTATTTCTCCTAAGAAATCATAAGCTGAATAAATATCTCTTTCTCCCTTAAGTTGCATGAGTTTGAGTGGTGTCTCACAGCAACAGAAAAGAGCAACTGCTATAGGAATTGGTTCCAGAGAAGTAAAGTGTTGTTTGTGAGACTAAGAGGATTCAATATCAGAACATGAAGCTGATAAAAGTTAGTACTGAGAAATAGATAAGTACGGTTATTACTTTGATGAAACAGATACAGTATTGGAATTGTTTGATGGGAGAATTATGGAAAACTTTGAGACTTTGTGCTGGGAAAGAATTTGTCTCTTGGAGATGAAACAGAAAAGAACATTCCAGTTAGAGCTTGGAAGAGAGTGATGCTGTCAGAGACACAGACAATAGAAGCTCTGTTTGTGATGGTCCAGAAGGGAACATGGATTGTACTGGGAACTGCATGAGAGACAAAGAGAATGATGCATTGGCTGAGAGTTTAGTGAAGTTTTGCCATTATCCTGAAAGTTTGCCTGAAGTCAATTTTGAGTGTTTGTCAGAGGAAGTTCCAAGGCAAGGTAGTATTTACAATGTGGCACAGTTGCTTTTTAGTGCTTTTGTTCAGATTTCTAATGATAAGAGCAAGAAATCAGGCAAAAAGAGATAAAAAACTGAGGTTTAATGAAGAAAAATGTGAATACAAGTTTAAAGAGAGTGAAGACAACAAAATGGTGGCTGTTAAAGAGATTCATCAGTGAATCATTGGGATAATAGAAAGGGCCCTAATCTAAAGGCAAATTGCTCACAGAAGGCTCTCACCCATTAGAATTATAATCCTTTCACAAGGGAAGAGCTGAAGGGCAGAACTCTAAAGGAATTTTCTGCTTCTGATTGACTAAAACAACTGCCCAAGAGAGATTCTTCCTAGAGTCACCACAGAGAAGTTGAACCAACTGTGATTCAAAGGGCCCAGTCTCCACCTGGATATTAAGACAGAACTTGTCAAAGTTGTCTATGTAGTCCTGGTTTTAAAAGCATCAAAGATTTGAAATAGGGAATAGGTCATGAACCCTTCCTCCAAGGATTCAGAGAATCCAGGCAATGGGTAGTAGGATTTGGAAACTTGAAAAAAGTTTCAGAAATGGCATTTTGTGCTGTGAAATTAAAGTCTGGTTTGCCATTGAGATGTGAAAATGTTAGAGATTCCAGAGTCAATCTGCCAAGAAAAGCTATGTATTGTGGAAGGAGACAGACCAATGCAGTAGATGGGAGGATCCAGTCTAAACACTGATGTGTTCTGCATGCAGCTACACTGGAGGGAGAGAACTGAAGCCCTTTTAGAACTGAGATGATTTCAACAGGAAAATCACCTGTTGAACATGGAGCTACAGAATTTAAAATATGTCCTGCTGGCTTTTGGTCCTGTTATAGACCAATCTTTTATGAATACTTCCCTATTCCCCCTCTTCTGGATTGGAAAGGTTTATTCTGTGCTATTGTATGTTGAAAGTACGTAACTTGACTTTTCATTTTACAAGAGGCTTTGAACTTTCTGATTCTGTTGGGACTACTGATATAATCTATAGTACTTTTAAATTTGGACTGAATATGGTTAATATTATTAGATGGTCATAAATCTGTGGTGGCTAAGATAGAGTGTCATGGTTTGAAATGGCTTCTGTGTTTAAATCCTTAGCTATCGCCAGTGTTTGAGAAGGTCATGGCACCTTTTGGTGGTGAAGCAGTGGTGGAGGAAGGCACATCACAGGGGTTGGGCCTTGAGGATGTTTGGCTCCACCCTGCTTCCAAGAGAAGTCTGCTCTTGCAGTTAGAAGTCTGCAACTCTCAGCCATTGTGATTGGTGTGACCTAAGCCTTTTCCAGCTTCTTCTAGCCAGTCATGTTGTTTCCCCTCTGAAATGGTAAACTGAATAAATTTCCCTTTTCTCCCTTAAGTTGTGTTGTGTTTGAGTATTATCTCACAGCAACAGAGAAGAGTAACCGGTATAGAAATATAACAACTTACTGGGGAGGGGTAGAAGGAGGGAGAGGACCAGGGTACTTATTGAGCTTGTATGACTGGGAAAATAAACAAACAAACAAACAAACAAACAAACAAACAAAGAAATAAAAGATATATAACAACTTTTCCACATTGAAATTAATTTTAATATTTTATGTTGGTGAATCTGGAAAATAGTTCAGAATATCATAAAGCTGCCTGAATTCTGTGAATTGACTTTTGGAATTACTGCCACCAGCACACCTCCATGTGTTTCAGTTTTGATTTCATGCCTGCCCAGAAATATCTGTTCTAAGAGCTACCACATTCCAGTATTGGATCATTAAAACTTAGACTTAAAAACATTGTTTTTTAACTCAAACATGTTCTTACAGATGGTTAGGTGACTGTCCCATAAGGAAAAGTTGGATAATCATCTTATGTTTCATGTCAGTGAATGAATGATTAACTACAGTTAAGCTGTGCTCCTGGCAAGCATTTTGAAACAAATGAAAATATGTTGATTATATACCAAGAGTTTGAACTTTCTTTCAACAATGGATGGATGGACATGTACTTTACAGTCACCACTAGTAGATTCTAATTTTGTACTTACTTACTAATTTGCCTTGCTACTTTACATTTCTTTATATTATTTTTGGGTATTAACTTGCTATTCAAATTTACATGCTCATTATATAAATGTCAAGTAAAGGGCAAGATAAAAAAAGAAATAAAAACCACTTTAATTTCACACTTTAAAATAGCAATAATTAATATTTATTGTACATTATTCATGTTGGCATTGTGTTTCATTGAGAAAAATAGATAAAGTAAAAGAGACACAGCTGGGAAACATTAAACAAGTTTTACTTTAATGAAATATTAGGCTTCCTAAAGTGTCCTGTTAATGCTTACACATGTAATTAATGCATTCTGATTATTCTGTCTTCACTTACTCTTAACTCAGGATGGAAAAGGAGACGTTTCAATGTCTTTTAAATTTCTAAGGACACTACCGTGACAATTATTGCCTATATTTTGCATCTACTTACTTTATTCTGAAAAAATTCTTTTAAGGTAATTATTATTATATTTGTCCCATCTGATGTCCAAGCAAACTGAGGCTTAAAAAATGTAAGACACTTGTCTACAACTGTTCTAATGTGAAAGAATTTGATTAGCTCAATTAAAAATACTCTTAAGAGAATGAGAAGACAAGCTATTCCTCAGAAAAAATGCAAATCAACCTGATAAATTACCTGAAAATACACAAAGAACTTTTAAAATTGCAGCAGTGAAAAGTATATAACCTCATTCTATAAAATGAATAAAATAATGACACAAACCTGACAACTAAAGATATATGGGTGGGAAGAAAGCATATAAAATGTCTTCTACTCTTTGGATCCTTAAGAAATTCCAAATCAAACCTTTTGAGATATGATATATGTGCTAAAATGTTCAAAATCTAAATCACTGGAATTGCTAAATGCTGGCAAGAACAAAATACAAAATGGTTCACTTTGGAAGACAGTCTGGCTATTTTTTTAACAACAACAAAAAAAAGCAAGGTAAGCGTACTTTCACAAGCATTTGCACCAATTTGAAAAGTATGTCTACAAAAAAAGAACACAGAGACTCAGAATAGCTTTATTCAGTCATCAATCTTTGGACCCAACCTAGCTGCCCATTAGTAGAAAAATTGATAAAATGGTAATAAAGACAATATAATTCATCACTAAAATAAATAAATAGATAAATTTGAGGGCTAAGGATGTAGTTCAGTGGTAGAATATTTGTCTGGTATGCTTAAGATCCTGGGCTCTATTTTCCAGCATGAAAATAAAATACAGAAAAGTAAAATCCGATACACAGTTTCCAAGCCCTGATCATGAATTTAGGGATTTAGCTACCTAGAAGATTAGAGAGAGAGATGAGAATGAAGAACACAGAAGAATTAAAGTTAGAATTTGACTAAAATGATTATTCATGTTATTGCAATCGTGGACACATGTCATTGCACATTTTGCCACACCCACAGGATGGCAAAGATAAATGATAACACCCAATATAAACCCTGAAGTTTGAATGGTGATGATGAATTAACATAAATCCTCCAGTTCTAGCAGATGTAGTACTCTTATGCTCTGTATTCATAGCAGGGAAGGTTATGTTTGTGTGGAGGGAGGGGATAGGGAACCTATTGTACTCTCCATTAACTTTGACTGTGAACCTATGACTCTTAAAAAAATAGTCTATCAAAAATTGCTCTTAGTTCCATTGTCAATATTCTTCAGATGTCAATATTCTAATCTAGGTAGCTAAATCCCTAAATTCATCATCAGGGCTTGGAAGCTGTTTATCTGATTTTACTTTTCTGTATTTTATTTTGATGCTGGAAAATCGAGCCCAGGGTCTTAAGCATACCAGACAAATATTCTACCACTGAACTACATCCTTAGCCTTCAATAGCAAGTGACTGGTCCCAACAGTGTTTCTTTTGAGTCTTGTAGATCTTTAAATATTCTTAACTCTCAAAATATCTCCAAGCATTTTAAATACCCGATAACATTTAGGTGTGTATAAGAAGAAAAAAATGGTGAAAAAACCTTAAACTAAGAAATATAAGGTTATGTACCTAAGGTCTTTTTTTAGAAACCCTCAATATATTAAATCTCCAGATTTAAAATTGTTATGCTATTGTTAATGGCACTTCCCATATTTGAGGGCAAGCAGATAATTGCTAGGCCACGTTGACTTTGTACAGAACCTACATTATGAGAAGGTCCCACTGAGTTTATTATTAATCCAGTGTAATAAGGGAGAGAAAAAAGAGCCAAAAGTCCCCACAAAGCTCTGACCTTTGTTTCTTGTGTGCATTGCTGTTGGTTGTGCTGTGTTTTTTGTTGACCTGCTGAAAATACCAAGTGCGTGGGCCCTTAAATTTGACAGTGCAGTCACATAGTGCCTATACATTTATAAATGAAGTAAAGTGTGGAATGCGATTGAGTTCACCAGAGTATATGGTCTAAAAGTCTTGGCTCCAGTTCTTTTCACAGATATGGCAAAGCTCTTTGGCAAGTGCAAATTGATGTCTGTGCTGCTTAAAGCCCACAGGGAGTGGCAAGGAATTTGTCTGAGAATATTTCTCAGAATTGGAAAATGGCAATTGCCTGAGATTTCCCATGCAGTCTTCTGACTCTGTAGTATAACTGCAAGGGAGGATTTGAAATAACCAGGTATAGTACTGATAGAGAAAAAAAGTTAACTATCATTTAGATACTTCACAAAAAATAGACTATCTTCTCTAAAGAAACCATAATAAAATAAATTTATTTCTCCTTATAAGATATTCTTTCAAATTTATTCCATTTGGAAGTGTTAAATCAGTCTAAAGACTGAAGTTCTCATTGGATGCTCCTTCTTAGGTTAGTGACTTTTCCATTGGGTTACAGCACAACAGAACACTACAAAAATAACTACTGACAGGTTGTTTAGCTTGGTATTGTGGATCTGGTCTGAATGCCTCCAGTGATCCTACTAGCTAATCTTCTGAACAGATGGGAAGTACTTAAGTTCTTAAGAAATACTCTGAAATGGGTGCTATTATTTTTCAAAGTTTACAGAAAAGGACATTATTTTTAGAGAATAAGTAAGCTTGCACAAACCATGAACACCATCTTTGGCACCCATAATCAAGTGATTAGCATAATTTCAAGAGTACAAAAGACCTGGGTTTAAATTATCTGCTATTTATTTTTTGTGGTCTCAGACATTTCTCAGTTGGTTTCTTCATCTACACAAAGCAGAATGTAACATTTAAAGGTAGGTCTTAAGTTAATATATGGGATGTGAAGTAATATTGTTATATAAACTATGAACAGTGATTTTCACAGTGCTAGCTCTGGAAAAAATTCTTTAAATGATATTTATATTTATTATCTTATCATTAAACTTTATTGTTCTAGTTTGCTTGTCCAACAATTTCCACATTCCTAAGCAGTAGAGTTCTCTGTTACACAGTTCTGAATCTCTCCTTTGTTACTCAGCACAAGGAAATCCACAAAACTATCTAATGCATTCAACTCTGTGACAAAAGGATGCCAACCTACACTCTAAAAGTGATTTTCACCTAGCAGTATATAAATTTAACACAGAAACTTCCAAAGTCAAATTACTGGGAAGCACACCAATATGGTATGGCTAAACTGTGGGTCATTTAGGACTTCCTTCCAGTTCTGCTAGACAAGTCTGCATATTCACTGAATGAAATCTTCACTATCCAGTACTAGATTTTTCTCCAAACACATTAATATTTCCAATAGCCACAGCTCTTCTGCTGTATTTCCTTTCCCTTTCTGAAAGTCTTAGGCTGCCAACACAACTCTTCTCGTTAAAGCAAATCAATTATATTTAACCTTTACTTAACCAAAATTATTACATCCTTTCAAGGTGTCATGAGCTGGGCTTAAGTCATTTAACTAACTTCCTAGCATTACTATTTTCCAAATGACAAACTCTGCTCATATAATTGCTACCCCACAGACTCAAATTTTTCATGTTTTCAATTTGTCCAACAAAACAAATCAAATCGCACAGTGGCTGTACACTCAGTTTTTTCTTTTAATCACTAACACTCCACTTTTCTGTTACACAATTCTCTGTTACATAACACACTTCACTACTGATATTGATTTCTGTTGTAGTACTCGTCTTTTGCTCCAGAACAATATTACTCTGACAAACACAGTTCTAAGGAGAAAGGATTATTTATTTGATTTACAGTACCTATGGGCATATAATCCAGTTGTGACAGAAAACACATGGTAGAAAACAAAGGAAAACACAGAAGCAAATTGCTAGTTCATGACACCACAACTATAGAGAGCCAGAGAACAAGAATGAAAGGAGGCAGGGTCGGCTGACAAAGGTAAGGTTTGTCCCTTGTAATGTGCTTTCCTCCAGAGAGGTTCTACCATTTAAAGGTACCACACCTTGCACAACATTAACATAAGATAAGGATTTAATCACTCCGCTCTGTGGGGAAAAACTTACATTTAAACTGTAATAATGTCCTTTTTTTGCTTATTGTCTTATCCATCTAAGTGGTTTTTTTCTTGCTTCAATCATTGCAAAGCTTGCTTAAACTTTTCTTCCTTTCATTTTTTTAACATTTTTATTATTATTTCGGCTCATACAAACTTAATAGGTAGACCAGTTCCCTCCCCCCCTCCTCCTCCCCCTGAAGCCCCTGATCCCCCTCCCTCCCTCCCCATCTCCCAGTGCCTCCCCCCCAATTCCCAGAGAGTCCTTTTGTGTATGCCTAACTCTCCTCTTGGTCCTCCTTTCCGATGACATAAAAGGACCCAGTGGCATTTCCCTGAACCCTTTCTCCTGTTCCCCTTAAGCATAGGAACACCACTGTGGCCATCAATCCCTTGCCTCCAAGGATCTTGGTGCCTTTAGCCGATGCTAGACTTTGTGAGGTCAATAGTGTGATGGACATGGCTCAGGGCATGCAAAGTCCTATTATTATTGCTTCAGCCCTATCTAGTGTGGAGACTCTTCAAATCATTGCTCCCCCCATCCTTTTGCTCTTAAAATCTTACCGCCCCCTCTTCCGCAGATGTCCCTGAGATTCAGGATGGGGGAGGATTAGGCTGGCTTAGTTCTATGTGGATGATATAGAGTCTCTGAAGTTCTGGATTGTGGTTTGTTGATTTTCTTTTCCAGTTTTGCTGTTCCTGCAATGCCCTTCACTCCATCCTGATGGGCACTGTCACCCCCTGGTCAGAGACAAAAAACTGTTAAACTGGAGTCTTGTTATAGTAGCACATTCAAGGGTAGATGTAATAAAAGCAGGAAACCTCGGCGAGAGAGGGATCAGTCACCCATTTGCAAAATGATCTCTTTTCATTTGCCAGACTATATGCCCCCCCCTTCTGGTGAGATCATACCCCCTCAGTTATATATGATCAGGAATGAACGTCTGTGAACTTAACCAGGTGTCACATTATTTACTTGCATTCCTTGGAGGTCGATTTTCTCTGCTGTAACATGGTCCCGTCTCTCCTTGTGTCTGGTGTGGCCCTCCAACCCCATCCCTCCTGTTCACAATCCTTGCAATTACCATAGGATTATGCTCAATGGGGAAAAAATGGAAGAATTCCCACTTCGATCAGGAACTAGACAAGGCTGTCCACGCTCACCACTTCTATTCAATACTGTACTTGAAGTCTTAGCTGAAGCCATAAGACAAGAAAGGGACATAAGAGGGATTCAAATCGGCAAGGAAGAAGTCAAATTATCCCTATTTGCAGATGACATGATCTTATACCTGAGTGATACCAAAAACTCCACCAGGAAGCTCCTGGAACTAATTGAGAAGTTCAGCAGGGTGGCAGGATACAAAATAAATGTGCAAAAATCAGAGGCCTTCCTATATGCCCAGAATGAAAGAAGTGAAAAAGCCTTGAGAGAAACAATCCCATTTACTGTAGCCCCTAAAAAAATGAAATACCTTGGTATAAACCCAACCAAGGAGGTAAAAGACCTTTACAATGAAAACTTTAAAACCCTAAAGAAAGCAATTGCTGAAGACATCAGAAGGTGGAAAGGCCTCCCATGCTCCTGGATTGGCAGAATCAACATCGCAAAATGACCATCCTACCAAAGGCAATATATAAATTCAATGCTATACCAATTAAAATCCAAAAGCAATTCTTCAAAGAAGTTGACCAAACAATCTCAAAATTCATATGGAGGCACAAAAGACCCAGGATAGCAAAAACAATCCTGAGTAACGAAAACACTGCTGGAGGTATTACCATACCAAAACTTAGTCTATACTACAAATCCATAGTTATAAAAACAGCCTGGTACTGGCTCCAAAATAGACACACAGATCAATGGATAAGGCTTGAGGACCCAGATGTAAGCCCACAAAAATACAGCCATTTGATCTTGGACAAAGGGGCCCAAAGAATCCAATGGAAAAAGAACAGCATCTTCAACAAATGGTGCTGGCAAAACTAGATCTCCACATGCAGAAGATTAAAGCTGGACCCGTACTTGTCACCATGTACAAGACTTAATTCCAAATGGATCAAGGACCTTGATATCAGGCCAGAGACTATAAAAACCACAACTGAACAGATAGGGAACTCCCTTGAGCTGATTGGGCTAGGCCAACAGTTCCTAAACAGACATCCAATGGCACAGTCACTGCTACCAACTCTCAACAGTTGGGATCTTGGGAAATTAAAGAGCTTCTGTTCAGATAAAGAAATTGTAACACGAGCTCAAAGCAACCCACAGAATGGGAGAAAATCTTCACTAACCACATATCTGATAGAGCTCTACTGTCCAGAGTGCACAAAGAACTTAGAAAATTAAACACCAAAGAAACCAATGGCCCAATTAAAAATGGGCCCTGGAACTTAAAAGAAATTTTACCAGAGATGAAATTAAAATGTCTAACAAATACCTTAAAAATTGCTCCACTTCTTTAGCCATCAGGGAAATGCAAATCAAAACTTCCCTGAGATATCATCTCACTCGTGTCAGGATGGCAAAAATCCACAATATAAACAACAAGTGCTGGAGAGGATGTGGAGAGAGGGGAATTCTGCTACATTGCTGGTGGGAATGCAGGCTCATACAGCCACTCTTGCGAGCCGTCTGGAGATTCTTAAAGAAATTAAAGATTGAAATGCCATATGACCCTGCTATTCCACTTTTGGGAATAACCCCCCATGCAGCAGAGGTTCGCCTCGATAGCACAAGCACGACTATGTTCATAGCAGCACTGTTTACAATAGCAAAGTCATGGAATCAACCCAAATGTGCAACAGTTGATGAGTGGATAAGGAAACTGTTGTACATCTATACAATGGAGTACTACTCAGCCATCAAAAATGATGAATTACTGGAATTTGCTGGGAAATGGATGTCATTAGAAACAATTATATTAAGTGAAGTATCCCAATCCCAGAAAGTTAAGCGCCATACGTACTCCCTAATAGGTGGCTCCTAGTACCAAACTCACCTAGCCCACATTGAGACACTCAAGGGTAAACCTTTCATTTATTATAAGAAGTTTTTTTCTAGTTGTTATCCATGAATTTTAACTCTAAGTCATAAAGTCTCCTGTGCTATACTATATTACATTATTGTTGACAAAGATTTCCAAAGATAATATTCAAAATAATCTGATGGGCTACAGAAGGAAATGTTGAGCTGTATAAACCTCCACATTTTTTTTCTCTTGCTATTTAATTTTTTAATTATTTCCGCTCATACAAACTTAATAGGTACACCAGTTCCCTCCCTCCCTCTCCTCCCATTGAACCCCCTGGTCCTCCTCCCCTCCCTCCCCATCCCCCAGTGCCTCCCCCCCCAATTCCCAGAGAGTCCTTTATTGTGTATGCCTAACTCTCCTCTGGGTCCTACTCTCCAATGAGGTACAAGGACCCAGTGGCATTTCCCTGAACCCTTTCTCCTGTTCCCTTTAAGCATAGGAACACTATTGTGGCTGTCAATCCCTTGCCTCCAAGAATCTTGGTGCCTTTAGCTGATGCTAGACTTTGTGAGGTCAATAGTGTGTTGGACATTGCGCAGGGCATGCAAAGTCCTATTATGATTGCTTCAGACCTATCTAGTGTGGAGAATCTTGGAAACCATTGCTCCTCCCATCCTTGTGCTCTTACAATCTTACTGCCCCCTCTTCCCCAAATGTCCCTGAGCTTCAGGATGGGGAGAGATTAGGCTGGCATTGTTCTATGTGGTTGATATAGAGTCTCTGAAGTTCTGGATTGTGGTTTGTTGATTTTCTTTTGCAGTTTTGCTGCTCCTGCAATGCCCTTCACTCCATCCTGATGGGCACTGTATGTCACCCCCTGGACAGAAACAAAAAGCTGTTCAATTGGAGTCTTGTTATAATAGCACATTCAAGGGCAGATGTAATAAAAGCAGGATACCTCAGTGAGAGAGGGGTCAATCACTCATTTGCAAAATGGTTACATTTTATCTGCCAGACTATATGCCCTCCACTTCTGGTGAGATCATACCCCTCAGTTGTACATGATCAGGAACGAACGTCTGTGAACTTAACCAGGTATCACATTACTTACTTGCATTCCTTAATGGAGGCCTATTTTCTCTGCTGTAACATGGTCCCCTCTCTCCTTGTGTCTGGTGTGGCCCTCCAATCCCATCCCTCCTGTTCATAATCTTTGCAATTACTGTATTACATAGGTTTACCTTTGAGTTTCTCAATGTAGGCAGGGTGAATTTGGTACTAAGAGCCACCTATTAGGGAGTACATAAGGCGCTTAATTTTCTGGGTCTGGGATACTTCACTTAATATAATTGTTTCTAATGACATCCATTTCCTGGCAAATTCCAGTAATACATCATTTTTGATGGCTGAGTAGTACTCCATTATATAGATGTACCACAGTTTCCTGATCCACTCGTCAACTGTTGGACATTTGGGTTGATTCCATGACTTTGCTATTGTAAACAGTGCTGCTATGAACATGGTCGAGCTTGTGCTATCGAGGCGAACCTCTGCTGCATGGGGGGTTATTCCCAAAAGTGGAATAGCAGGGTAATATGGCATTTCAATCTTTAATTTCTTTAAGAATCTCCAGACGGCTCGCAAGAGTGGCTGTATGAGCCTGCATTCCCACCAGCAATGTAGCAGAGTTCCCCTATCTCTACATTCTCTCCAGGATTTGTTGTTGTTTGTATTGTGGATTTTTGCCATCCTGACCCGAGTGAGATGATATCTCAGGGAAGTTTTGATTTGCATTTCCCTGTTGGCTAAGGAAGTGGAGCATTTTTTAAGATAATTGTTAGACATTTTAATGTCATCCCTGGTTTCTTTTGAGTTCCAAGGCCCATTTTTTAATTGGACCATAGTTTTCTTGGAGTTTAGTTTTCTAAGTTCTTTGTGCACTCTGGACAGTAGAGCTCTATCAGATATGTGGTTAGTGAAGATTTGCTCACATTCTGTGGGTTACCTTTGAGCTCGTGTTACAATCTCTTTATCTGAACAGAAGGTCTTTAAGTTCACAAGATCTCAACTGTTCATAGTTGGTAGCAGTGACTATGCCATTGGATGTCTGTTTAGGAAATGTTGGCCTAGCCCAATCAGCTCGAGGGAGTTCCCTATCCTTTCAACTATGGTTTTTATAGTCTCTGGCCGTATATCCAGGTCCTTGATCAATTTGGAATTAAGTCTTGTACATGGTGACAAGTACGGGTCCAGCTTTAATCTTCTGCATGTGGAGACCCAGTTTTGCCAGCACCATTTGTTGAAGATGCTGTTCTTTTTCCATTGGATTCTTTGGGCCCCTTTGTTAAAGACCAAATGGCTGTAATTTTGTGTGCTTATATCTGGGTCTTCAACCCCCTATCCATTGATCTGTGTGTCTATTTTGGAGCCAGTAACAGGCTGTCTTTATAACTATGGATTTGTAGTATAGATTTAAGTTTGGTATGGTAATACCTCCAGCAGTGTTTTTGTTACTCAGGATTGTCTTTGCTATCCTGGGTCTTTTGTGTCTCCATATGAATTTTGAGATTGTTTGGTCAACTTCTTTGAAGAATTGCTTTTGGATTTTAATTGGTATAGCATTGAATCTGTATATTGCCTTTGGTAGGATGGTCATTTTTGCGATGTTGATTCTGCCAATCCAGGAACATGGAAGGTCTTTCCACCTTCTGGTGTCTTCTGCTATTTCTTTCTTTAAGGTTTTGAAGTTTTCACTGTAAAGTTCTTTTACCTTCTTGGTTAGGTTTATACCAAGGTATTTCATTTTTTTAGGGGCTATAGTGAATGGGATCGTTTCTCTCAACGCTTTTTTACTTCTTTCATTCCGGGCTTATAGCAAGGCCTCTGATTTTTGCACATTTATTTTGTGTCCTACCACCCTGCTGAACTTCTCAATTAGTTCCAGGAGCTTCCTGGTGGAGTTTTTGGGATCCCTCAGGTATAAGATCATGTCATCTGCAAATAGGGACAGCTTGACTTCTTCCTTACCGATTTGAATCCCTTTTATGTCCTTTTCTTGTCTTATTGCTTTGGCTAAGATTTCAAGTACAATATTGAAAAGAAATGGTGAAAGTGCACAGCGGTGTCCAGTTCCTAATTGAAGTGGGAATGCTTCCACTTGTTCCCCATTGAGTATAATCCTTGCTGTGGGCTTGTTGTATACAGCTTTTATTATATTGATAAAGGTTCTTTCCATTCCTACTGTCTCTAGCGTTTTGATCATAAAAGGCTGTTGGATCTTGTCAAAAGCTTTTTCTGCATCTATCGAGAGTATCATGTGGTCTTCGAGTTTGGACTGGTTTACATGATGAATTACATTTATTGATTTGCGTATGTTGAACCAACCTTGTGTGCCGGGGATGAAGCCTACTTGGTCCCCGTGAATGATCTTTTTAATGTGTTTTTGAATCCGATTTGCTAAGACTTTATTGAGAATCTTTGCATTTGTGGTCATCAGAGAGATCAGCCTATAGTTTTCTTTTTTAAGTGAATCTTTATTAGGTTTTGGGATTAAAACGATATTAGCTTCATAGAAGGAATTTGGTAGTGTTCCTTCCTTTGCTATTTGATGGAACAGTTTAAGGAATATTGGTGTTATTAATTCCTTAAATGTCTGTTAGAACTCTGTGCTGCATCCATCTAATCCAGGAAATTTTTTGGTGGGAAGATTTGAGATTATTCCTTCAATTTCCTTATATGTTATAGGACTACTTAAATAATTCACAACTTCCTGATTCAATTTAGGTAAGTTGTGTTTACTTAGAAATTCATCCATCTCTTTTGCGTTGCCAAATTTCACAGAGTATAATTTTTTGTAATGTGATGTTATAATTCTCTGGATTTCTTGGGTATCAGTAGTGATAACTCCATGTTCATTTCTAATTTTGTTAATTTGGGTTTTCTCTCTCTTGCTTTTGTTTAATTCAGCTAGGGGTGTATCAATCTTATTGATTTTTTCAAAGAACCAGCATTTTGACTGGTTGATTTTTTCTATCGTTTTCTTAGTCTCGATTTCAGATATTTCTCCCCTTATTTTGCTAATCTCCTCTCTTCTACTACTTTTGGGATCAGATTGCTCTATTTTCTCTAAAGCTTTAAGCTGCATTGTTAAGTTGTTTATTTCTGATGTTTCCATTTTTTTGATGTAGGCATTAAGAGCTATGAACTTACCTCTTAGAACAGCTTTCATTGTGTCCCAGAGATTTTGGTAAGTTGTATTTTCATTATCATTCACTTTCAGCAAATCTTGAATTTCCTTTTTAATTTCTTCCTGAATCCAGTTCTGATTCAGCATCATATTTTTAGGTTTCCAGTAGTTAGTGTATTTTCTCTTGTTTATTATATTGTCCAGCCTTAGGCCATGGTGGTCTGACAGGGCACAGGTTAGAATTTCAACTTTTTTGTACATGTGCAGATTCGTTTGTGGCCCAGTATGGATCTATTTTGAAGAAAGTTCCATGCGCTGCTGAGAAAAATGTGTATTCTTTGGTGCATGCGTGAAAAATTCGATAGAGATCTGTAAGGTCCATTTCTTTTAGGGTTTGATTAAGTTCCAAAGTGTCTCTGTTAAGCTGTTGACCTGTTGATCTATCCCATGTTGAGAGGGCGGTTTTGAAGTCCCTAAGAATTATTGTTTAGGGGTTGATTTCTTGCTTTAGACGCTGTAGGGTTTTCTTAATGAATGTGGAGGGGCCCGTATTGGGTGCATATATGTTCAGTATTGTGAAGTCTTCCTGGTGAATTGTACCTGTGACTAAAATGTAGTATCCATCCGTGTCCCTTATAATTTTCTTTGGTTTGAAGTCCACTTTGTATCATAATGGCTACCCCTGCCTGTTTTCTGCTTCCTTTAGCCTGTAGAATTGTTGACCAGCCTTTTATTTTTAGAGCGTGCCTATCTTTTGTGGTGAGATGGGTTTCCTGCAGGCAGCAGATTGATGGATTGTGATTTTTAATTCAAATTTGTAATCTGTGTCTCTTGATCGGTGAGTTATTTCCATTAACATTTAGTGTTATAATGGAGAAACTATTTTTGATTCCAGACATTTATTACGTTTAATAGTTTTTATAAGAATATTGCTTCACTTTTAATGGTGTTATATTTGCCTTCTGTTCTCCTGGATATGCCTGTTTTTTTTTTTTCAAGCTTGAGTATCATTTCTAGTATTTTTTGAAGGCCTGGTTTGGTGGACATGTATCCCTTCAAGTTGTCTTTGTGCTGGAAGATTTTTCTTTCTCCCTCGATCATGACTGATAATTTTTGGGTAAATTTTACTGTTTCGACTGAGAAGTCATTTGTTATTTTAATAGGTTTACCCTTAAAAGTGACTTGTTTTTTCTCCCTTGAAGCTCTCAGCACCATTTCTTTATCTTGAATGTGGAGTGTTTTGACTATTATCTGCCATGGCGAGCTTCTGTTTTGGTCATATCCGTTTGGGGTGTGGAATGGCTCTTGTATATGGATGGGCCTCTCTTTTTTTAATGAGGAAAGTTTTCCTTGATGATCATTTGAAAAATTTCCTCAGGGTGGTATTTTGAGGTTCTTGCTCTGGTATTCCATGAATACGCATGTTGGGCTTCTTCAGGGTGTCCCATATCTCCTGGATATTTCTCTCAAGTATCTTTTTGGCTTTATCAACCTCTTCCATTGAGCTGGTTAATATTCCCACTTTATCTTCAAGATCTGAAATTCTGTTTTCTGCTTCCTTAGTTCTGCTGATAAGACTCTCTGTGGAGTTCTGGGTTGAAGATAACTTGTCTTGTAGCTCAGTTTTAAACTCTGCTTGAGTCTGTTTTAACTGCTCTATGCCAGTTTTTGTTTCTTGCACTGTTTTTCTCAACTCCTCCAAGTGTTTGTTGTATTCCTCTTCAAAGCGATTGATTCGATTATTTAATTCCTCCTGGATTTCCTTTTTCGTAGTATTGAACATGGTAATGATCATATTTTGAAAGTCGTTATCCTGGGTCAGGCTTTCATGGCCATTTTCCATGGGTTTGTTCTGGTTGGAGTCTAACATTATGGGATTAATTCCTTCAGTGGGAGATTTGTTTACTTGAGTGTTGTTTCTCATGTATTTGCACTTTTACTTTGGCATTGTCGTTTTATCTCTTAAGATCTTCTTTCAATTTCTATGCGTTTTTCAGTAAACTGAATTATTTGATCTGGGGTTCTGGGGGTGGGCAGGGACGGAGCTTACCTAGGTGGAGGTGAGGCCAGGCTGGACTGTGCTTGTCCCTGGTGGGCGGAGTGGGGGAAAGGAGGGTGGGGCGTAGGCGCAGAGCGCTATTGAACCTGGGGGAGCTGGGGCGTGGCCACGGCGCAGAGGGGGTGTCCTCCTCCTCCCATGCTCTGCAGGCTCTGGCTGGATGGCGGGAGGAGCTGGGTCCCTTGGGCTGCCTGGGGTTCTGGGGGTGTGCGGGGGGGGGGGGGGGAGATGGAGCTTACCTAGGTTCGTGGTGAGGCCAGGCTGGACTGCACGTGCGTCCCGGGCAGTGGAGTGGGGGAGAACCTGCACATTTTTAAGACTTAAGAAGTTAAGATGTATTATCATTCAACATAAGAAGGGATGAAGATAAAGATACCCATATTTTGTCCATTTGTCATATCAAAATGACCAAGTCAAAAACAGAAAATTCATAACACAAAGCAATAGACAATAACGTTCTGAATAGACAATAATGTTCTGATGAACAAGCTTAACCAGGATTATATTATATGTTACTCAATTTTAAGCAAATAACTCCTTAGAAAAAATGGGTAATAATGGCTGGAGAGATGCTCAAGGGTCAAAGCCTTTCCCTTGGAAGTAGAAAGACCTGAATCTGAAACTCAGATCCCATGTAAAAATGCCAGGTGGAAGTTACATTGGCCTGTACTTCTGGTCCTGGAAACCTTAGAGCAAAGCAATAAGAAGCTTTAGCAATCCAGGTAACCTTTGGGCCTCCAAAGGCATACTTTCTGTCCTCTTGTACATACACCTGCACACAGACACACACACACACACACACACACACACACACACACACACACACACAAAGAAAAAGACAAAAAGAAATAAAATGGCAGAAATAATATAGAGTAGAAACAAGAACAACTTAACTATACCTGATACAAAGTCATTAAGAAAAATAAAAATGACCAAGATGTTGTTAATAAATGATATCTTTTAATCATGTAAACTGTACCTTGAGACATCAGTTAATAACAGAAGTATATGTAATAAATGCCAAATTAAATTTTATATGTGATTTTAAGCTGATAGGTTATATGTTTTGATCTTCTCATTTTAGCATACTAATCCTCCCATGCCATCTTTTGCATTCACTGACTGTCCATTTCTCCTCACAAGACTTGCCATATATCCCAGTGTGCATATTTTCTCTCTCTGTCTCTCTCTCACTTCCTCTCTCTCTCTCTGTCTCTCTCTCTCTGTTTCTCCCCTCTCTTTCTTCCTTGATGTCTTGAAAGACTTTTATGAGGAGAAATATAGAATTTTTGTGAATTTCCTAAACCTATTTATTGATTGTTAAAATTCTGTTTCTCTTTCTACAAAAAGGATATTGTGACATGTAGGTGGACTTTATTCTTCAATTATCAAAATTAGAAATTTCTTTAGTTTGTGGTAGAATTTCTTTAAATATTTAATACTATGCATTCTTTATTTGTTACCTGCCATTTTTTTTCTTTACCTTACTGTGTTACCCTGAATGTTCAGAAACTCCTGGACTTAAGTGGTCCTGCCATTCAATCTTTTGAGTACTGGAACAATGACAGGTTCTGTAGTGCCCTGTTTAAGCTTTCCTTGTATCTTTATTTTTATTTTGCTTAGAATTTAACACAGGGCCTTTTCCAGGCTAAACACTCTACTATTGAGCTATATCCTCATTTCTGTTTGCTTTCTAAATAGAAAAGTAGCCACAATTTGACTTTCTTTAGATCACTAATATAGTTTAGTCTCCTCTTTAAAGTCAGTTTAAAGTCCTGCTGATTTTTTTAGATCCATGATAAATGGTTTCAGAATGACATAATTTCCAATCTAATGCCTGTCTTTATATGCTTATTACACACAAATTGTTAGTGGTGCTTTATACCTCTTCATTGTACATGCCATCCTTAAGCTGAGAAGAGAAAACTAGAGCACTTGTAGAATCATTTTGCCAAAAGTCTGTGTTCATGGTGGGGAAGCTGACACACTCCAATTTTATTCTCTGTGATTAAATACCTTCATGTGTTCAATGGTTCAGCAGGGGCTGACATCTAGTACCCATCAGGATGTAGCGAAGGGCATTGCAGGAGCAGCAAAACTGAAAAAAAAATCAACAAACTATAATTCAGAACATCAGAGACTCTATATCAACCACCTGGAACCAGGCCAGCATACTCTCTCCCCATCCTAAGGCTCAGGGAAATTTGTGGAAGAGGGGGCGGTAAGATTGTAAGAGCCTAAAGATGGGGAGGAGCAATCATATGTAAGATACTCCATACAAGTTAGGGTTGCAGTAGCTAGAGGTGTATCAATCTTATTGATTTTTTTCAAAGAACCAGCTTTTACATTAGTTAATTCTTTGTATTGTTTTCCTTTTCTCAATTTCGGATATTTCTCCCCTGATTTTGCTATTCTCCTCTCTTCTAGTGCTTTTGGTATTGGATTGCTCTTGTGTCTCTAAAGCTTTTAGCTGCATTGTTAAGTTATTTATATGTGATATCTCCATTGATTTGACATAGGCATTAAGAATTATAAACTTACCTTTTAGGGTGGCTTTAATTTTGACATGTTGTATTTTCAATATGGTTCACTTCCAGGAAATCTTGAATTTCCTTTTTGATTTATTTCTGAACCCAATTCTCATTCAGCATCATAGTGTTTAGTTTTCAAGAGTTAGTATATTTTCTGTTGTTTTTTGTGTTGTGGACGTCAAGCTTAGACCATGGTGATCTAATAGGTTACATGCTAAAATTTCAACTTTCCTGTATATGTAGAGATTCATTTTGTCGCCCAATATGTACTCTATTTTGGAGATATTCCCATTGGTGGCTGAGAAAAATGTGTATTCTTTGGTGTGTGGATGAAAAGTTTGATAGAGATCTGTAAGGTCCATTTCAGTAAGAGTTTGATTAAGTTCCAATGTGTCTCTGTTTAATTGTTGATGTGTAGCCACAATGAGAAGGCAGTATTGAAATCCTCAATTATTATCATTTTGGAATTGATTTCTTGCTTTAGACATTGTAGCATTTGCTTAGTGAATGAGACAGAGCCCACATTAGGTGCATATTTGTTAAGTATAGTGAAGTCTTGCTGGTGAATTGTACGTGTGACTAAAATGTAGTATCCTTCTGTGTCTCTTATGATTTTTTTTTGGTTTGAGAGTGACCTGCCCTTCACCGAGGTCTCCTATTCTTATTCCATCTACGTTTGAATCTACTCTTATGATAAGACTCTATTTTAACAGCCTTTTATCTCTGGCCAGGGGGTAGATGGAATAAGAGTAGGAGACTGCTATTAGGGGGGGCCAGTCTCCATTTGTAGGATGGTTACTTTCTATCTGCCAGACTCTATGCTCTCCCTTTCTGGTGAGATCATACCCCATCAGACACAAGCGAGCAGTAAGGAGAGTCTTCGAGCCCAACCAGATGTCTCATTACTTACTTGCAGTCCTTGATGGTGGCCTATTTGCTGTAGCATGATCCCCTCTCTCTTTGTTTCTGGTGGGGCCTTCCTTCCCCTTCCATTCCTGCTTATAATCTTTGCAATTACTGTAGGTATTACAGAGATTTATCTTTGAGTGTGTCACTAAGTGTGTTTGGTACTAGGATCCACCTATTAGGGAGTACACACGGTGCTATTTTCTGTGTCTGGGATACTTCAGTCAATATAATTTTTTCTAATTCCATCCATTTCCTGGCAAATTTCATTAATTCATCATTTTGATGGCTAACTAGTATTCCATTGTATAAATGTTCTATATTTTCCTTATCCTCTCGTCAACTATTGGACATTTGGGTTGATTCCATGACTTTGCTATTGTAAACAGTACTCCTATGAACATGGTCGTGCTTGTCCTATCGAGGTGAGTTTTTGCTCTATGGGGGGTTATTCCCAAAAGTAGAATAGCAGGGTCATATGGCATTTCAACCTTTAACTTTTTTAAGAATCATCAGACTGCTGGCCAGAGTGATTGTATGAGCCTGCATTCCCACCAGCAATGTAGGAAAGTTCCCCTCTCTCCACATCCTCTCCAGCATTTGATGTTCTTTGTATTGTGGATTTTTGTCAACCTGACCAGAGTGAGATGATATCTCAGGAAGGTTTTGATTTGAATTTCCCTGATGGCTAAGGATGTGGAGCATTTTTTCAGATATTTGTTAGACATTTTAATTTCGTTCTTGGTAAAGTTTAAGTTCCAAGGCCCATTTTTTAATTGGGCCATTTGTTTCCTTGGTGTTTAGTTTTCTAAGTTCTTTGTGCACTCTGGATAATAGAGCTCTATCACATATGTGGTTAGTGAAGATTTTCTCCCATTCTGGGGGTTGCCTTTATGCTCCAGTTGCAATCTCTTTATCTGAACAGAAGCTCTTTAATTTCACAAGATCCCATCTGTTGAGTATTGGTTGTATTGACTGTGCTATTGGATTTCTGACTAGGAACTGTTGGCCTAGTTCAATCAACTTGAGGAAATTCGCTACCCTTTCAACTAAGGTTTTTATAGTCTCTGGCCATATATTGAGGTCCTTGATCCATTTAGAATTAAATCTTGTACATGGTGACAAATATGGGTCAAGTTGTAATCTTCTGCATGTGGACATCCAGTTTTGCCAGCACCATTTGTTGAAGATCTTGTTCTTTTTCCACTGGATTTTGGGCCCCTTTGTCAAGCATCAAATGGCTATAATTGTGTGGGCTTATATCTGGGACTTCAATCCTTATCCATGGATTTATGTGTCTATTTTGGAGCCATACCAGGCTGTTTTTATAACTATGGATTTGTAGTATAGACTAAGGTTTGGTATGGAGCTAACTCGAGCAGTGTTTTTGTTACTCAGAAATTCTTTTGCTTTCCTGGGCCTTTTTTGCCTCCATATAAATTTTGATATTGTTTGGTCAACTTCTTTAAAGAATTGCTTTGGGATTTTGATTGGTGTAGCACTGAATCTGTGCAATGCCTTTGGTAGGATGGTCATTTTTATGATATTGATTCTGCCAATCCAGGAACATGGGAGGTCTTTCCACCTTCTGGTGTTTTCTGCAATTTCTTTCTTCAGGGTTCTAAAGTTTTCATTGTAAAGGTCTCTTACTTCTTTGGTTAGGTTTATACCAAGGTATTTCATTTTTTTAGGGGCTATAGTAAATGGGATTGTTTCTCTCAGGGCTTTTTCACTTCTTTCATTCTGGTCATATAGGAAGACCACTGATTTTTTATGTTTACTTTGTATCCTGCCACACTGCCGAACTCCTGTTTCAGTTCCAGGAGCTTCCTGGTGGAGTTTTTGGGATCCTTCAGGTATAAGATCATGTCATCTGCAAATAGGGATAGATTGACTTCTTCCTTGCCAATTTGAATCCCTCTTATGTCCCTTTCTTGTCTTATGGCTTCAGCTAAGACTTCAAGTACAATATTGAATAGAAGTGTTGAGAGTAGACAGCCTTGTCTGGTTTCTTATCCAAGCGGGAATGCTTCCAATTGTTCCCCATTGAGCATAATCCTTGCTGTGGGCTTTATTATACTGATAAAGGTTCCTTCCATTCCAACTTTCTCTAGGGTTTGGATCCTAAAGGGCTGTTGGATCTTGCAAAAAGCTTTTTCTTTATCTACCAAGACCATCATGTAGTTTTGGATTTTAGGCTGGTTTATATTGTGGATTACATGTATTGATTTGCATATGTTGAACCAACCTTGTGTGCCTGGGATAATCCCTACTTGATCACCATGAATGATCTTTTTGATATGTTTTTGAATCCAATTTGTTAAGACTTCATTGAGTATCTTTACATCTGTGTTCATCAAAGAGATTGGCCTATAGTTTTCTTTTTTAAGTACATCTTTATTAGGTTTTGGAATTAAGACGATATTAGCTTCATAGAAGGAATTTGGTAGTGTTCCTTCCTTTGCTATTTGATGGAACAGTTTAAGGAATATTGGTGTTATTAGCTCCTTAAATATCTGGTAGAACTCTGTGCTGAATCCATCTGGTTCAGGACATTTTTTTGTGGGAAGATTTGAGATTACTTCATCAATTTCCTCATAAGTTATAGGACTATTTAAATAATTCACAACTTCCTGATTCAATTTAGGTAAGTTGTGCTTATTTAGGAATTCATCCATTTTTTGTGTGATCAAATTTCACACAGTATATGTGTTTAAAATATGACATTAAATTTCTCTGAATTTCTTGGGTATTCGTAGTGATAACTCCATTTTCATTTCTAATTTTGTTAAATTTGTGTTTTTTTCTCTCTTGCTTATGGTTGATATAAATAGTCAATAGTCTTTAATGTGGAAGGTTTTAAATACTGATTTTTTTCAAAGAACAAGCTTTTTGGCTGGTTGATTCTCTGTATCATTTTCCTTATCTCAATTTTGGATATTTTTCCCCTGATTTTGCTGATCTATTTTCTACTGCTTTTGGGATTGGATTGTTCCTTTGTCTCTAAAGCTTTAAGCTGCATTGTTAAGTTATTTAATTGTGATGTTTCAGTTTTTTTTGATGTAGGTATTAAGAGCTATGAACTTACATCTTAGGACAGCTTTCATTGTGTCCCAAAGATTTTGATAAGTTGTGTTTTCATTATCATTTGCTTTCAGGAAATCTTGAATTTCCTTTTTAATTTCTTCTTGAATCCAATTCTCATTCAGCATCATAGTCTTTAGTTTCCAGGAGTTAGTGTATTTTCTGTTGTTTGTTGGGTGGTGGATGTCAAACTTTAGACCATTGTGGTCTGATAGGGTACAGGCTAGAATTTTAACTTTCCTCAATATGTGGAGATACATTTTGTGGCCCAATATGTGATCTGTTTTGGAAAAAGTTCTGTGTGTTGCTGAAAAATATGTGTATTCTTTGGTGTGTGGATGAAATATTTGATAGACATCTGTAAGGTTCATTTCAATAAGGGTTTGATTAATTTCCAAAGGTCTCTGTTAATTTTTTGACCTGTTGATCTATCCCATGTTTAGAGAATGGTGTTGAAATCCCCAAGCATTATTGCTTGGGGGTTGATTTCTCACTTTCGATGCTAAAGGGTTCGCTTAATGAATGCTGAGGGATCCGTTTAATTGCATATATGTTCAGTATTGTGAAATCTTCCTGATAAATTGTACCTGTGACTAAAATGTAATATCCATTTGTGTCTCTTATGATTTTTTTTTGGTTTGAAGTCCACTTTTTCCAACATAATAGCTACCCCTGCCTATTTCCAGATTCCATTAGCTTGCAGAATTTTGCACCAGCCTTTATTTTTAGGATTTGCCTATCTTTTGTGGTTAGATGAGTTTCCTGAAGGCAGCTGATTGATGGGTTGTGATTTTTAATCCAAGTTTGTAATCTGTGTTTCTTGTTGGTGAGTTAATTCCATTGACATTTAATGATATAATGGATAAATTATTTTTAATTCTGGACTTTTTTATGTTTAGTGGCTTTTGTAAGTGTATTATTTGGCTTTTAGGTTTTGATGGTATTATACTTCCCTTCTGTCCTCTTCAAGCTTGAGTATCATTTCTAGCATTTTGGCTTGGTTTGGTAGACATGTAGTCTTTCAAGTTGTCTTAGTGCTGGAAAAATTTTCTTTCTCCCTCGATCATGACAGATAGCGTTGCCAGATATATAAGCCTGGGTTGACATTTTTGCTCATTTAATACTTGAATTATGTCTCTCCAAGCTCTTCTTGCTTTTACTGTTTCCATTGAGAAGTCATTTGTTATTTTAATAGGTTTACCTTTAAATGTGACTTGGTTTTTTTTTTTTTTTTCCCCTTGAATCTCTCAACCCCTTTTCTTTGTCTTTAATGTGGAGGGTTTTGACTATTATTTGCTGCAGTGTGTTTCTATTTCGTTCAGATCTGTTTGGGGTGCATAATGCCTCTTGTATTTGGATGGGCCTCTCCTTCTTTAGATGAGGGAAGTTTTCATTTATGATAATTTGAAAAATTTCCTCAGGTGTGGTATTTGGGGATTCTTGCTCTGGTATTCCACGATTGTTCATGTTATGCTTCTTCAAAGTGTCCTATAACTCTCAAATATAGCTCTCAAGTGTCTTTTTGATTTTAACAACCTCTTCCATTGAGTTGGTTAGTTCTTCCACTTGCCTTCAATATCTGAAATTTTATTTTCTGCTTCATTAGTTCAGATGATAAGACTTTCTGCTGAGTTCTGGGCTAAAGATACCTCGTCTTTTAGTTTGAGTTTAAAATTTGTTGAAATTGTTTTAACTGCTTTATGCCTATTTTTATTTCTTCAACTGTTTTTCTCATCTCCTCCAAGTACATGTTGTGTTCTTATTCAAAGTGATTGGTGGGATTATTTAGCTCCTTCCAGATTTCCTCTTTCATAGTATTGGTCGTAATAAAGATCAGCCTTTGAAAATCATTCTTTTGGGTATGGCTTTCTTGCCTATTTTCTGTGAGTTTGTTCTGGTTGGAATCTATCATTATGGGGTTAATTCTTTCGGTGGGAGATTTGTCTTCTTGTGTTTTGTTTCTCATGGATCTGTGTTTTGATTTGGGCATTTTTATCTCTTAAGACCTTGTTTTTGTTTCTGTTTTTTTTTTTTTTAACTGACCTGAATTAGATGGTATTACTTCACTTAAACACTTATTGCTAGTGTTTGCCTTGGAGTTGGGTATGCTTGTCTGGTATTGATGTAATCTCCTAGTTGAGAGTATCAAACTGCTAGTACATCAATAGGTCAGGTTTAGTAGACAGGGAATGAAGATTTGTATGGTAGTTCATTTTTCCAGTTTATTTCCTTGGTGATATGTGAGGGTAAATGGTATAGTCCTAGAGGTTGTATGGACTTTGAGGGTGGCTATATGGAAATGTTAAACTACAGTGATTAACAATTGAGAGGAACAATATGGTTAAAAAAAGGTTTACTTAACTTTGAGCTGAATGTGAAGATTTTCTCTCATGTGATGGGATGATTTTAGAGGACTTCAGATGAATGATGTTTGTCCCCTAGAGCTTTGCTTAGGTTTTCTCTGGACTTCATTGAATTCTGAGGAGCAGGGAGTCCTCTCTCAGGAGCAGGGAGTCTCCCCCAGTCTGGGTCTGGGGCAGAAGGGAAGAAATATAGTCTTGACAATGTGATATCGATACTTTTTAGTTGTCTTCAGTATTATTAAAAAAAAGCAAGGAATCAGGCAAAAATCAGAAACTAAGATTTGATGATGAAAAATACAATGGCAAACAAAGAATTAAACCAAGAAAAAACAGAGGACAAAATGTCAGCTGTTACAGAGATGAACTCCAGTAGTAAATCAAAGCCTGCTCTCAAATTAGATAATAGGAGAGGCCCTAGTTTAAGGGCAAGATTCTCAGAGAAGGCTCCTACCCATAAGATTGCAAATCCTTTTGGAAGGAAAGAGCTGAAAGGTGGAATTTCAAAGCAAGGGTCTTTTTCTCCCATAAAGCAACCACCCAGAAGAAAATGTGATGTTTTCCTGAAGTAGCACACAGAAACTGAAAAAGCTGTATTCAAGGAAGCAATCTCTAAACTAAGGCAACAGCAAATCTTGGCAAAGTCATCCATATGGTTCTGGTTTTAGAAACATCAAATATGCAAGAGGATAGAGGTCATGGTTTCAATGGTGGAATCCAAGCACAGTGTGGCAGGAATCCCGCAGTTTAGAGGCCCAAGAGGGCACTTTGTGCTGTTGAATTAAAGCCTGGTTGGCCATTGAAAAATAAAGATGTTGGAGACACCAGAGACAATGTGGGATATCTGACAAGGAGAACTTGTATACCCTTGAAGAAGTTAGCCCAAGAGAGTTATATGTTCTATGAGAAGATGCGTTGGTGAGGTGGAACTGAAGCCCCTTGGAACTGAGATGATTTCAACAAGTGGCCCATTTGTTAGACTTGGAGCCACAGAATTTTGAATGTATCCTGCTGTTTTTTGGCTTTGTTATGGAGCGATCTTCCCTAGATATTCCCCCATTCCTTCTTTTTGGAATAAGAATGTTTATTCTGGGCTACTGTATGTTAGATGTATGTAATTTGTCTTTTCATTTTATAGGGGTCTTTAGACTTTTATGTTATGTAATGTAATGTTAATCTGTAGTTAAGTGGTAAAATGTTATACTCTACATTATGATATTGTGTGATGGGACACTGAAGATGAAGCATTTGTCAAGGGACTTTGTCATTTATCTTGGGAAATACAATGTTTGCAGTTGTATGTGGATAGATATATCATGTTTGGAGGAATTATAAATCTTACTGTTTTTATGTGGAAATTAAGCATCTCCTAAGATGGCCTAAGGAAATGTGGTCTTGTGTCAAGTTGCCAAGGGGTGAATTTGTGATAGTTAATTCTGGATGTCAACTTGACACACTTGACATTAACTAATATCAGCTGAGACCACCTGAAAACATTATCTGGATTAATACATTTCCAACACAAACATCAGCCCTAGATTCCATTGGAGCTTCCCCTGATCTGATTGGAACCTCCTTGTAGCAGGTCAGATAAAAGGAACCATAGAACAGGAGAGTGAAAAGAAGAAAGACTGTCCAGGAATCCACCAGCATTCAGTGACCACCCACTAGCCTATTAGATGTCTGCTGTGACTTAACCTGCCAGTGTTAGCCACCAACCATGTTGCCCCAACCATGAAAGACTGTATTTCCCCTCTGAAACTGTAAGGTGGATAAATCTCCCTTTTTCCCTTAAGTTGATTGACTTTGACTGCTCTCTCACTGCAGTAGTTAAGAGTAACCATTACACTCACTTTATGTTCTTTGAGACTCAGTGGTGTCTCACAGCAGCAGAGAGGAGTAACCACTCTACCATCCTTGTAGCTATGGAGAAGTTAATAGTCATTTTGGAGTGAGACTTTCCAGTGATGTTTCTCCTTCTTGTGTCATCCCCTACTCCTACAAGTAACTTTTCATCCATGTTTTACAAGAAAATCTGATTAACTCATTATTTCATCAAGCTTGATGTTGATAGAATCATAAGTTTAGTTTTCTTTTAGTGCTCCATCTAAGGTGTATGCATATTTGTTTTATCTTCTAATGCAAAAAAAAATCATCCCGATGAACATGTTATTTTAAGCACTTTATGAACTCGTTTGATCTCCAAACCTCTAGTGAGGTTGTTTCACATGATTGTCATTTTACCCATGGAGAAGTGCATAGGTTTAAAATAGTTTGCCAAGCATGCACATTAAAGGATTCTCCGGGGATTGGGGGAGGGGACGCACTGGGGGGTGAGGAGGGAGGGGTGAGGGGAGGGTGAGCATAGGGGTCGGGAGAGGAGGAGGGAGGGAGGGAACCGGTGTACCTATTAAGTTTGTATGAGCAGAGATAATAAAAAATGTTAAAAAAATAAAATAAAATAGTTTGCCAAGGTCGCACATCTGGTTCGTCTTGATATGCAAGGAAGGTGTTTCTTTCCTCAACAAATGTCCAGTGAGCCTACCAAGGAATGGTGAATTCCATAGTCCTTTTTCTTCCTCAGGATTAGCTGTTCTCTTTCTCTTAGGCCTCTGATAACTCCCTGCCAGTACTCAGTGATGTCATAGTTACTTTTCAAAATTCAGAATTGGAATTTGTCACAAAAGTCCAAAGGCAAGATCCTGTTTAATATGTTTCTGAACTCAGGAGCTAGAAAAGTATACCAAGTGTACTATGTGGGGTTAAAAACCTTTAAGTTTAAAATCAGTTTTCCTAATTTTCAGACTCTGATGTTACTTGTCTTCATATATAAGGAATTGAGAAATGTTAGGATCTATGGAAGAAATGATTTATTCAGAAAATAATGCTACTTACACTCTCCATGGGGATTCCATCCGATTTTCTTATACAAAGTTTGCCAGTGTTAAAATAGGGAATGTTTGAAAAGAGTGTTTTTTAAGACTTTGGACGTAATTCTTTGGCCAGGGATGAAAGACAAGGCATATGCCAAATCAAGAGCACAATTTCCAAAGCTACAATCCATGATCATTATCTTAGGTCTGAGGCAATAGAGCTTGGTGTCTAGGTATGATGATCAGAATTCAGATTCCTAGATTCAAACTGAATACAGGATTTAAAAATTAGTAATCTCTGTGAACCTCTGGAAAACGCGGGAATAGTATCTGAGAATCTGTAAGAACTGTGTCTCCAGAAGTTGGGAGGCTAGAAGCAGAGAATGCATTCAGTCTCAAGTTGGAAAGATGACAAACATAAAAATTGTCTCCTATATCTGTAAGAATACCATCACACATTCTCTCTCTCTCTCTCTCTCTCTCTCTATATATATATATATACATATATACATATATATATATATCCCTCTCCCTCACACACACACTTACTTGCTCACATGTTTAAAATATATTTTAGTTTAGAACTGCAAATAAGAGGAATCTGGGTATACTTGGATGGGGCTTAACATTCAGAGGCATGTTGTAAAATAGTACCTGACTGGACTTGAGTAACAACAAGATATACCTGAATATTTGAGGGATGATAAAAAATTATTTGGGAATGATTTGTTCTATTCTTATGCCAAGCCAAAGTCTATACCTATTTTAAAATTTTCTATTTGATGCTCAGCTAAAAGCTGGAGAAACAGAAAGGAGACTGTTCTTATCTACTTCCTTCCATTGGAGACAAGGGAAAGAAATTGTGAATAAAATAAAATAGGTAGCATCAGATATAAGAGTGGGCTTTGAGAAGTGTTCTCATTCACTCTCCATCTTTCCATTACAAGAATTTCAGGATAGGAAAATAATTAAATGAGAATCTACTTGAGTGTAATGACAAGTCACAAATTTAAGCAGTGCTCTAGAACTCCAAGTCCTTAATAAGATGTTAACTTGTTGCTTTTCGTTTAATGCTTTTTCATTTACTGCTTTTCATCTTCAGCTAATTTTCATTTAATTTTGCTCACAAATACCATGGGAAATGATTCTATGATAACTTCTAATTTTCGTTTTCTTCTCTTATTTGATGATGTTGAATATTTCAATCTTCAAAAATTCCTATTTTTATTATTTATTTATTTAGCATGTGTGTCTGTATATGTGTGTATGGCTGTATTTATTGAGTGACAGTATGTGTTTGTGGAGGCCTAAGAGTGACTTCAAGAACTCCCAGAAGGGCCTGGCACTTTTACATGGGATCTGGGATCAGACCTCAGGACCTTCTGCTTGGAGGCAGAGACTAAACTGCTTAGCCATCTTTTTGGTCCAGAAACTCCTATTTTTTTAGCATATAATAGTCCTTGGCAGACTAAATTCTTTATTGGTCACATTCTTTCAAGCTCTCTATCTTTCCTGATAAAATAAACATATTTATACAAATAAGATAAAGTCAGCCCAACTGTGCTGCTGCTACTTATTTAGCTCCTGTGTGTAGCTTAGTAATGTTTATTTTTACATAGCAGACAATAATGGAGAACCACTGGCTGACTAGTAGGAAAGACTTCATTTAGAATTGTATCTGAATGATCTCTCTGGTTGACTGAGTATACTAAGGACCCACATAATTTTTCCACTTTCTCTGTCCCTTGAATTTTCACTTTCTATACATGGACACTGGAGTTGATCAAGTGATTTAAATTAGCTAATGATATGCTTTAGCAAATCTGATATAAAAAAAAAGCTTGGTAAGGACCTGAATTTTTTATTTGTTCTTTGGAGAATATGCTTGGATTAGCACTGATCAACCAAGACAAGCCAATCCCTAGAACAACCTCCAAAGATTGTGATTAAACCCAAGCAATGACATGCTTGGAGAATAATATTATTATAAAATTTGACATTATTTCATAAAATTGCTGTTGAAAATATCCAAGCATAAGAAATTAAAGCATGTACTTCACAAATTACTTGTACGAGAATATCAACTTCATACAATAATAACATTGGAACTGATCATTAAGCCCATGACTGCTGTTCCTGTAGAAACTGTAGCATCCATGTTTTTTTCATTTTAATGCTGAACAAAAATTGTTATTTAGAAATACCTAGTATGTATTCTGTTCCTTGCCTCCACTGCTGCCTTCTCCTTTAATATCTGAGATTTGGCTACAGGAAGCAGCAGTTCACAAGTCTTAGGTAATCTTGTCAATGAGATAGTCAGTTACCTATTTAATAACTCTAAAATCAGAAGCTTTCCCAACATTCCTGAGCAGAGAAGAAAGCCCCCATAAAAAGTAACCTTCCATTTGATAGGACATTTCAAAAGGCTTCATTAACAACTTTTACTGTCAAGACACACTGTTTCTTCACATCAAGGACAAGTCATATCCCCTCTGCCTGACTCAGAGTCCCAAAACAACTGATCTGTGATCCAAATATCTCATTTCTGATTCCAGCACTTTTTAATGATTTTATTGTATGCCTCACATCTATTCCCACACTTATTCTTAAATGCCTTACATTTACTGATTAATAACCTGAGTTAAGGTGTCAGCACTGAAATTAACTATGAGGGAACAAGATCCATTAAAGTGACCACTGTAATGAAAACTCACATTGAGAGTATCTGAAGAAGTAACATTAATTTTATTCTGTTAGTCAGAATTTCTGCAATATTATCTTAGGAAAACCTCTACCTAGACAAAAGTAAATGTCACCTTTCATAGCCAATGCAAACTGCAAATTTTAATGTTGCATTTAAATGCAAGATGTTTGTTCTGTTAGAGATGTGGAAATTTCAGACTGCTATAAAACAACAGAAGTGTCCTGAATGATGATTAGAAAAACGACTAAGTTCCTTCATTGACTTATATTTGTCAAATTTCAGTTATGTATAGGTCAAACATGGGAGATAATAGTAGTCAATGAATCTGTTTTCTAATGCATTTCTCCACCCATCAGACCACGGAATTTCTTGACAGTACTCCACACATAGGCACGTATACATCTATTAAGTTTTACTGTGCTGAGTGTGTCATCCTGTTCTAGCTGTTCAACCCTGAACTTGCTGACTTGACTGTTAGATGGACTGGATTGGGTGTGGAGGTCTATGTGGTAAAGTCCACATGGAATGTGGGAGTGTAGAGATAACTAGATGCACATTCAGATTTGCTACTCACAATTATAGTCTGCATGATTTTGGATAATGCAGAGTTTCAAGAATTTCCCTTGTAAAGTGGGAAATGGGAACATGGCTTATCAAGAATATTAATGAAAAGAGTGTGTGACAGTATTTGAAACAGTTTATGTACTACTTGAGTATTTATGAACTCTGTTGTCCTGTTTTCTCTTTTAATATTTAGAGAGGTTAATAGTTTGCTGTGGTGGTGAGGCCTGTTCAAGTATAATATTTTTTATATTTAGAATCCTTAGGGCAGTTTTCCATGCAGTTACCAGTTAGGTAATGAAATTTGATTTCTTAGATATTTGCTCTCATGGCTGATGGACTCTCTAACTGAATTACTGAAAAATTTTCATAATATGCTTAAATTTCTTCATTCATTCAGTGGCTAATGATTCCTTGGCAGACCATTGGCCTCATTTGAAAGAGAAAAATATATCTGTCTAAAAGATGAGAATTGTCTTAGGATAAAATCATTATTGCATCCTGATAGATGCCTATAATTATAGCTTGGGACTCATTTGAAATTGATTGCTTAATGACAGTGAGTCTAGACTGAGCCTGGGAGAGAAATTGTTACTTTTTGGTTTATTTACATAGGAATTCCATTAACCAATAAAACCATAAAAACTGATGGTATATAAATACCCAAGTATGACAATCTATGGGGGGTGAGTTATTTTGGTCATTTTTTAAGCTAGAAAGCAAATACGAAATTTTCCCATTGTCCAATTTCCCATTAAATAAATTATTTCTGTTGACAATAAGGTTTAAAAGATCTCTTCTGCAAAGAAGTCGTATCAATTCAATATTCTTGTATTATAAGTCAAACTCTGTGTTAAGGTCTGAACTATATCCATCAGGTACAGAAAAGAGGCCCTCATATTCTAAATGCTTTGCACCTGACAACCATTTGTAAAAATTCCTAAGACTATTTCTAGGAGTCACCTTGTGGACTAAATATGATTGAAAACTAGTATTTGAAATAACTTACAGATTCATTTAAATAATACAGTAGAAATTTATCTTGCTTCACCATTCTTCAGTTAAAATGAAATGAATATTGGATGTATTATCAAGAAGGAAGTCATTCTTCCTACCCTAATGATTTTTACCAATGATTTTGCATCCTTTGTGGAATGCAAAACAACTACCTAAATTAAAACCTTAGGTTTTGGCATACTTTCAAATGTTAATTCATTCTTTTTTGCATTGAGATGCGGCAGGTAACTTTGATGGACTGTTTAGAGCTGGACACTCTAGAGTCACATCTCTTTAACAATTTTATTTTTATTTTCTTTTTTCTCTCCACGTAATACCCAGTCTGATGTCCCCTTTTATCCCCCTACAACCCTTTATCTCCCCTACCAGACTCCCTCCTATTGTCAAGTGTTTTCAATTGTGGGGCCCACTGTGTTTCATCTAGTTTGTATAAGATATCATATGTCTGACATGATTCATGTTTCAGCAAGTATCATAGATCCATGCTTATTTCTTTTCTTCCCTATCATTATTAGTTCTTATCAGTGTCTCAATGAAGTCTGAAGTTTCTTAAAATCTTTCCCATTTCACAATGATATGTTTATAAGATTGCTTCTGTGCTATTCTTGTGAAAGTATATATTCTGCCATAACATTATGTATATCATAGTCCTGTCATGCCCAGGAGATAGTCTCTGGTCCACCACTTTCTCACTTTAGGCTATTAAATTTTTACCACCCCATCTTCTGAGATGTTCCCTGAATTTTGAAGTGTGGGTAGTTGTGACTTAGATGTCCTGTTTAGGGTCAAGAAGTCACTTAGTTCCTGCAATTTGGTCGGCTGTGT
Organism: Typhlomys cinereus; assembly: GCA_023101885.1. Lineage (NCBI taxonomy): Eukaryota > Metazoa > Chordata > Mammalia > Rodentia > Platacanthomyidae > Typhlomys > Typhlomys cinereus. The sequence continues at coordinate 1,426,410 of JALPQD010000082.1, forward strand.
AGTAAGAAACACCATCTACTACAGAAAGAGACTTCAGGGTTCAGTGCTCTGAGTGCTTCTCTAATTATAGCTTTGTAGCTAAACTTTCATAGACTGCTGTTCCCCTGGATCCTATGTACTCTCCTTTCATAGGTTCTTATTCTAGTCTACTGTAACAGGAATGCATTCTCTTCTGATAAGTGGGACTTAAATCTGAGCATAAAGCTTTCGATTGCCCCCTTGATGTTCATGCCACCATTTTAGGGATGATCACCTCTTTCCATGTGATTGCTATTGCAATTTGAATATTTCACAGGTCAATGAGACTTTTGATTGCTTTTCTCCCCTGGTAGCTTCCATAGTACTCTCTGGAGATAATACAGTACTACTGAAGCTACCAGAAAAGGGGAAGCTTGTAGAACAATTCCAGTTGATGTTTTTTGTCAATGTCCTGTGCCTGAACCCATAAACCAGCATGAATCCATGTGATAGGTGAGAAGCAGGAGTGGGAGCGATAGGAACGAAAATCAGACGGGGTCAGAGGAAGCAACTATGTTTTTGATACAAACCATCCAAGCCAACTTTATTTGCAGCAAGCACAAGTATTTATATCCCCAAACCAGTGAAAACCAGGGAACAGCATAGATAAATTATTCACAGGATCATGTCAAACATGCACATTGTAAAGCAATGTGACACCTAGTAGCTATATGGGGACAGATATGGTGTCTCCAGACAGAGTTAATTATGCGCTGTGACATGTACGTAACTTTGTGATCCTTAGGTGACATTCCTTAGTGGTCTCAAGATGCATCGGGAAGGAAGTGCAAAAAGAACATCTTGGTTACAAACCTGGTCCTGAGCAGAACAAAGACAAATCTGGTCTCAAGAATGAGAAAAACAAAACAGGAGGCATCCATATCTCATTAATGGGGAAAGGTCTATCTAACTCAAGGGAGCAAGCCTAGGCCTTGGTACCCCCCACAGTCCTGTGATCCATATATGTTGCATCTTCAGTAATAGAGTCTTATTGTCAGTTTCTATAGGGCAACTAAGAGGAATGGTAAAAAGTCTATAATGTTTGGGGGACCTTTAACGAAACTTTTATATTATTCATGAACCATTCTTCTGAAGCGACTGCCTCATGTGATCTTTGAGGAGAATATGTTTCTTCGGAAAAAAATTAAGAACTCCTTCTGTCTACTTTCAGTTAGTGCTTTCCAGGTTGTTTTGGTTTCCCTGGAAATGGTATATTTTGGGAATTGCTTCACCTCTAATGGATATCAAAACTGTGGCCTGTGCCACTTAAGTAGCTCCTGTTCCGTGGGACATTACTCTGAGTATGGAAGCTACATCAGCCAGCTGAAAGTTCATGAACCTACTCTGAACTGAATATGAAGTGTACTCTCACATGAGTTTAGTTCTTTATTTTTACATACCAATGTTTCCATGCTGCAGAAGATATACACTCATTTTAGACTGGCGTTAAGTTCCTAGACACTTTTTACCAGTTTGTATTTTCCCAGTCATTAGTCACTAAAAGTGCACACCTATTCAAGACAACATTAAGTGTAAAATAGCATGAAAATTGAAATACTGGGGATCTTATCATATGGTTAAGTAAAGCAGAAATAATTATGCTTTAAAAAGTTCTTAATAAATAAGGAGGGAAATGTAATTTTTACAATGACTAATGAACAGCACAGGAAAATTACCAAACCAGATTCACGTAGTGAGAATTATCAAGATGAGTTGCTAAACTGGTTAATGAGAATTGTGATCAACTGTCACTATGCAACAAATCACCCAATACTTAGGGGTTGAGACAACATGGCCTCTTTTAATTCTGTGTACTTCTCTCACACATAATTCCTTTTAGGGTCCCAAATCTCAAAATGAATGTCTACATATTTCCAAGGTTTAGGAATAGCTTGGCCACAGCATCATTAGTTCTTCATTCTATTGAACAAAGCAAGTCACAGGTCAACCCAGATAAATTGTGCAAAGGATATATGTGCAAAGGATAGTGTTTAGATTGAGGAGATATACATGGTTAACCACTGGATTCACAAATGATTTCACTTCTAGAATTCAGGTGCCTCTTAGCAAATGTCTGAATTATCTGTGTTTCATTCCCACCCTAAATGGCAATTTTTGTTCCCATAATTCTACTGAAGTGTTTTTAAATCCAAAATTTGAGTGAAGTAAACAAAATAACGATTAGGAGAAATCAGTTAAGTTGAATAGTGACATCTGAGCTGTACTTTGTCCCTGCCTCAAATTGGATTCGTTAACATAGACTGCTTTGTTTTCTTTTTTTAAATACATTTTTTATTATTACCACTCATACAAACTTAATAGGTAAACCGGTTCCCTCCCTCCCTCCTCCTCCCCCCGAATCCCCTGCTCCCCCTCCCCTCCCGCCCCATCCCCCAGTGCCTCCCCCCAATTCCCAGAGAGTCCTTTATTGTGTATGCCAACTCTCCTCTGGGCCCTCCTCTCCGATGACGTACAAGGACCCAGTGGCATTTCCCTGAACCCTTTCTCGTGTTCCCCTTAAGCATAAGAACACTACTGTGGCTGTCAATCCCTTGCCTCCAAGGATCTTGGTGCTTTAGCTGATGCTAGACTTTGTGAGGTCAATAGTGTGTTGGACATTGCGCAGGGCATGCAAAGTCCTATTATGATTGCTTCGGCCCTAACTAGTGTGGAGAATCTTGCAAATCATTGCTCCTCCCATCATTTTGCTCTTACAATCTTACCGCCCCCTCTTCAGCAAATGTCCCTGACTGCTTTGTTTTCTGAGAGCACAACTTTTTATTTAGCCTGGGCTGGCCTCAATCCTGCATTCTCCAAAGTGATAAGAATTATAAGTGTCTATTATCATGCTAATTGTAGAATGCTCTTTGTTCTTCACTCCTTAAGGGGTTTAGAATATGGTCTTATAGGGTCTCTAAATTCTAAGAGACCCTCAATATAGAACTGGAATCAATGCATTTATATAAAAGTGAGATTTTTTACATAAGTTTAATTAAAACATTAAATGATTATACAAACATTGAACTTGAAATGTAATGAGCACATTACATTACTAACACATTAAACAAGCGTATGATACAACAAAAACATGCTGTGGCCGCTTTCTATTCCACAGGTGAAGTGATACTTAGGGGAAAGGTAAAAAGCAATCCTGAGGGTGTTCACTATGTTTAAGGCAAAAATCAAGCCAGGATTTAAGAAAGCAATAAAACACAGACAGTGATATTGTTCATTAGTTTTCTAACTATATCTCTTAAGAGACAGTATTGTAACAGGTTTGTTACATGCAAGAACTTGAGTTTGTTTTATTCTTTTATTGTGTGTGTGTGTGTATATGTATGTACTAGATGGCATTTGAGTGTGTTTCATGTGTGTCTGTGGAGGCCCAAGGGTGACAACAGGAATCATCCTGGATTGTTGTATCTCATTATTGTTTAGCTTTACTCTGGAACTTTTCGGGCTCTACCTTCTAGGGTCAAAAGTATAGACTGCTGCTACTTCAGGACAGAATTTTTAAATGGGATCTGGCATCTGAACTCAGATCTTTTTGCTTTCAAAGCAAAGAATTTAACTCCTGAGCCTGCTCTCCAGCTGTCTTCCATTCATTCTTCATGTGACTTGATAATTTTGTCTAGCACCCATTTTTTTTAATGAACCACAACTGTCTTTCAAGATAGGAATTCGTAGAAAGGGAGATGGCCTCTCAAGCAAAAGGATCTGAGCTTGAATCCCCAGATACCACTAAAAATGATAAAGGAGTATGGCATTACCCTGCAATTCTAGCCCAGGAAGGCAAAAAGGGGACTTACTAGAGTAAACTGGCTAGTCAGAATAGGCGTAATGGCATGCTCTGTGTTTAACTGGAGACTCAGACTTACAATAATAAGATAGAAGAGTGATTGAGGATGACTACCTACATCATGCTTGGACTTCCACACTCAAGCACATTCATGTGTACTCTTGTACTTACCTCCATTGGCATGTACTCCTATCCACCTGTAAATACATACACACACACATCCTATACTCACATACATGAAAGAAAATAAAAACAAAACAATTCCTGAGAGCCTATTGAGGCCATATAGAAACATACATTAATTACATTAATTTTTGGACTTAAAAACCACCACAAAATAAATGTTGAAATGTTTTTTTCTCATTAAGATATGGCTCTTTGCCCTTCAGTCATGTCTATGGTTATGTATGTTGGTTTTGGAAGTTATTACACAGTCAACATTTTTTCTAGAATTTTGAGATTCTATATTCTGCCCATTGAAGTATGATTGCTGCAAGTTGCCATGGCAAAATGTTCCTTCCTCCCAGTTGCTTAATTTATGTTATAGATTTGGGAAAGGTAACATAGTAATTTGTAATTCTAGTCTCCCAAACTGACATCTTCCCTATGACTCTAGTTCAATTTGAAGGAAATTGTTACTAATGAAAGAAGTTACTTCTCAACTGTTTTTCACAAATATAGAAAGAAGACATTTTATGGATTTTATGGAACATAAATTACTTTTGGTTTTATGTTCATGAATTTTTAAAATATGTGACACTTATTTTCTTCGATGTTTAAATATTTTGCTTTAGCCACACACACATTTTGAACACCAGTGTTCCCTGTTCTGTGTATCACGATGGTAATAAGTTTTTGTAGACTTTCTGTGTAGAGGGAGAGCCAGCATAAACATATCCATCTGGGAGAGAGCTTAAAATAGTGCCTATGTGTCATTTTGTAGCAGGAATCTGGATATGGTGAATGTAGTGCTATCAGTCAGGAGACTGAATGAAAATCACACATTAGGAGCTGTTCCTGCTAGAGAGTGAGTGTTTTTAGCAGCTGTTTTCTGTTAGATGCTCTTATGTTCTTTAAGAAAAAATTGCATATAAGAGAAATGTACAGTTAACAGCTTTCCCAAGTGAACGTTAATGAGACTTGTCATCTAAATGAAGATATTTAGGGAAAGTAGAGAAAGTCCTGAGCATAGCCTCAGTTGACTTTGTGGAACTTTATTCACTCACCTTTGTAGACTCAATGATAACCATAAAGGGAATGAATTTATGTGTATATATGGATACACACATACATTAATTATCTTTTGTGATCTGAGGCTACTGAAGTGATCTTTTGAACTCTGAAAAAGGAAGTTATTTTAAAACATATATATGTGTACTACCTTTTAACATCCTCACTGCAGAATTCATTTAATCTTAAGAGAGAATAAAACATCTAGTAGTAAGCAAAAAGGAGGAGCAAGTGTGATACTCAGCAAGCATCAAGTGTGTCAGTTCCAGATGAAGACACATTGCTTGAAATGAACAGATGAGTGACAGCCTGTGCACTGTCTGCTCACTGCAACTTGGTGAGTTAAACTTAGTGTGCCAAAGGCTGGCTCCATGCAGATATTGATGTTCTTGCTTTATGAAAAATAATATGTGCACCTCTCCACCCTTTTCTGTCTCTAGAAGATAATAATGAGAACTAAAATCACTCAAGTCAGTATATAAAAAGAAACTGTCTAAAAAAATGAAAAAAAGCATCTATTCTTGCCATCTGCTGAAATATAATAATGTTTTGTAACAGATTTTGGAAGGCGTTTTAAAAGGCTTCATCTGTGCATGTCCTTTCCAGTTAGTGAAGATATAACTGTGTCTTTCCTGTCTGATGTGTGTTCCTGAATCATGTAATTATTTCACATTTGTCTCTAAAATTAAACATCTCAAATACAATTTTAATTGGGATTTCATTAGGTGCTTATTATACCTTGCATCAAATGGTGGTCGAGTATTCTGAGCAAGGACAGACAATCTGAAAAAAATATTTGGAGAATGATGGGTGCTTCTGATAGCTGATAGTACTCAACACATAGCCTTAAAAATAATCAGTTGATATATAATTAACATAAGTAATTACCACAATTAAAACTTATTTATGGAAACGTGCTGTGTTGTTTCATTTCTTATTCTTAAGAATGTCTGTTGTCCTTTTGCCCAAAGAAAATTAATGTAATGAAAGAATACAAAACAAAATAAATATAGAATTGGACAAAAGAAAGGGGAAATACTTTTAATTTATTACAGAACATTGTAAGTAGAGAAAAATTGTCTTTCTTAAAGGAAAAAGGATGACATTTTAAGAGTCATCTCTTCACTGCTGTGAATTGGGCAGTTTCAGCATACTGTGAGAAGCAGTTGAAGGAGTACATGGGATAATGAATGCACAGCTGGATGAGGAGAAAACACAGAGCCCACCAATGTGAACAGCCCATCACTGAGTTGCCAAGGCAGTGATTTTGGCTACAGACTCCTTCGCCATATGTTGCTGTTTTAATTTGTCTCCAGATACTCAGTGATTAGGGAAGAAGCAGTAGTAAGTATTCCAAAAGACACATGCTACATGATTAAGGCTTTGGAAGGTCTGTCTTGAGTGACTAGAACATGATTGATTTAAAGTGAATGATGAACAAACAGAATAAGAAGGGTAGAAGACCTTGGATAGCATTATTTAAATTGTATTCCTCAGTCAAGACAAGCATTCCTCATTCTGCTTCTGGAAAAAGTGGAAAATAGGATTCAGATTTGCCTCTATACCTAAACCAGTTTGAAAACATACTAGACAACTATGTCTGCAATAATGGCTTCAGGATACTGGACATTAAGAAACAAAGCACAATTCTTTGATGGGAAGCAGATGTAACGATCCACGTGGTTACACTGTTCTATTTTGCATGGAGTGACTTTCAGGTTGCAGCACATGAGAGAAAAATCAGATAGGACTTTTCAATCTTCTCTGTATTGGAGCAGAGAAGCTGAGGAATATATCAAGTTTGCCTGGTGAACAACTCAAAGAATGAGCATCAGAATGTGCAGTGTTCTGGCATCTCCAGATGTTAGTACATTACATACTAACAGGGAATCTTCCTGAAACCAGATTAATAGCCAGCTGAAATGACTTATAAGCAATGATTACTAAGAGGTTTAGCCTTAGGATAAGTTCCTGCTCTAACCAGCTACAGTAGATAATAATAAAATGACATTCTCAGGTATTCAGTAATGTTTTTTCTTAATGACAATTACTGCCTTAACATTGATTGGCTTCCATTTAGTGAAGCTTAAAAGAAAGACAAGCAGTAATAAATTATTTCTAGTCAACTCACTTGAAGCAGATCTTTAAGGAATATGTGTAAAAATACAAAAATACCTAACATTCTACATGGCCCGTGTTTGGCATTAAATTCAAAACTACTAAGGAGACTGGGTAGATGTTTCAGAAGTTAAATAAGTTGCTGTTCAAGCAAACTGACTGAGATAACAAGTAAGTTTGAAAAGGTGTGGTGGCCCTACCTATAATTCTAGCCCCCAAAACAGAGCCTGGGATCACCCAAAATAAAGCGGCCAGCCAGACTTGAGAACCAGGCTCAAAAGACCAAGATGTATGAACAACCAAGGAATAAACCAGGGGCTTATTCCACACAAACACAACATTTTCAGGAGCACTATTCATACATGTCAACATATATACACATGTATCCACCCACATATACATGATGCAAATAGAAAAATAAGAAAATTACATAATGTGTAAAGAAGTATAGAGTAACTCATAATGAGATTAGCCATTTTACAAATTAACCAAGAGGCAAATACATTTCCCAACATAACTGTGAATGTTGTGAAAATAAATATTTATTTTTAAGTTGTTTTAAAAGGCTTTATTTTATTTTGCATGTGTGATGTGTGTCTCTGTGTGTGTATCAGAGGGCACTCACTGTGTGTGCATTTGGAGGCCCAAGCGTGACTTCAAGAATCACCCTGGGTTACTATTTGTTTGGCTCTGGGGTTTCTCAGCTCTGCCTTCCAGGACCAAAACACAAATATTTATGAGTGTTGAAACAGACCAAAACTAAAAATATATTTAGAAGTATTTATTCATGAACATGTGTGTCAATGCCATAGTTACAACCTGGACCTCTTTCTTATCTTTCCCAGTCTGTCTGGCATGACAATTGTAATATGTGAAGTTGTAATACACTGAGAAATGCAGTAGCTCTGCTTCCAGAAGAGAGTCAATTGATTTTGGATAAAATTTGAATAGCTCACTTCCAATTCGCAATGATTTTGGAAACAAAGTAAACAGGAAGTTAGCAGCTTCTCATGTGGGATGCAATTCCTACCTTTACAGACTAGTGAACCAAAGTAGAACTTAAACAGAGAGTTCCTAGGTAATAACATCAATAAAGGAATTGTTATTATGGTCATATATCTCTCTAAGGTCATTGAAAAGAATCAGCAAACTTCTAATAGATCAATAGAACGTATCTTGTTAAAGAATAGAGAACACAATGACATGATAGCAATGTATAGAGCCACAGAGGTCTGTAGCCCAGAGAGTGTTTCCAATCCCACAATGGGATTCCCAAAAGAAATTAAGTGGTAAAGTAGAAAGAATGTTTAGAAATGCAAAAATTCAAAAAAGTGATGTAAAAGAAATCTATAGATCCAGGAGGTTCAAAAGATCTCAAGTAGGATAAAGAGGGAGATATTCACATCTAATCTTGGTCTAACTGTTGAAAGAAAAAGACAGAAGTTAGTAAGATTGACACCTAACTTCTCACTAGACACAGTGGGCTTCTGAAGGAAAATTACGAAAAGGAAACAACAACAACAACAACAGCAAAATACATATCATCCCAGAATTCCTTTGTCTATGAAAATCGTCACTTAGAAGTGAGAACATGATCTGATCTCACATAAAAGATAAGAGCATTTGTTACTGAAAATTTATTGCCATTAAAAGGAATATTAGTCAGTGGATACTGACTTTTGTCATGATTGATAATAATACGAATTACAATGGCTATATGAGTGGGTAAATATGAAAGACTACACAAACATCTTTTCTTAAATAACTTAAAATATTTTATAGTATATAAACCATAATTATAAATATATTGTTGGATTTATATTGCATAGATAAGTACTATATTAAAAAAACACAAAGAGAGATTTCAGGGAAATATCTATATTTTACTAGATTTATGCAATATTAATTTGAAATAGATTGTGATGAACTAAGCTGAATATTACAAACTTTAGACCAATTACTGAAAATAGCTAAAATGTACAGTAAATAATAGATTAAACAGAATGAGTTTTGCTTCTGAAAAAGATGTAGAAAAGAAATTAAGTTTATCCTATCACATTTTCTGGCCAGGGAAAAAACTACCCAGAAAAAATACATGAGAATTGTTTCTATGACATATGGCATTGAAAATGAGTTTGAAGTTTAGAAAAACTTCCATGGATCCTAAGTATGTTCCTGATCCTGTTTGTGGTATTGGTTTTACAAATGTGTGTTTCCAAACTGTATCACATAGTATAGTTAAGTATGTATATTATTTTTATGTAAATATATAAGAGAAAATTTTAAAATACATTTCTGAAAATCTTGGGTCCATCAATTTAAAGAACATACACAAACACATATCAAGCATTGTACAGCATTGGAGGGAGGGCTACAAAAGTGACACATGGTAATTCTGAGTTCTCTTTAATAGAAAAAACTTTCCATAAGCAAATTGCAAGAAATTTGGAAAACTTCTGGAATATGGGCAATTAAAAGATGCAAAAAAGTAGATGTAGTCAATATTATGACAATTAATTCTGCAGATACCTTGAAAAATATCACATAATGAAATTCAAAAAAAGCTACCATATAGCAGCTCTACTTTTTTAAAATTAATATTCTTAAGGTCACCTCATTTTCTTTCATAATAGTATAACCCACAGTAGAAGAATGAGCATTTTCCAGGTGAGTCAGGACTGATTATGAAAGTTAATATTGAGGAACAGTTCAGAAAAAGATATAATGAAAAAGAATTATCAGAGGATAGTAACTAGTGATAGATTTGGAAGTTATGGTAGAGTTCTATTTTAGATGTACTGGTTAATTGTGTTATCATCGAACAATGTGGGTAATATTGAAGTATAGAAGATTGAAGGGAAGGGAGAGATGATGATTTTTTACATCAGTGCATATATGAGAACTACATAGCATACTTCTCAGCTCTCTCCTCAAAGCTGTCAAATCATTTAAAAACACTTTAGGTAAAAAAGGTGTTATAACAGTTGCTAACAGTGTGAACATGGACTTAAGAGAAATTACTCTGAAAGTTAAAATGGATCATTTTAGCCCTGATTTTACAGTTAGTATCAGATTTTGTTTGGAGTCCAACCTAGGTCTGGGATTGAATTCTTGCAGACATTTTACAAATATCCTTTACTCAGTCTCAATTTTTTCTTGAATTCAAGAGATGCCTCACTTTCTTACATAGAGCTTTTTTAAAAAGCAAATTATGGGATAAAGTACTTCACAATATTTGGCTACATTTGAAGAAATCATGCTGATGATTCTTTGAAGAGCAGAACAAGTGTGGCTCATTGATGAGCTCCTTAAGGGCTTCATTAGTAGCCAACTTTTTGGTTATAAATAGTGGGTGTTAAACTTGTATTAAAAAGAAATCAGGGGCTGGAGAGGTGGCTCAGGGGTTAAGCCTCTGCCTTGCAGGCAGAAGGTCCTGAGTTCGGATCCTTAGACCCCATGTATAGACACCAGGTGGAAGCCGGGGTAGCCTGCGTTTCTGTTCCTGGTAGGGCGGAGCCTGTGAATCCTGGGGCAGAGTAAACAAGGAGGAGGTGGAGGCGGTCCATGTGTTTTTTGTCCGTGGTTCTACACACACACACACACACATACACACACGCATACACTCACAATTGAATAATAAATAAATAAATAAATAAATAAATAAATAAATAAATAAAACTTGTGTGATTGTCAGTTTTAAAATTGCCATTCATTTCAAGTTCCTTTTTTGTGGAAAAGAAAGACAATAACAGTATTTTAAATAATATATAACTCAATACTTTGCTAGTAGGACTGACAGCAACAGAGATTTGCTACCTATTTTTTGAGACACTATACCCTTGACAATATAGAATGCACCATGTATTCCAGTTTGGCCTTGTATTTATGATGCTCCTCTTGCTTTAGTGTCCTGAGTACTGTATTAGAAGGATGTGAACCACCAGACCCTAACAAATTTCTGACTTCAAGTGGATTTGTCTGACTGTTGCATTTTATTAAACCAGTTTTTGATTTCTTAAGATCCAGCTATTAATAATTATTTCCAAAATGTTTTAGCTAGGTCAGAATGGTGTATGATTATCTAACATCAGTCAGCCCAGGTTATATGTTGCAAACAACACACCAAACTTTAGTTCCCAAAGCTATTTAGAGTCATCTTGTTCTTAAGTACATTAAATAAATTTTTGTGGCATATCATGACCCTTCTAAACCATTCTGATATTTGTCAGAAATGACATGTTCATGTATATATTCATTTTGAGAATGAGTTTAAGGTCTAAGTTTACATCACAAGTTCAAGTCACAATCACATAATGACCAGGGTTTACATTTAGCTCAGAAATAATTGAACACTCTTGAAATGACTTGATAATCTCAAGGCAACTTTATTGAGTATTTCTTATACTTTTAGTAAAAAATTTCATCTGAAAATATTAAAAGGCATATCACACTGTAACTAAGATAAAGAAGAAATAAAAATCACTTAAGTGACTTTACTTGAAAAAGAATTTTAATACTATTATTATTTAGCTCTAGCTTTTATAATTTGGTAGTTTTCATTGCTTCCATTGCTTTTAGTTATGGTGGCACTTCATGTCATTAAAATCTACATATAAAGAATGGAAATGCATTTAAAGTTACTTTACAATGAATGGTCAATAGTTTAAGATTATTTGGCTTTTGGAGATATAAAGGTTCATTACCATAGCTTCTGTTGCAGTCCACCTGCATGATTGCTGATAAATGACCATCACACAGCTTAAGGGAACAGGAGTTTACTTTCTTATGACGGTCTGGTTACAGTTCTTAGTCCAGCTTGAACATGCACCAACACCAGGGCCCGAGGGAACTGGCCACCATAACCACATAATGACTGAGAGATGGACAATTTTTATTTGCCAGACCAGCATGTCTGGCTAAGTGAACAGAAGGATGCCAACTCTCTCAACCAGCTCTCTGTGATTTATCCACGGCCTAATCCCACCCACCATGGGCTGGGTCTTCCCCATCAACTAGACAATCTCCTTCAGGTTTGCTCTGGGCTTAACTCAACCATCAACTCTCTACAACTGTGCCCAGAACTCAAACCATCAACAGTTAAGTTGACACCTGTGCTTAACTATGACAGTTTCCAAAACCAATGTTTAGCATTTTAAATTTGCCTGCATATTTTGGGACTGTCATAGTTAGAATGTAATTTATCTGCCATTTACTCAGGTGTTTGAATCCTTAGTTGATGCTGTTGTTGGGAAAATCGTGGAACCTTTTAGGCTGTGGAGCTTTGCTGGAAGAAGGCAGATCACAAGGGGTGTGACTTGAGGTTGGTTAGCCCCTCCCTGCTTCTGCTAACAGTCTGCTTTTACAGTTTGTAGCTAGCTGTCTCAGTCTTCACAATAGAAGTGGCTTAAGTTGCCTCCAGCTTCTGCCTGCTGTGTTTTTTTCCACCATAATGGACTATATTGTCTTTCTGCAACTATAAGATAAAATACTTCTTTTTTCTCCCTTTTAAAAGGTTGCTTGTGTTTCATTGGTGTCACACAGTGGCAAAAAGAGTAATGTGACAGGACTTGAAACAATAGTGACAGAAAAAAATCTTTGGGTATGTATTCATCAGATATGAAATATAGCAGCTGCTTATGGTTTTTATTGTTAATGTTCATAGTCAATTTGATAGGATCTAGAATAACATAGGAAACAATCCTCTGACTTCCCTAAGGAGGATTTTCTAGATTTAATTAATGGAGGAATCTTAATTGTCAGACAAAGCAATAAGGATAAAGGCATCTGAGTTCTAACAATTGTCACTCTCTTTCCTAACTTTAAATTTAATATAATCCGCAATCACAAGAAGGAAGGTCTCTACCATAACGTAGCTATACCATTCAATTGTGAGCCAAAATAAACTCTTTCTCATTTAAGTTACTCTTGTCAGAATACTATATCATAGTTATAGTAGAAAAACTATGATTTAGATAGTCACAGAACAGCTTCACACAGATAGGGAGGGATCTTTTTTTTTTTAATTTTTCCTTTTTTATTATTATTATTTATTCAACTGTGCGCATGTACGTGTGTATGTGCGCGCGTCTGTGTGTGTGTGTGCAGAACCACAGACGAATTCGGGAACCACCATGGACGCCTCCACCTCCTCCTGCCCCGGGATTCACAGGCTCCGCCCTACCAGGACCAGAAGCACAGGCCGCCCCGGCTTCCACCTGGCGTCTATACGTGGGATCTGGGATCCGAACTCAGGACTTTCCACCTGCAAGGCGGAGGCTTAACCCCTGAGCCACCGCTCCAGCCTGGATAGGGATCTTTCTAGCGGACCATTTGTGTCCAGCATTCAGCAGTTACAAAGATCTACTATGTGGCTTTTATAATGGTTTTAGTTAAGATTTTATATATTTTCTAGGGCTGGAGAGGTGCATCAGGGGTTAAGCCTCTGCCTTGCAGGCGGAAGGTCCTGAGTTCAGACCCTAGACCCATATAGATGCCAGGCAGAAGCGGGGGCGGCCTGCGCTTCTGGTCCTGGTAGGGTGGAGCCTGTGAATCCCGGGGCAGAGTAACAAGGAGGTGGAGGCAGTCCATGGGGGTTCCCGAATTCGCCCGTGGTTCTACACCCATACATACATACATACATACATACATACATACATACATACACACACGCGCACACACACAATTGAATAAATAATAATAATAAAAAATTTAAAAAAAAGATTTTATATATTTTCTGTGTCTGTTTCTCTTTTTCTTTCCTTTTAATTTAAAAATAAACATTTTGATGGATTCTGGTAATAACATATATTTTTGGACATATACTCTTGCAAAACAAATTTTTTACCTTTTAAGAAATGAAAATGCTCAAAATAGAGTAGCAGGGTGATATGGCATTTCAATCTTTAAATTCTTTAAGAATCGCCAGAGGGCAGATAGAAAGTAACCATTTCACAGATGGGTAATTGACCCCTCCCTCACTGCGGTTTCCTATTTTTATTACATCTAGCTTTGAATATACTCTTATAACAAGACTCTAATTTAACAGGTTTTTATCTCTGGCCAGGGGGTGATATCCAACACCCATCAGGGTGGAGCCAAGGTCATTGCAGGAGCAACAAAACTGGAAAAAAATCAACAAATAATAAACCAGAACATCAGAGACTCTATATCAATCACCTGGAACTAGGTCAGCCTAATTTCTCCCCATCCTGAAGCTCAGGGAAATTTGCGGAAGAGGGGGTGGTAAGATTGTAAGAGCACAAGGATGGGAGGAGTAATGATATGCAAGATACTCCAAGCAAGTTAGGGCCGAAGCAATCATATTTGGACTTTAAAGGCCCTGCGCAATGTCCAACACACTATTGACCTCACAAAGCCCAGCATTTGCTAAAGGCGCTAGGATCCTGGGAGGCAAGGGATTGACAGCCACAGTAGTGTTCCTATGCTTAACGGGAACACATGAAAGGGTTCTGGGAAATGCCACTGGGTCCTTGCACCTCATCGGAGAAGAGGACCCAGAGGAAAGTTTGGCATGCACATTAAAGAATACTCCAGGGATGGGAGGGAGAGGCACTGGGAATGGGGAGCGAAGGGGGAGGGGAGGGCGGCACCGAGGGATAGGGGGTTGGAAGGAGGGGGAGACCGGTGTACCTTATAAGTTTGTATGAGTGGAAATTAAAAAAATCACCAGATGGCTCACCAGAGTGGTTGTATGAACCTGAATTTGCACTAGCAATGTAGGAGAGTTCCCTTCTCTCCACATCTTCTCCATCATTTGGTGTTGTTTATATTGTGGATTTTTGCCATCCTGACCGGGGTGAGATAATATCTCAGGGAGGTTTTGATTTGCATTTCCCTGATGGCTAAGGATGTGGAGCATTTTTAAAGATATTTCTTAGCCATTTTAATTTCATCTCTGGTAAAGTTTCTTTTAAGTTCCAGAGCCCATTTTTTAATTGGGCCATTTGTTTCCTTGGTGTTTAGTTTTCTAAGTTCTTTGTGCACTCTGGATAATAGAGCTCTATCAGATATGTGGTTAGTGAAGATTTTTTTCCCATTCTGTGGGTT
This sequence comes from Typhlomys cinereus, assembly GCA_023101885.1. Classification (NCBI taxonomy): domain Eukaryota; kingdom Metazoa; phylum Chordata; class Mammalia; order Rodentia; family Platacanthomyidae; genus Typhlomys; species Typhlomys cinereus. Next base: position 1,441,642 of record JALPQD010000082.1, read on the forward strand.
GCCTTTGAACTCGTGTTACAATCTCTTTATCTGAACAGAAACTCTTTAATTTCACAAGATCCCATCTGTTGAAAGTTGGTTGTAGTGACTGTGCTATTGGATGTCTGTTTAGGAACATTTGACCTAGCCCAATCAGCTCGAGGGAGATCCCTACCCTTTCAACTATGGTTTTTATAGTCTCTGGTATTATATAGAGGTTATTGATCCATTTGGAATTAATTATTGTACATGGTGACAAGTATGGGTCAAGTTGTAATCTTCTACATGTGGAGATCCAGTTTTGCCAGCACCATTTGTTGAAGATGCTATTCTTTTTCCATTGGATTTTCTGGGCCCCTTTGCCAAATATCAAATGGCTGTAATTGTATGGGCTTATATCTGGGTCTTCAACCCTTATCCATTGATCTGTGTGTCTATTTTGGAGCCAGTACCTGGCTGTTGTTATATCTATGGGCTTGTAGTATAGACTAAGGTTTGGTATGGTGATACCTCCAGCAGTGTTTTTGTTACTCAGGATTGTCTTTGGTATCCTGGGTCTTTTGTGCCTCCATATGAATGTTGAGATTGTTTGGTGAACTTCTTTAAAGAATTGCTTTGGGATTTTAATAGGTATAGGTTTGAATCGGTATATTGCCTTTGGTAGGATGGTCATTTTTATGATGTTGATTTTGCCAATCCAGGAACATGGGAGGTCTTTCCACCTTCTGGTGTCTTCTGCTATTTCTTTCTTTAGGGTTTTAAAGTTTTCATTGTAAAGGTCTCTTACTTCCTTGGTTAGGGTTATACCAAGTTATTTCTTTTTTTTAGGGGCTATAGTAAATGGGATTGGTTCTCTCAGGGCTTTTCAATTCTTTCATTCTGTGCACATAGGAAGGCCACTCATTTTTGTATTGTTACTTTCTGTCCTGCCACCCTGCTGAACTTCTGTATTAGTTCCAGGAGTTTCCTGGTGGAATTTTTGGGATCACTCAGGTATAAGATCTTGTCATCAGCAAATAGAGATAACTTGACAGCAAAAATTCAGCTCACTCAGGCTGGTCTCAAACTTGTGATGCCTCTCAGCCTGGCTCCAAACTCTCCATTCTCCTACCTCACCCTTACATCTACTAAACTTACAGATGTCCACCTCCCAGCTGCCTGTTGTTTTCAGACAGCATGTTTTCTGGTACTTTGGAAAATCCTTCTGTACTAGAGAAATGAAAGTAAGGTCACTTTTGTGTGCACTGAGGGTCATGTCTTGGTGATTATATTTTAGTTATCAAAGTTCTTTTGGGCAGAGGGTAAGGAAAAATGTTCCCAAATGGTGTCCTCTAGACATGATAGGACTGCTGCACCCAGCTACAGCACTGCATTTGTGTTTCCATGAGACCCACACAAGATCTGGCTTATCACGTACGTGGAAAGACCTCACGAAGCCCCATCCCTCTCTGAAGGACTATTGAGGGTTAATGCTGGCTGTGGGATGGGAACCTACTTTCTTCAGTAGTGTAGCCACTGACACATCACCTGTCTTCCAGCAAATGCCCAGGCTAAAGTAGAAAACCTTGATGAAACTCAGTGCTTCATGTACATACAAAAAGATGCGAAAGTGGGGGAGAAACTGGTTGGGAAGAAGAAGGTTTTCAATGAGAGAAGGGAGGGAAATGGGATCCGGTTTATATGAGGTGAAAATGACTTAAGTTTATCATATACATGTACGAAACTGATAAAGAATAAAAATATTTGAGTACAAAAAAAATTCACCTCGATAGCACAAGCACGACCATGTTCATAGCAGCACTGTTTACAATAGCAAAGTCATGGAATCAACCCAAATGTCCAACAGTTGACGAGTGGATAAGGAAAATGTGGTACATCTATACAATGGAGTACTACTCAGCCCTCAAAAATAATGAATTATGCAATTTGCTGGGAAATGGATGGAATTAGAAACAATTATATTGAGTGAAGTATTCCAGACACAGAAAATTAAGTGCCGTATGTACTCCCTAATAGGTGGCTCCTAGTACCAAACCCACTTAGAGACACATTCAAAGATAAATCTCTGTAATACCTACAGTAATTGTAAAGATTATAAACAGGAGAGAAGGGAAAGGAGGGCCCCACCAG